>CM035150.1:84760560-86157480 GCA_020205605.1 Panax ginseng | reverse complement strand
ATATTGTGCTATTTTTTGTATAGGAGTCTCAGTCTCAAGGTACACCCTATCCATTGGCTAGATGTGTATGTGGCCACCGTGATGGTCCGCTTTGATCTTATCCGAGATAAGCGGTAATAAATTTTAACAACTTGATCTTGTTTATCAATGCTTACAGAATTTATTTTTAACTATTTAATTGTTAACATGATGACAGGATACTTATAAGCGTTTATTGAATGAGCGCTATCCTGAAGGCACTCCACGTCCGACTATTGATCAAGAGCTGTGGGAGAGGGCGTCCATTGTGAAGAAGAACTACATTAAAGGTCAAGGACAACGACGATGCCCATCCTTCAGTGGCTCAAGTAGCTCTGCTACCATCTTCACGATCATCGAGTCATCAAATTGCTCACACTCCTACCGATTTGTGAGAGCTATATGTCGAGATCGAAATCTTTTGAAGATACTGGGCGGGCATCTGGGGCCTCTTGATCCTGAGGAGTTAGCTGAAGCAGTAGCGACAGCAGCAGCAGGACAGCATGGGGATGGCAACGAGGTATAAAATCAATTTGTTGTATATATTGCAAGTAATATATATCGATGATCAACATAGTTTCTTATATTTGTAACTTGTTTTATTATTTTGTTAATTACGAGGGTGGTCGAGGAGGCGATGATGTTTCGCGTACTCGCTTTAGATTAGTTTTGTAGTTATAGTATAAGCTTGTACTTGTATATTCATTATTTGGATGTCTGTATGTTACTTAAACAAGTTTTGAAATGTTATTATATTTATTCAATTCATATTGGGTTCTAAAGGTTTAAATACTAGTTTGGTGTATGTTGGTGGACGATGAATGATGTTTATATTGTTGTGAATGATGTTTATATTGTTGTGATTGTATGTTGGGATAAAGCAGGTACAAAACTGGTACAGGTTTTTGGGATTTCTGCAAAATAGCAAAAATCTATTTTTTTTATTTTTTCATATCAGCGACCGCATGCGGTCGCGGATAGTTATTAGCGACTGCTGACATATTGAGGTTCTCAGCGACCACATGCGGTCGCTGATGGTGGTCGCTGCCATGTGGACCACGTCAGCTTTGGCCCTAGACCCTGCTTACTCAGCTTAGCGACCAAATTTATCATTTCGGTCGCCGATGGTTCGGTCGCTAATAGGAGTCGCTGATGTGCATTCCAGCGACTAGATTTTATCGCGACGATTATCGGTACTACACGCGATGTCATCGATAATTATCTGCGACCACATGCGGTAGCTATTAAGCGGTCGCTGATAGACCATTTTCTTGTAGTGTCGTGGATGTGATACTAATGAATATCCTTGGCCCGTAGTGCATGGATAATTCGTGGATGTGGATTATTTATTGAGATGTGTTACAAAGATAAAATATTGATGATGAAATTTTAAATCATAGAAGATAATAGACATCATGCTCTACTTGACTCTTCTAACAGATTGCTAGTTCCACTGCAGTTAAACTTGTTATCTATTGTATTCTATCAGTTTTACACTGTTGAAGGCTAAGAATAATTTATTCTGCATTATTTTAGTCATAATATTTTTTACTGGACTATTTGAGCTCACCCTTTTCTTTCATTGTTCTCTTCAGGAAATGAGAATATAGCTGGGATTAGTCGGGGAATGGAGTGACGGTCCAAGATGGTTGCTATATATAGTAGTCATCACTATTTTATAAAATAGTGTGATAATAATTATAATAGGGACATCATTTGAGTTTGGATATTGTCTACGAGACAATATTATTTGTGTTAAAACTCTCAGCTTACGTTTTTGTCGTATTTTACACGACAGTTGATAATTGTATAAATTAAGTTTGTATTTGAGTTATGTACCATGTATCTGGCAACTCAGAATGGGTTGTGTATACCTATTTTGGGGGGTGTCACGCCTTTGGTATTTGTACTTGCATTAAAGTTATTTTTTATACTTTCCTGTTAAATGTTTGTTGTAACAGGAAAGTGGGGATAATGTTAAGGCTTGGTTTTTAGGGTCCGGGTGATTTGGTGGGGTCCAGTTCACGTGGAGGTTTTTTTCCACGGTCGCTCCTAATTTTTATCTATTTCCTAATATTATGAAAACAGACGATCAAATTCAACTTCCCAACTTTAAGGAGATAGACTTACGTCCTAGCATGGTAACTACCATGCTGAGGAGTCCTAATCCAATTCGGGGATGTTAATGTGGAGGTGAGATCATTATAAATACAAGGTCATACATCAATTTACAGGTAACGTTTTCATTGAGCACAAAAATTATAAGCCTTCATTTCAGCATGTACTTATTCTCACATCGAAACTATCTCCTGACGGCTCAAGCTGTCAAGTTCCGACGTGTGACCTTGTTTATGTGCAAGATTGAACGTGTCATTGATGATTGGACGTGTGGGAGAATCTTGGCATTCACAATTATTATCATTGTTTGCTAAAGCTAAGGAAATTAATGATCAAGGTAAGTTTACTGAAACTTTAAACAAACATCATATATATATAGCTAAAGTTGACTACAGAATAAAAACAATCCTTAATATTTGTAAATTTACCATCTTACAGCGTCTTAGTGATTTTTAAAATTTTGGAACCATTTGCAGCCTAATCATATGAACTGGTCAAAATATTTTAAGATTGCACCTGTTTGATGTTGTAATGGATGACATAATTAAGGTGGATTGAATGGTACACACTTCATACTAAACTTTTGTTATAAAACATGTTCACTATATAGATTATACAAGTGATTGATATTGTGTTGGTAAATACACATTTAGCGACACTTTTATAATCGTTACTTTCACAATATCAACCGTCGGAATAACGTGAATTTTTCTTGACTAATTCAAATTTTTGCTACCATTGGCATTTAGATGAACCTTTCATAAAATTTGCTAAACTCGGGGTATAAAATGAATGACTACAAACAACTTGTGGTTGCTGTGTAAACTTTTGTAGTAGGCTCATCAATGAAATAAAGAAGTACAGGGTGGGTACACATTAGAGTTCTGTGTAGTAATTTTCTGGTTTGAACCACAATGAAAAGTCAACACCTTTGGTCTTCAATTTCTCTGTTGCTGGACCAATTCTCTCCAAAAGCTGCAATTCACATACAACATGATTAAGTGGTTTTGCTTTCATCTTGGCTCACACAACCATAATAATACAGTTGAAAGTTTCTACCATGTCATTATTATTCTTAATTTTAATTTTTATTTTTTGAAACAGCAAAAATTTTATTCAACGAAAACAAAGTACAACCAAATGACTCATCGAAAAAGGCTTAGATAATAAATACATTACATCAAAACCAACGCCTAAAGCTTTTTTGTTCTTAGGTCCAGAGACTTCTGAGGGTGGGAATAATCGGGAGGAACAAATACTGGTGTATGGGATTGGAAGTCATTGCGCCAATCATATATTTGCGAAGATAATAGAAAAAAATTCACCAATGAGAATCCTGCAAAACCCGTCTCATTGCAAGAGAATGCTACTAGTATAATTTTCTAAGAACTTAAGTTAGCATTTGCAGCGTTACCATATTTGGGATGTTGCGTTTGAGGCTCATGTTGCATTTGTGAGTTAAATAAGTTGCATTCGAAATAAAGTATTTCTAGATGAACAAATTTTCAATTGCGTTTGGGCTTCCAAACGCTGTGTAATCAAACACGCACTTGCTACAGATTTCTAAACTTTGACCTACGTCTCATAAGTTTCAGCTTCAAGTCCAGAACAAATTAATATCATTACATCTCACCTATGATATCCAAAAAACTTGTAGTATCTCTCTGTTAATATTAGTATTATGCAAAGTAATGTTGATGTATACATACATATGCACTTCAATGATGAATATACTTCTATAGAAATGTGTCTATAAAGATAGAGAGAGGTGTGAAAGTAATAGCCTTGTGTTATGGCTGCCCCTGGTCCCTCTTGAGCCAAGGGTTTGGGGGGTGCCACGACGAAACAAGGGAATAAAAGGTCCCGCTTCGCATGCAATTAAGAAAATAGTAATACCAGTCAGACACAAACATGCAAGAATTCAAGGTTCTGGTAGCACAAGCATGAGATCCAGCTCGAGCGGATGCACGTGACCCTACTGAAATTTCAGGGGATCGGGGGGGTCAACTTAAAAAAAATTATTTGAGAAGGCTGTGAAATGAAATTTTTATATTTTATACTTCAAAGGCTTTTAGACTTCCTAAAGATAACTGTTAGTCTAAAAGACTAAATCCAATGGACGGTATTATGGACCAATCCCACTACAGCACTACTCCACTAGTAGTCTTAAACATTTAGACTTTTAGTACCTCACTTTATCTGTTCAACAACAGATCGCAACTGAGGACAGAGCAACAACTCCAAGTAGTCTCCATATTCACAATCGCAACAGAGCAACTCCAAATTCAGATATATTTTAATTTTAGTTTTTTAATTTCATAAATTTAACAATCGCTTTAGAAATTTTTGTAATTGTTTATAGATTATTCAAATAAAAGTTCTTCAAGTTCAAGTATGTATTCTATTCTATTTTTACTTTCTTTAAATTTTGTAATTTATTTTGTAATGTTACTTGTTACTTATTAGTGGTTTAATTGAGATTGTTTATTGTTGGTGCTAATTACACTTGACTATTCGTATTGTATATTGATCTTGTTTTAATGTTGAATTAATTTTTAAAAATTTATTGATTGTCGGTATGGACATACGTAATTGGGTTACATCAACTAAGCGTACAAAATTTGAATTTATTCTTGAAAATGTCCAAGGAAAGAATTAGTGAGCGAACTTTGTCACTAGCTAATATTCACCAAGAAACTTACCCGCAAAATGTTAATCCCCAAACCCAAGTAACAGAATCTTTTGCTCAAAAGATCCAGTTCCAAACTCATACACCGATATCTCCTTCCCTTAATATTGAGGGGATCTCGGTAAAACACCGCCAATAAGTTCTTATCCCGCTAGTGAAAGAGAGAATTTTCGAAGAAGTTATTTACTCAGGGGGCCGACTCAACCAATACCTCACAAATTTTCCGATACACTAATTAGTAGAGTTGCTCGTAATTAGTTATTTTCAAATGTTGGTTAAGAAAAGAAAGGATGATGTGTATCTCCAAGTCTATTTGTAGCTGAAGTTAGCTCTACTTTTGCTTATTGCTACTACAATTGTTGAAAGAACATTTCCAGCCATGAATATCGAGAATAATGAACTCTGTAATCAAATGGGAGATGAATGGATGAATGACTGTTTAGTAACTATATTGAGCATGATATTTTTGTAACTATTAAAAATGAGGCTATCATGCAACAATTTCAAGTAATGAAACTTTGAAAAATGTTATTGTAAACAATATTTGAGGATTATTTAGTTTTGTGATTCATTTTATTAAATTTTTATTCTTAACGGGTTTTTTTTCACCCCACGAAATTACAAGACTGGATCCCTGATGCAGCTTGTGACTACACAAGAGTATATATTGTCATGGAAGTTTAAACCAAGTTCAAGATCACTATTGAATCAAGAGGAGAAGCCTAACCTTGTCATGCAGAACACCATTGGATACCAGAACAGATCTATCGAACACAGAAAAGTTTCTACCATCCATGCAAGAAACTGTTCCACCAGCTTCTTCAACCATCTGATTGATGAATAAATTAGACATCAGGAGAGAGACAATCAAAATCCACAGCTTCTTTATCAATTATCCTAATTGCCACATTAAGATCATCTTTATTATATGGTCGCATGTTTGAATTGATTGTGCAACAATTAGTTCATTGATTAATTATCGAACCTATGGAAACAATAGGATTTTCTTAAATAATAATCTCAACAAAATAATATTCAACAGATTTTCAACATGAAAATAAACAATAATCTTTAACTTTTCTATTTTAATATTTTCCTTCATTTTTTGTATAGCATACCTTTATATGAAGAATAATATTGTATCTATGAAGTCTTAAAAGAAAAAACTATTTCATGTTCTAATAAAGGACTCAAAGTATATATCTTAATCATCATATCTATTCACACCCCAATTAAAATGAAGCTCTGGCAAGCATGTTTAAAGGAAATTTAAAAGTACTTATATTTGGAGAAATTTATCATTACCAAAACGCCAGCAGCCATATCCCATGGTTTTAAACGATACTCCCAATAAGCTTCTACAATTCCCAGAGCTACGTGGCACATGTCTACAGCAGCAGCTCCAAGCCTTCTCACACCCTATATATATTAATTCCAGAAAGAGTGTACAAATATGTTAAGCATGAGGTATTCCACAAAAATTGTTCCTGTTAATGATATTACAACAACAGCAAAATGTGAGTTAAAAGAAGGCAAAAGCAAAAGGTTCTTAGTTCTTACCCTACTAACGTCAGTAAAATCTTTGAATAAATCGATATTGGTAGCCCATGCATCGTCATGTTCATAACCAAAACCGGTCACTAGAAGAGATTGCTCCACCTATAATGCAGTGAATAAACTTCAAAATGTTAAAGGAAATGGTCAAAGAAGTTGAGATGTTATACGGAAATTAAGGATTACAAAGATAAAGCCTATAGACTCAAAGCCATCCACTAAACTTAAACAACGTAATCTTGACATAGCAGACAAACTCACCTTATCTCTTTTACTAACATGAATTTTTTGCCCATTGCAAAATGCACCCCCACCTGGAAAATCATGGATCATACCTGTAAGTTTATATTTGAATTCTATATTTAAAAGAGTGTTTTGAATAACTTCTTGAAAAGAACATTCTTACCAGAAACTGCAGAAAATGTGCGCATATTCCAACACATTGGACCTCCAACAAACTCAACCTACAAACAGAAAAAACACTTTAAAATGTAAACATTATCTCAGTCCGGCAATTAAGATCTTATTCAGACTTCTCACAGAACTACTTCCTTCAATCCATCAATAAAAATGCTCACTCAGATGTCATCTTATGAGAATTAATATCAGCTAATGTCAGGCCCATATACCATTATTATCTGGTAAAGCAGTCTCATCCAACTTAAGAGAAGTTATTTTCATAATTGAAAGGTCTTTCTCAAGAATGTGAAAGTTAGGCCTAGGAGCAAGTTTAAGAGGTAAAAGTTACTCTAAAAGCGTAGTGTGATCACCTTGTTCATATATGTAGAGGTTTAAGAATACTCCAGCACGTCTTCAGGCCTTCGACTATAATACAAGGAGATGCAAAAGTTCTCTTGTTTTCTGTTCTTAATAACTTTTTACTTACCCGGACTTTGACTTCAAACAAGTAGCACAGAGACACCTAATAGGCTAATACAGAGTTGGACAAATATGAAATGAAGACATGATGGAGGCCTAATGATGGGGATCGATGATTTAGTTGCCTTGTTTATTTTGTTTATTTCATTATTAGGGACTTGTTTTAATTAGCTGGGGTATTTTTGTCGGTCTCCAAGTCCAATTTAGGGTTGTTTTTTTCAAATACTGGTGTAATCCTCACACGGAGGACATTATTCTGAATATTAAGATTATTATTGGCTTTTCTTATTTCGTGGAGATATCTGTCTAGAGTTAATAGACGCCGAGTTGAAACTCTAAATCCTAGAATTTAAGCGCAGAGTCTATCACCCACAGACTGATGGTCAAACTAACGTAGTTAATAGGAGTTTAAGTGATTTGGTGACATGCTTTATAGGAGATCACGTGTCTAGTTGGGATAGAGTTTTATCTATGACTGAGTTTGCCTATAATAGTTCGGTTAATCGCTTTACTGGGGCGAGTCCTTTTCAGATTTAC
This sequence comes from Panax ginseng, assembly GCA_020205605.1. NCBI lineage: Eukaryota > Viridiplantae > Streptophyta > Magnoliopsida > Apiales > Araliaceae > Panax > Panax ginseng. The sequence goes on along the minus strand of CM035150.1, from coordinate 86,149,685 downwards.
ACTGGTTATCAACCTAAGAAACCTATTGACTTGGTCTCTCTTCCCTCTGCATATAGAGCTAATGAGTCTGCTAAAACTTTTGCACGAGACATTCATGATTTGCATGCTGAGATAAGACAAAAAATTAATTTGTGCAATGAAAATTATAAGTCTGCTACAGATGTTCATTACAGGTACCAAGAGTTCAATGAGAATGATCAGGTGATACTTCGACACTGTGTTGAGAGGTTACCTCCGGGTACATGGAAAAAGGTGTATGTTAAGAGGATGGGTCCATTTCGTGTTAAAAAGAAGGTTAGTGCTAATGTTTATGAGTTAGATTTTCCTAATAATATGGGTATTGGTCATGTATTTAATGTGACTGATCTTACTCCATATCACGGACCTTCTACTCCGTCTCCTGCTTCTTCATTTACTAACCCTGTTGAGCCTATACTTGTTCCTCCTTTACCTGTCACATGCACCTCCTCTTGTTTTTCCATAGTCTACACCAAATGGTATTGAGTATGTATTGGATAAGAGGTTTGTGTCGACTAGGTGCGGAGGATATCGTCAATTTTTGGTTAAGTGGCAAGGCAAGCCTGACAGTGATTGTGCGTGGATTGGTAGGGACGAGTTTCATCACATCGATCCTACATTGTTGGAGCATTACAAACATTTCATTTCAAAAGAGTTGAATTTTTCACAGCCGGGGAGAAATGATGGGGATCGATGATTTAGTTGCCTTCTTTATTTTGTTTATTTCATTATTAGTACTTGTTTTAATTAATTGGGGTATTTTTGTCTTTTTGGTCTCCAAGTCCAATTTAGGGTTAATACTAAGTGCAATCTTCAAACGGAGGACATTATTCTGAATATTAAGATTATTATTGACTTTTCTTATTTCGTGGAGATATTTGTCTAGAGTTAATAAACGTCGAGTTGAAACTCTAAACCCTAGAAAATTCGTTTTACCAATTGTCCTACATCGCCTAAGTTTCAGATTAGACAAGGATAAATTATGGTAGGACCTTTAGTAAAGCAAAAAACATGTTTTATATACAATAATATTTAGCAGGGTGGATGCAATGTGTTGAATATCAGAAGAATAGCCACGGTATTGTTTTGAGTGACATAATAATCAGCATAATATTATTCTATAAAAAAAATTGAAAATGCACTGTTTTCAGATATAAATGTACAATGTTACTTAATAATGAATAGATGGAGTTAAAATTCAAAATGGAGTATATAGCATCTAAATAACATACCAAAGGGCAGTATTAATTAGAAAACTTCTGGAGGTTCCAAGTTTTAATCATTTCTATCAAATACAAGTGGAGGTTCCAATTGTTTCACATTCTGAAGAGAAATATCAGACCGTTTTAATTAGATTTGTGAAGACATCATTTTCATAAATATCTACTTTTGTGGAGATTTATAGAATAAGCAAATGTAATAAGAAGTTATCTATGATATATAATTAAGTACCACAGCTGCAGCAGTTGGCTTTCCTTTGAACAGAACTCCCACAGAGACAGCAAAGCTGGGATAGCCGTGTGCAAAATTTGTTGTCCCATCTACATAGATAATAGAATGAAGAATGATCAAACCCAAAGGTCGTTTCAGTCGAGAAAAACTAATTAAATCAAAAGATTCTGGAGGCCAAACCTAATGGATCTATGCACCATAAAAAATCAGAAGATGAATCTCCGATTATTCCTCCTTCCTCCCCAAGAATAAGATGGTCACTGAAATTCTTCCTCACCACTTCTAGAATAGCAGCCTCGCTCATTTTATCTGTGCTGCAAATGAATTAAAATTGATATAAACCGAGAAATATAGGCTGAGAGTTGAGACAATAGACAGGAACAAAGACAAGAAGAAATATAAACAGATTAGATGACTCTAAAACTGGAAGTTAATCCTAAATTAAGATGAGAGGTTGTTGTTAAGATAGGGTATATTGAGGTGTAGGCAGGGTGACGGCTAGAAATATGAGATACAAAATACACCGAGTATGAAAATTTAGAGATCTAGAACTTACTCCGTCACAAGATCAGTGAGTCCTTTGTAGGTAATATTTCGAGGTCTATTCACAGCTTCCATCACAACCTGGAAAGAACAACAGCTGATTGCAAGTGAATAGCAGGCAGGTATTTGAAACTTTTTTTAAACAAAAATAAGTAAATATCGTCAAATGATGGATACTCCAGAGGCAGAGAAAACCACATGATCCACATGATTTAGTATTAAACCTAAAGCATAATTTCAACATTGTAATTCAGAAGGCTCCTCCAAATGGATAAAAAAACACTGTGCAATAGACAAGATAGAGCCACAACTTACAACTGAAGGCTATTGATGAATCACAGCCGATAAACATCAGTACCCAATCCTGAGAAAGTTGCCTTGTCATGTTCATATGTTAAATATGTTTTACCAAACTGCAGAGAATCTCGGTATGGAATTTAATGGCCAGCCAACTATAATTTGGGGAACAGTTCATCTTACACATCATCCCAGCGAGATGCACCCCATTTCAATAGCCATCAAGAACATTATATCCCAACAGAAGCAAGATGCTTCAGTGTTGTTGCTATTTGTATTCGGGTTTAAACCGAACCGGTGGCGCCCATGGAGCGGCTACCGGTTAGATTATTCTCTCCATTCCATATTGTTGGGAGTTACAAATGAATTCAAAATCTGAATTCATATTTTGGGAGTTACAAAATCAAGTCATTAATCACGAATGAGCATGATTTTGTAATGCCAATATAGGAAATGTTAATGATGCTAGTGAAGGATAACACACAAAAATCAGTACAAGCATCATATTCCTAGAGAGAGAGAATATACACCATTGCTATTTGAAGCTTATCGGTCGAAGCTTTCTGGACGGTGGAGTTGTAGCCGGATTCTGTTCATATTGATCTTGATTCCGGTTCACCACTGTGTAACATTGGTAGCACCGTGGCTGTGATCGTGTGTTTGAGTTTGTTTAAAGATTCAACAACTTCATAAAGAATGTGGGTATATGCTTCGAGAGATAACCGAAATATGTTTTGATTTTCGGGTTGCAAGTATGCTTATGTGTTTAAGAAGTATAGAGCACTAAGTTGTGCCAAAAGTGAATGTAGTATATGTTTATTGACCCCCCGGCACACTTTTTCCTTATGAAACATACATATATAAACATATACTACCTCAATCTTGTAAAGAATGTCATTTTTATTTTTGAAATCAAATTATCACAAAAGTAATTAAAAATATCTTATTTTCCCCCAAAAAGAAAACTTTATGTAGTTCTTACTTCCTTATTCTTTGGTGGACAGAACACAATCAATTTGGGAGACGTACAAAATCACTATAGTTACAAAACTCAAAAACACATATAATGCATTGAAGGATTTATACATAACAAAACCAGAAATACCAATGGAACAGCTTACAATTGATTTTAATTTAATCAAAGAATATATGCACACAGAGAGAGAGAGAGACTGAGAGGAAGAAATAGAGAGAGATTTTGCTCATACCTCAGCACCAGTCTTAGCAGCAGTTTCAACAACTTGAAGGAGCTGATCAGACGGAATGGACCCAGTTGAACCAGCACCAATTTTCGCAAACTGTTTCTGATTGGGAATTTCTGATAACACTGACTTCGTACACGATGTTCTTATGGGTTTGGTTATTAAGTACAGATTCCTATCACACCCATGTTGAAAACCTCTCAAAGATTGAAACTTTGCGCTGAATTCTGGTTGAAATTCAGTTTTGGAGGGTTTAATGGTGAAATTGATCTGGGTTTTCGACAAAGTTTCAGTGGAGTGATTGCTGATGACACTAAACATTTTCCCATTTTAGAAGAAAAATGAAAGAATATTTCTTGCAGTTTTCTTTCTCAGTCACCTATCACGGTTTTTTCACTCAATCTGGTTAGTGTGCGCCACAGAGCACACACGAGAAGACCAAGGAGGAGTATCACGTGATATATCACGTGCCGCATATCTATTTTTTTTCACATAAAAAAGATAATGCTCACATACACACGCATGTTACTAGTCCCACATATCATGATGGAGCCCATTATATGCATGTGTGTGTATATGAGTATTACGTGATATATCATGCAATCCGCATATCTTGTCCTTTAAATAATGCTACTGTGACATAAAAAATGGGTCACATAATGCTCACATTCACACGTGCATATTGTGGGCCTAACATATCAAATAGGGGCCCATATTTATATTAATGTATGTGTATGTAAGTATTATGTGACTTTTTTTTATGTGATAGTATCATTGTTTGTGAATTTATTCTTTTCTTTTCCCTGAGTGTACAGCTAATCAGAATAAGAATTTCCTTGTCCTTGGTGATGAAATGGTTATTCTCTTTAAACCACTTTCCAAACAGGTGCTTTTTAGCCAAAAGTGACATTCACTGTGAAGGTCTTGGACTTGAAGCAAAGGAAACGTTTTCCTAGAAACTAAATGGGGATGGGGGAGGGGAGGGGGAGGGAGGGAGAATCAAACTTTTGGTAAGAAATTAATAACTAAACAAACTTTTGTATTATCAAGATTATTTCGTATGAATAGTACTAATGTTTATGTGAGAACTTATACAATATAAGTAATAAGAGAATAAATTATTTAATGATAGTATGTTGGGGTGGGGGGGTGGGGGGGTGGGGGGGGGGGGCGGGGCAGGAATCAAACTTTTTGATAAGAAATTAATAACTAAACAAACTTTTTGTATTATCAAGATTGTTTCGTATGAATAGTACTAATGTTTATGTGAGAACTTATACAATATAAGTAATAAGAGAATAAATTATTTAATGATAGTATGTAAAATTAGTGTTTTACACTATTCAATAATAATATGTCACGTAGGAAATATAGGAGAAGGAAATCAAGGAATTTGAAATAAATTATAATATTATTTAATTACTATTTATCATGATAAAACAGTATAATCAATTATATTAAATTTTAAATTCCTTAATCTTTCCCTAAATTTTCTACGTGACATGATATTATTAGATGGTGTAAAACACTAATTTTTAAGGTCATATTATATAATTTATTTTGCAGGAATAAATAAAAACAACATTTACTGTTTTGATATTATCATTTAAATTGAGTTACGAAAATAAGTTAGGAATTAATTGTTAGCCTTTCATTTTACAAAAAGAATTTAATTTATAAAATCTTAATATTTAAAATTCACGTGTGTAAGACCCTAACTTTTATAAATAAAGATGAATTTTTTATAAATAGTATTTTTGAATATTATGGAGTAAATTTGATATAATGTTATAGTTGTGGGTAATATTTATAAACTTTGCAAAGTAAGCAAGTTGTTATAAAATATTCATTTGGTCGGGGAATATTCGTACGACGGCACAATCATTGGTGGACCCTACAACGGAATTAATGTGGGATTGAGAAAATGACAAAAATACTTGATGAAAATAACGGCGGAGGTGTTACCATTTAAAGCGTTGAACTACCCTAGAAAGTAAAAATACAAGATGTCTGGCGTGGTTGCATAGTAGCATACAGTATTGATTATTGATGCTTACGTGAGAAGTCACTCAAATTATACTCAATTATTACTACGAGAATTCTTTGCATCATATCTCTTATATTATTGATTCAATTATTGTCACAAGATTATTCAGTATAATATGTTATATTATTAAATCAATAATTGGGACGACAAGTTATAAATGATTAATAATTGTTGAAAGATTAAATATGTGTTGATTAAAAATAAAATAATTTGTGGTAATATTTATTCAATTCTCGATGTATATAAAGAGTCTATTATGAGACGTTTGTGGTAAGTTTGGTTATTTTATGGGGGGCCCATATGTCATAATCTAAGAGTCTCTTCATCGATAGTAATTACCTTCGTCAATAGTAATTACCTTCGTCGATAGTAATTACCTTAAATAATAGTAACTACCTTTACCAGACGTCAAACCACTCATAGTTTCACATTATAAAAGCGTCGAACCAATTGTCGTTTTCAAATTACAAGCGTCAAACCACTTTTCTTTTCACATCACCATCGTCAAGCCACTTGCCTTTTCACATTTCAAGTGCTAAGCTAGAAATCTTCTATAAATATAGGCTTAGTATTTCATTATTTTCACTTAATTCATTCAAGCTATAGAGAGAAAGTATAGAGAGAATAAGAAGAAAAGAAGAGTGATTCATTCTTACACTACTGCAAAGATTCAATCTACTAATGTAAGGGGTGTTATTCTTTCTTATTCATGAAGAACTGTTGTTATTCCATTGCTTATTATTACATTGGAATAACTTGTACGCTGTGATTTACCCTATACTTGGTGACATTCTTCTATTATTCATTGGAACATCATGTCTACGTGTGTTTTACACGGACTGGTTCCGTCTCTGTATTATTATACATTGGAACATCACATACGTGTGTTTTACACCAGGACCTGGTTCCTTCTTTATTATTATTACATTGGAACATCCCGCCTTCGGGCAAATTTTTGCACGACTGGTTCCGTTATTATTTTTGTTGGAATAACTTTTATACATGCGCAAATACCGCATGCATGGTGATTTCTTTTGTTATTCCATTCTTTATTATACTCGGTTGGTTAAAGTTTTGACTTCTATACTCCATGAAATTAGTAGAATATCCTTGATATTTGCGTTTCATCCAAAGATTCTTTCATGGAAATATTCTTCCGATCATTCTTGAATTTTACTCTACAAAGCAAAGATCATGTTGACAATTTGGACATTATTAGTTCCCTCGGATAAATTAATTCTTGAACTTGTTTTATTGAATTCTTATATCAACGCTATCGCCCTCATGTTTATATTATGTTGAAAGTCATCGTGGCTGTAGTGCATAGATGGACTTGGTATGATTATGACCGTGGATTATTGATTGTAATCATAACCGTAATGTTGCAAAATGATGTGGTAAAAGTTATCATTGGCCCGTAGTGCATTGATGGACCATTGTTGGCATGATCATGACCATTAATGAATACACGAATGTCCTCGGGTAGTAAGCATGGATAATTTGTGGTCGTGATACTAAAGAATATCCGTAGCCAGTAGATGCGGGGGTGATTCGATGATGTGGATTATTTATTGTCGAGTCCCAATGATAAAAGTCATGAAAAACCTTTTAAATCATAAAAGATAGTAGATTTTATTCTCTACTTGACTCTTTTAATGGATTGCTTGTTCATTGCGATTAAACTTGATGTTGTTGTATTTTATCGGTTTAACACTATGAAGGCTAACGATAATTTATTCCGCATTATCTTAGTCATAATATTTTTTCTTGGGCTAGTTGAGCTCACCCTTTCTTTCACCGTTCTCTTGTGAAATGAGAACATACAAGCAGGACTAGTCGGAGAAGCGGGAGTGATGCCAGAGGATAGCATTAGTAGTCCTCACTATTCTGTGAAATAGTGTGTTAATAATTATAATGAGGACTCCTTTTGAGTTTGTATAATCTCTAGTAGACAATAATTGTATTCAAACTCACAGTTATATTTTGTCGTATTGCACACGACAGTTGTATTAGTAAGTTTCATTTGAATTTTGTGCCATGTATCTGACGACCCAAGATGGGTGATGTATACCTAATTTTGGGGGCATCACAGTTGGTATCAAAGCTTAGGATATGATCCCTGGCTAAGATGTGATAATAGTACTAGGAGGGAGAGGCGGGGAATTCCTCGTTAGTATGACCTACCTAAGTTTATGTGGTATTTAATTGGTCACGAATTTAGGGATAATATGTTATATGTCAATTAACCTTTGTTTTGTGGCGATGTCGAAAATGACTTACGAGAATGTTGAGAATAGCAATGGAGCATGAGCGCAACCGTTGATTCACCACATATCAATAATCAGGATAATGTGCATCAGGAAAGCGACAATTCTCATGCAAACAACAACACTGACCAAATGATGAATGATCAATATTCAGGGGCTTTATGCAATTCATGCAACAGCGGGCGAGAGCGGCTCCTGTCCAAAATGCAGGTGGAAACACTGGAAACTCTCAATCGTCACCGCTAAGCAGATTCAAGGAGCTGGGACCACCGGAGTTTAAGGGAGAGCCAAAACCACTTATGGCGGAAGCATGGATAAAGCAGATCACCAAGATATTTGATGTCTTGGGATGCTCCGAGGAGTAAAAGGTTCTCTTTGCCGCCTTTATGTTGCGCGAAGAGACAGACATTCTTAGTGGGAATCGGTAAAAGCGTACTCAACTTCTGCCAGATGAAGATGTCTTGGGAGAAGTTCCAAGAGCATTCAACGACAAATACTTTCCCGAAAGTATTCGTCACATGAAGGAGGTGGAGTTTATCAAGTTGGAATAAAATAATATGACCGTGTCGCAATACGAGGTTAAATTTGCGGAGTAATCCCGGTTTGCGTCCCACTTGGTGGATAATGAAGAGAGAATGACACGGATGTTTTTAAGAGGTTTGAAGCCAGAGATACGTCAACATCTTATTTCTCACAAACTGTGTTTATATTCAGATATTGTAAATAGGGCTCGATTAGTGGAGCCAATAACGAGTCAGCCTCAACGCAACTAAAAAGAAGAAGTACGTAAGAAATGATAATACCGGAGAGAAGCGATCATCAAGCGGTGACAACAAGCGTGGGGGAATCAATAGGCGGATATGGTAACCACTTCGGTGGTAATCGAGGCCAAAACAATAAGAATGGACATTTCAAGAATAGTAGATTCAACAATGATGGAAAGGCGTCAAAGACCAAAGACTGTCGTTAAGGAAGGAGAAGCGACCACCTATCATATGTTTCAAATGCGGAGGAAGGGCACATCGGTCAAGCTGCGCGATGTCAGTCAAAGTATGTTATAATTGTGGAAGAAGGTCACTCACTTGGATTTTATGCGTTCGAAGAAGACAAATAAAGACTAGGATGGAGGCACCAAAGGTCGTCCCGGAAAAGTCAAAACCGAGATAGTGAAAGGGAGGCGTTTGTTGTGACCTCCAGAAAGCAAAGAAACCCGAATGAGGTCATCACGGATAAGCTTATCATAAACTCTAACGAAATCTATACTTTATTTGATCTGGGTTCTACCCATTCTTTTATTTCTCCTACTTTGCGCTCATCGATTAAATTTGACTCCGGAGAAATTAGACTTTGACTTATCTGTGGAAACTCCGTTGGGAGAAACCTTCATTACATCCACTGTTTATAAGTCTTGTTTGGTTTAAATTGGTACCCTCACATTACCTGTAGATCTTATTTCATAGAAAATACTTGCATTTGACGTGATTCTAGGGATTGATTGGTTAAATACTCATCATGCAAAAATTGATTGTTTCAGTAAGGTTGTTAGCTTTCATATTCATAATCAACCTATTATGCGAATTCAAGCGACCAAACCATTAAAATCAATCACGGTCATCTCAAGCCATAAAGCTATTCGTTTATTAAAAAACGGATGTCAAGCTTTCTTAGCTCATGTCACAGATTTAAACAAAAATACGTCAGTTTTGAACGATATTTCTATTGTTAATAAATTTCCTGACGTATTCCCCGAAGAACTTCCTGGCCTACCCCTGAGCATGAAATTGAATTTTGTATCGACCTTGAACCCGGTACAAAACCCATTTCCAAAGCCCCATATCGAATGGCTCCTATTGAACTTCAGGAGTTAAAGACCCAACTGCAGGAATTGTTAGACATTGGCTTTATTCGTCCTAGTACTTCTCCTTAGGGTGCTCCTGTTCTATTCATGAAGAAGAAAGTTGGGAGTATGCGACTTTGTATTGATTATCGGGAGTTGAATCATGTCACCATCAAAAATAGGTATCCATTGCCACGTATTGATGACCTGTTTGACCAGTTGCAAGGAGCCAAATTCTTTTCAAAGATTGATCTTCGTTCCGGATATCACCAATTAAATATTAGAACCGATGACATTCCAAAGATGACTTTCAGAACTCGGTACGGGCATTATGAATTCTTAGTCATGTCCTTTGGATTGACTAATGCTACTGCTACCTTCATGGATATGATGAACCGAGTATTCAAGGAATATTTGGATCACTTTGTGGTCGTCTTTATTGATGGCATCCTTATTTATTCCAAAAGCCGTGAAGATCATGAGCAACACTTGAGGCTGACACTCCAAAAGCTTCTTGAATACAAGCTTTATGACAAGTTAAAAAAAAGGCAAATTCTGGCTTGAGGAAGTAGCATTCCTTGGGCACGTAGTATCAAGTCATTGAATATCTGTTAACCCAGCAAAGATTGAAGCAATTCAAAGCTGGGAGCAACCTAAATCGATGGCCAAAATCACGTAGCTTTCTCGGTTTAGTTGGTTATTATCGGAGATTCGTGGAAGGATTTTCTCGAATCGATACTCCATTGACTCAGCTGACTTGGAAAGATACAAAGTTGATTTGGAGCGAAGAATGTGAGAAGAGCTTTCAAGAACTCAAGAGGAGACTCATTTCGGCACCTGTTCTGACAATACCATCTGGCTCGGAGGGATTTGTCATCTACAGTGATGTTTCGGGCAAAGGGTTGGGATGTGTTCTCATGCAACATGGAAAAGTCATAGCCTATGCCTCAAGACAACTCAAAGAATATGAGAGAAATTATCCTACTCATGATCTAGAGTTTAAGTGTTGTTGTCTTCGCACTAAAGATTTGGAGGCATTACTTGTATGGGGAGAAGGTGGAGATTATTACGGATCATAAAAGCCTCAAATATTTCTTCACTCAAAAGGAACTCAACATGCGACAACGACGTTGGCTTGGCTCATTGAAAGATTATGATCATACCATCCAATACCATCCTAGAAAAGCGAGCGTGGCGGTGACGCATTGAGTAGAAGATCATACGCAAGCACGAGTGCGATATTCTCAACGTAAGAGCCCATTTTGTGTGACTTGCAAAGGATGGAGATAGAGTTAAAGACTCAGGGACCCATGTGATGATGGCGAATATCTGAGTAGAACCGACTTTAATCGATAAAGTTAAAGCCGCTTTCAAATTCTGGACACGGAGTTGATGCGTATGAGGAAGAACGTCAAGAAGGTGCTATGCAAGGAAGCAAGAATCGATGTGAAGGAATACTTTGAGTCAACTCCGGACTTTGTGTTCTAACGACCACGATTTAAAGTATAAAATCATGATGGAGGCGCACAACACACCATTTGTAATCCATCTTGGGAGTACCAAATGTATCATGATATTCGTCATACATTTTGGTGGAGCAATATGAGAGAGAGATAGCGTTGTTTATCTCAAGGTGTCTAACTTGTCAACGAGTTAAGCGGAGCATCAAGTACCAAAAGGTCCATTGCAACCATTTGAAATTCCAGAATGGAAGTGGGAGCACATTACCATGGATTTCATTCACGGTCTTCCTAAGGTTTCTCAAGGCATAGATGCGATTTGGGTCATTGTTGATAGATTGACCAAGTCCGCTCATTTCTTACCGATCGAGAAACTTATACACTTGAACGTCTTGCAGATTCGTATACATAAAGCGAGATTGTAAGATCGCATGGTATGTCGGTATCCATAGTTTCTGATCCAGACCCAAGATTCACTTCACGATTTTGGGTTAGTTTACAAAAAACTATGGGCATAGACTTACGATTTATCTCGGCATATCATCCTCAGATGGACGGACAGTCGGAGAGGACTATTCAAACTCTTGAAGATCTATTAAGACTTTGTGTCCTTGATTTCAAGGGAAGTTGGGACAAGTTCTTACCATTGGTGGAGTTTTTCTACAACAACAGTTATCAAGAAAGTATTGGCATGGCTCCATTCGAAGCGTTGTATGGAAGAAAGTGTCGTTCTCCAAAGATCTTTGGGATGAGGTGGGTGAAGCAATGTTGTTGGGACCGGGAGTGATGTACGTATGACTACGGAAAAGATTCAAACGATCCGACAACATATAAAAACCTCATAAGATCGACAAAAGAGTTATGCTGATCTTCATCGAAAGGACGTGGAATTCGATATAGGAGATCATGTGTTGTTGCGTGTTGCTCCATGGAAAGGAATTACGAGATTTGGAAAGAGAGAAAAACTCAATCTTTGATTCATCGGCCCATTTTTAATCCTCGCTCGGGTAGGAACTGTGGCCTATAGACTCGCTTTACCGTCAAGTATGTCTCGTATTCATAACGTTTTTCACATATCCATGTTTCGTAAATATGTGAAAGACCCGAACCACATTATTGAGTTAGAACCGGACGAAATAGCTGACATATGAAGAGGTTCCTGTTCAAATCTTGGATAAGAAGGAACATATTCTACGCTCCAAGGTTATACCTCAAGTCAAAGTTTTGTGGAGAAACCACGATGTTGAGGAAATGACTTGGGAGTTAGAATCTGAAATGAAATTAAGGTATCCTTACCTCTTCGACATACCAGGTACGTACCCTAATTTCGAAGGCAAAATTTCATAAGAAGGGGAGGTTGTAAGACCCCAACTTTTATAAATAAAGATGAATTTTCTATAAATATTATTTTTGAATATTATGGAGTAAATTTGATATAATGTTATAGTTGTGGGTAATATATTTATAAACTTTGCAAAGTAAGCAAGTTGTTATAAAATATTCATTTGGTTGGGAATATTCTTTTTTGGGGAATATTAAATGCGGCGACACAATCATTAAGTGGACCCTACAACGGAATTATTGTCGATTGAGAAAACAACAAAAATACTTTATGAAAATAACTACGGAGGTGTTACTGTTAAAACTGTTGAACTATCCGGTAGTAAAAGTAAAGAATGTCTGGCGTGGTTTCATAAGAAGCTGCAGTATTGATTATTGATGCTTACGTGAGAAGTCACTCACATTTATACTCAATTATTGCTACGAGAATTGCCGTGATCATATCTCTTATATTATTGATTCAATTATTGTCACAAAGATTATCATCAGATAATATGTTATATTATTAAATCAATAATTGAGGCGACAAGTTATAAATGATTAATAATTGTTGAAAGATTAAATATGTGTTGATTAAAAATAAAACGATTTATGGTAATATTTATTTAATCCTTGATGTATATAAAGAGTCTATTATGAGACGTTTGTGGTAAGTTTGGTTATTTTATGGGGGGCCCATATGTCATCATCTAAGAGTCTCTTCGTCAATAGTAATTACCTTCGTCAATAGTAATTACCTTCGTCAATAGTAACTACCTTTACCAGACGTCAAACCACTTGTCGTTTCATATTACATAAAGCGGCCGAACCAATTGTCGTTTCACATTACAGGCGTCAAACCACTTTTCTTTTCACATCACCAGTCGTCAAGCCACTTACCTTTTCACATTTCAAGTGCTAAGCTAAAAATCTTCTATAAATAGAGGCCTAGTACTTCATTATTTTTCACTTAATTCATTCAGTCAGTAGAGAGAGAAAGTATATAGAGAATAAGAGAGAAAGAAAAAGAGTATTACATTACTACACTACTGCAGTATTCAATCTACTAATGTAAGGGGTGTTATTCTTTCTTATTCATGAAGAGAACTGTTGTTATTCCATTGCTTATTATTACATTGAAATAACTTTTGTATAGCGGTTTACCCTATACTTGGTGACATTCTTCTATTATTACATTGGAACATCACATGCGTGTGTTTTACACCGGACCTGGTTCCGTCTGTATTATTATTCTGTTGGAACATCCTGTCTGTGTGTTTTACACCGGACCTGGTTCCTTCTTTATTATTATTCTGTTGGAACATCCTGTCGGTGCAAATTTTGCCTGACCTGGTTCCGTTATTATTTTTTGTTGGAATAACCTGTCTATGCGAAGTACCGCATGCATGGTGATTTCTTTTGTTATTCCATTCTTTATTATACTCAGTTGGTTAAAGTTTTGACTTCTATACTCCATGAAATTAGTAGAATATCCTTGATATTTGCGTTTCATCCAAAGATATCTTTCATGGAAATATTTTTACGATCATTCTTGAATTTTACTCTACAAAGCGGTATAATGTTGACAATTTGGACATTATTAGTTCTGGATAAATTAATTCTTGAACTTGTTTTATTGAATTCTTATATCACCTCATCGCCCTCATATTTATATTATGTTGAAAGTCATCTGTGGCTGTAGTGCATAAATGGACTTGGTATGATTATGACCGAGGATTATTCGAGTGTAATCATAGTAGTAATGTTGCAAATGATGTGGTAAAGTTATCATTAGCCGTAGTGCATTGATGGATGATTGTTGGCATGATCATGACCATTAATGAATACACGAATGTCCTTGGTCAGTAGTGCATGGATAATTTGTGGTCGTGATACTAAAGAATATCCTTGGCCGTAGTAGTGCGAGGTGATTCGATGATGTGGATTATTTATTAAAATTTGAGTCCCGTGATAAAAGTCATGAAAAACCTTTTAAATCATAAAAGATAGTAGATTTTATTCTCTACTTGACTCTTTTAATGGATTGCTTGTTCCGTTGCAGTTAAACTTGATGTTGTTATATTTTATCAGTTTAACACTATGAAGACTAACGATAATTTATTACGCATTATCTTAGTCATAATATTTTTTCTTGGGCTAGTTGAGCTCACCCTTTCTTTCCTTTATTCTCTTGAAATGAGAACATAGCGAGGGACTTAATGGGAGCGGAGTGCGGTCAGGAAGGATAGCATTAGTAGTCCTCACTATGCGTGAAAAATAGTGTGTTAATAATTGTAATGAGGACTCCTTTTGAGTTTGCATAATCTCTAGTAGACAATAATTGTATTCAAACTCACAGATATGTTTTATCGTATTGTACACGACAGTTGTATTAGTAAGTTGTATTTGAATTTTGTACCATGTATCTGACGACCCAAGATGGGTGATGTATACCTAATTTTGGGGGCGTCACAACGTGAATTATTGGAGTTTAATTAATGTAAAAGTTGATATTAACTTCTTCTTTTTTTTTTACAAAGTTATTATAAACTACTCAAAAAATATTGTTAAGCAAAAATTATTATTTTAAAATTAAAATAAATTCACTTCAAAATTTAAATTTTAAAATTTTATAATTCAACTAGGATTAAATTAAATGGGAATATGTTTTTTAAAAAGATCAATTTAATATTAAAATGCAGAATTTGAAGGTGAACTCCTTTTATTATTATTTTTGGGAGCAATGAAGGTGAACTCTCATTCTCATATTTTCATACTCATTTAAGGGGTGTATTCAATTAAGATTTTTTTTAAGTGACAAAATTTTGTAGAATTTATGGATTTTAATGACTTTTAAAGACTTTAAAGACTTTTTTAAAATTACTTTTATAGACTCCATGAAATAAGTAACAGACTTTTATAAACTTTTTATCAAGACTGTGATAGACTTTTGTATACTTCTAATATATAAATTTGAATGATTATTAGATTTAAAATTAAAATTTTGCTATACAGTTAAATTATTTATTATATTTTTTAGTGCATATATTATAAATAATAATCCACGGTTTATGATAACAACTTTCAGAAAACATATTATAAACAATTTCAAGTTCTGACAATATTATTTTATCTTAAGCATTAAAATACATATATATTATAATATATTTATTACATGGCTTATGATCATTCAATTATTGACTCCATGATTTCATTTTTTTTCTTTCGCAGAAAACGAAATCCACACTCTTGTGTGAGCGTGTGATTCAATACCATATTGATTGCTTTACTACTATATATATATATAATCCCTCATTTTACTAAATCATGCATTATAATTAATAATAAGATAAAAGTTTTAAATATATATACATACATAATCTTCACAATTGATCTGAGAGTTTCATTATTTTATCTCACCTTTATTAAACAAATTTCTTTCGTCTTTGTATTGGAAGTTTTCGAACTGTCGCTTTTTCCCTTACCAATTTAATGTGCACTTTCCCTCTTTTCTCGTACCGCGAGATAGATTAGGTATTTAGTTATTTGTTTACTTATTAATATATCTTGTTAATTCTCTTAATTATAATATGATTTAATTTTATCCACATATAAATTAAATCCAATTAGTTTTAAGGCTCAAATTTTACTAAATTAATTTATCCTTCGAATATTAATACTTATTAGCCCATATAAAATAAATAACTAGTTTGACCCAATAAAAGACAAAGTCCAATTAAATTATTTAAAATATAAATTTAAATGTTATTTATTTATTTTATTTTATTTCTTTATTATTATTTTTTTCTGAGTATTACATCGCGAATTTCTGGGTTCCCTATTTACTTGCGCTCCGAATTTCCACATTTGTGTTTAATATTTGAAAGTCTTTAGAGATGATGTCAGACTTTGGATATGGGTTGATAGTTATAATTCTTCTTCTAAAGTCTGTCAAACTCTGCCATTTAGGGGGTGTATTCAATTAAAATTTTTAAAGACTTTTTTAAGTGACATACTTTTGTAGAATTTGTGGGATTTTAATGACTTTCAAAGACTTTAAAGACTTTTTTAAAATAACTTTTATAGACTCTATGAAATAAGTAAAAGACTTTTATAAACTTTTTATCAAGACTGTGATAGACTTTTGTATACTTCTAATATATTTTGCAATTTATATTAATTGTTAATTAGCCCATGTGTACAACATCTCTCTCTTTTTTCATGAACTGGAGTAAATAATATGACAATAAAAATCTATATGAGCAAAAGTTACAAAACTTCATACATGTGAGTAAACCACTAAGAAGTAACATTAGCATACTAGTCCTCCATTCATTAGCATTCTCTCGTTACCGACCATTGTTATTATTATGATCGACGTCTCTCCACATGTCAGAAGCTATACTAGTCCTCCATTCATTAGCATTCTCTCGTTGTTGCTCTTGAGTTTCAAAAACTCGTTCCAAATTATCTCCTTGATCGAGTGGTACAACGATGAAGATAGTGAAGACTCGTTATCTAATTCAATAGGAAATTCATCTGAACGACACTCCTTACGAAGAAAATTGTGGAGTCCTACACAAGCTAGTACAAGCTTTGCTTGAATTTTATAAGGAAATGGAGGTACAGACTTGAAAAATGTGAATCTCGATTTAAATATACCAAATATTCTCTCAATTGCGTTCCTTAAAGAAGCATGACGAAGATTGAACAACTCGATTGCATTTTCGGGGTCACGACCCTGGCCAGCAAAATTAAATCTTGAAGATGATATCGAACACCTCAAAAATGAGTTAAAAATTGGCGCCGATTTGGAAATCCACAATCCACCAAGAAAAATTTGCCTAATTATATGTCATTTAAAAAATTACTATGAAATGTAGGATCTAAGATCAAACAAATAAAATGAAAAACAAGATAAGTACATACCTTGTGGCACTTTAAGTCTGTTCCTTCTTGTTAAAGCATCACTTAGCAATAATCATAATCATATATTTTCATATATTATACATACATAATCATAATCATATATTTTCAAAAATTAACAGTAATTTCATATATTATACATACATAATAATATATTAACAGTAACACATACAAATCATATATTTTCTATTTTCATATATTATATATACATAATCTTTACAATTGATATGAGAGTTTCATGATTTTATCTCACCTTTGTTGAACAAATCTCTTTCCTCTTTCTATTGGAAGCTTTCGAACGACTGCTTTTTCCCTCACCAATTCATATTAGGTCTTTAGTTATTTGTTTACTTATTAATATATCTTGTTAATTCTATTATTATAATAAATCTAATTATTTTTATGGCCCAAATTTTACCAAATTATTTATCCATCACATATTAATATTTATTATCCCATATAAAATAAATAATTAGTTTGACTCAATAAAACACAAAGTCCAATTAATAACTAGTTTTATCCACCTTTGTGTTTATTTGGAAGTCTTTAGAAATCTTAAGAGATGAGGTAAGACTTTAGATATGGGTTGATAGTTATAATTCTTCTTTAAAGTCTGTCAAAGTCTATCATTTGATAGAAATCTTTAAAATCTATGACTTTTTGAATACCAAAATACTTTTTTAGATTTTTAAAAATCTTAATTCAATACCATCTAACTTTTGAAGACATTAAAAAAGTTGTAATTGAATACCACTAAACTTTTATAAACTCTTTAAATGTCTTGATTGAATACAACCAAACTTTTAAAATCTTTAAAAGTCTTTAAAAATCTTAATTGAATACACCCCCTTAATAGAAATCTAAAAAATCTATGATTTTTTGAATACCAAAAATACTTTTATAGACTTTGTAAAAATCTTAATTCAATACCACCTAACTTTTAAAGACATTAAAAAAGTTGTAATTGAATACCAGTAAACTTTTATAAACTCTTTAAATGTCTTGATTGAATACAACCAAACTTTTAAAATCTTTAAAAGTCTTTAAAAATCTTAATTGAATACACCCCCTTAAGGATCCACAAAAGACCCGCGACATGTGGCCTGAGCCCGAGCTGATCAAAACTCGGGCTGTTCAAAGCTTAGACGGTCACGTCGGGCTTGAAGGTTAGAAAAAGTCGTTTTTTAAGACAAATATATGATTTGTTCTGCAAAAAAAGATTGGTCTGACCTGGTCCGGCCTAAGGTCTGACCTAATTCTTTATCTAGTTATTTATAATTTTTGAACTTTAAATTATAATTATTCATCAATGAATTATAAATTTTTACTTATTCATTATTGTAATTTATAAATTAGAATACATTAGTTTTAATTAATACATCAATAAAGTTTAAAATTTTAATTATTCATTCTTGATTTCTTGTAAATATATTTAATTAATATATATATATATATATATTCAATTAATAGAACTAATTAGTATACTTAATATTAATAATAAGTTAATTACTGTGTTGATTAATTATTAATAATAGGTTAATTTATTGTAAATACTAAATTACTAATATTTAACATTGAAATTTTATTAATATTCCTCGCTACTTTTAATGTTAAATAATAACATTAATTAATACATCAATAAACTAACTTCTAATAATAAGTTAGTTTCGTGTAAATACTCAAGTTCTTTATTAATTTGGATATGCTAAATTCTTAGGGGGGTTATGATTTTGGTTATTTTTATGGTATTCTGTTGTAGCAATTTAGAGATTAATTTCATGAAACAATTAGAAAACTAATTGGAAATAATACTTGAGATATAACTATGCAAGTGTTTAATGACCATAAAGGAAAGATCTGTGTGTCTTTAAACTTTATAAAATACATGTCTAACTGATCCTAGTACTAAAAAAATAGAAACTAACTTTATATTCAAATTATAAAAGTGTAATATATAGTAAGTTAATTTTATTATGCATCTATAGTCATATGTATCGTAGTAAATTGTATTCAAATTATATTTTCTATGAAGACAAACTGTGCATATTAGACATGCATTTAAGAAATCAATTTGCTTTATATTCTAGTTACATTTAAAATACATTTTCCTTTCATTTAAGAAGAATATATTAATTTTTGTTCTAACCATCCAATTTATATTTGTGACGCCCCCAAAATAGGTCCAATCCAACCAACCCATTCTGAGTCGCCAAATACATGGATACGTAAACGATTACAACTTCATTAATACAATTTATGCGTGCAAAATCTGACAACACATAAAGCTAATGAGTTTAAATACAAATATTGTCTTTTAGACAATATCCACACTCAAATAAGTCCTCATTATAATTATTGATACACTATTTTACAAAATAGTGAGGACTACTAAAATAAGCGCCTTGAACCATTACTCCACTTTGAAACTAGTTCACGCTATATATTCTCACCGTCTCACGAGAAGAAAAATGGAACAAAAGGAAAAGGGTGAGCTCAACTAGCCCAGTAAAGAATATTATGACTAAGATAATGTACAACAAATTATCCTTAGTCTTCAACAGGAAAAAATTTGATAGAATACAATAGACAACAAGTTTTAGATCAACAACTGCAGCGGAAATAACAATTCATTAGAAGAGTTAAGTAGAGAATAAAATCTACTATTATCTATGAATTTAAAAGTCCATCGTCAACATTTTATCCCTGTAACATCAATCAACATATATCTGAAATCAAATATTCATCTTTGCACTACAGGCCAAAGATATTCATCAGTTGGTCATGTTCATCTAAACACCTGTTTATCTTTGCATTACGAGCCAAAGATATTCATCAAAAAATCATTCATCTTTGCACTACAGGCCAAAGATATTCAGTTATATCATCATTTAGGAATTTGAGGATGATGAAAATATATTTTAAAGAAAAGCGAATCCAATGAAACAAAAGAACAAATATTAAGGATTAGTACTTTTACACAATTCAAGTTCAAAAAATACTTCATAAATAATCGTGAGTGAAGTAAAATTCAAGAATGAAGACCAAAACATAGATCCAATCAAAGATAGGAATCATAATGCATAATCTTGGACACGAGAAAAGAAAATTTAATTTTTACGTGAATAGTGTCGATTCGTGAATAATAATGATATCGTGAATAGTGTCGTATCGTGAATAGTAACTCAGACACTAAAAGATAGAAATTTCACAAAAAAAATCATCATGCTTCGTGAATAGTACTCGTGAATAAGAACTCGTGAATAGTAACTCATGAATAATAACTCGTGAATAAACTCATGAATAGTAACCCCGAGCATAAAAAGTTCCAAATTTGATAAAAGTTTCAACCAATATTTGGCATAATGATATTGAAAAATAATATCACTTACGAAGAAAATAACATCCCTTACCTCAAAAAAGCGATTCTTACATTGAAATCTGAATATAGTCTTTGAAGGAACTTAGGATATGAACACTCAAAGTATCAAAATACTCACAAGAATACGCTCGATAATATAGAGAGAGAAAGAGAGAAAACTTGGGTTTACGGTATGATTTTCAATTCTAACCTAAGCACCCTATTTATAGGAAATTGCTTAGAACACCAAAGCAGAAAATTTAATATAATAATAATATATTTATAAAATAATCAATCCCATTTTAGACCAACTGAAATCGGCCCATTCTTATCACATGTTGAGCCCACTAAATTGTAAAAAACGTTTTTCATAAAATAAATAATTAAAACTTCCAAAAATCAATTATTTCGGAACTTCGGAACATCAATAATTCATAATAAATAGCCCTTTTATCAAAAAATTCGAATCTCACGACTTTTTATAGGAAATTCAATTCCCTACAACTTTGCAGAAGAAAGTTTTTCCAAATTCCAAACAAAAATTGACCGAAATCCATAAACGGGCGATTTTACACGCTATAATCAAATTTTAGTCAAGAAATGGGGTCCACCGATACACAAAACATGTGTTAATCATTTAATGCAACAAAATACTCTTTCTCCTCATATACTCATATATCCCACATTCATTGTAAAAATATCACTATTATTATATAATATAATAAAATATTATTTTATCAGAAAAGATAAAATATCATTTTTTTAACAATTGTCACTTTAAAAATTTTCTCCATCTATATCCACATAAAATCAATATTTTCCTCATCATATAAATCAATAATTAATTATTCTCAAATAATATTATAGAATCACAAAGATCGACAACGTGGTAGTTTCGAGGAAGAGGGCTTTCAATAAGAATTTCTCCTTATTGGCGCACAATTAGGTGACCAAACCTCTCCTTAGACGGAACTTTTTAGACATTGCCAATAATGTTTTCTAATAATATTATTCAGATAATATGAATTATTGCTTCGATAATGGAAAATCGTGTGTAGTGACAATTATTGAAACAACGATAATATAAAATATCAACGCAGAATTATTGAATCAATAAAATAAAATCTTTGAGCGATTAATTCATGTAACAATTATTGAGTAGTGCCTTTTTACGTAAGAATCAAATAATTGGTGCAATCTGGTGTCTTTCTTGTATGCGATAACACGTATTCGTGTGTTTTTTAACCGGGTATTCTAACAATGATAATTGAATAACTACGGCAGTTATTTATAAACAACTCATCTTTTGTCGTTTTTCTTCACGCAATTTTTTCAAGTTATGGGGCCCACACAAGATTGCGTCGTAAATGCGAATATTCCCGATAGCAAGAATATTCCACGATGACCAAACGAATATTCTCGACAACAATGAATATTTTATAACCACTTGCTTATTTAAAATATTTAGCATTTTACCCATAACTAACCATTATTAATCAAATCAACCCCTTACTATTTCAAAATAATAATTAGAGAAGTTAAATCTTTATTTATAAAAAGTTGGGGTCTTACAATATTGGTGTGCAGTAGAATGTTAGAATAAAATAAATCTAAAAAATCTTGCATTATTTTTATAAATTATAATTTTTAATATTTAATATTTAACATTAAAAGAAAAAATGAAAGGACTAGACCGGGTTAGGCCTGACTTGACCTAACCCTGGGCCTGGTCTGCAGACTTTATAACGACCCCAAAATCGGGACTAACTTAATTTTGACCTCGTTATACTATCTTAATTCAACTTTACGTCATACTAAGATGAAATATCAATCGAAAACGCAGATAATTTAAAATTTGTCTTTCTTTCTTTCGTTCCCTGAATCGCAACCTTTGATATTACATATTTCCTAATCATATTTATTTTATGATTCACTTTATCAGAGTAGGTATGAGTATGTACAACTCAATCCACAATACAAATTCTTTCTTATATGGTATTATCATTATACAACTTTTCATTACAAAACAATCACCACAACATAATCAGAACAAATATCCTTTATTGAATATTTCAAAGACTTACATAGTTATCAATTACACATCGAAAACCATTATCATGGTTCCAAAATGATTTCTAACTAAAGAAAGTGCATCCTATTGCATGTCTTATAATCCTTTCATTCAGATATCAAGTAATATCACATTGTGTCTTTAACCCACAAAATGTATATTTTGCAAGATTGAGCTCAATACCTCAGTAAATTCAACAGTCTATCATACATCACATAGCACATAGTTTTATATTTGAATCATACCTTTAAATCTTATCAACCTATCATCATTTGCATATCACATGTGTTGGGTCATGATATTTCTCCTATTGGGCCTTATGGATTGGGCTTAGTTATTTAATTAGTCCATTGGGTCTCCACTATTGGGTCTTAAAGTTATTGGGCCTAATCCTTACATCATATCTCCTTAATATTGGACCGGGTCAATGGGTTGGTCCATCAGATCTTTTAATATCTAAGTCTTTGACTTGTAATGATGAAAAAGGAAGGCTGTTGACCAAAAGTCTGCAGATCATTAATGTGGATGGGATTATATCCGTACGGGCGACATGTCTGATGGGAAAAAGGTGACAATCTGCATGCATCAAAATTTGAGATCGAGAAGGAATAGAAATTTCATGTCGGATAGGAGTTGGTGGTACGAAGAAACCGAAAAAGAGAGTATAACCTAACAAAGAGATCTCTAAGAGAAGGTACGCATACACACAACACATAATTCTTATCTAACACTAGACATTTTTATCCTCCATTGTTAACCCTTATAGCGGCTGTCTCAGACTCTCACGCTTGTTTATCCCCCAATGGTCCAAAAAGTCAAGCTTTTGGTGTTGATTGTGTTTCTTTATGCGGGATCGGGCGTCTTACGTGATTGGGACGTGGCGCGAAGATCTTTGGCGTTAACATTGGCGCTAAAAGGAGGGGTGAGTTCTAGGGTTCAAGAGTTGGAAATCACAAATATTTATTTGTTCTACGTTTTCAAAGATGGGGAAGAGTAGAGCAGATACACATGAAGGACAGCCGATGGCTGTTAGTGAATCAGCACTGCGAATACCTGTCAAGGAGCGTTTGGGACATACAATAAGTGTTCATGCCAGCACAGCGTCCAAACGTTCGCATGAAGATTCTCGTCCAAGGGCTGTGGGAAAAGCTAAGAGAAAGCTAGTCTTCACGGCAGAGAAAGAGTCTGGTCACGGTCGGAAACAAGTAGAAGGCACCTCACTTAAGAATCGATACCGAGATGACCAAGACGAAAAGGCCTCCTGGCTGGCTAAGATGGAAGACGAAGCAGATAGGGCCATGGAGGCACTTATGAAGCAACGACAGGATATAGCTGAGCAGATGTCCCGGATGGCAGAGTTGAGGGATGAAGAGTCTAGTTATGTTCAGTCCGAAGGACGTGGGCATCGGAGTGGAAAGGAGCCGGTTCAATCAGGACGAGAGTCTCGGGGCCAGCATCGCGAAAGAAGAAGATCGAGAAGTCCTACTCCTCAAAAATCGAAGAGGACACATCACCCTATCGATTCTAAGGAGCATGATCGAGGTGAACGAAGAGGTCAATCCAAGGAACACACTCCGGAGAATATAAAGAAAGCGATCATTATCGCGCCTTCTCATCACAGCCACAAAACCCAAAGACGAAGCAGATCTAGGGGCCGTACTTTAGAAAGTCCACCGGGGGCACGTCGGTCTGTGGTCCATCATCATCATAAAAGTCCCTCGAAAATTGGGGATTCTATGGTAAAAGACCGATCCATTCAAAAGAAGAAAGACTCCCTAGAGAAAAAAGCGTCGTCTCAACCGGAGGGGGTAGATTTTTTGGTTAAAGAGTTGAAGGAGCTCCAAAGCAAAGTTATAGAGAGTGCAAAGAAGTGAAGGACACCACAGGGAAGAAGGCGCTCCTTTTTCCTCGGACATTCTTAAGGAAAAGCGGACATCACCAAGAAGCCGCCATGCATGGAGAGTTCTGATGGGTGCTGGGGATCCTTATGACCATAGCAGCGTTCAATAAAGGTGATGGATTATTATGACTTACCGAGTGCTTCCAAGTGTCACACGTTTGTCACAACACTAAGAAAAGATGCGAGGCGGTGGATAGGAACTTTACCGTGATTCAATATCCTCTCGGGTCGAGCTCGTGACAAGTTCCATGCCCGCCGGGAGCAACCAAGAAAAAGAGGAAGCCTACTGAGTTCTCTCAAAGACAGTCGAGACATAGTTCTCCAATGAATCTTTAGGCGAAGATATGAAGAGTTTCGGAGAGAAGCGAAATTGGTCGGTGTCCGAGCCTCAATGATCTCCAAAGGTAGGGGTTGTTTGAGAATGGGCTAGATCTGGTGAAGTCTCGAGAAGTTAGTGAAGAAATTGATGTTCCATCATCTGAAGAGTCTGGCAGAGGCTTTCGACAAGGCAGAAGGTTATATTGTTGTGGAGGAGGCTATGAATAGCCTGAAGCGTCCTTCTTCGGTCCAAATGAAGGAGGCGGATATTCCTAAGACTCAAAGCGATCGAGGAAAAACTGGGGGGGAGGTATAATGATCTACCGAAGGGTAGTTCGAAGAAGTACAATAACTCATGGGGACAAGGAAGTAGTCGTCCACTGCGCCCCTCCTAAAGGTGAATAAGGTTTACACCAAACCCGAATCTGAGATAGGTCGGTGATTTTGGACCGGATCGAAACCAAACCATTCTTTGAGCCACCTCATGATAATTATATAGATGTAAGGCGAGGCAACTCGAAATATTGTGGCTATCATCAAGCCGCGGGCCATGATACCAATGAGTGTTGCAATCTGAAGGATTTTGTGGAGAAGAAGATTCAAAGTGGTTTCTTTGGTTCAGGTATATGGCCGGAGGACCAACAAGATCGTGAGAATGTTGGCCGTCTTTATTCGAGATGGTTCAAATGGTCCCACCCGTCCAAAATGCTCCAATACCACCGCCAAGGCACGTCGTTGATGTTATAACCGGTGGGACAGTAGGGAAGTTAGTAGGGAAGAAGAGGAGGGGATATTTGGATTCGATTATATCTCACGTGGCGGGTGTTTCCCAAGATCGATCGTGAGCATTTCAGAACTGTTATCTCTTTACCGATGCGATTATCCTTGAAGCCCATCGAGCCACATGAAGGAGGCGTTAGTGATCACCAACAAGTAGGCTCGGTGGATGTAAAGCTTATAATGATAGACAACCGGGTCTTTCGTGGATATTTCAGATGCCCATGCTTATCAGAGGATGCATCTTGATGGGCGAAAGATGGAGGTCGGGCAGGAGGCTCCTTTATATGGCTTCACCAACGATCCAGTCAGAGTGGCGGGGACTATTGAGTTACCAGTCATCTTCGGTACTGCTCCACAACAGGTAGAAATAACATGTAAAATTTATGTTATGCATATAGATTCTGCCTACAACGCCATACTGGGAAGACCTACCTTGACTGCTCTCCAAGCGGTGACTTCCATCCCTCATTTCAAAATCAAATTCCCTACGGCACATGGAGTGGGAGAGGTAGCAGAGGATTTGGATCTCGGCTCGACATTTATTATCGGAATCTTTGTCATTTCTGGGAGTAGAGGTCGGAAAGGAATAAACCATGGCGATTGAGATCGAGCCCTTTACGGAAAGCAGTTCTATGCCATTGGTTATTCCTACAGGGGAGACAGAGGAGATCGAGCTGGTCCTTGGAAAGAAAGACAAGACAGTGAAGATTGGTTCAGGTTTGCCGGAACCTCTCCGGACAAATCTTATGGAACTTCTCTGCTGCTATGCAGACATCTTTGCATGGGAGCCACAAGATATGCCTGGGATTAGTCGAAAGATTACCGAGCATCGGCTGGATGTGGATCCATCAAAGAAGCCAGTTCGGCAGAAAAGGCGGATCTTTGCACTCGAGCGTCAAAGAATCATTGATGAGGAGATCGCGAAGCTGATAGCTGCTGACTTCATCTTAGAGATCGATTATCCGAAATGGATGGCGAATGTAGTGCTGGTACAGAAGCAGAATGGGAAATGGAGAGTCTACATTGACTACACAGATCTGAACAAAGCATGCCCAAAGGACTTCTATCCTTTACCCCATATTGACCAACTTATTGATGCGACTTCGGGGTATGCACTACTAAGCTTTATGGATGCTTTTTCAGGTTATCATCAAATTTCTATGTGCGAGGAGGACATCCCAAAGACAACATTCATCACACAATCGACGGTGCACGCTTATAAGAAGATGACCTTCTACCGATAAACCTTTGGAGCCACCTATCGGAGGATGATGAACTTTGTCTTCCAAAAGCAGCTGGGAAAGAACATGGAGGTGTACGTGGATGACATGATCGTAAAGAGCACGATGGTTCAGAAGCATTTGGATGATCTGGAGGAATGCTTTCAAATAGTCCGCCATCACAAATTGAGGCTCAATCCTACAAAGTGTACCTTCGGGCTCGGTGCAGGAAAGTTTATGGGCTACCTGGTCAGTCAAAGAGGCATTGAGGCCAATCCGGAAAAGATCCAGGCCATTCTATACATGAAGACTCCTCAGTCGTTCAAAGACGTTCAACGTCTGACTGGTCGGATTGCAGCTTTGAGGAGGTTCATGTCCAAATCCGCAGAGAGATGCTTACCATTATTCGACACACTGAAAGGACCAAAGAATGCGAAGACATTCCAGTGGACTTCGGAGTGTGAAGACGCCTTCCAAGGCATAAAGACATATCTTTCTTCGGCTCCTTTATTGATGAAACCTGCCCCAGCTGAGACTTTGTATTTATATCAGGCAGCTAGTTCATTGGCACTTGGAGCAGTACTGATTCGGGAGGTCAGTGGGAAGCAGCATCCGGTCTATTATGTCAGCCATGTCCTAAGAGATACTGAAACCAGGTACCCCAATATAGAAAAATTTGCCTTTGCTTTAATAATTGCTAGTCAAAAGCTTTGGCAATATTTTCAAGGTCGGCTCCTGGTCGTCTACACGGATCAACCATTGAAGAAGGTGATGAGCAAACCAGAAGTCTCGGGGAGATTAGCAGCATGGACTATGGAATTATCACAATTTTTTTATTGAGTATCATCCCCGAACTGCTATCAAAGGTCAAGCCTTGGCCGATTTCATGGTAGAATGTTCGTTCTTCAAGTAGACCGAGTGCCGTGTCGAGAAGTCCGATCGAGTGGTTGCAGCTTCTTGAAGACGGTCGAATGCATGGACGCCAGATGCAGATGGGGTCTCTATGGTGAATATTAGTAAGGTGGATTATCTTGACGAGTCCGGAGGGATTCAAGGTGCAGCAAGCAATCAGATTTGGGTTTAAAGCAACAAACAACGAGGCCGAGTATGAAGCAGTGCTAGCAGGAGTTCGACTGGCGAAGAGTCTAGAAGTCCAGAAGCTGATCATTTACAGTGACTCTCAGTTGGTCGTCAAACAACTGTCGGGAGATTATGAAGCTCGTGGGGCCAGGATGATCAAGTATCTGGCAGAATTAAAAGACCGGCTTCAATACTTTGTTTCTTATGAGTTTCAGGGCATAGAGTGTAACGACAATTCCATTCCGGACGTAATCGTCGTGGTCGCCACTACGGATGCGAGATGTTTTCAACGGACGGTTTATTTGGAAGTTTTTGTAAAGAATCGAAAGTATCAACATGAAGCGGTGATGTGTATCGAACGATCTAACTGCTGGATGACTCCCTACATCGAATATTTGGCAGATGGCGTCCTTCCTTCGGATCAGATGCTGGCAAAGAAGATCAAGTACAAGAGTGCCAACTTCGTTCTTATTGATGGGGATCTTTATCGAAGGGCATTTTCGTCACCATTATTAAAGTGTCCGTTCCGTCTGGTCGAGTATGCGCTTCTTGAAGTCCACGAGGGCATTTGCGATGATCACATGGCTGCTAAGTCACTGGCATACAAAGTTCTTCGGCAGGGATACTACTGGCCAACGATCTTCAAGGAAGCTACAGAGTATGTGAAGAAGAGTGAGAAGTGTCAGCTCAACAGTCCGATCCCACATCAGTCACCAGAAGAGCTATACTCGAATTTATCTCCTATACACTTTCATTGCCCTGGGGGTTGACATCGGGTCCGCGTCTTAGAAAGCTAAAGGATGATTCGGCTTTTATCATAGTTCTTATTGATTACATGACCAAAATGGGTAGAGACGAAGCCACTTCGGTTGATAACGGAACAAGAGTGTTTGAAGTTCATGAAAGAATCCGTAGTGTTTCGCTTCGGGATTCCTAAAGTGGTGATATCGGACAACGGACGCCAGTTCGTGGGATCGAAATTTGAAGGATTTCTGAAAGAGTTGGGGGTTCAGCACAGAAAGACTTCAGTGGCTCATCCGTAGTCGAATGGGCAGGTTGAAGTGACCAATGTAACGTCGCCGAAGCGGGATCAAGCGTTTAAATCCGGACGAAGCTAAAGGAAGATGGCCGTAAGAGTCTTTCAGTGTCTTTATGGGCCTACCGGACTACACCGAGGACCACCACAGGGGATTCACCTTTTCGATTGGCCTATGGTACTGATGTCTTAGTCCCAGACGAAATTGGGTCTCCAAGTCTTTGGGTCAGTCAATTCAAAGAGATCTACAACGACGAAGGACTGAAGGCCAACTTGGATCTGTTAGAAGAAGTCAGAGAGGTAGCTTTGCTTTCAAACCGGCAAATTTTATTAATGAAGAGTAGCTAAGCATTACAACAGGGGTCAAGCAGATTTGAAGTAGGGGACTTCGTCCTCAGAGAAGCCGAAGCATCTACGCCTCAAAACACGGGAAAACTGATGCCGAACTGGGAAGGGCCGTATGAAGTGATCTAAGAAACAAAGCCTAGGACTTATCGGTTAAAAGCATTAGATGGATCCGAGATTAAGAACACTTGGCACGCAAGGTGCTTTAAATATTTTCAATAGAGATCGAGTCGGTTCTGGGAGGTCCGTATACGATTGTTCACTATCAATAAAAAGTCACTTTTTCACAACTGATCTTCTTCCCTATTTGTCCTAAGTTCACAATGGTGTAAGGAGGTATGGTTTCGGACTCACCGCCATTCGATGGCGAAATTTTATTTATTTGTTACCCGTGTGGTAGACAAATCCTATGGTCCTTTAATATTATTTTTTACCAAGGGTGGTAAATCAATGGGCAATCAAGTAAGGAGGACAGGTGGACTCACGACCATTCGATGGTAAATTTCTTGAGCAGTGAGTGTCCTTATTGTTTTGTTATACCCTGCGTGGTAGACAAATTCCACGATCCTTTTTTATATTGTTTTTACCCCGAGTGGTAAATCAATGGGCACCGAAGTAAGGAGGTATGGTCAGACTCGCTGTCCATTCGATGGCAGCCTTATTGGCAGGAGTGTCCTTATGAATTTGTTCTACCCCGAGTGGTAAACAAATTCCATGGCCCTTATAAAATTGTTCTACCCCGAGTGGTAAACAAATGTCCTTATATACTTGTTCTATCCCGAGTGGTAAACAAGATCTTGATGGTGCAAGGAGGATCATCCGAATTCACCTCACACATGACCTGTCTCACACTTCGGAAACGATAAGTATACATTACTTTATTTCATGCAAGTGTTAAGTTCGGTCCAGTTCATTCAGTTTATTTCATTTCTTAACTTAACTGCTATACGCCTTATCTGATTCACAGTCTGAGTTAAGTTCATTCAACATCATAACAGCTGAATTATTGACAAGAAACGAAGTAAATAGAAGTCATAGTAAAGAAAATTGAAATTTCATTAACACTTAAACAAATCCACTTAAATTTCTTTACAAAACAAAATTTTTACACAAAATTCTAAAGATCAAAAGCAGCAAGATCCTATTTATACATCATTTTCAAAATCAAGCAAGGCCGGATCTAATTGGGCTGCCACCAATTTTTCTTTGCCTCGACCTCGGCAATCTTCGTATCCTTCGTAATATACCTTCGTAATCTTTCGCCAAGCTTGTCGCCGACGCATTTGAGTTCGCTCAGATTCGCCACGCATGCCTTTCTTGATCAAAGGAGGATCCCTTCTCAAGTGCCTTTATCTTGCTACTAAGTTTACGACGCAGCCCTATGGATTTTCCTATCACCCCGAGCCTTCGTTCGAACTTCACGAGTTGCATTGTGTTTTGATTAGGCTGCAAAGCAAGCCCCTCATTTGTGATGCCCCCAAAATTAGGTATACATCACCCATCTTGGGTCGTCAGATACATGGTACAAAATTCAAATACAACTTACTAATACAACTGTCGTGTACAATACGACAAAATATAACTGTGAGTTTGAATACAATTATTGTCTACTAGAGATTATACAAACTCAAAAGGAGTCCTCATTACAATTATTAACACACTATTTCACAGAATAGTGAGGACTACTAATGCTATCCTCTGGACCATCACTCCGGTCCCCGACTAGTCCTCGCTATGTTCTCATTTTCAAGAAGAAGAAGCTTAGTTAAAGAAAGGGTGAGCTCAACTAGCCCAAGAAGAAATATTATGACTAAGATAATGCAGAATAAATTATCATTAGTCTCCAACAATGTTAAACCGATAAAATATAACAGTACATCAAGTTTAAGCTGCGGTGAACAAGCAATCCATTAAAAGAGTCAAGTAGAAAATAAAATCTACTATCTTTTATGATTAAAAGGGTTTTCATCATCATTATATTTGAGACTCGACAATAAATATTCCACATCATTGAATCACCCACTTACTACTGGCCAAGGATATTCTTTTAGTATCACGACCACAATTATCCATGCACTTACGGGCCAAGAATATTTGCGTATTCATTAATGGTCATGCTCATGCCAACAATCGTCCATCAATGCACTACGGGCCAATGAGAACTTTACCACATCATTTGTAACATTACGGTCATGATTACACGAATAATCCTCGGTCATAATCATACCAAGTCCATCTATGCACTACAAAATACGAGATGACTTTCAACAAAATATAAACATGAGGATGATGACAATGATATAAGAATTCAATAAAACAAGTTCAAGAATAATTTTATCCAGAATTATTAACGTCCAAATTGTCAACATGATCTTTGTTTTGTAGAGTAAAATTCAAGAATGATCGGAAGAATATTTCCATGAAAGATATCTTTGGATGAAGCGCTTGAAATATCAAGGATATTCTACTAATTTCATGGAGCATAGAAGTCAAAACTTTAACCAACCGAGTATAATAAAGAATGAAATAACAAAAGAAATCACCATGCATACGGTACTTGATAGACAAAGTTATTCCAGCAGAATAATAATAACGGAATCGGTCGTCGCAAAATTTGCAACCGCAAGCTGGGATGTTCCAACAGAATAATAAAGAGCGGAACCAGTAGGTGTAAAACACATGCATGAGGATGTTCCAATGAATAATAATAAAGACGGAACCAGTCGGTGTGTAAAAAACATGCATGAGGATGTTCCAACGGAATAATAATAAAGAGCGGAACCGGTCCTGTAAAACACATGCACAGGATGTTCCAATGTAATAATGAAGAATGTCACCAAGTATAGGGTGATAGGCAGATACAACGAGTTATTCAAAGCAGAATAATAAGAAATGGAATAACAACAGTTCTCTTCATGAATAAGAAAGCATAACACCCCTTACGAGTACAACAAATAATATTCCATACCTTAAGAAGAAGAGTACTGGATATATAAGTAGTGAAGTAGCAGAATACTTTCTTCTTCTCTCTCTATAGTTTATCTCTCTAGAGTTTCAAAGTGAATTTTAAGAAAATAATGAATGAATGAGCTTTATTTATAGAAAAATGGAATGCATAATAACTAACTCATGAAGCAATTGAGATTGATTTACTTTAATCCATGATCCATATTTAAAGCAAAATCTTTTAAATAAAATATAATATATATATATATATATATATATATATATATATATTATATATATATACAATTAATAATTGTACTCTTCCCCCCACTCTGCCAACAAAGTCACAATAATACTCCCCCAATTCCTTTCTCCTCCTCACTTTCTGATTACCAAATCTTTATATATATAAATATAAAAGACAAAAATTATAATATATATATATATATATATATATAATCACATTATTATGTATTCATGGTTTACAACTTTGTGAACTCAAATCCCACCTCCAATCTCATATTCCAAAGTCATACATGGGCCCCACATGTGGCCCCGCCTTTATAATATTAAATAATTTTCTACCGATTATTTTGAAAAACGGGTAAATGGGGGTCCATAAAATAAGCAAAATTGAGTGACTTCTCACGTAAGCATCAATAATCAATATCGTGTGCTACAATGCAAACACGCGTATTACTGTACTTTTAACACCGGGTGTTTCAACAGTTAACGGTAAAACTTCCGCCATTATTTTCATAAAGTATTTTTTGTCGTTTTCTCAATCCGACAATAATTCCCGTTAATAGGGTCCACCAATGATTGTGCCGTTGTACTAATATTCCTCGTTAAAACGAATATTCCCCACCAATCGAATATTATATAACAACTTTGCGATTTTTTGCAAAATTTATAAATATTACCCACAACTATTATATCAATTTCACTCTATAATATTCAAAATTAATATTTATAGAAAATTCATCTTTATTCAAAAAGTTGGATTTTACAATCTCCCCTTCTTATGAAATTTAAGCCCTCAAAATTAGTGGTATGCACGGTATGTCGAAGAGGTAAGGATACCTTGATTTCATTTGATTCTAACTCCCAAGTCATTTCCTCAACATCGTGGTTTTTCCACAAAACTTTGACTAGAGGTATAACTTGAGTGCGTAGAATATGTTCCTTCTTATCCAAGATTTGAATAGAACCTCTTCATACGCCAAATCTTCCATTATTTCGCACGGTTCCAACTCAATAATGTGGTTGGGTCTTCCATATATTTACGTAACATGGATATGTCAAAAACGTTATGAACACGAGACATACTTGGCGGAAAGCGAAGTCTATAGGCCACAGTTCCTACTCGATTAAGGATTAAAATGGGTCGATGAATCGAGAATTGAGCTTTCTCTCTTTCCAAATCTCGTAACTTCTTTCCATGGAGCAACACGTAATAAATACATGATCTTCTATATCAATTCCACGCGTCTTTCGATGAAGATCAAGATAACTCTTTAATCGATCTTGTGCGGTTTTTATACGTTCACGGATCGTTTGAATATTTTCCGTAGTCATATCGCATTCAACTCTGGTCCCAACAACGTTGCTTCACCCACCTCATCCCAGCATACTGGAGAACGACACTTTCTTCCATACAACACTTCGAATGGAGCCATGCCAATACTTGTTTGATAACTGTTGTTGTAGGAAAACTCCACCAATGGTAAGAACTTGTCCCAACTTCCCTTGAAATCAAGGACACAGAGTCTTAATAGATCTTCAAGAGTTTGAATATTCCTCTCCGACTGTTCGTCCGTCTGAGGATGATATGTTGAGCTAAATCATAAATCTGTGCCCATAGATTTTTGCAAACTAACCCAAAATCGCGAAGTGAATCTTGGGTCTCGATCAGAAACTATGGATACTGGCATACCATGCACTCTTACAACCTCGTTTATGTACATACAAGCAAGACATTCAAGTGTATAAGTTTCTCGTATCGGTAAGAAATGAGCAGACTTGGTCAATCTATCAACAATGACCCAAATCGCATCTATGCCTTGAGAAATTTTGGGAAGACCAGTAACGAAATCCATGGTAATGTGCTCCCACTTCCATTCTGGAATTTCAAGTGGTTGCAATAGACCTTTTGGTACTTGATACTCCGCCTTAACTCATTGACACGTTAGACACCTTGAGATAAACAACGCTATCTCTCTCTTCATATTGCCCCACCAAAATGTATGTCGAAGATCATGATACATTTTGGTACTCCCAGGATAGATTGTAAACGGTGTGTTGTGCGCGCTCCATCATTATTTTATACTTTAAATCGTGGTCGTTAGAAACACAAAGTCCGGAGTTGACTCAAAGTATTCCTTCTTCATCGATTCTTGCTTGACATCGCACCTTCTTTGCACTTTTTTCCTCATCGCGATCATTTCCCGGATCAGTAATTTGAGCAGACTTTAATTTTATCAATTAAAGTCGGTTCTACTTGTATATTTGTTATCATCACGTGGGTCCCTCGGAGTCTTTATCTCTATCTCCATCCTTTTGCAAGTAATACAAAATGGGCCTTTGCGTTGACAATATTGCACTCGCGTGCAAGATATGATCTTTTACTCAATGCGTCACCTACCACGCTCGCTTTTTCGGGATGGTATCGATAGTATGATCATAATCTTTCATCAGCTTCAAGCCAACGTCGTTGTCGCATGTTGAGTTCCTTTTGAGTGAAGAAATATTTGAGGCTTTTATGATCCATAAAGATCTCCATTTTCTCCCCATACAAGTAATGCCTCCAAATCTTTAGTGCGAAGACAACAACTGCCAACTCTAGATCATGAGTAGGATAATTCCTCTTATATTCTTTGAGTTGTCGTGAGGCATAGGCTATGACTTTCCCATGTTGCATGAGAACACATCCTAACCCTTTGCTCAAGCATCATTGTAGATGACAAATCCCTCCGAACCGGATGGTATTATCGTAGCAAAAGCTAAAATGAGTCTCCTCTTGAGTTCTTGAAAACTCTTTTCACATTCTCATTTCTAACCGAACTTTGTATCTTTCCGAGTCACCGAGTTAGTGGAGTAGCGATTCGAGAAAACCTTCTCACTGAATCGATAATAATAACCAATTTAAGCCGAGAAAGCTATGTACTTTGGCCATCGATTTAGGTTGCTCCGAAACTTTGAATAGCTTCAATCTTTACTGGGTCAACAGATATTCCATGACTTGATACCACGTGCCCAAGGAATGCTACTTCCTCAAGTCAGAACTCACATTTCTTCAACTTGGCATAAAGCTTATATTCATGAAACTTTTGGAGTATCAGCCTCAAGTGTTGCTCATGATCTTCACGGGTTTTGGAATATATGAGGATGTCATCAATAAAGACGACCACAAAGTGATCCAAATATTCCTTGAATACTCGGTTCATCATATCCATGAAGGAAGCAGGAGCATTAGTCAATCCAAAGGACATGACTAGGAATTCATAATGCCCGTACCGAGTTCTGAAAGCCGTCTTTGGAATGTCATTGGTTCTAATCTTCAATTGGTGATATCCGGAACGAAGATCAATCTTTGAAAAGAATTTGGCTCCTTGCAACTGGTCAAACAGGTCATCAATACGTGGCAATGGGTACCTATTTTTGATGGTGACATGATTCAACTCCCGATAATCAATACAAAGTCGCATACTCCCATCTTTCTTCTTCACGAATAGAATAGGAGCACCCTAAGAAGAAGTACTAGGACTAATAAAGCCAATGTCTAACAATTCCTGCAGTTGAGTTTTTAACTCCTGAAGTTCAATAGGTGCCATTTGATATGGGGATTTAGAAATGGGTTTTGTACCGGGTTCAAGGTCGATACAAAATTCAATTTCACGCTCTGGGGTAGGCCAGGAAGTTCTTCAGGGAATACGTCAGGAAATTCATTAACAATAGAAATATTATTCAAAACTGACGTATTTTTGTTTAGATCTATGACATGAGCTAAGAAAGCTTGACATCCATTTTTCAATAAATGAATAGCTTTATGGCTTGAGATGACAGTGATTGATTTTAATGGTTTGGTTGCTTGAATTCGCATAATAGGTCGATTAGGAATATGAAAGCTGACAACCTTACGAAAACAATCAATTTTTGCATGATGAGTAGTTAACCAATCAATCCCTAGAATTACATTAAATGTAAGTATTTTTAATGCAATAAGATCGACAGGTGATGTGCGGCTACCAAATTGAACCAAGCAAGACTTATAAACCGTGGATGTAATGAAGGTTTCTCCCAACGGAGTTTCCACAGATAAGTCAAAGTCTAATTTCTCCGGAGTCAAATTTAATCGTTGAGCGCAAGTAGGAGAAATAAAAGAATGGGTAGAACCTGTATCAAATAAAGTGTAGACTTCGCTAGAGTTTATGATAAGTTTTACCCGTGATGACCTCATTTGGGTTCCTTGCTTTTTGGGAGGTCACAAAAACGCCTCCCTCAGACTAACGGGCTTTGACTTTTCTGGGACAGCCTTTGGTGCCTCCATCCTAGCTGAATTTGTCTTCGGTGAACGACAAAATCGGGCTAAGTGACCTTCTCTTCCATAATTATAACATGCTTTGGATGGCATCACGCAATTTGGACTGATGTGTCCCTCCCCTCCGCATTTGAAGCATATGATAGGTGGTCTTTCTCCTTCCTAAACAACGGTCTTTGGTCCGACGTCTTTCCATCATTGTTGAATCTCGCGCTTGAAATGTCCATTCTTATTGTTTTGTACGATTACCACCAAGTGGTTACCATTTCGCCCGTTGATTCCTCCACGCTTGTTGTCACCGCTTCAATGACCGCTTCTCCTTTGGTATTATCATTTCTGCCGCTCTCTTTTGGTTGCGTTGACTCGTTATCGCGCTCCACCAACTGAGCCCTATTTACAACATCTGAATACAAACACAGTTTATGAGAAATAAGATGTTGACGTATCTCCGGTTTCAAACCTCTTAAAAACATTCGTGCCATTCTCTCTTCATTATCCACCAAGTGGGGATATGAATAGGGATAACTCGCAAATTTTGCCTCGTGTTGTGACACGGTCATATTGTTTTTTGCTCTAATTTGATAAACTCCACCTCCTTCATGTGACGAATACTTTCGGGGAAAGTATTTGTCGTTGAATGACTCTTGGAACTTCTCCCAAGACATCTTGAAAGGCGAAGTTGAGTACGTTTTTACCGATTCCCACCCGATGTCGCCTCTCCGCAACAACATAAAGCGGCAAAGGAACCTTTGCTCCTCGGAGCATCCCAAGACATCAAATATCTTGGTGATCCGCTTTATCCATGCTTGACCATAAGTGGTTTTGTCTTTCCCTTAAACTCCGGTGGTCCCGGCTCCTTGAAGCTGTTTAGCGGTGGCCACCGAGAGTTTCGGTGTTTCCACCTATATTTTGGACAAGATGCTGCTCTGCTTTGTTGTTGCGTGAATTGCATAAAGCCTCCGAATAATCCATCATTCATCATTTGGTTAGTGTTGTTGTTTGCATGAGGATTGTCGCCTTCACGATGCACATTCTCGATTATTGATATGTGGAGACTCAGCGGTCTCTTGTGCTCCATTGTTATTCTCAACATTTTCGGATGTCAATTTTGAGACATCGCCACAAAACAAAGGTTAATTGACATGTAACATAATATCTCTAAACTCGACCCGGCCAATTTAAATACAAAATAAATTTAAGTAAGTCATACTAGCGAAGGAATTCCCTGTCTCTCCCTCCTAGTTCTAGTCTCACATCTTAGCCGAGGATCATATCCTAAGCTTTGATACCAATTGTGATGCCCCCAAAATTAGGTATACATCACCCATCTTGGGTCGTCGGATACATGGTACAAAATTCAAATACAACTTACTAATCAATATGCATGTGTACAATACGACAAAATATAAGCGTGAGTTTGAATACAATTATTGTCTACTAGAGATTATACAAACTCAAAAGGAGTCCTCATTACAATTATTAACACACTATTTCGCGAGAATAGTGAGGACTACTAATGCTATCCTCTGGACCATCACTCCGTTCCTCGACTAGTTCCTACTATGTTTCTCATTTCACCAAGAAACAGAGTTAAAGAAAAGGTGAGCTCAACTAGCCCAAAGAAGAAATATTATGACTAAGATAATGCAGAATAAATTATCATTAGTCTCCAACAATGTTAAAGCGATAAAATATAATAGACATCAAGTTTAAGCTGCATTGAACAAGCAATCCATTAAAAGAGTCAAGTAGAAAATAAAATCTACTATCTTTTATGATTAAAAGGTTTTTCATCTTTGTTATCGCCGAGACTCAAACAATAAATATTTCACATCATCGAATCACCCCACACTACTTACCAAGGATATTCTTTAGTATCACGACCACAATTATCCATGCACTACGGGCCAAGAATATTTGTGTATTCATTAATGGTCATGATCATGCCAACAACATCCATCAATGCACTACGGGTCAATGAGGACTTTACCACATCATTTGTAACATTACGGTCATGATTACACCGAATAATCCACGGTCATAATCATACCAAGTCCATCTATGCACTACTGGGGCCACGAGATGACTTTCAACATAATATAAACATGAGGATGATGACAATGATATAAGAATTCAATAAAACAAGTTCAAGAATTAATTTGTCTAAGAACTACTAATGTCCAAATTGTCAACATGATCTTGCTTTGTAGAGTAAAATTCAAGAATGATCGTAAGAATATTTTCATGAAAAGATCTTTGGATGAAGCCGCAAATATCAAGGATATTCTACTAATTTCATGGAGTATAGAAGTCAAAACTTTAACCAACCGAGTATAATAAAGAATGGAATAACAAAAGAAATCACCATGCATGCGGTACTTGATAGGCGAGTTATTCCAACAGAATAATAATAATGTAATCGTGTCAGCAAAATTTGCCAAGACGGGATGTTCCAACAAAATAATAAAGCCGGAACCAGTCCCGGTGTAAAACACATGCATGGGATGTTTCCAGGAATAATAATAAGAGCGGAACCCAGTCAGGTGTAAAACACACGCACAAGATGTTCCAACGGAATAATAATAAAGACGTAACTGTGTCCGGTGTAAAATACATGCATGTGATGTTCCAATGAGAATAATAGAAGAATGTCACCAAGTATAGGGTGAAACCAGCGTATACAAAGTTATTCCAAAGAAGAATAATAAGAAATGGAATAACAACAGTTCTCTTCATGAATAAGAAAGAATAACATCCCTTACGAAAGTACAACAAATATTATTCCCTACCCCAAGAAGAGAAAATCTTGGATATATAAGTAGTGAAGTAGCAGAATACTTTCTTCTTCTCTCTATAGTTTATCTCTCTAGAGTTTCAAATTGAATTGTAAAAGAAAATAATGAATGAATAAGCTTCTATTTATAGAAAAATGGAATGCATAGTAACTAACTCATGAGCGAATGAGATTGATTTACTTTAATCTGATTATCCATATTTAAAGCAAAATCTTTTAAATAAAATATAATATACATATATATATATATATATATATATTATATATATACAATTAATAATTGTACTCTTCCTGTAAGACCCCAACTTTTGAATAAAGATTAAATTTTCTCTAAATATATTTTTGAATATTATGGTGTGGATTTGATATAATGTTATAGTTGTGGGTAATATTTACAAATTTTGCAAAAGACGCAAGTTGTTATATAATATTCGATAATTCTGGGAATATTCGTTTTAACGGAGAATATTCGTGACAGCAAGCACAATCATTGGTGGACCCCCAACGAAATTATCGCTTCGGATTGAGAAACGACAAAAATACTTTATGAAAATAACGACGGAAGTTTTACCGATTAACTTGTTGAAACACCATTATTAAAAATACGAAGAATCTGGCGTGGTTGCATAGTAACATTACCAGTATTGATTATAGATGCTTACGTGAGAAGTCTTTCGGTTATACTCAATTATTGCTACAAGAATTCACGCATCATATCTATCATATTATGGATTCAATTATGGTCAGTATCATCTGCATAAAATGTTTTTTATTAAATTAATACTTGAGATAACAAAGTTATTCATATTATAAACTGCAATATTTACAATGTCTAGAAGTTACATCGAGGAGAGGTTTGGTCACCTAATTGCGCTCCAATAGGGAGAAATCCTTATTGGAAAGCCCCCTCTTTCCTGGGAACGACATGGTTGATAAATATTGTGAGTTATAATATTAATGATGAATGTTGTTTGGAGTTGAATTTGGAGACGCGGACGTGATATTTGAGTCCGGAACGACGAAATTAGTAAAAAT
This sequence comes from Panax ginseng, assembly GCA_020205605.1. Classification (NCBI taxonomy): domain Eukaryota; kingdom Viridiplantae; phylum Streptophyta; class Magnoliopsida; order Apiales; family Araliaceae; genus Panax; species Panax ginseng. Next base: position 86,108,893 of record CM035150.1, on the reverse strand, counting down.
AGTCTATAAACACAAAATTTTCTGGGATTCACTATTTGGTGAAAAAGTCAATAGTTGACTTTTTCAAGAAAAGTCAAACTTGAAATTTCAAAATTTATATTTTGATAAAAATAATTTCATTATGTTGGAATTGTTTGTGTTAGTGAAAATCGACATTTATTCCGATGATAATTGATGTCTAGGGGTTATATTGATAAATCGGGTAATTTATCGGATAAATGAGCAATTAATTGCTACTAATTCACATGCTTATATAACTATTTGTTCACATATGTGTACTATTGAATCACATTATTTACTATTAGGGGAGTTGGTGCAAGATTGATAATACTTGCATGACTAAGTTAAAAATTGAGGTATAGATGGAGGTACTATCTTTTGTAATTCGTGATTTTTCACATGATTATACTATTTATTCACATGATTGAACTATTGATTCACATTATTTACTATTAGGGGAGTTGGTGCAAGATTGAAAATACTTGCAGGCTAAATTAAAAATGAAAGAAAAGTTGGAGGTATTCAGATTGTAATTTTCGAGCCCCAAAAGCGTGCAATTATCGAAACTATATTTTCCTATAAATAGAAGCTCATTCTTCCTTCATTTCTCACCAATTCACAAAAGCTTTAGAGCGATTATTATAGAGAGAAATTATAGAGAGAAAGAAGAAGAGAAATCTGCTACTCCTTATTCCAAAGATCCGATTTTTCCAAGGTAGGGAGTATTATTTCTTTCTTATCTATGAAGAGAACTTCTATTATTCAATTCTTATTATTCTATTGGAATAACATGTATACGTGGGCTACCCTATACTTGGTGAAATTCTTCTATTGTTCCATTCTTTATCATTCTGTTGGAACATCCACATGCAAGCGTTTCTACATGGGACACGGGTTCCGTCTTTATTATTATTTGGAATATCTATCACATGCGTTCTACGCATGGGACCGATTCCGTCTTTATTATTCTCATTGGAATATCCTGCTCACAATGCGTTTTCACGCCGGATTCGATTCCGCCTCTTTATTATTTTGTTGGAATATCTCATCTGCGCTTTTACTTGGATATGATTCTGTCTTTATTATTACATTGGCTGAATATCACATGCATGCGCTTTTACAATAGGACTCGATTCCGTTATTTATTATTCTGTTGGAATAACTCGCCTGCAAGCGATTCTATCGCATGCCCGGTGATTTCTTTTGTTATTCCATTCCTTATTATACTCGGTTGGTTAAAGTTTTGACTTCTATACTCTATGAAATTAGTGGAATATCCTTGATATTTCAAGGCTTCATACAAAGATCTTTTCATGGAAATATTCTTCCGATCATTCTTGAATTTTACTCTACAAAGCAAAGATCATGTTGACAATTTGGACATTATTAGTTCTCGGATAAATTAATTCTTGAACTTGTTTTATTGAATTCTTATATCACCGTCATCGCCCTCATGTTTATATTTTGTTGAAAGTCATACGGTGGCGTAGTGCGTATATATGGACTTGGTATGATTATGACCGTGGATTATTCGGTGTAATCATGACCGTAATGTTACAAATGATGTGGTAAAAGTTCTCATTGGCCCGTAGTACATTGATGGACATGATTGTTGGCATGAGCATGACCATTAATGAATACCACAAATATTCTTGCACGTAAGGCATGGATAATTGTGGTCGTGATACTAAAGAATATCCTTGGCCGGTCAGTGTAAGGGGTGATTCGATGATGTGGATTATTTATTGTCGAGTCCCAAATGATAAAAGTGATGAAAACCTTCTAAATCATAAAAGATAGTAGATTTTATTCTCTACCGACTCTTTTAATGGATCGCTTGTTCTACCGCAGCTTAAACTTGATGGTTGTTATATTGTATCGGTTTAACATCGTTCAAGGCTAACGATAATATATTACGCATTATCTTAGTCATAATATTTCCTCTTGGGCTAGTTGAGCTCACCCTTTTACTTTTATTGTTCTCTTCAGAAATGAGAACGTAGCAGGACTAATGGGAAGCGGGTGAGCGGATCAGATAATAGCATTAGTAGTCCTCATTATTACGTGAAATAGTGTAATAATAATTGTAATAAGGACTCCTTTTAAGTTTGTATAATCTCTAGTATATAATATTTGTATTCAAACTCACAGTTTATGTTTTGTCGAATTGTACCTGACGGTTGTATTTGAATTTTGTACCATGTAAGTGGCGACCCAAGATGGGTGACGTATACCTAATTTTGGGGCATCACATTCCCCCACGTTCCCCCACGTTCCTTTCACCCTCCCCACTTTCTCTCGATTACCAAATCTTTATATATATAAATATAAAAGACAAAAATTATAATATATATATATAATCACATTATTATGTATTCACGGTTTACAACTTTGTGAACTCAAATCCACCTCCAATCTCATATTCCAAAGTCATACATGGGCCCCCCACATGTGGCCCCACCTTTATAATATTAAATAATTTTCACCGATTATTTTGAAAAGCGGGTAAATGGGGTCCATAAAATAAGCAAAATTGAGTGACTTCTCACGTAAGCATCAATAATCAATACTGTAGTGCTACTATGCAACCACGCGTATTCTTGTATTTTTTTTAACACGGGTGTTTCAACAGTTAACGGTAAAACTTCCGCCGTTATTTTCATAAAGTATTTTTGTCATTTTCTCAATCCGACAATAATTCCGTTGTGGGGTGCACCAATGATTGTGCCGTTGTACTAATATTCCCTGTTAAAACGAATATTCCCCGACCAATCGAATATTATATAACAACTTGTGTACTTTGCAAAATTTATAAATATTACCCACAACTATTATATCAATTTCACTCCATAATATTCAAAATTAATATTTATAGAAAATTCATCTTTATTCAAAAAGTTGGGGTTTTACATCATTGGTATTCTTCAACGTTTCGGTCTCTGCAACAAATCTAACGTTCATGTTGGCCAATTTCTGTTCACTGGCTTTTGTCGTCTTCAGTTCTTCTCTGACCGAGATCAACACATCATGGGTTTCCCTCAAATCCTCTTTGTTTTGGGCCAATTCCCTTTGAAGACTTTCATTGGCATGGAAAACGGATTCGTGTTCCTCTCTCTCCCGAGCCAACGTAGCCTTCAACATGTTGATCTCCCTTCTCATGGTCTCCTCATCAGATTCGGCATTTAAATGTCTGGGACGTAAACGCTCAAGACCTGCGATTCGCTCGCATATATTTGACAATTGTCCAGTAAATTTCAGATACTTAAAACAAGAAAAGAGATATTTAAACTAAGGAAATTGTCACTTACCTTTGCCAGATAACTCATGCCTTCATCAAGAAAATTCCCGTTCGTATGGCTGTCGAATCGATGATCGTCAGTTTCCTGAACGAAGGCATCGAAGAGCCGGAAAGGGAAATTTACGTTGAACCGAGGCCACAAGGTCGGTGCTCCAGTAGCCTCGTCATGGAATTTTTTTGATGAAGGCCTCGGGGGGAAGGCATAGGTTGGTCACGAAGAGGAGAAGGATCTGTGTAAATATTTTTGGGAGAGGGAGATCGAGTTGGAGTAGGGTCGCGGACTGGTGAAGGTACAGGCATGGAGCTCGGGTGACTGTCAGATGGTTGTTTTCTCTTCCTAGAAGGTGCTACAGTGGTCTCAATTTGTTCTTTTTCAACAACAATTTGAATACCCACTAACGTTGAAGAGGGGGGAACATTCGAAGAAGATACCCTCAGGTCATCAGCAGTCAGAGGAGTGACCTGGGTCTTTAACTTCTTGATTCGAAGGATCCGCATCACGATCGTCTGTAGATAGATCGAGAGTAGACTCTTTGACATCATTGGGTTGACAACCTGGTGGTGTTGGGTCAACGGATGGTGGCGTTGGGTCAACAATTGGTGAGTGGTGTTGGGTCGGTATTTGGTGGCGCGTTGGGTCGATAATTGAGTGGTGATGTTGGGTTGATGGGTTGGCGACATCGATTCGGCAGTTGGTGGTATTGGATCGATAGGTGGGGGTATCGGGTTGACATTTGATTCAAATTCAGAAAAAGCTTCAGAATCTGATGGTATGGAGATCTGTTTGGGCTTTCGGGCGGCCCTCTTCCTTCGACGTGGTTTGAGTTGTATTTACGGTAAAATAGGCTCTTCTCTGGCTCAATGGTGCAGGATTCAAAGATGGGGGCTTGAGGAGCTTTGGGAGGTGCTTGATGGGGGGGTTATCTTCAGGGGACTCTTCTATCAATGAAGTCTCAGGCTCTTCGGTGGATTTCCCAGATAGGAAGTCTTCAAGGTTCTTTTCTTCCTCAGGGCTAGGTTTGATTAAAGATACTGAAAACGACAACAACCCATTTTTGAGTGCATGTATTATCAGAAATTCCAAAGAAATAGAAATGAGGATATGAACTTACATTTATGGCCATACAACCATGTTTGCTTAGACAGAAGTCTGTATTTCCATTCTTCCTTCGGGAAATTATCAAAGAGATCTATCATGTCAGCTATACGCTCTTCTGAAATGTCCCCGAAGTCAGCAGAAATTTTCTCGTCAGTAGCCCATTTCGGAATAGTGGAAATCTCTGGTCCTTAACGAAGAACCACTCTTTGTTCCATCCTTTGTTACTAGATGGGGTAGTTACCAGTGAACGCCTTTCAAATTTTTCACCCGTCTTCGACGCCTGCTTACCTATAACTTTGAACCCCTTTTCACGAGACTGACTAATCTTGTACACAGTGAAAAAGAAGTCGAGAGTAGGTTCGACTCCAACTTCATGACAGAATGCAATGAAGGCTACGATATGTATATAAGAGTTCGGCACCAATTGGGCGAGCCCGACACCGATGAACCCTAGAATGGTCACCAAAAATGGGTGAAGAGGAAACCTGACCCCTTTTTCAAGAACAGTTCAGAAGAATCGCCAGTCCACCCTCGTGTCGTTGATACATCCTTTCTCAAATTTCTAGGAGCTCTCACTAAGTGGGTATCCGAAATATGGCACCAATCTCGAATTTTTCGTAATTCCTTCGATTCGATCGCCGACGAGTATTGGCATGGGTAAAAAGTTCCTTACTCCTAAAAAATTCAGAAGGAGTAAGTCGAGGTTTAGGAGGCATTTTCTTTTTATCTAAAGTGGCAGCTTGGGGGTTAGAACTAAAGCTTCTTTCTGCGAATGGGTGAGGTTAGGTGGAATCAGTAGTGATGGGGGTTGCTCGAATGGGAGAATTTTGGTTGGTGTTTAGGTTTGCCATTGATCGTATTTTGCAGAGAAAGTAAGAAAAGCTATGGAAGGAAGGAGAGAGCTCAGAGGTCCAAAATTCAAATTGGCAGGTAAAACTGTCAAAATTGGTAAAGTTTATCTTTTATACTGACGGTTACATAGTATTCGAGGGCGTAACATTTAATTGATAATCATAATTACGAATTTGAAAGGTTGCGTCCGGATTGAGTTCTAAACATTTAGCGGGTTGGGCCCTCCAATTGAGTTTCCGGCTTTTAAATTGCCTCACGATTTTAATTTATTTCCGTTTGGGCCTTGGTAAATTTCAGTTTGGGCTTATTTCAACCCTATCAAACCCAATAAAGTCATAGACCATTTATAGTTTTCCATTAAATATCCTATTTAATAGAAAACTAGGGGGCAATGTTGGGTCATGATATTTCTCCTATTGGGCCTTATGGATTGGGCTTAGTTATTTAATTAGTCCATTGGGTCTCCACTATTGGGTCTTAAAGTTATTGGGCCTAATCCTTACATAATATCTCCTTAATATTGGACCAGGTCAATGGGTTGGTCCATCAGATCTTTTAATATCTAAGTCTTTGACTTGTAATGATGAAAAAGGAAGGCTGTTGACCAAAAATCTGCAGATCATTAATATGGATGGGATTATATCCGGCCGGTGACATGTACAGTAGGAAAAAGGTGACAATCTACATGCATCCAGCTGAGATTAGTAAGGAGTAGGGGGCTGTGTCAGATAGGAGTTGGTGGCACGGTAAACCAGGCAAGAGAGTATAACCTAACAAAGAGATCTCTAAGAGAAGGTACGTATACATACAACACACAATTCTTATCTAACACTAGACATTTTTATCCTCCATTGTTAACCCTTGTAACGGCTGTCTTGACTCTCACGCTCGAAGCTATCCCCGACCGGTCCGGTAGTCAAGCTTTTAGTGTTATTTGTGTTTCTTGTGCGGGATCTAAGGCGTCTTACGTGATTGGGATGTGGCAGAAGATCTTGGCGTTAACATTGGCGCTAGAAGGAGGGGTGAGTTCTAGGGTTCAAGAGTTGGATATCACAAATATTTATTTGTTCTACGTTTTCAAAGATGGGGAAGAGTAGGCGGATACACTCGAAGGACGTACCATGGTCACATTAGTGAATCAAAGACTTGCGAATACTGTCGAGGCGTTTGGGACCTACAATAAGTGTTCATGCCAAGATAAGCGTCCAAACGTTCGCATGAAGATTCTAAATCAAGGTACGTAGGCAAAAGCTAAGAGAAAGCTAGTCTTCACGACAGAGAAAGAGTCTGGTCACGGTCGGAAACAAGTAGAAGGCACCTCACTTAAGACTCGATACCGAGATGACCAAGATGAAAAGGCCTCCCGGCTGGCTAAGATGGCAGACGAAGCAGATAGGGCCATGGAGGCACTTATGAAGCAACGGCAGGATATAGCTGAGCAGATGTCCCGAATGGCAGAGTTGAGGGATGAAGAGTCCAGTTATGTTCAGTCCAAAGGACGTGGGCATCGGAGTGGAAAGGAGCCGGTTCATTCAGGACGAGAGTCTCGGGGCCAACATCGCGAAAGAAGAAGATCGAGAAGTCCTACTCCTCAAAAATTGAAGAGGACACATGACCCTATCGATTCTAAGGAGCATGATTGAGGTGAACGAAGAGGTCGATCCAAGGAACGCACTCCGGAGAATACAAAGAAGGCGATCATTGTCGCGCCTTCCCATCACAGCCACAAAACCCAAAGACGAAGCAGATCTAGGGGCCGTACTCCAGAAAGTCCACCGGGGGCACGTCGGTCTGTGGGCCATCATCATCATAAAAGTCCCTCGAAAATTGGGGGTTCTATGGTAAAAGACCGATCCGTTCAAAAGAAGAAAGACTCCCCAGAGAAAAAAGCGTCGTCTCAATCGGAGGGGGTAGATTTTTTGGTTAAAGAGTTGAAGGAGCTCCGAAAGCAGTTAGCAGAGGTGCAGCAGGTGAAGGACACCCCGGGGAAGAAGGCGTCTCCTTTTTCCTCGGACATTCTTAAGGAAAAGGCAGACATCACCAAGAAGCTGCCACGCATGGAGAGTTACGATGGGTCTGGGGATCCTTATGACCATAGCCAGGCGTTCGACCGACCGATGGATTATTATGACTTTACCGATGCTACCAAGTGTCACACGTTTGTCACAACACTAAGAAAAGATGCGAGGCAGTGGATGAGAACTTTACCGTCAGATTCAATATCCTCTTGGACCGAGCTCTGTGACAAGTTCCATGCCCGCTTCGGGAGCAAATGAAGAAGAGGAAGCCCTCTGGTTGTTCTAGACAGTCGAGACAGTTCTCCAACGAATCTTTAGGCCAAGATGTGAAGAGGTTCGGAGAAGCGGTTGGTCGGTGTCCGAGCCTCGATGATCTCAGCGGTAGAAATTACATTTGAATGGGCTAGATCTGGTGAAGTCTGAGAAGTTAGTGAAGAAATTGATGTTCCATCATCCGAAGAGTCTGGCAGAGGCTTTCGACAAGGCAGAAGGTTATATTGTTGTGGAGGAGGCTATGAATAGCCTGAAGCGTCCTTCTTCGGACCAAATGAAGGAGGCAGATATTCCTAAGACCCAAGCGATCAGAGGAAGACGGGGGGTATAATGATCGGCCAGAAGGCAGTTCGAAGAAGTACAACAACTCATGGCGACAAAGTGAAGTAGTCGTCCACTGCGTCCCTTAGAAGGTGAATAAGGTTTACACCAAATCGAATACGATAGGTCGGTGATTTTGGACCGGATTAGAAACCAAACCATTCTTTGAGCCACCCGTGATAATTATAGACGAGCGGTGGCAACTCTCGAAATATTGTGGCTATCATCGTTCGCGGGCCGTGATACCAATGAGTGTTCTGTAATCAAGGATTTCATGGAGAAAAAAGATTCAAAGCGGTTTCTTTGGTTCAAGATGTGGCGGGAGGGACCAACAAGATCGCCAGAATGTCCATCAGATTGCTTAGAGACGGTTCAAATGGTCTCACCCGTCCAAAATGCTCCAATACCACCGCCAAAGCACATCGTTAATGTTATAACCGGTGGGACATCAAGAAGTTAGTAAGGAAGAAGAGGAGGGGATATTTGGATTCGGTCATGTCTGTGGCGGGTGTTCCCCCGAAGATCGACAGAGCATTTCCAGGAATTGTTATCTCTTTTACCAATGCAGATTATCCTTCGGAGCCCATTGAGCCACATGAAGGAGCGTTAGTGATCACTGCACAAGTAAGCTCGGTGGATGTAAAGCGTATGATGATAGACAACGGGTCTTCTGTGGATATTCTGTATGCCCACACTTATCAGAAGATGCATCTTGATGGGCGAAAGATGGAGGCGGGCAGAGGTTCCTTTATACGGCTTCAAAGAACGATCCGCCAGAGCAGCGGGGACTATTGAGTTACTGGGTCATCTTTGGTAATCGCCCACAACAGTAGAAATAACATGTAAATTTTATGTCGTGCGTATGTAGATTCCTTTACAACGCCATCACCGGGAAGACCTACTCGACCGTTTCTCCGGTGACTTCCATCCCTCATTTCAAAATCAAATTTCCTACGCATACATGGAGTGGGAGAGGTAGCGAGGATTTGGATCCGCCCGACGTATTTGTTATCGAATCTTTGTCATTTCCTCTGGGAGTAGGGTCGCAAGCAGAAGAAAACCACGACGATTGAGATCGAGCCCTTTACGGAAAACAGTTATGTGCCATTGGTTATTCCTACAGGGGAGATAGAGGAGATCGAGTTGGTCCTTGGAAAGAAAGACAAGACAGTGAAGATTGGTTCAGGTTTGCCGGAACCTCTCCGGACAAATCTTATGGAACTTCTCCGCTGCTATGCAGACATCTTTGTACGGGAGCCACAAGACACGCACGTAGGATTAGTCGAAGATCGCGAGCATCTACCGGATGTGGATCCATCAAAGAAGTCGGGTTGGAGAAAAGGCGGATCTTTGCACCCGGCGCCAAAGAATCATTGATGAGGAGATCATGAAGTCGATAACTACACGACTTCATCATCTTGAGATCGATTATCCGGAATGGATGGAGAATGTAGTCTTTGATACGAAGCGGAATGGGAAATGGAGAGTCTGCATTGACTACACAGATGTGAACAAAGCATGCCCAAAGGACTTCTATCCTTTACCCCCATATTGACCAACTTATTGATGCGACTTCGGGGTATGCACTACTAAGCTTTATAGATGCTTTTTCAGGTTATCATCAAATTTCTATGTGCAAGGAGGACATCCCAAATACAGCATTCATCCGAAATTATATATTGCATAACAAAAATTCGTTTATAAAATTAAATATCACATAATAAAAATTTATTAAATTAAAATTTTATTTTAATAATTTTTAAAATTTGGATAGTCAGGTACTTAATCAACCTGGTCGAAGTTCAAGGCATGACACACTGGCTTGACTTAGTCAAAGTCAAGGTCAAGGTCTAACGGATCCGGCCAGGCCAGACCAGGCCAACCTATTTTCTATGCGTTCACCCCATCCCAGGATTACTAATTTACTACTCCCCATATACCATTTTCCACACAGATATGCAGCCTTTATCCCTTACTATGCCTAGTACTTGCAAAATCACTAAGGTGTTTTCAACTCTCAACTGCAAATTGTTGAAGTTCTCTTTTTTTCTTTCTCACTAGATCAAAACATTTGCAAATTGTTGAAGTTCTTAAATTTTTTTTTATGCGTGTTCATAATTTAGGGAAATGTAAAGGAAGGAGGGCAAGACCCAGTTGCTAAAAAGGGTAAAGAACAAGTGAAGTTTCTGATAAAGAGCTTGGCTTCACCTCTAATGGCTGCTTCACTGCTAGCCTTATCTCCAATTGTCAATCCCCCTGGTAATTAATTAACCACCACCCATTTCTTCAGTCTTTTATTCTTTACTTGCTTTCAACATTCAACATGCCCTTATTTTTCTGTCAAATAACACATGAATCCCATTTTGATAACGCATTGTGTTCTTTTGTTAATTTCAGTTAGTATTATCCTCCATGCTGATGAATTTAATAAATTTCTGATTTCTTATGAATATCATAAGATTATGAATTATATAGTTTCTGTAATTCTCCAAATTATTCAAAATAATCGAAGAAGCACATTCCCTTCCATAAAGAAAGGTTTGAGAAATTGATTTCAATGTTGAATAGAACCGCAATTTTTAGACCTTAACAAGTAGCAAGGCTCCAATTTTTAGAACTTAACAATAAGCAAGGCATCAATTATGTAATTTACCCTAAGAACTAAAATGAGGAATGGGAAATTATAAAACTTTTGTTGTGGTCCTCTATGGTTGGACTAGGAAGTAGATGAATCTGATAGTTATGCACAATTGTTTTTAAATGATAGTAGTGAAGTTTTAGTCAAAAATAGTGGATTATATGAGTATCCGACTGACCTAATGGGGTGTCTAGTGATTAAGCTAGTAGTATAAGATGAAATATGTATAATCGTTAGAAAAGACTCACAAATCATTTGACTGCTGCAAGAACATCTTCTTAGGGCTTGAATTCAAATATGAGAATCAATCATGAGAAATAATTACCTATAGTAGTTTTGTCTGTTTTTGTGGATTCTTTTTCTTTTCTTTTCTTTTCTTTTCTTCTTGAAAGTAGAATGATAGTTCCTTTGAGTGATTACAAAGTGTGAATGCATTGAAGCAAGACATGCAATACTTGATGCGTCTATATATAACAGACATGTTAGTCAGAAAAGAACAAGTAATTTTAAAGCGTTTTGACGGTGTTATGTAAGACTAGAAATGAAGTAATTTGAAGCGAGTTCACCATTATTTTTATTTGGCAAGCTGAAAAATTAATCAAAAATTGATTAAGTTTACTAATGAACTTCCTAGATCCAAGCTTTTCATGAAGCCCACTAAGCTTGCAAGCTTATGAAGTCACTTTGGCATAAAAGTTTTGGGAGAATTGCTTGCTTTTAACCTTTGATGTAAGATTAAATTGTAAAATTCATAGTATAATTAATTGCATCAAGATTCAAGATGACTTAAGTCATTTGATCTTAAGCCCTTAAATAGTTATGGTAATGAACTGAGAGGGGCCACAATCATATTAATCCAGTTTTGATGTTTAAGCTTGAGCTAGAGTGCTAGACTCTTTTACCTGATTAACGAGCCTGGGCCTTGTTTATGTATATGACCTGAAATTCATCTTCACAGTGTTTCTGATATCTTCTGCCATGGTGCAGTGTCATTTGCACAAACAGTGGATATACAAAGAGGAGCCACACTGTTTAATCGAGCTTGCATTGCGTGTCATGTTGGAGGAGGAAATATAATACAACCAGTGAGTCTCCTGTCTCCCTCAATTTATCAAGCTTTGGATAACCCGTAAAAAAATTTAATTACTTCTCTAATCCATAGTTCCCTTATTTTGCCAGGGAGCAACATTGTTCTTAAAAGATCTAGAAAGGTAATTTTAGGTCCAAGCTGAATCCATCCATCTGTTGTAAGGTGTAACGACATGTTATGTACCATTTAATAAAGCTCTTTTTGAGTTCCCTTTGTGTGTCTGAATAGATATTAAAAGATTATGGTGAGCTTAAATAAACAAGAGTATTTAGATAAGAAGAAAATAAAAACTTTATCAAATAGCTGCAAATTCCTACTTCTAAAACTTACAAAGTGTCTTTGGTCCCAATACATGACATTAATTTTAATCAATCTGTTTGAGTGCCTGCCCCTATGAATTTAATGAAATCGAAACTAAACATATGCAGTAGTGAAAAGGACGGGAAATGGGGGACGGATTAGAGGGGTGATTTAATACTAGAATTTATCCAAAACATGATCGAAATCATCATACAAACTAGAATAAGGGCCAAGTTTTGGTTCTCAAAGTTGAACTGATGGGGTTTGCTTTGGTTGTCATGCTGCCATCAATTCTAAAGCACAAAACTGTGACACCATGTAATTTTCAGATGACTAAAATGCAAAGTTGTACCCTGAATTTATCACTTTGTGGAGATATAGTACATTATTTTACAATATAGAAATCAGTGCCTCGTGGTACAATTACTAGCGCAAAAATGTACCTTTTGGGTAAATGTTGCACTAGTAATTGTACCTTAAGGGATGGGTTTGTTTGTTAGTCAAACTCAAGGACAAAAATATCACACGGATACAAACACAAGGGACACTTTTGCACTTTAGTCTTTTCAGATATTCACTGCTAATTCATAAGATTAGCTAGGAAAAAAAATCTATTCATGGATTAATTTATTCACAAATTCCTGCAGAAATAGAGTTGACACAGAAGATGGGATATACCATGTCACATACTTCGGCAAGGGAAGAATGCCAGTAAGTTATGCTCTAAAATTAAGAATCTTTCGTGTTAGTTTCTCCATATGGATGAATCTTTAATGTTAGTATCTGGTCTCTTTAGGGTTTTGGTGAGAATTGTACACCAAGGGGTCAATGCACATTCGGAGCCCGTCTGCAAGAAGATGAGATTAGACTTTTGGCAGAGTTTGTGAAGTCACAGGCAGATCAAGGTTGGCCAAACATAGAAATTTCTGGAGATTGATTACTGCAGCCTGAAAACAGTTAAGGTTGATTCAATTTGTAAAGTATGCACTAATTCTGTGTATTGAATATTTATACAATGATAAGAAATTTCTTTACTAATAATGCTATTGAAAATTATTTGGGTTGGAAAATGAAAATTTATTATGCATCTTTTGGAAGGAGAAAGTTATGTTTTGTTGATCATGGAAGTTGGCTTCAGTGTGCTTTTTGAGCTTGTTTATCTATCAGCTTGCAGTGTTTTAGTGCGTTTAGAGTTTCAAATGCACTTGAGAAATCTTGTTCATCCACAAGTAACTTATTTTTAACGCAGTATTTGGAGCTTAAACACACCACACTGTTTTTAGTGCAGTGCTGCAAATGCTATAAATCTGATAACTGAACATACCCTTTTTTGGCAGTTAACTTCCTTGTCGCTTAGACTATATTTGTTTATAAAGGATTATAATTCCGGGATTATAATCTATGATTATGATTATAATTTTAATCTTAAGACTATTAAGTCATTTTATAACATCTAGACTAATAGTCCCAAGTCTAAATTTAAAAGCAAACAAGACATTTGGAACTAATAGTCTTATCTCAAATATAATCTTTGCAAACAAACATAGCCTTAAAGAATCTCACAATTGAGTTCATTTTGTCAAAAAATTATACCCATATCTTTCAGAAGTGAATTATTATGTTGTGTTTGGTTGGTGGGAATGGAATGGAATGGGCTGGGAATGGAATGACCATTCCTTATGGAATGACTTAAAACATGTTTGGTTAAAGCATTTACAACAGTTTCCCCAATACATTCTCTATCCCCAGTTTTAAAGAATACATCAACAAATTATTATCCAATAGTTTCTCTATCCTTATTTAATTCTCTATCTTAATCTTTAAATAGGATTTTACTCCTCATGGTGAAGGAGTGAAAAAAGCGTTCTCTATATATGCAAAATGACATTTTACACCCTAACACGTCAGCTTTAGAAAGGGGTAAAGGAATTAACATCGTGAATCTTCTGGAGTCAGAGCTTCTTCAACCTACGATTTTCTTCTCCAAAATGACGTTCACCGATTCTCCTCTTCACCGATTGTCTTCTTCTACAACACGTGACATATCTAGGGTTCTCCTTTGATTTTTTAGTTCAGTGCTAAAATTTCTCGCACAACAAAAGCTCGGTAGAGAAGAAGAAAAGATTGCATGACCGATCCGAACGAGTTCCACTGAATTTGGTATTAATTCTTTCTCTGTAATTCTCTTTCTTTTTAGGCAATTTCGATAATTAATTTGTCATTTTCAAGAGTTATTGGAACAGTATGATTGTAAGACACGTTCTGAGCATTGCTCAAAATCTTTTATTTTAACATGTATTGTTTTAATTTCTTGAGGTATTTTTCTGGGTAGAGATTAGAATTTAGAAAGGTAGATGCTTTTAATGTATTTTAGAATTCAGCCAATTTTTGAGTATTTTTTTAATGGTCTTTATATAATTTTTCCCCTTTGTCCTTTTGTGTGTGATTGCTCTTGGTTATTTTTCAAAATTTATATTGCTTTACTTGATAGTTTCCTATTAGATTCACACGGGAGAATTAGTTTTATGTGTTTTATTAAACTGACTTGGTTGATTTGGTTAATTCTCAACAAAGTGTTATTAGGGGAGCTTTGCTAGCGGTTATTGCTTTCTTGTGGTGAATGATATATGTAGATTAATCTGAATGGTTCAAACTTAATATGATTAATCTACCGGAATTTGCTATCTCGATGATGAAAGTTATAGTTAATTTAATTGTACTTATAATTGAATTATTTTTTATTTTTTCAACATTTTATCGATGGTATAATTTGATTTATATAAAAAAGAGGGAATTACATGTCATGTGTTTTTCTCAGTGGGTTCGGATTCAAAAGCATAGCTTTCTAACAATATACAGATTTATGATTTATGATTTGTAATGAAAAAGTTGTGAACTCTTAAAAGTTAAAACTTGAGTGGCATAAGAGAGAGAATATGTTCATAAGATAGAAAGATGAACAAAATAGAAGAGAGAGAAAAAGAAGGATGTATATGAATTGTTATATTTTTAAGAACTGACATTAGATTCATGACTTGTGAGCTTGAGTCATGGATATATGATTATGGATGCATGGTGGATGATATAACTCACTGAATTGATATTAGATTATGTTTTGTCTGTCAGCAGTGTCCTTTGAATGTTGTGTTCCCTTTTGTCTTGGGCTTGTCTACTTGGTCGATTTTATCCCTTTTCAGTTGTTCTGTTTGTTTGAAGCTTGCATTAGATATTAAAGGGTAAAGCTTGAGCTAGATGTGTTTGTGAATGAATGAACCAACTCATTTGTAAATATGCTTGAGCTGAGGGTCATTTAGGACTCGAGAGATCAACTGAACAAACAATGTTTGTTCATTTTCTTTCTGCTTTTCTAGCTAGTCTTAAAACACTATTTCTACTTGCCAGTAGATGTGTTTATTGATATACATGTTATTTTGTTACATTAATTTTCACAATTTTTTTTATTATTATTTTATTTTATTTTAGTTTTTTTATGGAGGATATGACTTTTATACATACCTTGATCAAAATGGAAAACAGAATGCTAGTGTGCTCAAAACTCATCCATATTGCCGTCTCTCTTTTCACTGAGCTAATTGAGGGATGTGGCTAAGTAGATATATTTGTTAAAAACAAATAATAAAATAAAAGAAGAAAAAACACTGGAGCTGAGTTTCTCAGCTAGTGGTACTAAGAAAAGTATTTCTTTTGCCATTTAGTTGCTCCACTTGGAATTTTTCAAGGAAAACTTTTGGGGATGTGAAAGGTACCATCTTTTTTCTGATCTTGTTCATTTGGTTGGAAGAAACAAACTACCACCTTCAAGTGTTTCTTTTGTCTAGTTATGCCATTATAATTTCTTAAATTGCATCTTGTCACAAACCACAGAAAGTAGAGAAATCTCTTCATTTCATTATTATACTAGCTGCCACCTCTCCCTCCCTCTCTTTCTTTCACCATTAGCATAACTTCAGGTATATATATATATATATATATATATATATATATATATATAAGTCCAGTTCACGTAAGGCTCCACTTACTTTGTTAAACGCGGATTTTTTTTGCTTTTTTTAAAAATAACTAAAAAAAAGTTTAATATTTTATGGAATTGAAATTTTTCATCATACGATTGTTTTGGATGTGATTTGGACACGTATAACAAAAGCAGTGCATGCATATACTGTCGCGCAAGATTGTATCACCATTTTTGGTATAGGTATCCAAATCACCCCAAAACATTGTATTATGAAAAATTTTCGCCCATAAATTATTAAATATTTTTTTAGTTGTTTAAAAAAAAAAAAAAAAAGGTCCGCATTTTAACAAAGTAAGGGAGCCTCACCGACGGTTCTTATATATATATATATATATATATATATATATATATATATATATATATATAGTCCGCTTATCCATTGAATTGAAAGGGTATTTAACTAAGAATAAACCTATTTATAATATGACGATTTATTAAAATCATTTATAAAGATATAAAGTTTAAGCATCATTTTATAAATTGGTTCGCTTAGTTCATTCTCCCTCCATTGGAGAGAGAGAGTCAGGCTATATATATATATATATATATATATATATATATATATATATATATATATATATGGATCCAATCCGGGAGTCCGGATTGGAGTAAAATGTGGACTCAATTTTTTTTGCTTTTTTGCTTCTTTTTTTTTTTTAAACAACTAAAAAAAAATTAAAAATTATGAAACTGAAATTTTTACATAATATGAGTGAAGGTGTGATTTGGATACCTATACCAAAAAATATATGTACGGTAGACTGCATGATATGTTTTGTTATATGTATCCAAATCACACCCAAAACACTGTATTATGTAAAATTCAAGTTCCATAAAATATTATTTATTTATTTTTAGTTTAAAAAAAAAGCAAAAAAAAAAGAGGTCCTGAATTGCATTTAAAATGCGCGGTCTGCACTTAAACGGACTATCTCTCTCTCTCTCTCTCTATATATATATATATATATATATATATATATGTAAAGTCTAGGGGTAGTGGTTTTAAGCCAAGGGGTAAGGACCTATTTATTTTTTTTTTTTTTTTTTTTTTTTTGATGCAAAATAATTAATGTGATTTATTGGAATTGAAATTTTGATAAAATGCGTTGATTTAGGTGTCGTTTGGATACGCGTAAAAAATAGGGTTATGCATGCATCGTATAACCCTCGTTTTGTTACGATGTATCCAAAAGACATCTAAATCACTACATTTTGTAAAAATTTTAGTTCCAATAAATCACATTAATTATTTTGTAGTCAAAAAATCCGACCGTCACTACCCCCATCGAAAACCACAAATTCCCCTAGAAATGCTCATATATATATAGTGATGCGACCAAATGAGGACAAACCATTCAAATTTAGAAAGTGTCAAAGTTTGTCAATTAAATCAGATCAACTAAGTCCTTCAGACATAATTACTTCAATGTCAAATCTTTTGATACATTTTATCTTGTAAAAAACTACTTTTTTATGAAGAGGAATCAAAGCGAAAATAAGGCTAGCATGAATGTATAGAAAGAATAAAAGATTGACATGAAGTACATTATGAAACAGACACTATTTTAAGGAGGGTAACCAATTAAGGGTTTTTAATTTTAAAATTGCATATTCTTAATTTTGTTCTCTTTGCTCTTTGCTTGGAAGGTACATCAATATGGATTCTCAAATTGATAATGCAAGCATGGATAAGCCAAAAGTTAGAAAGGCAGAAAATTATACTGTAGCAGAAGACCTCATTATAATCGCAGCATGGGAGCATACTAGTGAGGATGTGGTGATTGGAACTGACCAAGCAAAAGAACAATATTGGACTAGAGTATGGAGAGAGTACTTATCGAATGCAAACAACTATCCATATCGACCAGAGAAATCAATAATCAACCGATTCAACATTATCAGGACTAAATGCTTGAAGTTTTCTGTGACTGTTCAGAGCATTGAGTATGCGAATCCGAGTAGAATGACTGACCAAGACAAGGTAAAATTGTCTTTATTATAATAATCGCTTTAATATATAAGTGATAGTTTCATATTTATTATTTTGACATATTACACAATATTTTTATAGCTTAATCAAGTTTTTACATTGTTATCAAGTGCTCAAGAATTCTCCAAAGTGGATTGCAGAAGTGGTGCACCCCAATTTGAGCCGAAGTGTAGCTGTATCAGATTCGATCAATTTAGGAGACGATGTGAGTGCCTCTGGTCATGTAGAAATGGAAGGCCAATTGGCAAGAAGGCCGGAAAAGAGCGACTGAAGAACAAAAAAATGAAGGTGGAAGATAATGAAGAGTCTCAAACCAACATTCATTTCGAAAAGTCACAAGATTTAATGCAAAAGTTTCATGGTCAGAAGATGGATGTCATCTTCCATGATAGCAAAAAAATGGATGAATATCTACAGTTGAAGAGGGATAAACTTAAACTTGAACTTGATAGGGAGTATAAAGAGGAGAAGGTTATGACTATTGACATGTTTAGCTTGAATGAGATGCAGCGAAAGTACATTGAAATGAAACAAGCAAAGATCTTTGAAAGAGCGCTTAACAAGTATACGATATAGCTGTCCTATCTAACTTTCTATGGACTTGTTTTAATTTGTAATTGCTTTAAGAAATTTTATATTGATATTATATAAATGCTTGACATTATATTTTAAAAAAATACAAATACTTGACACTAAATTCAAAAATTCAAACAGAACAATAGAACTTAAACATTTATTACATAAGTAGAAACACAATTACTCAACATTTATGCGCCTCTCCTATAGATGCTCAATTAAGTCTTCCTGAAGACGACGATGCATAATTTTATCTTGTAACTTTTCATGTCCCGTAATGAATTGGTTATAATCGAAGTGTTCATACCCGCAATCTACTATTGGAGCAGAAATTTCTTCAAACAAATAATAGTTACCCTTCTCCAATGACTTGTACAGGTCACGCTCGTCTTCTACAATCATGTTATGCATTATAATGCATGCCTTCATGATATTCTTCAATGTTGCTAACCTAAAATACTTGCAAAGTTACTGAATTATATGGAAACGTGATTGGAGAACTCCAAAGGCACGTTCCACATCTTTCCGTGCAAACTCTTGTGCACTTGCATAATATTTTGCTTTTTGAGTTTGTGGTATTTGAATTGTTTTTGCAATAGTAGACCATTTTGGATAGATACCATCTGCCAAATAATATCCCGTATCGTATTGATGACAAAGTTCATTGACGGAGCCCAATCATTAATAACATTTGCAAAGACAGGAGAACGTTCAAGAACATTGATGTCATTGAGTGAACCTGGAAGGCCAAAGAAAGTATGTCATATCCAAATATCACGTGAGGCCACTACCTCTAATATTACTGTTGTATCACCACAATGGCCCGAGTAGTGACCCTTCCATCCACTTGGACAATTTTTCCATGTCCAATGCATACAATGAATGCTGCTAAGCATTCCTGGGAATCCACGCTCCTCATGTGGTAAAAATTACCTACTTACATCGTTGGTAGTAGGTGACCTCAAGTATTGATCATCGAAAATGTTAATCACTGCTTCAACAAATTTTTTCATTGCTTCATTTGTTGTGCTTTCTGCAATCCAAAGATACTCATCCATCATATCACCAGAAACTCCATAACACAACATTCTGAGTGCTGCAGTAACTTTTTGTAATGAAGATAAGCCCTCTATGCGTGCAACATTTCGACGTTGCACAGAATATTCATTATAAGCCAAAACAACATCATGAATGCGGAGAATAAATTACGACTCATGCAAAATCGTCTTCGAAAATAGCATGTGAGGAAATGTCGAGGTTGGGGAGAAGTAATCTCGTACAAAGTTTTCATGGCCCGTCTCTTACGATCACGATCGATGTAAACACGACCGAGAACAGAACCTCGACGTGTCTTCGCTTTGCCTTTTCTCTCTGAAATTTCTCCTTCTATGGTTAAACAGTTTTCATGCAGAACCTCTTGTTTAACAGAGTCAAGTAAGAGATGTTGATGCCTTCTTCAAAAAAATTGAAACATTTGTGATGTTAAAAGTAGGAGAAGAATGCTAAATTGAAATGATCGTTGCACTTTTTGATTTCTAGCAACATCTATTTTTAAATTAAAATAATAACATTTTTTAAATTCAAACAACAATTATTTTTAAATAAAAAATAGCTACAACGGTCAAAACAAGTTTTGATTGTTGGAACTTTCAAATTTTAACTTTTAAATTTCAAATTTTAAATTTCAAATTTTATTATTTAAGGAATCTGTCGCGTACATGGTGAAAAATTGAATCCCTATCTTGTAGAATGACCTAATATTACAACATAGTAGGGATAGAGATATGAAAACTGCTATGAATGCTCTTAATCAATTGGAATGACCATTCCATTCCTTTAGTTATTCCCTTCCAAATCTAAAAGCTATTTTTAATTCCTTTCTAAATAGGTGGGTTTATTTCAATCATAGACCAACATCCTTCCCCTCCTTTCTTCACTATCATCATTTCTTTTATGTCCCTACTTTTTTTTATGCTACTTCATTTTCCTTACAAAAACGTTATGTTTATATTTACTTTGAACTACTTTTTAAAAAAACGAAAAAAAATGAATAAAGTATAATTTTCACACAAATTAAAAAAATAAAATTAAAAAAAATAGAATAAAAGAATTTCAAATTTATACTTAATGACCTCGCAAGATTATTTTTCATTTATTTTATAAGTTTGTAGTACATAAACAACGAAAAAAATCATTTCACATTCCATTCATAATGTAATTCATATAATGTAAGTAAAAAAGTGATTTTAATCCCGAAGGAATGAAATGGACAAACCAAACATAAAAATGAGAATGATCATTCCATTCCTTAAGTCATTTCATTCCATACATGTGGGAACCGAACATAGCACTAGTGTACAAAGACCATATTTATATGAGATCCACTTTAATTACTAGTATATATGAATAATCTTAAGTATATATATAGGAAATTGTTAAATCCATACTAGAAAATGTTATTTTCACAACAAAAGTGTCGTTATAGATCCTATAGCGACGGTGAAAACCGTCGCTATACATCTACAGCGATACTTTTGTTGTGGAAATAACAAAAAATAGTGTGGATTTAACAATTCCCTATATATATTATTGGAAATTTATTTTGTATGCTCTCTTTTTAATTTGTTAAAGCTAATTTCTTAATTCACATGAAATCATTTGTATGACATTTTTTACATTACATTTCTTGCATTTCCCACATAGGAAATACAATTCCTTCACCAAGAAATAATCCAAAGCGAATTACCAACCACACAACTCAATCATGACTAAGTACTGAAATTTATGGGCTGTTAAACTGTCCAGGCCACCAAGCCCAGTCCAAGAAAGTGTCGAGCCTAGAATTGAGGTTTGGGCTCATAAGGCAAGGCTGCATTGACTTTTCAATCCCAAAAAAGTATTGGTGTCAGGCATGGCTAGTTAACCAAACAGTAATGCAGACACAAACTATTTTATAAATATTTTATAAACTGCTGATGTGTCATACTCCACATCAGCATATTAATCAACAAATTATTTCAATGTAGTGTTCAGCCCCACACAATATATTGAGGTGGAGTATATCACATCAACAGTTTGTAAAATATTTGTAGAATAATTTGTGTCTCTAGCATTATTCTTAACGAAATACTCCCTCCAACTTATTTGTCCTAGTCGACTTTTTAAGATCAAATTAATTAATTTTAAAATTAATAATTAAATAAATATATTAAATTTTTTGAAAAATAAGCTAGACTTTAAAATAGTATATTGGATGTACTTTCTTATGATAATAATTTTTCACCTATATCTAATAAACTTAAAAATACTTTTTAATTCTAAATACGGTTAATTTGATCATAAAAAGTCAATTATGATAAATAAAATCGGATGAATGGTGTATTAAATTGTTACTATTGCTAAAATATAAATTTGTATACATTGATCAACCATATAATTCTATTATTAAATTAAAAATAGAAATGAATTACTCTATCCAATAGTATAAGACATTAGTTCTTATAATCTTTTGACTTTATTTCTTTGTCCAGTATTGAATTTCTTTGAACTAAAAGGGTGTTTGATAAAAGCTAAATGAGATGTCTGAATTTAAATGAAAAAAATTATTTGATAATTGACATGTCTGAAATATTTGAATAACAGATTTTTATTAATACTTTACCCCTCTAATAAAATTCAAAATTGTTATAAATTTATTTTATATTATTTAACATAATAGTTACTATTGTAAAAAAAAAAAAAAAAATCATTCAGCCGTCATTCAACTTATTTAGCCAAAAAAATAAGACTTAACCATTCAGTCGAAATCGTCTGAATGACTAATCGATTCAGCCATTCAGACAATTTTTATTCAAAACAAACACTGAATGGCTGAATCGATCAGCCATTCAATGCTAATCAAAGAGTCCCTAACTTTCTTCAATGAGAAAAACAAAGACAAAAGTACATGATTAAATATATTTACTATAAAATTGGCACAATGTTCTTGACCTTAATCACATGTTTATATTGATTTAAATTAGGGAAAAGGCAAGAGCAAGATTGAACTATTTCATTATGTTCATTTATATTTTTTATATAAAAATAAGAACGGATTAAAACATTCTTTAAAATCGTAATTGAAATTATTGATTTTACCTAAATAATACTGATTTTTTTTTATTGGAAAAAAAATTTGTAATCTGTTTTACAAGTCAGATTGTTGAAAGCATGATTTGCAGATAATTAATAAGAACTCTCTTGAATGGCAATTAAATTGTTGGCAGGTCAGTTTTCAATCTGCTTTATGAATATTAATTTAAACAAATCATTAAATAAACATGTTTGCCATAGTCATAATATCAGATGCTTAATTAAGTAGTAGTAGTTGTAGTATAGTAAGTGCATCAATCTTAGCATAGGAAACATAATCACATTAGAAAGAACCCCACATTTAAATCAATGAAGCTGGTTGCCTAATTTACTTAATTAGTTTGTTATATATATTATTATTGTGGTCATCGATTTGTCACCTTTAGGATTAAGGAGAGTTCAGGTTTCAAGTAATTACTTGTAAATTTATTAGTACCGACATGAATATATATATATATATATATATATATATATATATATATATATATATATATATAAAGAAAATGATTCATAAAATGTATTTATTATTAATCCTTATAGGGAATACATAATCTCTATCATCCATTTTAAACATTAACGAATAAAATAAAATAAAAAAACTAATAATAGCGGACGCTAATCCTTTAGAGTTCAGGTTTATTAACTAAGGTTAAAAGTTTATTACTAGGGTTAAGAGTTTATTGTTGGAAATGAGATTTGAAAACATTAAATATTAGAGCATTTTGATGTTCAATTAAATGAGGGACCCACATTCCGAAAATGTCAGGTCTTTGCACCAATGTGTTCTCCTTCATGAGGAGTATAACTTGGTATATTTATGTGTTCAAATTCATTAAAAATTAAATGAGAAAATTGACTCCAAAGTCACCTACTTGAAGTTGTAAATTGTAAAAGTCCCACATAGGGCATTAAAGGGAAAAATGAAGAACATATATATGGGATGTTTGCTTTCGATGGAGGGTAGAAGAAAGGCACCCACTTTAATGGAAGGGAGAGGACCTAGCAAGGCTTGGGTCAAACTCACATGTGGCATCATCGTCGTCCGTCCTATCGATTGGTCGAAGCTACGGGTTAAGAAATTTTTTGGACAAAATTTATTTAATGTTTTATTAGTTGTTCCTATAAATAATCGATGTGAGAGCGCCTAAAAAGAATAAGAAATTTCCTTCCCGTTCCGTTCTGATCATTCCCATTGCAATATTTTCCTTCTTTGAAAAAATAACTCTGTGCAGTGAGTTTTTTCCAGTTTTCTGCTTGCATGCATCTTTATAATTCATACAGTTCAGTACATAACATAATGTTGTGTTCGTAGAGTTCTTAATTTTGAAGTGCTTCTAATTAAGAACTGGAAATTCGTTTTATCTTGGGAAACAATTATTCATTTAATCCTTTAGCACCAGTGAGGGAATAAATTTGCTTTAAGGAGACTTTGTGAATTCAAAGGACTCGGATTTATGTGTTTATATTTGACATTTTATAATTCTGTTTTAGTATATATATATATATAGGCCGGATCAGGTCCGGACTCCCGGACCAGACCAAAATCCGGACTTTTTTTTTTTATTTTGTTTTTTTTAAAACAACTAAAAAAAAAAATTTATGGAATTGAAATTTTTTTCATAATACGTTGTTTTGGGTGTGATTTGAGTGCGTATAACATAACATGTATATACGATGTGTGTGCATTGTACCACCATTTTTTGGTATAGGTATTCAAAACACGCCCAAAAATTGTATTATGGAAAAATTTCAGTTCCATAAAATATTAAATATTTTTTTTTAGTTGTTTTAAAAAAAAATAAAAATAAATAAATAAATTTGGGTCCGTTTTTATCGGATCAAGGAGTAGGACTGATCAAGTGTTATATATATATATATATATATATATATATATATATATATATAATACTATATATTACAATACATGTATTAATCAAAATTTAATGTTTATTAATTAGGGTTTATGGTTTATTAACTAGATGTTAATAAGGCTGTTAAAAATTGAGTTAATAAATCTTATACCTTGGTTTAAAAACCCTTAATAAACCCTAGTTAATAAAGTCACATCCTTATTTTGATTAGCGTTCGCTATCATTAGTAGCGGATGTTATGTGTTTTTTTATCCGTTCAGTACCAATAGTAATGGACGTCGATTTTTAATTTATAATTACGGTCGTTTAATTCATTCTTATTTTCAATAGTATAAATGGTAGATGATAATTTTTGGTCCATAACAACTACTTGTGAATCATTCTCCATATATATATATATATATATATATATATATATATATATATATATATATATAATGAGTGAAGACAAGTCAAATTAAAATGAGTTTCAGCTTTTAACTTAGTTTTTCTTTTTCTTGTTTATGTATGATAAAATTTGTTGATGACACACTTGTACCTACTTTTCTTCCATTTATAATTTGTTTAGTGCCAAATTTTAAGACTGAAATTTGTCATGGGAATAATATTTACATAATTGATATATATATATATATATATATATATATATATATATTGTGAATTTATTTATTACTTTTTTATTATCAATCACACGAATAAATATTATTTATAACTTTTTAAAAGAAACGTATAACATATAATATTATAAATTATTCTTTTTATTATAATCAACTTCATATATTAATAGATGTGGCAGTTATAATTTGATAATGCATAACATTAATATTGAATATCTTGGGAAATTAATTGATATGACATGGTACACCCTTCTTTCTTTCCATGTGGTGCCAGCTGATCATGTTCTTTTTGCCCAACCACGCCCACCCCTACCCCATCTCTCAACTCCAAAGGAAAACTTAAATATGATCTGGCTACAATTTTGGATAAATATATATGAGTACAATAACAATAAATCACATAATAATCTTAATAATATGAGAATAGTGAGAATACAAACCTCATAATAAGGAGAAATTAAAGTCCCACAACAAGCTAGAATTATCAATCATGTAACTTATATTGGAATAATGAATATGAGAATGAAATGATTTATTCCTATGAAATAAAAAAGAATTATGTTTGGTTATGATTTGAATGAAAAAAAATTATGTTTGAACGTTCCTTCAATCCAAACGTATCTTGGTCTTGGGCTCATCTCAGACTTCAATCAACCACTTCGTAGGTACGTCGATCCAATCAATCGGTCTCATCATTACTTCTAATATTTAATATTATATAATACTACTAAAATTTCAATTCTAAACATTATTGTTTTGATTGACTTGGGTAAATTTTTAAAGAAAATAAGCAAATTTTCAATTTTTTCAATCATAATTGTTGTGTTGTTTGGCCGACGGTAATTTGGTCATTTCCATTGTCTTGAAAAAAGAAAACATTTCGGACTTTTATACGCAACTTTAATCCTTGTGTAATTGGGTGATTTGAAATTCTAAAGTCTTTTACTCTGAATCACAAGTTGCCAAAAGCAATCTGGACAAGTTATATAGCCACTGCTAGTCCAAAGTAAAGAAAATTCATACTAGTACCATATATATATATATATATATATATATATATATATATATATATATATATATATATATATATATATATATATAAATGGAATTGTTAATATTTATTTGATGGTGTGTATATATATATATATATATATATATATATATATATATATATATTATACATCACATTCATCCCAACCTAATAATGAAGACCGTTATTGCAGATAGTGATGTTTTTAAGTCATTACTTTAAACAGTTCAACCACCGAGACTCTTTATATATAGAGAGAGTAAAACTCGGATAGATTGAGAAAAATTAATGAATTCAATTAAGATTGCGAGGTTGATATTAATAGGGTAAAACGTATGAAATCTGAGCAATTATTTTATTTCGGATCGGACAAATATATAGTTAGTATGCTCTTATTATTTAAATCAGGATGACAAATCATAACATGTATTGGTAAGTACGTATATTAATTTATCTAAAATAAAATAATTATCATGCATGTCCCTATACTTTTTACCATGTTACTTAAAATTTTATTGTTTATATTAAGTAATATTAATTTAGACTTGCAAGTTGTAATCTTTTGTCCCGAAATGAGAATCCTATACTCTTAAGATTAATTTCATCTCTAATTCTGGACCAACAAATTAAATATATATATATATATATATATATAATTTTGAAACAGAAGAAGTACGTACCGATCATTTCCTATCCCAAAAGAAAATTCTTGTATTTATAACCGGCTGGCCAGTTTATATTTCATAATTAACTATCCCAACCTTTAATTTCATTTCCTTATTTCTTTGATATATATCACATCATAAGTAATTACTTGTAAATTCTTTATTACCAACTTGAGACGTGTTGAGGGCTATCTGAAGTGAAGGCAAATTAAGTCACACAAGAACAAATAGAAAAAGTGCATGAAGCAACTTTTTCTTTCAAGTAGTTGAATCAACAGACAAAGAATATGCACACAATTAGTAGTTAACTAGTCTATTTTTAAACACTAGCTCTTGTGCCTTTGCTTTATATTTTTTTTTTACTAATATATATATATATACTCTGATTACCAAACAAAAAGGAACAAATTTTTCTATATATATGTTCTTAAACTTTTCTGTTGCATGTAAAGATTAGTTGGTTGGTGATATAAAACTAAATATTAGAGATAATGGAATCCGCCCGGCCAGTGAATATAAGCCACACCCGTTAACAAATAACAGATAATAGTGGGACAAAACAAAAGGCATCTGCAGACTCTATTTGTGTAGGAGCATTTATATTAATGAAACACACTAGCTAGTGGGACCAAAATTGTATTTATGACTGAATAAATAATTAAGAACCCTAATTATTTTTGGTGGAGAGAGAAAACCCTTAAATATATATATATGGACTGCATTACTTACAACTCATGATCACAATATATACCAACCTTAATCAAATGAAGATTCAACTCTTTGAGCTAAATTACAAAGCAAAACCATGTGAGTACTCTATCTATTAATCAAACTACCAAAATAAAATAAATAAATAAAAATTAATTGTGGTCCTTCCCTACCCATAAGGGCTTGTCTATATGTCAAAAATAGACACCATGGACACGGAAGAACCGCCCAAAGCTAAAAACAAAAGGGTGCTCTCAACTGATTCCACCAACCTGTCCAACATGTAACCTTCATATGTCCGCGCGCTGTGTGTGTAATGAAATTGAAGATATTATTAATTGATTGAGTAGTGCTACTTGTTATGTCAGCTTTGGTTCATACTAGCATGAAACCCTAGTAGCTAAAGGTCTATCAACTATGGTCCTTGTGCTAGATTGATTGTAACCAGACCCAACCTATTTGTTATATAGGGACCAGTACTATACTCGTCATTTCAACCATGGCCAGGGGATGGAATTTGAGTGGTGCCCGAAGTAAAAAACCCTAATGGCTGCCTAGTTTATAGCAATTTATATATATATTATGGGATATAGACCAAACCATCTCATTTTAATTAGTTATGAGATATATATTACATAATACATATTTAGAGCTCTGATTCATGACAAATTATCAATTGTGCGTTCTAAAAAGATTAAGGTGTTAGTGATTATAAACTGATCTCAATATATACTTGCTCAATAACATAGTTATTGTCACGGTTAGTTGATTGTCAATAACATAGTTATTATTGTCACAGTTACTTGGTTGTCGCAAAAAGTTAAAAATAACGACGTAATTTTGATTAATAATAAGAGTAAAATGACAAAATTGTCACTAATATGGTGAAGTGATAAAATTATCATTAATGAAACTGTTGATTGTGATTGTCAGTCATAGTAGTATATACCCCATAGGTATTATATATATATATATATATATATATATATATATATATATAATAAATTTAATAGAGTATGTATGTGAGTAGGGGTGAGTACTTCGTTATAACCATCTATTCGGTTATATATAATTGAATATCGAATTTTATAGAGTTTTATTTCAAATTTCGCACTAAAGTTTCTAAACAATATTTAACCACAATTCACAACCATAATAATTCATAAATTAATTTAATAATTTCAAATTAACAATACATAAGTACATAATTATTCATACGACATCATCTATCAAATTCTAATTTTAAAAAAATATATTTTATTTTTTTAAGTTTCTAATTCGATTAATCGATTCTAATTTTCATATCTGAAATCAAAACTGAATACCGAAAAATAAAACAGTAATTATAACCGAATATACTCGAATAACATAATAACCAAAATAATTCAATTTAAAAAATACGATTCCATCTCCGTTTTTGCTATGGGAGATAGTCATATTGACAAAATGCTAGCTTTTTCTTGGGCTATTGATAGCAAAGCATCAAAACCAATGATAGAAGCTGGCCAATTTGATACTGTGTAGCTTAATTCCTTAAGGGATGCCCCAATAATATTGAAAACAACTACTCAAAGAATAATGTTAGCAAGACCTTGCATTTAATTTGTCTACACACACAACATTGCCCATGTGACTCAAGTAAGCATGCGCGAGCAACTTCTATCCCATCTTCCACCCCCCCCCCCCCTCCCCCTCGCCCTCGCCCTCGCCCTCCCCTATTTATTAATAAATGCCACCTTTTCTCTCGATCATATATATATATATCTCCTGAATCTGATCAAAAATTTATATAAATTTTTTTTTTTTGCTTTTTTTTTAAAACAACTGAAAAAAATATTTAATATTTATGGAATGAATTTTTTCATAATCTGATGTTTTGGGTGTGATTTAGATATCTATACAAAAATGTGTATGCATACTTGACATGCATGTACATACATGTTTTGTTATATGTATCTAAATCACACCCAAAACACTGTAGATATGTAAAAATTCAAGTTCCATAATTTTTTTTTTTAGTTGTTTAAAAAAAAAAAAAAAAAAAAAGTCTGAATTTTAGTCGGGGTCAGACCTAATCCGGCCTATATATATATATATATATATATATATATATATATAGAGAGAGAGAGAGAGAGAGAGGAGAATATTTGGCTATAGATATTAATGTACCATTTTTCAACTTAGTAACTTAATCAAATAACTTAGCATCATCGATAAACACAACCGC
The DNA here is from genome assembly GCA_020205605.1 of Panax ginseng. NCBI lineage: Eukaryota > Viridiplantae > Streptophyta > Magnoliopsida > Apiales > Araliaceae > Panax > Panax ginseng. Next base: position 86,079,153 of record CM035150.1, on the reverse strand, counting down.
TGTCATGAATGTTTGATTTTTTGGGCTCAAAAAAGCTAAAAGTCTACAAGTTTCAGTAGAAAAAACCAACTTATACCTGTCTACGTACGTGTATTTATTTAATGTTTATTTATATAAAAACTTATGTGGTCACTACATTTTACAACATTTATCGTAAGATCGGGTGGTCACGATTTAATTATACATAAAATCGGCCATTTGTAATACTTTGTTGTGATAGACAACTCTCCCTCTGCAATATTGTATTAATATTGTATTGTTGTAGCTGAGTTGTGTATTTTAAATTATGACTCCTAAATTTTGAAATGAACTATATAAGATTTAGTAGCCCTATTCTTATAGATACTATATGTAATATAAATTGTTCTCTTATATATATTAATCTCGTTTTACAAAAAGAGTTTCATTTACAAAATTGTGAATATTATGAATATATATTTTTCACTTAAATTAAACCCCTAAAAATAATTGTTAATTAATTAGCTTATATAGTACTGATAAGATATGATAATAAAAATTATAATGACAAGTTTAAAGATATTATATTATTTTATATTATCACTAAAAGTGGATCAGTCTTTATGCAAAACAGAAAAATAAAAATAAAAAATGACTTTATTTTGTGAATAGAAAAAAATATTCATGGAAGTTTGTGGAGGAGTTGGCAAGGTAGCTTGTGGTCCCAATTGCTGTTCAATTCCTATATACAAAATTAATGCTTCATATATATTAAACCCTCATAATATATGTATATAAGAGGGGAGGGGAGGGGAGGGGGATTGAGTCAGTGCGTGTCAATATACGTATACATATATATAGAGAGAGAGAGGATAGCTGTAAGAAAGGACCAAAAGCTATACCATTTAAAAACTCTATATATGTAACTGTACAAGAAGAGGGAGAGGAGAACATTTATATCATTGCATACATATATATATACACATACCTATATGATGAGGCCATGAAGGAGAGACAGATCTAGAGACAGAATCACGAGAGGAGTTTTCAAACCATACATACATATATATATATATATATATATATGTATATAAATATAGATATATAATTACATGCATGGCTTGTGTTCTTTGCAGATTCATCATCAGCTTACTCCCCCTTAAAGTTAAAGGCTCCCCAAAATACACCTATTTAAATTCACCGCCTCTCTTTAATTGGTGTATGATGAGCATATGAAAACTCTATTCGTCTCCAGTGGCCGGGCCAGTTAATTATATATGTTGGTTTGAGAGATTGAAGCTGCCAGCATGATCTGGTAACAACTATATATCTACCTACCCATCTTAATCCTCGATCGTTAATTAAGCTGTGTTTGTGAGTTTTGTTTCGGAGAGATAAAAGAAGAAAGTTCTTCATTTTAATTTTTTTAATTATATCTTATATATATCTACCTACCTAACCCATATTTCTTTCTTTCCCCTTCTCTTTCTTTCTTTTCGCAATTTAAATTCCACATGATGAATCACCAAAATTTATCTGTCGATTTTTCTTAATTTGTGTTTGTGAGTTTTGTTTCGGAGGAGAGTACTAAAGTGAAGGAAATTAAAGAGATAGCAACAGAAACTTTTTCACTACATTTTTTTTTAAAATAAAGAAGAATTTTATCTTCTCATTCATTCCATTCCCCACAAAATAAAATCACAATCATGGGTTAAGGCTTAAGTTATATCAAATTCATCAATTTTCTTGATATATATATATATATAGAGAGAGAGAGAGAGTAAGTTGGTTTTTAGAATGGTGGGATATAGAGTTGGGGTATATTTGTTTGGTTCATAGATAGATATGGTTCCATCAGGTCATCTTGCAGCTTCAATCACTCATTCACCAACAGTCAATACAATTACCTCTTTTTTCCCTAATTAATACAATTCATGGATTCTGCAAGTAATGGTACTCTTCCAGACTCTCTCTCAATATATATACATATATTTATGTATATCTTTTTCTCTCTTTAGATATCTTTATGTTTGTGTGTACTTGTTTGTCTTTAGTATATATATATATATATATATATATGCAGATCAATATATCAATGAGACAACAAGTAAGGACAAAATCCCAAGACACGAGAAAGACATGCTTCTGTCTTTCTCTTCCTTGTTTTGCTGGAGAATTTGAGGGTGTTTTCCAGATAAGTTCAAGCCAGAATGATTGTGTTCGTTCGAAATCAGGTTTTGATCATGTATAATTAATTAATGTAGTAAAAATGGTTAGGTTTCTTTCTTTAAGTCTATGACGGCATTATCCCTATCGTCTTTTGGATTTGCCTCAATCTGTATGACTTTGGGTTTCATTAAAATTTATTTTTGCCGATCAAAAAAAAATCTACTAAAATCCCAATGTTATTGTAGTAACGGCCTTAACTTCCTTGTAATGTTTCTAGGGCTACACAATTTTTAGATTATTAGAAAGAAAATTTGGGATAATACCATGTAATTAACATCTTAATTAAATGAAGATAAGTGAGACTATTGCTAGAACCACAGTACGTACCCTTTTATGAAATGTGGATTAATTAAAAAATTTGTATTTTCAAATAAGGGATTTAATTTGTTGAAATTCATTTCATTAGTAGCTATAGGCATAAAATGAATATATTCTGAATGAAGTACATTGTTTTGCCATATATGTCCTTCATTGTGTAATTGGTATCTAGAGTTGAATTAATAATTAGGATATATTAATCATGTTGAGTAAATATGTATGTATGAAGTGGAATTAATATATATAAAGAAGAAAAAAAAAAGAGAAAAACAAAAAATTAAAGCAACATATATCAATATATAAAGAGATGGATGTTATAATGCTGTTTAAGTATTACTAACTATTAATAAAAGTTATTGACAGTTTAACAGAGGTAATTAGCAATAAAAAATTATATGTTTTTCATTATTAATTATAATTATGACTAAGTTTTACTTGGTAATGTTAAATGATTACTTCTATGCAAGTAGTGTTTGTTCATGCATATATATGATGGAGTTCTATTCTCGATCATCTTTTAAGTTTTTCTGTCCTTGGAAATTTTACTCTATCGGCCTCTCTTCCTTCCACCAGAATTAGTATCTGTTTCTGCAGAATAATCGCGTTATTGCCTCTAAATTGGGCTCTTAAGGCATGAAACTTGGGAAGGAGGATGACACAGTCAGAATAGGAAATTGAAGGAATTTCAAGTCTAAAAAGGTTTAACACTGTTTTTGTCATAACTTTTGATCTGTTTGAAGTTGCGGGGCTTATAATATATCAAATCAAAACTTACGACGAGCTCTACCAGTCTATCACCTTTGGTCATGAAGGATACCGTAGAAATCCCAAAAGACGCCTGGAAACATGTGTTTGGGCCTTCCGAAGTTAATTTTGGGTTTATTTGGACTATTTTGTGTTTTAATTATTCTTTGCTTGTTTTTGAAGGATGTTATCATGTGTTTTATGGTTAACTTTTATTTACTCAGATTTTATAAATATTGTGACTGCTTGGTCAATTTATCCAATTTTATAAATTTTTGTGATTGTAAAGGTTATATCTTTGAGTCGAGGTGTTTGTGGCAGTTAAAGGAAGGTGGAAAGGCAATCAATGTTTCATTATGGCAATCTGATTTTTATTTGTATTTTTTTGATTGTATAATTTTATTCAAATCTTTCCTCATCTTGATCTTGTACTCCTTCAAGTGTCATAGAAAATAGAGGGTTATTTTTACTTTCCAACTAAAGAAGTGGAATCTTAAATACTATATGTGATCAATCCCAGATTAATGTACACCAAGACATAGTATTAAATAAATTATTCTCATTCACAAAGAACAAGAAGCTAGGGTTTGTGTAATTGATTCAGTGGGAGTATATTTAATTGGTTATTTTGAAGGAAGAAAAGTATGGTTGCAATTATATAGATAATGCATCTATATATTGCCCCCCATTTTATAAAAAAAAAAAAAATGAAGATGTGGAAAAAGGCTTTAATACATATATATTGCACATATAAGTCTTTCTAAGAAAAAAGCTTACACAATAAGGAAGGTTTAATACATATATATATATATATAGAACCGATCAGGTGAGAGCTCCTTTACTTTGTTAAAATGTAGACTTTTAAAATATAATTGCCGACTTTTTTAAGATGAAATTTATATTAAAATAAATTTCGTAATCAATATCAACTTTCCTCTAAAGGAGGTGTAACAAACATTATAATAGATAATTGAACTTGAAATCTCACGATCTCAATATTAACCATATCAAGTTAATTAAGAAATAAGATCTCATTAGCTAAATATAAAAAAGATTTTTTGATAAAATAAAAAAAAAACTTCACAAATTGATTAAATAAATAATCAAGTTACAAAACAAAAATTTTATTAAGGAGGCATTTATCATATGATAATATAATATTTTTCGAAAATGGTTAAATCCACAACAGAAAATATTATTTCCACAACAAAAGTGTCGTTATAGGCGACAGTTATCACCGTCGTTATACATCTACAACAACACTTTTTGTCTGTCGCTATACATCTACAACAACACTTTTTGTTTTTCTCTATTTTTCTAAGGAACTAACAAGGACATTTCAATGAATAATGAATACTTAAAAAAAACAAAAACAAAAACCTTATTACAAATAGAGAACAAATGTTTTCACATAAAAAATTGATATTTCCACATAATTCCTCTCATATGAATAGTAAGTAGTTCCACCTTTATGTGAAAGAGATGTCAGTTTCCTTACAAATATGATATAGTAAAGGGGAACCTCTGCCCAATAATAAAATTCGAGAAAAATTAGAGGCTGATTATTAAAAGCTAATACACAAGTATAATCTTTCACAAATATCTCGAAAGAGGAATATTAATTTTTAGTCGCAGAACATATCAAATGGGTTTCCATTTGAAAGCTTTAATACTGCTAATGGAGAAAATTTAAGAGCTCCAAGGTGATTTACATTCATACCAGTACGTACTTCTGCATGCATGAGAACAAGAAACAGAATCCAATCATTCAAAGATCACGATACTAGAAAGCTAGAAAATTATTCCATCAAATTTTATTTCAGTTTCAAAACATGCAACTAATGTGCTTTGCTGGCCTGCTATGGGAATGTAAGTTTTAGTTGACATTCTACAGGAGGCTTTAAGAAGACTTTCCTTCAGTTTTGCTCTGATGCCATTCCAAGAACTTCACCTGCGCACCCATGGTATCAATCCTGTAAAGCTGCAGGTAGTGATTTGCAATTTCATGTCCAAATGTCCAACCAAACACAGCTCCTGCTCCAAAGGATAGTGCAGCACCTGCAAAACGTAAGGGATGAGTTACAATTTATATATTAATACTTGGCTCTTACAATACTTTTATTGGGAAAAAAATAACCAATGACAAGTTCAAGTTTAGAATTAACACTACAGATACGTGAACAAATAATTATATCCATCTTAACTACACTCAAAAGTCCAAATCCCAATACGAGAATTGTTGACCACTAAACCAGACAAACTCAGAACATAGCCAAGAGCTACCTCCTCATACAAATTCAGTGAAAATTTTAAGTTAGTGGAACAGGCCAGATTCTGGTACTTGCTCCATTTCAAATGATTCTCCAGAAACAAGAGGAAAATAAGAAACTGTTGGGAAAAGTCGAGCAGCCCATGTTGGTTAACAAGGATAAGTAGGTATACATGGATGGACTCGAGACTCATTGGCTTGAGCTTTTTGGTTCAGGAATGAGTGCTAGGTCACCTGCACTACTACATAGTGGATGCCAATGTTCAAACATCATATAGATTCTAATAAAAAGAAAAGAAACGAAAAAAGGATAAGATTAATTTTGTTTCTGCCGATATGTTTTGTTTAGTCTTTACAAGTAAGATTGTAAGCATTAAGGACAACAGGCCCAAGTCCAAATCCGCAAACACAGTAAAACACAATAGTGCCTGAATAATATCAAAATAGTTAATCAAGTTTACAGCTATTAAATCTCAAGATATCTTATTTAGTCAACCCAAAAGCAAATGAAACAATGAAGTAAAGATGCTGAAACTAGCAATAAGCTGAATCGAGAAAGGACTGAGAACAGTGAACTTCAGAAGTTTGGATTAAAAGCCAAGTCCGAGTGAACTTTTCAGCGATCTTCTATTATCTTCTGCTAGTATTAGTACCATATGACGTTCACACCATCACATAACAGTTAAGCATGTTATGAAGTAGAATAAGAGCCACAAAAAAGAGACCACACTACCATGAAGACTCCTTGAATATTTCCAAACAAACCCAGCGGTTGAAACTGCTCCGATTAGGCTTCCTACAGCACCATAGTTTACAGCTTCCCGAGCAATCTTCAGCTGTAAGTAATAAAGGAGTAAATAAGCACCATGTAGAAATTGAGAAGTTTATTTCATTAAAGTTGTTTCTTTCTATTACATAAATTGATATATATACATAAAACAACTTAATTACATTTATGGAAATTCCTAAATTATAATAATGTGTACACACTAATTAAGTAAGCTACAATTATGGTATATCCTGTCATATCTTCTAACACTCCCCTCAAGTTGGTGTATAGATGTCTCGCATACCCAACTTGAAACATAATAGATGAAACATCTTACTATTAAGACCCTTAGTCAAAATATCAGCAATCTGATTTTCTGTTTTGACAAAAGGTAAGCAAATATAATGCTTCAAAGAACAGAAAGGTCAAACGCATTTAATGCTTCAACGGATGGATCCAACGGATAGTTTTCAAGATCACATATATGCAAATCAAGCAGATGAGAGAAGTAAGCAAGTATTGAACAAAAACGTACAAGAACTCTCAACGCTCAACTCTACGATCTGAGAAAAAGAAAAGCTTGCTCAGCTACTCAGTTCTTTCGAACAAGTGCTTAAACAGCAACTGAGTAACAACCATCAAGAACTCAACATCTACCAATCAAGCTGAAGAAAAAGTTCCAAGTCGGAAGGACTTGAAGAGTTCTAAGTGAAGCGTAAAAAAAGAGCGAAGTCTTTGGACTTGAAGAGTTCAAGAGTGAACTAAGAAGTTCTAGGCTGGCCGTGCAGAAGGAATCTAAGTGATTGAGGAAAGTGTAAAAGACATCTTAGTGGATTTCTACTCGAGGAGTAGAAGAGTGGACTAGGAGCTTTAAGTGCTCGAACCACTTAAAACGATCGTGTCTCTTACATTCTTACTATAAATTGTTATATCTGCTTATAAGCTCGCTATATACCTCCACTCTCATAAACTCATTTATCTTAAGGGAGATTAAAACTAATATTAATTCCGCTAAAGTTTTAATTATTATCTTCAACAAGTTAAAGCGAAAAGATTTTAAATATTTATTCAACCCCTTTCTAGATAACTATTGTGCCTCAGGGAACTAACAATTGGTATCGAGAAAGCGGGTTCTATTATACACTTACAAAGCTTTAGTAGATCGATGGCACACTTACCAAGTGAATCAAGAAGCTGGAGGAAGCGTGAGCCACCGATGTGTGATAAAGATAAATTTGCTTAAGCGAAAAGTTGGGATCTGACATCATGGACTCGATAGATGAAGATCTATTTGAGACCGTTCAAAATGGGCCTATATTCCAACAAAGCTTGCACCGACTACGACGATCCAAACAGAAATACAAATCAAAGTCAAAGAAGAATGGATAATGACAACGAAAAGAGCATCGACTTGACAAGAAGGCCAAAACGTCTTGTTTCAATCCTTAGAAGACGATCTGTTCGAAAGCGTTGTCGGCAACAAAGCAATGAAGGAGGTTTGGGAAGCACTTTGCATCACGCATGCGAAGGAGCGAAGAAGTAAGAGAAAACAAACAATCACTCGACATAGCAAGTATGAAATGTTTGCTCGTGTTCGAGGAGAAGCGAATCGCCACTATGAGAGATTCAACGTTACGCTCGACTCTCTACGAGAGCCCTACAGAAGTAGGTGGGATGCCGTAACCATCGCTATTAAAGAGTCAAAGAATCTTCATGAGATGCGATTCAACAACTATATGGCAATCTTACGACATGTCTAACTGGGAGTGACTCGGAAACAAACCCTATCGGAAGGAAGAAAAGAAGGATAAGGGTGTTGCTCTCAAAGCAATCGAAAGTGCATCTAAGGTCAACACCGAGATTGACTTCGATTATGACGAAGAGCGATGATGAGGACTTTCTTTATCTTTGGTAAAAAGACTAAGAAGGTTCATACGTCAAGGCAAAACCAATGAAGCCGAAGAAGGTCAAAGAATTCACAAAAAAACGAGGAGCAAATGAATGATCTATGCTACAACCTGCAAGAAGCAGAAAGCCGCTTCATTGCCAATCGCAACAAACCTCTCGGAGAGAAGAACTAAAGAAGAAATCACATACAAAGAAGGAATACAAAGGCAACAAAAGGCCTCGGAAGAGACAAAGGCACGGTAGGCTGGAGGATCGTGGAGTGATTAGATAACGATGACTCAATCCGATTCGGAGATGATGAAGAACCACAAATGGTTAATCTGTGCCTAATGGCGAAAACATGAAAGGACAAACTAAGTTCCAACATACATGAAGTAAGTCTCGATGAGGTATTTGACTTCAACTCTCCTCGTATAGACATTAATGATTTGAGAAGCGCGACTGCGTGACATAATGGTGATCTACATCGATACATGAAGTGGTTGAGGAGTTACATCCAAGGATCATTCACTTCTTCAAGAGGAGAAAAAGAAAGTTCAAGAAGAGCTTGAAACGACTCATCTAAGTACTAACTTTCTCTCCAAGCTTGAAATTTGAGAATGAAATCTTAAAAAGCAGAAATAAATGAACTCGATGCACAAAGAGAGTCTAATCTAACCTCTAAAATTGTGGAACTAGAAAAGACTATCTCTACATGGAACAAATCCTCATCATCCATGGACTCGGCTCTACAATGGAGAAATGCATTTTAATGAGCAGTGCCTGAAGCTTTGGGGAATCCAACTTGAGCTATGTGGAAAAGACAAAGGAAACTAAGCACTAAGTAATGCCTCAAGTTTTAGTAGAAGCATTACCTTTGTGAAATCCTCACAGAAGGAAGAACCAGCCCAACCTTGTTCTACTGTTTCCATCCATTCCAAGGAGTAAAGGATCTCATGCTGGCCTGGGCTTCAGAAAAAAGAAGAGTAACACATCCTCTACTCACCAACCTATAAGGATCGTAGAGTTAAATAAAACCAACTCTACGAACCAATTGGGAAAATACATGTAACACCCCAGTCCCACATCGAAAGATAAGGGGAAAATTTGTCTGCATATAAGGAAATAAGTTACTACCAATAGTACCTTCAAGTCATGACCTTTTGGGAGCCTGTGGTGGGCTAAGATGATCCAAGAAGATACTATTGGGCCAGTAGTTTGAGGCCTTATTTTGATGGATTTGATTCGATTCGGACTCGGAAGTTGACCCGAGTTGTTTCATACGGTATCAAAGCCGACTCTCGAAAAGCTAAAATTGGTCATCCGATCGGATTCTGGGAGGTGGGGACACGAAGGTGGTGGTATTATCCTGATGGGAGATGGAGGTCAGGAGGTGGGGACCTGCAAGCCGGTAGGTATTATCCCTGATGGCTAGAGAGGCAAAGATCTTTGGGTTGTGTGTGTGATCGGATTCGATGGGGGACGTCGAGAAATTTAAGTGGGGAGTTTGTAACACCCAGGTCCACATCGAAAGATAGGGGGAAATTTGTTTGCATATAAGGAAATAAATTACCAATAAGTACCTTCAAGTCGCTGACCTTTTGGGGCTGTGTGGTGGGCTAAGATGACCCAAGAAGATCTTATTGGGCGATGAGTTGAGGCCTTATTTTGATGGATTTGATTCGATTTGGACTCGGAAGTTGACGAGTTGTTTGATCTGATAGAGGTAAGATACCTCCTCACATTTCATGAGACCCGAGACACGTGGAAGAAGGAAAATCAGGTTTAACGGAAGAATGACTAAAAACCACAAAAGTCCAAATGGAGAATGAACCCTCACACACACACACAGGCATGTATCACACTATATGTTTTGTGTGCGATAGAAGTGAGTCACAAGGCTACAAGATGCTATTATAATTCCATGCATGTGAGACCCAAGATCGAGACAGATTTGGGTCCCCAAGGGTCTTAACAAAATAGGACCCATGCAAATATGGGTACCAAAATGAAGGTTAAATGTTATGAGCGGAGAAAAGAGTTCCACGATCACAACACGGTATCCGGACGGTGGATGCTCAAGACACATGGACCAGGAACAAAGCCCTTCTATCTAACTACATAGAAGGAGGGTCCTCGGTCATCTTTGGAGACAACGGCTCAAGGCGAACAAGAGGATATGGCTCTGCTTGGTAATGGTGCAAGATATCTTTCAAAGAAAGTAGCATATGTGGAAGGTCTCCAACCTGACCTTCTAAGCATCGGTCGACTCTGTGACAAGGGTCATCAAGTAACATTCCTCAACAACCAAAGTGTCAAGTCGGAGATTTGAAGACATCTGTGTAAAGCTAACTACTAAGGACAAGAGAAGGAAATGTCTACACACGGTGAATCTTGGTCAACTAAGCTCAGACGAGACAATATGCTTTCGGCAAAAGCATCGAAGAAATGAAATTTGGCTATGGCGTGAGGCGGTTGTCCACTTAAACTTCAAAAACATGTCGGCGGCATCAAAAGATCTCACAGAGGCTACCTAAGTTCGACTTCGTAAAAAGAAAGGTCGTACGATATCGCCGACTTGAAAGCAAACGAAGCTCATTCAAGAGCAAAAGCGCCAACTCTATCGACAAACCCTGCGGTTGCTCCACATTGGATCTATTTGGGCCAATTCAACAACAAGTCTTGGAGGAAAAAGATCTTTCTCTCTAGTTATAGTCGTATTTACTACACGATTCATATGGGTATTCTTCCCAACCTCAAAGGATGAAACGAGCTCCCAATTAATCAAGATGTTCGGACTAGTGATGAGCGAGAAAGGAGAGAAAATCAAAGGCGATAAGAAGTGATCATGGAAGAGAATTCGACTTCTCGAGAAATGGACCGATTACGCACACGAATAATGGCATCGATCATAACTTCTCGACTCCACGAACTCCTCAACAAAATAGAGTGGTGAAAGGAAGAAAGTAACCTCGATAGAGGTGGAAAAACTCTACTAAAGCAGTGAACTCATCTACCGAATATTCAAGCGAGAAGCCGTCAACACTGCATGTTACACGCAGAATAGATCACTGAAACACTCTACGATCAAGAAGACGCCCTACGAACTGTAGAAAGGAAGAAAACCAAATGTCAGCTACTTTCATGTATTCTACCGGTACAGATGCTACATTCTCAACAATGGGAAGCAGTACTTGACAAAATTTCAACCCAAGTCAGATGAAGGAATCTTTCTTGGATATACCACAGACAGTAAGGTCTACCGAGTGTTCAACAAGAAGACACTGAGTGTTGAAGTCTCGATTCACATCATCTTTGATGAAACAGACTTAGACAAAATAGTGCTTCAAGACACTACGACCGAGAAAGGCAAACACTACGAATGAAGTCGTCGAGCTCGACCACTATCGTGAGTGCGGATAATGAAATCGTTAAGCGAGAGAATGAGATCGTAGAGAGGCCTGTCTGATGCAAGACAACGAACCTCCACACCAAGAAGAAGAAATAGATCTTGAAGATTTAAGACAAGAAGGTATCAAGGCGGATGTTCCAATAGGAAGCGGATGGGCGAGAGATCACACTCAAGATCTAATCATTGGAGATCCGAGTGCAGAGAGTCGAAACAAGAGTCGCCACCCAAAATGAATGCTTTTATTTAAGCTTTACATCACAAATGGAACCAAAGAAGATAGAGGATCTTATGGAAGACTCCGGTGGATAGAAGCCGTGCAGAAGAACTCAACCAATTTGAAAGAAGCAAAGTATGGAGATTGGTACCAAGACCAAAGAGTCATCTGTCATTTGGAACCAAATGGGTCTTCGAAACAAGATGGATGAAGATGGAGTAATAACTTGAGAACAAGGCAAGATTAGTGGCCAATGGCTACTCTCAAGAAGAAGGCATTAACTACGATGAGACATTTACACTGTTGCGGAATTAGAAGCCATCGAATCTTTCTTGCTTTTCACGCTCACATGAAGTTCAAGGTCTTCCGGATGGATGTCAAAAGTGCATTCTGAATGGAGAACTTGAAGAAGAAGTCTATGTGAAAGCAACCTCCGTGTTTCATCGATCCATCTCTTTCCAATTATGTTTATAGATTAGACAAAGCCTTATATGGTCTTAAACAAGCACCTAGAACATGGTATGAAACACTAACTAACTTCTTGATTGAAAATGGGTTCACTAGAGGTAGAGTAGATACCACATTATTTCTTAGAAAGCAGAGCAAGTTTGAAATGAGCATGATGGGTGAGCTGAATTTCTTCCTTGGACTGCAAGTAAAGCAGACTGATGAAGGAATCTTTATAAACCAAGCCAAGTACATCAAAGATTTACTTAAGAAGTATGGCATGGAATCACCTCTCCCATGAAACCCCAATTGCTCCTATGACCAAACTTGACAAAGATGAAAAAGGTAAAAGTATTGATATAACTTCAATCTGAGGTATGATAGGCTCTCTTTATATCTAGCGCGCGATGACCCGGACATAATGTTTGCAACATGCGTATGTCTTGCTAGATTCGAAGCTAACCCTAAAGAATCACATTTATCTCAGAAAGAGGATTTTCAAGTATCTCGAGGTACACCTTACTTGGGGCTTTGGTACCCCAAGGAATCCTCATTTGAACTAACGAGGATACAGATGCTGATTTTGCAAGTGCAAAATAGATAGAAAGAGTACCCGATGACACTGTCGATTGCTTAGAAACAAACTTGTGTCCAGGTTTAGCAAAAGCAAAACTTCGATATCTCACGCCATTGCGGTGTTTGAATACATTCTTCTTTGGCATTTCTTGTGCTTTCGATTGATGGATGAAAAATCAACTAGTGATTATGGGTTTGATTTCAAATCCATTCTCATTCACCGTGATGATAACAAGTGCCATAGCAATAACTCATAATCACATTATGCATTACAGGACTAAGCATATAGAAATAAGATATCACTTCATTAGGGATCATGTGCAAAATGGAACTATATCTTTACAATATATCCCTTGAAAATCAACTTGTTGATGTTTTTACAAAACCTCTAGATGAATCCGGGATTAACAAGTTAATAAGTGAGCTAGAATGCTTAATTTACAACCATGAAATATATGCTCTAAAGTATGTGCTAACTATACAGATACAAAGGCTATGGTTGAAATCGTAGACACGATCGAGGAAGTCCACGATCGTAGAAGTGAAGTGACATGAAAGAAAGCGATCGAAGATAGACTCAACCATCGTAGTGCAGACTCAACGATAAGCAGAACCCCACCATCGAGAGGGCATCCCGTGATGATAAATTTCAAAACAAAGAAATCTCTCGATAAGCGTCTAGAACAAACCTAACCTCGACTCACTCCAAGAGATTGGCCCTTCCCGAAGCTACCTTAAAAGAATGCTAAGTCAAAAACTCATTCTGAGGATCCCGGGTCAGACTCGACGATCGTAGCTCGAGAGACGACGAATCTTTGGACCGACTCGACGATCAGAGCTCGACACGACGATTCTTTGGGTCGGAAGTAATCGATGATCGTAGTTCGGACTTCAGCGAATGCAAAGCGGACTCAACGACCACAAAAAGCTACCTCAGCGATCGTAGTCCTCCCTAAAGGACACATCACTCTGCAAGAGCTAATGAGGGCAAATCAATCTGATCCTTCTCGGTCCAAATCGTAGAGCCAAGCGAAATTCGACACCATCCCACTAAGCAAAATGGATAGAGGAAGTTACATATCATCTTTTGAAAGCGCCTTTTGAAATCGAAGTTCAAAAGATTATCTCTCATCCTCTCTCAAAGCGAAACCCTAAATCGTAAGAAGAAAGCTCGATCAATCACACTTTGCAAGAAAATCAATGGCGGCTTCCAATGTTATCTCCGGCTACAGACTCTGCTTTGACGAGTTCAAAACAGTTGAACCCAAGTTTCACAAAACTCTGTCGTTACTGAAGAAGGCGGGTCTCGAAGAAGCTTTGAGGCACGATACATTGATCTCACCCAAGTCGGTAAAAGAATTCTACAATAATGGTGTATTTGAAAACAACACCATCATCTGCGAAAGTCGAGAACGTAGAAATCGACTAAAGGCTATGGACATCAATCTAGCCCAGGTCTCAAGCACGAAGGGTATCCAGATCCATAGATGGCATAGACTTCCATAAGGGACTCGAAAAAGATGCATCACAAGAAATCTCCCTCCGTCAAAGGATCTGAAGAAGGAGTTTCCATGAGGTATGAATTTCTAAATGATATTGTTGGAAAATGTATATCTTGAGAGCTCTGGTCATGACTCAGTAAATGAGGTGCAACTCAAGCTCATGACCGCCTATATGTTATGAAATACAACTTAACTATGTGGCTCTCTTTGCTTGAATGGATTGGGAAGTGGTTAATCATTTCAAAGAAGACAAAGAGCTCTCAAAAGATGCTCTACAGGCGATTCGTATAAGCATCATCCTACAAGTTGCTTTGGGTGACAAGATTAAGGAACAACGAAGGAGAAGCCATTAATCCAAACAAAGTGAATGACCCAACAACTATTCAAAACCGGAAAAGAATCCAAATTTGAAAATGTACGAATGATGTCGAATCCGATTGGAAGAACCGGTGAAATAAGGGAATCGAGTGCCGGAAATATGTCGGGTTGTCAGAGAAATTGAAGGAGAAGAAGAAGAAAACAAGGAGAACCCTCCGCCTTATCGTAAAAAAGCAAGGGCAAGAGAGGAAGCTTAAGGCTAGGATGGAAGAACCCGTGGATCCACAATCGATAAAACCAAGAGAGTCCTCTCGACATTGAGACTCTAAGGATCCTGAGAAAAGAAGCAATGAAGCGGTGAGGCGAAGAAGAAGAAAAGCTACCATATCTCATTTTCTTTGAGAAGAATAAGATCAGCCACAAATCCAAAATGCCATCCATCTCTTCAATTGTAGAGTCTCTACTGATCGTAGAGACCAGACCAAACACCTCAAGCAAAGAAGCTGCCACATCTGATAGTCTGGGTGATCAACAGGACAAAACTGAAGTTCAAGAAAGTCCTGAGGCTATGACTCAACCTAGAAAATCAAGAAGAAAACTGGTCAAGAAATATATCCTTGAAAATGAGAAGTGCTCAAGGAAGAAGACAAGAGTATGGCTGCCAAAAAAGAACTATCAAAAGCAAGTCAAGAGGACAATGCTCCAGCTGAGGGGGAGATCCCTGAAGTTCTTATGATAGAGAATACACCAGCTGAGGGGGAGATGCCTGAAGCTCTCATTCTAGAAAGTGCTCCAGTTGAGGGGGAGCTATTGATCGTACAAGAAGATGATCAAGTTGAGGGGGAGGCTCATGACATCTCCATGGCAGAAGAAGAGATCCCTGCAGAAAATAAGGAAGAACCAGAGCAAGAGCCAAATGAAGCCATTGATATAATGGACTCTCAAGCAAAAAGAGAAGAGAAGAGAAGAAGATGACGAGGTCGAGATCATTGTAGGCATTGATGGGTGCTGAGAAGAGCCAACTATGAGCAACTATTTTCATATCTACCCGTGATGCCTTTCCATCAAGCTCAGATTCTAAATTCTCGGAATCACATGTTTTGGAGCTTCAAAGAGTATCAAGCCATCTCAAGATTTAGCCAATGGATTCCGGGAAGATTCAACTTCGCCAA
This sequence comes from Panax ginseng, assembly GCA_020205605.1. Taxonomy (NCBI): domain Eukaryota; kingdom Viridiplantae; phylum Streptophyta; class Magnoliopsida; order Apiales; family Araliaceae; genus Panax; species Panax ginseng. The sequence continues at coordinate 86,063,338 of CM035150.1, read as the reverse complement.
GAAGTTACTCACAAACAACTCTTCCTCAAAGTATAAACCGAGGTAATCATCATCAACCCTCTTGAGTTGATCACTTGTCATCATCCTCATTTAGTCAATTTTATGAATTCCCACTATGGTTGGAAGTGATTCTTCATCCACTAAATCAACTTCCAGTTGCAGAATCCCAAAATTCTGTAATTGAGGAACCAAATGTGATCAACTTCATAATGCTCCCACAACCCATCATCTCTACGATCACTGACTCTAGCCTCATTGCAGAGTCTCCACCTCAAATCGTAGAGTCACTAAACCCAAACATCCAAACCCAGGCCCCTCCATCAGATATTCCCTCTTCATCCAGCAACGAATACTTCAATCTCGATCTTGCCCTCTACTCACTACAAGATCAATACCAGAGACAAACCCCTTCCTCACAAACTCCCCAACTGAATGAAATTCTTTCAGAGTTGTCCACAAAAGCTGACTTGGAAGAAATGTCTAAGAAAGTGATCAAGGACCTCGATGAGAGTCTTGAAGAACACACTGACCTCATTCAGCTGCGATTAACTACAATGATCAATGCTGCCAATAAACTCCCACAATCCCTAAGCTCTACGCCTCTACAAGACTCTTAAGGAGTTTGTCAAGCAAATGATTCAAAGCATAAAGGAATAGGGATGACATTCACTTTCTAGCGGCCCAAGAAAACACAGAGAAAGTCATCCTCGCTTCCTGCACTGACTCAAGAAAATCAGAATAAAAACATGTTGGAAAGCTTCCTTAATCTACAAACTGCCGTCAAAGATTTCCAAAAATTCTACGTCAGCAGTGGCAAGCAAACTGACAACATTCTATCAATTCTCCAACAAAGGGAAGCTCGGTCTGAAGCTCTAATAGAAGAAAATCGAGAGGACATTGCTCAGACTAAAAGTCAGCTCAACGAGCTTGTCCAAGGTGAATCGCTCTCGGCGGACATTCGAACCCTTGATCTTGACATAAAGGGGGAGAATAAAGGAAAGGAGAAGGAGCCAGGTATGGAGGAGGAGAGGAAGTCGAGGAGGCGAGAGGAGGTCGAGGAAGCCGGGGAAGAGGAAAAGGACAATTCCACACTCAAGCTTCAAGAAGCCATCAACAGACTCCACGATCAAGCAATCGACTCAACGACCGATCGTGAGGAAGTCTTAATGGCTCGAATGATAAGGAGTCAAGGGTCAACTACCTGACTCCCAAAATGTGACCACTACAGCCTAAGAATGCCAATTGGAGATCCTGCATTCATGAATAAGCATGATCACAACCCAAGGTTAAGCCAAGTGATTTGGAAGAGATAGCTAGAAGGATGAAGCAAGCGAAAAGAGAAGAATTTGAGGAGTATGTCAATCCTCCACGCAAAAGACCAAAGAAATAGAGATAAGTGAAAGTTTAAATTCTTATTGATGTAAAGCTAACTTGTATTACTCTTTGAACATCAATAAATTCATGCTTATTCTCTAGAAATTTCAGCTGCTCACTGAAATACTAAGTCATGTTTACTTTCCTGCAATTGCATCTAGATACTAATAATCATGACAACAAATCTCCTTGATTATGTCAACATCAAATAGGGGGAGATTGTTGGGAGAATGCATATGTTGATTTGATGTTTAAATATAAATCCTCATGATTATTTGTAAAGTCCTTCAAGGAATATATGTACAAGGACTTAGTGATAGATCAAATTTGTTAGGTTGATCTAAGCTCTTAATGTGTATCATTCTGGAAATGAATGTATAGATAGAAAGATCAAAGCTGTTAGGTTGATCTTGAGATGTAATAGATAGGCTTCAAAGAATTCGTAGTGCATCAATCTGATCAAGATTGCAGAAGTCAAGGCAAAAACGTGGAGCTTCAAGAATCGTAGTGTGCATGCCTGCTTGAAGGGCCTCTTCGGAAATCGTAGAGTGGTCCCAACGTTTGCCGAGCCAACTCAAAGATCGTAGTGTGCTCTCGGAAACGTAGAGTTCACAACTCAAGCAAGCGAAGATCGTAGTGTGCAAGTATTTAAGAGAAATCGTAGTCTTCTCGGTGACAAAGATCGGACCAAGCACCAAGGCGTCAAGTCACCACGATCTGAATCGTAGAGTACCACGATCTGAATCGTAGAGTATCATCTGTCTTGTGTCAGAAGCATCAAGCCTCGCGCTTTATGTGGAGACAAACTCCAACATATGAGGAATGGATTTTAAACGTTGTAGTACTCACCAGTCCCAAAGACATAAGAGATATCCTTAGTATGCAACAAAGAAGCGTATTGGAGAAGCTAAGGAAAGTACCATTGGTAAGGGGGAAAACACATTTTCAGGTGTTAGGTGAGAAAGAAGTCTGCTGTGTCAGTGGACCAGAATGCAATTCAGAAGATGTGCAGAAAAGTCTCCATCAAAGAACAGAAAGGTCAAACGCATTTAATGCTTCAACGGATGGATCCAACGGATAGTTTTCAAGATCACATATATGCAAATCAAGCAGATGAGAGAAGTAAGCAAGTATTGAACAAAAACGTACAAGAACTCTCAACGCTCAACTCTACGATCTGAGAAAAAGAAAAGCTTGCTTTCATTACTCGATTTTTTCAACAAGTGCTTAAACAACAACCTAAATAGCAACCATCAAGAACTCAACATCTACCAATCAACTGAAGAAAAAGTTCCAAGTCAGAAGGACTTGAAGAGTTCTAAGTGAACTGTAAAAGAGCAAAGTCTGCTGGACTTGAAGAGTTCAAGAGTGAACTAAGAAGTTCTGCATTTTGGTTCAGAAGGAATCTAAGTGATTCGAGAAAGTGTAAAAGACATCCTTATTGGATTTCCTACCGAGGAGTAGAAGAGTGGACTAGGAGCTTTAAGTGCTCGAACCACTTAAAACGCATCGTGTCTCTTACATTCTTACTATAAGCGTATATCTCTGCTATAAGCTGCTTTATATCGCCTCACTCTCATAAACTCACTATCTTAAGGTAGATTAAAACTAATATTAATTCCGCTTAAAGTTTTAATCATTATCTTCTAACAAGTTAAAGCGAAAAGATTTTAAATATCTATTCACCCCCCCCTTACAGATAACTATTGTGCCTCAAGGAACTAACATACTTCCTTTGAGATAGAAAATCCTTTGGTAGATCTTGCAACTTCAATACCAAGGAAATATTTCAAAGGACCGAGATCTTTGATCTCAAATTCTTTAGCCAAACTTGCTTTGAGATTAACTATCTCTTCTATATTATCCCTGTCACCACAATATCATCAACATAAACAATAAGAATGGTAGTCTTACCGTTTATCTGTTTGACAAATAGAGTATAATCCGCTCTACTCTGCTTGTACCCAAATCTTATCATTGCTTTGTGGAATCTATCAAACCAAGCTCTGGGAGATTGCTTCAACCCATATAAAGCATTTCGCAATTTACAAACCTTACCCTTGGTGGCAGATGAAGCAAAACCAAAGGGTATTTCCATATATACTTCCTCCTCTAAGTCACCATGAAGGAATGCATTTTTCACATCCAACTGTTGAATATCCCAGCCGAAATTTGTTGCACATAAGATTATGGTACGAACACAGTTCATTTTTGTCACAGGAGCAAATGTCTCCTGGTAATCAATCCCATGAGTTCGAGTGTACCCTTTTACAACTAGTCTGGCTTTGAGTCGCTCAATTGTCCCATTTAGCTTCTGTTTGACTGTATATACCCATTTGCAACCAACTGGTCTTTTTTCGTAAGGAAGTGAGACTAGTTCTCATGTATCATTCTTTTTCAGGGCATTCATCTCCTCTATCATAGCCTATTTCCAATTCTCATCACTCATTGCTTATTTCCATCCCTAAGGTACAAATATTGAAGACAAGAAAGAAACAAAAGAGAGATAGGATGCAGATAATTTATCATAGGCTACGAAATTAGAGATCGGATGTTGAGTACAAGCTCTAACCCCTTTTCTAAGAACAATAGGAATATCAGTATTATCAGATGAACAAGTAGGATTAGGATTCTCACAATTAGCATTATCAAGACTAGGTTCTGAGCAGGATTGGAGTAGTGGTGCATAAATGGTGACCTTATGCTTGCCTCTTCGAAGATAGGTTCTCAACTCATGCTCATTCTGTAACTCCCCCTGTGTAGAATTATCAGAAGCATCAACAGGAACAAGAGAAGATGGAACAGGAAAAGAGAGTATAATAGAACTTGTAATCCCAGCCTCAGGAGGAAAAGCTTCTCCTCATCAATAACATCCTCCCTGAGGAGAAGGTAAAGAAGAATAAAAAGGTTCTAATTCCTAAAAAGTTACATCTCGAGTGACAAATACTTTGTGTGAAGGAGGATGATAACATTTATACCCTTTTTGGATTGGAGAATAACCAATGAAAACACACCGAAGAGACTTGGGATCTAATTTTCCCCGAGTGGGAGATTTATCATGAACATAACATACACAACCAAAGAATCAAGGCGGAGGAGGACTTGTCGTGTGTCGAAGCAAAGAGGTTAGACTTTTGTTCCCAAGAATTCTAGAAGGAAGTCGATTTATCAAAAAAAGTAGCAGTCAAAACATCTCCTCATAGAAATTTAGAGGTGTTCATAATGAACATAAAAGTGTGGGCTACCTCTAGTAAGTGGCGATTCTTTCTTTCCGCCACTCCATTTTATTCTGGAGTTTTGACACAAGGGGTTTGAAGAATAATGTCATGCTGAGAAAGATAAGATGCAAAAGCATTATTATTACTATATTCACGACCATTATCACTATGGAGAATCTTTACTTTAGCTTCAAATTGGGTTTGAATCATTTTATGAAATTCCTTGAAACAATCAAACACCTCATCTTTAGAACGAAGAAGATAAATTAATCCAAGTGACACGAGAATGACAATCAATAAAGCTAACAAACCATCTATGACCAGAACGGAAAACAACCCGAGAGGGTCCCCACACATCAGAATGTATAACAACAAAAGATTCTAAATGTCAACTGTTAATAGCAGAATAAACAGAACGTTTGTGTTTCCCCAATTCACATGGTATCAGAGCATGGTCCATTAACAGACCTGTTTCCTTTCTTTTTCCTCTGCTTCAACTGCCAAACGTGAGATTGTCATAGAAACCTTGCATGATCAGTTTTTTTGGAGAAATTGATATTATAATAGGGTTCTACAGTGCCAGGCGACCTAATCGGAGTTTTCAATTTTCCGACCCATCAGCGCACATGCGCGACCTACTGGCACGACCTCTCGATGCCACTTAAGCGTTGGCCGTGGCAAGTGTGACTATTACATAGATTGATATATATACATAAAACAACCTAGTTATATTTATGGTAATTCCTAAATTACAGTAATGTGTACATACTAATTAAGGAAGCTACAATTATGGTATATCCTGTCATATCTTCTAACACACTCCTATATAACAATAAACAGAATAGTATCGATGAATAGTAAGCAAATTTTTCACAAATTTATATTCTTAAAAATTTATCGATCATCGAAAGGTTAGTAGTTACTATGTCAGTCTCAATATGGTGCGTCATTCCCAAAGATAAATTCGGAAAATACAAGTAAATATGAACACTTTCATTGTTTTATTTATTTTTTTGATAAGTAACACTTTCTTGATTTTGTTTTATTCAATTATAGGGAAACAAGTAGTGAAAAGACGGCTAGCCAAGACTACTAGAATCACCAAGTAGTCGAGAGAAGGCCAGCCAAGACTAATGTAAGCACCAAATCAGAGTGCAATAGGGCTTCAAAAAGAAGAAAGGAGAAAGTTTTCTTTCAACATGTAATCTCTGTTAGCAACGAGAAAAATAAACACAATAGCTAAATAATGATGAGTTATATCAGTCTGCCATAAACTTTAAGTTTGTGGATGGAATCCCACGAGAAGGGTTAGAATTGCAGATGTATATATGTATGCATGTATAAAATATATATATATATATATGGACTTTCAGAAAACATAGAGATTTGAGCTTTCAATCTAATATCCAAGGGGTACCAATAGTAATTTTAATTTAGGAATATATGGATCAGTTTGAACCATTCAACATAGTCTAAACAAATGGACATTGAACTAGTAGCACACCCTAAATTTGCAAATATACAATACAGTTTGCTTAGAAATTCTATCACACTGTCTGGTACTAGGGGCGGATCCACTTGAGGGCAGTGGGGGCAATTGACCCCACTAAATTTTCAGGGGGTCAATTTGTCCTCCTTCCCGAAAAATGAATGTTTCCGAAAAATGAATGTTAAAATCTATCAATTTTCAAGTCCGACCACAGTCCTTTACTCATGAACACTGTCACTGTCAGATAAGTGAATTTTATTCCCAGACCAACTCGCTTTGAAGTATGGTGGTCGCTAGTCTCGGAAGCTGTGGAGATTATAAATATTAATTAGGATAGGAGTGTAGTGGATTCGTACTTCTTAGGGGTTATGAGAAGAAAAAGACACCCCCCCCCCCCCCCGATCTCCCAGTCTATATAATTTAAGTAAAAAATTAATGAATGTCTTAGATTTGTACCCTCTGCTTTTTCTTTCAGTTATCTAGCCACAATGTTAACCCATCAAAGAAAAATTCTATAAAACATATTGTAATTTTTCTTTTTAATAATTTCACAAATTTAGTAATTGTTTGTGAATTTTTACAATTGTTTAAAATGAGACTATCATGATATTCGACGTTGACCCATTATATCAAAAAAAAAAAATCAAAGATGAATGGATAAATGATTGTTTGGTAACTTACATTATTGAACATGATATTTTTGTAGCTATTGAAAATGAGGCTATCATGCAACAATTTCAAGTTATGGAGTCTCGAAAAATGTTATTGTAAACAATATATGCGCAGTATTTAATTTTGTGATTTATTGTATTATATTTTTATTTTTTATTGAATTTTTTTTTTCAAATTTGATTTTACTAAACCAAAATTTGGATCCGCGGAAATGCAGTACAAAAGCCAATGTTAAGAAATTTTTATCTTTGGCAGGATCACTGTGCAAGGTATACCAAAAAATCATGCTTCATCAATCACTTCCTAACCAACTATTAAAAATTTACCCAGCCAAACAAAACACACCACTAGAGAGTTGAAAATAACCTGACAATTCAAACGCAGGCACTTTGTAACTGGTAATGGGGAAAAATAGCTTAAACTTTAAACTTAAATGACCAAATTCCAATTCCATAGCATGGTATGCAGTGTTCTAAAAATTGTTAGGCGGACCTAGACGGCGGAGGTGGCGCCTAGCGCCTAGGCAGACTAGGCGTTTTCTTAGGCGCTTTCATTTATTTATTATTCTATTGTACATACTTGTTATATTATAAAAAAATATAGTAGAAATAATTTTTTTAAATTTTACATGAAACATTACAAATAAAAAAACCTTTTTAAGGCTTAACAAATTCATTTAAGTTATAGTGGAGTTTCAAAGTAGAGATTTGATTCTGCCTAGGCGGGGGCTTAGGCGTCAAGCCAAATCAAGGCGGTAGAAGACCGCCTAGCACATGGGCGGGGATTTTTAAAACACTGATAGTATGCAAAATTAGCCAAGAAAAAGTAGGAAAATTAAAGAAGTTATGATAGCTCAAATCAGCCAAGAAAACCCAGATAAATAAAGACATCGATATGTGCACAAACGCACACACATATATATATAGAGAGAAAAAAGTAATTACAGCAGGGCCATGAACTGGATTGGATGCGATAAATTCCTCAACATCAGAGGCAGACCAAGAAAGACCAAGAAAGGGGTTGCTCATGTCCTTTGATGAACGTGGAATAGTTGTCCATTATCGAAAACCTATCACTCCAGAACTCTTTGTACCGTTCCCAGTGCCTCCTTAAAAATGACTTAGATGAATCAACAGTTTCTCCCATTTTCTCCTGTTTCTCGACTTCAAAAAGAGTTCAACAGTCTCTCAGATTCTTCTCATTTATATATAAATACAAATATATATACCCAAGATATCACAATTCAGCTGATAAAACCCAAAATGATGATGAACCATCAGCTTCTCTCATTTTTTTCTGCTTCACTGATACAAAAAGTCCACAACTGAGCAAGAAATGAAGAAAAAAATATATACAGATATCAAAAGTTTAGCTGAAAAAATCTAAAATGGAAAAACCTAAAATTAAATAACCAAATTTTTAAATGATTTTATCTGAATTTTATCAAACAAGGGGTTTAATTATTTTTCAAACGTCTATCTATATAATCTACCGATCATCTTCTCCCCTCAAAATGTATCTAATTTTCATTTATTTTTTAATTTATATATAATTACACATGCTCTAAGAACCCTAAATTCAATTATTCAACATACAATATAAAAGACAGAATAAGATTTTGAAGCAGGAGGGAATAGAAGAGAAATGAGTAACTCACCGAATTGAGTTGCAGAGCAGCGAATTGAAGAGTCGCGGCAGAAATGAAAGCGGGTCGAATTACAGTGCAGAAGATGGTGTAGTCACGTGAGTTGCACGTGATCCCCACTTCTCTTATTACTATTTTTCTTTTGTTATTCTCTTTTCTTTTCTTCATGTTGTGAAAGAGTTTATAAAAGAAAAAAAAAATATTAATTTTACGTTCAGCTTTCTATTTTTTCCTTTATAAAATTATACTCCCTCCGTTTTAAATTATTTAAAAATTAATTTAAGACATTTTTAAACTCAAAATTGATATGGCTCATTAAAAATTATAAAAAAATAAAATTTACGATGAATAATTATGTTTAGATAATTTTATTATATTGATCATTATATTGATTAATTTAAAAGAACTTAAGTCAATTTTGTGATTAAAAATGACTTTAAAATGTCAACAGAAAGAAAGAGTAATAGTTACTATATCATGCTTATAATGTAGAGGGTATAATAGAGATTATAAAAAAATATTTAATTTAGATTTTCATCCAAATTTGAATGGAAATTATGGTAAGAAAAGTGTTCAAAATTTGTCCATTTTTTCCCCATTATGCTCATTAAAAGAACAAAAACTCTATGTGGACATAAAAATTGGACATAAAAATAGAACATGAATATATTTAAATTTTACTTATTTATATTTTGACCCCCAATGGTGGGTAAAAATATAAATAGATGAAATTTAAATACACTTACGTCTAATTTTCATATTCAATTTTCATGTCCACCTAGAAGAGCTCTTAAAAAAAATCAATAACAAGATAATCAAATATCCAATAACACTAATTTTTAAGAAATTTATAGTCGTACGGAACAAATTTTACGCTTTAAAATTATAAAAATAGCAACATTCGTATTTGTTGACAATACCCCTTACTTAGAAGATTGTTTATGATGCATACAACACAGTTGAACTGGAAACAAGACCCAAACTTGTATTCTATGAAATTCTCTTCTAAATTTTTATATAACGCCATTGGGAAACTAAAATTGTAATAAAAAATGATGATGATGATGATATTAATGCATCTAGCAGAAGGGCATCATTGACTCTTGATCCCTTCAGTAGTCAAAACTTCATAATACTTGCAATATGGAATTTGAATTCCACATGATGTGATATTAGTTTATGCAAAAATGCAGAACTTCCTTTCCTTCAATTTGGATCTGCCAGCAGAGTATCAGATCGCTTTCTTCGCTTTGGTTCCGGCTCGCCTAACTGCAAGGAAACAGAAATTTCTTCACCCCAATTTCGCAATGCCACGAGGTCTTTTGATTCTGCGTTTTTCGGCTTATTGTTTTGGCGAATAGGAGATCTTCCGGCAAAACTTGGAATGAATTGGTATTCAACATTTGGAGCTGCTTCACTTCCACCTTTAATGTGAAACTCCTCATGCAGGAAATGTGGGGTAATATCTTGATGGGATTGGCCTTCGATAGGAATTTGGATGTTTAGCCCAAGTGGCTTAAAGTTTTCTTCCGTCTTTTCTTTTAGTTGCTTCCTCTCGGGAGAAGATGACTCTCCGACAGTAGAATCAATTCCTGCTGCCGAGGTGTTTCTTTGCTCGTGCAACGCCGCTATTTTGAACATAAGCCCAAAAAAGGAAAGGGGATATGAGATTAGTTATGAATAAAATTATATATATAAAAAATAATAAATAAAAAAGAGAGAAGATAGAAGATAGAGAAGCCATTTGAAGGGTAGTCCATTAAAAATACTAAGGTTAGTCAGCAGAAAATTGATGAATTCATTTGAAGGCCATGTATCCTAAATCTTCACTGATAAAAGTGATCTATTAACCCAAAAGTCTACCTTCTTCATCAATAAAAATTTATTCATGGAGGCAACAAGTGGGTGCCACACAGGAAAATTAAGAATATAAAGCAGCATGTAAGACCCGAGTCACCAATTAACACGACAAAATAAATCATGTTCAGAAGCTAAACTCCGACAAAAAATCAATAACAGATTGATCCAGGATAATCCACATTCTGCTAAAAAACCAAAAGACCCAAAAATAAATATTTGATTAGTGCAATTGGTCGTTCCTTCGCCTCAAAATTCGACCATTGCGCAATTGACCCCAGAATTCTACCACTAGTCCCAGTTCTACCCAAATGTTAATTTGAAATTTCAGTCTCTACTAAAACAAGAAATTATAAAATTATGGATAAACAACAAAAACACATCACTAGTATAATTGAATAGAGCCAGATGTCATCTACAGTTTGGCACTTGACAGCAATACTTGAAGCATATTATTGTGGTCTTTCAGTTGTAAATATGACGTACATTCTGGCGATTGATATATTGAGTACAATGTGAGACCCAGCACCTACTATAATTAGTGGACACAAATATAGATGCAAAACAGAAACGCATACGCATAGCAGAGAATTAAATATACTGCACTGAATTTTGTTAAGCTTCTTCAATGGCAGGAAGTAGAGAATTGTATATTCATAATTATCCAAGTACAAATTCAATAGTCCACTTTTTGTTTCACAGTACATCTATGCTTACTGCTTGCATATCTTATTTGCTTGACAATAAACCATATTATTAGTATAATATGTTTTCTCGCAATGAAACAATGAGGACATACAAAACAAGATCCAAAATTTATTGCAGCCTCTATGTAATTTACAAAAATAGATATTGTTTAAAAATACAAACCTTGAAGGCCCTCATTGGTTGTGATGAGATCAAGTTCTAGGAGATCAAGAAGACGCCCTAGATCAACTCCACTAGTCCAATTCTCTGGAGGTTGGCCAACTTTTAGTTTCAACCGACCGCGATTAGCTGTCCCACCCCAAATTATCCCAACAGGCCGCGGTTTCTCCCCATTTTGACTTGTTAAGAGAATGAGGCTTCCACTATCACCTTCAAGGTCAAATGTTTGTTGGTTCTCACCAACGACAAGAAAATCAGTAAAGAAACAGATCCCTTTCTCATCATTGTACTCTAGAGCATAAGCCATTATAGTCCCAGTAGTCAAGCCAGAGCTTATTCCAACTTTTATCACTTGTCTGCCAATCAGACTGTTGATTGAAGACTGCAAGTCTATAATATTGACATCACCAATCTCGCCTATACCTTTTACAGATGTAGATACATTGGACATATTAAATTCTTCAGCAAAAGGAATGAATGCTCCATCTGCTCGAACAAAGGTTTCTGCAGGATCACCAGATCGTGATGGGGATGGGCAGGATTAGGACTCGATGCAAACTCATTTCGCAATACTTACTTTGATTTAGCATAAATTCAAAAGATGGTTGGCTAGATTATTCAGGATTACACTAGTATAGTGTCATTTAATATCTAAACACTCAACAGACTCAAATGTCATGATGTAAGGTTATGAGTAACCCAACATACCTCTTATGAATAGTGTACATTTTTTCTAGTTCATATTTGACATTGAATGGTTCTAACTCCTAATTGAGATGATTCCAACCAAAACTGTTCCTCTAAACAATTTCAAACAATGTGGACCAGCTGAATAAACTTAAAGTTGTATTCGTTGATGGTGTTGAAATGCGAAAGTAACTGGAGGCTGGCTTGATTAAAATTGAAATTAATGACTTTGACTGAGATGATGAGAGAGCACTTTGCTACATTCGACATGCATTATGAATGTGTTATTTTTTATAACAAAAAATGTGCTCTTGTTGCTTGAGTTAATGGAAACTGTGAATGTAACCTAGATTTTGTCCAAATAACTGAGATGCAAAAAGCAGTATTTAATTGTGAGTAAATTGATACTGATGGATACCATAGTTGTCACGGCGCCATGGCGAGTCATGGCGGTAGCCGACTGCCAAGATGCCTAGGGACAAGGCGATTGCCATGCCGTCAAGTCGTTTACAATGTAAAATTTATATATTATTTATTTACTTAACAAGTATATTGACAATAAAATTTCATATACATTAAAACCCAAAACATAACACTATGGAATAACATTAAAAGCACAATTATGCCACTAATGAAAATAGAGTATATTCAATGTTATTTGGGTCCGGAAATGATCAACATTGTTGTTTTCAAATGTCCAATAAATAACTAGATAAAATTGGAACTTTTTTTTAAATAAAGTTTTTCATAGGGTGTATAGAATTTTTTTTTAAAAAAAAACACATGTAGGTATATGTCTCATTTAGTCAGTTCCACAAAGATTGAGAAAGAATTATGGTACTAACCCACTGTCCACAACCACAACAAATCAACAATATATTACATATAAGCAAAGAGTACACATATAAAATATATATATATATATATATTATTTATATATACTTTCATTTTTGGACCTAAGAGTATATTATATATATAATATAAATATAAAGCAAGAAACTAAAAAGAAGTCAAAGCACTAGAAGCATTGAAGCAGAGAATGAAACAAAAAACAAAATAAAAGGGGAATAAAAAAAACAACAGAAGTAGTGACGACTAGAGAGAAGAAGAAAGAGGAAGGAGAAAGCAGCGCCGGTCAAACTTCAAAGTCGCACCGATCGGAGTAGGCGCGCCGATTAGACTTCGCGTCGCTCTCTCTCGCTCTCCCCCTTCTAGTCTTCTACTACGAATCGCGATTAGGGCCAACTTTGTCTTCCTCGAAAACGACGTCGTTTTGTTTTCGTTTTTTAACCCAGTTGGCACAGTGGCCAAGTGGCTCGCTAAACTAACAAGTCGTCGACGAGTCGTCCACGGAGATGACTTTTTTGCTTAGGCACTCGACTTGCAAACTTCCACAATAATATACGTAGGTCATGTTTGTTTGCAAGGATTATAATCTCGAGACTATATTCTTATGGATTATAATCACAATACTACAAATTCTATGATTAAATAGATCATATGTTTGTTTAGAATGAAATTATTCATTGGATAACTTAAAATAATTTCATGTTATGTTTGGGATAAATGCTTTTTTGGTCACTGTACTTTATGTCAACTTACAAGTGAGTCACTCAACCGTTTTTTCTTACAGTCAACTCACTATACTTTTGTTTACTAACAAAATTTTTAAATTCCGTCTTGACTGTTAAATTTGTAACGGAACTTTGACGTGGCGCACTTACGTGGCTTAATTCTTTCAATATAAATAAATGACTAGGCATAAAATGCTTATGTGTAATTTAAAAAATAATTTCAAATATTTTTTTACAATTATTAATCATTTGAGGGTAAATATGTCAAACCATATTTATCTAACATTAAAATTAACTCAATAAAATTATTTCTTACAACCAACATTTAGATCTGAAATTTTAATTTCTATCCCCTTCCTCTTCTCTCTCTCTCTCTCTTAGCCCTCTATTACAGCTGCCTCATCAAACTATATCTAACAGATCCTTCAACAAAAACCTAGATCCAACAAATCCTTCAACCAAAACAGAGAATGCACAAACTAGATCAAACATCATATGTCAGATCGGAAACACACGGCTAGAAACAGTCATGAAAGAACACCGAAAAGAACCCATAACCAGGTACCGGCGAGATCAAATCAAGATCTGGAGAAAGATGAAGACCACCAGATCCAAAGCCAAGCACTTATGCCGGTATTTTTAGTGTAGTGGTTTGGTAGTACTGTGCTACTTTTACTGAGAACTATGTATGCTTAGAGATTAAGAACCTACAACTACAGTGGCCTAATGGAAGGAGAATAGAAGGTTATGATTCTTATGAAGTACTTTGGATCTAGAAGATGAGGCTCATCAACTCCCACCGATCCTCCACACCAGATCATAACCCCCAAATCAGCACACTGTTTTCGAGCCCCCATCATAATGGTTAGACCCCTTAAAGCTAAACTTCAAGTTAAAACAAGATGGCTCCCACCTTGACACCACCACTCAAAACCGGAACAAAAAGTGTTGAAGGGCATCAAAAACCAAATCCAAACATTTCAAATCACAAAAGCGGAGATGAGAGAGTGGGTGAATGATGGGTTTTAATCAATTGATTACTCTGCGAAGGATTTAAAGAATAATTAGTAGATCTAAGCTTTTGGAGGTGAATGATGGGTTTGAATTTTTTTTTAGATCTGAATTATAGTGGAGTTTAAATTGTGTTAGATATTGTGATGTAAAATTTTGGATCGTTAATGGTGGTAGATATAGTAGCGGTGGTGGTGTTGCTGGCGTTGGGGTAGATGAAGAAGAAGATGAACAGTAAGAACATTTAGCTAATTTAAATGTTAAAATTTAATTAAGAATTATTTTTACTACACATAATTCATTAATTTGCCAAATAAGAATGCATGTATATAATGTCAAAATAATTAAATTTATAAATTTGTATGTATATAAAATCAATAAGAATTAATTTGTAATTTTAGTATATTTTATTTTTAATGGTGGTTATAGCCAATGGTTATGGATAATAGCGATGGTTATGAAGTATGGTGGTGGTGGTGGTGTTGTTGGGGTAGATGAAGAAGATGAATAATAAAAATATTTTGCAAATTTAAATATTAAAATTTAATTAAAAATTATTTTTACTACACATAATTTATTAATTTGCCAAGTAAGAATGCATGTATATAATGTCAAAATAAATTTATAAATATGTATGTATGTAAATTCAATAAGAATAGTAAAAGCGAATTTAAAAATATGTATGTATATAAATAAGAATTGATTTTTAATTTCAATATATTTTATTTTTATAAATTTTAAATAATTATACTTGTTACTAATTATCTAAAAACTCATTTTTTAATAATCACAAAAATAAGTAAATTTTTATTTTTATTTTTTCCATTTTTTTACTAACTTTTCTGATTTTATTGTATTTTAAAAAAAATTCTTTCATTTCCACTCAAGAGCATTAACATTATTGCCACGTCAGCTTTCTCTCTCTTGCCATGTCAGCTTTCTCTCTCTTATGTGAAATCCGACGTAGCAAACCGTTTAAAATCAACATGAGTTAACGGTTTTTCTAACGGTTTGTTAGTAAAGTAAAGTATAGTAAGTTGACTGTAAGAAAAAACAGTTGAGTGACTCACTTGTAAGTTGACATAAAGTACAGTGACCAAAAAAGTATTTAACACTGTTATGTTTGTTTTGTCCATGATTATTTAAAGAATTGAAAAAAAATATATTGTTTGGACTATCATACACTTACCAATAATAACTAAAAGATTGTATTCACAGTAGTGAGTATAGATGGATATAATAGGATACACTGATCATTTTCAAAAAAGATAAAGGTTAATTTTGTCCACAAATTTTTAACCCCAAATGATAGGAGATTATAATACCTAGTTGGATATGGTATTAAATAGTCTCTCATTCCAAGTAATTTTATTATCCCTAGACTAATAGTCCAAAGTCTAATTTTAATCCAAAAATTTTTAATCCCAAATGATAGGGATAATAATACTTGGTTGGACATGGTATTAAATAGTCTCACATTCCAAGTCATTTTAACTTGAGATTACTAGTTGTTGGGAACTTGTGACTCATAATATAGAAGCCACTGGAAAAGGCTAGTCTGAGATACGCCTTGGTAGCCTTGGGCCTTGGTCAAGTTCAGCGATGTGAGTAGCCTTGGTAGCCACGTGCGCATGGAGAATCTATCGGGTGTAAGCGCTTGAGCGGTATAGTAAGCAACAGAGACGGTAGCGAACCCATCACGCTTTCGGCCCAACACTGATGTTCAGGTTGTTAATTGGAAAGGGTATTATGGGTAATTGACCATAATGTGAAGTAGGGTTGGAATAGGATTAGTAGGTATATATACTATCTATTGTAAAGCCCTATGTAACCAAGGAATCATCAATAAACAACAAGCCGCCTGTGGAGTACCCAAATTGGGGAACCACGTAAATCTATTGTGTTCTTAATTCTCTATCGTTTGTGTGCGTGTGTGTGATCCTATATTCTAACACTAGTCAAATCCCACGCAAGCATAGCCCAACTGAAAATTGGAACTTGCTTATATTATCATAGTAAAATAAAACTGATCATACATTAAATATCTGTCACCAAAAACTATAATACCTGGGTTTGTCCCGGCAAAGATGCCATACCAAAGATCATCTGTTATGAACGATGTTGCCCTCTCAACTGCACCCAGATACACCCCTGGTCCAAGGCTTGGTGACCAAGGATGAAACATTTTTTGGCTTGGGTAATCCAGGTCAACTGCGACATGCCGATTCGTGAGGAAACCAACCTGGCGATTTCCTGTTCGGCTTCTCACAATAGCGCCCAAGGTTCCATATGTCTCTTGACTAGCAACCTATGGAACAAAGTGATTTGAGAAATGAAGAGAAACCACAAAGGGGAAAGTGACGGAATGCTTAAACAAATTTCATAAATGAATCATGGTTAAGTTTATTAAATACCATAAAGAACCAAGGCATTAGTTAACCTTTGCATATTAAAGGAAAATTTTTAAAGCACAAATAAAGGAAAAGTAATATACGCCAGAGATCCATAGCCAGAGATCCATACCCAGATATACACAGTGAGAGAGAAAGAGAGAAGAAACCATAAATCCTTATTTTGACGCAGTTTTTTTGTATTTTGCACCTAAAGCAGCTCATACTTAGCTACACTAAGGCAGTTCAAGATTTCTAGTCCATTTTAGTCAGCTGATTCTACTCAACATTAGTTTGTCAATTCTGCCTTATTCTCTCTATATTAGCAATATAATTAAAGCAGGCCAGACCAGAATAGAAAAGGTCAAAGACATTTTGCGCAACCAGTTAGATACAATGTTAATGCCATGAAACCTAGTTCCTAAAGTATTTTTGACCCCATAATCTTAGCCTGTCAAATTATGTTTCACTTTTCTTTCATATTATCAAAGTGGAATGTACATACTGTCGTGCACAAATTGTAAATCCCCAGGGATCAGCTAGAGTTCACATCCAAAAATTATGGACTCTGCAAGAAATTAATAAAATTAGTCTACCAGAATGCATTATTATGATCATTGTAGGAATTTGAATAAAATCATTTCTTACGACTTGAGTAGACAGAACATTTAATGGACAAAAGTAAGAGAAATTACGAGTGTTGAGAACTTAGGTTGAAATCAGACTTAGAACGACCGTAAACAGTTAATTGAATTTTCCAATTTGAGAATAACATGCTAAATTCTGATAAAATAGACGAATAGTTCTCATTCACTTTTCTTTCATATTATCAAAGTGGAATGTACATACTGTCGTGCACAAATTGTAAAATCCCCAGGGATCAGCTAGAGTTCACATCCAAAAATTGTGGACTCTGCAAGAAATTAATAAAATTAGTCTACCAGAATGCATTATTATGATCATTGTAGGAATTTGAATAAAGCAGCGTGGGGAGATCCAATTCAAGTGTCAGTTCGACCAATTACAAAGGTTAGAACTAAAAAGTTCAAGCAAGGCCTCAATAGATTGATCCAAGATATTTGAGATGAAGCTAACTCAAGGAGACCCAAGGAGGAGGCTAAGATGTATGAGACACAAGTTTGGATCAGTTTGATACAAGCCCAATTCAGGAATTAGAGAAGATTTTGTTTTCTAAAACAAGTCCAATTCAAGAATTAGAGAAGATTTTGTTTCCTAAAATATTAGGCAGATTATATTGTATTTTGTTTCCTTTTGTTTTTAGGTAATTTAGGATGATTCTTGGGGAGTTGTGATTTATTTTGATTGCAATTCTAGAGATTTCTACTAGGTAAAATTAGGGCAACACTTTTAGGGTTTTTATTACCATAATTAAGTACTTGTACTAGTATAAATAGGTCTCAAGGCCAAGGGTTTTGGGATTGATTGATTTAATAATACTTCTTTTTTTTAGATTACTTGAGAGTATTCTATCTTTGTTCTTTTCAAGAATTCTTGATCTTATCGATGTGTCCGTGGCAATCAATCCAACTTATCAGGCATCAATCCATAGGTGTTTGTGGCGTCTTCAACCATACATCAACCGCTGATTGTATCTAGATTACCGCTTCAATATAAGTGAGCGGTCAAGATGTCATTGATGTTCCACCCATAATCATTGCTAGGGCGACGACCACCTCACGCAAGCTTATTGTGGAGTTTATCATTTGGTATCAAAGCCAAATTTCTAGCGGATTACTTATTCTTTTATTGTTCTTGTTGCGTATTATAATATATATATATATATCCATATTATTGTTTTGTGCTAACCCAAATTCACAGCATCTATCATTGCTTCAAATCTGCAGCTATCAACCATCCTCACATCCTAATACATCATCATCAATTCCGAACAAGCAAAGCCATAAAATTCCACAAGTCTAACTAGCTTTCCCGAAAATTTAAAGGCATACAAGAAGTCGGTCTGAAATCAACAATAAACCAAGGCCAACCGAAGCAATTAATTCGAGAAAAGATGTTCTAGACCGTGTGCATCAAGGTTGCCTAAATACTTTCAATTTAAATTGTTCTTGATAAACTTTTGATTGGTTGTAATAGATTACAACGATTAGTAATTAGTTCAAGAAAATAACATAAAAGAAGAATACTTGAGGGGAGGGGAGGGGAGGGGAGGGGAGGGGGGGGGGGGGGGAAACAAGAGAGGTGAGTTCAAAAGAGGGAAAAAGCCATTTGAATGTATACACGAGCTTAGAGTGAATTATACTTGGACTGATACACGTGAGGGAGTGGTGAGGAGTTTTTATTTTACTAACTCTTGTTTTGCAGCAAAAAAATGTTTGACACGAAGGATAAGGGTATTTTTGAAAAACCTCCATCAACGTTTGATACGAAATTTACAATGGAGGCCATGATGAAGCAGTTTTCCAGGAAGTTGGTCATGACAATGGAACAAATGCATGAATGCATTAATCAGATGAGCATTACACGAGGAAAACAGTCTTAAAACACTCGTGGTGTGCTGAAGGGGAAGAGTGCAGCCTAGGGAAGCTAGGATGGAGGACGAGGAGTACTATGGAGGTAGGGTCAATGATGAGGACCATGATCCAGACATGGGCCACAGGAGATTGGAGGATGGGCTGATGAGGAGGAGGATCGTAAACAAAGGATATTTGGAGGAAGGGGTAGGGCTGATGAGGAGGAAGAGCATGACCCGAGGAGGTATGGGCGAAGGATTAGAGGAGATAGGAACAGAGAAGATAATAGCTTGGGTAATATTAAGATGAAGATTCCAACTTTCCAGAGGAAGAATGATCCTGAGGCGTACTTGGAGTTGGAGAAAAAGGTAGATTGGTTGTTTGACTGCCACAATTACTCCGAGCTCAAGAAGGTTAAACTAGCGGCCATCGAATTCTCTGACTATGCAGTAGTATGGTGGGACCAGTTGGGGATAAATAGGAGGTGTGGTGAGAGGCCGATTGAGACATGGGCAGAGATTTAAGTCGTGATGAAGAAGCGATTCGTGCTATCATACTACCACCAAGAGTTGTTCAAAAGATATCAAACTCTGAAGCAGGGAACTCAAAGTGTGGAGGATTACTACAAGGCGATGGAGATCCTGACGACCAGAGCCAACATAGAAGAGCATCGGAAGGCCACCATGGCAAGATTCTCAGTTGGATTAAATTGGGAGATTGCAAACTTAGTGGAGAGACAACATTACGTGGAGTTGGAGGATATGTCATCATAATTGAGAAGCAACTCAAGAGGAGAGGAAACCAACAACCAGTCTCCACGTCAAGTTCATCATGGAAGACAAATATTGTAAAGGAGGAGAAACAAGTCGTGAGCAAGCCCAAGGCAGAGCCAAAACAGGAGGGGTTCAACCGAGGTATTCAAGGTAAAATTGAACCTTCCTCTAGTAGTAATCGAGACATAAAATGCTTTAAATGCCAAGGCAGGGATCATATTGTAAACCAATATCCAAATCAGCGGGCTATGATTCTCTTAGATAATGGTGAGGTGGAGACAAAGGATGAAGAGGATGATACCGACTCTATGCCACCATTGGAGGAGGCAGATGATAAGGCGTATGCCATCCCAGGTTCAGCCTTAGTAACAAGAAGAGTCCTTGGTGCACAATTGAAGCAAGATGACATGGCACAACGGGAGAACCTATTCCATACAAGGTGTCTTATCAACAACGAGATCTGTTGTGTGGTAATAAATGGTAGGAGTTGTACCAACATGGCAAGTACTACGATGGTCGAGAAGTTGAGTCTGCCTATAACCAAACATCTTCATCCATACCGATTGTAGTGGCTCAATGACAGTGGAGAGATCAAGGTGACAAAGTAAGTGCTGGTACCGTTAGTATTGGAAGATACACAGATGAGATATTATGCGACGTGATTCCGATGTTGGCAGGTCACTTATTACTTGGGAGGCCCTGGCAGTTTGATAGTAGAGTAAAACATGATGGTTTTACAAATCAATACTCATTTGTATATAATAATAGATCAATCACTTTGTCCTATGACGCCAAAACAGGTTCATGAGGACCAATTACATTTGTAAAAAGATAGTAGTCAAAGAAAAGATTGAAAAAGAGAAAACAAAAAAGGAAAAGTTGAGAGAAAAAAGAAAAAATTGAGAGAAAAGAAGAAAGTGAGAGAAAAGAAGAGAGAAAGACAAACATATATGCAAAAAAGAGTGATGTGAGAAGAACATTGATTTCCAAACAATCAATGATTATACTTATGTATAAGGAGACATTTTTAAATACTAACCCGAATAATTCTTCTTTGCCTAGTGTTGTTATGTCTCTTTTGCAAGAGTATACTGATGTGTTCCCCGAGGAGCTACCACAAGGATTACCATCAATTTGAGGGATCAAGCATTAAATAGATTTTGTTCCCGGTGCAACCATTCCAAATCAACCAGCCTATAGGAGCAATCCAGAGGAGACAAAGGAGTTACAAAGACAGGTGGGAAAGCTAATGTAGAAAGGGTTTGTACGGGAAAGAATGAGTCCGTGTGCAGTTCCGGTAATTCTAGTACCTAAGAAGGATGGGAAATGGCACATGTACATCGATTGTCGAGCAGTAAATAATATAATGGTAAAATATCGGCATCCTATTCCTCAATTAGATGACATGTTAAATGAATTGCATGGTTTATGTATATTTTCAAATTTTGATTTAAAAAACAGATATCATCAAACTCGCATGAAAGAGGGAGATGAGTGGAAAACTACATTTAAGACAAAATATGGTTTGTATGAGTGGTTAGTTTTACCGTTTAGGTTAACTAATGCACTTAACACTTTTATGAGATTAACGAACCATATTTTACGTGTTTTTATTGGAAAATTTGTAGTTGTATACTTTGATGATATTCTTGTTTATAACAAAAATTTAGACCAACGTGCAATACATTTAAAATATGTTTTAGATGTGCTTGGGAAAGAAAAGTTATTTGCTAACATGGAAAAATGCATGTCTTGCACAGATAGAGTCGTGTTCCTTGATTTTGTTGTTAGTTCACAGGGAATACAGGTAGACCAAGAGAAGATACATGCAATTCAAGAGTGGCTGAGTCCTACCAATGTGAGCCAAGTTCGAAGTTTCCATGGACTCGCGAGTTTTTATAGACGATTTGTGAAAGACTTCAGCAGCATCACTACGCCACTTACTAAAGTCATAAAGAAGAGCGTTGGATTCAAATGGAGAGATGAACAGGAGAAAACTTTTCAATTGATTAAATAGAAATTAACTAATGCTCCTGTGCTTGTTTTCCCGAATTTTTCTAAGACTTCTGAACTTGAATGTGATGCATCAGGTGTAGGTGTTGGAGTTGTCTTCATGCAAGAAGGAAAACCAATGGCGTACTTTAGTGAAAAGCTGAATGGGGCCATTTTGAACTACCCTACATATGACATACGCTTTGGTTCGGGTGCTAGAAACCTGACAACACTAGCTTTGGCCTAAGGAGTTTGTGATACACACTAATCACGAGTCCTTGAAATACTTGGGCCAGCGAAAGTTGAATAAAAGACATGCACGACGGATGGAATTCATAGAGACGTTTCCCTACATAATCAAATATAAACAAGGTAAAGAAAACATTGTTGCAGATGCTTTATCAAGAAGGTATGTGCTAATCTCTACTCTTGACGCAAAATTGCTTGGTTTTGAGCAAATTAAAGAGTTATTTGTTGTAGACCATGATTTTGGTGAAGAATTTAGATCATGTGAAAAGAATGCATTGGGTAAGTATTTTAGGTATGATGGATTTTTATTTCATGAAAACAAATTATGTATATCTGCTTGTTCATTGCGTGAGTTATTACTTAAAGAGTCTCATGGTGGGGAGTTAATGGGACACTTTAGTGTGGACAAAACTTTGGCTATATTACAAGAACATTTTTATGGTCACACATGAAACGGGATGTAGAGAAGTTGTGTGATAGATGTATTGTATGCCGTTAAGCTAAATCCCGAATAAAACCCCATGATTTGTATACACCACTGCCTATTCCTATTGAGCCATGGATTGACCTATCTATGAATTTTGTATTGGGTTTACCTAGGTTTAAGCATAGTAATGATTCTATTTTTGTGGTTGTGGATAGATTTTCAAAGATGACACATTTTATTCCATGCGACAAAACTGATAATGCTTCCCATGTTGCATATTTGTTCTTTAAAGAAATTGTTAGATTACATGGCATGCCTAGGACAATCGTATATAGAGATGTTAAATTCTTGATTATTTCTAGAAAACTTTGTGGTGTAAGTTAGGAACTAAATTGTTGTTTTATATTACTTGCCACCTCCAAACCGATGGTCAAACAGAAATAGTGAATAGAACTTTATCTACATCGTTAAGGTCAATAATTCAAAAGAGCATTAAAACTTGGGAAGAGTGTTTACCACATGCATATAATAGATTTGTTCATTCTGCTACTAATTTTTCTCCATTTGAAGTTGTATATGGTTTAATCCTTCAACTCCATTCGATCTAACGCTATTACCCACTTCTAAATATACTAACTTAGATGGTAAAAAGAAGGTTGATTTTGTGAAGCAGATACATGAAGGCAAGACTCAATATAGAAAGGAGAATGGAGCAATATATCAAGCAAGTTAACAAGGGACGCTGTCAAGTAATTTTTGAACCAGGAGATTGGGTATGGGTGCATGAGGGTAGAACGATTTTCAGCCCAAAGGCATTCTAAGTTGCTTCTACGAAGGGATGGTCCTTTTCAAGTCCGTGAGCGCATCAACGAGAACGCCTACTTATTGGATTTACCAAAGTTAGTATGGTGTTAGTGCTACTTTCAATGTTACTGATCTAAGTCCGTTTGATGTAGGTTACGATTTAAGGACAATCCTTCTCAAGAGGAGAATGATAAGGACATGACATGGGCTGATTCAAACAAGACTAAAGGAGCGTGGGGAGATCCAATTCAAGTATCAGTTGAAACAATTGCAAAGGCTAGAACTAAAAGGTTCAAGCAAGGCCTCAATAGATTGATCCAAGATACCCAAGGAGGAGGCTAAGAAGCATGAGACACAAGTTTGGATCAGTTTGATACAAACCCAATTCAGGAATTAGATAATATTTTGTTTCCTAAAATAAGTCCAATTAAGGAATTAGAGAAGAGTTTGTTTCCTAAAATATTAGGTAGATTATATTGTATTTTGTTTCCTTTAGTTTTAGGTAATTTAGCATGATTCTAGGGGGTTATGATTTATTTTGATTGCAATTCTAGAGACTACCAGGATAAAATTAGGGCAACACTTTTAGGGTTTTTATTACCATAATTAAGTACTAGTATAAATAGGTCTCAAGGCCAAGGGTTTTGGGACTGATTGATTTAATAATACTTCTTCTTTTTAGATTACTTGAAAGTATTTTATCTTTGTTCTTTTCAAGAACTTTCGATCTTATCGGTGTGTCCGTGGAGATCAATCCGACTTATCAGACATCAATCCATAGGTGTTTGTGGTGTCCTCTACCATACATAAATCGTTGATTGTACCAAAGTTACCGCTTCAATATAAGCGAGGGATCAAGGTGTCATTGATGTTCCATAACCATTGGATCCGGACGACGACCATCTCACGCAAGCGTGTTGTGGATTAACTATCCTAAACTGAGTTGAACCCTCTTCTAGCATCTAACATGGAAGCTAATCTATAAGCATGAATCAATAGACTTCCCTCCGCATAACAGAAAATGAAAGGTTCTTGTATTTGAATGAAAATAGATCACCATAGTACCTGGGAACCGGAACCAATGCATGGGTCACTTCCACGCAAGCCATCTACCAGCTCTGTATACAATTGTTCCTTGGGAGTTGCAGCAGGTGCACCAAAGTAAGAGAACTCGACAACATCTACATCACACCATACACCTCCAGGTCCCTGCTCAATCAAGTGAACGAGTCAATGATAGAATTGAAGAAGGTTCTAGAATTTCAATGAAAGCTCGATATTAAATTCCAAATACATGAGGAAAAAATAATGAAGGATTGAACATCAGCCAACTCAAAAACATTTATAGCCAAAATTATTTCAAGTCTACAATTTTTAAAATAACTTTTATAGGGATTTGCACTTTTTTTCCAAAACCTACATTAACGCCAAATCAAATATTTCAGTCTTAGAAGTAAAGACTGTACTCAAAGAACAGGAACAAGTGTATCTATATACTATAAGTCGCAAGATACCCAAATAAAGCCACAAGCCCCAAATGTCAAACCTCAAGAGCAGCTGGTAAACACTGAATGTGGCTAAGCCACTGCCTGTGAACTTTCTGAGTAACAAACACAAAAATGGCTGGTATATCTGTCAAAACACCCCGCCGGATCCGAAAACCAATTGCTGTGCCACGACTAAAACGACGCAAGATTTTGCTATGAAAAGCCCTGATTGTCATTACTTCCAGTAAAGTAGTAGCTTGCTGCCCCGTTGGCAGTCGCCCAAGAGTTTCAGGCAAAACCCCCTTCTGAAGGTTTCCGAAGTAATTTGCCCTATCTTCAGCTGCATCATTTAAGCGGCTGGAAGTAGGCCATGAGAAATAGGCAGCACTACTCTCAGAGAGTTGACCACCTGATGCAAAAGCTTGTAGTGGTGATGGACTATGTGAAGGCAGGTACTGATGATTACAGTAGTTTCTTTCCAAATCCAAAGCTGATTCGTCTGACGGTGTTGATCCAGAGGGCTGAAATCTTAAATCCAGTCTGGTTATGTCCATCTTCCAGCTCTCCTTCTACATAATATGAATTAAAGTTTTTTTACAGTATACAAGAAACCCTTCAAAGTAAGGTATAATACCCAGAACCTTTTACCAAGTTAATTGACCATAATTATTTTCTTTGGGTAGGTAAAAACCCGAGTTGAAATCATTGCTTCTACCAAAAACATTGATATGCTTAAACATTATCAGGAGTAAAAGAACAAAAACAACAAAGAAACAAAGCTCATACTGGTTGGCTAGATCAAATAAATAACAAACACAAATAAGTAGTAGAACATATGTAAAAGCTCCACGAATATATATATATATATATATATATATATATATATATATATATATATAAACCAAAAACAACAAGGAACGAAAATTAAAGATTAAATTTCTTTACCCTGCGCCTTTGATCAAAATTAAAGAAATCTGAGATTAGAAGCTGAAAAGTTTCAATATAAGAAGAGTAAGGCCAAAATAATGGAAAATAATGTGTCAGCTTTCTTATATGAGGGAGTTCGAGTCAGTAAGTCAACCCACTCATGCTACTCGATTGCTCATGTAGAGGGAAGAGACGATCAAATAATAATTAAGGTAGCAAGCAATGATAACCTAGTATTTCAAAATTGGTTAAGCCCAGAAAGGAGAAAATAAATGAAAACTCTAAGAAAACAAACAGTAATTCTATAAACAAATAAATGTATTAACTTTCATGAAGAAACGCCAAATGGGACTTGGGACAAAATGGGGCACCTGAAGATAGTGAGTTGATTGCCTTTTTGTGGGGGAGAGACGCGCACACAATTAAAAAATAAAAAAAAAATATCCAACACACTCCACTTCAAAGAATACACTTAAAAGCTGATAAAATATCACATTAAGAGTTGGTGAGCAACCACTCTGAAATGGGAATTGGAGGAAATGCACAAACTCCCAAGACTCTAAAGAATCAAAACAGAAACAAATTATAACAAGGAAGCATAGCAGCACAAAACCCAAAGGAAATTCAAGAAAAAATGGTATATTTGCTGCAAATACAATGATAACTCACCTTACAGCAATGGTGGAGCTGTGGATTGGAAATTAACAGCAAATCCCCTTTAAGATTTCCATGCCCTAGCACTTACTCAACCATCTACCAGATCAGATTTTACAAATCAAAACCCTGCCCATATATTGCCGGCATATATATTGCCAGTGTGACCATAATCAGTATATGCTGCTAAATTGAAATCAGAAATATGAGAGGGAGAAGGGGAGGAGAGGGGAGAAAGAGAGCTACTTTTAGAAAGAAACTACTATACTTGGGGAAACAAAAAACAAATAACAAATTTAATATCTCTAAACTCTATGGCCTATGCTGTAGTATCAGCTAGGGTTATGTAAAAAAATAAAAAGTATTCTCTTAGTTCTTCCTTTTTGCTGTCTCTGTCATTCTTTTTCTTTCTGGCATTCATATTTGCCACTCATATAGGTCAGGACACTGTCAACAGAAGATTTTTAATGGAGGAAAGATGGAGATGGGGAGAGAAAATAAATGAATTACATTTTCTTGGATACCAATTGATATAAAATTTGGGAGGGGATTGGGAATTTGGGAGGGCCATCCATATTTGCTCCCCAAAAGTTGCACACTTCCTTCCAATACAAATAATTCAATTCCCACTAGTCACTAGAGGGTGGAAGATCATGGGAGAGCATTATTTTGCACTCTTTGAGTTGCACTTTCTTTGCCTAATATTTTAATTTGGCAAAAAGAACTTTTTGACCACTGTGATTATAGTGATTTAACGAATTAGCTACTGTGTTTTTAAAATATTCAATTAGCTCATTAAATTTTTTAAAAATGTGCAATCAACCCATTCCGTCCAAAAAATTTGATCAGCTTAAATTGCTTACATGGCTTTTTTAAAAAAAATAAAAAATGACATGGTAATTACGTGACAATAGATACATATTAGCTCCTTTCTTTTATTTTTAATGAATTTTCTTTTACAATTTTTCTTTTCAAACAAAAAAATAAAATTAAAAAATCATTATGTGGAAAAAATAATTAAAATAATAATAAAATTAAAATAAATATTTTAATTCATTTTTTTATTTTTTTTCTTTTTCCTTTATCTTTTCCTTTCTTTTAATAATTATTTTATTTTAAAAATTAATTCCAAATAATATAAATAATATATCAATTTTTTTGTATCAATGAGATCTATTACAACATTACATTAATTTCAACAAAAAAATAAAAATAAAAAATCATTATTTAATAAAAATATAATTTTGCTAATATTATTTTTACTAATTAATTCAAACTCAAACTCCCCCTACTGTTCATCTTCTTCCTCACCAAATAATACTTAATACTATATCCCCTCTAATCCAGTAATACTTCTTTCCCACTCCCACTGTAAGTTTCATATTTATTTTATTTAAAAATTTAAGTAACAAATGATAATACATAATACGATGTCCATAAATTTTATTATGTAAAATAATAAATAAAACAAAAGTAATTGTCAAGCCATTAGACCCACTTTGCACTCTGTCATAAGCATCACCACCTTCGCCCTAGTTTCCCCAATAGACCCACTTTGCAAAATCAGTCTCCATTCTCCACTCTCCACCATTAAAATGTAAGCCACCTAAAAAGCTCTCATTCATCACCACCAATTTCACCCCAAAGTGGGAGAAAGATCTGAATGAATCTGGTATTACCCATCGCCGCCACCATCACCTTGATGGTAGTGTGTGTGGCAAATGGCATAAGAGATAGATGAGGATCGTCGGAGGTGGATCAAAGAGTTTCTGATAGGGGATGAGAAAGGAGTAGCAAATTTAGAGAGTAGGCGTGGTCTCAAGAGTAGGCTGATGACGGCGGATCTAAAAGTCGGCATCCGGTGGATCTAAGGGTTTTTGAAATGGGTTTGGAGAGATAATTTTTGGGATAATGGGTCTTTCCCTATAATACTTAATACTATTTTATGTTAATTGTATCAAAAAGTTTTAATATTATTTTATTATTTAGAATTAATTTTAAAAATAAAAAGTCGTCAAACAAATAAATACGTCATTTTAAATTTTTTCAAAAGCGCGTAAGCAACTCAAACAGATTTTTTAACGTCTGTTACTCAAAATGGACGGAATGGGTTGATTGCACATTTTTAAAAAGTTCAGTGGGCTAATTGAATATTTTAAAAACAGAGTGGCTAATTCGTTAAATCATTATAACCACAGTGGCCAAAAAGTGCTTTTTGCCATTTTAATTTTGAGGATGATGCTATGTTTATATCACTCCTTAATGACCTCTTGAATGGATCAAGTTTAAATAAAAAAAAATTCTTTCACTTGAGTTGTGTTATGAGAGTAGTTTAAACTTTTTAACTTTGAAAGTCTGAAATTTTAAATTATGTATATTATTATTGATTTTTTGAAGTCAATTTGAGAGATTTTAAATTTAATAATTGATATAGATTCATTTAATTTTAATCGATACTGTAAATTAAAAAAAGAGTGATTATTTTTTAATTTTTTATAATTGTTAATGAATCATATTTAGAGTTTAAATGTATCTCAAAATGACTTTTAAAAATTAATAATAATCTTATTTGAAAAGGAGTATGTAATATTCTAATGGAGAGTTTTGATAGAAAATTGAAATTTTTACATGTAAAATGATATATTTATGGTTATAATTTTACAAATTAAATAGGAATTATGCGGTGATCTCTCAACATATCTAATCTGTTAAACTTTTCTTTTACTGAGGAAAGGTCTCTTTTTACCGTGCAAGTTTACAAATTCTATTCTATGCTCAATAGAAATCAAAATATTTTAGAACTAATCAAGGAGCTTCATGAAGAAGATAAATATTTTCTAGGCTCTCCCCGCTTCCCCCTCCCCTCCCCTCCCCTCTTTCCCTATAATGAAATGTAACCCTAAAATAAAATTATAATACAATGGGTTGAAAAAAGAAGTTAAATTTGCATCCCACCGAGTGGCCTTTGATTTAGTGGTATGATCCAATATATGGTAATTATGAGATTGGGAGTTCGATTATACATGATAAGAAAAGGAAAGTGTTTAGTATGGAATTCACTTATGACCAATAAAGTACTGATACAGAGGATGTTAGCAGTGTATTGAACATAAAATGAACTTACCATAAAATCTATTTTATACTAACCGGAACCCAAAAAAATAATGTCTGAGTTTAAAAAAAATTATAATATAAAATAATCAAAAAATAAATAAAAATTTGCATCCCTTTTCACCCTCATTTGTAGACCCCAAAAAGAAAGTGTGTAGTAAAATAAAATAAAAAAAGAAAGAAGGCATACGTGATCTTTTTGGCTCCACTAATTATTATCATGGGCTCCACTTCTTTGGACTTTCTACCAAAAGATAATGTAATAATGGTCCGTGGGACCCATTAATAGGTCCCTTATATTATCTCTACGTTTTGTACAAAACGAAATGTCCGTGTGGCTCATCATATTCCATAGTTGAAAAAAGCACGTTATCTTTTTTAACTCTTCCCCTTTTTATCTCTTTTATGATTTTTTTCTTTTTTAACGTTTGTGCATTTTATTTTATATTAGACCAACTTTGTAATCTCATAATAAATTATGTGATTGTCAAAAAAAATAAAAGGTATTATAGTTGTAAAATATTTAACTACTAAGTTTATTTCACAAGTGTAATCTTAAATTTAACTAAAGTAATAGTGGATGATAGAGACATAATTAATATATTTTCATATTTTCATATTTATTTGTTTACATGTTTATTTTATTTAATTAATACATTTTATTTTATTTTGTAAAAAATAACATTTATTTTTTGAGTAGCAAATAAAGAATTTATATCCAACTTTTAATGGTGAAAAAGAACTCTCGGAGGATTATCATATAGAGAGGGGAGTCGAGAAGAAAAGATAAGAAGAAAAAAAAGGAACAAAAGCGTCCAAGTTCAATGAATCTAAATTAGGGCACAAATTTATTTTTCCTATTTATAAATAGGTCTTTTGTTTTAGAAAAGAGAAGTATTAGTTATTGTATTAGTTTGTAGGTTCGTTGTATGATCCTTAATTAAAGAGAGTTTTTTTATTTATTTTTAATCTTAGTCTTTTCTTTATTTTAGTTAGTTTAATTATTTTTCATGTCTAGCTAATTTCTTTAATCTAGGATGAAGATGAAATTAAATAATTATTCTTGATAATATTTTTCATCTCTTCTATTATTGATGCTTTTATGTTTAATTGATTACGCTTTCATGTTTCGTTATTGAAATACCTTCGGTTTATAGTTCTTATGTGATTTTAAATATTTAATTAAGAGGTTTTCATAGTTATTATTAATATACGAGTTTTTCATAATTCATGTTTGCTCAAAGAAATTTTGATGAGTTATAGTTAATTCTTAAATTTTTATAGTCTATGATTGCCCACGTTAATTATAAAATTACTAAATTAAAGGGAAGAAATATCAAAATCATAGTTGAGTTATAAAAATAGAAGAGATTGAATTATATGTTATGTTTATTATTTAATAGATTCGGATTCCTAGATTATTTCCTCATTATTATTTTTCATTTCCTAGTTAATCAATTATCAATCTTTATTTTTAATTTGCCTAAAATAGATATTAAAGATACATTAAAATTAAAGTATCAGTTCTTCAATTCGATATTGTGCACTTACAGTACATAATTTTAACACATCAGTGAACTTAATTATTAGTAATTTATTATATTTTTGTCATATGACTAATATACGTTCCTAATATTAATTTCAATTTTAGATAAAGAATTTGCAAACATTCTTTGACTCGATAAAATGAAATATATTTTTATTTTATTTTAAATTATAAGATTAATATTAATTTTTTAAAAGTTAATTTTAAATATTTTTAAATTCAAAATTAACAAGTATTTATTTAATTTATGTCTACAATTTTATAAGTCACAAATTACTTAAAAAAATAATAATAATAATTTTATAATTCGAAACGTATAAACTTATTTTTGTACTAGAAAATAAATCAAGTGCACCAAGAATATTAGGCACACCACCAGTTTAATGTCACCATCATTCTATTATCTTATCATGTAATGTCAATGTCATCCATCATGATCTAGTATGTTTCAATTATAAAATGATGGCCTCTTGACTAATATGTATAATATCTTTTTTGGCACATATGAATTGTGAAACTTTTTATTAAATTAAAATTAAATTGTGTTCTCCCTTCTTATTTTATGTGGTTATATATTTTTATTATAGGATGTCCCCAAAAGAAATTCTTTCAAGAAAATAAAGCAGGGACGAAATAATGTTAGAGTGAGTGGGTCAATTGACCCCACTTAACTTAAGTACTTATGAACAAATTTGTAATTAGAAAAATATATTAGGAGTCAATAGGATATATATATATATATATATATATATATATATATATATATATATATATAACCAAATACATATTTTATATATACAAACAGTGAACCAAATTGTTTATAACTTTAGAGAACTGATATTTTCACATAAATTTTTTTGATATTTCCGTATGAATCATATCACATAAATAGTGAGTGAGTCTCACCTCCACGTGAGAGAAACTCGTATAAATATATCATTTTAACATGTGAAAATATCAGTTTTCTAATTTTATTGTTTGTATCCCATAAAAAAATCTTGGTTTCGTCAGTGAAATAAAGATAGATTTTATTGGTAAAAATTATTAAAAAGAAAAATGTGTGAACCCTAAAAAATGGATTATTACCAAAGGCTTTTGACCCGAGTGGTATTACCCAACTTATATTAATTACGAGGATGGGGGTTCGAGTCTTGACATATCAAGGCAGGATGTGTGAGTTTGTTCAAATTAATATAAAAAAAGAAGAAGAAAGAAATGGATCATTATAAAGTTTCAATATGAAATTGGGATGAAAAGAGTACAAGTTATGAAGTTGTTACTCCAATAAAATTTATTTAAATCCCAACGATAATTAATAAGATAAATAGGTCATATGTAAATTAAACATTAGTGATAACGCTAACAAAGTTGACGATACATGATGTCATATAATAAGATTTTGGCTACGTAACACTAGCCAAATATGAAGATGAAAACAATTTAAAAAAATAAAATATAAACATAAGAAACAACAAGCCTATGGTTTAGACATTTTCTCTTGTTGGTGAAACACCATAGAATTCATACCATCTTTCACTGTATATGTTTGTCAACACTCGAGAGGGTGGGAGAAGAAATTAGAAAGGAGAGAGATGAGAATTCAGCCAAAATGTCACAAGGTCAGCTAAAAAAATAATCTATTGTTGGATAATTATGTTAGTAAAAATTTCTCCAACGAATCGGAAAAGACAAATCGACTATAGCGATAGTTCATCCGTCGCTAAATCACATAAAAATCGATTTTCTAATCTATGGTGACGGTTATAGTACGTGGCGTCGATTTCTATCTATCTATATATGACGGATTGAGCAAATCGATATAGTTCGCTGGAGAAGGGTTCCCTATATATATCTAAATTAAGCTTTTCCGGTGACTGGAGCGTAATTAATATGAACAAGCTATAAGCGACGGTTTTTAAAATCGATATAGCATAAGTCGATTTTTATGCTTTAATGACGGAAAAAAGAAAATCGATATATAGTCGATTCGTTATTAGTTTCGCTCTCCGATTTCTTTGGAGTATATATATATATATATATATATATATATATACTTTTCTGATGTAAACTAGAGTTCAAAACTCATAAAATTAGTATGTCAAGACTAGTACTTGATTCTATTTCTTTAAAATAATTATGCTCTTTTTATCGGTGCTTAGAGTTATCGGCACTTGTCTCCCATGATATCTAATAGCGTATCTTTAAAGACTACAAATAAATATATACAATCTAACAAAATCAAAATGATTGAGGAGATGAATGAAGAATGAATGAACATGAATTGAATTATAAATTTTACTATTTTTTATTTTAATATGAAAGGTATTTTTGTATTCAATTATTATAAATTAGTATAAATTTATTAATTTTAGACAATATAATTTTCAACATACGACTATTATAAAATTTTATAATTTAGAATATAGGTACTAAATTAAATTATATATATATATATTTATATATTTGTTTGTCTTTAAAAATATTGAGTTCAAATTTTAATAATAATCATATGATGAAAATTTAAAAATATTTTCAAATTTATATTTTTATTCAAAATATAGGATCAAGTTTGATTTGTTTAAATCAATTTGAAATATATTAAATTTTAAAATTGATGCAAATAATTTAACCTTTGAAAACAATAAATCATACAGTTATTAGTACCATTTAGATAAAAAAAAATAAGAAAGGTTTATAATTTTGATAATTATATTGTCTAAAATTATTAAATATATACTAATTTTGAATTTAAAGATATTTTATATTGAATTCAAAAGGTCAATATAAAATTAATAAATAAAAGAAAAGAAAATATACTTTTATACAAATTTTAAAAATAAAAATAATAAAATAAGGAGAGAGTAAATCAATTTTTAATAGATGAAAAAAATTAGAAGAACATATTTGCATAATTAATACCGGAAAAAATTTTGTGCTAAAAAAATTTAAGTAACAATTTAGCCAAAGGATGACAAATAAGACAAATAGGAGATGTCAGATTTACAATTTAGTGGATTGTGCTCTTACCTGAGACATTTGTAGGACCCACCAAAATATCAATGGCAGAAGGAGATTCGGGCAGTGCATTTGCTGTTCCGATCGAGTGCGACCGCCTGCACCGCGCGCTACTGCAGTGCCACCATCGGGTCCCGGTGGGGCGACCGCGGGAGACGGCGTGCCGCCACCTGAACCGATCACTAGCCGATTGCCTTGTGGCGGTGATTTGCCCCGACGAATCGGAGGCGGTTCGGAGCCTCTGTAGTAGTGGTGGGACTGCTCTCAAACGGTCTCAGTGTGAACAAGCTCAGCTTTCTCTTGCTGTCTGCCTTTCTTCCCATCAAAGTCAGACCTAGAATCGGATCTCTAATTTCTCTCTCTCTTCACTTCAATTAAGAACTCTTGTAAGTTCCTGTTTGGATTCAGCTTATTTTCGTTAATTTTTGTTTATATATATGAAATTTATGATCTTTTGATTATGTTTATCTTTTGAAATGAAGTTTTATTTGGTTTCTTTTGAGTTTTAAGCTTGTGCATGTTCAATTTTTAAGCGATCTGACTGATGAATTTTTCAGATAATGTTGGTATTTTTTTTTATTTTTTTCTCTTGCTTATCTAACTAAAAGTGAGGTCAGTGTAAAGAATTAAAAGTGTATTGCAAAACATATTGAAACTTGAAAGAGATTATTGGATTGGTATATGGTTGTATACTTGTATGATATTATCCGCCTTTATATTGTGATTTCAATTATTTTGAGATACTTTTAAACTTATATACAGATTACTTACAATAAATATTTTCCACAGAGTGGTTTTCGGATTTGGTCAACTTTTTGTTTTTGGCAGAAGAATCCAATTGATTAAGCTGCATATATCCATTGATGCAATCATCCGTCTAAGAAGAAAAAAGTTAGGCTAAGCTTGCACTAAGAAAACCACAAACAGACCAGTAGAAATGGGGCCAGAACAACTTTTTCTTCCCATCTCAGGAAAAGGAGAACAAC
Source organism: Panax ginseng (assembly GCA_020205605.1). Taxonomy (NCBI): domain Eukaryota; kingdom Viridiplantae; phylum Streptophyta; class Magnoliopsida; order Apiales; family Araliaceae; genus Panax; species Panax ginseng. The sequence continues at coordinate 86,028,091 of CM035150.1, read as the reverse complement.
TTGTTTTCTTGGATTCACTTTAGATATCATGTAGAAGTATTTGTTGGTATTTCTACGTCAGATACAAGAAGCGACGCAAGGTTGACTTAAGTAGTGGGTAAAAAAGGTTAAATATCGATGGATAAAAAGGTGATATGATTTTTTTGACTAACTAGAATTTGTCTTCCTACTTCAAAAATCAAAATGTGAGTATCATTATTTTTACTCCTTAGATTTGACCTCACAAATCCATAAGCTGTATCTACTAGCCATGTTAATTAGAACCCGTTACTCTAGGATACCGTGGTCATTTTACTGCTGGTAAATTTACTGTCATTGCTAGCTCGTATAGATCCTACATCTACCAAGGTACTCATGTTTTCATACATTCACCAGAATGTTTCTCTTTGCATCTCAGCTTGCAAAAACATGCTTCTAATTTCTTATTTACTTATTGAAATATACATTGATAGTTTAATGGTGTTTCTCACTAGTCACACCCATGAAAGAGAGAAATATTCTTTCAAACTTCTATTCGGAAACAAAGCCTAAATGGTGACTTATGTTATAATTTGTTAAATGGTAATGCTTCCCAACTTGTAAATCAAATTGAATTACTACAGCCGTTTGGGAACCTTGATTCAATGGTTTGGAATTGAAGACTCAAGTTAAATAAAATTCAAAATCAGTTATTTCCATAAATTGAATACTAAAGCTAAACATGAGATTTTCAAAACCAATATTTTAGAATCCAGTACCCGATAAAAACATTGGGCTCACACACCAATACACACTCAAAACACACACAACCTCTCTTCACCCTCCTCGCTGTCAATGTCTCTCATCGTCATAAAACATCATCATTTGCATTTCCGCCATGGGCTTCTTCTCCCTCTCACTTTATTCTTCTATTTGACACCACAAGTCACCTTTAGTTCTATATCCCGTCACTATGATTACGTAAGACTTGCAGACCAAACATAATTAGGTTGTTCAAATATGTAATTCACAGAGAAGGAGAAATTAGGACTATAAGTCCTTCAAGTTCAAGCCTGAGGTAGTCTGTATCAACTGTGGGCAATTTAATTTTCATATCTATGTGTGTTTGTGTGTGTGTATGCACACACACATACACTTTCCTGCTTATACTTTAATTTTCTATATACTCGCATATACACTTTCTTGTGTATACTTTAATAAGAAAATTATGAAAATAAGAGGAAAAATGAATGATCTAAAAAAAATTTCCTTCTGTGTAACGCCCACCAACAGCTTGTTAAAATTATGGAGAGAAAACGCCTGGACAGATATGAAAATATGGATAAGAAAGGTTTGCATAAGAAATGATAGAATGTAAGAAAGGAGAGAAGTTTATTGGCTTGAATTAAGAAAGTGAAATTACTTTTTTGGTTGATTATATGAATGTGTTTCTTTTTTCTGAAATGATTATGTTACTGATGAGTGGGTTAAAACCTACAAATTCGGTATTTCTTAGCTTAGTATATTGTTATTTCTTGAGTATTGCTTGTTACTTTTTATGGTTTTTGTGTTAATTTGTAGGAAAGATGCATGGATGGGCTTAAGAGCTGAAAAGGAGGAAAAGTTGAAGAACTGGACAAACTGGCAGAGTGGCTTGAGGGCACACTGCTGTGGTATTATTGGAGATAGCATGGCCATGCATACTGTTTGAAGATTACGTATGGGTAGATTGAGGTGCACCTTTGCCTTGAAGGAGGAAGCCTTGGTAGCATGACGATTAATGATTTGATAGATTTTGTTTCCTTTTGGCTCAAAGTAGAAGAGTATTTTGACCTAACTTATGTACTATAAATATAATGTTTTGGCTAAGTTTAAATGGGGACTTAGAGACTTTTCACTACAATTCATTGAGAGCCACTTCTATTGTAGACTTGGAGATATCATTGGAGAGAGCACAAGGCGGAGATTGAAGCTTAAAGATTGGAGATCCTTGACAGAGTTTTTCTTCTTTTCTCTTAATTTATTTATCTGTATTTGGGATGTTATTTAATTTTAATCTTCTTGTTTCTATTACGATGATGAACTAATTTCCCAATTAAGAGTATAATGGAATCTTTTGCAAAGCTTTAATTTAATTATTATTATTTTCACTTGATGATCCTATTGAGTTGGTTATTATATTTTGTGCTTAATCTATAAATTGTCTAGCTAACAATTAATCTGATATCTTTGATGGAATTGAAAGAGGAAATCTTAGACTAGATTTGAATATAATAATGCATGAATTTGTTGATTCTTTTTAGGATAACATAACAGTGTATGAGATAACAATATTTATATGTCATGCGTAATTTTGTTAGGAGTTTGTGCTTAATGAATCTATTTTAAGTATTTGTGCACGAAAGTAGCAAAATAACTGAAATAGGTATTTTTATTAGTCGTTGAAAGATGTTAATAAATTGATAGACAATTTTAGTTTGAAACTTGTTGGAATAATCAAGTGGGAATAAGATAAGGCCATTATTGTTGAGCAGAAATTGTATTACTATATCTTTATCATCGGGTGATCAATAAATGTTAGTTAATTTAGTTTTCTTTTTATTTGTTATTAATTAAAATAATTTTTACAAAACAATTGGACTGTTTGTTTAAGTGAATTTGAATTGATAAAAACTTGGTAATTAGATTAAAAGAATTGATATTTTCACAAGCTAATTTGATATTTCCACAAGTGGGTTCCATTTTTAACTAAACCAGCTCTTTGTGCAGTAAACTAACCATAGGATTTAGTTCTTATGTCCAAATTACTCCACTTGATAAATAACTAAATATCTAGTTGCTTAACTTTATTTGATTATTAGCGTTACTCAATTGAAGATAACTTTTATTTATTTAATTATTATGATAGTAATAATATTAATAATAATTAGGAAATAAACGAGAAAAATTCTTTACACATAAAAATTAGAATCTAAGGTTTTCTTCTCCCACTAGGGAAAAAACTATTTTTAGAATTTCTATTATCATATATCATTTTACTAAAGTAAGATTTTTATGAAACAAATTATACTTAAAATGCGTAAACTTTATATATAAGACTGTAAAAATTAATCTTATAAGACTATAAAAATTAATTTAAGTTTGACATTGGAACTACTCATCTGAATTAATCTTGTAAAAATTGATGTAATAAGATAAAATAGAAGTTTCAAATAATTTATTTGTTTGGAGTCTTCGGACCACAAGACATGCAAGTTTTTATCATCTTATGCTCCATCGGGTAGCCTAATATACATTTTATATATATGGGAAAAGACTTATATATAAAGTTTACCGATTTATAAAAATCTAAGTATAATTTGTTTCATAAAAATCTTAATTTAAGTATAATTTGTTTACACATTATACTTAAAAACAAATCTTAATCTTATTATTATCTGCCTCTCTATGTTAATATTAACAATCTGTCATTAAAGGTGAGAAGAAGTTCTTTTGCATATTGAAAGAGTGATTGATTGCACAAAGATAGTTGTGAGAGCTCAACTAAGCAATGAACCATACATGCTAATTTCCTCTTGTTAGTTGCATTATTCTATATTCAGTGTCAGTATTGGTTGTTCTATGACTTTTTATTATATACAAGGCTGTAAAATGAGCAAACAGTTCGGGCGCGATTCGTACTCACTCGACGACTAAAAATTCGATTCGTCAAGAGATTTTAACTCTCGTTCCATCATAAACTGGAACTCTGAATAATCCTACTTATCGGAATTATCCTTACTGGTTTGGGAAAAACCACCCACATATTTGAGGTACTTGGAGCTCTCACCACTGTCCATGTTAATCATGTTAACCTCCTCTTCCTTATGTTAAGGAGAGGGTTATCTTGAACATGTGGTTGTTCGGGCTTAGTCACCATGATTTCACCACTGTCTATTAAATCTTGAATCTTATGCTTAAGGGCCCAACAATCCTGAGTGTCGTGGCATGGAGCTCCAGAATGTTAAGCACACTTCTTGCTTGTATTGAAGTCCTTCCCACTTGGATTGACCGGTGGAAGGCGATGGATGATTTTCTTCTGACCTGACAGAAGTTTGAAAATATTTTCGAGTGAATCCTCTAAGGGTGTTAACACTCTTGAGCGTCTGACTTCTCCGCTCTTTGACAAGGGAGGATTTGAAGACTGTGCTTGAAAAGGGGAGTAGCTTCTCCTTTGAATAGGCAAGTTTTGATTACCTTTTTGTGTTTGCCCTTGCATGATCAAGGAAATATCATCTTCTTTCTTCTTATGAACCCTCCGGGGGTTGTTCCCATAACTTTCAGATTGGATATGCTCAACTACGTCTTTTAAAGCGGCGAGGTCTTGAATCTTCCCAGACTTCAATCCCATTTCAGCCATTTTTCCGTGCTTAATCATTTTTGAGAATGTCTTTCCTATTCCAGCTAGGACCTCTCATAAGATGGAGCTTCTTAAAAGAAAATAATTAAACTCCTATTTAAAATAATATTAGCTCAAAATGCAAACCAACCAAAATAAGTTAAACTGCTGAATTTTCTTAAATAATATATAAAAATATATCAAAATAAACTAAAACTCCATAAATTATAAAATAAATGGAAATACTAATTCTTATGCATATTAGCTCAAAATGCAAACCAACCAAAGTTTTTGCCAGTTGCCAAAAAGAAAACCTCCACAAAATAGCCATTTGCTTCCACCATTTCAGGACTTGTTAGAAACACCTATGGATTCCAACAACAATCAAGCATACAATTGAAATGCTAAAAATACGTTAGTTTTCATTTCATTCATTCCTCTATTTCATTCCTTCAATCCAAACGTAACATTGAGCAGCCCAAAGGTTTCTTCTTCACATAACATAATCTTATACAATGTACATTATCATCACACAATATTAAATACCACTTTGATCGCGCGTACAACCTTATTTATAATGTTTTGTTTAAACAAAAATATAATACAACCTGGAAAACATGAATGATTGCATTATTATCTGCTTACACGTGAAAATTCTAAACAGAAAATCGCGCTCTATCACGAGGAGAGGAATAGTCAATATCTGGACCGAGAGGGATAATTCCAAATGGATTAATTGAAGGGTGGCTTCCATAATAATGTTTCTTGATATGTTCCATGTTGACAGTGCTACTCATTCCAGGGATTTGGAAAATGTCTTTCGTATAATTGAACAGGTTTGGGTACTCACGAAGGAGTTTCTTGTTGCACTTGAAGTGAACTGCATAAACCTGCATTTGTAGTACATTTGATAGTTAAACTAGAACATGTCTAAGTTAATACGGTAGGCCATTTCAATAATTAAAGTTTTAACCATGAGTTTACCAAAGAAATGGATCAAACTACATAAAATAGACGAAGATTGTCAAGAGTCATATATTTGCAAGAAAAAACTGAAGATTATGATTTATGAATCACAGATTGGCCAATTTCAATAGGAAGTTTAGTTTTTTCTCAATGCTTGTCACTTGTTCAGAAGATAACAAAAAACTTAGCAAAAGTAAAAGCATCAAAAAGTGCAGCTAGTTTTGGTGCATTATAAAGTGCACCAAAACTAGCTATTTCAACAAATTTCCAAAATTAAGACTCAATTGCAAATAAATTACAAAAGCTACACATGAAATTGAAAGAATTCAAAATATGTTTCTATAACATTATATACATCAACCAGATTTTGGGTATTATTTTAATTTTCACTTCTTTGTATCGTTTTTCTCTCCTCGGAGAATGATGAAAAAACAGTTATGGAGCAAGCACTTCCACAAAATGTTTATCGTTTGATAAACTGCCACTAGTTTAGAAATATGAGTTACCTAACCCTTCAAATTACCTCTTCATAGTGATCTCCGAGCAGAGAAAAAGAACAATACTATGCTTTTCATAAGGAGAAAGTAGAAGAATTATAAACATTCCTTCAGTATCCAGTATATAAAATTACCAGCAGTGGACTGTGAGAACAATATGATTGTTCTTACATAATTATAATGATCGACACTTCTATACATACGTGTGTGTGCTTATATATTGTTTTGGAATAAAAATTATCAGGATATATGAACCTTAGAAAAGAAGCTTAAAGTCAGAAGGCATCTGCTGCCTTGGGAGAAAAGAATTCTTACCTCATCAAACCTAATAAGGGTTACAAACAATCGGATATCTGCTTCTGTCAGTGTCTTCCCACATATATATTGCTGATTGCTAAGTATCTCCTCACATTTGTCCAAGGCTTCATACAACTTTTGCACAGCCTTCAGAACAAACACAGATCAATGAATATTCTTTGAGCATACAGCCATGGGGAGAACCAATTCCAAATCCTCCCCCCAACCCTCCAAAAAAATAATCAAATCGAATCAAATCAAAATGCATAAGAAATGGATATCTCAATGTATGGCCCTTGCTTCTTAGCAAATCCACATTTATAAACACCGTTATTTATGTCGTTGTATACCCAACCATTTACTTCATTGATTTTTTCTTGCAAGTGAGGAGGGTAGAGGTCTAAAGTTGCATTCTCTGCTAGATCATTAAACTCTGTATTCAACATGCGGATTATCTCTTCGCTCTCGTTATTCACAATTGTTTTGAGTTTTTTATCCCAGAGAACCTACGATCAAACATATACCCAATCATAAAATATGCAAAACTCATATTCAAAATAACAGCAAAAGAGACGAGAAAATATATTAAAAAAGACATACAGGAACCGTATATTTTCCCGCATAGTTTGTACTTGCGACCTCATATAGTTCTCTTATACTTTTCGCTCCATTAAAAGGGTCAACCTCTGCTCCTGGCTCCTCTGTATCTGATGCAGGAAAGACCCATCCCATGTGCTCATCACTGTCCTTTGTTCTCTCCCATATTGGTTTAACAGACTGATACGAGAATGAATTAACATCTTTAATCACTTGCATTTATTTAGAATTAGTATAAGAATAACCAAAACTTACAGTGAAACTGATGGCTTTGTCAAGCCCTTTAATCTTCAAGTATGAAAGGCACCTGGAGGCCCAGGGACAGGCATATGATATATACAGATGATATCTTCCAGCTTCTGCAGGGAAAGTGGACTTTGGATCTCTCGAGATTAAGTTACGAAATGTTGAAGGAGTTCTTATAAAAGCACCAGATTCTGACATCTCATCTAGGGCTGAACGAGCCATTTGAGGAATGGGCTGAAGAATGCATTACTAGCAGATATTAGTTCTGCCTTTTCCCAGGCATATCAAATAATGGAAGAGAATAACCCAAAATTCAGAAAGTTCCATTTACACTTTTAGTAGTAACAAAACACTGATTTATTGAACTATGAATCATTGTTCCAGTATCATAATACTAGATATTGGAGAATTAGTAACTTGGGTGTTCAATCTTCTCAAATTAGTATCTACTAGTATACTGGTCAGAAATCCATACTCAGAGACAGATCAAAGAGGGAAAAAAAAGGGACAGGAAGATCATAGTAATAGGTAAGAAGTAAAATGCGTTTACCTTGGAAGAGAATTGCAGGCGATTACAGATGTGAAGTTGCTTTGGCCCAAAAGCTTTGACTATTTGGATTTTAGAAAGGATGATATCCATGTTTGATAGAATAAATTAAAGTGAATATCTTTTAATTATTATTTATTATTTACATTTATATAGGTTATAATTATAATTGAGCTGAACATTTTGTAATGGAAGTCATTAGTATGAAGTTTATTTTGGGATAAGTTGGTCAATTGATGGATAGAATCTTGATCTGTGAGGCGAGATTGTATATGCATCATGATTATTTTATTAATCGATCAATGGCTAAAAAAAAACTCAACGTAGTAGCTAGATCCTTTGTAATGTATAGCAAAAAGATGATAGATCATCTATTTCTATTTTTTATTATTTGGGCTTATATTAGTAGAAGTTGTAATAGATGCTCAGAGGTTGTTTGATAAGGTCTCTATGGGTCTGAATAATCTTAGAACAGATTAAATAAGCGGTGTTTGATTGCATATTAATGTATTTGAACAGTTCACGTATTAATACATCTTAATAACCTACATCTTTGTATTAAGAGATCATCTGGCACAGACAATTCAACCGGTTGGCACATATATTATTCCAGCAACTAACTTAGGCTCAATTTAACCTACCTGTAGAATCCTATTTCTTTCGGCATGTCAGATTACCAAAAAGCTGGAAGTGGTTAGCATGAAGTTTATTTTTAAGTAAGTTGGTCAATTGATGAATAGAAGTCTTGACACACGGATGTTACATGTGTGTCGATATTACAATGATTAATTATGAAACTAACTTAGAAAAATAAACGTCATACTAATAGAATCCCAAAAAGTTCTCACTTGTTAAATTGAGCGTGCAGCTTGGAGTAGGGGCAGGAGGGGTCTTGATCTTGACGCAACATGATCTCCTGAATCTTTCCATTTATATATCTGGTTTTTTTCACTCTCTTAAGCCCAAATGTTCATCCTTTTAATTCTCTATCAAACACACAAATTTTAATTCTTTGATAATAATTTAAAATTTTAAAAATTCAAAATTAATTTGAACTTATTTTATTGAAGTAGTAACTCTCTCGCCCCTATTCACATTCCACATATCAATTAAATAATGTTTTTAACAAAAAATATTCAATAATAATTCAATTGATATTTTTAATGAAAAAAAACAATTTATATACAAATGTATTGTCTTCTTAAGTATTAAAATTTTTTATTGGAGAATGGTAAAAGAGTTTTGTAATATTTGATTTATTAAAAGTTTATTTTTAGTAAATGAAACAACATAATAATACTCACTTTGTTCCACGGAAAAAAAATCAATGCTAAATTGGAGTATACCCTCTAACGGTAGTGATGAAATTGAGTGGAGGTGGCCTCTAACGTCAGCAAAATATATTCACGTGTTATTTATGTTAGTTTATGTGACATGTCGGTTAACGGAAGGGTCAAAGTCATAGGCAGAATTAGGGGGTCTAGTATGACTCCCATCCTGAAATTTTCGAGGTTATTTATTTTCCTTTTTCTTATATATTTCTTTTTCTCTTTTACTTTTTTTTTTGTTTTTGTTTTATCATCAAAGTGAGGCGAAAAAAATAGTAACAATTATATTTGTAAACTAATATAAAAAGCTAAAGAAATAAAACAAATTTTTTTTGGATCCGACTATAGTTATCATAAGTTCACCATAGTTTTATCCTATCAAAATTAATAAATTTTTCTTCTATTTTTTTTGTTTTTATTACTGGAATTCATTTTTTCAAGCTAATTAATAACATGAACCACAATATAAGATTTTGAATATATAATATTACAATTTATCTATAAAAGTAGCAAATCAGTTGATTAAAAATTTTAAAGTTTGATTAATAGTCTCATAATTCGGGAAAAAATTATATATATATATATATATATATATATATATATATATATATATATATATATATATTTAAAAGCCATTAGACTCGCAACTCAAAAGTTGACAAGGGTTAGAATAGGATGTTGTGAAATATTATAATTGGACAAAATAAATTTGAAAGAAACACTCCAAGCGTTAATAAATAATTTTTTTATTGATGTATTTTGACCTCCCTCTAAAAATATCTTGGTTCTGCCACTGAGCAAAGTTGAGCTGAAATTTGTAACGTTAAGCATACTTTTGAAAGAAAAAAAAAAGTTCAGAGTGTAAGTTGGATTTCAACTATGTACGTATCTAATATAATTCCACCCACCCACCCACTAATAATAATTAATTAAGAAAAGCGATTTTTGTTGAAATTAAGAAAGTAATAGTTCTAGGCTAAAATTAGAAGAAAATTATGTCTAGTGGATGAATACCAATTATGAATACTAATTACTTTCCTATAAATAAGTAACTAAGTACTTTCTGTATTCTATCATATTGAAACAATGCAAAAATTAGAAGAAAAGAGGGAAAGATGTCAGGTTGATTCGAGAAACATTTGGCGTAGCTTCAAGGTTAATGTTTTTAAAATCAGGATCACATATATAAACTGTCGAAGGACTGAAATCCCCATAACCAGCTCCAATTCAGTACCTTATTTAATCCTAATTTATCTTCCAACAAAAAGTCCCCAAATTTCAGCACAAAATCAGCTACATGAAATCTCATGCTAGAATTGATAAGGCCCATAACAGCATCACTCTTTGATAAGGCCCATAATGTTATTTCCATGCAATCCCAAGTACTTGAAAAAGAGCATCTAATTAAGTGTTGCCTTAAGATATCTCCAAAATTTTCCCTTAATTTTCTGTCCAGTACTTTACTTGAACATAACTAAGTTCAAGAAATTTCATTTTCTGTGCAGGCACATATTAACCGTATGGAACTGATAATCAAATAATGCTTTGACAAGCAATAGACATAACTGTCACTAATTAGCAGCTAACCTTAAATAACCCAAAGTACTTGCAGTATGCAGAAGATCAGAAGCAAGTAACAAATTTTGCTAGCATTAACACAGTCTTCAAACACACTGTCCAAATATACTCTTGGAGTAATTGTTCAAATTGAACTGGGAATACCCCAAGAGAAAATATATTTAATCAATTTAGTATTTTCTAGTACATCATTGGGGTCCAGTCAGACTAACACACTGAAAGAATTTTGAAATATTCTGTTTATGCCAAGCACAATATACGAATCAATTGAAAGAGGAAGAGAACCCAATATCATAGTTTGCCTAAAACCATATTTATTCAAAAAGTCAACTGAATAATGCTAATTAGCAACAAAATGTGATAGAAATAGAATCACTAACCTCTATCCCATTAACATTAGAGTGCAGTACCATAACTGAATTGAATGATTTCCTTATTAGAGTTGTTGAAACTTGAAAATCAATGCGCCTAGCCACCTATTACTAGTGATAAATCTAAAATTTAGGATTGCACTTCACCTTATATGTTTGACCTCAACTATTCCTCAGATGTAAACAGAAGAAAAGAAAGAAACAAGTAAACCATGGTGGTTGGCCTGATTAACGACTATGAAAGTTTACAATCACCATGGTAAAATAAGATCTATCTCTACAAGTTTATTGCAAGGAAATCAATTGCAGTATATAGCTTCAAATGAGTCAACAGAATCAACAAAACTAATTGCAAACTTGAGCCCAAAAAACAAAGAAGAAGAAAAAAGACCACCCCTCCACAGTTTTGTAAAATTTTGGGTCTTACCTTCTTGTGGCGATGCCTGATCAAATGTGTGGATTAGATGTATCTTTAGAGGAGTCAAAGGAGACAGAAGAAACATAAACTTCCACAAAATAATAATCAAATGCAAATGAATAACCATTTTCCTTTTCACAGTTTTCTGTCATAAGTTACAACACTGCGCTGCCACCCCAAGCTCCCACTGTTTAATTTGACAAACAGTCTTGATACTAGATTAAAAGGATAAATTGCAACCGTTAGTAATAGAACAGAATGCCATGCATATATCAACTTTAGTCAACAACGCAGAAGCTATTCAGCAACTCAAAAAATTCCGATCAAGGAAAGTTTTGCATTAGATATGTAGAGCCACTAACTTACTCCTTTAAAATCCTTTCAGATATATCAGAAACAAGCGCATATTTGTTGCTATCGTAACACGCAGTCATGAAAGCTGCAAGAGTAACTTTATCTATGTTTTGGTCTTTATCAACTAGTTTATGGAAAAATAATGCTGCTATGTCTACTTTCGTCTCACTACAAAGCTTTCTGATCAAGGTGTTAACAGTGCGAATCCACAGCTTTTTATCTAGTTTGTCCAGGACAACCATGGCAGTCGAATATTCATCAATTTTGCAATATTCATATGACATTGTCAACCGAGTAACTTCACATGGGGAAATTCCTTTATCGATCATTGCATCATAGAGTGTGCGAGTGTCATCCATCTTGGACTCCTTGCAAAGCCCACTTATAAGAGCACCATAAGTGATACTATCAGGTGCACAGCCATGTTCTGTCATCTTCTGAAAAAACTTCATGGCCATGCTGGCCTTTTTATCTCTACAGTACCCACATATCATGGAAGTATAAGTTTTGCTTGATGGAACCAAGCCAAGCTTAACGGCATCCTCAAAAAGCCTCTCGCTTTCTTTCATTCTCTTTTGACGACAAAATGCAGCAATTAATGTAGTATATAAATGTATATCAGGTGGAATGCCAATTTTTAACATCTTATTAAAGAACACCAAAGCTTGCCTAGTATCTGCACAGTTGCAGCTATCTGATATGAGAATGGTATATGTAACTCTATCAGCATGCAGACCACGTTTAAAGCAGCTCTTCAGCAGTGTATATGCCTCTTGAACCCTTCCCTTCTTACAGAGACCATCAATAATTGCATTATATGTACAAATATTAGGAGAGAATCCTTCTTTACCCATCATATCCAACAATTCATACGCATGATCAAAGCTCCCTACTTTACAGTGTCCATCAATAAGAGTAGTATAAGTGTTAGCATTAGGAACCAATCCCTGTTCCTGCATTCTAGTCAATAGCATGTCTGCTCAATTCATTTTTCCCTCTTTGCAGTACCCGGTGATCATAGCAGTGTATGTATGCACATTAGGTTTGTAATTGTCACTCCTAATGAGTTTAAGGAAAAGCCTAAAAGCCTTATCAGTCCACCCCTTCTTACAGAGACCATCAATCAACACTGTATGAGTATAAACATTTGGTTTCAAACCTTTCCTAACCATTTCCTCTAACAATTCAAAACTTTGCTTAATGCTCCCCCTCTTGCTCAAACCATTTATCAAAGAGGTGTAATTGATAACATTTGGAGTCAAACCCATCTCAACCATTTTATTAAAAAACCATAGACCCTTATTTACAAAACCCTTCTCACAAAATAATCTAACAACCAAAGTACATGTTGCATTGTCAACAAGAAAGCCTCTTCCCAACATTGCACTCAACCATCTATCTGCCTCAGATACTAGCCCCATTCCACAATACCCAATAACCATCAACTTAAAACTGCAAGAATCAGGAGACACCCCTCTTTCACACATTTCATCAAACACATTCTCTGCCACATCAATCATACCCATTTTAACAGCAACACCAACAACAAAATTCAAAGTCCAAGTCTTCAACACCAACCCCTGATTTCCCATCTCAATAACCATACTAACAGCCTCCTTTAACCTCCCAATTTCAGCAAAATTCCTCACCATACACTGCATTACTTCATGGGCTCTCTCCAAATTATCATTCTCAATTAAAGAATAAGCCAAAACAATATAAAATCTTAAAAAGTACCTATATTTAGCATACCCAGTTGCCCAATAAAAGAAACTCAAAGCCACCATGGAACCCGACTCGTCCGAGAGAGAAGCAACAACAGTGATAGCTTGATCAGGAGAGAGAAGCTCAGAATCTATCAGGAGATTCAGCTTCGGAGGTGTTGATCTGAAATGGGTTTGATTTTGGTAGTAAGATTGGCAGACCAGTGAACATACTTGTTTAATTGAACGTGATGATGATGCCGGTAATGTTGCTGCTGATGATGATATAGTGGCGTTTGTATGAAAATGTTCATATTTGAGGTTCAATAATGAGAATGATTTGGATACTTTGTGTTGATAATTTTGGTTAAATTTGCGAACGATGAGAAGAGAAATAGATACCATGGATTTTGTGAAGAACTTTCATGTAGTTGGACTGTAGGAGTAGCCGTTAACAAGTGAGAACTTGAGCGGTTGAGCCGAGCTCAAATTTTAGAAAAATACATTCTATATACTCCTCTTCTAAACTAATCGATTTTAGGAATGAATGTATAGCAAAAATATAGTATCTTTAAATTTATATTTATAAATTTTATAAATTAGATTACTTTTTAAATGAAAGGAGTAATACTCTTAAAATAATTAGCAACTAATCTGGTAACTCCATTTAAAGTGTTTTAAGTAATAGAAAAAAATAAGTTATTGTCACATAAAATCGCTCACATATCGTGATTGTACAATCACATGCATATTTTGATGGCTCACACAAATTACTGAATAAAAAAAAAATTATATATTAACTAATTTCATTCATGACTATTTTGAATTGCAACTGATATGAAACTCTAACGGATAAAATAGAATAATAATATGTGGATTATTTTTTTATTCCCTCCTATATCATACCATGTATAAATTATAATAATGTGTCATAAATTTGTCATATGTAGCAACATTCTAACTAATAAAATTTCTACACTTTGATTCGACATTTTTAGGGGGGAAAAAAGAAATTGAAAAGGTTGACAATCTTTCAATTTTTTGTTGACAAGGTACTGCAGTGTTCTCAATGAAGCTTACAACCTCAAAAATTGACAAAAGGCTACCACAATTCCATATTGAGAGATTGAAACCTCTGACTAAATCCCACGACGTTTATTTATCCACATGACAAATAAACATAGAATAGGTAAGCACGAGAGAAAATTGATACCACATTTTCTCAGCAACAAAAATCCAAGGAAATCTTTTCCCAACTATAATGCATAAAGGAAAGATATAACGTTCAGCAACGTAATGCCTCTTTAAACTCTTACAACATGGTGCTTCCCCTTCTATCTATACATGTTACAACAACGCAATTTTGCAAAGCAGCATACAGTATGTGTAAGCAAATTGCAGAACCTTGACAAGATATTGCATTTCAATTCGCACCGAGCCATTTGCATTCTGTGCTTCAGTTGTTATCAACATTACAAAAGCTTGATCGTCTAGCAATCAATCAGTCATGTCCCAATGTGCATCTCTTCAAACACATTCAGCTTTGTAATTCTTTAATACAAGTTCAACGAGAGCAGCTTTTAGATCTCAAGGTTAATTCTTCTTAGTTCTTCCTGCTTTGAGCACTTTTTGGGCAAATAGGAGATTCTGGTAAGTTACAACACATCAAAGCAGCGGATACAGGGGTGGTTAATAAGCCTGGCTACAAGGCTGTCGGGCTCTGGAATTAGGGCAGATGTTAAGCTGTTCCAGAAATGAAATGTCAATGATTCGTTGAGAACCCTTTTAACCAAGCCATCTTGAAGAGCTCTTTTAGTTTCGGTTGCTGGTGCGGTGAAGAAACTGTTTGCAAATTAAAAGCATTACAGAACACAGAAAAAAAAGGCCACTGAGAGTTACCTAAACCGTATAAGATGAAAATTCCAGCATGCAATTCAATAAGATAAAGGGAATTGCAAGGCAAATTCAGAAGCAATATATATTAGAAATTCAAACATACAACCAATAAAATTTAATCTATAAATCAATTCCTTGTAAGAGGATGTTTAACACCAATTGTAATATAAAACCAACAGTGAAAATAGATGCCGACAGTGAGTAAATTACTTTTTGCATTATTCATACTACATCCATTCCAAATTATAAGATCAATAATTCAATATTGACTTAATAAAAGTCAATTTCAAACTCAAAAATTGACATGAATTTATTTAGTTTATGCCAATACAATTATAAATATCATAAACTACCTAAAAAGTATTACTAGTTATAAGAATTATTGTTTTCCAAACTTAAATAAATCAAGTCAATTCAAAATTTAAAAATGTCCTAAATTGACTTTTATGAAGTCAATATTGATCTTATAATTTGGAACGAAGGGAGTATAATATAATAATATATTGGTCTTTGATGTGTCCTTGATCAAATACGTCGAGACGATTTCATAATCTACCATGTCGGCATGCCATTCTATTCATGTTTCACAGATATTTTTGATATGAGGATATCATGCAAATGTTATGTTCTGAAAGACAATAAATGGGTGGGGTGAGGATGAAACGAAAAGAAACCAAGCTTTGACAATTTTCTCATAATTGGTAATTTAAACAAATTGTGAAGTACAAGGATATCCAATTCTGATATCATTAAAGTATTACAAAGGATAGGACATATTCAAGTCTCAATTCTTTAACAAAAAACTCTGAAAAGATATACCCTTGTAAGCATGTGATCATTTTGAAAACATACCTTATAATATTACCACGACTAATAGGGAAGAAAACCAAAGAGGGTTGCAGTTTCAGCTCCATCTGTTTGTTAGAGAGATTCCTTTTAGCCAGAAAACTTCTACCTACTCTAGTCAGTAGATCAGCTCCATTCCATCTTAAATGGGTATCATCATATGTTGAATAAAACTCTGCTAAACACTCCAGTATGAAGGGACTGCAGAGAAAGGTTGAGTATCACTACAGAAAACAAAAGAATAAAACAAAATACACACACACATATATGCACTATGAAAGCGTTTTCCTGTCGAAGTTCACCATTCATGATAGTTTGAAATAATTTTCATATGTAGCTATTAATAAACTGTATGAGTGGTCACTAGGCAGCATGCTCTCTTCACCCAACAACTCTCCATATATTGCATTTAACACAAGAGTATTGATAAATAAAACCTAGCAAGGAGTGAGTGAAAATGATAAAGTTTAAAGCACAGACAAAGCTATATAACATATCGAATAGGTAGTGTACAAAAGTGAACTTTGGTAAGATCAACCATAGAATATAAGTAGTTGAACTTACACTTGAAAGGGGGAAAATCAGTTTATAGATAAAAAGTTAATTCAAAAATTGCACAACAAAACAATCCTTCTCCACTACTCTTGTATATTAGAAAAAGATTAAGAGTATGAATAAATGTATAAATATAAATAAAAACCTGGCATGCAAATAGCAAGTTGATGCCATACCTGTGCTTTCTAAATGCCATTACAGCACCATTCAAATTGTTTCCACCAAGCTCATCTTCCAGGCCAACAGTATTATTAAGTGAAGATAATGGCTTCAACACTACAATGTCCGTATCAAGATAGATTCCCCCATACCTGAGCACACAAGCAACAAATGCACAAATTCATTGGTGATAGTATGCATAATCAAAAAGACCATATTTGGAAAACTTTGAGAAAATTTCGTGAATAATTGTCTCATATTGGCCAGGGGCTTACTAAACAGATTTGGAAAACTTGATAAACTCTCATGTTCATGAATTGTATTAAGTTTTATTATCCAAATTTTCTAGTATTCCTATTCTACAGTCTGCTACTTTAATGCTGAGTCACAGTCTCCACCCCAGGTCGATGAATTCATCTCCGAGAACAATCTATCATATCCATAATTACTGTAAATTTCAGTCTCAGAACTCTGATGGATAAACCTCAATTTCATCATTCAGTTTATACAACATTTAGATTACTTACTTGTAGAGGGCAGCAAGCCGGACAAGTTCACTGAAGTGAGTAGGATAAAATTTTGTCTTCTTCCATTCAAACCAGACAGAAGCAAATATATGGGTGGGTGTGTCCTTCAGCAGCTCGTCAAGATTTGGCATGGCTACAGCTATCTTAAAACTGTGAAACAGGAAAACAACAAAACCTGTTAGTTGTTTGGCATCTATCGAAGTAATCTAACTCACTGCTCAATCATAAAAAGCCACAAGTTCTACTAGCAACTTCTCAAAACCCCTCAACAATATAAATACATAAGCCGACAACAAAGTCTGATAAAGGTATCAAATTTCATAGTGAAAGAAAGCTGGCCATAAGCAAATTCATAGAAGATACAAAAGTAACACATTAATAAGTTTACTTGAGGAATTACCCGTCCTTCACAAAACCATCGAAGAAATTAAGCTCAATTGTTTCAGAAAATATCACCACACATGCATCTCGATGGTGAAACAGAAGGCTTTCAAGCCCCCGTTGGTGCCGTACGCTGAAGGCCCATGGTGGCGAATTCCACACCATAAAAACCCTCATAGAACACTTTCCTTTCCTAAAGAAAGTATCCATGAAATTTGAAAAAGACAGACGGCGATCCAATCCAGGATAATAACCCCATCTCTTGCCATCAGCATACACTTGACCTGAAAACTCAGATTTAACCCTTGCATTAGCATTTACATGCTTCAAACCTCTTAATTCACCTGAATTACCAGCAGCCACATCCACTCTTTTAGCATTACTATCTGTGCCACCAACAACTCTCTCACTAAATAAACCATTTTGTGCATTGTCATCCAAAGTTCTTCGCTCCACTCTCTTCATTTCAGTTTCCTTGGCTTTAATTTGACCATTGATTCTATTACCCTCGATATCATTAACAATAGCAATCCCCAGTGGCTTCTTCACAATAAAAGGCACTTTTTTGAACTCATTCAACAATCCCTTTTGAACCAATTTATCCCCCCTTGTTAGCCCGGTAACCCCAACCCCATCTGGATCTTGTAAAAGGGGGTTATTCATAGGATTCAACAGCTCCAAATTCGATTTGAACATTTTATCTCTCCTCAAAAAATCACTCTTTTTATCAAACCAATTCCCCCACCCCTCCCTCAAAGGCGAATCCCTATTTCCCACCTTCAACAAAAGCGCATCCTCAATCCCCTTCACCTCTCCTGCTTTCCTCCTCACACTTTCATCCACGGGAATATCATCAGAGCCAAACGCAGCCTTACTAGGATCCTCCACCCCAAACCCTAAATTCGCATCGAAACTAGCATAATCCTCCCACTGATCAATCGATCTCTTGTCAAAAGCACGTCGAATCGAATTACTTAAATGATCAAAATAGTAGCCAGAAACCGAACCCCTATACGACTGATCGTTATTATCCTCTTCTTCAAACTCTACCCCGCGGAGAATCTCGTCCTCGTTAGAAACCTTAGACGGATCGGACTCCTCCTGAGCGCCGTCGTCAAGCTCGTCGATCCGGTCTTCGGATCCGGTTGCTGATTTGAGGTCATCGGGATCGGAGTCCTCGAGAAGTGGATCGGATAAGGAATTGGCGTCCGTGGAGTGGCGGAGAGGGTCGGAGGTGAGGCGGCTGTGGAGGAGAGAGACGGAGAGAAGGAGGAGGAGGGCGGCGGTCAAGGCGCAGAGGTGGGCGCCGTAACGGGGACGACGCCTTCCGCGGAGGTGCCTAAGCATTTTGGATTAAACTTGGGGGAGTGTGGACTGAGGAGTCCGCCGGTAAATGGAGTAGAATGAATACAAACATGGAAGAGAGAGAAAGATAAAAAGAGATTCAAAGTGGCGGGAAGCAGCCGCTTTTATTACTAGTACTACTACTCTCTCTGTGTGTCTAGTATTGAAATTGTTTTCTATTTTTCTTTTATCTTTTTCGAATAGTATATCTTGACTTTTAATTGTGGGTGTTTATTTGAAAAAAAATTAAGATTCTGCTAAATATCCATTATAAAATGGTCATTAGTAAAACAACTTGAAAATACATACATTAAACGGGTTAAAGATCAAAAAGAGAACATCATGTCATGTCCCAAATGTAGCATCAAGCTTCATATGACCCTTGCACTGCACCAAACTCCTAAAATATAACTGGAGCTAAACCAAGCCTTTACCTGATCCTTGATACTCAAGCCACCCCAAATATTTTGATTTGAGGAATTTGGGATACTACCGTATTGATATATATAGGTCTCTACCATTTTCACCGTCTTGTTTGTCTGCTTAATTTGCATTCTGGAGCTAGAATTATGATCTTCTCAAGTAGTTGGAACCACCCCAGCAGTACAAGACGACATATCACTACTTTCAGCAATTTTAACACCATCCTTGCAACCTCAACTTTTGCCTTCATCAGAGCTAGCACTCTTTTTTAATTACTCAAGTCTGGCCTAATCAGCTTTCTAAGCTTGCCTGCCAAACCCTCATCTGCTGCATTAACTTCTTCACCTTCGCATTGTGTACAAATGGCATGGCATACCCTCAGAAACCCCAGCAAAACCTTTAGTATCTCGATTCTTCCTGAGTTTACTCCGGCGATTAAAATCTCTTCCACCACAATGTCGCTGTTCTCTTTGATAATGCGGTTAGCATCAATTTCCATCTTCTTTGCTGTCATCAGTGGCTGCTCCAAATCTATTTGTTTCTGAAATTTGGGCTTCTCTTTATATCCAATATTTTCATCCCCATCGATCGTTTGGTCTCGCTGAAGGTCTATATTTGTTCATCTTTACCCAGTGATTGTGAGCCTGGTGCAACAAGTCCATGACTTCATCCAATGATGCATTCAGATCACATTCATCATGAATCATATCCATGTCATTGTCTTCTTCTTGTGTGCATATTTCCGGAGCCACACTTAAGCCAGCAAAAACACTTGTTCTATCGTTTCTGGTATCTGAACCCTTATTTTCTTACTTTCAAGATAAACTGTTGGTACTTCTTGATGGTAGAAGACTCGAGTTTGTGGAGACAAACCATAATGTAAGCTAGAGATGCAAGACCATGCTGAATCAGATGGCTTTGGCTGTAAATGATTCATTGCTCTCTCTGCGTGGAAATTCAAGCTCATATTTGCCATGTGACCCCTCCGGATATCCATTATCAAATGAAAATGAAGGATTCTTGCATTTTTCCCTTTTTGGGCCAATTATATTGGGCCTACTTATTTGATTTGTTCATTGGGTCCTCCTTATTGAGTCTTAAATTATTTGGCCTAGTCATTATATTATTATTTACATTGGATCTTTTTTAAGATCGGGTTGATCGATTGGATCGACCCATTAGATATTTTAATATCTCTATCTTTGACTTGTAATGATGAAAAGGATGACGGTTGACTAAAACACCGCCATGCATTAATGTGGATGGGATCATAGTGGTGGTTACGTGTGAAAGCGATGACCAAAAGTAGTAGGTAGACTACATGCGATCGAGTAGAATCCATCGGATCGGTCGGTAGTGTCGGATAGTAGTGGGTGGCACGATGTCGAGGCAAGAAGAGTATAACTTAGCAAGGAGGTCTTCCTGACGAGTGCGTTAACATTCACATTGATAATCACATACACACGACGGAGAATTATTATCTCTCTCAATACACTAGACATTACATCCTCCATTGTTAACCTTGTGAAACACATTATCTCGACTCTCGCGCTTTGGTATCCCCAAGCCAGAACGGTAGTCAAGCTTGTGGTGTTTATCGTGTTTCTTGTCTGCGAGGATCGAGGCGTCTTACGTGATTGGGGCGTGGCGAAGATCTTGGCGTTAACATTGGCTAGAAGGAGGGCTTTTAGTTAGTGTCATTAAAATTTTCAATCACAATTGTTTAACCTACTTGGAAGATGATGAGGAGTAGAGATGAGTACGCCTTGAAGGAAAGGCGGCGATGGTATTAGCTCATCATTGCCTCGTGTTTGATAAAGGATCGTGCAGGTCCTTAAAAATGCTCACGAGAACACGACTCTAAGTATAATTGAGGAGATCTCTCGTCAGAAGATCCGTGGTGGGGCAGACGTAAGTTGGTTTTCAATGCGGATAAGGGCGTGATCGTGGTCGAGGTGGCGGAGGCTCACCAGGCAGAGACTCATCGTCGAAGTGATCGGAGGAGACGAGGCGCCAAGTTGGCGAGGATGGCGAGCCAAGCGGATAAAGCCTTGGAGGTTTTATTGAAGCAGAGAGAAGATATAGCCGAACAGATGCTTGGCGTGGCGGAATTAAGGGAACGAAGCATCTAGCCGTATTCGATCCGAAAGGCGGAGTAGGCATAAGGAGATATCACGGCGAGAGAGGCGAGGGCGGGAGTATTACTGCGCGTGTATGCAGGGATCGTTCTCACACGTGGGGGAAGATCGAGAAGCGAGAACTCCGTGGCCCGAAGAAAGCCGCGATGGTCGTTGGTTCTCATCATCGAGGCGACGACGAGACGAAGAAAGCGGTCGAGGGAGATCGTGCGAAACCGAACAAGGGAGTATCGGCGTGACCATTCTCATCAAGAGGAGGAAAAGTGTGCGCGGAGTAGATCGAAAGCCCCGAGGCGATGGGATCTGCAGGAGGAGGTCGATCCACTCGAGAGAGAGAATGTCGTTCATGAGAAAAGAGGTTTCCTCGCGGCCGAAGGTGTTGATTTTACGGTAAAGGAGTTAAAGAACTCCGAAAGCAAAGCGGTGGTGAGTCAACGGAGTGAAGGACACTCCGGGAAAGAAAGGCGTCCCCTTTTTCCTCGGATATTCTCGAGGAAGGCGGATATCACCAAAAAGTTGCCTCGTATGGAGAGTTACGATGGGTCAGGAGATCCTATGACCATAGTCGAGGCGTTCGATCGGTGATGGACTATTATGACTTCTTGATCTTGCTTGCCAAGTGCCACACTTTTGTCGCGTATTTGAAAAAAGATGCGAGGCGGTGGATGGGGACTTTACCATCGATTCGATATCCTCTTGGGATGAGAGCTTTGTGATAAGTTCCATTACACGTTTTGGGAGCAAGAAGAAGAAGGAAAGCCTACGGGTTCTCTACAGAGATCCGGAGTTCACCAAGTGAATCTTTAGGCGGTATGTAAAGAGGTTTAGAAAGCGGTTGGTCGGTGTCAGAAACCTCAATGATCTCGGTTGTAGGTTTGTTCGAGCAAATTTAGATCTGGTGAAGTCAGAAAGTTGGTGAAGAAGTTGATGTTCCACCATCAAGAAAAGCTGGCGAAGCCTTTGACAAAGCGGAAGATTATATTGTTGTAGAAGAGGCTATGAACGACTGAAACATCCTTCTTCGGACCATTTAAAGAGATAGAAGTTCCCAAGGCGAAGTTGATCGAGGAGGAGAAGCGGGGGGTATAATGATCGGCTAGAAGGCGATTCGAAGAAGTCTGATAACTCATGGCGGCATGGAAGTAGTCGTCCACTGTTCCGCCTTAGAAGGTAAATAAAGGTCTACCTGGCCCGAACCACGAGATGGGTCGGTGATTTTGGATCGGATCGAAACCGGACCTTTTTGAGCCACCTCGTGATAATTATAGAGACGGAGACAAAGGCAACTCTCGTAAATATTGTGGTTATCATCAATGGTATGAGCCGTGACACTAATGAGTGTTGCTTGATTAAAAGATTTCGTGGAGAAGAAGATTAAAGGAGGCTTCTTTGGTTCGATATGTGGTAGAGAAAGACCAACGTGATCAATGAGAATATCAGCCGTCTTTATTTGAGACGGTTCAAATGGCTTCATCTATCCAAAATGCTTGATCTCACATGCTTGAAGCACGTCATCGATGTAATAATAGGGTGGATCTGTAGGGAAGTTGGCGGGAAGAAGAAGAAGGCTTACTGGATTCGGTTATGTCTCTGGCGGATGCTCCATGAAGATCGACGAGACCATTCCGAGGGGAAATCATATCATTTCGGATCTGATTATCCCTTGAGCCCATCGAGCCACATGAAGGGCATTGGTGATCCGCAGCCAAGTGGGCTCGGTGGATGTGAAAGCGCGTGATGATGAACAGCGGGTCTTGATGGATATTACGTATGTATGCCCATTACTATCGGAGGATCATCTTGATGGGCAAAAAATGGAGGTCGGGGGGGAGGCTCCTTTATACGGTTTTAATGACGATCCGGTCGAAGTTGCGAGCCTTTATTGAACTCCAGGTTATCTTGACTGACACCTCGGCGGTAGAAATAGCGTGTAAATTCTATGTTGTGCATGTAGATTAAACTGATGCCATCTTGGGAAGACCTACTTTGGCGGCTCTCAAGTGTGACCTAAATCCCTCGTTTCAAAATCAAATTCCCCAGCGATGCATGGAGTAGGAGAGGTGGCGGGGGACTTAGATCTGGCAAGACGATGTTATCGGAATCTTTGTTATTTAAATGGAGGTGGGGGTTAGTAAATGAGAAGCAGAACAATGGCAATTGAGATCGAACCTTTCGAGAGAAGCGGCTCGAAGCGTTGGTAATCCCTGCAGGTGGGATAGAGGAGATCGAATTGATCATCGGAAAATCGGACAAAATAGTGAAGATCGGTTTGGGCCTACCAGAGCCTCTTTGGACAAACCTTATAGAACTCTACTGACTGCTTATGCGGATATCTTTGCATGGGAACCACACAGGATATACGGAGTTAAGCGGAAGATGGTGAGCATAGATTGGATGTAGATCCCTCGAAGAAGCGAGTTCGGTGAAAAGGCGGATCTTTTGCGCCGAGGCGACGAAGATCATCGATGAAGAGATTGTAAAGGCATTATTAGGCTGACTTCATATATGAAATTGATTACCCGGAGTGGATGGCGAATGTGGTGTTGGTGCGAAGCGAGAATGGAAAATGGCGGGTTGCATCACTACCGATCTCAATAAAAAGCTTGTCCAGAAGGACTTTTATCCTCTGCCCATGTGTCGATCGGCTCATCGATGCCACTTGGTATGCATTACTAAGCTTTATGGATGCTTTTTGAGGTTATCATCAAATATCCATGTGTAAAGAGGACATTTCAAAAGGCGGCGTTCATTACATACAGATTCGGTGTATGCTATAAGAAGATGACTTTTGGCCTTATAAATGTTGGAGCCACCTACGGAGAATGATGAACTTCATCTTGACGAGCGGTAGGAAGGAACATGGAGGTTTATGTAGATGACATGATCGTGAAGAGCATGCACGAGTTGAAGCATTTAGACGATCTGGAGGAATGCTTTCGGTGTCGAAACATCGTCAATGAGACTCAATCCGGCCAAATGTACTTTTCGGCCTTAGTGCGAGAAAGTTTTGGGATATCACAGTCGATCGGAGGGCATCGAGGCCAATCCGGAGAAGATCGAGCCATTCTTGACATGAAGACTCCTCGATCGTTCAAAGGCGTCAACGTCATTTGGTAGGATTGCGACTTTAAGGAGGTTAAATCGCCAAATCTGCGGAGAGATGCCTTTCTTTCTTTGACACCTTGAAGGGCGAAGAATGCGAAGGCGTTCAATGGACTTGGTGTGAAGATGCCTTCGAGGCATTAAAACCTATTTGTCTTTTGCTCCTTTCTTGGTGAAAGCCCGCCCCAATGAGAGACCTTATATTTATACCTTACGACAAGTTCGATTTGGCGGTTGGGCGATCTTTGGTTTGGGGGAGGTTAGTGGGAAGCGACATCCGAGGTCTATTATATCGACGCGTTCTACGAGATCTTTGAAACCAGTACCCGAATATTGAGAAATTTGCCTTTGCTTTAATAATTGCTAGTAGAAAGCTTGGTAATATTTTCAAAAGTCGGCTCTGATCGTCTACCGGATCGACCATTGAAGAAGGTGATGGGCAAGCCTAGAGGTTTCGGGGAGACTAGCGGCATGGACTATGGAGTTGTCCCAATTCTTCATTGAATACCATCCCCGACGTCTATCGAGGTCAAGCCTTGGCCGATTTTATGGTGGAATGTTCGTTCAAAAGCGGATCTTAGAGTTTGCGGAGAATCTTTGAAGGCGTCCAATCGGCGATTGTGGTTCTTGACGAGATCAAAATGCTTGGGCGTTATATCTGAGATGGATCTCTCTGATGGCTGATTAGTGGGGAATGAATTATCTTGACAAGTCCGGGAGGATTCAAAGTTAATGAGCCATCGATTCGGGTTTAAAAGCGGCGAACAACGAAAGCGAGTATGAAGCGATCTTAGCGGTGTTATTTGGCGAAGAGTCTAGAAGTCAAAAAGCGATCATTCTGATGACTCTCGGTTTGATCGTGAAAATTTGTCGGGGAGATTATGAAGCTCGTGGGACGGATGATCAAGTACTGGCGGAATTAAAAGGCCGACTTGATATTTCGCCCGTATGAGTTTGAGGGCATAGGCGTGGCGATAATTCCATTCTTAGATGCTGCTATCGAAAGGTAGCCCCTACGGATGCGAGATGTTTTCAACGGATCGGTTTATTTGGAAGTTTTGCGGCGGTAGAGTGTTGACGTACGAAGCGGTGATGTGTATCAGCGATCTAGCTCTTTGGATGACTCCTACATCGAGTATTTGGCGAGATGGCGTCCTTCCGCCCGGATCGAGATGTTGGCGAAGAAGATCAAGTACAAAAGTGTCGATTTTGTTCTTATTGATGGGGATCTTTATCGATTGGCATTTTCCTCACCATTCTTTGAAGTGTACGGTTCCATCGAAGTAGAGTATGCTCTTGGGAGGTTCACGAGGGTATTTGCGGTGATCGTATGGTTGCAAGAGTCCTTGGCTTATAAAGTACTTGACGAGGAATCTTATTGGCCTACAATTTTCAAGGAAGGCTGAGTATGTCGAGAGATGTGAAAAATGCCGACAACGATCAGATCCACATGACCGGCGGAAGAGCTATATTTCGATTTTATCTCTATACCCTTATTTATGCAGGGGGTAGATATATTGGGTCCGTTTCTAAAGCTAAAAAGGTCAAGTCGACTTCGTCATAGTTCTTTATTGATTACATGACTAAGTGGGTGGAAGTGAAGCCACTTGATTAATAACGAACAAGAGTGTTTGAAGTTCATAAAAAGAGTTAGTAGTGTTTAAGCCGGGATTCCTAGAGTGTTGATATCGGACAACGGGCCTTGATTCGTGGGATCTAAATTTGAAGGATTTTTAAAAGGCTGAGGATTGACATAAGAAGACTTGATTGGCTCACCTACGATCGAATGGGACAAGTTGAGGTGACCAGCGGAGACGTTCTTGAAGCAGGATCAAGCCTTGATTGGATGAAGCTAAAGGAAGATGGCGGAAAAAGATTGCTTTCGGCGTCTTTGTGGGCTACTAGGACTACTGAGGGACCACCGCGAGGATTCACCTTTTCGGTGGCTATAGTGCGATGCCTTAGTCCGGTCGAAATTGGATCTCAAGTCTTGGTTAGTCAATTCAAAGAGATCTCTGATGATGAAGGGGTGAAGGCTAATTTGGATCTGCTTTAGAAGAAGTCGGAGAGGTAGCTTTACTCAAATTGGTCGCTTATCATCGAAGAGTAGCTAAGCATTACAACAAAAAGTCGAACTTGCAGATTGAAGTGGGGACTTAGATCTCGGAGAAGCCAAAAGCCTCTACGCCTCAAAATATGGGAAAGTTAATGCAAGCTGGGAAGAAGTGGTATGAGGTGATCGAAGTATCAAAAGCCAGGACATTCTAGGTTAAAGGCATTAGATGGTTCGAGATCAAGAGAACACTTGGAATCTTTGGCGGGCTTGAAATATTTTCAATAGAGATCAAGTCGATTCTGGGAAGTGCATACATGATTGTCCATTATCAATAAAAGTCACTTTTTCACAATCAATTGATTTGGTCTATTTGTCCTAAGGTCCTGATGGTGTAAGGAGGTATGGT
This sequence comes from Panax ginseng, assembly GCA_020205605.1. NCBI lineage: Eukaryota > Viridiplantae > Streptophyta > Magnoliopsida > Apiales > Araliaceae > Panax > Panax ginseng. Next base: position 86,001,020 of record CM035150.1, on the reverse strand, counting down.
AGGACTCATTTGGCCATTCGATGGCGACCACTTATTTGTTACCCGTGTGGTAGACAAATCCTATGATCTATATTGATTTTACCGAGGGTGGTAAGTCGATGGTCCTTTATTGATCACGGTCTGTTGTCTAAGGTCTGATGGTGTAAGGAGGTATGGTAGGACTCATTTGGCCATTCGATGGCGACCCAACTTATTTGTTACCCCGTGTGGTAGACAAATCCTATGATCTATATTGATTTTACCGAGGGTGGTAAGTCGATGGTCCTTATTGATGATCTGGTCTGTTGTCCTAAGGTCACGATGGTGTAAGGAGGTATGGTAGGACTCATTGGCCATTCGATTCGATGGCGACCCGTGTTTAAATTTGTTACCCGTGTGGTAAGGTAGACAAATCCTATGATCTATATTGATTTTGGTAGGAAGGTGGTAAGTTCGATGGTCACATTTTTATTGATCTAGTCTATTGATTTTGTCCTAAGTTCACATTGATGGTCTTATATACTAAGTTCTGATGGTCCTTATATCGCTTGTTACCCCAGAAGCGGTAAGCAAGATCTTGTTATTGCAAAGAGGTCGGTAGAATTCACCTCACAGCATGGTAGATCTCACACTTGATGCAAGTGAGTATATATTACTTTATTTTATTTAAGTGTTGAGTTCGGTTCATTCAATTTAGATTCGATTAATTACATCCATAAAATTGATTCACTTCATTTCATAAATTAGCTATTATATACCTTAGGCGATTCACTATTTGAGTTGATTCATTGATCTTGAATTATTGACAAAAAACTAATCAAAATTGAAGTCATAATCAAGAAAGTTGAAGATTCATCGATAAAATAAAACATTCATTCATTCATTCATCCATAACATTAACTAATTATACGAACATAGAAGTACTGTCCAAATCCATATAAAAAGTTTCAAAACAATCCCAAAGACATAAGCAGTTAATTTTTACATAGTCGAGAATAAAGCGGGAAGGACATTGAGCACCACGCCGTCCTCGGAATTAAGAAGATCCGGATCGGTGGCGGTAGATAACTTTTCTTTACCTCGCTCTCGGAAGTCTTCATACCCCTCTGAATAGACCTTCATGATGTCGGCATTAAGCTCATCCGAATCCCTGTATTCTATTTGAATCTGCTTCATGACTCTTGGTAGGAAGAGGGCCCGTCCCTCAAGCTCTTTTATTTTTGTGGCCGAAGTTTGTGGGCGCTTGGCCTTATGTCTTGACTCCTCGTCACGGGCCTTCGCTTTGAGCCTCGCCAAGTTGAATCATGAGCTTGGTTGGTGAAGAAAACTCCTCATTTTGGCCTTGAGAGTAGGTTTTCTTGACCGGTAAAGGCGTTCATGTCGATTAAAACTTGTTGGCCGGCTTGGATATGACCGGCCCATCCCATCCATGGCCCTTAGCTCGTCGTCAGACGTCTTGAAGTCCATCTTAGCTTTCGATCTAAGTCTCTTTGAAGGCCGTCGATGGTATGAAGAAGCGTCTTCGCGATCGGCCCTTTCTCGAGCGAAGTCGATCTCGGCGTGTTGATCTCTGTCTTATGAAATCTTCTTCGGCCTCCCCATTTATGTGCCTCGGGATATAAGCGTCCGAAGAAAGCGATAATTAGCTGCACATGTTCAATCGGTGTTGAGATATCTAAGCAGAAACGAGAGAAATAGAAAATAAAAGCTATTATTTACCTTGGCGGATAAGCTCATCCCTCGTCAATGATTTCCATTCGTATGGTAATTTGAGCCGGTGGTCATGACATTCGGGAAAGCTCGAAAAGATCGAATGGGAAATTTGCATTGAATCTAGAGCCCGCAGTCGGGATCCCATAGCCTCGGCATGATAACCACGACTGAAGGGCCAAAGTCGTTGAGGGGAAGGTCTCGATCTTCGGGAGAAGAAATTTGGTTGCTTTCGGGGAGGTGGGGTCGCGTATCTGATCTCGGGAGAGGCGATTTATTTGGAATGGGTTCTCGGGGAGATGCGGTGAGCGAGAACTTGGATGGGTATCGGTGTCGCTTCCTCTCTACGGGCGGCGTTGGAACAATTTAAATCCTGCTCACCTTCTTGGTAATTTGTATTTTTCTAAGTGACCACGAAAGTGGGATGAGTGAGAGGCCGAGGCACCTGAGTTCTTGGTGGTCGGGGGTTATCTTGGTTTTAATTTTTTGATCAGGAGGATCTTCTTGATCGGAGACGATCGAAAGCAAGCCTCCTCGTCGAGGATTGATGTGGTGGTTGGCTCGGTTTAGGATGGCGGAAGAAATTTGGGAAGAGGTGTTGATCTGGGTTTCTAGTGGCCTCTCTTCTTGGCGAGACGAAGGGTCTCTTCCGATCGTGAACCTCATCGACTTTTGGTTCTTACATTTGGGGTTCATCGGTATGTATTTCGGGGGTTGGCTCGGCTTGGGGTAGCCTCTGTTGGTAGACTCTCAACAACTTCGAAGACTTCTCAGAGCAAAAAATCTTCAAACTCCTTTATTTCTAAGAGCTCGGTTCGATCAAAGATCTTGCATGAAACAAAAGGTCCTATGTTAGATTCCCCATCATAAAAACATTTTCAAAAATTTATATATAAAATAGACCAATACTTACATTTATGGTCATATAACCATACTGCTTGAGAGAGTCCGTACTTCGGCTCCTCTTTGGGAAAGTTATCAAAAAGCTCCATCATCTCAACTTCCGTTCTTGAGAGAGATATCTCGAAGTCGTGAGAGATCTTCTCGTCGATTGGCCCGATTCGGTATGAAGAGATTTCGGGACCTTTGGCGAAGAACCACTACCGTGCCATCCCCATCCCCTATTGCTCGAAGGAGTGTTCACCTGTGAACGTCTCTCGAACTTTTCTCCAGAGCTTGAGGAGAGTGTTTCTTGAGGGCTTTAAACCCTTTCTCTCTGGATTGGGCGATCTTGTGTACGGTGAAGAAGAAGTCGAGAAGGCTCGGCCTTGATTTCATGGCGAGAAAGCAACAAAGGCCAAAATGTGAATATAAAATTTGGTACCAATTAAGGTGAACCCACGCCCGAGGAACCCCGATATAGTCACTTTATGAAGGCGTGTAGAGGAAAGCGGACCCCCTTCCAAGCAAGGTCGCGGGGCGGTTGTATCGACCCTCTGGTAGTTGATACATTTTCTCACACCGGATCACAGGAGCCCTAGCCAGCGTGAGTATCGAAATGTGGTCTTTGAGATCGAATCCTCTTTAACTTCGACCGGTGACAATAGAGGAGTGTTAGCGTCGAAGCGATCCGTATCCTTGTAGTATTGAGGAGGAGTTTTGGGGGTTTTGTAGGAGGATTCTTATCGGTTTTCTTTCCTTTGGGGTTTGAGGTTGAGGTTCCTTGGCGGGTGTTAGGGTTTGGTGAAAGCAGCGTTGATCGATTATTCTTAAAAGGGTGAACTTTGTTGAGAATCTTGGGAAGCCATTTTGTGAGTTTCGTGAGAGGAGGACGAGATAGTTGAGAAAAAAGAAAACTCAAAAAGTTTCGAATTTCAAATGGGCGAGTAAAGCTGTCAAATTTGGTGAAGTTATCTTTTATCTTGTGATTTACCACGGTGTCTGGTAATACATTAAATGTTAGTAATGATTTAGAATTTGAATGGGAAGCGTCAGGTTCGGGTCGAGATATTTATTAAGCGAGCCTTTACGATTTGGGCCTCAGATTCTCCTCTCGTTTCATCTCTTGAGCGATGAATGGGTACATTTCGATTATTTCTCACTATGGACTTTTAGTAAAATATCATGGACCATTTATAGTTTTCATTAAACATTAGATTCGACAAAAAAACTAGGGGCGATGTTGGGTCGTGATATTTCCCCTTTGGGCCAAGTATATTAGGGCTCTTATTTGATTTGTTCATTGGGTCCTTACTATTGAGTCTTAAAGTTATTTGGCCTAGTCATTATATTATTTCTGTTGGATCCTTTTAAGATCGGGTTGATCAGTGGATCGACCCATTAGATATTTTAATATCTCTATCTTTGACTTGTAATGATGGAAAAGGATGACGGTTGACTAAAACACCTGCCATGCATTAATGTGGATGGGATCATGGCCGTGCGGTGGTGAAAAGCGATGACGAAAAGTAGTAGATAGACTACATGCGATCGGCGAGAATCCATCGGATCGGTAGTGTCGGATAGTAGTGGGTGTACACGTAATCCGAGGCAAAGAGAGTATAACTTAGCGAGGAGGTCTTCATAAGCGAATGCGTTAACATTCACATTGATAATCACATACACACGACTAAGAATTATTATCTCTCTCAATACACTAGGCATTTACATCCTCCATTGTTAACCTTGTGAACACGTATATCTTGACTCTCACGCTGAGGTTATCCCCAAACGGAACGGTAAATCGAAGCTTGTGGTGTTTATCGTGTTTACTGTGCTGGATCAGGGCGTCTTACGTGATTAGGACGTGGCAGAAGATCTTGGCGTTGACAAATATCAAAACAACTTGTTAAGCCTTTTGACTCCAGAATATGTGATAAGCCTTTCCTATTTGATGAAGAGAGGAAATTCCCGTCAAAGGAACAGTTCTAGTAACCATTGCATCATGAGATGTTCTGTTAGGAAAGGGAATGCTGAGGAATGTTGAAGTTGATCATGAAGCAAGAAACTATCTGATTCTAAGTTAGGCTTGAAAGAATTCATGAAAAGATTTTGTTCAGACTGCCTAAAAGCAGTTATACCTGATGAGAAGCCAGGCTCAATACAACTGCGTGCATTTTCTACCCTATCACTCTTTCTAAACCTACCATCATCACCCTTCTGTCTTCCTTCTGTCTTGACACAAACCCAGTGGTGTACCTCAGTTGGAAAATTCAGTTGTGATGCTCCTGGTAATTTGCCCAAACCCATTGTTCTATGCTATGTTCATTCTCTCACATATTGTTCATTCTGCCCTAATCAAAAAGTGTCTCCTCATCAGTTGCCTTTCTAAATGTATTAGTATCATATGGTTCCGTAGATGCTCATGGTGCTTAGTCACTTGAGATATGATAATTTCACTTTCTATCAGAAACCTGTCACTCATAGAAGAACCTTCCACACTAGTTTCTCTTGTTACTGAGCGGCCTTTTCACTGATCAAAAACCTGTCATTATCTACTCTTTCAACTATGCCCATTGAGTTAACTCGCTTTCTGAATTTTCCAACTTGTCTGGTGATTTCCTTTGCAGTTTGTCTACAAGACATTTTAGTGTTCAACCTTCTTGGATTGAACTACATTTGCTTCTTGGATTGAACTGCCGTAGAAGTATACCCCCAACATCATTTTCATACTCTTCAAACTCCATGGAAACTGCCATTAAAATTTAAATCCAATACTAACAAATAGTAGCCAACTTGAATTTTTAAAGATACAAAATTGAACTTTCTGGCTGAATAGTAATTAAAACTAAAATATTTTAAATTTCAAAATATAAAATACCTCCTTACCGCCAAGGACTGCATATATGAGATACTAAATCAAGGAACAAGATCATTCACGTCAAATGCGTCTCGGACATCAACAAATCCAGGACTAACTTGGAAAGCTTAAACTTCTGTAACAACATAAAAAACTTGAGCACAAATCCTTACAAATTAACATATCACATTCTTTTATAGAAAAGGGGGAAAAATTATAACTGAATGAAGCAAAACATGTTATGTTATAACAAAATAAGACAGAATATTTTACTCAAAAGAAAAATACTAAACATAAACACAACATCATATACATATCCACACTTGTCATAATCTTAACATACACAATACGTATCGTAGGATATGATACTTAGAATACGATTCAGTTACGATTTAATACGATGCACAATACTTTTTAAAGTTAGCAACTCACTTGAAAAAGTTTTTATATAAAATCAAAAGAGTAAAAACAAAACTTTTAAACCTTCTACCATTTCAAATGAAGAGGATTTTTAGTATAAACATATTCTATATGGCTTGATGAGCCTTTAATCACTTTTTATATATCTTCTTCAGAATGTCACTCTATTTTTCTCACATCACTTTCTATAAGCAGATACATAAATCACCATTTGTTAATTTGAATTATTCTCTTTTATTTTATAGATAAAAAGTGAATCTGAATTTTGATTTTCTCTTGTTTTACACAAAATAATCCCTTGGTTTGGCACAAAATGAATTTTATTACGACTTTTTAAATTAATTTATATAACTTATTGAGAAATTCTTAAGTTGGTACAATATGGTGGCCAAATATATTAATTTTACGGATGCAAACATTACAAATATTAATAACCAAACAAACATACTTCTGAGTTTTACATTATAGTCCAAGTGTTAAATACTATATTTTTGAGTAATAATTATTTATACAAAAATAATTTTTCAAACACGTTTGTTTGTGGAGTACTCATCGGTTGTGTTGGTGCAACCAAAAACGATTTCTTTTATTTTCTATCCTTTTAACACTCTTCTTTGGATGATGGTTGTACTAAATTTTATGAACAAAACTTTAAAGAATATAAAATTTTATAATTATTGAATAAATCATAATAATTTTAAAATAGAAGTTAAAAATTAGATTGGACTCTAGTTTTAGGAGGGGGGTCATATAAAAGAAATTCATCCACCAAAGGTGCCACATATCATGAGTACATAAATAGTGCAAGTCCTATATATTTTCATACAAAATAATCTAACTTCGAATTTTTTTAATTTAAATTATGATAATATTCTATTTTTTGAGCAACTCACACAATCAACCATCACATTAATTAAAATTAAACAAATTTATATTAATTTTAAAATTAAAATAAATTAATTAAATAAAAACATAAATTACATAAAACCCCATTTACCAAACTAATGCCCACGAGGCAGGAAAGCCTTTCATCAAGTCATCAGTCCACCACTTCACCAACTTCTGGTTAGTGGGTTTGTTGACACATCGCATCGACCCACATCCTTCAAAAATTTTTAATTTTTTAATTTCTTTATTAATATTATTATTATTATTATAATTTTTGTCACTAGGTTTCTCCTAAAATTATATAAAATATATGCCTATGTTTAGATCTCCTATTAAAGCATAATAATAAGAAGAGCAGCAGAGTTTTGTTGTTGGGGTGAATAAAAATGGCTCTAAGATTGTGGGCGTCAAAGACAGCTTCATATCTCAGGATCTCAACGTTCAACAGAGGCTTTGCTTCTGGTATTTCTTGCTTTTCACCCTACCCATTCCATTTTCATGTTTTTTTCTTGTTGTAATTTTTAGTTTTATGAATCCCATTAGTGTGTTTGTTGGTAGAAAAGCTTGATCTGTAATTTATTCGAGTAAAGATATGATTTTTCCAGCTGGGTTTGTGCTTATTTATGTTATTTGATCAATAATGAGATTGGTGGATTGATGTTTAGCTTCTATGTTACCTGATTGATGTAGGGTGACAGGGTGTGTATATGTAAAATTTCATATTGCCCTTAGCATCTCTCACACACACACACATACACACATATACATATATGTATATATATTATGTATCAAACTCCCTCTGTTCCTCAAAAAGTCATATTTACAGTTTATTTTTTGTCCCACAAAAGGAGTATATCTTTTTATTATACAAAATTACACAATACCCACAAATTTTCCATCACAATTTGGTTATCATGCCACAGGAACTTAAATTGCAACTTATTATTTCAAGGGTAAGCATGGGAAACAAATTTCATCCTTAATATTTGCAATTTTTGTAAATGGGTCTCTTTTTCGTGAATTAGAGGGAGTATTAGATAATTCTAATTGGGTTGGTGATGTTTATTGAAGTTGATTGTCTTGTTTTGTGTCCTTACTCGATTAATAGTCACTTTGTTGGTAAAGTTGATGCTAGTTAACTCGTCTCTTATGTGTTTTAATGTAAAGACCCGGGTGAAATTCGAGTCCAAATCAATCACATCAGGGCTCAAGCATCAACTTGGATCATCTTGGTCCATCATAAACCCAACAAAAGACCACGAGTTTTGGTAATATTGGTAGTGGCCTACACTTATACTCACTAATCAAACCTATATGTTCTGATTTAGTGATGTGGGACTAGGATAATACATTTAATATTGTATTTTTGAATCTATTGCTTGACAATTAGAATCATATTGATTTCTTTGTCTTTAGTCTCATTCCATTCATTTTAAACTCTTAAAGAGTAGAATGGCAAAAAAGCTTATTTAAGCCAACTCTAGTGATTGAGTTTCTGAGAAGGTTTCATGACCAGACCCGAATCATTGAAGAAATTTGTGAACGGCATGTTTTGATTCAGATCATTTTGATTCAGAATTAGAGTTGTATTCTCGACATTTTGTTCTATCTTTGAACTGACATTCTATGCTACCTTAGTTCCATCTTTGGCATCACGGAATTTAAGCTCCCCCACCATTTTATGTTTGTTTTCCAGTTTTTACAAGCATCGTTTGTAGTCTTACCTAAGTATTTAAATTCAAGCTATGATCTGTTGACCAATAATTAATGTGCAGGAGTTGTTGCGGATATTTGCTTCTTTGATTCTTTGAGATGAATAAAGGTTGTTAGTTGAAGGCAGCAAAATATCTAGAGTCCTCTTAAATCATGCTTGTTTGACTTAATAGAATAAAATTTCTTAGAGTTGAGAAGTTGAAATAGCCTGCTATGTATCTTAGGCGTGCAATAAGCGAACTTGAATCTTATTTTTATCCATCAATTGATATATGACATTTTCATTTTCTTTGTTATACTCGCAGTCGTGAAGGATCTAAAGTATGCCGACTCACATGAATGGGTAAAGGTTGAAGGTAAAACTGCTATTGTAGGTATTACTGACCATGCCCAGGATCATTTAGGGGATGTTGTGTATGTTGAATTACCGGATGTTGGGGCTGCTGTAACACAGGGCAACAGCTTTGGTGCGGTTGAAAGTGTCAAGGCCACTAGCGACATCAATTCTCCTGTTTCTGGAAAGGTGGTTGAAGTCAATGAAGAGCTCAGTAACTCTCCTGGTTTGGTGAGTCATCATAAGCTAAGACTGTAATATTTCATTGAGTTGCTTGTTTTTATGTTTTATATTTTATCAATTCATATTACATTCATTTTGAAAAGAAAATAACTTAGCATTACTTATTTAAAATCTTTTATGGAAAGTAGTCACATCAATGCTTGGAATTATGCGTGTGTCCTGTTTGCAATAAACTTAATTCTTCCTTGAATATCAACTCTTTTTTTGAATACTTAATGTTGTTGAGAATATGCATCAGTTAAGCTTATATACCATATTAAATTTTTCGGTAAGAGTATGTAGCCACGAGTGAACATTTGAGACTGACAGCAAGTACTGCAAAAATAAAATACAATTGTGCCATCAGTTTATTGTATCCCATTGAACCAAAATACAGGAAGACAGGAAGAACTTTACCAGGATTGTGAGGTTTTTATGACACAAAATAATACCAACGAAAATTCTTCAAACTCTTGGATTTTAAGTAGCCACCACTGTAATCCTTTTAACAAGGTCAAATAAATTTGCTGCTTTCCTTTTCATCTCTTTTTACATGTTCGTAGTGCTTCTCTTTCTTTTTATACAGGCTCACATATTTACAGCATATGTTACACTTGTATGCGTGTCTATGTAATTATCATTGTGAAATAGCAACTTCCCATCTTTTGATTATTGGGCTGATGTACTGATACTTCTGGACACTTGGCATCTAGGAGATCTTTCACAAAGTATGGTTATTGTGGATACCTTTTTAGTTTTGCGAGCAACTAGTTGTGTAACAATAAAGAAACTGGAATATCCGACTCACTCTTCCACAACAGTTTATCTACTTCTTTACCATTATTCATGAAAATGAGTATGGACGTTTTCATAAGATGTCTCAAATCGACCACCTAGGTGACTCAATGCAATTGATGACAATTGTCCAAGACACCAAAGGCCTGCATGGGTGAAAATACAAAAGGATATTTGTTTTTTCTGAAAGTATTATCTTTTTATCAATCAATCAATACAACTTGATCTGATCCAACATTTCCTTTTATTGATTAACAGGCTACCTATAGCTACACACACTGTTAATAGAACATTAGCTTTTTCTGTTTTTGTATCCTCGTTACATTTTCCTTTTTGTTTGATAGAAGTTTAACGGCCATTTCTCAATTATAGGTTAACGGAAGCCCATATGAAAATGGATGGATTATAAAGGTGGAATTCAGTAACAACGACGAATTGACATCTTTAATGGATTCAAACCGGTACGCCAAGTTCTGTGAAGAAGAAGATGCAAAGCACTAGTGTCCTACAATGTTTCCTCGAGATTGAGCATTTATTTTAAGTTTAAGAGCAGTTAGAATGCTTTTTGTGGTTTTGGTTTCTTGATCCCACCAAGTGGTTATGCTGCATTTCTTTCCTTTCTTAGGAACGAAAAATTTAGTTTTGAATGTTTCTATCTAAACCAGGAATATTTTTCTGTGGTTTACAATTATTTGGGAGTGGTTAGCATGAAGTTAACTTTGATTAATTGATGAATACATTATCGACACGCAGGTCGGGAGATGATCTTTCTGCAGTCATCACTGTATGGTAACCGGATCCCAATTATTTCTATTGATTCTTGTGCTGACAAATTCCAGATCTTAACTATAATTTTCTCATTTGGAAATTTTATGGAGAAAGTTATGCAAAATTAGTTAGTATTACATGAAGCATGAAAATGGTTTGAGGAAAGGTTGAGAAAAAGTACAGGGTGTCACATGCATGATTTACTGAGAGCATTACAAATAACAAATGGTGACCTTTATTTTCTGTCAAACAATAGAAGTATGGTTCATATGCTTAATCTCAATGAGGTTTATTACTTAATTTTGTTTCAAAATTAGACATATATTTTGACTTTTTGTGTTGTAGTATTTTTTATCTTCTATAAAAATTATACTCCAAAATAAGTTTATATCAAATTTGAATTTCAAAATTTTGTAAATTAATCTTAAAAAGTCAAAAATATAACTAATTTGGAAATGTGAGGAAGTTGGAAGTGTATGCATTGAAAATCGAAACTAAATAAGTTTTTTTTTTAAAAAAAAAGGAACTAGACAAGAACACAAGGCCAAGTTCTTGAATTAGGCTTTTGAGCAACCTTAGTGAGTGAAGAAATTGAGCCTGTTCGGAAATGACTTATTTTAAAATCACTTATATGTTAAAATATAAATTGATTTAAAGTTATTTTAAGTTATGATTTTATAAATGAAAGTGTTCACATAAATTAAATTAAAATAAGTTATAAGGGTGTTGGGCTCATAATGACTTTAAGTTAAAATAAATATAAAGATTACTAAAAAGGATATTAATAAAAAGATGGGCAAAATAGAAGAGGCACAAAATAGATATTACATTTGGTCAAATTAACTTATTTAAAAATGACTTATAAGTTATTTTTAAATAAATCACAAATAGTTAATTATTATTTTTTTACTTAAAACTCAACTTATAAATCAAAAAATAATTGTCAAACACGTTAATTCCGAACATGACCTCGTTTTTTAAATATAATTTGTGTATTATAAACTCGTAAATTTGTTCTGCTTAGTATATTTGAAGCCTTGATTTAATATAACATTAATTTTAGTATTGGAATTTATTGTGTTTGTGAGTTAAAACTTGATAAAAGGAATATAATTTTTAAGTGCATTTAGTTTTCAAATGCAACAATCAAACATATTCACTCATTACACAAACAAAATTACAAGCAAACGTTCAACACTAATAAAATTTTCAACTGTATTGATAAGCCTTTGAGCCACAGCATAGTGAGTCGACTCTCTAGCCCTACTCGACCAACCCAGTCATCTAACTAAAACCCTTTAAAAACCTTCGCAAAAAGAATACGCAGACCGTTTTGAGCCACCAAAAAAATGTCAATTTCATTGTCTTCACCGCTATTCTTCCCTCCAAAAGTTGCCATCTTTGTAAATCTCTGTCTCTCTTTCTCCCTCACAAACTGTTTGCTGCATCTCATTTTAGACTAAAACTTTCTCCCTTTGTTTTACTGTAGGATTTCGGTGTGAAGCAAAGGATTTGTGGGTTGTGGAAAAACAAACAGAAAGTGAAGAAATTAGTGGTAAGAGCAGGGCCAAAGAGGATTTGTTTTGACAAAGAATGCAGAAATGGGTTATTAGCTGGAGTTGATAAACTTGCTGATGCTGTTTCTGTCACCATTGGACCTAAAGGTTTCTGGGTATTTTTTTATCTTTTTTATTTAGTAATTGATGCTTTTCTTTTCAATTAGTTTGTTTTTAATGGGTTCATATGTATTTATACCTTCTAGTTTAATTTCTGAAGCTTGTAGTTTGGTTATATTGGTTAAATGTGGTGACATAATATGGAAAATAAAAATATGGGGAAAGCTTGAATTTCTCATAAAAGGTTATTTACTTATTTTGATGAGTTGGGAATTAGAGGTGCATCAGGTTTTTCTCATCTGTTCCACAAAAACACTCCCATTTGATTTTTTATCTAGACAATTTGTGAAATCCTAAATTTCAAAATTGATGTGAATTTGTTTGATTTTGATTAATGCAATAGTTATTACTTCAACGTACTTAAAAAGTATTACTAAGTACAAAAATGTGGTTTCAAAAATTAAAATAAATTCACTCCACAATTTGTATTTAGAATTTCTCAAATTGACTAGATCAAAGTCTAATGGGACTATTTTTGAGGAATGGAGGGAGTATTATTCAGTATTTAGCTTAAAGTCGCTTCTTGTGCACAATTTTTCGTTATTTGCTCTAATACTTTTAAAGAGTTTATGGGTTTGTTCTATACATATGCTAGCTAGAAGGCTGTGTCTGTTTATTGCGTTCTTTCTTTCCCTGGGGAACTTACATGTTAAATGTACACTTTCTGAACTGATGCAGAGTGAGGGCCAGAGGTAGCCTGAATTTACCAGGCCTTTTGTCAATTGGTTGTAATTTTATTATAAACAAAGAAAGTGTTGCAGAAAGTTTTCATTCAAAAACATAAAGATTGGCAGTGTCTTAGAATTGCTAGCTTTTATTTTGAGGTTTCCCACTGTAGTTTATTTCAAGTACAAGCATTACAATATTAGAACATAAACTTCAAAAAATTTGTTCTCACGTGAAATATATTGTAACATGGAAAATGATAATAGAGCTACACTGTGCTACGATTGGGTTAGCAAAGGAATTCGTAATTAAAATTAAGGTAGTCCAAAGGATTCTCTATTGCATTTCATGTAAAAATTACAGGTTGTGCAGCATTTTGGATTCTCTATTGCATTTGAGTAAAGAAGCTTGATCTGTCTCTTACCTAGTACTGCAGCATTTAAAGATAGATTTGGTCATGGTGTTTTGAGTTGTAGAGTATTACATTCATGACATTACTATTTGGTGCTTATGTAAAACGACTTGGTTGGTTTATATTAAATTATGCAGGGGACTTAATGTTGTTCTATCAGAGTCTGGGAATCTTAAAGTTATAAATGATGGTGTTACAATTGCGCGAGCCATAGAGCTTCCAAATGCAATTGAAAATGCAGGAGCACTGCTAATCCAAGAGGTTGTTCATAGTTACCACGATACTCCATACTTTCCAAAAAAAGAGTTCCATTTCATTTTTTTGGTAGTCAATTTGCAAAATTTTAAATTCAAAATGGATGTGAATTTATTTTTTTGTGATAAAGTACAAAGTCTTATTTCGAAAAATAAAATAGATTCACATCACAATTTGAATTTAAGATTTTGCAAATTAGCTAGGATCAAAGTCAAATGGGACTTGTTTTGTGGAACGGATGAAGTAGTTTTCTTCATCAAGCAACAACATGCTGTTCTTGGTTAAATAATCAAAATATGGAATCTGACCTTTTTGCAGGTTGCAACTAAGACAAATGATTTAGCTGGTGATGGCACTACGACTGCAATCATTTTGGCTCGAGAAATAATTAAATTGGGGTTGTTGGCTGTTGCTTTTGGGGCTAACCCTGTTTCTTTAAAGAAAGGAATGGAGACGACTGTGAAAGGATTGGTAAAAGTTTTGAAGAAGAAAAGTGTCCCGGTAAAAGGATGGGACGATATAAAAGGTAATATTTCCATTTTACTTAAAATTGCAACTTAAGAAAAATCGTAATTTTTTTCTTTTTGCAGCTGTAGCTTCAATTTCTGCTGGAAATGATGAATTTATGGGGAGCCTGATTGCTGAAGCGATAACTAAGATTGGACCTGATGGGATCATTTCCATCGAATCTTCTTCATCATCTGAAACTTTTGTGATGGTTGAAGAAGGAATGAAGGTAATTCATATATTGTGACTTAGGGATTATATTTGATATAATATAGTTATTAGATTAATATTATAGACAAGGTATAAAATTTAATGGTTTTTTTCCTTGCATATAAAGAAGTATTAAATTTTAGTTTGACTTCAAAGCAGATTATATTAAAACATGATTTATCTTAAAACTATCACTCAGTGTGTAAATGGACCAAAGTTATAAGGCTTCACCATGGATTGAAATTGTGACAGATGTGTAAGCATTTGAGCTTTTGTTGAGTAAAACTACAAAATTATAGTGACAACTGACAACGTGCAGACAGGGATTAACTGCTGATGTATCTTTGATACAAATTTGTATTTCAAAAGGATGTTTTCTTGCAATTGATTTGCATGTGTTCATTTTCTTCCTATGAACTTTTAGAATGCTACTAATCTATACATTGATTACTTTTTTTTTAGTGTACTTCTATATAAAATTCTCATATAAGTTAATCTAATTCTAGTGTTGCAATGAAACTTTTCTAAGTTAGTTGCCTATTGGATTCATATGCTTTACCTATTTTATATCTTATTGCCTCGTAACAGAATCATCTTTTTCTTTCTTTTCTTTTTGTATTTTCTTAACTTCTATTCAGGCATTCTTTCTCTACAGATTGACAAAGGTTATATGTCACCTCACTTCATCACAAATCAGGACAAATCTATTGTGGATTTTGAAAATGCTAGAGTGTTGGTAACTGATCAAAAGATATCAACTGTCAAAGAGATTGTTCCTTTGCTAGAAAAGACTACCCAACTGACTGTCCCTCTGCTTATTATTGCTGAGGATATTTCGAGGCAAGTGCTGGAAACAATGGTCTTGAATAAAAGGCGAGGTTTACTTAATGTTGCTGTTGTTAAATGTCCAGGACTTTTAGAAGGAAAGAAAGCACTTTTGCAAGATATTGCCCTTATGACAGGTGAATTCAGGTTCTGTGTTCTATTTCTAGAAAAGAAATGTTGTAACAGAGTCATCTCATTCATCCAGATGATGTTTACATGTATACCTTTGTTGGGGGATAACAATGATATAGTGATGACCTGTGATTCTTTTATTGTGTCATCTTTTGAATTAGTTCAATGATTACTTGTATCTCCTTATTGACCTACTTCAAGTTGACATCATTATATTGTAATCAGGTGCTGATTTTCTCTCTGGAGATCTAGGCCTGAGTCTTGAGGGTGCGACCTCTGATCAGCTTGGCATTGCACGAAAAATAATCATAACAAGTAATACTACAACTATTGTTGCTGATCCCTCGACTAAAGCTGAGCTTCAGGCCAGAATTTCGCAGATAAAGAAGGATCTTGCTGAATCAGATAGTGGATATATGTCACGCAAACTATCTGAAAGAATCGCAAAACTCTCTGGTGGTGTAGCTATCATTAAGGTGTGTAGAAAATTAGACAATGAATATAACTTGCTGGGTGAACTTTTCCAACTTTTTTTTTTTGGACGAGCAATCTTCTAATAGTGATTTTGTTTATGTTTTAGTTGGCATGATAAATCCCAACTTTTAAAATAATTTGCATGTACTTTTCCTTTCTTTTATGGATTTTCAACTTCGAAGTTGAAAAAGAAGCATATTAGTTTTTATCAAATCAAATTGTTGAGAAAATTAAGTTATGTGGATTTGTTAATATATTTTCAGCTTCAGAGGTGCTTCAAATGTGCTCGAAGTTCTTTTCTCTTTTTTCCAGAATAAAATTAATCTAGTTTTTCAACTTTCTGAAAATGAATAAAAAATACCTTGTTGGCTGTTGGTTCATCTTCCTACATTATGTAATTTGTTTTCAGTTGGTGTTTATATCTTTTAAGAAAACTTCCCACCCTATCTTGTTTTTGTCTTGTTAGTTTTATCACATGCCACTTGTATAATCTGTACTTTTCAGTTTCTTTCTGGAATAAAGATTTACCTGTTTGAAACTTTGATTTACTTCATAAATTTCTATCTTATAAATGCATGTTGCATTTAGATTTTAGCTAAAGCATCCCAAGTTTTTCAAGGAAGTTTTCTTTTTCTTTTTCTTTTGTCCTGTTTTTTTTTTTGGTTTTCCTTTTTTCCTCCAAGTAGACAACATTCTTAATGATAATTTTGGCCCCATGTATTGGTATTGGAACCAGCGACCTTGAGTTTATGCCTCAAGGCCATTTGTCCCACCCCTAGGGGTTTTTTCCCAAGTAGACAATGCTGTCAGCTGGCATAAATTTGTTTTCACTTAAAAATGTTAAAAATATTTACAAAGTTACTTGGATGGATTTCAGGTAGGAGCACATACAGAGATGGAGCTTGAAGACCGCAAGCTTAGAATTGAGGATGCAAAAAGTGCCACTTTTGCTGCCATGGATGAAGGTATTGTACCTGGTGGTGGCACTACATATGTACATCTCTTGGAACAAATTCCCATCATAAAGAACACTTTGGAAGATTCGGACGAGAAAATAGGTGCCGACATTGTAGGGATGGTAATGTGCTATTCTCCTCTTCCTTTCCTTGGAAAGTATTCTCTTACCAATTCTACAAATATAGCAAGCATAATCTCACAATTTGGTGTTAGGTACAGATTGAACTCTTTCTTTTCTTGATTAAGTTGTTTTTTGGGTCATTTCTTCCTTCATCACAATTCCACTATTTTTTATTAGAGCTCAGCCAATAATTGACCAATTTATATAAACTCACAACTGGAGAATCCTTCATTAGCCACCTAAATGAAGAGGTCCATCTGGACCTTATCCTACTTTTGTCTAATAATTGAAGTCCACTTCTGTTGGAAAATTGTGAACCTAATACAAAATTATTTAGTTACATATACTTTGCAACTTAATGTGGTGAATGACAAATTTCAGGCACTTCTCGCACCTGCAAGATCGATTGCAGCTAACGCAGGAGTTGATGGAGATATAGTCGTGGAAAAAATCCGGGCTTCTGATTGGCCAATAGGGTACAATGCAATGAAAGGAGAATATGAAGACCTTCTTGCTGTTGGAGTGGTTGATCCTTGTCGGGTTTTAAGGTGTGCACTTCAAAACGCCGTCTCTGTTGCTGGTATAGTCCTAACCACTCAAGCTGTACTAGTAGAAAAGACACAGAAACCAAAACCACGTATTCCTCATGTTCCTGGAATAACTCCTTAACCGAAATGGTAAGAAAACAGAGAAGTTAATACCCAGACTAATGAAAAGAGAACAAAGAAGTAAATGAGCTGTGTTGGCCATTGTTTTACAAGCTTCAGTTGGGTGCATGAATTTTCATTTTCCAAAATACCTGCAAGATTTGATAAAGATTGCAAGAGAATGAAGTGGCGGCATATACGAGAGAATAGGTATTCATGTTGTAAATTTTTAGTCGATTCGATCCTTATTTAAGTTGTTTCCGAAGCAGTTTTGGAAGGAAGTTGTTTCTGTATGTTCCTTGTACTTTATGTTGGAAACATATATATATATATATATATATATATATATATATATATATATATATATATATATATATAATCTATTTCAGTACCAAAGATTAAGAACATACATTAGTACTTTGAGAAAAATATACCCTATTTGTATTTTTCAGAAAAATAGCATACCCTATTTGATGATCTTCTAAATATGACACCATCATAAAATAGCAAATTCAACTTTGAACTTCATGTTAATTCATTTCAATGTGTTCAATGGAGCTTGCGTAAAAGATGAAGTTTACACAACGTTTATATAGAAGACTAATAAGAGTATGGAATTCTTAAAGTTTCAAAGTTGGTAAAAGATTCAATGCTCCATAAATCTAAGAAGAAAACAGGAGAAGACAGAAAAAGCAATTGGATGAAGCAACAAAGTCGAGAACAACTTCAAGAAAATTCAAATTCAAATCCCAGAAAGTTGCTAAATTATAATTTGACTACCATATAAGACATCTACCGAGAAGAAAACCAGTTGCAACTAGCAACAAAATGGGAGCACAAAGAAAACCAAAGTACAGTAAATGATTGAATGTCAGCTCAGTAAATCAACCCTAGGAATCAATAATACTAGTAATAATATATGATTTTTCAATGAAATAACTCGTTCCTACATCATAATCCCAGATCCAATAAGAACAGTTATGAGTATTTTTCTTGCAGTAAAAGCCTGTCTATAAAAGGATACTGCACCAAAAACAAAACTTTCAAAGTTTAACAAAATTCTAGAATATGATATCTTGCATTATCTTCGCTTTGCTTTCTTAGATGACCTCCCATTCTTATTAGAGCCTAAATATTTCTGAATATCTTCCTCGTCATCGTCTCCACCCTTTCTTCTCTTATTCCCTCCTTCTTCCTTAATTTTCTGCAGAAGATTCAGAATTAGGTTAAGAGTTTAGAAGCATTTCATGGGACAACTTGAAAGATAAACAATATTCTAAACCCTGCATTAATTCTATTTTTGCACAAGTAAACAAAAAGTGCAGAAAATTAGAATCCATGTAATAATAATTTTATAATATTGATTTTAATGGAAATGAGGAATAACATTATATATATATATATATATATATATATCCCTCATTTCTGAAGGACCTCTTATTGTAGTAGAATCCTCAAAATTTGAGCCCAATTCAACAAGGAGACCACATCAAACAACAGCTGCAGATGGAAAAGGCTATGACTTCTGAAATGTTTAATTACACATTTAGAGGGTGCTTGCATAATATAGTGGAGTGCAAAGGGACTAAAACAGAGTTTTTTGCTGCACAACAAGACATGATCTGCTTTTGGAACCCAACACTTCCTTCTAGAGTATTTACACGCCCCACTTTCCTTTTTAGATGTCCAAAAATTAAGTTATCTTAGTTTATTAATTGTTCCAAGAATTTATCCTCATTAATAATTTAAGGCTTATTTTGAATATTACACTGATCTAAATATATTATACACCAATTTCAATGTCTTCTACACCCATTTCAATGTTTCTAATGCTTGATAAAACCAAAAGTGGCATCTAAACCCAGACAGAGGATGCAAATGACAATTGTATAATTCAGTTTTTTTTCCTTAATATATTTATTTTTTTCATATTATTTTAAATAGGTGTGAGGATATCAAAATATCACCAATCAGAAGACGATTCATGTACAAGCCCAAATGGCATTACAGTAATTTCACTCGAGGGCATTCTGGACTTTCCCTACTAACCAAGGGCATAGCAGTATCGCCAATCTTTTCTATTTACTAAATTCATTCTACTAAAGACTAGATACAGAGAGAAATATACTCCCCTCACTGAAAGAACCATACTAGCTCCTACACCGGTGGGGGGCCTCCCAGGGACGACCCTGAGGGTCCTTCTAACCTGTCTCTTGGTTTGCAGGATTTGGGACTCTCACTGGACCAGATTGGAGCTCAAGTAGATCCCTAACAGGAAGTACATCTCAAGTTAACCCATACCCTCATTTTAGTGTTCCAACAATAAGTTATTTTGGCCCCAGTTTTTCACTCATTCGTGTCTACAACGTTATAAAATTGAAACTAATCAGACTAGCAGCATACAATACACATCTTCTGTGACTAAAAAGGAACTCCAGATGCAAGTAATCAATTAGGTACCCCAAATTTACTTTGGAGGCTACAAAGAAATTATGAGAAATTAGATAACAGTAGAACTCTGTTATCATATGGAGCTATGGGCCTATCGCTGTGGTACTGTGGAGTTGGTTTAAGTGACCCAATATAGACTTTCTTTTCACAAAATATTCCACAAATCAGAAGTTATTTAGTTGGGCAAGGGGAACCGGAAGATCAAATAAGTATGGAGTGACATGGCTTTTCTTTTTCAATATTATAAATTTAGTAGTTCGGAAGTAAATTTGCTAGAATCACTGCACCTCAATGTCTGTCCGAGATCTCAATAGAGCTATGTAAAACTGTAACAAGGACAATCTAAATCAGGATTTAAATTGCAGAAATACTAAATAACTGTAATATTATTCTTAAACAATTGATGCCTAATCCCCACAATTTGCTGACAGTGACATATATTCCACTTTTGTGATGATATTCAAGTGAAATACTTCTTCCTTTTTCGACAATAACAGTTTAGTGCCTATATGATCAGTTTGACTTTCATGGAATATCGGCCAGCACTGCACAGCTACAACCCTTTCAGAGGAATTAACTTCATTGCTAGTTCTTGCAATGTTCAGATGACAAATATATTTGTTTAACACACCAGATAATATACTTCAGAATGAACATTAACTCACCAATGTGTCGAATTTCATTACTACTTCAAGTAAATTGAAAAGAAAGAACTGATATCATACCGTCAGGGTTATTCTTTTGGCTTCCGTGACATTCTCCAGTACTTGGAAAACCTCTTCCTCTCGAGCATCAAATTCCGGTAACTTCTTACCTGGGAGTTGAAATTGTCAGCATGAAAACACTATTATTATATTGTCTGGTAAAATCCATGAGGACAGTGATTATCAGATATGTTGCATACCGATAAGCTTCTCGATCTGTAAATACCACTCCAACTCGTACTGATTCACTAATGAGATAGCAACCCCAGAACGTCCAGCCCGAGCAGTTCTTCCAACTCGATGAATATAATCCTACAACCAATTTCACAATCGAAAACTTAAGAAGTTGCAGTTTTTGTAAACCTCATATCCAATGTAAAGAGTAGTGGGACATAGACGTAATGTCATTTGTTGTTTTCTTATAATCACCTATATTGATGGTTATAAAAAATATACAGCTTTAGCCTTCATGATTTATTTTCTATGTCAAAAGACCTAATTTAACCTTCAAAAAGTGAGAAAACGTTCAGGAATATGTAGATACATGACCTTTTGTGATTAGGCCTAGAATCAATAGAAACATAATACCAGGAGTAGTTAGATCAAAGAGATTCCAATGAACTTTTATAGGTAACTATGGGAGGGGCATAACACAACGAGAAAAGGGAAATAGTACTAGAAGACACGTTGGTGGCAAGAAAATAATACAATTACTTTTTAAAAATGATAAATAAATAATACAGTTACTTTCCCCATTTTTAAAATGATAAATAAATAATACAAACACTACATTGGGTTCCTAAAACAAAAACTCCCAAAAATCCACAAAGCACAACAAAACACAGATACACCTCATTAAGCCAAAAGAATGGGAGGTTAAGAAGCAAAGGGTAGTAAGATATTATTGTTTTTGCACCAAAAGACAGAAGCAGGTTAGGTAATATGTTAAGCTCAAACCAAGGTTTGAGCTTTTAACCAAGTAACGATGGAGATTAAAGTTTTAGAGAAATTATGGTTTTAGAAGGAACTTAGAGAAGAAGGCGGTTTGAGAGTTAAAGAACCCTTTTAACTCATTTCATTCGTATCCCTAAAACAAAATTACCAATAAATACCATTTATTTACTAAAATGGCACCATGGTCTGGCCTAACATGTTATCTGTAGAAGGCCACCATGGTTTAGAAGTTTGAAGAAGTTTCAAACATGAACTTTGCCAAGCAAATAGCACAACAACTGTAACAAGGGCAAATGTGATATTTCACATAAGAAACTAACCAGTAAAAAGGGGGTAGAACAAGACCCAGTAAACAAGGTAAGAACATTTGCTAAAGGCAGCAGAGAACAAGCAAGGGATACTAATGATCTCTATCAAATTTTCACTCCAAACATTCGTTTTATGTGCAGGCAGAGTAACGAGACTCAGAGCCGGCCCTGGGCAAGGGCTAACAGGGCTACCGCCCCACAGTTGAGGGGATCAAATTTTTTTTATAAGCATATGTATTTATATGTATAAAAAAAATAAAATAATAAAAAGATTAGCGATATTATGCATTGAAAATGATATGTTAGAAAACATTAAATATGATAGTATAATTGATGATTTTACATAACAATTTAAATGATATTTTGTGGTTTAGATTTCATTGGGCAAAACTAAGAAAATACCCACTGTAGTTGGTAGGTTTTACTGATTACATCATTGAACTTTTAATTTTTTAAATTACACCACTAAACTAATTATTATTTTAAAATTGTGTCATTCCGTTAAAAAAAACGGACGTTAATTTTTTATCTACAAAACTAATGAATTACCCATTGTAGTTAGCACATTTTATTGATTACTTTTAATTTTTTAAATTAACCCATCAAACTAATTAAAAATAATATTTTAAATATTTTTAAAATTTATTATTATTTTAAGTAAAAATATTAAAAACTTTTTTTCTTCATAAAATGAGTAGAGTTTCATAAAATATAGATTCAAAAAATTAAAGTGATTTTAAATTAAATTAATGTCTACTTAATTTTTTTAACAGAATGACCCATTCTTAATTTTAGAATTTTTTAAAAAACTAAAAATAGAAATTAAAATAAAAAAGCATTAAAAGATAAATAAAAAAATTGATTCAATTTTTCAAAAAAGAAATTAATAATTTTTATAAATAAATATTATTTTCAAGGAAAAAATTGGAAAATTCTTCATATTTTTAAAAAATGAGTAAAATTTTATAAAATATAGATTCAAATTAATAAACTTTATTTTCAAAAAAGAAAAAAAGATTTTTTTTTAAATCGAAGAAGGTTTCATAAAACTTTAATTTTTTTAAATCTATATTTTATGAAACTTTACTCATTTTATGGAAAACATTAAAGTTTCTAATATTTTTTCTTGAAATAATAATTATTTTTTAAAATATTTAAAATAATCATTTGTTAATTAGTTTAATGGGGTAATCTAAAAAATTAAAAGTTCAATGGTGTAATCAGTAAAACGTGTCAACTACAATGATTAATTCATTATTTTTGTAGATAAAAAATTAACGTCCGTTTATTTTTTTTAACGGAATAACCCAATTTCAAAATAATAATTAGTTTAGCGGAATAGTCTGAAAAATTAAAAGTTCAATTGTGTAATCAGTAAAACTTGCCAACTACAGTGGGTATTTCATCAGTTTTACCGATTTCATTGATATTTTTATTTTGTAGGTACATGTGATGATTCTTTGCTTGAATGACATTTTAAAGTGTTCTTCCTTTTCTTTTGTAAATACTTATAATTTTAATAAAATTAATTAGTTGATAATTTATTTATTTAATTTGTATAAAGGGACACACTTGAAAAAATTTGCCCTGCTCTGACGAGACTCATGCTCATTTATTTTTCCATTGTCATGTTGTTTGAGGCTTGTGGAGTTCTCTATTTGAAGTGCTAAAAGAGGAGTGAGTGTGTCCTGTTTCAGTGGAAGATATATTGCTAATTCGTTGTCTAGGATTTGAAAACAAGAGGAATGCCAAAAATTTATGAAATTGTGCCTTTTATTCCTTCTATTTTAATGGGGAATTTGGATCGAGTGTAATGCTAAACAGTTTAGAGAAAATTGCTTAACGGTAAGTTTTTGAGTGATATAATTATTTTTCATGCATCTCTTTGGACTTCTTATATGGGACCATTTAGAAGTATCTTTGTGACTAATTTGCGTAGAGATTATTGAAGGATCACTTTTTAAGTGCTCTTTTTTAAATTTTATTTTCTTTAGTCCATTGAGGGTGGACTTCTTGTTCCCCTTTTATCTTATCCTTTCTTTTCTATTAATAAAATTTCTTATTTTGTCAAAAAAGTAAGCAAGGAATACATGATGGAGATCAATCAAGGGCTATACTTATATTCCAGATAAAAACCTGCATTTGAAGGCCATGTACGAATCGAAAGCCTAACCTTGGAGTTTGTTGGGATGTCATAATTGATAACCATATCCACAGAAGGAATGTCAAGTCCTCTACTGGCAACATCGGTGCAGATAAGAATATTACATTCTCCAGCCTTGAACTTGTTCAAGGATCCAAGCCTTTTTGCCTATTGCACATATTTAAAATGAACGTCAGGACCTGTAGGAACTCCACAGTAATTCAAAATTTTACTTTTTAGATAAAATAAATCTATAAGAATTAACACAATTGCATCCCCTCACCCTCATCCAATATATATATATATAAGGAAAAGCATAAGGATAAAATCAAATTTGTTCATAAAGCCAGATAAATACCTGGCTCATTTGGCCACTAATTGGAATGGATTTAAAACCAAGATTCCGAAGAACTAAAGCCAAAAATCGAGTTGCTTCACATGTACGAGTGAAAACCATAGACGTGCATTTAGGCATCTCATTAAGAATATGTACTAGATAGCAATCCTGTAGCCAGTATTCATTTGTTAAGATTTGTGCTAACAAAGATAAAAATTAAAAAACAATAAACAATAGTACTGATGCACAAAACAAGATGCATGTGCAGGAACAATGATAACACTAGTATAACTAACAGAAACAAAACTTAGTAAAGAGATGAAAAGATTATTACATTACCATTAAGTAACTGACAAGAAGATTTTAGATGATAATATTACTTTTAAATTACAGATTTGAAATAGTACTTGTCATTATTTCACTATTTATCCTTTTCTTCTTTTTTCGATTCTTTTTTTTCCTTTCAGTTGTTTTCATCTGATGTTTACCTAAAACAGGATATAGCCTGTAGGTGGTATTCCATTTCCCCAAAGAGAAGTATAGGTATCTTCAAATCTGTGACAAGAAACTTTAAAAGTAATTGGGACTTGGGAGCATAAACTTGGCCAAAGGGAGTAGTAAGAGAAAGGAAGGTTTACATGATGACCAACTCAATGAGAATAATTAATTATCCAACGAGCAGAGCTTAAACAAGTCGGACATGGCCCCACTTGAGCTCGACTCATTTACTTAACGATCAATATAAATTGTTCAAACTCTACTCACAACGAGCCTAAAATTGTTCGCAAACAACTCATTTTTTTAACAGCTTAAGGCAAAAACAACAAAATAAATTGAGTATCTCATTATTCTCTTTCTATTTTTTTTTATCATTTACTCTTTCTTTTTCTGAGAAATGGCAATTTATTCCTCTGGTGGTTCTCAAAAAAAAAATGTTAATGTCATTTACATTTATCATTTAAAAAACTAAGGGGATGTTATTTTTTGCACTTTGGTCCAAAATATGTGGGTGTTTAAAGTATAATTTGCCCTTTCTTTTTTATTTTTTTGCACTTATAGAAACATAATGTACTTTTCTATATTCAAAGAAATTTATTATTGCTTAAGCTAATATATATATAT
This sequence comes from Panax ginseng, assembly GCA_020205605.1. Taxonomy (NCBI): domain Eukaryota; kingdom Viridiplantae; phylum Streptophyta; class Magnoliopsida; order Apiales; family Araliaceae; genus Panax; species Panax ginseng. The sequence goes on along the minus strand of CM035150.1, from coordinate 85,975,551 downwards.
AGACACACACAACACTTGTCTTCTCCAATAAAATATTCGTTATAGGTAGATCACGCCCCTACTCCACAAAATTTGCTAAAGCCTCTGCCGACAGACATGTTAATTGACATGTAGATCAGGTCTTTTGAGCAACCCTTCTAAAGTTACTGTATTGATGGAAGAGGGCAAACCTTGTACTTAGCAGGAACAAAGCGATACTGCTGCTTCAATGTACCAACAGTGGAATATTTAGATGAAGCTTCAACCTGAAGGAAGTTATATAACATAACTTTAGTCGGTCAAATCACAAACAGTAGCATCGGAAAGGAAAGTGCTTTAAGAATGCATTATCGTACCAATACTGGCTCCCTCAGACAAGCCTTTTGGAGCTTCTTCACCTGCAAATTTGATAGTGCAATTAAAGATATATTTTAGGGGAGCTTTCTGTTTCATTTTTCTATTTCTTTACTTTTTTGGGATCCCCTCCAGGAATAAAAGAAATTGTGAGAAGGATGCTAACATACGAGCAGAAGAAAAAAGCTCCTTATCTTACATAAATCATATCTAGGAATATAGCAAAAACAATGGACGTATGCTTAAACTTATTGCATGCTAACATCATACAGCATGAGCAGAAAAAAATAAATATGTATTGAAAGTATATTCACAAATATGCCAAAAGATGGGATCTGTGTATTGTTTCCAATACATGCGGAGTATAAAAAAAGAACGGATCCAAAAATAAGGAAGAAAGAAAGCACCTGCAAAAGCAATAAACTTACAACCCCCTATAATAAATAAAAAGAATACCCTCACTAGAAATCAGAATCCACCCCCAAAAAATAATACATACAAACTGGAGTATCCCAAAGAAGTCCATAAAAGAAACAAGAGCCTGTATAGACCTAGTTCTGACAAAAATACAATAAGCTCGGGAACATTGATATGACAACATCCCATATGACTAAATTGGGCACCCACAACATTTCATACAACAGGAAGACCATTCCACAAATCTCATTCATGAACTCACAATGTAAAAGCAAATGACCCACCAATTCTCAATACTTTCAAGTTTCAACAAATGAAGCACCTATTCACAACAAAATCTCCCCCTCTTCTAAAGGTAGTCTTGAGTCGATATTACCCCATGCCAAAACTATTACATGAGATACCCAAAGAAAGGAAAAAGGCAATTGATATATGAATAGTACAAGCAGTTGCTAAAAAACAGGAAGGTCCTCTATGACTTGCCCAGACAATTAAAGTGCTTGGTAGTTGGTAGCTAAGAACATGCAGCCGTACTTTCATACTCTGCTGAGTTGAATGTCAAAATTAAGATGAGCAATGAAGCCTACCTCATTGCAATCCTTAGTGCCAATCTTGAGGCATCAAGAGGTATACACAATTCATTTTGTTATATAATATACCTAAATAATGACGGGCAAATTCCCTGATCCATTAGAAGTTCAATAATTCCATTTTGGAAGCAGGGATCCCTGATTGCTTACTAAGATTCAGAGTATGAATGATTGAAACTACCGTATACAAAAACACTTTCCGAAAGAATTCCAGTAATTAATAAAAAAGATGAATTAAGAAACAAGGCAGTTACACATAATATCCTTAACTAATAGGGGGATAGTGCCCAAATGCACAACAGTCACAAATTCATGAAACTGAATCATTAAGTGATAGTATGTGCTACAATATCTCAATCCTAACAATCACTATGGAAACTAAACGATAACAGGAAAATAGCATTAATAAAAACATTTTTAATATGTGAAGTAATTAACAACGTACTTTTTTGGTCATGGTAGCAGAATACAAATATGTCTTTCGCTCACGAGGAAGAACACTCAAAACTTGATTAAGTGCTTTTTCAAAATCCTCATTCAGCAATCTGTCTGCCTCGTCTAACACCTGCAAACTTGCAAAAAACTTTAAATACAACTGAAACATTGTAACAGTATACATGAGGATCAAAATAAGAACAGTTGCATTTTTGCATTGTCAGTTGTGGCCCCCCTCCCCAAAAAAAAAGGTATTTATTTGCGCCAAAGTTCATTCACACTTCTTTGGTAGTACATCAATGCTTAAGGAAACTACTGCCACCGGCTTTAATTCCTAAGGGTGCCACAATCCTTTTCCCTATGTCAGATTTCAGGCCAATTTGCTTGTTGTAATACAACTTATGTATTACCAGGATCTTAGTTGCTAGAATCAAGGCTACTTTTCCGTCTCTCATCTCTACAACTCAATCTTCCGTTGTTCCTCATAGAAGGCTCAGTGATAGCATTCTTATTACTCAATAAATCTTAAGAAACTATGACAGAGCTTCAGGCCCTCCTATATAGGCTTTATAGATTGATTCTAAGAAAGCTTTTGACTCTGTTAGATGAAACTTTCTCTTGGATATTCGTTCTTTGTTTAGACATCCTCCAAAATTATGCCTATAGATTAGAGCTTGCATTACAACTCCTATGTACTCTGTCAAGGTTAATAATGGTGGCTTAATGGTTATTTTACATGCCTTATGATCTTTTATCTCCTTATCTGTTTGTGTTGTGGAGGTCCTTCTTTGATTATTACCGAAAGGGAAGCTTTTTTCTAATTTTAAATTTCATCAGACATTCCAACCTTGCTGCATTACTTATTTATGTTTTGCAGATGATTTTTAGATCTTTTGCCATGGAGATCTTAGTTCTACGATGATTATCAAAAATTGTTTACAACATTTCTCTCAGCTCTCTAGTTTGATACTTTGATACCTAATTTGGATAACAGTAGACGCTTTCATGCCAATATTTCTTCTTATGTTAGAGATGATATGCTGAATTACTTGAGATTTCAAGAAGGATACCTTCCTATTAAGTCTCTTGGAGTGCCTCTTATCTCCTCCAAACTTACTGTCCAGTATTATGCCCCTCTTATTAGCAAGATCACTGTCACTATCGAGGTCTTGTCTTGAGAAATTAGTTTCTATCCTGTGTTGTAGCTTACCACTTATTAAGTTTGTTTTATTTACCATTCAGGGCTTCTGCTCTACCCATTTTATTATCCCTAATTTATTTTGAAGAATGTCCAATCTATTCTAAGGAGATTCCTGTGAAAAAGGTGCAGCATGGTAGTGCTAAAGCTGCTTAGAAGAAGATTACTTTACCATTTTCTGAAGTAAGATTATTTATTAAAGTCTTGATTAAAAAAAATAGAGCCCTAATTCTTTTTTAGCTATAGAAGATGGTTCAGATTAGACCTTCCTCACTTTGGGATTGATGAAATAATCTCATTGTTTTAAAGGTTTAAAGTTTCTACATTGTCAATGTTCATCAGGACTTCTCTTAGATTTCGAGAAAGGTTTTTTAACTCAAAAATTTAGCTAAAAAGTATCTCAATTATAAGATTAGTGGTAGCTCTCATATTAGCATGTGGTTTTCCCCGTGGCTAGATCATGACTTTTTGACCTAGTCTATCAATCTTGTATCTTACTCGGGGAATAGGGGTCCATGACAAGGTAAGTTCCCTTATTGTTAACAAATCCTGAACCATGCCTACTCTTATAATCATCATCATGTAGGCTCAAACAGGTATTTGATTATACCCTTACTTTTAATGTAAATTCTGAAGACATGGTTCTTTAGAATCAGTTAGATAGCTTTACAGTAAAAGCAGCAACCATTTGGCAGTCCATTAGACAATCAAGCCCTGAATTTGAATGGAAAATGTTGTTTGACATATATACATCCCTAGATTATACTTGCTATTGTGGTATCCTCAGAAGAATCTCTATTGTAGATATTTTAATTGGTTATGGTCTACAAGTGGATCCTATTTGCTCTCTGCGTAAAAATCATCCTGAAAATCTTAATCATCTTTTCTTTGGATGTTCATACTCCTTTGAGCTTCTATTGTCATCAAAGTTATCCCAAGACATCTGTTTGCTACTACATTATACAATTTGGAGTGAAAGGAATACGAGAACATTTTGTCCCGATTCCATGATGTTCTTGATTGGTTCTTTATTGAATTTCTTTTTATAATAGCAGCCACATAATTAGGTCTGTCAAAATGATATTTTGGAAATGCCCCTTGCCACTGTAATTGTTTGCCTTTTAATACAAATAAAATTTAGTGACAAATAAAATTCCAATAATGCTTGATTTTTTGTAAATTTCATCATGCGCCAAGAACAAGGGAAGGATTTAATAAAATGTATTATGTAAGGTCTATAACTCGGCCTTGATTTAGTACTGGGACATTCAAATAGGCGACCAGCATTCCAAGATTACCATCTGAGTTTTCTCTTGCACATCTGTAAGCTCTATCCACGTGTTTTGCACACAAGGAAAATATTTAAGAAAATGCATAAATTGCAATAACTATAATGAAAAGATTCAATAATTACATTAATGATGGCATTTTGTTAATTTCATTATTCACCAAGTAAAAGAAAAGGAATAAGGTGTATTGCATATGTCTTTCACATCTGTAAGCTCTATCCACATGTTTTGTACATAAGGGAAATATTTAAGAAAATGCATAATTTGCAATAGCTAGACCTCGCAAGCGGTAGGCGGGGTCAAGGGTATGGGCGGGCAAAAAAAACTCGGGTTTTGGTGGGCCGGAAATATGAGGTCTGTGGCGAAGTCGGTCTGCCCATGGCTTCTCCCTTTATTTTTATTTTTTATTTTTTTGCAAACTCTTTGCTACACCAGAAATAGTAATAATAATAAATATTAAAAATAATAAAATAATTAATAATAAACAATAATACAAACAAACACGATTAATTAATTACCTACATTAACTACATATCTCAATCAATTAAAATTTTAATAGTATTATAAATTAGTATTATTAATTAATTACCTACATTAACTACATATCTTAATTATAATTTTCAATTATAGTTAAAATATATTTAAGATTGCATTAAAAACAAATAGTTGTTGTAGCTAAGTTGGTTTGAACTCTTATTTATTTACTTACAAGTCTTGTGTTCAAGTCTCACAACCCACAAGTAGTAACATTTTATTTTTTTTAAAAAAAAGTCATAAGCCACTTGGTAGGCAAGAAGCCAAAATGGCCCAATTTTAGTGGGCTTAAAAATGCGCCCAAACCCCGGTTTTTGGTGGTCTACTTATTACTGTGTCTAGCAATAACTATAACAGCTATGAGAAGATTCTACAACTTGGTAACAAGTATTATATATTTCATAGACCTAATTAGGCGTCCAGCAAGACCAGAAGTTTGTGGCATTAGATTAGAAGACCATCAGTATAGATCATCTTGTTAAGGATACCAACAATAGGAAAATAAATAACTGAAAAGAAATTGATCTCCCACTAGTTAAGTAATTACTAAGTCCAGCATAGAAATGGATTTTACCAAGTATTTCACAGTGCGGAGTGAAAATCCTTTAGTATTGGAAAGATGATCGACAAGGCGGCCAGGAGTAGCAACCTGCAATAAAACAAGAAATTTTAAAGTGGGTAATTCAACTATACTATAAATACATATAGTAGTAGTAATAAAGTCACGTGTTGGCTACAAAAATTATGCAACAATCATTTGTATAATTTTAATTGTTACAACAATTGAACATATCTCCAATTGAGCAAGAATTCAAGAAATATTAATAGAACGTTCTATGTAAAACATGAATCAGCTCCATCTAAGAACTTCTAATTGAGATAACGCCTCTGTATTACCGCGACTGCCGTCACATGGTACGATGCTTATTCCCAGATACCATCATTTGCTTCTTTTCCGAGAAAAGAAGTTCACAGTCCGTAGGCCTTCTACCTACACGCGCCATTGGCATTGTTCTGTTAGGCTTTTGCCCATTGCGGAAAATTCCCCACTGCTACCTCCCGTGGAAGTCTAGATCATGTCTCAGTCCCAGTGGAAATAATATTATATATTGGATCTTTTATTATTTTTGCTGTCAAATCGTCGATTATACCCCTTCATACATCACATACATCATAGTACTCGTACGCTTCTAGCCGCAATCCTAAAAAATGGGAACTTATGAATTGATTCAGATTAATATGGAATTATTACCCCACACCCCCTAGAATGTTACTAACGAGACATGTAGGAATGACAAGGCCTATTCTTTTTGCCCATTTTCATATCTATAGAAGTAAATTATCCATTCAATCTAATATTGAATGTGAACACTCAGTAATTCTTATGAGTCCGTATATATATAAAGTATATAGTATATAAAGGCTCTTTCGGCCTTTACACAATTACTAGTTTCATTTACATTCAAAAGAGTCTGAGGTTGAATCATATCATTTTTTTATAATCTATTCTTTCAATGCAAAGGTCGAGAAAAAAAATCAGCACCCAACTATGACAAGGCCTCCATAAGGGTTAGGTTAGTCAATCCAACCTACGCATTTCTTTTATTACGGTATTTCAGAACAAGTTCCTGGATAACAAGCTAAAGGTTTTCTTGCACAATGCATGCAATTATTGATAGATAGAAGAATCATGGTATACTCTTTCTTGTACTAGCTAAAGCAATACGTATGTCTGGTGGAGATCATATTCCACCGTAGTAAGTAAACTTTGAAGGGGAAAAAGAATCACTTTGGGCTTTGTTGATTTACTGCGTGATGATTTCGTTTGAAAGATCGAAGTTACGGTACTTATTTCACCTAAGATTGGATCTCTCTACTAGGTGTTCTGCCATGGCTTCGAGGGAACCTCAACAAATTTAGACAAATTAAATTTTATTTCTTTTAAGCTAATCATTTTATTGAACATTTAAACCGAGCCAAACTCGATGTATATAACATTTGCATCAACATATTTTGATGTTTTCCAATGGGTTTCTCACATTTGAGGCAACCTATATTTGACCTAATTCATTACACTATCCCCTCCACATTAGGTAATACTTTGACAAAACAACTGCCTTCCTCGAGAGGCTCTCTAAAAGTCAGGTATGAAATATGGATCAGAGGAAGATGATTGAATAAACATTAACCGTGTGTTCACATAATGCATCTACATTTTGCATGATACAAAGGCGTGGTTTGGATATATGTCTTGGGAGGTCATTTTTTGACTCAATTTCAGGTGATGCACTAGTTAGGAGTTTTAACAAATTTTAAAATATTATGAAAACTTCTAAATAATAAGAATAATAAAATGGATCAATTAAGTTCACAAAAAACACTATCTAGTACCGATGGTATAATTCAAAAAAGAGAACAAACATCTCGCATTGCATAAAAATTGAATAATAAAATATACCTATTTCTTTTGCCAAGTAATTTAACTACTTATTAAAGTATAATTATTTCTTATGCCAAGTAATTCAAGTTAAACTAATTTATTAATACCCAAACTAGACTCAAAAGGGCCAAAAATGAGATAAATTAAATCCAACAAATTAAAAAAATCAAATAAATTAAACTAAACCAATCAAATTAGTTAAATTAACAAGCCAGTTTTATGCAATTCTCTTTCCCCAGACTATTCTCCTGCTTCAGCCAACCGGGAATTTTAGGAAAAAGACGGTTATAGTAATGGCCAAGTCAACCATAGTGCAAATTGCATATAGTCCTCCAACATATAAATTAAACGGATACTATATAAATTAAACGGATACTTTAGTTGAAATCCTATATAACATCTGAGGTATAAATATATACTTGGGAGAACAGTTTTGATAACATTTGACAACTATAACTTACTAATGCTCGGTACATATCACAAAATCTACGCTAACATGTGTATAAATAAAACAATACAATTTTCCATATTGTAAAAGAAAGTTCGAGTGAAAACAAATGCAACCATGCTACCAACTTGAACACTTACAACAATGTGTGGTCGCTTTCCAAGGGCAATGCTCTGTTGCACCTGGTCCACCCCTCCAACAAGCTGCACCAAATTTCGTAGTTAATTACTAAACAATTGATGAACTTCACAGATATTGGAAATATTGTACAACTTTTTCAAGATCATTTCATGACAGATGTTATTCTTCAAAAAAATGAATAAAATTGACTTGACAATATAAGCCAGTTGACCAACAAATAAAAATTGCCTAGAAGAGAAAAGCTACGTAGCAAGAAAAAACGACAAACTTAACTGTCATTAATATCTAGAAATAGCAAAAAAACTGACCGCGAGCTTGTGACTATATGCACCAGAAAATTTCATAATGTGTCATACAATATAAATTCATTTAATAGAAGACTCACCACTGCGCACTTTACACCAATGCCAGATCCCAATGCTTCAAACTGTTCAGCAATCTGTATTGCGAGCTCCCTGTTAATGTAATATACAGAACAACAACAAGAACATACAAAAGCACAATAATTAGAATAGCTTAAAATCAAAGGCCAGGTAGTATTTATTAATTAATGAGTAAGATAACAACCGTGTTGGAGAAAGCACACAAGCAAAGAAAGCTTGCGGAGTTTCTAGAAGGGATTGAAGTATTGGAAGTGCAAAAGCTCCAGTTTTACCGGACCCAGTTTGTGCAAGCCCAATTAGGTCTCTTCCTAAAACAAAAATTCATAAAATTGTATCAACGTGTTGAAAAGGATGCTTATAAACATCATTTATTTATATATAAACTGCATATAAATAAATAGAACAACTGAAAAAACAAATCATTAGAAGAACTGAACCTTCAAGTGCATGAGGAAGAACTAGAGCCTGTATCTTGGATGGGTTTTTCCAACCCAAATTATCACAAGCCTCCACCAATTGCTCACACACTCCAAGATCCTTAAAAGACCTGAGTTCTTCGTTGTCTTCTTCCATTCTCTAGTATAAATCTGTTAAGACCACAATTCAACTAAAAATTTGAGTGTAAATCAAACATTCAGTACTTTAGTGACTATTAAAGTTGATCAAATTGGAGCCAATTTATCCATTTCAAACTAACCAAATAAAATTCAAACATATGATTGCTTATATTGTATATCACTCGTACAGCCGTACTTATTGTATTTCTATTTATCATTAACTGAGGGGACAAGATTGAAACACAAATTTTAGACTTTTTTTTTTTTTTTTTTTTTTTTTTTTGGGGGGGTGGGGGAAGGGGAACAGAAAATTGAACTTTACAAACATATAATGTCACTAGATTTCTAGTTGCTCTCACCTAAAGACTTTTAACAATGTCGGTCCTAGTCATTGTTGCTTAGTGCAGGATGTGCTATTTGGGTCCTCCTGCCCTTTTATACTCCTAGTACTGGGACGGTACCCCTTGAAGTTACTCTGGAATAAGACTTTATTTTAAGAAACAGTTACAAGACAGACTAATTGAAGTTAAGTTTGGAAGTGGTTGCTACAGCAGCGAGCTGGAATCGAGTCTGTGAATGTGAGAATTCCTAAAAATATTTTTAAGTCGTCTACTTATTTTCTCACTCGGCCACATTAAAGAGCAAAAAAATTATATCAAAACAGCCCGTGCTGGTCAACTAATTTCCCACATTGCTACTGACTGCAGAACTTATTACAAAACATCTCAGGCAATACAATTGTGCCAATTCAATGGTCCAACAGTTCAACCAAATCTCAAAACTCAACAACGACCAGCACTTGCAATTATGAGCAAAAAAAGTTCAAACAACAAAAAATTATATTATTGCAAAAGCATAAATATTTAACCAAAAATTAGTGAACCAATTATGTATTGTCAATGAATTGCGTAGTAGAACAGAAAAATCGGTAATCTGCACCCAAAAAACACATATTCAGCCCCAAATAGATGTATTTTCTCTAGTATGGTAAAGATGCAAAATTTACATTTCATGATGAACCAAAAGAAATAACAAAAGTTCACACTTGCAAAATATGAGACTATCATTTCACAAAACAAATTTGCACAAATTAAAAAGGAAAAATAATACAATACAATATTACTAGAATTAAGCTGCTCGCATATTGCTAATTAAGCACAACCCAGTATACAACAACTCATTCAATCAATCAATCAAACATTTGAACCACATAAATTAACAAAAAATGGAATTGAATCGAAACCCACAGTCTCTGAAACTACAGTCAAAATTAAAGAGGTCAAAGAAGAAAAACCACATGCCAAAGATTCAAACATAACATAACACACACATATATACATATGAAACATGTGGTCTAGGGTTCAGTACTTAACAGCAATCGAAGGAGTAGCAAGAGTAACAGTCGTGGAGGGACGGAGGGAGAAACCAAGAAATTGACGGATCGAGCGCAGAGTAGAGCAGAGTTTGCGTAAGAAGAGAACAGAGTAACAGTCCGTTGGGTTTGCGTTAGAAGAGAATCAAGAGATCATGTTTTTTTAGGTTGAAGGGGGTAGATACGTAATTTGACAAAATAGAAGAGGAGCAAAATGATATATCCCACTTTGCTGGATGCTCTAAAGAACTTGCAAATTAAAATACTAGATAACGAATAAAAAATAGCTTGTGTTTTTTCATTCAGTTATTCCGTTCGTTTTATAATTCAGTGCGTCTCTCCTTCTTTTACTATTTCTTTCTTTAAATAATACAATAATTACTTTTTTAAGAAAATATAAATAATTGTCTTCTTAATAAAAATTGTGATAAACATCATTTTGCCAATGCACTTGTGAATATTGAAAAATATCTAAAATATACTTCTAATTATAAATATATAGTATTTTAAAAAATAAAATCGTCTGATTTTAAATTTAAAAGTTAATTTTAAAATGTAAGTATTAATCTGATATTTTTAAATTTTTAAATGAATAAGTAAGTTTTCATATAGTAAAACTTACTACTCTATCCATTCTGAAATTAAATATACAATTTGACTTTTGAAATGAAACGAAGTCATGTCAAACTTGAAATTTATGTGAATTTATTTATTGTCGGCTGATATAATTATTATAATTGTATAATATATAACAACAACTACTAATTATAAAATTTATTTGATTAAAAACTTTTATAAATCGTACCAATTTTAGAATTTAAACTTTATCTCCAATTTTTGGAACGGAGGTAATATCATTTATAGAGTAACGATGGTTGTAACAAGCCACTAATAACTAATTTTTTGTTGTTATTTTGTCCATAACTCCTTTTTTGGTGGGTTTTATTTTGGGTGATAAGAAGGAAAATATTTGTTTGTAAAAAAAATAAAAATAAAAGGAAGATTTAATGACAACATAAATGCGACATTACTTTAAAAATATATATATATATATATATGGATAATGATCCACAACATGTAAAGAAACGACCTTGATTAGAAGACGTTCGCTACTATTAATAAGGTAGAAGAAAAAAAACTTATCATTCGCTATTAATAATGGCGGACGCGGATCAGAATAAGAGTTTGACTTTATTAACTAGAGTTTATATTTTTTAACTATGGTTTAAGATTTATTAATCAGAGTTTAATGTTTATTAACTAGGATTTAGGATTTATTAGCCAATATTTATAGTTTATTAACCATAATTTAGGGTTTCTTAATCACATGTTAATAAACCCTATACCCAATTAAAAATGAGATAATAAATCCAGAAGTTAATAGTATAAACGTTTATAAACACTGAAATATAATTAATAAATTTTGATTAATAAAGTCAAACTCTTATTCTTATTAACTCGTTATTATATTAGTAGCGGTTGAAGTCGATTTTCGATTTATAATCTTAGTCCTATAAGGATTCACAACATGTAAAATCTTACTTTATAAGAATTCATAACAAATACATGCTATGAATCATTCTTATATATATATATATATATATATATATATATATATATATATATATATATATATATATATATATATATACTATCCAGGATCTTAAGCTCACCCCTTATCCACTCACACCGAAGCTCATTTCTTTATGACGGACATTGGCGGATTGATTAAATATACGTCGTCGCCTATACTTTTAGTGACACTATATGTTGTCCATCGCTAAAAAGTATGAACGGCAGTTATATACTCAACAACCGTCGTCAATCCGTCATTAAAGGGAGGTGAGTTGGTGTGACGCCCCAAAATAGGTATACATCAACTATTCAGGTACGCCAAATACATGGTACAAAAAACAAATACAACTTTAGTAATACAATTCTGCAAGTAAAAAATACAACAACACATATAATTTGTGAGTTTGAATACAACTATTGTCTAATAGAGAGTATAAAAACTCAAAAAGAGTCCTCATTACAATTATTGATACACTATTTTACAAAATAGTGAGGATCATTAAACAACTATCTTGAATCATCACTCCATACCAATTTAGATTCTCGCTAAATTCTCTTCTCCCGAGAAGAACAATGGAACATAAAGAAAAGGTGAAAGCTCAATTAGCCCGATAAAGAATATTATGACTAAGATAATATACAACAAATTATCATTAGTCTTCAACAGGAATAACGATAAAATATAATAGGCAACAAGTTTTAGATCAACAATTCGCAAAGAAAACAACAATCCATTAGAAGAGTCAGTAGTAGAAAGAATTTTATTATATTACAAGATTTAAAAGTCCATCATTAATATTTTATCCTTGTAACATCAATCAATATACATCTTGAATCAAATATTCATCTTTGCACTACAGCCCAAGATATTCATTTGTATCATGGGTTGGTCATGTTCATCTCAACACTGCTCATCTTTGACTACGGCCAAAGATATTCATTAGATAATCATTCATCTTTGACTACAGTCAAAGATATTCATCGATTAATCATTCATCTTTTGCACTACAAAGCCAAAGATATTGAGTAATATCATCATTTAGGGTGAGGGGCGATGAAAATATATTAAAGAAAAGCGAATCAATGAGATAAAAAATCAAATATTAAGTATTTGTATTACAGTTTATCCAAGTTCAATAATACTCCGAAATAATCAATTTTGAAGCAGAATTCAAAAATAATGATCAAAACATGGATACAATCAAAGATAGTAACCATAATAGACAACTTTGACAAAAAGAAGAAATTTTCATTTTTCGTGAATAGTGCCGTATACGTGAATAGTATCGTATACGTGAATAGTAACCCCGACACAAAAAGTTCTAAATTTGATAAAAATGTTCATACCAATATTTTGGCATAATGATATTGAAGAAAATATCATTTTAAGAAAAAAATAACATCCTTTACCTCAAAATAACCGTATCTTACTTTGAATTTTGGATATAGTCTTGTGAAACTTGACCTTTGAATAACAACTCTCAAAGTATCAAAATACTTACTAAAATAAGCTCGACAATATAGAGAGAAAGAAAACTTGTTTCTAGAGTGTTTTTCAATTCTAACTTAAGCGTCTATTTATAGGAAAATGCTAGAACGCCATAGGAGACTAAAATAATAATATTTTTTTTCTTCATTTCTACGTAGCACCCACCAACCAAGACCAACCCACCTCTTTTGAACCAAAATTGGCAGCCCACATGCTTGAAATAATAGTGGGTCCCGCTCAATTTTAAAAAAAATTATTTTATTTTTTAAAATTTCAGTAATTCATAGAAAATAGTTCTTTTATCAGAAAATTCGAAACTCGCGTGTATATGAAATTTAATTCTCTACAACTTTGTAGAAGAAAGTTTTTCCAAATTTCAATCAGAAAATACCCGAAATCCACAAACGGATGATTTTTAATACCTCCATTCTGACAAAATACTGATAAAACACCTCAGCATTAATTCATTCATTTTAACCACAATAAATATATCCAACATTTATATCCTCATAAAATAAATATTTCTTTATCATATGAATCAATAATTAATTATTCACAAATAATATTACAGAATCACATTTATGACAACCGGTAGTTCCGGAAAGGGGGCTTTCCAATAAGGATTTATCCTTCTCGACGTATGATTAGGTGACCAAACCTCTCCTTGACAGAACTTTCTAGACATTGCCAATAATGTTATCTAATAATATTATTCAAAATAATCTAAATTATTGATTTGATAATGGAGATACTGTGCAGTAACAATTATTGAACAACAATAATTTAAAAAATATCAACGCAACAATTATTGAACCAATAAAATAAAATATTGAACAGTAATTACTGTAACAATTATTGAGTAGTGCCTTCTTACGTAAGAATCAATAATTTCAAAAATCTTTGCAAATCTGAGTGTCTTTCTTGTGCGATAACAGCGTATTCATCGTATTTTAACCACCGGGTATTCAACAAATGTACTTGGTAATAACTACATAGATTATTCAATTTTGTCATTTCTTTATCAAATTGCTATCAGTTATGGGACCCACATGAATGGGCTGCTGTGCCGCATACGAATATTCCCTACGTGAAAGAATATTTTACGACCAAACGAATATTCCCCGACAATTGAATATTTTATAACCACTTGCTTATTTTGAAAATTTGCACATTTCACCCATAACTAAAGTATTATATCAAATTAATACCTTATTATTCACAATAATAAATAAAGGAAATTTGATTTTATTTATTAAAAAATTGGAGTCTTACATCGGGTGAGTTGAATAAGGAGTGAGCTTAAGATCCGGACTCTATATATATATATTCAAAAGTGCATACTAACATTTAAAAATTATAAATAAAAATAAATTGGAGCTGATGTGCGTAACTTTTAATTTTACCATTGGGTTTGACATTTGGGTATTGCGAGAGTATTTAATCATGGTGCCGTAATGTCAAAGCCAAGTGACCCATCTTGTAACGGATACACTTCGAGCAGACGCATCACGCATGCACTACTTCTTAACCTAACCCCATTACCATTTAATTTATCTAATTAAATTTATTTTATAATTTGAGCTCATTTATCTAATTTATAATTTACACACATTTAAATAACTTATGTGACGTTAACACGAAATTTATTTTATAATTTGAGCTCATTTATTTTTCACACGTGAAATTGACTTCTTAAACTTGTAACAGATGGATTAGTACAATTTGCGTGGTTAATTAAATCAAGTTATTATGTTTTCTGTTCGGTTATTGTTATTTTAAATAGTTAAATTTTATTTATTTTGTTGTCATATAATTTTTATTTATTTATTAATTGTGATGATTGTATTTTCACTTATGGAGGCTAATTTTGTTTAATATTATTATTAAGATAATTTTATGATTCATGATGTGATTCATTATACTTAAAGAGGTGTTTAATAAAAGTTGAGTGAATCTGAATCTGAATGAGTTAAATCTGAAATTGAATAAGTTAAATCTGAATCTGAATGAAAAAAACTGTTTGATAATTGACACGTCTGAATGACAAAATTTATTATTTTACACATTTGAAAAAATTTAAAATTGTTATAAATTTATTCAATATTACTTAATATAATAGTTAATATTTTTGGGAGCATTAAAAAATATATTACTTAAGATAATAGTAAATTTATTTAATATTACTTAATATAATAGTTAATATTATTTAATATAATAGTATTAATATATCCTTCCATTGGGAACATCCAAAAAAAGAAAAAAAGACAACAACGAATCAAGTC
Source organism: Panax ginseng (assembly GCA_020205605.1). Lineage (NCBI taxonomy): Eukaryota > Viridiplantae > Streptophyta > Magnoliopsida > Apiales > Araliaceae > Panax > Panax ginseng. The sequence continues at coordinate 85,960,068 of CM035150.1, read as the reverse complement.
AAGCAAACGGTTTCATGTCGTGATAGATTAAATATGTATTTAATTTAATTTAATTCACAAACACAATTTATATGCTACACCGTATAAAAAAACAACACAACATAAAGCTATCCCTACTCCTACCATGCAATATTATTGAGTCATTTTGTGTGTTAGTGACCGATTCTGCACGATAGAGATTTAATTTTTTCACTGTTTATTCAATTGAGATTCCTTTCATTTATTCTTTAAATAATGAAATTTGAAATTAAAAATTAAAATTTAAAAGTTCTAAACCAAAACATATTTTGATCGTTGCAACTATTTGACATTTGTATTTATTCGTGCGTTAGAGCTTATGATAGATGTAATATATTACAACCTATTGTTTTTAATCATAAAATCGTTATTAATTTATTGATTTTTTTGAAGTAAGTATGTGATATTTTAATTTTAAAATTAATATAAATTTAATCAATACATATTGTAACTTATTTAGAAAAATAATAATATTACTACTTATAAAATTTATTATTTTTACAATTCTTAGCAAAAATATTAAATTTGATAATGCATCAAATTGACTTATAAAAATTAATAATAATCTTATAATTTATAAAAGAGAATATAATTTATTAATTGTATTCCACTGTAAAATAACTTATTTTATTTTAAATTTGAAGTAATTTATAATTTGAAAATAAAGATGAGTTGGATATTGATTGATGAGTTGTTCACTTAAATGAGGATGCAAAATATCATTTGCATAGAGAACAATATTTTGACTCTCCCGTCTCGAGGAGTAAAATACTATATAGAAATTAAATTAGATAATTAAATAAAGATAAAAAAACTGTTGGATCATAAATTGTTGATGTATTCTTCAATTTAATAAAGAATTTATTGAATAAATTATTGTAAATGCTCTAACCTCGCAAGCATCTCTCTTATAATTGTATTGAGTTTTCATACATTAATATATTTTACAACTGTAATTCGAGGATTAATATATTTTTTTCATTACATTTGTCTTTCAATTTTCTCCCAATACACCCTTTAATGAACTAATATTATATTTAGCAACCCTTTAAGCAATATACGGAGTAATTATTTGTGACCAATTTTATTGTGTTATTAATTATTTGCGATAAATTTTATTTTATCGTTAAATATAATATTTATATTATTAATTGTGTATTGGTGAAAATTGAAAGATAAATATTATGAAAGGAATTTTATTCAACGATATAAAATAAAAGTCACTAATAATGCTAGAGTAATAATTATGCTGGATCAATAAATATTGATAAAATTCAAAATATAATTAAAATAAATATAAAAATATCACTAAATATATATTTATTATGACAACATAAATATTGCTATAACATTATCAAAATAAAAATATACATCTAATTTTAAAACGAATATTATTGTTAATGTTTGGACGGACATAATGCCTATATCGTATATACATATATACATCCCTATCCGCAGATCGTGCTGCCTACTTTTTTTTTCCCATAATTAAACGAAAAATAAAGTGAAGAAAGAAAGAAAAAGAACGAACCGTCCAAAACTTTCCTGTCTTAACGCTCTGTTTCTGAGTTTTAAAATGGACAAAAAAAAAAAAAATTGACGGAAAATTTAAGTTTTTTTTTCAATTCTTATGTTTCTGAGTTTTTTAATAAATCGAAAAGAAAAGAAATGGATAGAAAACCACTTTTCTGCATAAAAGTTTTAAATCAAAAATTGGCGTGATTTGGAATGGAAAATAAATTAGAATAAGTAATATTTTTATAATTCCATATTATTCTAACTTTTAATATAATAAATTTTAAATTACAACTCATGTCCTCAATTTTAAATTTTTATCCTTTTTCATTAAAATAAAACAATACAATTTTTTTTTTAAATTTTCATTAACACACACACTACACACTTAACACTCAAAACTCACAAACAAGAGTATTATCTGTAACAACAAACAGAGTATTATCTGTAACAACTCATCATCACCTTTCTAATAAAACACACAAAAGTCTATAATTAACACCAGCTCCACTACGACTCTACTTACGAACCCTTCTCCCTCTCGCTCATGAGCTCAGATCTGGAGTTGAAGCTTTACATTAATCTCATTTTCAGCTCCATTCCCGACAACAGATAGTCCACTCTGTTTCTGAAGTCAATTTAAAGCTATTTCAGCTTCTACGGTGCTCTCCCTCTCTCTATAATTGTCGTATATTGATTTTTTTTACTATCTTTTGTATAAATTTGTATGGGTAATTATCACATTTCAGTAATCCAAATTTGGTTGAATAGAATGAAATTGAACTAATACAGAAGAGAAAAACAACTATATACTGTTGAAAAGTGGTTTTAGGGAAATGTATGGTTTTGTTTGTCATTTGTTTTAGTGATTTAGTTGAATGTGGGAAGGTGGAAATTCTATTGTTGTTAAATGCTCTTAACCCTTCAAGTGCTTTGCAGAGATGCGTACTGGGTGTGGGTTAATTAATGCAATTGGCAAAAGTCTGGGCTAAAATTGTGGGTCCTGAGAGATATTTTTTGTTTGATTGAATTTATAAAAAATGTGAAGTAAAATAATTTCTTGAGCTGATTTGAAGTTTTCATAAGTTTTTAATGGCTGTAAATCAATATTCTGAGCCCTGGTTGTGTTTGAAGATTTATTGCGTGTTGAGTGGTACTAACTTACCAATCAAAAAAAAGAAAAAAAGGAATATGATAACTTCTCGAGCTTTAGATTGAGTAATAGTTTGTTAGTGTACTAAAGCCATTGTTTTGTTTGCAGAGATATTTGGTGTGGATTAATTGTCGATGGCAAACTCTAGACACCATTTCCCAGCACAAGATGTGTCACCCAGATCGAGAGAATATGAAGGTCCATCAAGATGGAATGAGTACTTAAGTCAAGAAATGACTTCTGGAGTAGCATCTAGAACCTATAGGAATGTTGGCTCAGAAGGACCAGCCCAGAGTTCAGGCGGGTCTTATAAGGGATTGAATATGCAGTGGGTGTATCAGCTTACGAAGTTGCTGAAGGATTGATGGCTAAAATATATAGATTGAATCAAATTTTGGATTACCCAGATTCATTGGGTCACATGTTTACTGAAGCATTTTGGAAAGCCGGCGTGTTCCCTAATCTTCCAAAAATTTGTGTCCTTTTATCGAAGAAGTTTCCAGAGCATCATAGCAAATTACAACTTGAACGAGTATGTATTGAGATTGTTCCAGTATTAAGTATCTCGATGTATTGTTGAAAATGACATCCTGTGATTTGTATTCTCATTAAGAACTTACTGTAGGTTGATAAGGTTGCAATGGATTCTTTGAATGACCATGCAGAAGTTCATTTACAAAGTTTGGAGCCGTGGGTTCAGGTGCAAAGTTCATGCTTGTTAGCCTTATGTCTTTACTTGCTGATCAAGTATAAAAATGCTCTGAAGTACCGGTTCATGTTAGTATTTATTGTTGTTGGTATTATATATTACACGGCTTTTTGCTGAATGTGTAGTACCCCTTTTCATAAGTAAACTTGGCCATGGTCCTGGAACCTAAGAATCAAATATTTCTCTTAACTTGTCCTCTTAAATTATTTTAAACTTATGACCTGTACAGAGATATTAAACTCCAGTTATATTGTTGTTAAGTGATACTTGCATATTTGTAGGACATTTTTGCTACAAACTGTTAAATAAAAAACTACTAATGACCACACAACAAGGCTCAATGGCATGACTTGACCAATATAAAGTTTCAGGAATTCAACGAAGTGCAGTCTGAATAAGTATAGCATCTACAGGCTATGAGGATATTCTCAACTCAGTTGGAAAAGAATCAAATATTTCTCTTAACTTGAATTGAACATACCTGTACAGGGAATTAGTTGAACAGGCATATTAACTTGCAATATAAAAAAGAATACAATATATAATACTCAAAACCTATATCAATTGTAGAGGAATTAAAAGCATATTAACAATAATACTCAAAACCATGTTATGCATGGCCCAGTGGACCCTTGCTTGACATGTAACAGATTGGGAGGCCTTTCTCTCGGCCAAATCTTCTGTTTCATTTCCTTTGATTCCTTAGAAGTTAATGATAAATTAACATAATCAACTTGCATGGCAGCGATTTTTCTAGGATTTTGGTGGCTGAAGTAAGTACTGAAGAAAACTAATATATTGCTGGCTATAAGTAGGATTCTGGTGGATTAAGGGTTGTCCAAAAGTTGTAGGTCTGGTGTTGTCTCTAAGTGCAAGAAAGTACTGGTAAAGGCTTGGAATAGGCTTAATTAACTATGAAATATTTGCTGGACCTTTCATAAAAGGTTACAATTCTTTGCTCAGCAATACTAACAAATAAAAAATAGAATTCTGTGCAGCCACTATACGTGGTTTTGGGTGTCAAATTAAAGATTGAATGTGTATAAGAAAGAACAGGGTAATAAATATTTTTTTTTAATGATAACTAATATCAAACTAAGCGTCCTTATGATTAATACATTAGATTACTTGAGAACCAAGGTGAAAGAGAATTTAAGGGTAATATTGCTTACTCTCTTGGTTGTAGACTACTATGGGTGGAGGTCCCCAGAACAATTGGCCTTCCCTTGAGTTCCTTTAAGGCAATTTTTTTTCATTATTTTTTGGACTTTGATGAAAGACTTGTGAAGCTGGAAAGAATTTCCTTCATAGAGTTGGCGAGGATAGCAATTGTTCCCAGGATAAAGAATCTAGTGCATATTTTCACATATTTCTAAGGGTGAGCAAAAGGAAGCACCCTTTGTTGTGAAGTCTGTATTGGCATATTGTTTGTTAAATATTTGTTGGCATAAAGAGAAATGATCTCATAATCTTGTACTTATTTCATGAAAATTTAATTCTTCGAAGCATAATTTGTTGCTTCATATATGTCCAAAGTGATGTTTGTGCATGAGGAACAAGTTCATTACTTTTGTTTGAATTTCCGTTCCTTCTATTTTGTATTTATTTGCTCTAATTTTTTAGGTTATCTGTTATCTTTCTTAAAATCATATATCTACTAATAAGGCTCATAAATTGATTGTAATTGACTTCCTTTTGTCTGGATCAGCTGCTTCTTGACCTAATGGCATTTCGAGAGCAAGCTTTGCGACTCATATTGGATCTAAGCAGTACTGTAATTACCTTGTTGGTGAGTGATATTATTTTTTATATCACCGTGCAAAGTTTAGATCATGGATGTTTGTTGACGAAAAATATAAGATTTGGTGTTTGATCTGATATCTTTATAGCTGCATGAGAATTAAACACCAAATAGGCTTTTATACTTGTAAGTATGTCGTTGCTAATACATGTATGCATGTCAAAAGTTATTGAACGTTTTGACCCATCATAGTTTTCCACGTTTCTAAGTTATTTCTCTAATTGCTAGGTAACTTCTCTTGCAGCCCCATCAGAATTCTCTTATACTACACGCATTTATGGACCTCTTTTGTTCCTTTGTACGAGTTAATCTCTTTGCTGAGAAGGTTAGTCCGAATTCTATGTATGTGTCCAAGGTGGTGCTTCTACTTCCATCACCTATTTGATTTGATGCTTTTGTCACAGATACCTAGAAAAATGATGCTACAGCTATACAATCTTTTGCATGCCATGTCGAGAAATGACCGAGACTGTGATTTTTATCATCGGTAATGACTATCCTTCTATCTTTATTTTCTTTTTCCATTATCATTCTTTGTTTGAACTATCTTGTTTGTGCTCTCCAGTTCTTTTATCTTTTGATGATTATCTGACAGAAATTTTGCTGTAGTGTACTGAAGCAGTACTACTATTTAAAGATGTATCAGTTTCTAGTATTTGAATGTAATCATGAACTTCAGAAGTTATTAAGACGTACGCGTATTGATAATAGCATTCCTTGCTCATCAATTAACTTGCAGTTGTAATGATTTGATGCTATGTTGAGACCATAGTTTTAGCATCTTCAATTATTATTTTGTCTCGATATCTTATAGTGAAATGTATTACATGTTGAGCTTATATTGGTTTTCACTGAATACAGGTTGGTCCAGTTTATAGACTCTTATGATCCACCATTGAAAGGGTTACATGAAGATTTGAATTTTGTCAGCCCTCGTATTGGAGAGGTTATTTATCTCATCTTGCTGAATGATATTGTAATCAATGTAAAATTTTACAGGCTGAATTTCCTTTTTGTTCCCCTGTTCATTACTGTATGACAAATATACATTACTGCATGACAAATATATATATGCTTAATCTCTATTTGGATCTTCTTAAGTTTTTCTTGCAGTTTGATGTTTTTCATAACCATTTATTGCCATTTAGGCATGTTTCAGGGGTTACTGGTTATGATAAGAGGTTTTTACACATAATATGGAGTGAACAAAATAAAACATGTTATTAACAATTCATATGGAGGTGGATCCTCTCAATTTTTTTACTCTTAATTTGTGATTATCTGTGTGGTAGTTCATATAATATGACAAAAATGCAGCCCAAACGGGAGGCATAGAGGTTTTACGGTTGGCTTAAGATCTCTCTTAAGTGAGAGGTCTATGGTTCTAGCCTCACTAGCAATACGTCTGGGCTCACCCAGTATTCTTGGCTGTGGGTAGATGTATGCAGTATCCGGGGGTTGTGTTGGTTGGACTGGTTCTGCATCACCCTAAAACAAGCTGAATATGATGCAAGTTTTGTTTGTGTTGGTTGGAACAGGGGTCCTTGTTTTAACGGTTAGATATGATTCCCATAAATTTGAAATTTTTTCATTTCTGTGTAGTGTGGAAGACAGGTTGCTCTCCATGGTCATACTTCCTCTAATTTTAATCCTTGTACTTCCTTTTTGTTTTCTGCCTGAAGGATTAACAGTAGGTGTAATCAGTTTTTACGATGCACACTATGATAAAGAGAGCCTTGTCTACTTTTCCAGGTTTTGGAAGCTGTTGGACCCATAGTATTTTTGTCAACAGATACACGGAAGCTTAGAAATGAGGGTTTTCTAAGTCCATTTCATCCTCGATACCCGGACATCCTTACAAATTCTGCACACCCAATGGTACATACCCTTTCTTCCCATGGTGTTGGAATATTTTGAATGACTTTAATATAGTCCTCTGTATTATGGCAACTATGATTTGTGCACTATACTGCAAAATGCAAATGTTACGCCAAAAGAAAAAGAAAAAGAAGAAACCAAAATGAAATCTCTCTCTATTATATATGAGTGGTTAACTTTTTTTTATTCTTCTTTCCATTTCTTTACAGAGGGCTCAAGACTTGGCAAATGTAACGTCTTATCGGGAATGGGTATTATTTGGCTATCTTTGTTGTCCAGACGAGCTTCTTAGAGTCACCAGCATTGATATTGCTTTGGTAATTACGAGTAGTTCTAAGTAATTTCCTTTGTTATGTGTTAAACTTTTGTACTTACATTTAACGCATGTAGTAAAGATCATAAGCATATGTACACCCATTGTTTGGATGCTTTTCAGGTTGTTTTGAAGGAAAATTTACTTCTTACTTTGTTTAGAGACGAGGTGAGTTTTACCGGCTAGTCTTTATAAACATGTTATTTATTTGGAACAGACTGATTTTTTTTTCATAGGTCAGACTGAATTTACCATTATTATACTTTAAAATGCAGTACATACTATTGCACGAGGAATATCACTTACATGTTTTGCCTCGGATATTAGAATCAAAGAAGATGGCCAAATCTGGACGTACAAAACAAAAAGAAGCAGATCTGGAGTATAGTGTTGCAAAGCAGGTTGAGAAAATGATTAGGTACAAACTGGAGTTTTTTGATTTGAAATGCACAACCCTGTAATTGCACTAGGTCAAAGGATGTAATGACTATCCAAAGTTGCTTATACACTTCACGAAGCTTTATCACTACTTAATTCATTACCTGCAAGATGTGACCATTGCTTACTTTCATTCCAAACTAATACTTTGGGCAGAGCTTGTTAGCGTTCCTTTTCCATCATGTTATATAAGTGGTCGTAAGAGAATTACAAATTGGTGAGTTATAAGTGGTAACATCATCTGGAGGCATAATCTTGACATGCATGTAATGCTGTTTGGTATTTGGAGATGAATTGTAGTGAAAAGGCGGAGTGCTAAATCAACTAAAGCTTCCTTTTATCTCAAACTAATTGGTGCGGGCTGAAAAGGAATCCATATAAGGTGAAAAATAAAAGATAAAACATACAGAAGTAAGAAAAAGAATTTAATAAACTAAATAAAACAAAGGAATAAAACGAAATGGGAATGGAAATAAACTTAACTGTGAAGATAATTAATATTTGCTAAATGTAAATCAATAGCTCTGAAGAAGTTGCAAAACATTTCTGGTTCCTCGATAGAGTGCCTTAGTAAATAAAATTGCTGCTCATTTTCATTTTTTGATTGTTTTTATGTTATTATTGGCTCAGTCCATTTGCTGATTTTATTGTTCAATATTTCCCTTCTTTTAATGGTGAATAAGTTTTTCTTTTTGTCCTCATATTATTGTCTATTTTTTTTTTCTTTGCCTTACTTCAAAAAAGTTATAATGCTCTCTAGAAAAATACACTAAAAGTAAACCTGCTTCCTTGTGATGTTTGTCATTTACATAGTCAAGATCTTGCTAACTGCAGTGAGGTGCATGATCAAGCATTGCTGTTCTGTAATGCCATCCACCGGGAAAGGAGAACACTATTAAAGCAAGAAATTGGAAGAATGGTTCTCTTCTTTACTGATCAGCCGAGTTTATTGGCTCCTAATATTCAGGTACATTTTGTGTACAGTATTATAATAAGGCTGTATGAAATGATGTCTGTAATTTCTTATTTTTCTCAGAAAACTGTTGTCAGCTTAACAAGATGGTTAGGAAGTCATAGACCTACCATTTCATTGTCAGCAAAAGATGAAAAATATGACTATAACTTCTATAAGAGTGGTTAGAGGACCATGGAAATAGTCTTGTTGTGAATGATATGGTGGGGGAAAATATTATGATATGAATTTTATATTCGCTCCCCGTATATGATGCTCTATAGATCAGCAACTTGTAGATGCTAGTTGTTAAGATGATAGGCCTACAGAGAATATGTCTTTATTAGGAACAAGGGTTATGAGACTTGCCTCCAGGTTAGATTGTTAGCAGTCTTTTTCCATGTTTGTGTTTTTGGAGAGTGGTGGTTTACTAACGTCAATGTCCCCAACCGTCCTAGACTTGGATCCTCTTTTTGGTAGGGGTAATGCGATCTCTATTGTGTGTGTTGCATCCTTTGGGTGTTGGTCGGGGATTCTAATGTCTTTAGCATGTCTAGTCAGAAGTTAGGGGACCCTAGGATCACTGAATGACTTTATTTTTGACTGTGAGCTGAGAGATATTAAGGAAGCGTGCAGATAGACAAGCTAAGCTTAACCTGTAGTTTCTAGGTCACATGGTTGTGGAATTGAATTCATTCTCCATGCCTAGAAGAGGTTTGGCTCCAATTTGGTGATCTAATCAGTGGGTTATGTTAAAATGGTGACTTTCATAATTTTTTTAATTTTTAGAAGCCTTTTTTTTATATAACAAAGCATTTTATCTCATCTATTTTAAAGAAGTCCTACCCTATGTAACGATATACATGTTCTCTGCTAAGATTGATTAATTGTATAATTCAAGACCACCTAATCAAGTCATTGATTTTAGTTATTTGTTTGATGTTTCTACAGATGGTATTTTCTGCCTTGGCTTTAGCTCAAAGTGAGGTTATATGGTATTTCCAACATGTGGGCATTGCATCATCAAAATCTAAAGCTGCTCGAGTAGTGCCAGTGGACATAGTATGCCAAAATTTTCATCGCATCTAATACTGTTAAATAATAAGATTGATTTTGCAAATCCTTTTTTTTGGACCCGTGGCGCAGTAGCTGAGTTACATGCTTTATCCTGGTTGTAGGATCCAAATGATCCAACTATTGGGTTCTTACTGGATGGGATGGACCGCCTTTGCTGTCTAGTCCGCAAGTATATTGCAGGTTAGATTGACTCTGAAATTTAGCAGCATGCCGTTGTAAAGAAGTCTTGATGTTTAACTTGTGTTGCCTAATAATTCTTTGATTTCATAACACTTGGCTGTTAGAATGGATACTTTAATGTTGCTTTTCATTTCCTCCATTTTCCCCTTAGGATTCTGTATTTCTGAGTCCTAATGATTCGCTTCCACGGTCCCACCCCTTCTCTTCCCTTATTACTAAATAATTACATCCGTCATGCAGAGAATGCACAATTAGTTATCTATTTTTGTGCTAAAATGATAATCCTCTTCCAGAAGTCAAGGGAATGATAGTGCAAACGACTACCTTTTATGGGACCCATTATAAGTACAAGCACATATGTCTTTATTGGCGTACCTTAAGGGTAATATAGGAAAATGTATTTAGTTTCACTTATATTTATTAATTTAATTTAATTTTTATTTAGTTATTATAGTGCCCACCTTTGATAAACTTCCTCCGTCCACTTGATCGTCGTACTCTTCTGAGCCTTGCCCCAACTACTTGAGGTCGCCAACATGACCTTTTACTGTTCCGTTCTATCTTGTTAATTTAGACCTGACAATTTAGGCCTAGGCCCGCGGGCCGGGGCGGCCGGCCCATAAAAACATGGGCCATGGGCCGCCATATTTCAGCCCAGAAAATTGTGGGCCATTTTGGCCCGGCCCGTGAATTTTTTTAAAAAATAAAATGTTGCTACTTGTGGGTTGTGAGGCTTGAACACAAGACTTGTAAGTAAATAAATAAAAGTTCAAACCAACTGAACTACAACAACTATTGATATCCCTTCTAATTTTATTGGTAGAAATGTTAATTCCCTCAAGTTATCCTCTATATATCTTTACTCACGCTCACAAACAATTACAATTGCATGAACTTTCGAAATAGTTCTTCAATTTCAAAGTATAAAACTAATAATTATTAGTTTAAGTTAGATAATATTATTATAAAAATTTAAAATTATCTATATATTAATTTTAAAGTATAATTTTAAAAAATCAAATTTGATTATATACTTTGAATTACTAGCAATATATAATCCGAATCAACCACCAATTTTTAGATTGCAAGTCCAAAATCGTAACCTGATAATATAGAATATCTACTAACACTCCCCCTTAATTATACATTTGGAAAGTAAATCAATCATTATCCCTTAATTATGCAATCCCCCTACTTATTTAATCCCCAAATCATGCCTTTAGAATAATATCTAAAATCCTCTAGAATATCTATTAACACTCCCCCTTAAGTTGGAGCGTGTTTGAAAGTAATTTATAATACTATTAAAATTTTAATTGATTGATATATGTAGTTAATGTAAATAATTAGAATTATTGTTTATTATAAATTATTTTATTATTTTTAATACTCCCTCCGTCCCAGGATAAAAGTCCTGGTGGACTTTTCACACATATTAAGAAGAGGAATAAAATGATAAAATTGCCCATAATAATGTCATTAAATATGGAGAGAGAATTTGAATAAGAAAAGTATGAGATATTTAATGTTACGCGCATAATAGGAAAAAATGTGTAAAAGTTTGGTTATTAAAGGAAAATGGACATTTAACATGAGACTATCCAAAATAGTAATAAGAACTTTTATCCTGGGACGGAGGGAGTATTTATTATTATTACTATTTTTGGTGTATCAAGATTTTGCAAAAAATAAATAAAGGAAGAAGCATGGTAAAGGTAAATTCAACTTCAGACCCACGGGCCTCTAAATTCTACTGGCCCACTTGGTTTGCCTGTGTCTACTTGTTATGGTCATTTATTCGTATTAGTATCTGATAAACTTACTATATGCATGTCTGATTGTTGCATGGACTTTGAGTGTAAGTGCTGATAGGACTCTTAACAACCTAGTAATTAGTATAACATTTTCTGGTGCAAGAAAAAATTGTGTATACTGTACCAAAACAATTTTTGGTTTAATGACGCCGGACAGAATAACGATTATTCTGCGGGCTAGGTAAACAAATAAATTCATAGGCAAAGGAACAAGAGGTTCACCAAAAACACAGAGAAATCTTCTCTAATGCTTGAATTTATATTTATCAAAATCAAAGTTGTCATGATCCAACCCACAAGCCGAGTTTTATAGCTAAAGATGTCTTTATCATCACACAACTAAATTCCAGAAACTTCCAATAGAAAAAGAACTTCCTAATAATCCTCCTATATTTACGGTAACAACTTTTAATGAATAACAACCTTCTAATAATAAAAATATTACCATAAAAATGAAACATATCTAAAAATAAAATAAAAAACTGTCAATTATGAAATTTCGACGCTGATCCCGAAGGAGTGGTCCGCCATCCGAACCCAAAGAAGTCATCAGCTGTCTGAACCCGAAGACGTTAATGACCTTGACCATCCGGGCTCAAGGCGTCGATACGACCATCACATTTCGCCGATCCTCCGACGCGTGGTATTTTAAGGCCATGGCGTGTTTTTCGATAGCTTTCAACATCATCAGACTCAGAACCTCATGCATCAGTCACCCTAGGTTGAAAAGAACTCGTCCTTTGAGTTCTCAACATTATCATCAGACTAGGGAAAACAAGGTGCTTCACATTGAAAACGTCCGAAGTCTGTAAATGACTAGGGAGACACAACTGATAAGCATTATCATTAATCTTTGAATCTCACAGGACCCAATCTTCTGATCCTTAAGCTTATTGTAATCACCAATGGGTAATCGGTCACAAGTCAACACTGTCCAAAAAAGATTACCTACTTCAAAAAGTACATTATGACTATGACTGTCAACCCGATCCTTATACTTAGCATTGTTCTCTTGAATAGATTGGTACACCTGATCTGTCATTTCATCTGCTTTAGGGTGCACTTGGCCTATCCGTGGAATAAGAGCAAAATCCAGGACCCCGATGGGTTTCGTCCATAAACAATCTCAAAAGGGCTCAAACAAGTAGTTCTGTTCTTTGAACGGTTGTAAGCAAACTCCGCTTGAGGAAGCGCCAGATCCATTGCTTCGATTTTGTCGGCCGGACAACTTTGTGAAGATTACCCAAATTTGGTTTACCACTTCGGTCATCCATGCATGCAAGGATGGTAGGCATTACTGAAATTTAATTGTGTTCTGAGTTGCTCCCATAAACTTTTCTAGAAATTATTCATGAACTTGGTATCACGATCCAAAGTAATAGTCTGGAGAACGCCATGCAAACGTACAATCACCCAAAAGTTTAAGTAGGTGATCCGATTAGCATCCATTGTCTTCCGACACACAATGAAATAAGCCATCTTAGATAACCGATCAACCACAACCATAATAGAATCCGTAGCTTTCTGGGTTCTGGGTAGACCCAACATAAAATCCATACTAATGTCACACCAGGGAACTTCAGGAATAGGTAAGGGAGCGTACAATCCTGCATTAGTAAGAACTCCCTTGGACATCTGACAGATATAACACCACTCTACGTAACGAGCCACATCGCTGGATATCTTCGGCCAATAATAGTCAATCGAAACCAAGGCCAACGTTTTGTCTTGCCCGAAATGCCCTTCATTGTTAAGTTCACGAACGAGCTGCTATCGAAGTGAACAATCTGGAATGCATAATTGTAATCTACAAAACAAATATCCATGATGCAAAACAAAGTCACGACGCCGACCTTCATTTACCTCCCGAACTATAAGCTTGAAGGAAGGATCTTCCGCGTACATATCAACAAAGGTTTCAAAACCTGTAATCTTGCTACTTATGGTGGTAAGTAGTATAAATCGTCTGAGTTTACTAATGCCTTAGTGTAAAACTCGATTCAAGTTCGCGGCACTTAGATGCCTTAGTGTAAAAAGTAAACTAATGTACTTAAAATACGCTACCCATTTGGATTATATAGGGACGCCAATGCTTTAGAGATTGAACAATGACATAAAATTCCAAGTTGTAAGTAGAGTAGTTCTTCTTCGACCCTGATATCTTTTCGCTAAAGAAAGCTACTGGTCGACTCTCTTGAATGAGAACACCACCAACACCGACTTCCGATACATCACAATTAACTTCAAATATTTTCTCAAATTCAGGAAGTGCCAATGCAGGTGTTTCGGTCATCCTGTTCTTAGCCAACTGAAAACTAATGTCGGCCTCCTCAAACCAACTAAATACTTTACCCTTTAAGCACTCTGTGATAGGTGCAATTAATGTGCTGAAGTTCCTGATGAGATAGAAGGAAGCCAAACCATGCAAACTTCTAACATCATGCTGGGTCTTCAATACTGGCATGAACACCTTCGGTAGAAACAACAAAACCAAGGAATGTTACCGAAGTCGTAAAGTAGGAACTCTTCTTCTGATTGATAAACAAACGCTCTTTTTTCAACACCTCAAAAACAACTCGGTTAGGACTGCAAATCAAAATATCGTCGAAGTAGACTACCACACAGTTCCCAATGAAAGGTCGCAATACTTGGTGCATGAACCTCATAAATGTACTAAGAGCATTGGAAAGGCCGAAGGGAGTAACCATTCACTCATATAATCCCTATTGAGTTTTAAACGCCGTTTTCCATTCATCTCCATGCCTTACTCTTATTTGATGGTAATCACTCTTCAGATTAATATTTGAGAAAACTTTTGCTCCAAACAACTGATCTAGCATATTGTCCAGGCGAGGTATCAGAAATCTGTATTTCACTGTAATCTTGTTGATTACTCTGCTGTTAATGCACATTCTCCATGATCCATCCTTCTTCGGTACTAACAGGGCTGATACTGTACACGGGCTCATACTTTCACGAATATTACCCTTTTCCATCAATTCCACTACATGTCTCTGTAGCTCTTCGGACTCCTTGGGACTGAGTCGATATGCTGGTCTGTTCGGTAAACTCGATCCTGGAATAAGATCTGGTGTTGAATGTCCCTCATCGGTGGTAGTCCAGGTGGAAGCTCTTCGGGCATCAGATCAACAAACTCCGATAACAACTTCTGCACATCGCCTGGTAATTAATAGGTTCCTTTCTGTCGAGTTGTTCCCACAAGGAAGCAGATTATACATTACACCTTCACGATCGACCTCCATTAGGAATCTAGAAATGAATAAGAGGTTCGGGTTTCTGATTGCCCGGGCTGAACTACTCTCTTCTCGTCGATGGGCCAACACAACCTTCTTCCCCTTTTATATTAAGGGAGTACGTATTCTTCCGACCATCATGAATGACACTTCTGTCGTATTGCCAAGGTCGATCCAATAACACATGGCATGCGTCCATTGACACCATGTCACACCAAGCATTATCAAAGTACTTATCGTTTGAAAAAGACACTAGGCATTTTCTATCAACTGTTACCTCATTGCCTTTATTCAGACTATGGTTTGGGATGCCGATCCGTCTCCAGATTTAACTTTCGAACAACTTATTCCGTCATCACATTCTCGCAACTGCCACCGTCAATGATCATTTTGCAGACCTTATCGGTTACCATGCAAGTCGTGTGGAATATGTTGGTTCTCAACCAATCATCTTTTGAGTCATCTTTAGGCGCTAATAGGGGTGAGCAATTCGGTTATAACCGAACCGAATAGTTTATTTGGTTATAACGAAAACCGAAAATTTCTTAATCTTACTATCCGAACAACTAACCGAATTATCGAAAACCAAATAACCAAATTTACAATTTGGTTATTTCTGTTAATAACTGAAATTAAGTTCTATTTTATCAAAGTTTAATTAATCAAGCAACAGAGTCAAACATCAACACGCAACAGGTGGATTTAATATAAAGACAAAGTAATTACCATTCTATTTTTTACCAAAGCCAAACCCAAAGCCAAAGCATTTAACAACACACCTTTCATTTTATTTGATAGTACGTCGTAGGATAAATAAAGATAAAAATCTGGATAGTTTTTGTGACTTCGGGTTGTATCAATGTTTGATTGTGTAGCTTGCTTAGTGACTATGAAATGCTGTTTCTAGGATGGTGTTGGATTTGATAATTGTTACTAGTAGTTCCTACTTACTTTGTTATCCACATTTCTTTTTAAAAAAAAAACTGTTATCCATATGTTCTTTTGGAATATCCGTTTCTGCGTTTTTGTGGTTGTTTTTTCTTTTGAACCTTGCCGGTGGGAGCAAATTATAGTTAAGAGAGTTAATCCGTGGAGATTTGGTGTATTGAAAGTTTTAAACTGATCTCCGTGAATATGGGAATACATTAGATAAAAAAACAGAGGGTAAATTAATTACTTTGTACATATATTAAATCCATCTTTTTATAAACAGAGGGTAATATAGGAAATAAAAAAAATCTATTCGGTTATTCGAGTAACCGAATACCACAATTTCAATAACCGTTTCCAAACTCGAAAACCGAATTATTAATCGGTTATAACCAAATTGAAGAAAATAACCGAAATAATTCGGTTAAATTTTTTATTTATGTTCAGTTTTATCCGTTTTTTGCTCAGTCCTAGGCACTAATAGATTCTTGCGAATGACCAAGGTTTCCTGGCCATCACCATAAAGTACATCCTCGTCATCTACATATTCATCATACACAAGTTTATTAAATCTTTCCGTTTCAACTAATATGTCTTCTTCAATTAGGAGATTCTTTCCCTTCTGATTAGCAAGCTTTCGACGCTCCGTTGCTCTATGGCCTGACTCCCCACATCTGAAGCATTTAATACCAGAATTAAAATTACCATGGGGTTGTTGTGTCGTAGGACGAAGTTGTTGAGGTTGGTTCGCTTTGTTGGGTGGGTTGTTCCTCAGTATCGGCCTACTATTCTGTTGTTGCTTTGCATCACATGCTCGCTGGTATGCCTAAGAAACAATCCATAGTGAATGGAGACTGAAGGCGTTTTGCAGTTGCTGTCTGGATACCTTGCTACCATTTGTTCCTCTGATAGATCATTCCGTGCTATCAACTGATAAAACTCTTCAGTGTAATCATCCACAAATCTAGTGCCTTGTTTCAATAGATGCAATCTCTTGAACAGAGACTGAGTGTATCCGAAAGGAAGAAAGTGACTCTGTATTTTTTTCTTCATCTTCTCCCACTTTGTGATTTTAGTTTTTTCTTGCCTCTCTCATGATCACCTCACCTGTCCCCACCAAGCAAATGCTCTACCTTTCAATTTGATTGCCACCGATTTTACTTTAGCGTTATCTGAAACCTCCTTATATTCAAAGATGCGTTCTGCTTCATTCATCTAATAAATGAATCCCTCTACTTGCAGTGTACCGAAAAATTCCGGTAACTCCACTTTAAAACCTAGATCACTACGACGGTCATCACGATCACGTCGTTCCCAGAGCTGCTCCCAGTGGTGGTAAGAATTACCAAAACTCGATTCAGAATCATAAGATTCTTCATCCTGATCGTGTGGGACTTCCTCCGTCGGAACTTGTCCACGACGACCTAGATTTCGTGTCGCTAGATGCTGGGTTAGCTCTGCAACTTGTTTTTGTAAATCCTCAATCATCACGTTCTAGACATTACGATCATGTGACTTCCTCAATCGGAACCTGCCCTCGACGACTACGACCACGACCACCAGCCATTGAAGCTGATGAAATATAACCTAAGAATGTTGAGCTTTGATACCAACTGACGCCGTATAGAATAACGATTATTCTGCGGGCTAGGTAAACAAATAAATTCACAGGCAAAGGAACAAGAGGTTCACCAAAAATACACCAATACTTGAATTTATATTTATCAAAATCAAAGTTGTCATAATCCATCCCACAAGCCGGGTTTTATAGATAAAGATGTCTCTTTCATCACGCAACTAAATTCTAGAAACTTCCAATATAAAACTTCCTAATAATCGTCCTATATTTACGGTAACAACCTTCTAATAATAAAAATATATTACCATAAAACTGAAACATATTTAAAAATAAAATAAAATAATGTTAATTCTGAACTTTCGACGCCGATCTTGAAGGAGTGGTCTGCCATCCGAACCCAAAGAAGTCATCTGCTCTTCGAGCCAGAAGACGTCAATGACCTTCGGCCATCCGAGCCTGAAGACGTCAATAACCGCCACATTTGCGTCGATCCTCCAATGCATGGTATTTTAAGGCCATCAACGTGTTATCTGATAGCTCAGCATCATCGGACTCAGAATCTCTTGCATCATTTAATCACAGACGATCATATCAGGCACAAAGTTGTTATGTAGAAAAGACTTTTCTATTTAAAATTCTTTGAGAAGTCTGTCATATTTGCTATCAATCTCTCACATAAATAGCATTAAAATTGTTATGAATCTTAGTTGGCGGATATCTTTGTTTGAAGCAACGGAAATCACTATTGGTGTTTCTAATATTATAATTGTTGATTTCATTTTAGTATGTGTTTGATGTAGTAATATTAAAAGAGTAATCATATTTTTTCTACAGCAATCCGAGGCTATGCCTTATCATATTTATCATCATGTGCTGTTAGAATCTGGTTTCTGCTTGGTACTCCAGGAATGGTGGCCCTTGATCTGGATTCAAGCTTGAAAGGGCTTTTCCAAAAGATCGTTCAGCATCTTGAAAACATACCAAAACCACAGGGGGAAAATATTTCTGCAATGACATGTGATCTATCTGTAAGAGCTCTACATATAGTATTTTTTATTTTGTAAAAGGGCAGGCATGAGAAACATCCCGTCAGGTTTTCTAGTAATGTTAATTCTCTCTATCTGAGTCATGATTGATCATTCATTTAATTTTTGACGGTATAAATATCGGTCACCTCCTTGCAAAAATTATTTCCTGGATTCATGTTCAGAAGGGCTCAGACAAGGGACCCAATATCTAAAATGTGAGACACTACACACATTATTGACTTTTGGGAATTTCTAGTTATAACAAAAATGGATCCAGTATTTATAGTTTAAAACTAACTTGTCTATTTTTTTCCAGACCCTTTCTGTAATATTTATCTGTAAAATTATTGATATGACATTATCTGTTCCTCAACAATAATTTTAACAGACTTATAAAAAAACTTTAATTTAAGCATTTACCAAATAATAAAATAACATCGTATGTAGTAACTCAGAACTATCTATTCCTTAAAACAATGTATCATTTTCATTTTGCATGAATTTGGTATGATATCATTGCCAAGGATTTAACAGTATTTTAATTATAATTTATTTTTATTGCTTGATTGATTTACGTTATAGTTGCATTACTCATTCTTCATATTGTTTGTTGCCGCCGTCATTACTGTTTTGATTCTTCTTAAAAAAAAAGTTTTTGCCAATCAGGGATGGGGTTCAGAATTGATGATTGTCAGTTCTGCTCTGTTATCAATATTTAATGCAGTAATCTACATGCCACAAATGAATTAACACTTTTGTTATAGTGAATACTTAACCAAACAAATAAGCTACTATTATTTTGTAGTTACTATTGTTGTAATGTTGTTGAATCTTAAGCATGACACTCTCGTTTGTTTACCAGGGGTTGCGTAAGGATTGGTTAACTGTATTGATGATTGTCACTTCTGCAAGGTCATCTATAAACATTAGACATTTGGAGAAAGCTACGGTATCTACTGGGAAAGAAGGCTTATTATCAGAAGGAAATGCTGCATATAATTGGTCCAGGTGCTCTTTTGCATAATTTTTCTTGCAAGTTGCAGCCATACTTCTCTGTTTTCCCCTTTTCCCTTGTCACTTTCTCTTTGTCTTATTTATTTATGTATTTATTTTTTGTTTTAAATACTTTTGTGGGAGGGTGGAGTCTTAATAAGAAATATGCTCTTTACCCATCTTTTCAGAAATTTGGGAGATTCTTTTATGAATCAGATAGAAGTTCTCTTATCACTTTCCTGTCTACGTGAGTTATTGTTGCTGAACACTTTTGAAAAATGTTTATTGAAACATAAATTGCACATGTAACCATTCACCACTGTATAACTTCTTTAGGCTATTATTCGACAAATCGGGTAATGTTTACCCTACCCCTTGACTATGCCAGTCCAAAATATTGGATTCAATAGTTAGAGAATATGAGTCTCCATTGTTGTTGATCACTGGAGTACGTTGGCCAACTTCTTGAAAGGAAATACAGGTGCTGCCTAGCCTGCCTTTAAGTTCTTGATAAGTAAAATTCCTTAGACTAGCACCCAAAAGGGGAGCAAACTGATAAATCTTATTTCCAAACAGATGGACATGGTCTTGTGTTTGTATATTCACAAAATGGAGCATACGTAGTATAATAATGCCAAATATACCATCTGTACAATAACAGAGCACCCTTTTTACTTGAGCATTGAATCACAAACACATGATGTAATAAAGAAATTCACATAACTGCGAAGGCATAAAATATGCTACTTCTCTTTGTGTGTTGTTGGGGTTGGGTTGGGGGGATGACAATGCACTTTGTTGTTGCTGCATGTATGATATGGATTGGACCGTATGCACTTGGGAACTTGTGAATACCATGGAGAAAGGAAAGTAATGTTTTAAGGTATTCTATGTTGATCCAACCTGCAAACCACATATTGCCTTGCCTCCAATTTCTCCTTTTCATGAAGCATTTTGGTCTCTATACCTTTGAAAATTCTCATGTCTATCTACCTACTTGTAGATACCAATTGGTATAATAGCACGAGTTTGATAAATTCACTTTCACTTTTTTTATTATCATGATACATGCTTAAATTATTCTTATTCCTGATAGCCAAATAACGAACTCGCTTATGAGCTATAAATGCAAGTAAGTGCTTAAACTTTATGTACTGACTTTTATCTCTGACAAGGCAGATGTGTTGATGAACTTGAATCTCAACTATCAAAACATGGGAGTCTGAAAAAGCTCTACTTCTATCATCAGCATCTTACAACAGTAAGCTCTCTCTATTTATCTCTCTGACTAGTTTTCGAGGCTTGCTAATGTTAGCTCTTGAGTTAGAGAGATGATATTCAACTGTAATCGTAAAATGTAGACATTGTCTTAACTTTGTTTACACAGGTTTTCAGGAATACTATGTTTGGACCAGAAGGGCGTCCTCAACATTGCTGTGCATGGCTTGGGGTTGCTAGTAGTTTCCCAGAGTGTGCTTCTGCACTTGTTCCAGAAGAGGTAATCAATCAACTGCTCTAAATTTATGTATATTCTGATATTTTTTAAATTCTAAAATTTTTGAAGACAAAACTTTGACTTATCATGAATGAATATATGTGTATTCATGAATTAAAGTTGTACTTTACCTCTTTTTCATGGACTCCTCAAAATTAACCATGTTTGGCCCTTGTAACCTATGAAAGTGTGCTTATTAAGGAAAACCTAGAAAGGTGTGAAAATATGGTGTCAGATACTTCCCATCAGCAAGAACTTCTACACGTCCTCTATGTTGCATGAAGTATTATGAATTTGTGTCTTCTTGTCACTGGATTTGGAGGTCAAATGCATACTTGTCACGGTGCCACGGCGAGTCATGGCGGTAGCCGACTGCATGGACGCCTATGCGACAAGGCGACCGCCATGGCGTCCGTATGGCGACAAGTCGTTTACAATGTGCAATTTATATATTATTTATTTTACTTAACAAGTATATTGGCAATAAAATTTCATATACATTAAAACTCAAAACATAATACTATGGAATAACATTAAAGGCATAATTATGTAAATACTTAGTAATAACAATCCAAAAACAAAACACTTGATATTAAAAATTAGTAAAAGGAATGAAGAATTCAACAAACACCACATAGAAAATAAAGTTGCAACCAACCATCACAAATATGTAGTCTGATAAAGATGTGTCGAATCCGATTACTAATAAGTTTTTTAGAATTTTATTTCCTTTCTCCTTGATTTTAATCGATGGGTCATGGGTTAATGGATCAGAACTGTAAAATACTTTGATTGAGCCAGAGCTGCTAAGGCGTGCTCATGGTGTCTCAAGGCGTCGTCAAGGCGTCGTCAAGGCATCCCAAGGCGCACGATTTAGCAGCTCCACCTCAAGGCGCCCATCACCGTATCATTTTTTCATCGCCTGGACGCCTAGGCAACGCCTTAACAACTATGGTCAGATGAATCGACACACAATCTACACAAATATAATGGTGAGGAAATTAATTTTTTGATTGAAGGCATAAATATTATTCCCTCCTTCCTCAAAAGGATGACATAAGTACATTTTCACACAAATTAAGAAAAGCAAGATAGAGGAAAGAGAGTAAAGAATTTCATATTTATCCTTAATGACCCCACAATAATACATAAAGTGATGTGTCCTTTAATTCTTTTATACTAATGGACCCCACTAAATGACATACTTCCCTTACTTTTTGTACTTTAAGAGTCATCCTTTTGAATACAAAAAAATTTGTAAGAAGGAGGGAGTATAAATACTTGTGAAAAAGGGATATACCCTAGGTGGTATCTAACTAGTATACCTATAGGGTTAATACGTCTATTTTAGGGTTTTTAGATAAATTTAACCGTACGGATTTAAAGAACATATAAAAATAATTGAACATATGAATTTTCATATGATTTGGTGATGTCTATTATCGACTTTATAGTAATGAAAATTCAATTAATCTTAGTCGTAAAAAAATATATTTATTTTACAATGTTATAATAACGGTGATACACAACCTCAAATTAAATAAAAATTTACGTTTACTCATATTTTTGCATGATTTTTTCATCCATAAGGTTAAATTTTACTAAAAGCTTGTGATAAACTCATTTTATAAAATTAAGGTATATAACTTATATAGCCTAGAGGGTATCTCCTGTAAGCCCTAAATACTTGTATATATATATATTATCTATATTATGTATATATTTATAGGGAGAGGTATCCAGCAAATGCCACAGGTCTATATGGAAAAGAGAAGAAAGTTCTATGTGGT
The DNA here is from genome assembly GCA_020205605.1 of Panax ginseng. NCBI lineage: Eukaryota > Viridiplantae > Streptophyta > Magnoliopsida > Apiales > Araliaceae > Panax > Panax ginseng. The sequence continues at coordinate 85,937,151 of CM035150.1, read as the reverse complement.
TTATGATTTTATATAAATATATTAGAGAGCTATAACTTTGTTGGCTCTATATGTGCAGACACTTTGAGTTATTTCTGTTCTTTTATAATTGGGATGCCCTACCGGCCTGATCTTAATTTTGATTTCCCGAACTTGAGAGTTGAGTGGCAGCAGAATGATGGTTATTTCATTGAACAGGTAGCTAAAATTGGTCGTGATGCAGTTCAATATGTTGAGTCCCTTATTGAATCCATTATGGGAGGATTGGAAGGACTAATCAACATTCTTGATTCTGAAGGAGGATTTGGCTCCCTGGAGATGCAGGTTGTTACTTTTTGTCATGTTATTAACATAGAAATTAATTAAGGTAACTGTATTTCATAAAATACTAATTTGAAGCAAAATATCAGCTTTTACCGGAGCAGGCAGCTATTCTCATGAATTTAACATCTAGAGTTTCTATTCCTTCAACAAAATCCCCAAAAGGCGTATCTGGTTTTCATTTCCCAGGCTATGAAAGCTATCCTGAAAGTAATAACTCTATCAAGATGTAAGACTATATTTTTGTGCTAGATTTTCCTTTATATTTTCCTTTCGTCTTTTCCTTTCGTCTTTTCCTTTCCCCTGGGTTTTTTGTGAACCCAATTGATGGTATTTCTTGCCTTGTTGTGAAATAACAGGTTAGAAGCTGCAATGCAGAGGTTGACAAATCTTTGCTCTGTTTTAAATGACATGGAACCTATATGTGTTCTAAACCATGTCTTTGTTCTAAGGGAGGTATGCATGCTAATATGTCTCTTCTAGTTGCTTGAACGATAATGATATTGGAAATATTTTTGAATCCTTTTTGTTTTTCTGCTTTGCCCCCGAATTTTTCTTTTCTACATATTGCTCTTGTTTATTTTTTACCTTGAGATATCAGGCTTTCTACTACACTTTTCCATTACTAAACAAGAAATGGTTACTTCAAGCCTTTTGTCTACTTCCTTGATTACTGTTTCATTTCCTGCCATGCATTACCATTTTTGTAGAAATGTTGCTAAGCACCTGCCACTGAAATGCAGTACATGAGAGAATGCATCCTTGGAAACTTCAGGAGAAGACTTCTTGCAGGACTGAAAACTGATAATGATCTTCAACGTCCTTCAGTTCTAGAATCAGTGATACGGAGACATGTATGTATAATACATTTAGCAGAGCAGCACATCAGCATGGACCTAACACAGGGTATCCGAGAAGTTCTGCTGACTGAGGCCTTCTCTGGCCCCGTTTCTGCACTACACTTGTTTGAGAAGCCGGCGGAGCAACTTAGTGGATTAGCTACTGAAACTGTGTGCAACTGGTATATTGAAAATATTGTCAAGGATATCTCTGGTGCTGGGATCCTGTTTGCACCACTCCATAGATGCTTTAAGAGCACAAGACCTGTTGGGGGATATTTTGCTGAGTCAGTGACTGATCTCAGGGAACTGGAAGCATTTGTTCGTGTGTTTGGGGGCTATGGAGTTGACAGGTTGGACAGAATGATGAAAGAACATACAGCTGCACTTTTGAATTGCATTGACACATCACTGCGAGCAAACCGTGAAGCGCTGGAGGCTGTTGCTGGAAGCATTCATGTAGGTGACCGGATAGAAAGAGATGCAAATATGAAGCATATTATTGATATAGACACAGTAATTGGATTTTGTATTCAGGCAGGGCAAGCTATTTCTTTTGATTGCCTTCTAGCAGAAGCTGCCGGAACTGCTCTTGAAGAAGGTGCACCTTTGATACATTCATTACTAGCAGGAGTTATGAAACAATTACCAGGTGACATACCTGTGAAGAAGGAAAATAGGAGAGTAAGAAGGGTGGCAAACAGTATTGGTGTTGTCGTTGATCATGATTCTGAGTGGGTGAGATCAATTCTGGAGGACGTTGGGGGTGCATATGATGGTTCATGGAGTTTGTTGCCTTATTTATTCGCCACTTTTATGACATCTAATATCTGGAATACTACTGCCTTTAATGTTGACACAGGGGGCTTCAACAACAACATTCACTGCTTGGCAAGGTGCGCATATTCTTATTGTCCATGAACCTGGCAGTACTTTAATACTTGATTGCATGATGAACCGTAATGTCTACTGACCGTAATTATTTTTTCTAGTTTACAATTCAATTGGGTTCGAAGTAAGCATGCAGCATCCTTTTTGAACCTTTATCACTGTACATCTGAATGAACCCTTATCTTGCTAAGGGTTTGCAGCAAAAATTCTGGATTATATATAAAGATTAGCTAAGGGATCAAAGCACCATCTGTTGCACTTGCAGGAGGGTCTTTTTTGGTACAACTCGAGTGCTGAAAACTCAAGCTTGATACTCTTTCGAGATCTCCATTTTGTGTTGGCATGTTCATTTCTTTTTTATTATTATTATTTTTTGTTTCCCCCATAAGTATGTTAGAAATCAACAGAAAATCGGCTATCCAATGTTAGTGCCATTACACTTTCTCAAAGTGGGGGAAAAGGTTTCAATAATATGAGAATGTGCGGTTTAATATCTGCTTCTTCATAGTTCATCTGTTTGATAGCTCTCCATTCAACTGTTAATGAACCATTACGCCTAGCTTACGTGATTAACTAACTTTCCTAGTCCAATAACCAAGTTTTATTTGGCAGGTGCATTTGTGCTGTAATTGCAGGAAGTGAATTTGTTAGGCTGGAAAGAGAACATCATCAGAAACGTTCTTTTTCAAATGGTCATGTTGGTGAAACATTAGATCCTGAAGTACAGAATTTGTCAGTTGAAACAAGCATCAAGTCCATAATGCAGCTGTTTGTTAAGGTTTCAGCAGGGATCACACTAGACTGTTGGAATGAAACTGACAGGTAAGAATGATTGTTAACCATAATAAACTACTTAAATGCTGTACTTTGAGAGGCAGCATAGCCATGATTTGTCAATCCAGACTGTCAGAGCCAGTTATTCTTGAGTTATATCAAATATAATACCCCCACCTCTCCAAAATATAAGATACAAAATTAATCGTATTGACAAAAATTATGCAGATTCATATCAATTTTGACTTTGAAAATGTGTCAAATTTACTTTTAAAAAGTCCATAGTGATATTATCTTCTGCAATGAAGGGAGTATGTTTTCTACTCCAGCCTATTTGCATTACCACCGGCTCTGAAAGTCTGAACTTCTGATGTTACTGAATTCAATTGTTCATAACAATACATCTAATGATTTAAGTTCTATGTTTGTCGAAATTTCTGGCACAATATGCCGTAAATAGAATGAAAAGTCCTGTTATTATAAGTAAACTGCAGAATATCGATCTCATTCCGTCTCTAATTTTTTTATTTCTTCACAGGTCTCATCTTGTAGCAAAGCTTATATTCCTGGACCAATTTTGTGAAATTTCCCCATACCTACCAAGGAGCTCACTTGAACCTCACGTCCCTTATGCCATTCTACGTTCAATTTATAGCCAGTACTATTCGAGTTCTCCTTCCACCCCACTGGCATTACTAAGTGTATCACCAAGCCATTCACCTGCTGTATCTCTGGCACATTCATCCCCAGTAATCAGACACCCCCGGGGAGATTCAACTCCTCAGTCAAGTTTTAATGACTCGGGCCACTTCAAGGGATCATCAATCCATAGCCAGGATCAAGTTTACGATACTGAAAGCGGAAGCATACGAGGAACTGATGGTAAACATCGAAATTCGAGGCGGTCTGGCCCATTGGAATATAGTTCGAGCCGTAATAAAGTGAAGTTTGTAGAAGGTTCAACATCAGGAAGCAGGGGTCCAAGTCCATTGCCAAGGTTTGCTGTGTCAAGATCTGGTCCTATATCATACAAGTAGAGAGATGGTGAAACTTAGGTGATGAAAATCATGAATATCTGGTTTATCCTGTCAATCATAAGCTGTTTAAATACATTTTTATCATTAGTATGGTTATTTGTACAAATTGGCAATATTTATACTTAATAAACTTCTTTGTTTCTTATATGGTACTCAAAAGGTAAAGCTAGTACTTTGAGTTCCCGCTCAAGCGACTGGAACTGCTTACATATATTACTCCTTCCGTTATTAAAAGATTGTTGTTTTAGAATAACTCAAAAGGTAAAGCTAGTACTTTGAGTTCCCGCTCAACCGACTGGAACTGCTTACATATATTACTCTCAGTTTCTAAAAAATTGTTGTTTTAGAATAAAAAATATGTTCCAATTTATTTGTTGTTTATAATTTTTTAAGAGAATAAATTATTTATTTTTCTATATCATCCTTACTTTCTCTCATTGTCCAAGAAATTTTCTCCCTTATATTAATAGTTTTCAACTTCTCATAAAGGGGGTAGTAATGGAATTTCAAATAAATTGTAATTGTTAAATGATAGTATTAAATGACTTTTTTAATTCATGTGCAAAAATAACGACAGTCTTTTAGAAACGGAGGTAGTATCAATTATCATTAGTTAAATGCACTTTGCAATTTTCAATTATACCCCATTTTGCACAATGCATCATATACTTTAAAACGTGATACTTTGTATCTCACACTTTTAACTAATCGACTCATAACACCATTTGGCTCAAAATTCATCACTAAGTGATGGGAAAATGTCAAATTTTGCATTTTTAGAGAAAATTTTTGGGCATATGGTGTTATGTATCGGCTTGCTAAAAGTGCGGGATGCAAAGGGTTATATTTTGAAATATATAATGGAATGTGCAAAATGGGATAACTTGGGGTACAATTATACCAAGTGCATTGAACTCCTAATATTATTATAAAAATGAAACTGATAAATTCACAACAGAAAATGATCTTATACCGACGGTTAACCGTCGTTATACATCTATAATGACACTTTTATTGTGAAAATATCAAAAAGTGATGTGGAAATATCAATTTCCTTATAAAAAAAAAGTCATACCAAACTAACCCAGTGCAAGAGTAATTAATAGTATTTGTACTTGAAAATGAATTCATGCAGGGTGGCTGATCTTATTATTATTTTTCCCTAATGTTACTATCTCTGTTTTAAAAATAAAAATATATTTTGAAATTAATTTGTGAAATCCTAAAATTTAAAATTAATATAAATTTGTTTTAAGTTTTGAAAACAAAAATATAATAATTAGTGATACTTTTTATTTAATTTATAGCAATTATAATTGTTTGTACCAGAAATAACTTGTGTAGGTGCTTAACTATCCTATCCATATGAGTTTCTGCTTTCTGTCTTGGGGTATATTACACTTGCATGAAATAGTGCAACATTTATTTCCCATATCTACTTGGAAACCAAACAGTAGAATTTCAAGTGCATTTCCTTCTTGAAGGTCAATTGATAATGCATCAATGTGCAAATGGAATAGCCAAGTTCTCACACATTAGAATTTGTTAATAAAAGACTAGTAAACTGCAGATATACATACCACCTAATACTGCCAAGAGTCAGAATTACTACTGCTCTAACTATCAATATATTCTGATACATGTGTACACTAAGAGAACATCAAGTATATTACTCCCTCAGTTCCACAATTCGAGATACATTTCTAGAAATGTTCTGGTGGTGGCATGACAATACTCAATAAATCAACACCTTTCTGTCACTTTACATTTTAAAAATAGGAATATATATCTAACTTTGAAATGGGAGGGAGTATATCATTAGTATTAGTATAGACCCTTATTGTGTGAGCTTAAATTAATACCCCACGTTTGCAGCTTCTAAAGAATGACTGCAGATGACACAATTGGACGGGCGAATCCCCAGCTTAAGTACTTTAGCAATTGATTCCATCGATCAACCCCTCTCGGCCAAAAAAATACTAGTTTGTGCTGATGAATAAGGACTTCACCATTCCTGCTGGGATTTGAGCAAATTTTGAGCATTCCATTATATATAAAATTTTTTGCAGAAGCAGCATCATAATAATGTGGCGTAGGTCCCTGACTGGTTTGAACAGAGACACGAGCAGTCTGGTTCAGTCAATTCCCTCTTCACAAGACGTTTGTCACGATTTATCATCAGCTTAATAAGTGGGAGTTTTAAGGAGACTTGGCGCCAGATCTCATTCACTGTTCCATCTGGATCCTCGTACTCAAAGTAATGCTGCACCTGGATCACAAAAATTAAACTTGAGCAAACTGATCTCATTCAACTATCATTACCTTACGGCTTACACTGAGACTATGCTGAAATCAACAATACTCAAATTTGATGCAAAAGTGATAAATATAATCTAAAAAAACTAACTCTCACTCTTTGACACCCTTGAACAAAAAATACATTTTGCATTATTCAGATAAGTCAATCGGTAAGCTAATGAGCATGGCACTGTCATGTACAACAATCTGAGATTATCTAAAAAATCTAATTAGTTGTGAACAAATATAAGAAGTAAGCAGACAAAAAACTTGAAAATCTTAAATACTAAAGCATGCATGGATGGGACTTTTCACTATGACATTAAATTTTGGTTTAAGATCAACTGTAGTACAGTCATTTATGCATAATATCAATAAATTAGCCATATTAAGATTAAGGTGAACTGAGGACATATCATTGTGTATTGCAATTGATTGGCCACCATACCTTCCAAAACAGTTCCATCTCACCCAACACATCAGAGATTTTGGGTGTAACTTGGTGATACAATGTCAATGTCATTCTCTAATTTAATAACTCAGGTATCAAACTTGTTCTTTTAGCCTCCATAACTTCTGCCAATATGTCTAGGCATCAGACACTATTTTGAATCATGCTTGTGAGATAACATAAGCTACGAGTAGTGGCTACTCATATAAGGTTTGTCTAAGACTCGGACAATCTTAACATCATAAGGACTCACTTTACGATTCAGGATATCCCATCACATACATTTGAAATCATGCTTTTATACCAAGTCAAGGTTGTCAATTGATAAATTGAGTGGCTCAAAAGTAAAGGTTCAGATTTCAGAATAAGGAGTTATTAAGCTTAGTTGAAAAAACCAAACAGTAAACAAGCAAATAAATTGGAATTCCTCTACAAACCCAAGCCCAGATCCTCTTCACTCTGATATCAAGGAGAATGAGATGCACTGTCAGCTCCATATATCTAAATTTATTTTACGCCTCACTCTCTACAGCCACAGGGATTTCCAAATGAAGAAAAAAAATGCTTTGTGTTGCTCTTCTTACATAGACATTTCAATGTATACACAAAAATCTGATACACAAAAGGGGAATTCAAGATAATAAGTACCTTTTTCATTTCCTGTTGGTATTCCAAAATCCTCTCTGCGCTTATTCCCCTGAGCAACTTCACCAAGTACCCTGGCTTTATGGCTGAGTTTGTGTCCACAAAAAGTGCAGCTTTTCTGTAGTCTATGACGTCCTCAAAAGGCAACTCAATATAATCACTAATTATAACTGGGACACACAAACTCACAATAGCATCAAAGAGTCGACAGGCTGATGGAGTATCACCAGCCGGATGTAAACAGAACTTTGACGTATGCATCCCTTGAGAAGCCATACGACGACTCTCTCTGGATTGTGCACCATGTTTAATGAAAACATCTTTTTCCTTCTCAAGTAATTGGAAAAGCAAGTCCCGGATTTTTCCACCCTACAATTACCAATAGGATCAGTTTACACTGTGCTTGCTCATCACACACTCCCCACGGACAGGCAGACAGACACGTGCAGCGCACACATACACAGAAAGAGAGGGGGAGAGAGAGAGAGAGAGCATGCATAATTGCATATTGTGTTAATAGTCTGATAACATAAAAAATGAAAATAAAAAGATAAGTGATAATTGTAATTCTGCTGGCCAAAACAGTGTTATACAGACTCGAATAAGATAAGGTAAGACCAATCTACTCACCATACAAACAGAATGCATAAAGAAACCGAATTGCTATCCTATATTGAAATTTCTAAACCATGCTACTAAAACTATCTGATACTTGACTAGCTTATAGACTTAATTTCTTCCCTAATTTATTAGTGAACTTAAAACAACAAAGATTATAGCAAACATCACTACAAGTCATAGCTCTGTACACAACTAAAGAGATACTTTCTTCCTAGAACTGATCAGTACTAAAAACAACTAACAGTTCAATACACATTTAGCATTCTAAAGCAAAAACAACACATAAGAACAATGCATAGTAAGTGGCAACACTTGCCTCCTTCGAGTACCGATTCCCCATAAAGAACAACAATGATTTTCGGTTCTCCACACCTACATCCCCCTTAAACGTATTAATCCTATGGGAATAAGGCAGTATCACATCCTTAACTAACGAAGCCTGATCCCGCCCCAACCTCCCAAAATCCGAAACCAACAACACCCCATTCTTCACCTTATCAATCACCTTATACAATGCATTAGGATCCTGACATATAAAAACATGATCCCACCCATTGTTCTTCTTCCAGTACCCCTGTTTCTCCAACCACTCAATTAACCCCGCCTGCATCTCCTCGTCACTATAACCCACATTCGGCCCCACAGTCCCCGGTGGCCGAATCGGATTCACCACCAAGCTCAACGACGAAAAGAACGGCACATAGAACAAGTCCGCCTCCTTCGGATCCATGACCCGTGTCACCGGCGAGTTTCCCTTGTCCGGCCGAGACAAATCATCAAAAAGGTACCACTCAGCTGGGTGCTGATTACCCGGGTACTTGAGTTTCGAAAGGTCGCCGTTTCGGGCCTTTGCGTAGCTCTCTATAACACCGTAGGTGAATTTTCTGGGAAGATCGTACATGTAGACATTAACAATGGTTTTTTTTGTCTGTGCTTGTTTATGAGGAAAATCTTGGAGGAATTTTTGTTGGGATTCGAAAAGGGGTGTAATGGGGGATTGGGGCTTTGATGGGTTGGCGGTGAATAAGGCGTAGAGGGCTAAAAGAAACAATAGGGTAAGCAAAAGGGTTGGTTTGAGAAAGGATTTTCGAAGCATTTTTGCGGTGGTTAGGGGTTTGGCATCGAGTGATGATATGGAGTTGGATGATTTAGATTTTGGTCTCTGGTTCATTGCTTAAGGATGGGGCATCATTGATTGAATGATTAATTGATTGTGATATGAGGGATACAGAGAGGGAGCGTGACGGAGATACGGAGTTAGTGACCGGCGAGAGGCCGGAGATTTGGGTGTTCGGTATTAGCCTATTAGGACAAGGGTGTGTTTGATTAGAAGTCAATTAGTTTACTACGGTATCATTATTAGTAATTTTTTAAAATTAATTTATAATATTTTAAAAAAATAACAAATATTATAAATTATTTAAAAAATATTTTTCATTCTAAATTTTATTATTTTATAATTTTTGATATGCTATCTTAATTTTAAATTTAAAAATATCTCAAATTAAATTTTAAAAATCAATAATAATCATATAATTTAGAGAGAGGGATTACTACTGTTTAAGGGAATTATGAATTTTCTTTGTCCAAAAGAGACACCAACAAGGATTATCTTACAATAACAAATATGGTTGTTAACTTCTCTCATAATTATGTGTAATAAATATATTTATACAAAATTATATAGCTCAACTTAATTAATTAACACAATCTTTTTGTGAGGGAATAAAAATATTAATCAAATAGTGTATGAAATTAATATTTTTACAAAATAAAAATGTTAATTACATAAGATAATCTATCACGTGAACGTTTATTTTGTTTATTGTTCGTGTGAAAAACAAACTTGTGAAATTACATTTTTTACGTATCAAAATATCGTGAAAATCTTATTATTTACTCTACATGCATATAAAAAATAAAAAAAAAGCGGCGGTTAAAAAAAATTACTCCTTTCTTTTCTCTCTCCCACTTGTCACCATTCCCTCATTATCTCCCCTTTTTTTTGTTTTTTTTGTTTTTATGAATAATGCTAGCGATACAAACTATTCTACAAATATTTTATGAACAGTTCGATTATAACCGAACCGAATTAGTTATTCGGATATAACCGAAAATCAAAATTATCACATTATTAGTTACTAACCGAATTACCGAATTTATAACTCGGTTATTCGGTAAATAACCGAAATGAAAGGCTTCCATTCATTATGCTTCTCTTCAGTCTTCCCACAATAATCTTAAGACATTTAAAGTTGAGTCGAAAATAAAACAAATGATTAAGATCTCAGGTACTAAAACGCAATTCCAGTAATCCCTACTTGAAGAGATCGCGAGAGAAAGAGAATCTCTCTCTTTAACCAATAATTGAAGATATTATAAAAATAAAACCCTGAATTCCCAAAATTAAAGATCTCGTGAATATTTATCATACATAATAATACTCTCATAATAAATTTATGCATCCATGTGTGTGAATGCATGTACGAATTCTGGAGGAGAAAAGAATTTTTGTAAAATCCCAACTTTTTGAATAAATATTAAATTTTCTCGAAATATATTTTTGAATATTATGGTGTGGATTTGATATAATGTTATAGTTGTGGGTAATATTTACAAATTTTGTAAAGTACGCACGTTGTTATATAATATTCGATTGGTGGGGAATATTCGTTTTAACGGGGAATATTAAATAATGGCACAATCATTGGTGGACCCCCTGCAGCGGAATTATTGTCGGATTGAGAAAATGACAAAAAATACTTTATGAAAATAACGGCGGAAGTTTTCTGAATTATTTGTTGAAACATAAATTGTTTAAAAATGCGATGTCTGGCGTGGTTGCATAGTAGCGCGCGGTATTGATTATTGATGCTTACGTGAGAAGTCACTCTGTTATACTCAATTATTGCTACAATAATTCTTTGCATCATATCTCTCATATTATTGATTCAATTATTGTCGCGATTATCATTTGCATAATATTTTATATTATTAAATCAATAATTGAGGACGACAAAGTTATTCATATTATTATTTGCAATATTGACAATATGCAGAAGTTACATCGATGAGAAGTTTGGTCACCTAATTGCAGCATGATAGGGAGAAATCCTTATCGGAAAGCCCCCTCTTTCCAGGAGCGACTGGTTGTTAAATATTGTGAGTTATAATATTAATGATGAATAAGTTGTGTTGATTAAAATAAATTTTGATAGTTCCATTGTGTTGGGATTATTAGTGTTAGTGGAAATCGACATCTATTAGAGTGATAATTGATGTCTGCAGGGGTTATATTGATAAATCGGGTAATTTATCGGATAAATGAGCAATTAATTGCTACTAATTCACATACTTATATAACTATTTGTTCACATGTGTGTACTATTGAATCACATTATTTCTTATTAGGGGAGTTGGTGCAAGATTGATAATACTTGCATGACTAAGTTAAAAATGGAGGTATAGATGGAGGTATTATCTTGTGTAATTACGTATTTTCACATGATTATACTATTGATTCACATGATTGAACTATTGATTCACATTATTTACTATTAGGGGAGGTGGTGCAAGTTTGATAATACTTGCGAGGACTAAATTAAAATGAAAGAAAAGTTGGAGGTATTGTCTTTGTAATTTTTCGAGCCCCAAAAGCGTGCGATTATCGAAACTATATTTTCCTATAAATAGAAGCTCATTCTTCCTTCATTTCTCACCAATTCACAAAAGCTTTAGGCGATTATTATAGAGAGAAATTATAGAGAGAAAGAAGAGAAGTCTGCTACTTCTTTATTCCGATATCTAGTTTTTCCAAGGTAGGGAGTATTATTTCTTTCTTATCCATGAAGAGAAACTTACATTATTATTCCATTCTTTATTATTCTATTGGAATAACTTTGTATCTGTGGCTACTCTATACTTGGTGAAATTCTTACATTATTCCATTCTTTATCATTACATTTGGAACATCCGGTTCATGCGTTTAAGTAGAACCTAGTTCCATTATTTATCATTTTGTTGGAACATCACATGCATGCGTTTTCTACCTTGGGACTGGTTAAAATCTTTATTATTACATTGGAATATATCACATGCATGCGTTTCTGTGGGACTGATTAAAATCTTTATTATTACATTGGAATATTACATGCATGCGTTTTGTAGAACTGATTCCGTTATTTATTATTACATTGGAATAACTTGCACTGTGCGATCTATCGCATGCACGGTGATTTCTTTTTATTCCATTCCTTGTTATACTCGGTTGGTTAAGATTTTGACTTATACTCCATGAAATTAGTGGAATATCCTTGATATTTGCGCATCCATCGATATCTTTTCATGAAAATATTCTTGAGCATTCTTGAATTTTACTCTACAAAGCGATATCATGTTGACAATTTGGACATTATTAGTTCATGTATAAATTAATTCTTGAACTTGTTTTATTGAATTCTTATATCATTGTCATCATCCTCATGTTTATATTTTTTGAAAAGTCAAATCGTGGCTTCATAGTGCATAGATGGACTTGGTATGATTATGACGAGGATTATTGATTGTAATCATGGTAGTAATGTTACAAATGATGTGGTAAAAGTCCTCATTGGCCCGTAGATGCATTGATGGATGATTGTTGACATGATCATGACCATTAATGAAATACACAAATATTCTTGGCCGTAGTGCATGGATAATTGTGGTCGTGATCTAAAGAATATCCTTGCCGTAGTGCGGGGTGATTCGATGATGTGGATTATTTATTAAAAGTGAGTCCAGTGATAAAAGTGATGAAAAACCTTCTAAATCATAAAAGATAGTAGATTTTATTCTCTACTTGACTCTTTTAATGGATTGCTTGTTCACGTATGATTAAACTTGATGGTTGTTATATTATATCGGTTTAACTTTGTTGAAGGATAACGATAATATAATACGCATTATCTTAGTCATAATATTTTCTCTTTGGGCTAGTTGAGCTCACCTTTTACTTTCTTGTTGTTCTCTTTAGGAAATGAGAGCGTGGCGAGAACTAGTCGGAGAGCGGAGATAGCGGACGAGATGATAGCATTAGTAGTCCTCACTATTAGTGAAATAGTGGGAAAATAAATGTAATAATATTGAATTTGAGTTTGTATATTATCTGAGCGATAATATTTGTATTAAAACTCACATCTTATGTTTTGTTTTACTTTGCACGACAGTTGTATAATTAAGTTGTATTTGTATTCTGTACCATGTATTTGGTGACTCAGAATAGGTGATGTATACCTATTTTGGGGGCGTCACACAGTTGGTATCAAAGCTTAGGGATATGATCCCTGGCTAAGATGTGAGACTAGAACTAGGAGGGAGGAGGGGAATTTCTTTGTTAGTATGACCTACCTAATTTTTTGGTATTTAATTGGTTGGTCGAGTATAGAGATAATATGTTGCATGTCAATTAACCCTTGTTTTGTGGCGGTATTTGAAAATGGCATCGAGAATATTGAGAATAGCAATGGGGCACAAGAGACCGTTGAGTCTCCACGGATCAACAATCGAATAATGTGCATGAAAGGAGACAATCCTTATGCAAATAACAACTTGACAAATGATGAGCGATGGAATGTTCGGAGGCTTTATGCAATTCATGCAACATCGGTGAGAAGCGGCTCACATTCAAAATACGAGGTGGAAACACTGGAAACTTTCGAGCGGTCACCGCTAAGCAGTTCAAAGAGCTAGGACCACGAGAGTTTATTGGAGAGCCAAAACCACTTAAAGGCGGAGCGTGGATAAAGCGAGATCACCAAGATATTTGATGTCTTGGGATGCTTTCAGCAAAAGGTTCCTTCGCCACCTTCATGTATGCGTGTGAAGAAGCTGATTATTGGTGGAAATCGTAAAAGCGTACCCGACTGGCCGCCTTTCGAGATGTCTTGGGAGAAGTTCAAAGAGCTATTCAACGACAAGTACTTTCCGAAAGTATTTGTCACATGAAAGAGGTGGAGTTTATCAAGTTGGAGCAAAAAAATATGACGTGTAGCCGTGTACGAGGCTAAATTTGCGGAGTTATCCCGGTTTGCACCCCATTTGGTCGATAATGAGGAGGCGAATGACACGAATGTTTTTAAGAGGTTTGAAAGCAGGAGATACATCAATATCTTATTTCTCATAAAGCGTGTTTGTACTCGGATGTTGTAAATAGGGCTCGATTATTGGGGCCTTGATAGCGAGTCAGCATAACTAAGAGAAAGCGGTAGATAACATGAAAATACCCGAGTGGTATCGGTCATCGAAGCGGTGACAACAAACTTGGAGGAATCAACATGCCGAAATGGTAACCACTTGGTGGTAATCATGGCCGAGCAAGTAAAATGGATATTTCAAGAAAAGGAGATTCAACAATGATGGAAGAGCGTCGGCACCGATGGCAGTGGTTAAGGAAGGAGAAGCGACCACTATCATATGCTTCAAATGCGGAGGGATGGACATATAAGTCCAAAGCTGCGCGATGCCATCAAAGCGTGTTATAATTATGGAAGAAGGTCACTAGCCCGATTTTGTCGTTCACAGAAGACAAGTTCATTTAGGATGGAGGCACCAAAAGTCAGTCCGAGAAAAGTCAAAGCCGGTGGTGCGAGGAGAGCATTTGTTGTGACCTCCAGAAAGCAAGGAACGAACAGCGTCATCACGGGTAAAGCTTATCATAAACTCTAGCGAAAGTCTATACCTTATTTGATCTGGGTTCTACCCATTCTTTTATTTCTCTGCTTGCACTCAGCGATTAAATTTGACTCTGGAGAAATTAGACTTTGACTTATCTGTTGAAACTCCGTTGGGAGAAACCTTCATTACATCCACATTTATAAGTCTTGTTTGGTTCAAATTGGTACCTTCACATTACCTGTCGATCTTATTTCATTGAAAATACTTGCATTTGAGCGTGATTAAGGGATTGATTGGTTAACTACTCATCATGCACAAAATTGATTATTTTCGCAAGGTTGTTAGTTTTCATATTCCTAACCAACCTATTATGCGAATTCAAACAACTAAACCATTAAAGTCAATCAATGTCATTTCAAGCCATAAAGATATTCGTTTATTGAAAAACGGATGTTAAGCTTTCTTAGCTCATGTCACGGATCTAAACAAAAATACGTCAGTTTTGAATGATATTTCTGTTGTTAAGAAATTTCCTGACGTATTCCCCGAAGAACTTCCTGGCCTACCCCCAAAGCGTGAAATTGAATTTTATATCGACCTTGAACCCGGTACAAAACCTATTTCCAAAGCCCTATATCGAATGGCTCCTATTGAACTTCAGGAGTTAACGACCCAGTTGCAGGAATTGTTAGACATTGGTTTCATTCGACCTAGTACATCTCCTTGGGGTGCTCCTGTTCTATTCGTGAAGAAAAAAGATGGGAGTATGCGACTTTGTATTGATTATCGGGAGTTGAATCATGTCACCATCAAAAATAGGAACCCATTGCCACGTATTGATGACCTGTTTGACCAGTTGTAAGGCGCCAAATTCTTTTCAAAGATTGATCTTCGTTCAGGATATCATCAATTGAAGATTAGAACCGATGACATTCCAAAGATGGCTTTCAGAACTCGGTACGGGCATTATGAATTCCTAGTCATGTCTTTTGGATTGACTAATGCTCCTGCTTCCTTCATGGATATGATGAACCGAGTATTCAAGGAATATTTTGATCATTTTTGTGATCGTCTTTATTGATGACATCCTCATATATTCCAAAAGCCGTGAAGATCATGAGCAACACTTGAGGCTGATACTCCAAAAGCTTCGTGAAAACAAGCTATATGCCAAGTTGAAGAAATGCGAGTTCTGGCTTAAGGAAGTTGCATTCCTTGGGCACATGATATCAAATCATGGGATATCTGTTGACCCGGCAAAAATTGAAGCAATTCAAAGCTGGGAGCAACCTAAATCGATGGCCGAAGTCACGTAGCTTTCTCGAACATTTGGTTATTATCAGAGATTCATAGAAGGGTTTTCTCGAATCATTACTCCATTAACTCGGTGACTCGAAAAGATACAAAATTCGGTTGGAGCGTGGAATGTGAGAAGAGTTTTCAAGAACTCAAGAGGAGACTCATTTCAGCACCTGTTCTGACAATACCATCTGGCTCGGAGGGATTTGTCATCTACAGTGATGCTTCGGGCAAAGGGTTAGGATTTGTTCTCATGCAACATGGGAAAGTCATAGCCTATGCCTCACGACAACTCAAAGAATATGAGAGGAATTATCCTACTCATGATCTAGAGTTGGCAGCTATCGTTTTTGCGCTTAAAATTTGGAGGCATTACCTGTATGGGGAGAAAATGGAGATCTATACGGATCATAAAAGCCTTAAATATTTCTTCACTCAAAAGGAACTCAACATGCGACAATGACGTTGGCTCGAACTGTTGAAAGATTATGATCATACTATTCAATACCATCTCTAAAAGCGAGCGTAGTGGTGATGCCTTTGAGTAGAAGATCATATGCGGGTACGAGTGTAATATTGTCAATGCAAAGGCCCATTTTGTATGACTTGCAAAGGATGGAGTTAGAGATAAAGACTCCAGGGACCCATGTGATGATGGCGAATATACGAGTAGAACCAACTTTAATCGATAAAGTTAAAGTCGCTCAAGCTCTGAGGACTGGAGGTGATCGTATGAGGAAGAAAGTACAAGAAGGTGCTATCTTGGGAAGTAAGAATCGATGAAGAAGGAATACTTGAGTCAACTCCGGACTTTGTGTTCCTAACAACCACGATTTAAAGTATAAAATCATGATGGGGCGCATAATACACCGATTTGCAATCCATCTTGGGAGTACCAAAATGTATCGTGATCTTGACATACATTTTGGTGGAAGCAATATGAAGAGAGATAGCGAGAATTTATCTCGAGGTGTTTAACTTGTCAACGAGTCAAGGCGGAGCATCAAGTACCAAAAGGTCCATTGAAACCATTTAAAATTCCAGAATGGAAGTGGGAACACATTACCATGGATTTCGTTACTGGTCTTCTCAAGGTTTCTCAAGGCATAGATGCAATTTGGGTCATTGTTGATAGATTGACCAAGTCTGCTCATTTCCTTCCTATACGAGAAACTTATACACTTGAACGTCTTGCTCGTATGTACATAAACGAGATTGTAAGACTGTATGGTATGCCAGTATCCATAGTTTCTGATCGAGACCCAAGATTCACTTCAAGATTTTGGGTTAGTTTGCAAAAAGCTATAGGCACGGATTTACAATTTAGCTCGGCATATCATCCTCAGACGGATGGACAGTCAGAGAGGACCATTCAAACTCTTGAAGATCTATTAAGACTATGTGTCCTTGACTTCAATGGAAGTTGGGATAAGTTCCTACCATTGGTGGAGTTTTCCTACAACAACAGTTATCAAGCAAGTATTGGCATGGCTCCATTTGAGGCGTTGTATGGAAGAAAGTGTCGTTCTCCAGTATGCTGGGATGAGGTGGGTGAAGCAACGTTGTTTGGACCGGAGTTGGTACGTATGACTACGGAAAAGATTCAAACGATCCGACAACGTATAAAAACCTCATAAGATCGACAAAAGAGTTATGCTGATCTTCATCGAAAGGACGTGGAATTCGATATTGGAGATCATGTGTTATTACGTGTTGCTCCATGGAAGGGAGTTACGAGATTTGGAAAGAGAGGAAAGCTCAACCCTCGATTCATTGGCCCATTTTTAATCCTTGATCGAGTAAGAACTGTGGCGTATAGACTCGCTTTACCGCCATGTATGTCTCATGTTCATAACGTTTTTCACATATCTATGTTACGTAAATATGTGAAAGACACGAACCACATTATTGAATTAGAACCAGACGAGATAGAGGAAGATTTAACGTATGAAGAGTTACTGTTAAAATCTTGGATAAAAGGATCATATTCTACGCTCCAAGGTTATACCTCAAGTCAAAGTTTTGTGGAGAAACCACTGATGTGGAAGAAATGACACAGGAGTTAGAATCGAGATGAAATCAAGATATCCTTACCTCTTCGACATACCGGGTAAGCACACTAATTTCGAGGATGAAATTTCATAAGAAGGGAGGTTGTAAGACCCCAACTTTTGAATAAAGATTAAATTTTTTGAAATATATTTTGAATATTATGGTGTGGATTTGATATAATGTTATAGTTGTGGGTAATATTTACAAATTTTGCAAAAAATACATGAGTTGTTATATAATATTAGATTGGTGGGAGAATATTCGTTTTAACAGGGAATATTAAATACAACAAGACAATCATTGGTGGACCATAAGCGGAATTATTGTCGGATTGAGAAAGCGACAAAATACTTTATAAAAATAATAAATGGAAGTTTTCACAGATTAAGCTGTTGGAACACTAGATGTTAAAAAATACGATGTCTGGCGTGGTTGCATAGTAACACACAATATTGATTATTGATGCTTACGTGAGAAGTCACTTCTGTTATGCTCAATTATTGCTACAATAATTCTTGCATCATATCTCTCGTATTATTGATTCATTATTGTGTCACGATATCATTTGCATAATATTTTATATTATTAAATCAATAATTGAGACGACAAAGTTATTCATATTATTATTTGAAATATTGATGATGTAGAAGTTACATCGATGAGAGGTTTGGTCACTAATTGCGGCATGATAGGGAGAAATTCTTATCGGAAAGCCCCCTCTTTCACAGGAGCGATTTGGTTGTTAAATATTGTGAGTTATAATATTAATGATGAATAAGTTGTGTTGATTAAAATAAATTTTGATAGTTCCATTGTGTTGGGATTATTAGTGTTAGTGAAAATCGACATCTATTAGATGATAATTGATGTCTAGGGGTTATATTGATAAATCGGGTAATTTATCGGATAAATGAGCAATTAATTGCTACTAATTCACATCTTATATAACTATTTGTTCACATGTGTGTACTATTGAATCACATTATCTCTTATTAGGGGGAGTTGGTGCAAGATTGATAATACTTGCATGACTAAGTTAAAAATGGAGGTATAGATGGAGGTCTTATCTTGTAATTCAGTATTTTCACATGATTATACTATTGATTCACATGATTGAACTATTGATTCACATTATTTACTATTAGGGGAGGTGGTGCAAGTTTGATAATACTTGCGGGACTAAATTAAAAATGAAAGAAAAGTTGGAGGTATTGTCTTGTAATTTTTCGAGCCCCAAAACGTCTGATTATCGAAACTATATTTTCCTATAAATGAAGCTCATTCTTCCTTCATTTCTCACCAATTCACAAAAGCTTTAGGCGATTATTATAGAGAGAAATTATAGAGAGAAAAAGAAGAGAAGTCTGCTACCTCATTATTCCGATTATCCGGTTTTTTCCAAGGTAGGGAGTATTATTTCTTTCTTATCCATGAAGAGAACTTACATTATTCCATTCTTTATTATTCTATTGGAATAACTTGTATATGTGAGCTACCCTATACTTGGTGAAATTCTTACATTATTCCATTCTTTATCATTTCATTTGGAACATCACATGCATGCGTTTAAGTAGAACCTAGTTCCATTATTTATCATTTTGTTGGAACATCATATGCATGCGTTCTACTTGGGACTGGTTAAAATCTTTATTATTACATTGGAATATCACATCATGTCGTTTTACTAGGACGATTTAGTCTTTATTATTACATACGTTGGAATATTACATGCATGCGTTTTCTGTTTGGACCTTGATTCTAGATTATTTATTATTCTATTGGAATAACACTGCATGCGGTCTATCACATGCCTGGTGATTTCTTTTGTTATTCCATTCCTTGTTATACTCAGTTGGTTAAGATTTTGACTTCTATACTCCATGAAATTAGTGGAATATCCTTGATATTTAAGGCTTCATCGATATCTTTTCATGAAAATATTCTTTGGAGCATTCTTGAATTTTAATCTACAAAGCAGTATCATGTTGACAATTTGGACATTATTAGTTCCTGTATAAATTAATTCTTGAACTTGTTTTATTGAATTCTTATATCATTGTCATCATCCTCATGTTTATATTTTTTGAAAGTCAATACGTGGCTTTGTAGTGCATAGATGGACTTGGTATGATTATGACCGAGGATTATTCGGTGTAATCATGGTAGTAATGTTACAAATGATGTGGTAAAAGTCCTCATTGGCCCGTAGTGCATTGATGGACGAGTTGTTGGCTTGATCATGACCATTAATGAATACACAAATATTCTTGACCCGTAGTGCGTGGATAATTGTGGTCGTGATACTTAAAGAATATCCTTGGTAGTAGTGCGGGGTGATTCGATGATGTGGATTATTTATTAAAATTTGAATCCCGGTGATAAAAGTGATGAAAAACCTTCTAAATCATAAAAGATAGTAGATTTTATTCTCTCTTGACTCTTTTAATGGATTGCTTGTTCATTGCAGATTAAACTTGATATATTACGCATTATCTTAGTCGTAATATTTTCTCTTTGGGCTAGTTGAGCTCACCCTTTTACTTTCATTGTTCTCTTGAGAAAATGAGAGCGTAGCGAGGGGACTAGTCGGGGAGCGGAGTGGCGAACCGGATGATAACATTAGTAGTCCTCATTATTAGTGAAATAGTGGAAAATAAATGTAATAATATTGAATTTGAGTTTGTATATTATGCAGGCGACAATATTTGTATTAAAACTCACGACTTATGTTTTGTCATACTTTGCACTGACGGTTGTATAATTAAGTTGTATTTGTATTCTGTACCATATATTTGGCGACTCAAAATAGGTGATGTATACCTATTTTGGGGGCGTCACAATTTTAACAACAACAAATTTTAGATTTAGCATCCATACTATATATATACATATAGTTAGTTACCTCAAACTCTGAGCACTAGAATCGAACCGAGAGATTGAGAGAGAGGGAGAGATAGAATTGGGGTTTTCCAAAAGCAAAAAGAACAAACTTGATGTCTTACTCAAAAAAGGAAGAGAGATTTAGGGGGGTGTATTCAATTAAGATTTTTAAAGGCTTTTAAAGACTTTAAAAGTTTGATTGTATTCAATCAAGACATTTAAAGAGTTTATAAAAGTTTAGTGGTATTCAATTACAACTTTTTTAATGTCTTTAAAAGTTAGGTGGTATTGAATTAAGATTTTTACAAAGTCTATAAAAGTATTTTGGTATTCAAAAAGTCATAGATTTTAAAGATTTCTATCAAATGATAGACTTTGACAGAATTTAGAAGAAGAATTATAACTATCAACCCATATCCAAAGTCTTATATCATCTCTAAAGATTTCTAAAGACTTCTAAATAAACACAAAGGTGGATAAAACTAGTTATTAATTGGACTTTGTCTTTTATTGGGTCAAATTAGTTATTTATTTTGTGAGACCCCAGATTTTATGAATAAAAATTTTATTTTCTAGAATTTTTTTTTTAATATTATGGTGTGGATTTGATATAATGTTATAGTTGTGGGTAGTATTTATAAATTTTGCAAAGTATGCAAGTTGTCATATTATATTCGATTGGTCGGGGAATATTTGTATTATCAGAAAATATTCGTATGACGGCACAATCATTGGTGGACTCCACAACAGAATTATTGTCGGATTGAGAAAACGACAAAAATATTTTATTAAAAATAAAGACGGAAGTTTTACCTTTAATACTGTTGAACTACCCGGTAGTAAAAAGTACGATGTCTGGCGTGGTTGCATAGTAGACTTGCGGTATTGATTATTGATCTTTATGTGTTAAGTCACTCAGGTTTTGTTTTATTGGTATTATTAATGTAATAAAACAAAATACTTTTTATAAAGTTATTCTATAAATAGAATATATTATATTCTATTATGCATAGTGTTGCACGTAGTATGCGTATAGTATTTTGCATAGTAAAATCTTTTTATATAAAACAGAATACTTTTATAAAGTTATTTTATAAATAGAATATATTATATTTTATTATGCATAGTGTTGCATAGTGTTGCATAGTAAAATCTTTTTATATAAAACAGAATACTTTTATAAAGTTATCTGTTTTATTAGACAATAATTAGAATATATTATATTTTATTATGCATAGTGTTTGCATAGTGCCTGCATAATGTTTGCATAGTAAAATCTTTTATAAAGTTATTCGTTTTATTAGATTATAAATAGAATATATTATATTTTATTTAAAAGATTTTGCTTTAAATATGGACCGTCAGATTAAACTAAATCAATCTGGACCGTTCATGAGTTAATTCTTATCTGATCCATTTTTCTATAAATAGAAGCTCATTTCTTCATTATTTTCTTACTGAATTCACTTTGAAACTACAGAGAAAAAGAAAGTATTCTCGCTACTTCACTTCTTATATATCGAAGACTCTTCTTCTTAAGGTAGGGAATATTATTTGTTGTACTCGTAAGGGGTGTTATTTTTTTGTATTCATAGAAGAGAACTTATGTTATTCCATTCTTTATTATTACATTAGAATAATCAGTATCTGTGAGCTACCCATACTTGGTGACATTCTTCTATTATTCCGTCTTTCTATTATTACATTTGGAATATATCACATGCATGCGTTTTCGTCGGACTAATTAAAATCTTTATTATTTTGTTGGAATATCACATGCGTGCGTTTTACGTCGGACTGGTTAAAATCTTTATTATTATTACATTGGAATATCCCATGCGTGTGAATTTCTTGAGACTGATTAAAATCTTATTAATATACATTGGAATAACACGCACATCTAAAGTACCACATGCATGGTGATTTACATTGTTATTCCATTCTTTATTATTCTGTTGGAACATCACGCGGTGCAATTTACTTTGACTGGTTTCGTTATTTAGTATTACATTGGAATAACACATACATCTGCAATACCGCATGCATGGTGATTTCTTTTGTTATTCCATTCTTTATTATACTCGGTTGGTTAAAGTTTTGACTTTATACTCCATGAAATTAGTGGAATATCCTTGATATTTGCGCTTCATCCGATATCTTTTCATGAAAATATTCTTACGAGCATTCTTGGATTTTACTCTACAAAGAAGTATCGTGTTGACAATTTGGACGTTATTAGTTCTGAATAAATTAATTCTTGAACTTGTTTTATTGAATTCTTATATCATTGTCATCATCCTCGTATGTTTATATTATGTTGAAAGTCATACGTGGCTGTAGTGCATAGATGGACTTGGTATGATTATGACCAGGGATTATTTAGTATAATCATAACCATAATGTTACAAATGATGTGGAAAAAAGTCCTCATTGGCCCGTAGTGCATTGATGGGCGAGTTTTTGGTATGATTATGGCTATGGATTCTCTTTGGTAGTAGTGCAAAGATGAATTGTTTTATGGCGTGATCGGGGATAGTTGATGAAAAACATGATTATCTTTAAGTCAGTAGTGCATGGATAATTCGTGGTCGTGATACTAAAGAATATCCTTGGCCGTAGTGTAGGGGTGATTCGATGATGTGAATTATTTATTAAGCTGAGTCCCAGCGATAAAAGTGATGAAAAAACTTTTAAATCATAGAAGATAGTAGATTTTATTCCCTACTTGACTCTTCTAATGGATTGCTTGTTCCGCTGCAGTTAAACTTGATGATTGTTATATTGTATCAGTTTAACATTGTTGAAGGCTAACGATAATTTATTCTGCGTTATCTTAGTCATAATATTTCTTACTGGGCTAGTTGAGCTCACCCTTTCTTTCACTGTTCTCTTCAGGAAATGAGAACGTAGCTGGGACTAGTCGATGAATAGAGTGATGGTCATAGATGGTGCATTAGTAGTCCTCACTCTTCTGTGAAATAGTGTGATAATAATTGTAATGGGGACTCTTTTTGAGTTTGTATAATCTCTAGTAGACAATATTTGTATTCAAACTCACAGTTTATGTTTTGTCGTATTATACACGACAGTTGTATTATTAAGTTGTATTTGAATTCTGTACCATGTATCTGGCGACTCAA
Organism: Panax ginseng; assembly: GCA_020205605.1. Lineage (NCBI taxonomy): Eukaryota > Viridiplantae > Streptophyta > Magnoliopsida > Apiales > Araliaceae > Panax > Panax ginseng. Next base: position 85,913,270 of record CM035150.1, on the reverse strand, counting down.
GATGGGTGATGTATACCTAATTTTGGGGGCGTCACATATTTTATTTGGACTAATAAATATTAATATGTGATGAATAAATAATTTGGTAAAATTTAAATATAAAAATAATTGGATTTATTATAATTTTATTATAAGAGAATTAACAATATATATTAATAAGTAAACAAATAACTAGACCTAATAACGAATTGGTGAGGAAAAAAAGCGATCGTTCGAAAAGCTTCCAATAGAAAGAGGAAGAGATTTGTTCAACAAAGGTGAGATAAAATCATAAAACTCTCATATCAATTGTAAAGATTATGTATTATAATATATGAAAATAGAAAATATAAGATGTGTATGTGTATATGTTTTTTAGTTTTCGACATTTTAAGCGAAGGAAATCCTTCATTAATTTTGAGACATCCTCCATATTCGTCTTCAAATGTCTTTGGTGTATCATAGTGAAATAATGTAACATGTGGTTGTATTCCTGCATGACTAATTGACATAATCGTTATCTTTCCCTTATAAAAAAGGAAAAAACGCACTGCTTTGATATACATTAAGCGCATAAAAAAGGTCCACACAATCAAACAAAATTAACAGCAGTTAAGATAAAAAATTGGGTTGATAGAATCACACAATCAACACACACACACACACACACACACACACATATATATATATATATATTAGTTAAGCAATCAATAATAAAAAGCAATCAATTATCAGTAAAAAGCGTACGTATATGCATAAAGTATATATAGCTCAACGAAAAGTGAGCTTAATTTTTGTATTGCGTCTGTAGTTTCTAAAATTTTATTGGTATCCGAGTATCCAAATGTATCATGAAATGAGTAGAATAATGTGAACACTTTCAACATATATAAAATCTCATGCCACAATAATATAATGAGATTTACTCTAGTTCATGAAAAAAGAGTGAGATGTTGTATACATGGGCTAATTAACAATTAATATAAATTACAAGATATATTAAAAGTATATAAAAGTCTATCACAGTTTTGATAAAAAGTTTATAAAAGTCTGTTACTTATTTCATGGAGTCTATAAAAGTCATTTTAAAAAAATCTTTAAAGTATGTGAAAGTCATTAAAATCCTGCAAATTCTACAAAAATCTGTCACTTAAAAAAAATCTTTAAAAATTTTAATTCAATAGGCCCGAGTTTGAGAGTTTGAGATCTTGAGATCTCAGAACCGAGAGATTGAGAGAGAGAGAGGTAAATTTTTAAGGGTCAGTTTTTGCAGATCAATATTCGGTCGAAGGTAAATTTTCAACCCTTTTATTTGTTTCAGTTCAACGTTTGGTTTATTCAGATGGGTAGTTTACTCTGTTTTTCTATTTTTATTGTATAAGCTCTTAAAATACTATCATAAAAATCGAATCTTGAACTCAAGATTTTTAAGTTTCTAAATGTCTTGATCTGTATTCATGGTTTCTGCAACAGGATATTCAAAGATGTCTTTTTTAGCAAATATTAGCATCGGGAAAACTGTAAATATGTATATTTTTAATGATTTTTACAGTATTTGCCAACTTACTGGTAATACAATGTCATCAAATATTGATTCTGGAAAGAGCTTTGCCAGAAGAGATAAACTTTTGGAAATTGAGTCTCAAGTTCATAAATTATGGGAAGAGAAGGATGTCTTCAAGGCTGAAGCTAAAGCAGAACCTCCGAAAGAGGGGGAAAAGTTTTTTGGGAACTTCCCTTTTCCTTATATGAATAGGAATCTTCATTTGGGTCATGCATTTTCTCTCTCAAAGCTTGAGTTTGCAGCTGCCTATCATAGATTGAGGGGAGCTAATGTGCTCTTGCCTTTTGGTTTCCACTGTACTGGGATGCTTATCAAGGCTTCTGCTGATAAACTTTCGCGGGAGATTCAGAAATTTGGTAACCCACCTGTGTTTCCTGTTGTAACAGAGGAGAAAAAAAGTGACGTGGAAGTGAAAACCAGCGAGGAAAGTGAGGGTGTACCTGATAAATTTAAAGGCAAGAAGTCAAAAGCAGTGTCAAAAGCAGGGGGGATAAGTATATGTGGGAAATAATGAGAAGTTATGGTCTTTCTGATTCTGAGATTTTGAAATTTCAGGATCCTTATTATTGGCTACCTATTTCCCTCCTCTGGCTGTCGAAGATCTCAAGAGTTTTGGTTTGGGATGTGATTGGAGGCGCACATTTATTACGACGGGTATGAACCCATTTTTTTGATTCCTTTGTTAAGTGGCAGATGACGAAATTGAAAGCAATGGGGAAAGTTGTGAAGGACTTGAGATATACAATATTCTCTCCATTTGATGGCCAGCCTTGTACTGATCATGACCGGGCTTCAGGTGAAGGTGTTATTCCTCAGGAATTCACTCTCATTAAGATGGAGGTTGTGTCACCTTTCCCCCCGAAGTTGGGAGTTCTGGAGGGTAAGAAAGTTTATCTTGCAGCTGCTACATTAAGACCGGAGACGATGTATGGGCAAACTAATTTTTGGGTGTTACCGGATGGAAAGTATGGAGCATATGAAATCAATGACACTGAGGTGTTTATTTTAACTGAGAAGTCGGCACGTAATTTGGCATATCAGAGATTGTCACGAGTTCCAGAGAAGCCAATTTGTTTACTTGAGTTGACTGGTTATGATCTGATTGGTTTGCCTCTGAGGTCTCCTTTAGCATTTAATGACATTATATACTCTCTTCCCATGCTGTCAGTTCTCACAGACAAGGGTACTGGGATTGTTACTAGTGTTCCCAGTGATTCTCCTGATGATTTCATGGCTTTGCAGGACTTGAAAACAAAACCAGCTTTTAGGGCCAAGTTTGGTGTAAAGGATGAATGGGTTTTACCTTTTGAGATCATCCCCATTATCAACCACCCAGAATATGGAGATAAGTCTGCTGAAAAAATTTGCACAGAAATGAAGATTAAAAGCCAGAATGAAAGAGAGAAGCTTGATGCGGCCAAAAAGGTAATCTACAAAGGAGGATTTTATGAAGGAACTATGATTGCTGGGGAATATGCTGGAATGAGAGTCCAGGATGCTAAGAGTTTGATCAGGACTAAACTTTTAGAGCTTGGCCAAGCTGTTACTTACAGTGAGCCTGAGAAGAAGGTGATTTCTAGATCAGGGGATGAGTGTGTTGTGGCTTTGACCGATCAGTGGTATATTACTTATGGGGAAACAGATTGGAAGAAGGATGCTGAAAAATGTTTGGAAGAAATGATGCTCTATTCCGAGGAGACGCGCCATGGTTTTGAGCACACATTGAGCTGGCTTAATCAGTGGGCTTGCTCGCGTAGTTTTGGGCTTGGGACTCGTATTCCGTGGGACGAGGAGTTTCTTGTGGAGTCTTTTTCTGATTCAACACTTTACATGGCGTATTACACCGTCTGCCATCTGTTACAGAGAGGGGATATGTATGGTGCTGATACCTCTTCAGTGAAACCGGAGCAGCTAACGTATGAGGTTTGGGATTTTTTGTTATGTGATGAGCCATACCCCAAGTCATCAACTATTCCTTCTTCTCTTCTTGATGAGATGAAGGAGGAGTTTGAGTATTGGTATCCATTTGATATCCGAGTTTCAGGTAAGGATCTTATCCAAAATCATCTTACCTTTGCCATCTATAATCATACAACGATAATGCCCAAACATCACTGGCCTCGAGGATTCAGATGCAATGGGCACCTTATGTTGAATTCAGAGAAAATGTCCAAGTCCAAAGGGAATTTTAGGACATTACGTCAAGCAATTGAGGAATTTTCAGCTGATGCCACGAGATTTTCTCTTGCTGATGCGGGGGATGGAATGGATGATGCAAACTTTGTTTTTGAAACGGCGAATGCCGCTATATTAAGGCTCACAAAAGAGATTACATGGATGCAGGAGGTTCTTGCTTCTGAATCATCTTTAAGAGTTGGTCCACCTTCTTGCTATGCAGACCATGTATTTGCCAATGAGATCAATATTGCCATCAATATGACAGAGAAGAACTACAATGATTACATGTTTCGTGAAGCTTTGAAAACTGGGTTCTATGATCTACAGGCTGCTAGGGATGAGTATAGGTTTTCTTGTGGCTCAGGGGGAATGAACCGGGATTTACTTTGGCGGTTTATGGATGTTCCAACACGGTGAATATGTATGGAAGGAACTATTGAGGAAGGACGGGTTTGCAATTAAAGCGGGATGGCCAGAAGCCGAGTTGCCTGACCAAACTCTTAAAAAAGCCAACAAATATTTGCAAGACTCGATTGTCACAATGAGGAAGCTTCTTCAAAGGCAAGCATCTGGCTCAAAGAAGGGAAACACAAGTGCAGTAACTAATCAAAACAAACCAACAGTCGGCCTAATATTTGTGAATGAGCAATACGATGGATGGAAAAAAGAATGTCTGAACATACTGCGAGACAAGTTTGACAGTACAACCTGCACCTTTGCCCCAGACCAGGAGATCTTTAAGGGGTTTCAGCAGAGTATCGTTGGCCAGGGAGGAAATTTCAAGCAGAATCAGAAACTATGTGTAATACCCCAACTTATTATAAATAAAATCGAATTTTCTCTAATTATATTTGTGAATAATAAGGTATTAATTTGATATAATTCTCTGGTTATGGGTGAAATGTGCAAATTTTGCAAAATATGCAAGTGGTTATAAAATAATCATTGTTGTCGGGGAATATTCGTTTGGTCGTGGAATATTCTTGTTGTCGGAGAATATTTTTACAATGGCGCGAGTCGTTTTGTGGGCCCCATAATGAGAATAAGCGCTTGGGATGAAGAAAGCGACAAGTTTGAGTTTTTATAAATAATAGCGTAGTTATTACTGATTAACATTGTTGGAATAAATTGGTTAAAATCTGATGTCTACGCGTGGATGCGTAGTATTGATGAATTATTGATCCTTATGTAAGAAGGCACTACTCAATAATTATTTATGATTCTTGTTCAATATTTTATTTTATTGATTCAATAATTGTTGCGTTGATATTTTATATTATTGTTGTTTCAATAATTGTCCTTTGCCTGATATTTCCCATTATCGGATCAATAATTCATATTATTTGAATAATATTATTAGATAGCATTATTGGCAATGTCTAGAAAGTTCTCATCGAGAGAGGTTTGGTCACCTAATTGCTTGCATGATAAAGAGAAATTCTTATTGTAAAGCCCCTCTTTCACAGGAGCGGCACTGGTTATCATAAATGTGATTACATAATATTATTTATGAATAATTAATTATTGATTCATATGATAAGGTAATATTTATTTTATGTGGATATAAATGTTGGATATATTTATTGTGGTTAAAAATGAAGGAGTTAATGTTTGAGGTGTTTTATCAATATTTTTTGCCGGAATGAAGGTATTAAAATTAAACCAATGTTTTTGAGATATATTGTGTGAGTTATAATTTTTAATCCAAACCGTTGGATCGTTGTAATTTTTGGATATGTTATACATATATAAGTTTAGTATATGTCCACAAATTTTGAACCGTTAAAATGAGCGTATGATTTGTTATGAATTTTAAGAGTGACTGATTAGGAAATTAGTTTATAAATGATTTTGGTGGAAAATTCTAGAATTGAGTGGGCTCCACTTGTGGTTGGTGAAGAAATGTCTGAATTTATTTCAAATGTGGTGGGTGGGAATAGTAGAGGTCAAGCCATCGTGGTTCAGTCAAGTCTGCTAACATTTTCCTATAAATAGAGAGGGCTAAGTTAGAATTGAAAATCACACCGTAAAACAAGTTTTTCTCTTTCTCTCTCTAGATTATTGAGTGTATTTTGTGAGTATTTAGATACTTTGTGAGTTTCTATTCATCGCTGCAAGTTTCCTTGACCTTATACCAATATTCCGATCGTAAATCTTGATATTTTGAGGTAAGAGATGTTATTTTCTTCATATATGATATTATTTCTTCAATATCATTATCTTAGAAGTATTGATCCGAATTTTATCAAATTTGAAACTTTTGTGTTGGAGTTCTTATTCACGATATCGACCTTTATTCACGAATCTGCACTATTCATAGAAAAATAAAATTTTATTCTTTTACATCAAGATGTCTATTATGGTTACTATCTTTGATTGTATCCATGTTTTGATCTTTATTTTTGAATTTCGCTTCAAAATTGGTATTTATGAAGTATTATTGATCTTGGATAAAGCTGTTATACTGAATCCTACTATTTGTCCTTACATTTCCTTTGGATTCGTTTTCTTTAAAATATTTTTCATCATCCTCGATCCTAAATGATGATATTACTAAATATCTTGGTGCGTAGTGCAAAGATAAATGATTAATCGATGAATATCTTTGGCGTAGTAGCAAAGATGAGCAGTGTTGAGATGAACATGACATTAATCGATGATGATCTGAAATGAATATCTTTGGCTGTGAGTGCAAAGATGAATATTTGATTAAAGATGTATATTGATTGTTGTTACATGGATAAAATATTGATGATGAACTTTTAAATCTTAGAAGATAGTAGAACTCATTTCTACTTGACTCTTCTAATGGATTCTTTATTTCCATTGCGATTGTTGATCTAAAACTTGTTGGCTATTATATTTTATTAGATTTTTCTGTTGAAGACTAACGATAATTTGTTGTATATTATCTTAGTCATAATATTCTTCTTGGGCTAGTTGAGCTCACCCTTTTCCTTTTTGTTCCATTTTCTCGGGGAGGTGAGAACATAGCGAGGAACTAGTGGAGTGCGGAATGATGGTTCTAGAAAGATGTTTTAGCAGATCCTCAATATTTACGTAAAATAGTGTTTGAATAATTGTAACGAGGACTTATTTGAGTGTGGATATTGTCTAAAAGACAATATTTGTATTTAAACTCACGGTATGTGTTGGCGTATTTGCACCCACGACAATTGTATTATTGAAGTTGTAGTTTGCTTTCTGTACTATGTATTTGGCGACTCAGAATGGGTGTTGTATACCTATTTTGGGGGCATCAAAGTTGGTATCAGAGCTTAGGGATATGGTCTCTGGCGGAGATCGGGGAATAGAAATAGGAGGGGAGAGATGAGTAAATCCTTCCCTAGTGTGTCTTATCTAAGCTTATTTGTTGGTCAGTCATAATATAGGGATATTATGTGATATGTTAATTTGTTTAATTAACCCTTGTTTTATGGCAGTATTTAAATGGCCGCTGAGAACGTTAACAATGAAGTGTATGAGACTGTGGAATAACCTTTAGTTACAAACCAGGAGAATGTGCAACAGGAAGACAATATTCCTCACGTAAACAACACTACCGAAAGCAAACGATGAATGATGGAATGTTTAGGAGCTTTTGCAGTTCATACAAAACCAGACGAGAGGAGACTCGTGCACAAAATACTGGTGAAAATGATAGCAATGCGCGGCTTGTCACAAATGCAAGCAGATTCGAGGAGTTGGGACCACGAATTTAAGGGAAAAGCGGATTCGATCATGGCGGAAGCGTAGGTCAAGCAAATTACCAAGATATTCGATGTCTTGGGATGCACGGAGGAACGAAGGTTCCATTCGCCACCTTTATGTTCCACGGTGAAGCGGATTCTTGGTGGAAGTCGTGAAAGCGTACCCAAACCACCGTTTCAAAGATGTCTTGGAAAGCGTTTGAAACTATTCAATGACAAGTACTTTCACGAAAGTATTCGTCGTATGAAGGAGGTGGAGTTTATCGGTGGAACAAAACAACATGGCCGGTGTCTAAATACGAGGTGAAGTTTGCGAGTTATATCGGGTTTGCACCTCATTTGGTGAAAATGAGGAGCGAATAGCGAGGATGTTTACGAGAGGTCTAAAGCTCGAGATTGACAATATCTTATATCTCATAATTTTTTTTTATATTCGGATGTTGTAAAATGAGGCTCAATTATTAAAGCGAGATAATGAGTATGTTCAACCGAGGGACCACAACCAGGGTCATACCGGTGACAGCAGTCATCAGAGCGATGATAATTAACGAGGAAGGAAAAATACGAACAAAGGCGGTAACCACTCGGGTGGTCATCGTGGCCATGATAATAGAAGAGGTGAGTCAAGTGGAAATTTCAGGAAGAGGAGATTTAACAATGACGGAAGACATCAACAATGACACCGACCAAAGACCAACAACAAATTCTAAGGGAGGAGAACGACCGCCAGTTAGATGTTACAAATGCGGGAAAGAGGGACATATCAACCCAAACTGTCCACAACAATCCAAGGTATGTTACAACTATGGAAAGGAATGCCACATAGCTCGGGATTGTTTCAGAGCAAAACCAAGTTCAACAGGGGATGGTGACTCTAAGTATTCATCCGGATAAGTCAAAATCGGTGGTTTCGGAAGAGGCGTTTGTCGTGGATGGCCAAAACGCGAGGAACCCGAAACGAGGTGATTACTGGTAAGCTAATCTTGAACTCTTGCGAAGTTTATACCTTACTAGATATCTGATTCTACCCATTCTTTTATATCTCCTGCTTGTGCTCAACGTTTAAACTTGACTCAGGAGAAATTGGACTTTGACTTATCTGTTGAAACTCCGTTGGGTGAAACCTACCGTTACATCTACGGTTTATAAATCTTGCATGATCCAAGTTGGCTTTATCACATTACTGTTGATCTTATATCTTTAAAGATACTTGCTTTTGATGTGATTTTAGGAATTGATTGGTTAACCACTCATCATGCCAAAATTGATTGTTTTCGTAAGGTTGTTAGTTTTCATATTCCTAACCAACTTGTCATACGAATTCAAACAACTAAACCACTAAAATCGATCACTATCATATCAAGCCATAAAATTTATTCGTTTATTGAAAAATAGATGTCAAGCTTTCTTAGCCCATGTTATGGATTTGAACAAAGATAAGTCGATTTGAATAATATTTACATTGTTAGAGAATTTTACGATGTATTTCTGATGAACTTCGGGCCTACCCCGAGCGTGATGTTGAATTCTTTATTGACCTTGGTAGGGTACAAAACCCATTTCTAAAACCCCATATCGAATGGCTCTATTGAACTTGAGGAGTTAAAAGTCCAACTGAGGAATTGTTAGACATAGGTTTCATTCATCCTAGTACATCTCCTTGGGGTGCTCTGTTTTATTAAAAGAAGAAAGACAAAGAAGTATGCGACTTTGTATTGACTAATGAGAATTAAACCATGTCACCATCAAGAATAGGTATCCGCTACCTTGCATTGATGATGACTGTTCGACCCGGTTGCAAGGAGCACAATTCTTTTCAAAGATCGATCTTAGATTCTGGATATCATCGGTTGAAGATTAAAAGCGAGGATATTCAAAGAGCGCCGAGAATCCTGATGACGGGCATTATGAATTCTTAGTCATGTCTTTTGGATTGACTAATGCTCCTCTTTGCTTTCATGGATATGATGAACCGTGTATTCAAGGAATATTTGGATCGGTTTGTTGTTGTCTTTATTGATGACATCCTCATCTATTCCAAAAGCCGTGAAGATCATGAGCACCGTTTGTTGATACTTGAAAGGCTTCGTGAAAACAAACTTTATGCTGTGAAGAAATGCGAGTTCGGCTTGAGGAAGTAGCATTCCTTGGGCACGTGGTGTCAAAACATGGAGTATCTGTCGACCCGGAAAAGATTGAAGCAGTACAAAGTTGGGAATAACCAAAGTCGGTGACCGAAGTGCGTAGCTTTCTGGGCTTAGCTAGTTATTATCGGAGATTCGTGGAAAGATTTTCTCGAATCGCTACTCCGTTAACTCAGTTGACTCGGAAAGATACAAAATTTGTATGGAAGCGAGGAATGCGAGAAGAGTTTCCAAGAGCTCAAGAGGAGACTCATTTCGGCACTGCTACAGCAATACCATCCGGTGCGAATGGATTTGTTATATCAACGATGCTTTGAGCAAAGGGTTAGGATGCGTTCTCATGCAACATGGGAAAGTCATAGCCTATGCCTCACGACAACTCAAAGAATATGAGAGGAATTATCCTACTCATGATCTAGAGTTAGCGGCGATCGTATTCAGCGTTGAAAATTTGGAACACTACTTGTATGGGGAGAAAGTGGAGATTTATACGGACCATAAAAGCCTCAAATATTTCTTCACCCAAAAAGAACTCAACATGCGGCAGCGACGTTGGCTTGAACTATTGAAGATTACGATCACACTATTGATATCATCACCGAAAGCTGAGGCGTAATAGGCGGCGCGATTGAGTAGAAGATCATTTCATGATCTGAGTGCGATATTGTTAATACAAAGGCCCATTTCGTATGACTTGCAAAGGATGGATGTAGAATTAAAGACTCCGGGGACCCACATGATGATGGCGAATATACGAGTAGAGTAGAGTTTAATCGATAAAGTTAAAATTCGCTTGTTTCGAGCTACGGACTGGGGCGTCGCATGAAGAAGAAAAGTGCGAAGGAGCTATTCGGAAGCGAGAATCGATGAAGAAGGAATACTTAGATTCAACTCCAAACTTTGTGTTCCTAACGATTCGACTTGAAGCATAGAATCATGATGGAGGCACCTGACACCCGTTTTGCAATCCATTTGCAGGAGTACCAAAATGTATCATGATATTCGACATACATTTTGGTGGAACAATATGAGAGAGAGATCGCGGAGTTTATCTCGAGGTGTTTAACTTGTCAGCGTGTAAAGGTGGAGCATCAAGTGCCAAAAGGTCCATTACAACCACTTGAGATTCGAAATGGAAGTGGGAACACATTACTATGAATTTCGTTCTGTGTCTTCCCAAAGTTTCTCAAGGCATAGATGCGATTTGGGTTATTGTTGATAGATTAACCAAGTCCGCCCATTTCTTCTTGCGTCGTGAGACTTATTCCTTGAGCGTCTTGCTCGCGTATGCGTGAATGAGATTGTGAGATTGCATGGCATGCCAATATCCATAGTTTGGATCGTGACCCAAGATTCACTTCACAATTTTGGGTTAGCTTGCAGAAAAGCTATAGGCGCAGATTCTGATTGATTAAGATACCATCCTCAAACGGACGGACAATCGAGAGGACTATTCAAACCCTTGAAGATCTATTTAGACTTTGTGTCCTAGATTTTAAAGGAAGTTGGGATAAGTACTTGCTTAATTGGTGGAATTCTCCCACAACAACAAGTTATCAAGCAAGTATAGGCATGGCTCCATTTGAGGCGTTGTATGGGACGAAAGTGTCGATTCTCCGGTATCTTTGGGGACGAGGTGGGAGAAGCAACGCGTTGTTGGGACCGTAATTAATGCGTGACTACTGAAAAAATCCAAATGATTCAACAACGTATATAAATAGCACAAGATCGACAAAAGAGTTATGCGGATCTTCATCGAAAAGACGTGGAATTTAATATTGGGGATCATGTATTGTTACGTGTTGCACCATGGAAGGGAGTTACAAGATTTGGGAAGAGAGAAAAGCTCAATCCACGATTTGTTGGTCCATTTGAGATTCTTGACCGAATAGGAAATGTGGCCTATAGACTCACATTACCTCCAAGTATGTCTCGTGTTCATAATGTTTTTCACATATCCATGCTTCGTAAATATGTGAAAGACCCGAACCATATTATTGCGTTAGAACCAGACGAGATAGCCGAAGATTTAACGTACGAAGAAGTACCTGTTAAGATCTTGGATAGGAAAGAACATGTCCTACGCACCAAGGTTATATCACAAGTTAAGGTTTTATGGAGAAACCATGCTATTGAAGAAATGACCTGGGAGTTGGAATCAGAAATGAAAGCGAGGTATCCTCACCTTTTCGAAATACCAGGTACGTATGTCAATTTCGAGGACGAAATTTCATAAGGAGGGGAGGTTATAAGACCCCAACTTATTATAAATAAAATCAAATTTCCTCTAATTATATTTGTGAATAATAAGGTATTAATTTGATATAATTCTCTGGTTATGGGTGAAATGTGCAAATTTTGCAAAATATGCAAGTGGTTATAAATAATCATTGTTGTCGGGGAATATTCGTTTGGTCGTGGAATATTCTTGTTGTCGAGAGGAATATTCGTGTGATGGTAGCGATCATTTGTGGGCCCTATAATGAGAATAAGCTGCTCGGATGAAGAAAGCGACAAGTTTGAGTTTTTATAAATAACGACGTAGTTGTTCACAATTAACTTTGTTGGAATACACGGTGGTTAAAATACGATGTCTGGCGTGGATCTTGATTGATGAATTATTGATCCTTACGTAAGAAGACTTTACTCAATAATTGTTATAGTAGTTCTTTATTCAATATTTTATTTTATTGATTCAATAATTCTTTGCGTTGATATTTTATATTATTGTTGTTTTGATAATTGTCATCGCACAATATTTCCCATTATCGGATCAATAATTCATATTATTTGAATAATATTATTAGATAGCATTATTGGCAATGTCTAGAAAATTACATCGAGGAGTTTTTGGTCACCTAATTGCGGCGCTTGATAAGGAGAAATTCTTATTGGAAAGCCCCTCTTTCTGAGGAAGCTGCTGGTTGTCATAAATGTGATTACGTAATATTATTTGTGAATAATGAATTATTGATTCATATGATAAGAAAATATTTATTTTATGTGGATATAAATTTTTGATATATTTATTGTGGTTAAAAATGAAGGAGTTAATATTGAGGTGTTTTATCGGTATTTTTTGTTCGGAATGAAGGTATTAAAAATTAAATCGGTGTTTTGAGATATATTGTGTGAGTTATAATTTTAATCCAACCGTTGGATCGTTGTAATTTTTGGATATGTTATACATATATAAGTTGAGTATATGTCCACAAATTTTGAGCGAATTAAAATGAACGTTTGATTTGTTATGAATTTTAAGAGGTGTTGATTGTAAATTAGGTTTATAAATGATTTTGGTGGAAAATTCTAGAATTGAGTGGGCCCCACTTGTGGTTGGTGAAGAAATGTGCTGAATTTATTTCAAATGTGGTGGGTGGGAATAGTAGCGGAGTAAAGCCATCAAAGTTTGCAGTCAAGTCTGCTAACATTTTCCTATAAATAGAGGGCTAAGTTAGAATTGAAAATCACACCAGAAACAAGTTTTTCTCTTTCTCTCTCTAGATTATTGAGTGTATTTTGTGAGTATTTAGATACTTTGTGAGTTTCTATTCATCGATTGCAAGTTTTCTTGACCTTATCCGATATTCCATCGTAAGATTGATATTTTGAGATAAGAGATGTTATTTTCTTCATATATGATATTATTTCTTCAATATCATTATGCCTAAGTATTGATCTGAAATTTTATCAAATTTAGAACTTTTTGTGTTAGAGTTCTTATTCACGTATATGTCTGACTATTCACGTATACGATTAATTATTCACGAAATACTAAGACTATTCATAGAAAAATGAAAATTTCTTCTTTTTGTCCAAGATGTCTATTATGGTTCTTATCTTTGATTGTATCCATGTTTTGATCTTTATTTTTGAATTCGCTTCAAAATTGGTATTTATGAAGTATTATTGATCTTGGATAAAGCTGTTATCTGAATCCCTACTATTTGTCCTTCCGTTTCTTTGGATTCGTTTTCTTTAAAATATTTTCATCATCCTCGGTCCTAAATGATGATATTACTAAATATCTTGACTTTGTAGTGCAAAGATAAATGATTAAGCGATGAATATCTTTGACCCGTAGTGCAAAGATGAACATGTGTTGAGATGAACATGACCAACTGGTGATGCAAATGAATATCTTTGGCCTGTAGTGCAAAGATGAATATTTGATTAAAGATGTATATTGATTGTTGTTACAGGGATAAAATATTGATGATGAACTTTTAAATATTAGAAGATAGTAGAACTCATTCTCTACTTGACTCTTCTAATGGATTGCTGTATCCGCTGCAGTTGTTGATCTAAAACTTGTTGGCTATTATATTTTATCAGATATTTTCCTGTTGAAGACTAACGATAATTTGTTGTATATTATCTTAGTCATAATATTCTTTACTGGGCTAGTTGATCTCATCCTTTTTCTTTTTTTTTTCCATTTTCTCAGGAGGTGAGAATATAGCAGGAACTAGTCGGGGTACGGAGTGATGGTTCTAGAAAGATATTTTAGCAGTCCTCACTATTTCTATAAAATAGTGTTTGAATAATTGTAACGAGGACTTATTTGAGTGTGGATATTGTCTAGAAGACAATATTTGTATTTAAACTCACAGTATGTGTTGTCGTATTTTGCACGACAATTGTATTATTGAAGTTGTAATTTACTTTCTGTATCATGTATTTGGCGACTCAAAATGAGTGTTGTATATCTATTTTGGGGACGTCACACTATGTATGTCTTGAAAAGATGGAAATTCTCTCTCCTAAGAATCCTGATGCTATTACAAGGGCTGGCTCCCATGCCTCTCTGCTGAAGCAGAATCCACCATCCCTGGGAAATCCTACTGCCATCTTCTTGAGCGAGTGAAACTACTGGGTACTATGTAAATTTATTTGTCCTTTCCATTTTGCATTTTGTAATCTTGATGATGAAGAGTCATTATGTATATGATAATTCTTATTTTCTCTCCCAATTTAGTGGGTTTCTGCCATGCATATTTTATTTCTTTGATTTCCAGTTCATGTTATATAACTATTTACTTGCATGAATTTAAGGGTCATAATCACACAGATCTGATGAAGGGGAATTGCTACATGCCTACAGCATCCTCTATGAAAAAGACGATGTCAGGCACAAGGAGGGAAATCAAATTTCCTCAAAAAAAAAAAAACAAAACAAGATCCAATCATATATTGTCACTTTTTCTTTTGTTATATCTCTCTCTTCCCCAAATATGCCTTAACTCTCATATTAAGGCATAATGGCATATATTAGGATGGCTTAAAATTTTTGTTTTGAGGGATAAGGCATCTCCAGTTTTCTCATATATATATATATATTATAGCAATACCTACAGAAAAATATTCAAGTTAAACAAACAATATATCCGTCGTGCTTTGTACGTGTTATCAGTGAAGGTTCAATGAGGTATACATAAATGCTCTCAAAGAAGATTTTGACAATGAAAGAAAAGATTGATTTTTTTTAAAAAGAGCTTGATTGATATATAATCTCGAATAAAACTTGTTAAACCTCAATGTTAACTCTCAATGAAGTTTGGGTTGCTATTAAAAATATTAAAGATTCTTATATAAAAAATTATATTGCTTTGTCCAACCCCATGCTCACCATCACAATTAATGAAATTTATCTTTAAATAATTTTTGATGGATTTGGATCAAAAAATATTATGTATGAGATACTTTTTTTATTACTAACTTGCTCGTGCCTTGCACAAATCACCAAGAAGAAGATAGTGATACAACTGTACGTGGTGAATTCCAAAAATGATTCCGAGTTTGGAAACTTAACTTATAGGGTGTATATAAATATATAAGATTGGAAAGCAATTTCAATCGCCCTAAAGTAGATGCAAAGCTTAGTCTAGATTCAACTCATGTCACCTGATATATATATATATATATATATATATATATATATATATATATATAGGAGCCCTTCCATAGCATTAGAGTTTGCTATAGTCTTGTCTAACACCCCTTTTTGGATAGTTGATAAATTGAATTGATGGGCTGCGATTAACTTTTCTATTTGATAAGTAAGCCACGGGTTGTTGTGCCTAATTATTTTACACATCTTAAGCTTCTATTTTATTAAGTGAATATTAACTTGTCGTTATAGTTATAAAAAGTGAATATTTATTATTAAAATAATCCGTAGGAAGAAGCTTCTAGAAACACACATTTTTTTAATTTTTTTTTATTTCTCGTAGTAGAGTGCAAGTGATCTGGTAGCATTAAAATAATAAAATAATCCGTGGGAAAAGAAGTTCTCTTAGAACACACATTTTTTTTTAATTTTTTTTTATTTCTCGGTAGAATGCAATTTGATCTGGTTAGCATTAAAATAATAAAATAATCCAAGTAGTAAATCTGGTGATCTGGTAGTATTAAAAATTGAAAAAAATAAAAAAGTGAGTATAATAAACATCATTTGGTATTAAAAATTAAAAAAAAAATAATAAGTAGAATACTGACATCATAATTTGGTATTAAAAAATTAAAAAAAAAATGATTTTATTCAAGCGATTCATTTGCTAAGCAGATTCGAACTCATGACCTCAAACTCCAAACACTCAAATATATGACCACCCTAGAGCACCACGGGCTATTTATTAATTTCAACCAAGGATATATCTTTATATTAAAACTTCACCATCCCCAAAATCTATATTCTTGCATTATTATTATATTACGATTTATTATTATTAATAAGTCTATATAATACATATGGGGTTTTCTATTTAGAAATAAGTTAATATCTATATTTATTAAGCGATGATTATTAGTAATGATTTTATATATTAAGCAATGATTTTATTATTAAGAAATGATTTTATTATTAATAAAACTAGTGAAGTATAATAATAATGTGATTATCGAATTTATAAAAGTAGTGAAGTAGTATTATTATAATAATAATAATGTGATTATCAATATTAGAAATCTGATTATACCAATACTAGTCTTTGCATAACATTAAGAGGAATAGTACATATTACATGTTCATTTTCATAAAATAAAAAAAAACATAGAATGATTAATACAATGGGCGCCTATTTTTTGGCTCAAGGAATCCCTAACTTTCGATAGTGATTTGACTTATAAGTCGTGTAGTCGGTTTCAAACCACAAATTGCACATTTTCGATGAGTCTTAGAAGGAATGATTTTCTCGAGTGCACTCTTGAATCTAGATTATTTTTTGCGGCCCTTTGTTTGAGAAATATTAGGCGGCAAAAACTCTTCTTCTTCTTCCACCTCTGCATCTTCATCGTCATTATCGTATCCCATATCATGATTTGGATCTCATTGTCTGCAATCAATGTCGTCATCTGCCGATTCGATAATATTCTCATCCGGATCATCTTTGGTTGACCAACTCTTTTCCTCGTGCATTCGGTTTAAAACGGTTTTGTAACCTCGAATTTGAAAGCAAGCCGCTTTTGCTTTCATTAACTCTGGTAATCACCCATCAAATGATTATAAGCGCATTGCTTGATTTTGTTGAAGTCGGCGGATGTGGAGTTAAAAGTAAGTCTTCACCATTGCTTTTGTTCGCGTCTCTTGTCCCCCGATGAAGGATCATATCGCCGATTCGGTATTTGTGAAATACTCTTTGTTATGAAATATCTCAAGATGTACTGCATAATTCACGAGTGAGAAAACATTTGGCGATTACATTATTACCGATCGGTTATCGATTGTTGACAACTTCTTTATATCTTCCACCACTTTTCGATTGCATACGCATTATACCTTTGCATAAACCTTAGTATCGGTGACACCTGACTCACTAAGTTTATGAACATTGTATTTCATGGAATCGACAATTGGCGTTGGAAGCGTCTAAACATCTCTTTTGTGTACACTTATGCGGCATGAACTTCTAAAGATGATGAGGCAAAGTACCATAATCCTTTTACGATGTTTTGTTATGTAGTGGCCTTCCTCTCCACGATAAGCTTGTCTTTCTACTGACCTTTTGACTCTGCGGTACAAAACATAGCATACTGTTGATGCATTAACATACTCATCAAAAAAGGCATTCATCTCTCGCTTCTTCGGTGGTAGTCATTCCATGACAAAATATCTCTTTGTATATCTTTGGAATCCATTTACATCGTACATCATACAAACTTCAAGCCATTCATTAGTATACAATTCATAGGAACTTATCGAGAATATGCAGCGCTCTTCAAATTCCTCGATGGACAATGAGTTATACACACGGTTGTTAAAATCATTTTTGAGCGATGGGTGCTCGAGAATAAACATGATCTGATTTTTGGAAATTTATTGCTAATATGCGAGAACACGATAAATGATAACTAGTTGGAAATACAAGTAGCAATAGCATTACTCATGGCTCTGTCTTGATCGGTGATGATGGTTGTAGGTGCCTTGTAGTCCATGGCTTCAAGCCGTATACATAATACCCAAACGAAAGTGTCCTCTGTCTCGTCTAAATGCGGTGCAAATCAAACAATATAGGGTGATAATGGTGGTTGACCCGGCAAATGGAACAAAGCGGCATGCCATACTTATTTGTCCGGTATGTCTTATCAAATGTCACAGCGTCTCGAGCAGTTGATATATAAACCTTGATCGAGGCGTCGACCCACAAAATACAAGCTATCATCGGTTGTTTTCACCGGGTTTCACTCGGAAAAAAATTTCTTTGGCACTTAGGATGCAAGTTTGTTCAAATGATTGACAATGACTTGTGCATCATTTTCATCTGAGAATCACGCCTTAAATCTCGCACCACATTCTCAACATTAGCGATGAAAGGAACATTTTGCAACCCACCTCCCATTGTGCTCAAAACATTCATCATCTTACTAGGACCAAATCTGGGACTTATTTAAAGTGTCGATTAAATTTCTTGCAGCAGAGGAGTAATATTTACGTGAGTCTCGATCAAATCTACTTTGGTGGGGGTCCTTTAAGTGATGATTGTGCTCTAATTCAACGATGAGATATCATGATTGTCCTCTTTCTTATTGTGAACAACATATATTCTAGCTTTGCACATTGTTAGATCTGTCGAGGTCTCTCTGTCTAGTTATTTTATTACTCTACTATCTTCATCATCGGGTAAACTCTTGCCAACAATTGGTGTCTAGGCTTTCTTTACATCATCTTGCTAGATCGATATCATTCGTATTAGCATGTTTATGACTAGTTGCAATTCTAATCTCAAATCCATTTTGCGAGCATATGATCTATAAAATATTGACCTCTTCCAGCGTACAAAATAATTGATTGAGCGTGCGGAACAATATCAGTTATTACTTTCAACTTCACGACAAATTCGGATGTATTATATGACATTTTGAAAAACTTACTTGTGAATAATAGTGATGAATTTTGCTCGATCGAACTTGACTTGATTTTACGAAGTGAAAGTAAATGACGGATGAAACAAATTATGAGTAGAGGTGAAAAGAAAATAATATCGAGAGAACAAATTCGGGTTCATGGAGAAGAAGATAACTTGAGAAAATAGCGACTTCTAGACAATATTTAAAGGTAAAAAGACCGGTAAATCTTGACTTTATAATAATAATAATAATGGTAATAAACTAATAAAAAAAATCATGGCAAATTACAATATGGAGCGACTTTATACTCAATTAAATAATAATAATAATAATAATAATAATAATAATCGAATAATTATAATAAAATATTGAGAAATTTAATTTGGGAAATGGGTACATTTTAAGATATATACAAATCAAGTAAATTAAAAAAGCAATTTAGGCAAGTGGTGCTTTCGGTGGTGGTCATATAATGAGGATTAGTCTTGAGGTCGCGATTTGAATCTGTTTAGCGGTGAATAGTTTGGGATCTCGATTTTTTTTTTATTCAATTTGTCGGTAGGACCCAATTTTGTCTTAAGTAGGTCTTGTTTACATAAGTTAAAGCGGATGAAATTTATCTTATCGTTTGGTAGGATCTTTTTTTTATTTTTTATTTTAATTTCTTTGAGTCATCATTATCTGATGGAGAAAAGAAGATAAAAAAAAAATTAAAAAAGCTAAATAGGTTAAAATTTATCTTCGTAGGAAAAAAAAAAAAAAAAAAAAAACTTTTTGACATAGCGTGCATTGATAAGTACTTTTTACGCCATGTTGACTACTTTTTACTTACATCGCCTCGGGAAAGAACACTGCAAGCTCGGTAAACTAAAAAAGTTGTGACCCATACTTGGTATTAATGTTTGAATTTGGTCTAAAATAATTCATGTCTAGGACTTGCATGAGCTTATTTAAGCGTCTATTGAGAACACATGTTGTTCGAACTAAAGTTCACTTGCCAAGCTAGATCAAACTAAAAATAACGAGAGAGTATAGAGGAGTATTTGGAAGATTTTAATGCATGAAAACTTCAACAAGTTGAGCCAAAATTTGGATTCCATTTATTATATTACGAAGATCTAGAAGATTTTAATGTAAGATATTGTTATATAATTTATTATTGTTATTTATTGTAAGATATTCCATTTGTTCATTTTTAATAGTTTACATTGTTGTTATTATTTTACAGTATAATAACAACAAAATAATAATGCTAAATTTATAATGATCACTTTATATTTTATTAAAGAATGATATTTATTTTAATATATTAATTAGACTAATTGGACATATTTTTACAAAAATAAGAAAAAATATTAAAGGGATAATAATAAATATAGATATTAACTTATTTCTATTTTAACAAATCAATTAATAGATTTTTGGGGATGGTGAAGTTTTTCTTATAAAGATATATCCTTGGTAGAAATTAGCGACTAGGCAGTGGTGCTCGGGTGTCATATAATGAGGATTGGTGCTTGAGGTCGCGATTTGAATCATTTAGCGTGAATAGTTTGGGATCTAGAATTTTTTTTTTAATTCAATTTGTCGGTAAGGACAAATTTGTCTTAAGTAGAGTCTTCTTTGTATATTTTTTATTTTATTTTACTTACATTTGAGTTAAAATGGGATGAAATTTGTCTTAAGTAGGATCTTTTTATTTTTTTTTATTTTAATTTCTTTGAGTCATCATTATCTGATGGAGAAAAGAAGATAAAAAAAAATTAAAAAAGCTAATAGGTTTAAATTTATCTTAAGTAGAAAAAAAAAAAAAAAAAAAAACTTTTTGCGACATAGCGTCGTTGATAAGTATTTATTTTATTATTATTTTTCATTTATTGTTTTTATTTTATTCGGTGTACTCAATTGTTCACTTATTGTTTTAATTTATTTTTCTTCTTATTGTTTTTGTTTTTAATAGTTTACATTTTTATTAGTTTTTAATGCATATTAATATTATTACATTATATACATCGTATTATTATTACATCATGTTGTTGAGGTTTTTAATGCATGTTAGTGTGTATTATTTATTCTTGTCATTTTGCGGCATGTTACTTTCAACTTCATTTTGTCATGCATCTTAATACTAATATGGAATTGATGTATTTTTTAGGTAAAAGATGGATAGTTGGGAATATGGGCGATTGATCCAAGTGTTACTGCATGATCAACAAGATCATGTATCGGATGACATATATCATGGGAGAGATAGGGAAAACTAGGCTCGGTCGATATCTTGATCGAAATATAATCGGTGGGCTTTGACAAAAAAAGAACAAAAAATCCTTTTAGATAAATGTGGATTTGGGTATTTAGTTTTCAAGGTGTTGTACACCAATGATCTTGATGCGATATCGCCTTAGTCGAGAGATGGGGCTTAGGAGACCGATACTTTTCATTTAAGCGTGGAGAAATAACAATCACGTTAGAGGATGTTCACTTTATTTTTGGAGTTCTAGGTGGTGGGAAAGCCCTACTTGGGTCCCCTTAACATCACCAATTTGAATTATTTTAGGGATTGTTTTGGAGATAAATTAGGTGGTGAATATTTTAGTTCAAAAAATGCGGTCTGCAATTTCATTAGTGTGGTTGCACGAACATTTTAATAAATGTCAGAGAATGCAAGTAAAGATGTTGTGAGAGGCGACACACAAAGGCATACATGTTGTGGTTGTGTGGGGCAATATTATTCCCTAATAGGAATAGAAATAGTGTGCACCCACGATATATGTCTTTTATTGCTTATTGCTGAAGATTGTGTAACTTACTCTTGGGGTGGCGGTGTTAGCATATTTATAGAGATCTTTATATCTGCTACTAGGAAAGGAGTTAAATACATTAATGGTTGTGTTACATTGTTACAAATTTGGGCTTATGGCGTGTAAGTATTGGAAAGCCAAACCCTTGGCCACAATCATCCTTATGGTTACCTAGGGCTTTAGCATGGTCTATTTTGGAGCCCGAGTTACCACAGTAGGCGTGAGAATCCCCATCACCATTTGTCATTTACAGGGGAGTTAGATATTAAGTACATGTGGGATGTGGTTTGGCGGCCTTACATAATGTGGGATGATGATATCGGTGGATTTAATTTTGAAGGCGGGTTGTTGGGATCTGGTGGGGTCCCCTTGATCCACTTTGATATTGTGGAATTTGGATCTTGGGATAGTGTGATGAGGCAGTTCGGGTTCATGCAAGGCATACCATCAATGACCAAAAACCACGGTGACCTTAGGAAGGAGAAAAAGTTTAAATTTATTGATGTCGAGGATTGCATGGCCTTGAGAGGGAATATATTTTGATGTGGGAGGCATCATGGATCATCTCGAAGGACAACAAACTGAAATTTACGATTATGTCCCAATAGATGATTACATAGTGCGGTATAGGAAAATTACCGTTGGAAAATCCACCAGAGCCTCGGCGAATGACGACCACGGCGGTTGTTATGAGCCTCGGGCCATTTACTGACCAACAACACCTTATTTGAATGGTATAAAATTATATTCTTCTTTAATAAATCATGTATTGGAGTAAATACTTAATATTACATTTATTCATATTTATTATTAATAATATTTGTTTGTGTTTATCTTACATGTGAGGTTGAGAGTGCAAAGTCGTTACTTGATAAATTTTGATACTTACTAATTTGCCTCCAGAGTTGGTTACGCAAAAAAAAAATAATTGGGATTTCAATCATACTATCGACTTGAAGCAAGAGGTAAACAAATACCTCGGAGGGGTCCCACAAATTTTGGACCACGGTCCCGATACACACTGACTCGATGAAGGGCTTGGAAAAACAAAGCTGATTATTATGTTGTCAAGAGAGCTACATACCCACCCCACAAGTAATCGAGGAGAGCTCCATTCCCACCACCCCTACTACGAGGTGTTACATTCAACCTTCCAAACCTATGAGGAGTGTTACATTCCAACCAACTCTTCATTTGCGGGACTTTTCGGCTTGAGGATCTAGTTCACAAAAGGTATATATAGTTATGTTAATAGTGATGGTTTTAATTATTATTGCTATATATAATAATAATGTACATTTGGGTCTCAATCAGGTCTGAGATGCGGGAGACCACATCTCTTATGGACCAAAAGGTCCTTATCAAAAGACTTAAAGATTGGAAGGAGACATTTGTAAATAAACATATGTTTGGAAGCGTGGTGGCACGAAGGGATTTATATCCTTTATCACATCGCGCCGATTATATGAATTAGAACCTGATGCGGTGCAATCCTTGGGGCTGGGAGTTGGATATTCGAGCATGTCATCGGCGCTTATATGTTGTTGCTACGAGGCGAGAGAGGAATACTACGGGTCGCGGGGAATACTGAAAAGGTGGTCCCAATTTGGTTTCATGAATTCATTCTTCATGCATCTTAGGCGAGGGGCTATGTGCCTGCCTGCCTTAACGTGAATCTTGCATGGAGTTTTTGCGATCGTATGTTAACGAGATGTTGGTCCACCTTTTTACGAATGCAAATACATATTCATGCCGGTGTGTAGTACCAATCAGCGCCATTTTGTCTTGTTCTATTCATGATTGAAGATTGGATGGTTACCATAATTGACCCTTACTTCTGATGACACTAAGTATATTAAGTTACATGAAATGTACTCGAGAATTCGATTAAAGTTGCGGTATGTTTAGTTTTAAAATATTTTAATTTTATAATGTCCTTTAATATTAAAAATTATTAACCAACTACTTTATACATGCGGTACATTTGATACCATTTGTTTGCGAAATGGTAATCAAATCGATGAGTGGCCCAGTGGTAATCTCTTGTCTGAGACCTTAAAGATTCGGCCAAAACAACACAACACTTCGGTGTGGCATTTTTGTATGCAAGTATGTTATTTATTTCGTTAGGGCCGATAGTAATATTTACGAAGAAAGTGGTCCTTGGAAGATGTCACGGTCTTTTCGTTCTGCGCGTCGCGTAGCTCTCAACAAAAATCCATAAGATTACTTAGGCCTCTCGAGATATAGAACTTATCAGCGTTATCTAATGTACATATTAATTAATAAGAATGTCTATTTGGTTGAACTTTATGGGATTTTCAAATTCATAACTTAGTAATATGAATATTATTGAATCACATAAAACCACTTCATATTATTAATCTGAAAAAAAATTATCTATTTTGTTGAGCTGTATGGATATTTTTATTAGGACTAATATTAATAATCACATTATTTATATTAATATTAAAAATCATTATTAATATTATTTTTAATAATAGTAATACATGAATATAATAATAATAATAATACATGAATATAAAATCATTATTTATATTTTATTAAAGAATGATATTTTTTTAATATATTAATAATCCTTTTATTGATATTATTACAAAAATAAGAAAAAAAATATTAAAGGGATAATAATAAATATAGATATTAACTTATTTCTAAATAGAAAACCCTATATGTATTATATAGACTTATTAATAATAATAAATCGTAATATAATAATAATGCGAGAATATAGATTTTGGGGGATGGTGAAGTTTTAATATAAAGATATATCCTTGGTTGAAATTATGAAATTTAGGGCAAGTGGTGCTTTCGGGTGGTCATATAATGAGTGTTTGGAGTTTGAGGTTGCGAGTTGAATCATTTAGCGGTAATTGCTTGAATAAAATTATTTTTTCAATTTTTAATACCGGTAGTGACAAAATTTATCTTAAGTAGGTTTATTTTTTTAATTTTTAATACCGGTAGTATCATTTTGTCTTAAGTGGGTTTTTTTATTATTTTAATGCCGGTAGTATCGACTATCTTAGTAGTAATTTTTTATTATTTTAATCTTTGGTAGTATATCGGATGTCTGTCTTATTAGAATTTATTTTTTTTTTATTCCATTTTAATGTCTTTGAGTCATGACATATAATGGAGAAAAAAAAAAAATTAAAAAAAAAAATGTATGGTAGGTAGAAAGCTCTTCGTAGGATTATTTTATTTTTATTATTTTAATGTCGGTAGTCATCAGTGGGAGGATAAAAAAAAAAAAAAAAAAAAAATGTATAAGCGGTGAAAGCTCTTAGTAGGATTATTTTAATAATAAATATTCACTTTTTATAACTATCTTGACAATTTAATTTTACGTGGGCCTCACTTATTAAAATAGAAAGCCGATGCGGGTAAATAATTAGAGGCACAACAACTTTGTCTAGAAGCTTATCAAATAAAAAGTTAATACCATCAATTCAATTTATCAGCGGTCCAAAAAGGGGTGTTGCAGTACTTTCATCATAAGCCATTTTGCTATGGAAGAGACTTCATATATATATATATATATATATATATATATATATATATATCATTTCAGTATTAGTAAATTTTATACATACAAAAATTTAACCAGATAATCATGTAGTGGGCCACACTTATCATTCCTACTTATCAAATAGTATATCTACCCTACCTAGAAGAGCTAAAACACTAGTGTACCATGCATATATACTACCTAGAGCTAAAACACTAGTGTACCATGCATATATACTAACACACCATCTAAATTAAACTAGCATGCAAAGAGATCGATCATATTATTTACACACATCGAATATGCCACATCATCTAGCTAGCTTCCCTAATGTGGCACCTAGCTAGCTAGGTCTTATCATATGCACTGAGGCCTTTAATTACCTGTCTGTCTATATAAACATCATGTAACCACATTAATCTCTCCATCATATCTCTTTGAGTGAAACAAAAAATGGAGAAGCCTGATCTTTCCTCCTCCTGTACTTCTCTCAAGAACCCTGAGGCGGCGGTTAATTGTCTTACTGGGAGAAAGACGGTGTCTAGGGCTAACTCATCTCCAAGATCGTCTCCAAATCCCTGCCCGACTGATCGTCCGTCTGTCGAAAATACAGTTGAACGTGAAATCAAGCTAGACATTCCAAATCTGACTGACCGTCAACCACTGCAAAAAAATAGATCATTGCCGACGGTCTCTGCCGCGGTCAATGACCCTATTGCCGTCGGCAATTATGTCATGCCAAACATTCGAAACATTTCTGGTGGCTCTCGTGTTCCTTTTGCAGCTGGGGGAATATAATTATGATAATGGATGCATCTTATATATATATATATATATATATATATATATATATATTATAGTAGTGTTATAAATTAATATGTGTGTATGCACTATGCACTATGTAAGACCTGCATATATAAGGAAGTAGTTTGTCAAGATCCCATAAGAAACTATAAGTTGAATAAATCACTACTTCCTCAGATCTTTAATTGACTGTGTGTCTCTTTAATCTATTTAGGGTTCCCGGGCTGTGATCAGTTACACTTTGATGTGCCTATAGATATGTTTTGTGCTTATGATGCTGTTTGTTCAGTTATATATATATATATGTCAAAAAATTCAGTTTTAGTGATAAAATTTAGGTTAGCTAGGGTTTATGTGAATTAATTAAGAGCTATCTTACTATTTCTCTCTCTCTCTCTCTCTATATATATATGTATATATATATCTTATTTTAATATTTAATTAGGTTGTTATTAGTTGATTGGGATCCAATTCTAAACTTCCATTCTATATATTAAATTCTAAAAGTTTGTTATTTGACCTCCGAAGGTCTAGTTACATTTTCTGGTTATTTTGAAGGAGATGTTTCGATTTATTGTTGTGTAAAACTTCTAATTTCTCAACTTTTAATATATTCTCCGTTTGTTCTAAAATAAGACATATATATTTTATTTACGTACATATGTTCCAATATTAGAAATATATATTTATTTTTGAAATATAAATTAAGTGACATGTGTATACGATTATTTTTATACTCAGTTGATTGAGTACTATCATCACTACTTTATTTTTAATTAATATTTAGATATCTATATCATGTTTATTAAATTAAAAATAAAAATTCAGCCTTCAATATATATATATGTTCAACAAAAGTAAAAAAACTCTTAATATTATTATTAAAATCTCAAAGAACTGACGATCCTTACGAGTTATATATAGTTGTCGGATAGTGTAAATATTTTCCTGCTAATTAAATTTGGTTGTTCCTATAAAAGAAAAGGCATATTTCATTAGGGAAAAAAATGATTAAAACTCTAATTTACTCCATACGAACTCACGAAGTCACGAACTATTAACAAATGTTCAATTTAAACTCGCGTTCTGTCTATTGGTTAAATCATTGGTTATATATTCATATTTTCATCTTTATATGTAATAAGTAATAATAAAACATTATTGTATACTTATTATTGTTATCAAGAATATGAATTTTAAAGAACACTACTTAAATTACAAAAAATGAATAAAAATAAGAGATATTGATAGTAGATAATTATGATAATAAGAATGTAGATAAAATTAAAGATTTTGAAATCAAATAATTTGATGAAAAAAATAGTTTTTCCCCCTAAAATTTAGTGTTGAATGATCATTTCTAAATTCTAGTGTTGACATACGATTTTGTACTATCTATCTAATAAAATACAAATAATTTTGAATTTCTCGCTCACTCAATAAATTATCTGGGCCGTTCAAAGTTTGAGATAAATCTCACCGTCCATACAGTGCCGGAGCCACGAGACCCAACTAGTTTATTATATATATAGTGGCGAAGCCACATAGGAGGGCAGAGGGTCAATTGACTCTACTAGGAAAAAAATTATTTTATAATATATGATAAGTTTAGAAAAAATTTAAGTGTAATGAATAAATTGACCCCACTGAAACTTTATAAATTTTTTAATATGCGGGGTCAAATTAATTTTTTTATAACTTTCTCAATTTCATATTACTTCTACTCCTTGATGTATGCATCTTCCTCTAATATTTTTAAAATAAATAATAATCTAATTTATATTATTTTTATAACATAAGAAATTTAAATATTTATTAACAAATTTGTGATTAGAAAGACGTATTACGGGTCAATAAAGGGTGTGTGTATATATATATATATATATATAATGTTATTACTTGTTATATTAATAATATGGGCAAAGGGTCAAAAATATCCCTGATGTTTATCCCGATGTCCCACTTGCACCCTAAACTAATTTTTTTTTCAAAAGTACCCTTAACGTTACATTTTTTGGGTTGTCCGTGCCCCTGCCGTTAACAGAAGATAAACGGAGTTAAAATGTGATGACGTGGCATGTTTAAATATAAAATATATTCTAAATAAAATAATATATATCATTTAATCAAAACAAAAAATACTAAAATTTAAAATAAAAAAACATAATATATTTACATCATTTAATCAAAATAAAACATGTTGGATAGTGGGTCCACTCACAACTTTGTCTCACAAACCTTGGTGAGAAAACTCCAATTACATACTGAGCCTTGCATTCCTATTAAGGTCAAGTTTCTAATGGAGAATTTATCAAGTGTGATAGAAGAATTGCTTCAATTTAAGTGGGGAATTGGTTCAAGGAAAATTTCGAGACTCCTATGTATGTAATTCCATTGGGGGGTATGATGCAAAGATTAGGAATTGAATGGATCTGTTGCTAGTCCCATCATTATGGATTTTGAAAAAGAGAAGTCATTATACATTGGAAAGGAGAAAGAGTTGTCTTAGGGAATCGAGGAGATTTCAAATAGTTTTATTCAAAGGCAAATAATAGATAAATTCAAGCTGGAAGCCCAAAGAAGAAACTTATTTCTTGGTTCGATTAATGACAATTGAAGGGTCCTTGAACCGATTAACAAAGTTCGAAAGTGATAGAGCAATTTGGTGACATCATATGGAGACATTTTTCAAGAACCACAAGGGTTGCCTCCTGTAAGATGGCAAGATCACCACATACCAATTATGCCTGACTGCAAACCTGTTAACTCAAATCCTTACAGATATCCATATTTACAGAAGACTGAAATTGAAAAGATGGTCAAAGAGATGTTGGACAGTGGAATTATCAAGCACAGCACGTCCCCTTATGCTTCTCCAGTATTATTGGTAAAAAAGAAAGACAACACATGGAGGTTTTGTGTGGATTACAGAGCTCTCAACAGTATAACTATAAAAAATAAGTTTCCCATTCCAATTATAGAAGAATTGTTGGATGAGCTGAAGGGAAGTAAGTTCTATACTAAACTTGATCTGAGGAGTGGTTATCACCAAATTAGGGTAAAGGCTGAAGATACACAGAAGACAACATTCAAAACTCATCAAGGGCACTATGAGTTTCTAGTTATGCCATTTGGTTTGAGCAATGCACCTGGCACTTTTCAGTGTGTAATGAATGAGGTGTTTGCTCCCTACTTAAGGAAGTTTGTCTTAGTTTTCTTCGATGACATTTTGATATACAGTCCTTCCTTGGAAAGTCATGAAAAGCACTTGCAACAAGTATTTAATGTTCTAAGGCATAACAGATTTTATGTTAAGAAGTCCAAATGCATTTTTGCACAACCACAAGTTGAATATTTGGGACATATCATTAGTGAACAAGGGGTGGTTGCTGATAAGAAGAAGGTTGAAGCAATGGACTATGGCCAAATCCAAATCCTTAAATTCCTTGAGAGGATTCCTAGGCCTTACAGACTATTATAGAAGATTTGCCCAACACTATGGAATTATAAGCAAACCATTGACTAATTTGCTAAAGAAGGGAGCATTCAGTTGGGGTGAAGAGGCTGAACAAACATTTCAGAAGCTTAAAACAGTGGTATCTGATACTCCAGTGCTAGCATTGTCTATTTTTTCTAAAGCATTTGTGGTGGAAACAGATGCTTGCCATCTGAGTGTGGGAGCGATCCCTAATGCAGGAAGGAAGACCAATAGCCTTCTTAAGTAAGGCTTTGTCACCAAAACATATGGGCTTATCAACTTATGAGAAGGAACTATTAGCAATCATCATGGCAGTTTAAAAGTGGAGGACTTACCTGCTGGGACAACAATTCATCATAAAAACTGATCATGAGGCATTAAAGTACTTCATGGAACATAAATTAACTACTTTGGTACAGCAAAAATGGTTGTCAAAAATGCTAGGCTTTGATTATGTTATACCTTCTAAAGAAGGGTAAAGATAATCAAGAAGCGGATCATTATCTAGAACACATGATTTGGAAAGCGGTTTGTGCGGTTATACAATCGATTACCCTAGTTGGATTCTTTGAAATTGTTGGCGACCTAGAGAATGACAATAATGCACAAGAAGTAATGACTCAAATTACGATAGATCCAACCGGTTACCTTGATTACAAAAAAGTATGAGACGAATTCTCGGGAAGGAGGGTAGGATTTATTTAGGCGATCTTGGGAATTTGAGGAAAGAATCATGCGATCTGAAGGGGACACTCTGGTGTGTAACAACATCTATTAAGAGAAAATTTGAGCTCTTTGTTTTATTAGCCTACACTTAGAAAGGACTTAATGAAATTAATTACTAAGTGTGAAGTTGTAAGACCCCAAATTTTTTTAAATAAAAGGAATTTCCTTTATTTATTATTTTGAAATAGTAAGGGTGGATTTGATTAATGTGGTTAGTTATGGGTAAAAATCATAAATATTTTAAATAAGCGGTGGTGATATAATATTCATTATTGTCGGAGAATATTCGTTTGGTCGTGGAATATTCATCTTTGTCAGGGAATATTAAATGCGGCCAGTAGCGATATGTGTGGGACCCATGTGAAAGCGATTGGAGGAAGAAAAGCGACAAAAATAAGTTGTTTAAAAATAACGGCGTAGTTATTACAGTTTTTAATTGTTGGAATACCCGATTGGTTAAAACACACGATGTCGCTGGCGTTATTACGCGATGGCACTGCGATTATTGCACCAATTATTGATTCTTACGTAAGAAGGCACTACTCAATAATGGTTACGATAATTCTTTATTCGGTATTTTATTTTATTGATTCAATAATTCTTTGCATTGATATTTTATATTCTTGTTGTTTTGATAATTATCATTACATTATTTTTCATTATCGAACCAATAATTCATATTATCCGAATAATATTATTAGATAACATTATTGGCAATGTCTAGAAAGTTACATCTAAGGAGAGGTTTGGTCACCTAATTCTTGTGCCAAGTGAGGAGAAATTCTTATTGGAAAGCCCCCTCTCTGAGGAAGCGCACTGGTTGTCAATATTGTGATTACGTAATATTATTTGTGAATAATTAATTATTGATTCATATGATGAGAAAATATTGATTTTATATGGATATAGATGGAGAAAAATTTTATAGTGACAATTGTTGAAAATTAATATTTTATCTTTTTACGATAAAATAATTCATTTAAATATATTATTTTAATAATATATTAACGATGATATTTTTACGATGAATGTGGGATATATGAGTATATGTGGAGGAGAGTATTTTTGTTACCAAAATGTTTAAAAATGTTAAACATGTCGGTGGACCCCATTTATTGATGAAGGAAATTTGATTATAGCTTTGTAAAATCGCCCATTTGTGGATTTGGTCAATTTACATTTGGAATTTGGAAAAACTTTCTTACGTAAAGTTGTAGAGAATTGAATTTCCTATAAAAACTTGCGAGATTCAATTTTACGATAAAAGGGCTATTTATTATGAATTATTGAAGTTAGGAAGCTCAAAATAATTGATTTTGGAAGTTTAAAATATTTTTATTTACAAAAGCGTTTTTTTCATTTGGTTCCCTCATTTAACACATGACAAGTTGCTGAAATTCAGATTCAAGGTGTGCGTAGGAATTATTATTATAAATAATAATATTATATTAAATTTTACGCTTTGGTGTTCTAAGCAAATTTCTATAAATAGTGCTTGGGTTAGAATTGAAAATCACACGTAAAGCTGAAGTTTTTTCTCTCTCTATATTATCGAAGCGTATTCTTGTGAGTATTTTGAGTATACTTTGAGTATTTGCTACTCTCGGTGCAAAGTTCAAGTCATAGCCTATATCCGATATTCCGATTAAATGACTTGATCTTTCGAGGTAAAGGATGTTATTTTCTTCTCAAATGATATTATTTCTTCAATATCATTATCTTTGAAATATTAGTTGGAACTTTTTATCAAATTTGAAACTTTTTCATGTTGGGGTTACTATTCATGAGTTCTTATTCATGAGTTCTTATTCACGAAGCGTGAAGATGTTTTTTTGTGAAATTTCTATCTTTTGGTGTAGAGTTACTTATTCACGTATCGGCCTTTATTCACGTATCTGACACTATTCACGATCACGCCCTTTATTCATCGAAAAATAAAAATTTCTTCTTTTGTCCAAAATATCTATTATGGATACTAGCTTTGATTGTATCCATGTTTTGATCATTCTTGAATTTTACACCTTATGATTATTTTTTGAGGTATTTTGGGCGATGGATAAAACAAAAGTACTGAATCCTTAATCCTTAATCCTTGTCATTTTGTTTCACTAGATTCGTTTCTTTAAAATATTTTCATCATCCTCGATCTTAAATGATGATATTATGGAATATCTTTGGCACGTAGTGCAAAGATGAATGATTTATGATGAATATCTTTGGCGATGGTGCAAAGATGAATGATTTCGATGAATATCTTTTGCCAGTAGTGCAAAGATGAATGATTTCGATGAATATCTTTTGCCCGTAGTGCAAAGATGAGCAGTGTTTAGATGAACATGATTAATTGGTGAATGTCCTTGGCACGTAGTGCGAGGATGAATATATGATTCGGATATATATTGATTGATGTTACGAGGATAACAATATTGATGATGAACTTTAAAATTCATACATAGAAGATAGTAGTTTGCATTCTCTACTTAACTCTTCTAATGAATTATTATTTCATTGCGAATATTGATTTAAAACTTGTTATCTATTGTATTCTATTATATTTTCCTGTTGAAGACTAACGATAATTTTGTTGTATATTATCTTAGTCATAATATTCTTTCTTGGGCTAATCGAGCTCACCCTTTTCCTTTTTGTTCCATTTTTCTTCTTCTCGGGAGGCGAGATTATAGCGAGTGCAGTCGGGGTATGGAATGAAAGTTCTAGGGAGAGTTGTTTAGTAGTCCTCACCATTGTTGTAAAATAAAGTATCAATAATTATGATGAGGATTTATTTGTATGTGGATATTGTCTGCAGATGGCGATATCGTATTTAAACTCACATGATTTATATGTTGTAATAATAAAGTTGTAGTTATTTACATACCATGTATTTGGCGACTCGAGAATGGGTTGGATGGAATGGACCTATTTTGGGGGCGTCGCGGTTGGTATCGAGCTTAGGGATATGATCTCTGGCGGAGATGGGGAATAGAACTAGGAGGGAGAGACTAGTAAATCCTTGCTAGTGTGTCTACCTAAGCTTATTTGTTAGTTGGTTAGTATATAGGGATATTATATGATATATTGATTTCCTTAATTAACCCTTGTTTTATGGTGATTTGAGAATGTCGATTGAGAATATTAATGATGGAGTGAATGAGGACCAAGTGGAGATGTCTGTCTTTACCAGCGAGGAGAGCGTGCAACAGCAGTGGCAATGTACCTCCTGTAAACAACACCCTTGAGCGGACGATAAGCGACGGGATGTTTAGAAGCTTTTTACGATTCATACAAAAATCGGACGAGTGAGACTCGTGTTCAAAACATAGGAGGAAATGATAGCAATTCACGGGTTGTCACATTCATGATTCAAAGAGTTGGGACCACGAATTTAAGGAAAGCTTTGATCCGATCATGGCGGAAACATGGGTCAAGCAAATCACCAAGATATTCGATGTCTTGGGATGCACTGGAATAACAGAAGGTTCCATTCGCCACCTTTATGTTAAAAGTGGCGAAGCGAGACTCTTGGTGGGGAATTCGTGAAGCGTACCCATCCAATCTTGCTTCGGCATGTCTTGGGGAGCGTTTGAAACTATTTAATGACAAATACTTTCACGAAAGTGTTCGTCGTATGAAGGAAGTGGAGTTTATTAGGCGGAAGCGAGAACAACGGGGCGGTGTCTCGATTATGAGGCGAAGTTTACTGAGTTGTCGAGGTTTGCACCTCATTTGGTGGAAAATGAGAGCGGATGTAGCGTATGTTTACGAGGGGTCTAAAACCTAGATTCGACAATATCTTATCTTTCATAAATTTTCTTTATATTGAGATGTTGTAAGCATGGGGCTCAATTATTAGGCGTGATACTTGAGTATGTTCAAGCGAGGGACCACAACCGAGGGTCATGCTCGGTGGATGAGTCATCAAAGCGATGATAACCGGTGGGGAGGAAAGAATACGGACAAAAGCGGTAACCACTCGGGTGGTAATCGTGGCCATGATAATAGGAGAGGTGACTCAGTGGACATTTCAAGAGAGAAGGTTCAACAATAACCATGTGAAGGCGTCGGCAACAAAGAAGCTGGTTCCAAGGGGGAGAGCGACCACGGTCGTATATCTTATAAATCACGGGAAGAGGGACATATCGGTCAAAGCGCCCTAGCAGTTCGGTATGCTATAATTGTGGAAAGGAAGGACATATAGCTCGAAAGTGTCTGTAGCGAAACCAAGTCCGGTGAGGGATGGTGACTCAAAAGGATGTCCCGGAAAAGTCAGCGTCAGCGGTTCCTAGAAGAGCGTTTGTCGTGACCCGGTCAAAATGCGAGGAACGAACGAGTTTAGCACGAGTTAGTTAATTATAAATTCTTGCGAAGTTTATACCTTACTAGAATCTGGGTTCTACCCATTCTTTTATCTCTCTTGCTTGCGCTCAGCGTTTGAATTTGACTACGGAGAAATTAGACTTTGACTATCTGTGGAGACTCAGTTAAGAGAAACTTTTATTACATCAGTTGTTTAGAAATCTTGCTTGATTCGGGTTGGCTTTATCACATTACATTAACCTTATTTCTATAGGGATATTTGTTTTTGTTGTGATTTTAAGGTTAACTACTCATCATGCCAAAATTGATTGCTTTCGTAAGGTTGTTAGTTTTCATATTCTTAAGCAACTTTGTTATTGAATTCAAACAACCAAACCATTGAAGTCAAACTCTTTCATATTAAATTATAAAGACATTTGTTTATTGAAAAGCGAATGTCAAGCTTTCTTAGTCCATGTTATGGATTTGAATAAAGACACGTCGATTTGAATAATATTCTGTTGTTATTGATTTTTCTGACGTATTTCTGAAGAATTTCTTAGCCTACTCCCGGGCGTAATATTGAATTTGTATCGACTTTAAATCCGTTACAAAACCCATTTCTAAAATCTCATATCGAATGGCTCTATTGAACTTGAGGAGTTAAAAACCCAATTGTAGAAGTTGATACGAGCCTCTATCTGGTGACTTCGCTTTGTGGAAGAATGAAGCGGACTCTAAAGTAGAGGATGCCATATTAAGTGTGATAGTAAAAGCGATAGGTGTCATTGTAATGTCTTATCCAAGGTTGGGATATGAGTCACGATTGAGAACAACCTAAATTCATAATCGAAATATGTAGCTTTTCAGGCTTAGTTGGTTATTATCGGAGATTCGTTGAAGGATATTCTTGAATCATTTATTCCATTTAGCGGTGACTCGTAGAGATACAAAATTTGAATGGAGCAAAGAATGTGGGAAGAGCTTGAAGAACTCGAGAGGAGACTCATTTCAGCACGTATTACGACCATGCCATCTGGAAAAGCGAGCGTGGTAGGCGGCGTGTTGAGTAGAAGATCGTATATACAAATACAGTACGATATTGTCAAAAAAAACTAATTTCAGTATAATTTACAAATAATAGAGATGGAGATGAAAACTTTAGGTACCCGCATTGATGATATACGTGTATAATCGACTTTAATCGATAAAGTTAAAGTTGTTCAAGCTACATACCGGAGCTGATGAATTTGAAGAAGGAGGTGCAAGAAGTTGTTATTTCAAAAGCGAGAATCGGTGAGGTGAGGAAAATTCAAACCTTCGATTTATTAATCCATTTGAAATTCTCGATCGAATAGGAAGCGTGGCCTATAGACTCGTTTACCGCCAAGTATGGCGTGTTCATAGCGTTTTTCACGTGTCGATGTTATGTAAATATGTAGACGACCCGAACCACGTCATTGAGTTAGAAACAGGACAAGATAAGAAGACTTAACGTCACGAGGAGGTACTGTCAAGATCTTGGATAGGAAAGAACATGTCCTATGTACTGGGGTTATACCACAAGTTAAAGTTTTGTGGAGAAACCATCTTTATTGAGGAAATAACACTGGGAGTTGGAAACGAAAATGAAAGCGAGGTATTTTCATCTTTTGAAACACCAGAATGCGTCACGTCAATTTCGAGACGAAATTTCATAAGGAGGGAGGTTGTAAGACCAGAAATTTTTTAAATAAAAGGAATTTCCTTTATTTATTATTTTGAAATAGTAAAGGGTGGATTTGATTAATGTGGTTAGTTATGGGTAAAAATCATAAATATTTTAAATAAGCGGTGGTGATATAATATTCATTATTATTAGGAGAATATTCGTTTGGTCGTGGAATATTAAATGCTTGTAAGAGAATATTAAATGCGACCAGTGACCCATGTGGGACCCATAACGAAAGCGATTGGAGGAAGAAAATGACAAAAATAAGTTGTTTAAAAATAACTGGCGTAGTTATTACTGTTTAATTGTTGGAATACCCGATTGGTTAAAACACAATAATCTGGCGTTATTACTTGCGGTAGCTACCAGTATTGCACCAATTATTGATTCTTACGTAAGAAGGCACTTACTCAATAATGGTTACTGATAATTCTTATCAATATTTTTTATTTTATTGATTCAATAATTGCTGCATTGATATTTTATATTCTTGTTGTTTGATAATTATCATTACACGGTATTTTTCATTATCGAACCAATAATTCATATTATCTGAATAATATTATTAGATAACATTATTGGCAATGTCTAGAAAGTTACATCTAAGGAGAGGTTTGGTCACCTAATTGCGGCGCAAGATGAGGAGAAATTCTTATTGGAAAGCCCCTGCTTCCAGGGAGCTGCTGGTTGTCAATATTGTGATTACTGTAATATTATTTGTGAATAATTAATTATTGATTCATATGATGAGGAAAATATTGATTTTATATGGATATAGATGGAGAAAAATTTTATAGTGACAATTGTTGAAAATTAATATTTTATCTTTTTACGATAAAATAATTCATTTAAATATATTATTTTAATAATATATTAACGATGATATTTTTTACGATAAATGTGGGATATATGAGTATATGTGGAGGAGGAGTATTTTTGTTACCAAAATGTTTAAAAATGTTAAACATGTAAATTGGACCCCATTTATTGGTGAAATTTGATTATAGCACATAAAATCGCCCATTTGTGGATTTCGGTCCAATTTACATTTGGAATTTGGAAAAACTTTCTTATTACGTAAAGTTGTAGAGAATTGAATTTCCTATAAAAACTTGCGAGATTCAATTTTTACGATAAAAGGGCTATTTATTATGAATTATTGAAGTTAGAAACTCAAAATAATTGATTTTGGAAGTTTAAAATATTTTATTTACAAAAACGTTTTTTTCATTTGGTTCCCTCATTTAACATACATGACAAGTTGCTGAAATTGATTCAAGGTGTGCGTAGGAATTATTATTATAAATAATAATATTATATTAAATTTTACGCTTTGGTGTTACAGCGATTTCTATAAATAGGTCTTGGGTTAGAATTGAAAATCACACGAAGCTGAAGTTTTCTCTCTCTATATTATCGGCGTATTCTTGTGAGTATTTTGAGTATACTTTGAGTATTGCTATGATATGCAAGTTCAAGTTCAATCGCCTTTATATCCAATTATTCCGGTTAAATCTTGATCTTTCGAGGTAAGGATGTTATTTTCTTCTCGAATGATATTATTTCTTCAATATCATTATCTTTGAAATATTGGTTGGAACTTTTTATCAAATTTGAAACTTTTTCATGTTGGGGTTACTATTCATGAGTTACTATTCATGAGTTACTATTCACGAAGCGTGAAGATGTTTTTTGTGAAATTTCTATCTTTTGGTGTCTGAGATTCTTATTCACGTATCGGCCTTTATTCACGTATCTGACACTTTATTCACGAATCATACACTATTCATTGAAAATAAAAATTTCTTCTTTTTGTCCAAAATATCTATTATGGATACTAGCTTTGATTGTATCCATGTTTTGATCATTCTTGAATTTTACACCACTATGATTATTTTTGAGGTATTTTTGGACGTGGATAAAACAAAATCTGAATCCTTAATCCTTAATCCTTGTCATTTTGTTTCACTAGATTCGTTTCTTTAAAAATATTTTTCATCATCCTCGGTCTTAAATGATGATATTATGGAATATCTTTTGGCACGTAGTGCAAAGATGAATGATTTATGATGAATATCTTTGGCCGTAGTGCAAAGATGAATGATTTCGATGAATATCTTTTGCCTAGTAGTGCAAAGATGAATGATTTCGATGAATATCTTTGGCCCGTAGTGCAAAGATGAGCAGTGTTTAGATGAACATGATTAAGTGGTGAATGTCCTTGGCACACGTAGTGCAAGGATGAATATATGATTCGGATATATATTGATTGATGTTACGGGGATAAAAATATTGATGATGAACTTTAAAAATTCATACATAGAAGATAGTAGTTTGCATTCTCTACTTAACTCTTCTAATGAATTATTATTTCATTGCTGAATATTGATTTAAAACTTGTTTATGTCTATTGTATTCTATTATATTTTTCCTGTTGAAGACTAACGATAATTTTGTTGTATATTATCTTAGTCATAATATTCTTCTTTGGGCTAATCGAGCTCACCCTTTTCCTTTTTGTTCCATTTTTCTTCTCGGGAGGCGAGATTATAGCGAGTGCAGTGGGGTATGGAATGAAAGTTCTAGGGAGAGTTGTTTAGTAGTCCTCACCATTGTTGTAAAATAAAGTATCAATAATTATGATGAGGATTTATTTGTATGTGGATATTGTCTAGATGGCAATATCTGTATTTAAACTTACCGTTTATATGTTGTAATAATAAAGTTGTAGTTATTTTCGTACCATGTATTTGGCGACTCAGAATGGGTTGGATGGAATGGACCTATTTTGGGGGGCGTCACAGTTGGTATCAGAGCTTAGGGATATGATCTCTGGCGGAGATCGGGGAATAGAACTAGGAGGGAGAGACTAGTAAATCCTTGTTAGTGTGTCCTACTCAAGCTTATTTGTTAGTTGGTTAGTATATAGGGATATTATATGATATATTGATTTCCTTAATTAACCCTTGTTTTATGTGATGATTTGAGAATGTCGAATTGAGAATATTAATGATGGAGTGAATGAGGCCCGTGGAGATATACAGACTTACCAGCGAGAGAGAGCGTCTGTGGTGGCAATGTACCTCCTGTAAACAACACCACCGAAAGCGAGACGATAAGCAGCAGGATGTTTAGAAGCTTTTACAGTTCATGCAAAATCGAGGCGAGTGAGACTCGTGTTCAAAACATAGGAGGAAATGATAGCAATTCACGGGTTGTCCACAATTCATGATTCAAAGAGTTGGGACCACGAATTTAAGGAAAGCTTGATCCGATCATGGCGGAAACATGGGTCAAGCAAATCACCAAGATATTCGATGTCTTGGGATGCGGATAACAGAAGGTTCCATTCGCCACCTTTATGTTCCGTGGCGGCGGACTCTTGGTGAAGATGTGAAGCGTACCCATCCATTGCATTTCGGCATGTCTTGGGAGCGTTTGAAACTATTTAATGACAAATACTTTCACGAAAGTGTTCGTCATATGAAGGAAGTGGAGTTTATTAGGCTGGAGCGAGAACAACGGGGCGGTGTCTCGGTATGAGGCGAAGTTTACTGAGTTGTCGAGTTTGCACCTCATTTGGTGGAAAATGAGAGCGGATGGCAGCGTATGTTTTCGAGGGTCTAAACCGAGATTCGACAATATCTTATCTTTCATAAATTTTCTTTATATTCAGATGTTGTAAGCAGGGCTCAATTATTAGGCGTGATACTTGAGTATGTTCAACAGAGGACCACAAACGGTCATATCGGTGACAGTGAATCATCAAACGATGATAACGATTGGGGAGGAAAGAATACGGACAAAGCGGTAACCACTCGGGTGGTAATCGTGGCCATGATAATAGGAGAGGTGACTCAGTGGACATTTCAAGAAGAAGAAGGTTCAACAATAACCATGTGAAGCGTCGGCGCCAACAAATGGCTGGTTCCAAGGGAGGAGAGCGACCACCGGTCATTATATGCTATAAATGCGGAAAGAGGGACATATCGATCCAAGCGCCCGCCTAGCAGTTCGGTATGCTATAATTGTGGAAAGGAAGGACATATAGCTCGAGAGTGTACGATGGCGAAACCAAGTCCGGTGGAGGATGGTGACTCAAAAGGATGTCGAGAAAAGTCAGCGTCAAGCGGTTCCTAGAAGAAGCGTTTGTCGTGGCCGGTCAAAATGCGAGGAACCCGACGAGTTTATACGAGTTAGTTAATTATAAATTCTTGCGAAGTTTATACCTTACTAGATCTGGGTTCTACCCATTCTTTTATCTCTCTTGCTTCACGCTCAACGTTTGAATTTGACTACGGAGAAATTAGACTTTGACCTATCTGTGGAGACTCAGTTAAGAGAAACTTTTTACATCCGTTGTTTAGAAATCTTGCTTGATTCGAGTTGGCACTATCACATTACTGTTAACCTTATTTCTATAGGGATATTTGTTTTTGATGTGATTTTAAGGTTAACTACTCATCATGCCAAAATTGATTGCTTTCGTGGGTTGTTAGTTTTCATATTCTTAAGCAACTTTGTTATTCAATTCAAACAACCAAACCATTGAAGTCAAACTCTTTCATATTAAATTATAAAGACATTTGTTTATTGAAAAGCGAATGTCAAGCTTTCTTAGTCCATGTTATGGATTTGAATAAAGACACGTCGATTTGAATAATATTCTGTTGTTATTGATTTTTCCGGCGTATTTCTGAAGAATTTCTTGGCCTACTCCCGGGCGTAATATTGAATTTGTATCGACTTTAAATCCGGTACAAAACCCATTTCTAAAATCTCATATCGAATGGCTCTATTGAACTTCGAGGAGTTAAAAACCCAATTGTAGAAGTTGATACGAGCCTCTATCTGGTGACTTTCCTTTGTGGAATCTGGCTGAAAGCGGACTCTCGTAGAGGATGCCATATTATGTGATAGTAAACCGATAGGTGTCATTGTAATGTCTTTATCCAAGGTTGGGATATGAGTCACGATTGAGAACAACCTAAGTCGGTAATCGAAAATATGTAACTTTCTGAAGCTTAGTTGGTTATTATCGGAGATTCGTTGAAGGATATTCTTGAATCGCTATTCCATTAACGCTTGGTGACTCGTAGAGATACAAAATTTGAATGGAGCAAAAGAATGTGGGAAGAGCTTGAAGAACTCGAGAGGAGACTCATTTCAGCGACATATTACGACCATGCCATCTGGGAAGCGAGCGTGGTGGTGGCGTGTTGAGTGAAGATCGTATACAAATCTGATACGATATTGTCAAAAAAAACTAATTTCGTATAATTTACAAATAATAGAGATGGAGATGAAAACTTTAGGTACCCACGTGATGATATACGTGTATAATCGACTTTAATCGATAAAGTTAAAGTTGTTCAAGCTACATACCGGAGCTGATGAATTTGAAGAAGGAGGTGCAAGAAGTTGTTATTTCAAAAGCGAGAATCGGTGAGGTGAGGAAAATTCAAACCTTCGATTTATTAATCCATTTGAAATTCTCGATCGAATAGGAAGCATGGCCTATAGACTCGTTTTACACGCCAAGTATGACGCGTGTTCATGCGTTTTCACGTATCGATGTTATGTAAATATGTGGACTGACCGAACCACGTCATTGAGTTAGAACCAGGACAAGATAATAGAAGACTTAACGTCACGAGGAGGTACTTGTCAAGATCTTGGATAGGAAAGAACATGTCCTATATGCGAGGTTATACCACAAGTTAAAGTTTTGTGGAGAAACCATCTTATTGAGGAAATAACACGGGAGTTGGAAGCGAAAATGAAAGCGGTATTTTCATCTTTTTCAAACACAGCAAGTCGTCACGTCAATTTCGAGACGAAATTTCATAAGGAGGGAGGTTGTAAGACCGAAATTTTTTAAATAAAAAGGAATTTCCTTTATTTATTATTTTGAAATAGTAAAGGGTGGATTTGATTAATGTGGTTAGTTATGGGTAAAAAATGTAAATATTTTAAATAAGCGGTGGTGATATAATATTCATTATTGTGGAGAATATTCGTTTGGTCGTGGAATATTAAATGCGTCGAGGAATATTAAACTGACATAGCAGCGACCATGTGTGGGACCCATGTGAAAGCGATTGGAGGAAGAAAATGACAAAAATAAGTTGTTTAAAAAAATAGCAGGCGTAGTTATTTACCACATTTACCTTTATTGGAATACCGGTGGTTTAAAACACAATAATACTGGCGTTATTACGGTAGCTGCTGCAGTATTGCACCAATTATTGATTCTTACGTAAGAAGGCCTTTACTCAATAATGGTTACTGATAATTCTTATTAGATTATTTTATTTTATTGATTCAATAATTCTTTGCGTTGATATTTTATATTATTCTTGTTGTTTCAATAATTATCATTACGGTATTTTTCATTATCAGACCAATAATTCATATTATCTGAATAATATTATTAGATAACATTATTGGCAATGTCTAGAAAGTTACATCTAAGGAGAGGTTTGGTCACCTAATTGCTTGTGCCAGGTAAGGAGAAATTCTTATTGGAAAGCCCCCTCTCTCGAGAAGCGCACAGTTGTCAATATTGTGATTACAGTAATATTATTTGTGAATAATTAATTATTGATTCATATGATGAGGAAAATATTGATTTTATATGGATATAGATGAGAAAAATTTTATAGTGACAATTGTTGAAAATTAATATTTTATCTTTTTACGATAAAATAATTCATTTAAATATATTATTTTAATAATATATTAACGATGATATTTTTACGATGAATGTGGGATATATGAGTATATGTGGAGGAGGAGTATTTTTGTTACCAAAATGTTTAAAAATGTTAAACATGTCGGTGGACCCCATTTATTGGTGAAATTTGATTAGCTGTGTAAAATCGCCCATTTGTGGATTTCGGTCAATTTACATTTGGAATTTGGAAAAACTTTCTTACGTAAAGTTGTAGAGAATTGAATTTCCTATAAAAACTTGCGAGATTTGAATTTTACGATAAAAGGGCTATTTATTATGAATTATTGAAGTTAGAAGCTCAAAATAATTGATTTTGGAAGTTTAAAATATTTTATTTACAAAAACGTTTTTTTCATTTGGTTCCCTCATTTAACACATGACAAGTTGCTGAAATTCAGATTCAAAGGTGTGCGTAGGAATTATTATTATAAATAATAATATTATATTAAATTTTCTGCTTTGGTGTTTAAGCGAATTTCTATAAATAGGTGCTTAGGTTAGAATTGAAAATCACACGAAGCTGAAGTTTTTCTCTCTCTATATTATCGGCGTATTCTTGTGAGTATTTTGAGTATACTTTGAGTATTGCTATACGGTCTGAAGTCAAGTCATAGCTTTATATCCGATATTCCGGTTAAATAACGATCTTT
This sequence comes from Panax ginseng, assembly GCA_020205605.1. Lineage (NCBI taxonomy): Eukaryota > Viridiplantae > Streptophyta > Magnoliopsida > Apiales > Araliaceae > Panax > Panax ginseng. The sequence continues at coordinate 85,869,616 of CM035150.1, read as the reverse complement.
CGAGGTAAGGGATGTTATTTTCTTCTCAAATGATATTATTTCTTCAATATCATTATCTTTGAAATATTGGTTGGAACTTTTATCAAATTTGAAACTTTTTTTCATGTTGGGAGTTCTTATTCATGAGATTCTTATTATTCATGATTCTTATTCACGAAGCGTGAAGATGTTTTTTGTGAAATTTCTATCTTTTGGTGTCTGAGTTCTTATTCACGTATACGACCTTTATTCACGATATCTGACCCTTATTCACGAATCGCCACTTATTCATCGAAAAATAAAATTTCTTCTTTTTGTCCAAAATATCTATTATGGATACTAGCTTTGATTGTATCCATGTTTTGATCATTCTTGAATTTTACACCACTATGATTATTTTTGAGGTATTTTGGGACGTGGATAAAACAAAATCACGAATCCTTAATCCTTAATCCTTGTCATTTTTGTTTCACTAGATTCGTTTCTTTAAAAATATTTTTCATCATCCTCGGTCTTAAATGATGATATTATGGAATATCTTTGGCACGTAGTGCAAAGATGAATGATTTATGATGAATATCTTTGGCCGATGGTGCAAAGATGAATGATTTCGATGAATATCTTTGGCCCGTAGTCTGCAAAGATGAATGATTTTGATGAATATCTTTGGCCGTAGTAAAGATGAGCAGTGTTTAGATGAACATGACCAATTGGTGAATGTCCTCGGCTTTGTAGTGCAAGGATGAATATATGATTCGGATATATATTGATTGATGTTACGAGGATAAAAATATTGATGATGAACTTTAAAATTCATACATAGAAGATAGTAGTTTGCATTCTCTCTTGCTCTTCTAATGAATTATTATTTCATTGCGAATATTGATTTAAAACTTGTTGTCTATTGTATTCTATTATATTTTTCCTGTTGAAGACTAACGATAATTTTGTTGTATATTATCTTAGTCATAATATTCTTCTTTGGGCTAGTCGAGCTCACCCTTTTCCTTTTTGTTCCATTTTTTCTTCTAGGGAGGCGAGAATATAAGCGAGTGCAAGTCGGGGTATGGAATGAAAGTTCTAGGGAGAGTTGTTTAGTAGTCCTCACCATTGTTGTAAAATAAAGTATCAATAATTATGATGAGGATTTATTTGTATGTGGATATTGTCTAGATGGCAATATCTGTATTTAAACTCACAGTTTATATGTTGTAATAATAAAGTTGTAGTTATTTCTGTACCATGTATTTGGTGACTCAGAATGGGTTGGATGGAATGGACCTATTTTGGGGGCGTCACAGAAGTGTTCCAGAGGAGTAAAGGGGAACATGTTCCAACTCCGGGACTGCTGCAACCTATTCCTATTCCTAACCAGGCATGGGAAGTTATAACTATGGACTTTGTGGAGGGCTTACCTAAATCTGATGGTAAAGATGTAATTTTAGTAGTGGTCGACAAGCTCACAAAAGGATGTCATCTTATGGCTCTCACACACCCATTCTGGCCAACCTGAGTGGCCTGACTAGTGTTGGATTCGGTGATCAAATTACATGGCCCTCAAAAGTATCATCTACGATAGGGACAAAATATTTGTGAGCAACTTTTGGAAGGAACTATTCAAGGCCATGGGGACTCAAGTCAATCTAAGTACATCTTACCATCCACAAACGGATGGCCAAATGAAAAGGTTAATCGATGTATTGAAATGTACTTAAGATGTATGATCGATCCACAAGCCTAGACATTGGAGTAAATGGTTACCCATGTGAGAATGGTGGTATAATACTTCCTTTCACTTTCACCCTTTGGAATGACACCTTATAGAGGCCTCTATGGCGTGAACCCTCGATCCTCAATTATCATCGAGGAGGTATCTGTGACAACCCCTTGATAGCGAGTTTGTGTGAAGAAGGGAGGAACCCAACAGTTATTAAAAAAAAATCTATAGAAATCTCAAGAGAGAATGAAACTCTATGCGGATAAGAAAAGAACTGAAAGGGAGTTTAATGAAGGGGATGAAGTATATCTGAAATTACAACCATATCGACAAATGAAAGTTGCACAAAGAAGAGATTTCAAACTATCTGCAAAGTATTATGGGCCATACAATGTGATACAAAGGATTGGGAAGGTTGCCTACAAATTACAGTTCCCTCCAAATGCAAAAATACATAATGTTTTTCATGTTTCGCAGCTTAAGAAGAAAATTGGAGAGACTAAGGTGGTTCAAACTGAGCTTCCACAAACTAACAATGCAGGGGAATTAAGACCTATTCACATGTTGTTTTTTGACCGATGGCTAGTGAAAAAGGGACAAAGACCCGATAACTATGGTGTTAGTCCGGTGGTCACATAGCATCCACGAAGATGCAGCATGGGAAAGTGGAGCAAGTTGATAGAACAATATCCGGATTTTGATCCTTGGGAACAAGGATCCTTCAAGCAATGGGGAATTATCGAAATGGAAGGCAAGGAGGCGAAAATAAGTAGCTGTTACTGGAATCCAAACGCAGCGTTTTAAGTGAAAAATACTGTTACGCCTAGAAATTAGTAATGGACATGAGTTTCGTTTTTAGAGGAGAGGGTTGTTAGTAGCTTGTTGCAAGAGTAAGAATCAGATGAGTATATCTGCAGCTGGAATTGTAAGAGGGAGGCTATCGAAAATTCTTTAGAAAATTTCTTTTTGATACTTATGCTTTCTTCTTCAGTTTTTCTGTCAATTTATTAGTTAATTCGTAACATAAAGCGGGATGGACAGAAGCCGAGTTGCCTGACCAAACTCTTAAAAAAGCCAACAAATATTTGCAAGACTCGATTGTCTCAATGAGGAAGCTTCTTCAAAAGCAAGCATCTGGCTCAAAGAAGGGAAACACAAGTGCAGTAACTAATCAAAACAAACCAACAGTCGGCCTAATATTTGTGAATGAGCAATACGATGGATGGAAAAAAGAATGTCTGAACATACTGCGAGACAAGTTTGACAGTACAACCTGCACCTTTGCCCCAGACTAGGAGATCTTTAAGGCGTTGCAGCAGAGTATCGTTGGCCAGGGAGGAAATTTCAAGTAGACTCAGAAACTATGTATGCCTTTCTTGCGGTTCAAGAAGGACGAGGTTAGTAGTGTTGGTGTTCAGGCACTGGATTTGAGGCTGCCATTTGGTGAGATTGAGGTCCTGGAGGAAAATTTAGAATTGATCAAGTGGCAATTAGGTCTTAAAAAGGTGGAAATTCTCTCTCCTAAGAATCCTGATGCTCCCATGCCTCTCTGCTGAAGCAGAATCCACCATCCCCAAGAAATCCTACTGCCATCTTCTTGAGCGAGTGAAACATGATGTGAACTACGTACTGGGTACTATGTAAATTTATTTGTCCTTTTCATTTTGTTAACATTTACAAGTAGTAATCTTGTCGAGTTTTTTGTAATCTTGATGATGAAGAGTCATTATGTATATGATAATTCTTATTTTCTCTCCCAATTTAGTGGGTTTCTGCCATGCATATTTTATTTCTTTGATTTCCAGTTCATGTTATATAACTATTTACTTGCATGAATTTAAGGGTCATAATCACACAGATCTGATGAAGGGGAATTGCTACATGCCTACAGCATCCTCTATGAAAAAGACGATGTCAGGCACAAGGAGGGAAATCAAATTTCCTCAAAAAAAAAAAACAAAACAAGATCCAATCATATATTGTCACTTTTTCTTTTGTTATATCTCTCTCTTCCCCAAATATGCCTTAACTCTCATATTAAGGCATAATGGCATATATTAGGATGGCTTAAAATTTTTGTTTTGAGGATAAGGCATCTCCAGTTTTTCATATATATATATATATTATAGCAATACCTACAGAAAAATATTCAAGTTAAACAAACAATATATCCGTCGTGCTTTGTACGTGTTATCAGTGAAGGTTCAATGAGGTATACATAAATGCTCTCAAAGAAGATTTTGACAATGAAAGAAAAGATTGAATTTTTTTAAAAAGAGCTTGATTGATATATAATCTCGAATAAAACTTGTTAAACCTCAATGTTAACTCTCAATGAAGTTTGGGTTGCTATTAAAAATATTAAAGATTCTTATATAAAAAGTTATATTGCTTTGTCCAACCCCATGCTCACCATCACAATTAATGAAATTTATCTTTAAATAATTTTTGATGGATTTGGATCAAAAAATATTATGTATGAGATACTTTTTTTTATTAACTTTTTCTTTGTTTACGAACTTAGGGGGTGTTTGATAAAAATTGAATGAATATGAATCTGAATCTGAATCTGAAATGAATGAGCTGAACGAGCTGAATGAATGAAAAAAGTTTGTTTGTTAACTGATTCGTTTGAAATAACTGAATAACAATATTTCTCATTTTAACCTTCTGAATTGTCTAAAGTGAATACTTTTGAGACACTTTTTGTGACGCCCCCAAAACAGGTATACATCACCCATCTTGGGTCGCCAGATACAAGGTACTGAATACAAATACAACTTAATTATACAACAGTCGTGTAAAATACGACAAAAGGTTGTGAGTTTTAATACAACTATTGTCATCTAGACAATATCCATACTCAATGGAGTCCTCATTACATTTATTATCACACTATTTCACAGAATAGTGAGGACTACTAATGCACCATCTAGGACTATCACTCTGTTCCTCGACTAGTCTCAGCTACGTTCTCATTTCCTAAAAAGAACAGTGAAAGAAAGGGTGAGCTCAACTAGCCCAGTAAGAAATATTATGACTAAGATAATGCAGAATAAATTATCATTAGCCTTCAATAACGTTAAACTAATAGAATAATATAATAGACAACAAGTTTAACTGCAGCGGATCAAGCAATCCATTAGAAGAGTCAAGTAAGGTATAAAATCTACTATCTTCTATGATTTAAAAAGTTTTTCATCAAATTTATCATTTGAGACTCGACAATAAATAAAATCGAATCATCCTTGCTCCACGGCTAAGGATATTCATGTAATCATCAATGGTCATGACTATACCGAATAATTCTTGGTCATAATCATACCAACAACTATCCACCAATGAACTATAGACCAATGAGGACTTTTACCACATCATTCATTACATTACGGTCATGATTATACCGAATAATCCCTGGTCATAATCATACCAAGTCTATTTATGCACGTAAGCCAAAAATGACTTTCATCACAATATTAGTATGAGGATGATGACAATGATATAATAATTCAATAAAATAAGTTCAAGAATAAATTTTAAAGATTTATAAATTAATTTATCCTGAACTCAATAACGTCCAAATTGTCAACATGATACTTCTTTGTGGAGTAAGAATGCTCAGAAGAATATTTCCATGAAAAGATACTCACTTTCAAGAAAAGCGACTAATTAAAGCGGAATATTCCATGCATATAAGCCTATTCAATTGAAACTAGTTTATTTGCGACGGAAATAGTCGTCGAGAGATTCCGTTTGTAAATATTAGCGTCGAAATAAGTTCCGTCGAAAAATCCGTCGGATATTTTATTATCTCTGACTTAACTTATCTCCAAACGAATGTTCTTGAACTACCACCTATCTTGACGAGAATATATAGGATGAAACTTTTTAAATCGAATATATCGGTAGCTATGTCCCATTGACTACTTCCCTCGAACATAAACTATTTCGACAAAAACTAAATTAGGTTGATATTTATTATAATTGTACATTTATTAACCGACGGACATTATGTCGGAGATATAATTAGTACGACGGATATATTCCATCGAATTTATCTTATGTTTGACTGAAAACTAGGCCATATAGGTATTTATTAAAAATTGGTTATTTATTATCTCCGAGGGAAGTACCATCGAAAATACTCTATTCCGTTGAAAATAACTGATTTTTTTTTTACTGTAGATTTTAAAAGTTCAGTTTCCAGGTGTTTAAACCCATTAATATACCTGTAACTTGTCACAACCCAATACACAGTAATATAAACCTGTATCTCACATTCAAATATGCAACGTAGCACTAAAACGTAATTTTTAACTCATTATCATTCACATTCACATTCACATTCACATTCAAATATTCACCAAAACGTATTATAAGCTAACCAATTACAAATATAAGCTAATGTTCCATAAATGTTAAACAATATAATTTACAATAGTTGTGCAGACGCAATTAGACAATACAATATATACAAAAGTTCTATAAACTATACAAATGAACTATAAACTAGTAAAAAAGCATCATGGTAGTGAGGTGAATGACCTTTGCTACGGTGTATGGAAATCGACCTTGTCTTTCTTGCTCAAATCATCGCCTTGACTGTTGATAGAATCAAAAATATAAATCATTAGTCCAGTATATATATATGTGAGAATTAACAAACTAGCCTTAATTGAAAAACATAAACAATAAGAATACGAGTAGGTGGGGTGAGGCGAAAAGCCTCCTCCGAGAGATAATCACCATCCAGACATCTCGGCGCTCAAGCGTCGAAGCTGCTCCTTAGTAATCTGCCGTACTCTCTCTGAGAGACCCTTGCTATAATATCTGAGCAATGCGGTGAAACGAGAATGGAAGGCAATCTTGACAGCAGAAAAACCAGGATCGGTATAGAACTATCAAACCACGGCCCCTATCGGCCATAGGAAGATATCGTCATCAAAACCAGTTGCCCGTATGAGATGGTCAGAACATGTGCTCTTGATATTTGGTGGCTGGTGGAGCCTATAAAGAGATACAAATTCGATTACTAATAATAATTTATATAATGTGATAAATTCGGATAATTTCGTGAAACCTAAAAAAATATTACCTCCAGGAAGTGTATATGCGGGTACCTCGGCAGACCCAACACTCGATATCTGTCGGTACTGCTAGTAGGAGGATCCTGAGACGCGACCCATAGTCTCAGCTTCTCATTCCGATCCAATACAATATCGGGAAGAGGGGTGGCGGAATCTAACGGCTCAGAACCCCTCATAATAGTCTCTAGCTCAGCTATACGCTCGTCCCGAAGCTTCTGAAATCGGTCCTGTAATGTATTCTGTATACGTATGTTAATTATATTATTTTATTTACGATTGAATATTATTAAAAGCTAAATAGTAAGATGAGTTTTACCCGTATAGCTAAAATTTTTGAGACAAAGCATGCTAAATCCTTTGGCGTGTCGGCTCGATCCCAAAACTCTGGCATGGTAGGATCTCGGCCATTGAGTCCTCCCCAATGCCTAATACAAATATTCATAAAATAGGTCTTAAGTATTTGTGTGAGAACTTAACACATAAATAACTAAATACAAGCATAACTTACAAATCTTCGCCTCCTCGAGCATCGAGAACCGATGGTGTGTACTATCCGGGTGACCACGGTTCTTCTTCGCCTGCTCGGACTTTTTCTTGAAGTCATCAGCCTCCCAGTGTGCACACATAGCTTCCCAGGCTAAATCGGAGACTATGCGGGGCTGATGATCTCTTATGGTGGTCCTAGTGGTGGTCAACCTGTTGCGGCCGCTTTACGTCGCATCTCATCTGACCATCCAGTAAGTAATTATGACGTTATGCTCGATCCACAGCATCGCTTGGTGGTGAGAGATGCTCAAGGTCAAATCGATAATAAACCTATAACAAAAGATTATTTAAAATTAAGAACATTTGATTTCATCCCAATACAACTATGTGGTGATAATATGCTTAACTTACGTGGAACTCATGAGGCGGTGCTGCGCATAAAAGTGGCATCGTCATGCAGCATCTTGGTGAACCGCATACACCCTCTCGAGAGATGCGTCAAACAAATCGCATGTAGGGTGTGCTTAGCCACCGGGTCTAGTATACTACAGAAAAAGTATAAACAATATGTGTTATGTGAATTGTGTTTTGCAATAAGCGATAGAAATAATGCGAATATATTAACACTACTGCTTTGGGAAGCGACATCCATTTGATGCTGTAAGAGGTAGCACTGCAATGACAGACGACCAAAGATCTGGGGTTCGTCCCTCGGTGTCGTCGACAGTGCATCTGTAATAATTGTATTTAACATAGTACTTCAATAATCATTGTAATTAATATAGCTTGAGATATATTTAAATCCTAGTTAAGATAACTTATTGGCGCTGAAGAAGAGCCTCCATCATAGCTACAAGTCTCGATCTTAGGATCGCCCACCACCTTTCGGCGACCTCACCGCGTATGTCTCAGCCATGAATATCCCTACTGCAATAACAAAATTGGTAGATTACTGAATATGTAAGGTTTAACAATATGTGGTAAGGACTAATATGAAAGCTCATTTTCAATTCACGCGTCATCAAACCCATCGAGAATCAACGTGTATATCATTCTCGAATTAGTATCTTCCTCATCCTCGGTTTGAGATCGGTTTCATCATCGTTATCATCCTCAGCGACTACATAATCATTCATGTATGCGGTGGCCTCGACATCTTCATCGTTAGGTATGTCAATGACATCGATCTACTCACCACATCTTGAGATGGAACACTACGCCGATGGGTTGCTTTCGCATCTTCTTGCAACGCCTCATCCATACCAAACATGTTATCGACATTAAATGAACATGTTTTAGTAGTGACTCTTGTGTACCATGGGCTTCAGTATTTATGACATTAGGGCGTAATACACTTGAGTCACTTGACTTGCTAACACGCATACGCCATCGTCGAGAATTTAACAACTTGATATCCATGGTTGTGATTCTATTACGATCAACTTTAACCCCACCGATTATCAAACCAAATTCTACACTTAAATGTAACTACCTTTTTGCCACCGTGATAATTGAGCACAACTACATCCTGTAAGCGACCATAGTAATTGGATTGGAATCTTGATAGTAGCTTCTAACACCACTGACCCAGAATTGGTGATGTGAGTTCATACAAGTCATCGACTCTAAATCTATACCCATTCACGATCTGACCGGAAAAGAACTAACAACTTTGTAAGGTCCTTGGATGACATCTATAAAAGCGCTCGAGAAATACTCTCCGCTTCAACCCTTTTTTAAACCATTGTTGGAAATTAGCATTAGTGAATGTTTCCAAGTCTAACTGCGATAAAAGTTGGGTTAGAAGCATGCAACGCCTCTTGAATGAAGCTGCGATACTAGTAAAATGTCTTTAACATATATAGAGATGACTACACTTGTAAATTGTACTAATTGGAGCAAATAAGCTTAGACTTACGTGATGTATGATGATACTTGGGCATATTTAGAAGCACGTATGTAGATACAATCTTCAACTCTTTGTCGCTTAAGTAAGTCAGAGTCTCAGGACCAAATGGTTATTACTTTTTATTTTATTTTGTATTATATTATAAAAGTTTTAGTTTAATTTAATTTAATTTGATTTCATAATTAAAAATATCTTATTTTATTTTATGGAATCTTGTATTATATTATATATATTATATAATTTTTAATGTTTTTATTAAATTAAATTAAATTAAATTAAATTTATTTTAAATTTAATTTAATTTAATTTAGATTATTTAAATTAAATTAAATTTATTTGATTTTATTATTTTTATTTATTTTTATTTTTATTTAATTGTATTTTATTTATTAGATTAAATCAAAGTTTTTTTATTTTATTCAAATTAATTTAATTTATTTTTTATTTTATTTTACTTTATTTTGTATTATATTATATTTATTTATTTTATTTTTAAAATTTATTTTATTTTATTTAATAAACTAAATTAAATTATATTTACTTTATTTTATTTTAGTATTAAGAAACTAAGTAAATGGTACTTAGTTTATGATTTATTAATATCGGGAATGTGGCGCCCCAAAATAGGTATACATCACCCATTACGAGTTGTCAATACATAGTATGAAACAACTACAACTTTATTATTACAACAGTAAAACTGTGAATTTGAATACAAATATTATCTTCTAGACAATATCTATACTCAAATAAATCTCATCACATTTATTGATACATTATTTTATAAAAATGGTGAGGACTACTAAACAACTTTCTCTAGAACCTTCATTCCATACCTCACTGTACTTTCGCTTATATTCTCGCCTCCCGAGAAGAAAAATGGAACAAAAAAAGGAAAAGGGTGAGCTCAACTAGCCGAAGAAAGAATATTATGACTAAGACAATATACAACAAAATTATCGTTAGTCTTCAACAGGAAAAATCTAATAGAATACAATAGGCAACAAGTTTTAAATCAATATTCATGATGAAATAATAATTCATTAGAAAAGTTAAGTAGAGAATGCAAACTACTATCTTTTATGTATGAATTTTAAAGTTCATCGTCTATCTTTTATCCTTGTAACATCAATCGATATATATCGGAATCAAATATTCATCTTTGCACTCTGAGGCCAAAGATATTCATCGATTAGTCATGTTCATCTAAACACTGTTCATCTTTGCACTACATGCCAAAGATATTCATCGAAATCATTCATCTTTGCACTACTGTGCCAAAGATATTCAATAATATCATCATTTAAGACTCGAGGATGATGAAAAATATTTTAAAAAGCGAATCCGATTGAAACAAAATGACAAGGATTAAGGATTAAGGATTAAGTACTTTGTTTTATCCATGTCCAAAAATACCTCAAAAATAATCATAGTGGTGTAAAATTCAAGAATGATCAAAATATGGATCTGATCAAAGCTAGTATCCGAATAGATATTTTAGACGAAAAGGAAAATTTTCATTTTTCGATGAATAGTCTTGGCGTATTCGTGAATAAGATCAAGTATCGTGAATAGTCCGTATCGTGAATAGTAACTCCCAAACACTAAAAGTACCAAATTTAATTAAAAGTTCGGATCAATACTTCGGTATAATGATATTGAAGAAATAATATCATTCTTAAAAAAAAAATATCCACTTACCTCGGAAGACAAGATTTTAAGCGGAATAATTGGATATAGGCTATAACTTGAACTTGCAGTATAGCAATACTCAAAGTATACTCAAAATACTCACAAGAATCATTTCGATAATATAGAGAGAAAATTTGATTTCGGTGTGATTTTCAATTCTAACCTAAACACCTATTTATAGGAAAATGCTTAGAACACGAAAGCGAGAAAATTTAATAAAATATTATATATATATATATATATATATATATATATATATATATATATATAATCTTCACGCACACCTTTGAATCTAAAATTATTGATTGAACACATGCCTCACACATGCAAAAAACGCGTTTTTTGTAAAAAATATATTTAAAACTTCAAAAATTAATTATTTTGGAGCTTGAACTTCAATAATTCATAATAAATAGCCCTTTTATTAGGAAAATTGAATCTCGTGATTTTTTATAGGAAATTCAATTCTCTACAACTTCTAGGAAGAAAGTTTTCCAAATTCCAAGCGAAATTGGCCAAGAAATCCACAAACGAAGGCGATTTTACATTTATAATCAAATTTCGATCAATAAATGGGGTCCAATGACATGTTTAACATGTTTTAAACATTTATTGCAACAAAAATACTCTTCCTCCTCGTATACTCATATATCCCACATTCGTTGTAAAAATATCACCATTATTATATTATTAAAATATAATAATATATTTAAATAATTATTTTATCGAGAAAAAGATAAAATTTCAATTTTCAACAATTGTCACATTAAAATTTTCTCCATCTATATCCACATAAAATCAATATTTTTCCCATCATATGAATCAATAATTAATTATTCACAAATAATATTACGTAATCACAATATTGTGACCGTGCGGTTTAAAGAAAGAGGGCTTTCAATAAGAATTTCTCTCATGGTAGCGCAATTAGGTGACCAAACCTCTCCTTGAGACGGAACTTTCTAGACATTGCCAATAATGCTATCTAATAATATTATTAGGATAATATGAATTATTGCTTCGATAATGAAAAATCTTTGTGTAATGACAATTATTGAAACAACAAAGAATATAAAATATCAACGCAGACAATTATTAAATCAATAAAATAAAATCTTTGAGCGATAATTATCGTAACCATTATTGAGTAGTGCCTTCTTCACGTAAGAATCAATAATTGGTGCAATACTGGTATCTTCTTGTGTTTTAACCACAGAGTATTTTAACAATGATAATTACTTGAATAACTCTGTAGATTATTTTTAAACAACTTATATTTGTCGTTTTTTCATCCAATTGCTTTAGTTATGGGGCCCACACATGGTACTGCTACCGTTAATTTAAATATTCACAAAGCGATCTGAATATTCCACGACCAAACGAATATTCAAACAACAATGAATATTTTATAACCTTTTGCTTATTTTGAAATATTTGCGTATTTTACCCATAACTATCCACATTAATCAAATCAACCCTTACTATTTCAAAATAATAAATAGAGAAAATTAAATTTCATTAATAATAAGTTGGGGTCTTACAGGGAAACTAATTACTAATACAATACATGCAAGTCTGCAATTTCATAATTCTGACAGAATTTATGTCATAAATTCAGTCGTAAATAACAAATATATCAAGATTAAAAACAGTCCTAAAATCAGTTACATTATGATAAGGAACCCAAATTTGATATCAATATTCTGCAATTTCCAAATTCTAAATAATATGCACTTAAATAATATGCAGTCCACAAACCCAAAATCAAAATTCCAATTTCAGTAATATACAGTCCACAAATTCACAGCAACAACATATTATCCAAATTGGGTTAATCTCATATTCAAACTCAAATTAAACTAAACCTAAAACAAATTAAGCCACAAATTTCATAATTTGCAACAAATTAACCCTAAAAATCTAATACTTGGCAAAAAAACTAACCTTGAAATTGAATTAATGTGCAACTAACCGACGATGGTGCCTGGTGGTGGCTGTTGGTGGTGTCAGTGATGGTGGTTCAACCGACGGTGTTGGTGGCGTCTACTGGTGGTGGAACCGATAGTACGTGGTAGTGGTGGAATCGAATGTGGTGGTGGCAGTACGTGGTGGAACCGGTGGTGGTGGTGGTGGTGGCAGTACGTGGTAGTGGCGGCGATGGTGGTGGCGTGAGAGCAGTGAAGTGAGAGAGATCGAAGTGGTGGTTGAGAGCTAGATCTAGAGAAATGAGAGAGAGAGAGAAAGAGAGAAATGAGATTATAATTAAGGTTTAGAAAGCGAAGTAGGAAGGCGTCTGGAATTAATTAGATTTTAGGATTATCTTCGACGGAATGTCCGTCATATACATACGATACAATCGTCGTCGTCTTAAGGTATCTTGATGAATCTTCCGTCGAATACATCTATTCGATCAAAAAAATAATATTCATATTTGGCGGGAACATTGGCGCCAATGGGATACATAAATGTTCGACGAACATCAGTCAAAATTATATTATAGTATTTTCATTTGAAGTATCTTTATTGAATACTCGTCGGAATAAATGTTATCTTGAGGAATGTGTAAAATCGAACATATATCCGTCAGATTTAGACGGCTTTCTTGTAGTGACTGGATGAAGCGCAAATATCAATGATATTCCACTAATTTCACGGAGTATAATAGCCAAAGCTTTAACCAACTGAGTATAATAGAATATATGAAACTGCAAATGGATTTTTGCCTGCCATGCGATAATCCATGTGAGCGGATCATTTCCACAATTTAATAAGGAATGAATCTGAAGGATCATTCACCATGCATGTAGTAATCCACATGTAGAGCGAGTTATTCAAAGAATAATAAAGAATGTAATAATAGAAGGATTCACCGTGCATGCGATAGGCGCTGCAGACGGTGTTATTCCCAATGAGAATAATAAATAATGGAACCGGTCGGCATAAACGCCTTACGATGCAGGATATTTCGGCGAATAATAAATAATGGAACCGGTCCGGCCTAAACGCATGCAGCATGAGGATGTTCCGGCGAATAATAAATAATGGAACCGAAGTCCGGCGTAAGCATGCATATGAGGATATTTCGATGAGAATAATAAGAAGCGGAATATTAGAAATATTTCACCATGTATGAGGTACTTCAGCATAAGCAAGGCTATTCAACGAGAATAATAAGAATGGATTAATGAGAAGGATTTCACCATGTATGCGATCTTGCGATATCTGAGTTATTCAATATAATAATAAAGAATGGAATAGCAGAAGTTCTCTTAATGAATACGAAAGAAATAATACCCTTACGAGTACAACAAATAATATCCCTACCTTAGAAAAGCGAATCTTTGGAGTAGTGAAGTAGCGAGAATACTTTTTTCTTCTTTCTCTCTATAGTTTCTCTCTAGAGTTAAATTGAATTAAGTAAAAAATAATGAAGGAATGAGCTTTATTTATAGAGAGAATGGGTGAATAGTAACTAATTCATGAAAGGTCCATATTGATTTACTATTAAAACTTAAAGCAACGGTCCATACTGATTTACTATTAAAACTTTAAACTAGCGATCCATATTGATTTACTATTATAACTTTCCACCAAGCCATCCATATTGATTTACTATTATATCTTCAACCAACGATCCATATTGATTTCTATTATAACTTCCACTTGCATGCGAAAAAATTAGCACATCTCCTCATGGAATAATATTGTACCCAAAAATGATTTGACCGAAAAAAGAAATATATTTTACGGGTGAATAGTACCCCGTGAATAGTAACTCGTGAATAGTACTCTGACACGAAAAGTGCCCCGAATACCCGATTGAACAATATAACCTCCAGACATCAATTATTATCGAAATAAATATCGATTTCTACAAACAATAATAATCCCAACACAATGGAACTATCAATTTCATCTTTAATCAACACGAACTTATTTATCATTAATATTATAACTCATAATATTTAACAACCGTGTCGTCCTGAGGAAAGGGGCTTTCAGGATAAGGATTTCTCCTTATTGGCGCGTAATTAGGTGACCAAACATCTCCTTGACAGAACTTCTAGACATTGACAATATTGCAAAAGCAAATATGAATAACTTTGCCGTCTCAATTATTGATTTAATAATATATCATATTATACAGATGATACTGTGACAATAATTGAATCAATAATATGAGAGATATGATGCAGTAATTACTGTAGCAATAATTAAGTATAACTGAGGGACTTGTCACGTAAGCATCAATAATCAATACCGTGTCTTCTTATGCAACCACGCCAGCGTATTCTTTGTACTTTTATTAATGAGTAGTTCAGCGGTTTTAATTCAGTAACAATTTCGGGTAGTTATTTTTATAAAATGATAATTCTGTTGTTTTCTCAATCTGACAATAATTCCGTTGTGGGGTCCACCAATGATTGTACCGTCGTACAGATATTCCCTGACAAAAAAAATATTCCCCGACCAATCGAATAATATACAACAACTTGCATACTTTGCAAAATTTATAAATATTACCCACAACTATAACATTATATCAAATCCACACCATAATATTTAAAAAATATTTCGAGAAAAATTAAATCTTTATTCATAAAATCTGGGTTCTTACACTTCTTAAGATAAAAATTGACAACCAAAGTTGATAATAAAAAAAACCTTTTTGTCTCATATTTTTATCAATACAAATCCATAAACAAGAAGGGTAATTAATTTAATTCAAAAACATACGAATAGTACATAATTATACAATATTAATACTTTGGCCACTTTTAAAGGGATACTACTTGCACAAAACTGTAACGACCTCAAAATAGGTCCATTCCACCCAACCTATTCTGAGTCGCCAAATACATGGTATAGAAAATAACTACAACTTTATTACAACAATTGTCGTGCAAAATACAATAAAACATATGCTGTGAGTTTTGATACAACTATATACCAACCGTGACTCTCATCCCAACCTTGGATAGCACGTCACAATGACACCTTACATAAAGATATAGCCAAAAACTATTTAAGAAATTAGAATCTTTGGGAAGTGCTCAAGAAAACCTTCGTACATGGGAGCCCACGTGTCTAGTTTATGATAGATATCATATGTCCACAGAATTATCCTTGGTTGACCCAATAGACCCCAAAGAAAAACGAGAAGATTACTATCATATTCTTTCCAATGGTGAGTGTTCTCTTGACATATCATTATCTCCACTGTCTCTAATTGAGAGTTATACTTCAACTAGACACCAAGATTATATAGGTAGTGCTCGTAGATATACTCAGCAAGTGGATGAGCACAATCCTGTCTTATGATGACACGAGGTTGTATGTCATTAGACATCTTATATGATAGTGGCAAAACACCCTTCCAACGTTGGGTTCGCCTCACCCTATTTGATTTACCAAATATAATTACTAAATGATGTATAAAATACAACACACTTTTCTATCTTGTTTAGGGAGAACTCATACAATTTAGAGACCATATTCTATTCCCTTGTTACCCCGCTAAACCCAATCCTACACTCTTATTACAGAAAGGAATTGTGAAATAGAAGGGTGAGTACAATTAGCCCAGTAAAGAATATCATGACTAAAGATAATTAAATTATCAATAGCCTTCATCAAGTAATAAATCGTAGATTTAGAACATATACGGTAGATGATAAAACTTTTTAACCATAATTACTGATGAACGAAGCAATCCATTAGAAGAGTCAAATAGACCATAAAGTCTATTATCTTCTCCATGTTAAAAATCCACCAACAATGTTTTATCCTCGTAACATCAATCAATGAGCTCGGTCCACAATCATATGAATAACTCATAATCATAATTATGATTCTAAATTCCTTTTCGCCTCCGGAATGAAGATAATTTTCATCACATGTCTTTACCGAAACATCAAAGATCATGGTTATACCAAATCACGATTCATATTCATAATCATACTAATAAATTCATCTTTGCACTACGGACCAAAGATATTCATTAATGATCATCTTGCACCTCTTGGCCAAAGATATTCAACAACAGTCATCTTTTGACCACGCCAAAGATATTCATCAACAATTCATCTTTTGCACTCTGTGCCAAAGATATTCCTCAATAGTTCATATTTGTACTACTGAGCCAAATATATTCATCAATAGTTCATATTTGCACTCTGAAGCCAAATATATTAATATCTCAAAGAAATATATAATCATTTGAATTTATATAAACAATAATTATAATCATGTTGATCAATTCACCTTTGCACTTAAGCTAAAGATATTCAATTATAAATTCAATGGTCATGATCATAACAGTCAATAATTCAACTTTGCACTACTTGCCAAAGAGAACCCATAGTTACGATCATACCAATAATATACCCATCTTTACACTCAAGTCAAAGAGAAATTTCTTTACCAGGATTATAAAAATGTTATATGTGGTAATAAAAACAATATGATCAAAACATGGATTTAATTTCAAGACTAAGATTCATAAATCAAAGATAATTTGGTCAGAAAAAGAAACCAATTTTGTCGTGAATAGTTACTCATGAATAGTAACCTCGACATGAAAAAGGTAGAAATTCCACAATAAAATCCATACCAATATTTCGGTATAATGATATTGAAAGAATAACATTTCTAAAACTTATAAACAATTTATTTTAATTGTTTACACTTTACTAAATAATGCATTTAATCATCCTAAAATGTCAAACTCATAAGATTTTATCACCAATAACCAAAACCCTCATCAAAAATCTGTATATACCTCATATAGGATTCTCAAGCCATAAAATCTCATTTTCCAATTTTCTTACTTCACATAACATATTTAATTCATTTACTCATAACTAGTCTATTTTCATGAAAAATACCAAATCAGTACAAACAAATTTTCTTTTCCGGGATTTAGCAGAATATAGTTCCATATTGAACATATATTTTTCTCAGAATTTTTAAAATTTATTTACTATTTTTTATATGGCCAAAACAACCGAATATTTAGACATTTATCATAAACTGTACTTTTATCCAAAAATTCCAAAATTTACAGAGTATACTTATGTTATATACATGTACTCCCAATAAAAATTTTACCAATTTTGGAGTTAACCACAAGGAGTTATAAATGTTTACTTTTAAAATAGTCTTTTCCCATAAAATAAATAACTCATAATCTATACATCCAAAAATCACCATTTTTGGACACAATCTAGAAAACTCATCAAATTATCATTTTAAATTTTTTTCAAAATTTTTGAGGTTCAGAAAAGTTACAAAACAGGAAAACATAATAACCTTTGATCCTTACCTCAAAAAAAAGATTTTCGACTTGAATATCGGATATATCTTATTGAATCGAACTTGAGACGTATAACAACACTCAAGATATCTAAATACTCACAAAAATATGCTCGATAATATATAGAGAGAGAAAACTTCAGTTTCTGGTGTGTTTTTCAATTCTAACTTAAGCGCCTATTTATAGGAAAATGTTAGAACGCCAAAGGAGACTAAATTAATAAAATATTATTAATTCATTTTCCTTCTTTTACGCAAGCCACCCTTGAATAATTATCAGCCACCACAGTGGGGCCCACCAATTTAGCAAATGTTTTCTACACCAACCAAAAGTGGGTCCCACCCATAATTTTAATAAAAATATTTTATTTTCTGAAACTTCAGTAATTCATAGAAAATAGCTTGTTTATCAGAAAAATATGAATTTTATGTCCATTCCACACGAAATCGAATTCTCTACAACTTTTTAGCTTTACGTTTTTTCAAATTCCAGACAGAAAATATCCGAAATCCATAAACGGACGATTTTCAACACCTTTTAAAATTCATAACAAATCATCATTTATTTTTTAACGGTTCAAAATTTGTAGACATATACTCAAATTATATATGTATAACATATCCAAAAATCACAGCGATCCAACGATCGGATTAAAATTATAACTCAGCATGATAGAGCTTTAAGAAAGATTTGATATTTTAATACCTCGATCAATAAAATCTTGATAAAACACCTCAACATTAATTCCTTCATTTATAACCACATAAATAAATCCATCATTTATATCACATCAAATAAATATTTCCTTATCCTATAAATCAATAATTAATTATTCATAAATAATATTCGAATCACGATAATATATGACCATGCGGTTCGAAAAGGGGCTTTCAGATAAGGATTTTCATATTGGCCTGCATGATTAGGTGACCAAACCTCTCATTGTGAACTTTCTAGACATTGCCAATAATGTTATCTAATAATATTATTCAAATAATATGAATTATTGATGAATGTGAGACTTTCCCCTGATTTTATGAATAAATATTTAATTTTCTCAAATAATTTTTTGAATATTATAGTGTGGATTTGAGATAATGTTCTAGTTGTGGGTAGTATTTATAAATTTGCAAAGTATGCAAGTTGTTATATAATATTCATTGTTGTCGGAGAATATTCGTTTGGTCGTGGAATATTCTTTCTCGCTTGGGAATATTCAGACGATGGCGCAGCCCATTTGTGGGCCCCATAACGGATAACCGCCGGATGAAGAAAATGATAAGTTTGGGTTGTTATAAAATAACGACGTAGTTGTTATCGTTAAGATCGTTGGAATACCCGATGGTTAAAATACAAGAATACGCGTTGTCGCACAAAGAAGACATTACCAGATTGCACAAAGATTGAATTATTGATTCTTACGTAAGAAGGCACTACTCAATAATTGTTATAGTAATTATCGCTCAATATTTTATTTTATTGATTCAATAATTATTGCGTTGATATTTTATATTATTGTTGTTCAATAATTGTCATCGCACAAGATTCCTTTATATCATCAATAATTCATATTATTTAAATAATATTATTAGATAGCATTATTGACAATGTCTAAAAAGTTCACAATGAGATGTTTGGTCACCTAATTGCCCGCCAGTAAGGAGAAATCCTTATCTGAAAGCCCCTCTTCCTGAACTACCGTTGTCATAATTGTGATTCTCGTAATATTATTTGTGAATAATTAATTATTGATTCATATGATAAGGAAATATTTATTTTATGTGGATATAAATGATGGATTTATTTATGTGGTTATAATTGAAGGAATAAATGTTGAGGTGTTTTATCAAGATTTTGTCTGATCGAGGTATTAAAAGATCAAATCTGTTCTTAAAGCTCTATCAAGCGTGAGTTATAATTTTTAATCCGACCGCTGGATCGTTGTGATTTTTGGATATGTTATACATATATAAGTTGAGTATATGTCCACAAATTTTGAACCGCTAAAAATGAACGTATGATTTGTTATGAATTTTAAGAGGTGATGGTTCGAAAATTGTCAAGTATCCGAATTTATCATTTTGGTGGAAAATTCAAGAATTGGTGAGCCCCACTTTTGGTTGGTGAGAAATGTGCTCAAATTGAATTTCAAATGTGGTGGGTGGCAATAAGAAGCAGTAAAGCCATCGTGTAAAAAGTCAAGTCTATTTTCTAAGGCTACCATTTTCCTATAAATAGAGGGCTATGTTAAAATTGAAAATCACACCGTAAATATAAGTTTTTCTCTCTATATTATCGAGTTTATTCTTGTGAGTATTTTGATACTTTGAGTGTTGCTATATGGTGCAAGTTCCTTCAAAGACTATATCCAAAGATTCCAAATGTAAGTCATCGCTTTTTTGAGGTAAGGGGTATTATTTATTTCATATTCTGAAGAGATATTATTTTTCGTATTTGTATGAATATTATTTCATTCAATATTCGCAAGAAATATTATTTTCATTTAATATTCGTAAGGAATATTATATTCTTTCAATATTCAAAAGGAATATTATTTTCGTTTAATATTCGTAAGGGGTGTTATTTTCTTCGCAAATGATATTTTCTTTCAATATCATTATGTTGAAATATTGATCTGAATTTTTTTTATCAAATTTGGAACTTTTCATGCTATGAGTTACTATTCATGAGTTACTATTCACGAAGTTACTATTCACGAAAGTACTATTCACGAAGCATGATGATTTTTTCATGGAATTTCTATCTTTTGGTGTCGAGTTACTATTCACGATACGCATACACTATTTATTATCATTTACACTATTCACCAAAAATGAAATTTTCTTCTTTTTGTCCAAGTTGTCTATTATGGTTACTATCTTTGATTGTATCCATGTTTTGATCATTATTTTTGAATTTCGCTTCAAAATTGGTTATTTCAAGTATTATTGAACTTGGATAAACCGTAGAATACTTAATCCTTAATATTTGATCTTTTATCTTACTCGGATTCATTCTCTAAAATGTTTTTCATCATCCTCATCCTAAATGATGATATAAAATGAATATCTTTGGCCCTAGCAAAAGATGAATGATTAATCGATGAATATCTTTGGCCTCAGTAGTGCAAAAAGATGAATGATTATTCGATGAATATCTTTCGCCCAGAAGTGCAAAGATGAACAGTGTTGAGATGAATATGACCAACTTTTGAAAGTCATCTCGTGGCCTCAGAGTGCATAGATGGACTTGGTATGATTATGACCAGGATTATTCTAAGATAATCATGACCGTAATGTTACAAATGATGTGGTAAAAGTCCTCATTGGCCCGTAGTGCATTGATGGACAATTTTGGTATGATTATGGCAATGGATTCTCTTTAGCCAGTAGTGCAAAGATGAATTGTTTTATAGCATGATCGGGACCGTTGATGAATACACGAATATCCGCCCGTAGAGTACATGGATAATTCGTGATCGTGATACTAAAGAATATCCTCGCCCCGTAGTGTGGATGATTTAATGATGTGGATTATTTTTTAGCCGAGTCTCAAAGAATAAAGATTATGAAAACTTTTAAATCATAGAAGATAGTAGATTTTATAATTTACTTGACTCTTCTAATGGATTGTTTATTCACCGCAGCTTGTTGATTTAAAACTTGTTGTCTATTATATTCTATCTATTGTTATATCGTTGAAGACTAATGATAATTTGTTGTATATTATCTTAGTCATAATATTTTTATCGGGCTAGTTGAGCTCACCCTTTCTTTCACCTTTTCTTCGTGAAATGAGAATATAGCTGGGACTAGTCGGGGAATGGATTGACGGTCCAGATGGTTGCATTAGTAGTCCTCACTATTCTGTGAAATAGTGTATCAATAATTGTAATAAGGACTCCTTTTGAGTTTTTATACTCTCTATTAGACAATAGTTGTATTCAAACTCACAGTATATGTGTTGTCGTATTACTGAAGTTGTATTTATTTTTATACCATGTATTTGGCGACTGATAATGGGTTGGGTGGAATGGACCTATTTTGGGGGCATCTCAGTTGGTATCAAAGCTTAGGGATATGATCTCTTGCTGAGATGTGAGACAAGAACTATGAGGGGAGAGACGAAAAATTCTTTCGTTAGTATGACCTACCTAAGTTTATTTGGTATTTAATTGGCTCACGTCGAGTATAGGGATAATATGTTGTATGTCAATTAACCCTTGTTTTTTGTGGCGGTGTTTAAAATGGCAAACAAAATGTTAATAATGGTGTGAATGAGACATGGAGACACCTCTAATCACCAAACAAAGTTAATGTGATTAGAGATATCCATGTGGTGATTGAGGAATTAAAAGTTGCACTCAAGCTAGTCGCAAAGGTAAAGAACCGAGAGAGTGAGGAAGAAGAGGAACCTGAGGATGATTTATTAGAAGAACTTATTGATCAAAATGTAGAATTGCAAAATCGTATTCATGAGTTAGAAGAGCATGCTGAAGAACGGCAGGCGGTCGTAGAACAAAGGGATGCAATAATTCAAAATTGTATTACCCGATGTGCGATGGTTGAACAGAAGCACTCTTTGGCAGAGTATACGATATTAAAGCTGGATTCTAAGAATTCAAATGTCAAGGAGCAGCTGAAAGAAGAAGTAACTGGACGAGTGAGAATGAAAGATGCATGGGTAAAAGTCGCACGACGCGTTGATATGGTGGAAAGAGAAGTCCGATCCAAGAAAGCTAAAATAGATGATATGTATTTCTCTTTTTCGACAGCAATTGGGAGAATCCAGCATCGGATTTTGAATTACCCTGACGAGGAATCGAACGAAGTTATCACGGGTTAGTTAATTATAAATTTTTGCGAAGTCTATACCTTATTAGATACCGGTTCTACCCATTCTTTTATCTCTCTTGCTTGCGCTCAACGTTTAAATTTGACTCCGGAGAAATTAGACTTTGACTTATCGGTTGAAACTCCGTTAGGAGAAACCTTCATTACATGTGATATCCAAGTCTTGGATGAGAGTCACAACAGAATGATATTTCTATTGTTAATAAAACTCCGACGTATTCTCGAGGGACTTTAGCACTACCCCTAGAACGTGAAATCAATTTTGTATCGAACCCAAAGACAAAACCCATTTCTAAAACTCTCAAATATTTCTTCACCTAAAACGAACGTATTATGCGCTGAAGACATTGGCTCGAGCTGTTGAAGATTACGATTATACCATTCAATACCATCGTGGGAAAAACGAACGTGGTAGCTAACGCATTGAGCAGGAGATCGTATGCGTTTACAAGTGCGAATATACGAACCTACGTGAGGATAGTAAATATACGATTAGAACCGACGATAAAGTTAAATTTGCTCAAGCTATAGACCCGGAGCTGATGAATGTAAAGAAGAAGGTTCAAGAAGGCGTTATTCTAGAAGCAAGAGTCGATGAAGAGAGGAAATGTAAGACCCCAACTTTTTAATGAATAAAACTAAATTTCCTTTATTTATTATTGTGATTAATAAGGTGTTAATTTGATATAATATTTTAGTTATGGGTGAAATGTACAAATTTTCAAAATAAACAAGTGGTTATATAATATTCATTGTTGTCGGGGAATATTCGTTTGGTCGTGGAATATTCTTTCTGTTGGGGAATATATTCGTACGACGGCGCATCTATTTGTGGGCCCCATAACGGATAACTGTCGGATAAAGAAAACGAGAAAGTTTGGGTTGTTATAAATAACAGCGTAGTTGTTACCGTTAACACTGTTGGAATACCCGGTGGTTAAAATACAGTAATACGCGTGGGTCGCATAAAGAAAGATTACCAGACAGCATAAAGTATTTTTGAATTATTGATCCTTACGTAAGAAGGCACTACTCAATAATTGTCACAGTAGTTACTATTCAATATTTTTTTTATTGATTCAATAATTGCTACGTTGATATTTATATTATTGTTGTTTCAATAATTGTCACTGCACATCATCTCCATTATCAGATCAATAATTCATATTATTTGGAATATTATTATTAGATAGCATTATTGGCAATGTCTAGAAAGTTCTGTCAAGGAGAGGTTTGGTCACCTAATTGCGCGCCAGTAAGGAGAAATCCTTATCGGAAAGCCCCTCTTTCTCGGGAAATGCCTTACTGTCGTAAATGTGATTCTGTAATATTATTTGTGAATAATTAATTATTAATTCATATGATAAGGAAATATTTATTTTATATGGATATAAATGATAGATTTATTTATATGGTTATTAATGAAGGAATTAATGTTGAGATGTTTTATCAAGATTTTGCCTGGATTGGAAGTATTTAAAATCATCCGCTTCAGGATTTTTTTATTTTCTGTTTGGAATTTGGAAAAACTCAAAGCTACAAAATTGTAGAGAATTCGATTTCGTGTGGAATGGACATAAAATTCGTATTTTTCTGATAAACGGGCTATTTTCTATGAATTATTAAAGTTTCTTATTATTATTTAAATGATAAAACATTTTGGAAAATTCTAGAATTGGTTGGTGAGAAATGTGCTCAATTGAATTTCAAATGTGGTGGGTGGCAATAGTAACAGGTAAAGCCATCGTGCAGAGGAGTTAGTCTTCTATGGTATGCTTCTAAGCATTTTTCTATAAATAGGGTGCTTAGTTAGAATTGAAAATCACACCGTAATTCATAAGTTTTCTATTTCTCTCTATATTATCGAGTTTATTCTTGTGAGTATTTTGATACTTTGAGTGTTGCTATACTATGGAAGTTCCTTCAAAGACTATATCCAATATTTCAAATTTAAGTATTATCTTTTGAGGTAAGTGGATGTTATTTTCTTCGTAAGTAAGTGATTATTTCTTCAATATCATTACGCCAAATATTAGTTCGAACTTTTATCAAATTTGGAACTTTTCATGTCGGGGTTACTATTCATGAGTTACTATTCACGAGTCACTATTCATGAGTTACTATTCACGAGTTACTATTCACGAGTACTACTCACGAAGCATGATGATTTTTCTTGTGGAATTTCTATCTTTTGGTGTCGGAGTTACTATTCACGTATACAACACTATTCACGATACTAAGACTATTCATCTAAAAATAAAATTTTCTTCTTTTGTCCAAGATGTCTATTATGTTTACTATCTTTGATTGTATCCATGTTTTGATCTTTATTCTTGAATTTTACTTCGAAATTGGTTATTATGGAGTATTATTGATGTTGGATAAACTGTAATATGAATCCCTAATATTTGATCTTTTATTTCATCGATTCATTTTCTTTAATATATTTTTCATCATCCTCACCCTAAATGATGATATTATCAATATCTTTTGGCCCGTAGAAAAGAAAAAAGATAAATGATTAATCGATGAATATCTTTGGCCCAGAAGGCAAAAGATGAATGATTATTAATGAATATCTTTGGCCCAGTAAAAAGATGAACAGTATTGAGATGAACATGACCAACCGGTGATATAAAATGAATATCTTTGGCCTCAGAAAGTAAAAGATGAATATTTGATTCAATATGTATATTGATTGATGTTTACAGGATAAAATATTGATGATGAACTTTAAATCTGTAAGATAGTATAATTCTTTCTCTACTGACTCTTCTAATGGATCGCTGCTTATTCACGCAGCTTGTTGATCTAAAACTTTTTGTCTATTATATTTTATCGATTTTTCCTCGTGAAGACTAATGATAATTTGTTGTATATTATCTTAGTCATAATATTTTCATCGGACTAGTTGAGCTCACCCTTTCTTTCACCGTTTCTCTTCGTGAAATGAGAATATTCATTGGGACTAACTGGGGAATGGATAGACTATCCAGATGGTTGCATTAGTAGTCCTCACTATTTCGTGAAATAGCGATCAATAATTGTAATGAGGACCCTTTTGAGTTTTTATACCGCCTATTAGACAATAGTTGTATTTAAACTCACAAGATATGTGTTGTCGATTTTGCACCTACAATTGTAGACATCAAGTTGTATTTGTTTTTGTACCATGTATTTGGCACTCGTAATGGGTTGGATGGAATGGACCTATTTTGGGGTTGTCGCAGCTTGGTATCAAAGCTTAGGATACGATCCCCGGCTAAGATGTGAGACTAGAACTAGAGGGGAGAGATGGGAAATTCTTCGCCAAGATGACCTACTTAAGTTTGTTTGGTATTTATTTGGCTCACGTAGTATAGGATAATATGTGACATGTCAATTAACCCTTATTTTGTTGCAAAGGTTTGAAAATGGCATCTAAAAATGTTGTGATAAGCAATGAAGTATATGAGACCGTTGAGTCACCAACGATCAATACCTGTGATAATGTGCATCGTGATGGAAATAATCCTCAAAGTGAACAACTGCATCACCAAATGATTTAACCATTTGCAGACGCTTAGGAGCTTTTTAGAATTCATGCAACACCAAACGAGAGAGACTACTGTTCATAATGTAGGTGGAAACAATGGCAACCCATGGTTGGTCACCGCTAAGCAGTTCAAGGAGCTGGGACCACCGGAGTTTTGGGGAAAGCCGTAACCACTTACTAGCAGAGACGTGGATAAAGCAGATCACCAAGATATTTGATGTCTGGGATGTTCCGAGGAGAAAAGGTTCCCTTTGCCACCCTTTATGTCATGTAGGAGAGGCCGACATCGTGGAAATTCCAGAAAGCATACTCAACTCCGCCCAGACCAAGATGTCTTGGGAGAAGTTCCAAGAATTGTTCAATGACAAGTACTTTCCAAAGTATTCGCACACATGAAGGAGGTCGAGTTCATCGTCGAGAAAATAATACGAACGTGTCGCAAAGACGGGCTAAGTTTCATGAGTTATCCCGATTTGCATCCCATTTGGTTGATAATGAGGAACTAATGACACGTAATGTTTTCGTGAGGTTCAAACCCCAAATACGCCAATACCTCATTTCTCACAAACTTTGTTTATATTCAGAGATGTTCGAATAGGGCTCAATTAGTGGAGCACGATAATGAGCCAAACCCAACCAAGGATAACAAGCAACAACACGATAATAATCGCATTCGGTGGCAACTGGCCATCTAACAATGATAACCATCGTGGAGGAAATTATCATGCCGTAAATGGTAACCACTTTTGGGAATCATGCACAAGATAATAGAAGAAATGATTCAAGTGGAAATTTCAAGAAGAGAAGATTTACCGATGACGGAAGACGCCAAGAATAAAGACCAAAGACCAAAGAACAAATTCTAGGGGAGGAGAATTAACCGCCGCTAGATGCTACAGATGCGAGAGAGAGGACATACAAGTCCAAACTATTCACAGCCTTTCCAAGATATGTTTTAGTTGTGGAAAAGACGGCCACATAGCTCGATTTTTTTTCCTCGCAAATAAATCAAGTCTAGTTGGGACTCGGTGGCACCAAAGGTGGATACTTTGACAAAAACAAAGCTCTCAGAGTTTTGGAAGAGCTTTTTTGTGACTTTCAAAGAGCGAGTAACCCGAACGTAAGATAAGACAAGTTAGTTAATATTATAAATTTTGTGAAGTCTATACCTTATTAGATAACCGGTTCTACCCATTATTCTATCTCTTGCTTACGCCAATGTTTAAATTTAACTCTCAGAGAAGTTAGACTTTGACTTATCGATTGAAACTTCATTAGTAGAAACCTTCATTTCATGTGTTATCCAAGTCTTGGATGAGAGTCACGCTTTTAAATGATATTTCTATTGTTAATAAATCTCGACGATTCTCAAGGACTTCTTAGCCTACCCCTAAAGTGTGAAATCAAAATTTGTATCGAATTCAAAGACAAAACCCATTTCTAAAACCCTTAAATATTTCTTCAACCAAAACGAACGATAACGCGCCAAAGACGTTGGTTCGAGTCGTTGATGATTACGATCGTACTCATTCAATACCATCGTGGGAAAAGGAAAGTCAGAAATGACGCATTGAAAGTAGAAGATCGTATGCATTTACGAAAAGTGTGTTGTTAACATAAAAAAAATCCATTCTATATGACTTATAAATGATGAAGATAGAGTTAAAGACTCTAGGGACCCACGAAAGATAACTAATATACGAAAGTAGAATCGACTTTAATCGAAAGTTAAAATCGCCAAGCTACACATCTGAGTCGATGAATATAAAGAAGAAGGCGCAAGAATGCGTTATTCTGTAAGTAAGAGTCGATGAAAGAAGAAAGCTCAAGCCTTCGATTTATTTGAAATCCTCGATCAAATAAAAATCGTGGGCCTATAGACTCGCTTCTTTAACGCTAAGTATGCCACGGTTCATAACGCTTTTCACGTATCGATGTTACGTAAATATTGGACGACCCAAACCACATTATGCGTTAGAACTCCGCACGAGATACCAAGATTTAACGACACGAGGAGGTACTGCCAAGATCTTGGATAGAAAGAAGATGTCCTATGCACGAAGGTTATACCACAAGTTAAGGTTTTGTGGAGAAACCATGCTATCAAGAAATGATCCGGGAGTTGAATCAAAATGAAAGCGAGGTATCCTCATCTTTTCGATACACTGTGTACGACACGCCAATTTCGAGGACTTAAATTTCATAAGGAGAGGAGGTTGTAAGACCCCAACTTTTTAATGAATAAAATCAAATTTCCTTTATTTATTATTGTGATTAATAAGGTGTTAATTTGATATAATATTTTGTTATGGGTGAAATGTACAAATTTTCAAAATAAGCAAGTGGTTATATAATATTCATCATTGTTGTGAATATTCGCTTGGTCGTGGAATATTCGTGCATTTACCTGCCAAGCAGCCTATTCAGGGGCCCCATAACTAATAACCGCTTGATGAAGAAAACGATAAAGTTTGGGTTGTTATAAATAACGGCGTAGTTGTTACCGTTAACACTGTTGAAATACCCGGTGGTTAAAATACAGTAATACGCGTGGTTGCACAGTAGCACACAGTATTGCATAATATTATTGAATTATTGATCTTTACGTAAGAAGACACTACTCAATAATTGTCACAGTAGTTACTGTTCAATATTTTATTTTATTGATTCAATAATTACTACGTTGATATTTATATTATTGTTGTTTTAATAATTGTCACTGCACATCATCTCCATTATCAGATCAATAATTCATATTATTTGGAATAATATTATTAGATAAAGATTATTGGCAATGTCTGTAAAGTTCACAAGGAGTGGTTTGGTCACCTAATTGCGCTACCAAGAAGGAGAAATCCTTATCGAAAAGCCCCTCTTCCGGGAACAAATTTCGTTGTCATAAATGTGATTCTCAGAATATTATTTGTGAATAATTAATTATTGATTCATATGATAAGGAAATATTTATTTTATGTGGATATAAATGATGGATTTATTTATGTGGTTATTAATGAAGGAATTAATGCCGAGATGTTTTATCAAGATTTTGCCTGATTGGAAGTATTTTAAAATCATCCGCTTCAGGATTTTTGTATTTTTATGTTTGGAATTTGAAAATTCAAAGCTACAAAGTTGTAGAGAATTGATTTGCGGTGGAATGGACATAAAATTCATTTTTTTCTCGATAAACGAGCTATTTTCTATGAATTATTAAAGTTTCTGATTATTGTTTAAATGATAAAATATTTTGGAAAATTCTAGAATTGGTTGGTGAGAAATGTGCTCAATTGAATTTCAAATGTGGTGGGTGGAAATAGTAATGTGTGTAAAGCCATCGTGTAAAGAAAGTTAGTCTTTCTACATGTTTCTAACCATTTTCCTATAAATAGGTGCTTAGTTAGAATTGAAAATCACACCGTAATTCATAAGTTTTTTTTCTCTATATTATCAAGTTTATTCTTGTGAGTATTTTGATACTTTGAGTGTTGCTATATATGCAAGTTCCTTCAAAGACTATATCCAAAGATTCCACCTGTAAGTATTATCTTTTGAGGTAAGTGGATGTTATTTTCTTCATAAGTGATATTATTTCTTCAATATCATTATGCCAAATATTAGTTGGAACTTTTATCAAATTTGGAACTTGTCATGCTCTGGGTTACTATTCATGAGTTACTATTCACGCAGTACTATTCATTTAAGCATTGATGATTTTTCTTATGAAATTTCTATCTTTTGGTGCTTGTTACTATTCACGATATATTACACTATTCAACCTAAAAATAAAATTTTCTTCTTTTGTCCAAGATGTCAATTATGGTTACTATCTTTGATTGTATCCATGTTTTGATCTTTATTCTAGAATTTTACTTCAAATTGGTTATTATGGAGTATTATTGATCTCGATAAACAAAGAATATGAATCCCTAATATTTGATCTTTATTTTATCGGATTCGCTTTCTTTAATATAATTTTCATCATACCTTTACCCTAAATGATGATATTATCGAATATCTTTTCGTAGTGCAAAAAGATAAATGATTAATCGATGAATATCTTCGCTTGTAAAGCAAAAGATGAATGATTACCTAATGAACATCTTTCGCCCGTAGAAATAAGATGAAATGTGTATTGAGATGAATACGACCAACTCAGAAGACCCCAAATTTTATGAAAAAAAATATTCAATTTTTCTTATAATAACTATTCAAGAAATGGTTAAATTGATAAAAGGTTAAAGTTTAGGTGATATATGAATTTTTTTCAAAATACACAAGTGGTTATAAAATATTCATTATTGTCGTGGAATATTTTTTGGTCGTGGAATATTCTTTTTCGTTCGGGAATATTCGTATTGACTGCCGCAGCAATTTGTGGCCCCATAATCTAATAATTGTTTAATAAAAGAAAACGATAAATTTGAGTTTTTACAAATAATCTACAGAAGTTGTTACCGTTAAACACCGTTGAATATCCTTGTGGTTAAAATACAAGAATACGCTGCTATCGCACAAGAAAAGACACCAGACGCATAAAGATTTTGAATTATCGATTCTTACGTAATAAGGCACTACTATCAATTATTACAAGAATTACTGCTCAATATTTTATTTTATTGATTCAATAATTATCGCGTTGATTATTTATATTATTGTTGTTTCAATAATTGTTATCGCACAAGATCTCCTTTATCGCATCAATAATTCATATTATTTGAATAATATTATTAGATAACATTATTGATAATGTCTAGAAAGTTTCACAAGGAGAGGTTTGGTCACCTAATGCGTGTCAAGAAGGAGAAATCCTTATCTAAAGCCCCTCTTCCGGGAGCTACCGGGTTGTCATAATTGTGATTTCAGAATATTATTTGTGAATAATTAATTATTGATTCATATGATAAGGAAATATTTATTTTATGTGGATATAAATGATGGATTTATTTATGTGGTTATAATTGAAGGAATAAATATTGAGGAGTTTTATCAAGATTTTGTTGGATCGAGGTATTAAAAGATCAAATCTGTTTTTAAAGCTTTATCATGTGAGTTATAATTTTTAATCCAACCGCTGGATCACAGGATTTTTGGATATGTTATACATATATAAGTTGAGTATATGTCCACAAATTTTGAATCGTTAAAATGAACGATGATTTGTTATGAATTTTAAGAGGTGATCGGTTCGTAAATTATCAAGTATCCGAATTTATCATTTTGGTGGAAAATTTAGAATTGGTGAGCCCCACTTTGGTTGGTGAGAAATGTGCTCAAATTGAATTTCAAATGTGGTGGTGGCAATAAGAAGTAGGTAAAAGCCATCGTGTAAATGGGTCAAGTCTCGCTTCAAACATGCATACCATTTTCCTGTAAATAGAGGGCTAAATTAAATTGAAAATCACACCGTAAATATAAGTTTTTCTCTCTCTATATTATCGTTTATTCTTGTGAGTATTTTGATACTTTGAGTGTTGCTATAAAGCAAGTTCCTTCAAAGACTATATCCAAAGATTCCAAATGTAAGTCCCCGCTTTTTGAGGTAAGGGGTATTATTTATTTCATATTCTGAAGAGATATTATTTTTCGTATTTGTATGAATATTATTTCATTCAATATTCACAAGAAATATTATTTTCATTTAATATTCCTAAGGAATATTATATTCGTTCAATATTCGAAAGGAATATTATTTTCGTTTCATATTCGTAAGGGGTGTTATTTTCTTCGCAAATGATATTTTCTTTCAATATCATTATGTTGAAATATTGATCTAATTTTTTTATCAAATTTGGAACTTTTCATGTCGGGGTTATTATTCATGAGTTACAATTCACGAGTACTATTAATGAAGCATGATGATTTTTCTTGTGGAATTTCTATCTTTTGGTGTCAGAGTTACTATTCACGTTTACAGCACTATTCACCGAAAAATAAAATTTTCTTCTTTTTGTCCAAGTTGTCTATTATGGTTACTATCTTTGATTATATCCATGTTTTGATCATTATTTTTGAATTCTGCTTCAAAATTGGTTATTTCGAAGTATTATTGAACTTGGATAAACTGTAATACGAATCCTTAATATTTGATCTTTTATCTTACTGGATTCATTCTATAAATGTTTTCATCATCATCCTCACCCTAAATGATGATATATAAATGAATATCTTTGGCCAGAGTAGCAAAAGATGAATGATTAATCGATGAATATCTTTGCCTCAGTAGAGTAAAAGATGAATGATTACTCGATGAATATCTTTGGCCCAGAAGTGCAAAGATGAATGGTGTGTCGAGATGAATACGACCAATCGCTGAAAGTCATCTGTGGCCCTCAGAAGTGTATGGGATGGACTTGGTATGATTATGACTGTGGATTATTCTAAGATAATCATGACCGTAATGTTACAAAATGATGTGGTAAAAGTCCTCATCGCCGTGAAAGCATTGATGGACAATTTTTGGTATGATTATGGCAATGGATTCTCTCTTTAGCCAGAAAAAAGATGAATTGTTTTATAGCATGATCAGACCGCTGATGAATACACGTAATATCCTTGGCCCGTAGTACATGGATAATTCGTGATCGTGATACTAAAGAATATCCTTGGCCCGTAGAAAAGGTGGATTTAATGATGTGGATTATTTTTTTAATGAGTCTCAAAGAATAAAGATTATGAAAACTTTTTAAATCATGTAAGATAGTAGATTTTATAATTTACTCGACTCTTCTAATGGATTGTTTATTCCACCGCAGCTTGTTGATTTAAAACTTGTTGTCTATTATATTCTATCTCGTTGTTATAATCGTTGAAGACTAATGATAATTTGTCAGATATTATCTTAGTCATAATATTTCATCGGGCTAGTTGAGCTCACCCTTTCTTTCACTGCTTTCTTCGTGAAATGAGAATATAGCCGACTAATCGGGAATGGATTGACTATCCAGATGGTTGCATTAGTAGTCCTCACTATTCTCGCGTGAAATAGTGTATCAATAATTGTAATAAGGACTCCTTTTGAGTTTTTATACTCTATTAGACAATAGTTGTATTCAAACTCACAAAGATATGTGTTGTCAGACATCAAGTTGTATTTATTTTTATACCATGTATTTGGCTAATCGATAATGGGTGGGTGGAATGGACCTATTTTGGGGGCATCTCGCTTGGTATCAAAGCTTAGGATACGATCTCTTCACGAGATGTGAGACAAGAACTATGAGGGGAGAGATTTAAAAAATTTTTCGTTAGATGACCTACCTAAGTTTATTTGGTATTTAATTGGCCTCACGTAGAGTATAGGGATAATATGTTGTATGTCAATTAACCCTTGTTTTGTGGTAAGTTGTTTAAAATGGCAAATTAAAATGTTAATAATGGTGTGAATGAGACTGTGGAGACACCTCTAATCACCAACCAAAGTTAATGTGATTAGAGATATCCATGTGGTGATTGAGGAATTAAAAGTCAGCACTCAAGCTAGTCGCAAAGGCAAGAATCGAGAGTGAGGAAGAAGAGGAACCTGAGGATGATTTATTAGAAGAACTTATTGATCAAAATGTAGAATTGCAAAATCGTATTCATGAGTTAGAAGAGCATGCTGAAGAACGGCAGGCGGTCGTAGAACAAAGGGATGCAATAATTCAAAATTGTATTACCCGATGTGCGATGGTCGAATGTAAGCACTTTTCGCGCAAGAGTATACGATATTAAAGCTGGATTCTAAGAATTCAAATGTCAAGGAGCAGCTGAAAGAAGAAGTAACTGGACGAGTGAGAATGAAAGATGCATGGGTAAAAGTCGCACGACGCGTTGATATGGTGGAAAGAGAAGTCCGATCCAAGAAAGCTAAAATAGATGATATGTATTTTTTCGACAGCAATTGGGAGAATCCAGCATCGGATTTTGAATTACCCCGACGAGGAATCGAACGGGTTATCACAAGTTAGTTAATTATAAATTTTTATAAGTCTATACCTTATTAGATAATTCTGCTTCTACCCATTCTTTTATCTCTCATCAAGGCCAACGCTTAAATTTGACCGAGAAATTAGACTTTGACTTATCGGTTGAAACTCTGCTAGAGAAACCTTCATTACATGTGATATCCAAGTCTTCGATGAGAGTCACAACAGAATGATATTTCTATTGTTAATAAAACTCCCATTTATTCTCGAGGGACTTCTTAGCCTACCCTGTAACGTGAAATCTAATTTTGTATCGACCCCAAAGAT
This sequence comes from Panax ginseng, assembly GCA_020205605.1. Taxonomy (NCBI): domain Eukaryota; kingdom Viridiplantae; phylum Streptophyta; class Magnoliopsida; order Apiales; family Araliaceae; genus Panax; species Panax ginseng. The sequence goes on along the minus strand of CM035150.1, from coordinate 85,834,812 downwards.
AAAACCCATTTCTAAACTCTCAAATATTTCTTCACCTAAAATTAACGACATGCGTCAAGACATTCGCTCGAGTCGTTGAAGATTACGATTATACCATTCAATACCATCGGGAAAACTAACGTGGTAGCCTAACGATTGAAAGCAGAGATCGACACATAAGTGCGTAATATACGAACCACGTGAGGATAGTAAATATACGATTAGAACCGACGATAAAGTTAAATTTGCTCAAGCTTATAGACTTGAATGATGAATGTAAAGAAGAAGGTTCAAGCATATGCTATTCTAGAAGCAAGAGTCGATGAAGAGAGGAAATGTAAGACCCCAACTTTTTTAATGAATAAAACTAAATTTCCTTTATTTATTATTGTGATTAATAAGGTGTTAATTTGATATAATATTTTAGTTATGGGTGAAATGTACAAATTTTCAAAATAAACAAGTGGTTATATAATATTCATCATCATTTGGGAATATTCGTTGGTCGTGGAATATTCTTTTCATTGGGGAATATATTCGCATTTACACAAGATCTATTTGTGGGCCCCATAACGGATAACCTGGCTTGATAAAGAAAACGAGAAAGTTTGGGTTGTTATAAATAACAGAAGTAGTTGTTAGTGCTAATCGTTGAATATCTATGGTTAAAAAACAAGAATACGCGTGGGTCGCACAAAGAGCACACCAGATTGTGGTGCATGATTTTTGAATTATCGATCCTTACGTAGAAGAAGGCACTACTCAATAATTGTCACAAGAGTTACTATTCAATATATTTTTTATTGATTCAATAATTGCTACGCTGATATTTATATTATTGTTGTTTCAATAATTGTCACCGCACATCATCTCCATTATCGCATCAATAATTCATATTATTTGGAATATTATTATTAGATAAAGATTATTGGCAATGTCTAGAAAGTTCTCACAAGGAGAGGTTTGGTCACCTAATTGCTGCAAAGAAGTGAGAAATCCTTATCTGAAAAGCCCCTCTTTCCGGGAATGTTTTACTACTGTCGTAAATGTGATTCTCAGAATATTATTTGTGAATAATTAATTATTAATTCATATGATAAGGAAATATTTATTTTATATGGATATAAATGATAGATTTATTTATATGGTTATTAATGAAGGAATTAATGTTGAGATGTTTTATCAAGATTTTGTTTGATCAAAGTATTTAAAAATCATCCGTCAGTGGATTTCGGGTATTTTCGCTTGGAATTTGAAAACTCAAAGCTACAAAATTGTAGAGAATTTGATTTCGTGTGGAATGGACATAAAATTCGTATTTTCTCGATAAACCGGCTATTTTCTATGAATTATTAAAGTTTCTTATTATTATTTAAATGATAAAACATTTTGGAAAATTCTAGAATTGGTTGGTGAGAAATGTGCTCAATTGAATTTCAAATGTGGTGGGTAAAGTAATGTGCAGTAAAGCCACATCAGTAAAGTGTGTTAGTCTTCTATGTATGCTTCTAAGCATTTTTCTATAAATAGGGTGCTTAGTTAGAATTGAAAATCACACCGTAATTCATAAGTTTTCTATTTCTCTATATTATCGAGTTTATTCTTGTGAGTATTTTGATACTTTGAGTGTTGCTATACTATGGAAGTTCCTTCAAAGACTATATCCAATATTTCAAATGTAAGTATTATCTTTTTGAGGTAAGGGATGTTATTTTCTTCGTAAGTGATTATTTCTTCAATATCATTATGCCGAAATATTAGTTGGAACTTTTTATCAAATTTGGAACTTTTCATGTCGGGGTTACTATTCATGAGTTACTATTCACGAGTCACTATTCATGAGTTACTATTCACGAGTTACTATTCACGAAAGTACTACTCATGTAAGCATGATGATTTTTCTTGTGGAATTTCTATCTTTTGGTGTCGGAGTTACTATTCACGTATACAACACTATTCACGTATACGGCACTATTCATCGAAAAATAAAATTTTCTTCTTTTGTCCAAGATGTCTATTATGTTTACTATCTTTGATTGTATCCATGTTTTGATCTTTATTCTTGAATTTTATCAAATTGGTTATTATGGAGTATTATTGATGTCGATAAACCGTAATATGAATCCCTAATATTTGATCTTTTATTTCACCGGATTCATTTTCTTTAATATATTTTTCATCATCCTACCCCTAAATGATGATATTATCAATATCTTCGGCCCAGTAGTGCAAAAGATAAATGATTAATCGATGAATATCTTTGGCCTGTGTAAAGGCAAAAGATGAATGATTAGTTTAATGAATATCTTTGGCCCGTAGAAGTGCAAAGATGAGCAGTGTATTGAGATGAATATGACCAATCGGTGATATAAATGAATATCTTTGGCCCAGAAGGTAAAGATGAATATTTGATTCAATATGTATATTGATTGATGTTATGTGGATAAAATATTGATGATGAACTTTTAAATCTGTAAGATAGTATAATTTTTTCTACTTGAATTTCTTCTAATGGATTGCTTATTCACCGCAGCTTGTTGATCTAAAACTTTTGTCTATTATATTTTATCGATTTTTTCTCTCGTCAAGACTAATGATAATTTGTTGTATATTATCTTAGTCATAATATTTTCATCGGACTAGTTGAGCCCACCCTTTTCTTTCACCGTTTTTCTGTGAAATGAGAATATTTTTGGGACTAATGGGGAATGGATGATCATCCAGATGGTTGCATTAAGAGTCCTCACTATTCGTGAAATAAATGATCAATAATTGTAATGAGGACCCCTTTTGAGTTTTTATAATCGCCTATTAGACAATAGTTGTATTTAAACTCACAAGATATGTGTTGTCGATTTTGCAACCACAATTGTACATCAAGTTGTATTTGTTTTTGTACCATGTATTTGGCGACTCAGAATGGGGTGGATGGAATGGACCTATTTTGGGGTTGTCGCAGCTTGGTATCAAAGCTTTAGGATATGATCCCTGCTAAGATGTGAGACTAGAACTAGGAGGGAGAGATGGGAAATTTCTTCGCTAAGATGACCTACTTAAGTTTGTTTGGTATTTATTTGGTTTCACGAGTATAGGATAATATGTGATATGTCAATTAACCCTTATTTTGTTCAAAGTGTTTGAAAATGGCATCTAAAAATGTTGTGATAAGCAATGAAGTATATGAGACCGTTGAGTCACCAACCATCAATACCTGTGATAATGTGCATCAGATGGAAATAATCCTCGTGTGAACAAATCAGATCACCAAAATGATTTAACGACATCAGACGCTTAGGAGCTTTTTAGAATTCATGCAACACCAAACGAGAGAGACTATCGCTCATAATGTAGGTGGAAACAATGGCAACTCATGGTTGGTCACCGCTAAGCGCTTCAAGGAGCCGGGACCACCGGAGTTTTGGGGAAAGCCGTAACCACTTACTACGCAGAGACGTGGATAAAGCAGATCACCAAGATATTTGATGTCTGGGATGTTCCGAGGAGAAAAGGTTCCCTTTGCCACCCTTTATGTTAAGTAGGGAGAGGCCGACATCGTGGAAATTCAGAAAGCATACTCAACTCCGCCAAGACCAAGATGTCTTCGGGAGAAGTTCCAAGAATTGTTCAATGACAAGTACTTTCCCAAAGTATTGGCTACATGAAGGAGGTCGAGTTCATCGTCGAGAAAAATAATACGAACGTGTCGCAAAGACGTAAGCTAAGTTTCATGAGTTATCCCGATTTGCATCCCATTTGGTTGATAATGAGGAACTAATGACACGAATGTTTCGTGAGGTTCGAAACCCAAATACGCCAATACCTCATTTTCACAAACTTTGTTTATATTCAGATGTGTTCTCGTATAGGCTCAATTAGTGGAGCACGATAATGAGCCACCCCAACCCAAGGATAACAAGCAACAACACGATAATAATCGTACTTATGGCAACTGGCCATCTAACAATGATAACCATCGTGGAGGAAATTATCATGCCGTAAATGGTAACCACTTTGTGGGAATCATGGCCAAGATAATAGAAGAAATGATTCAAGTGGAAATTTCAAGAAGAGAAGATTTATCGATGACTTGGGAAGACGCCAAGAATAAAGACCAAAGACCAAAGAACAAATTCTGGGGAGGAGAACGCACCGCCGCTAGATGCTACAGATGCGAGAGAGGATACATACAAGTCCAAACTATTCACGCCTTTCCAAGATATGTTTTAGTTGTGGAAAAGATTCACCACATAGCTCGATTTTTTCCCTGAAATCAAATCAAGTCTAGTTGGGACGGTGGCACTAAAGGTGGATACGACAAAACAAAGCTTCAGTAGTTTCAGAAGAAAGCGTTTCGTGACTTCTCAAAGAGCGAGTAACCCAACGAAAGATAAGACGTTAGTTAATTATAAATTCTTGTGAAGTCTATACCTTATTAGATAATCTGGTTCTACCCATTATTCTATCTCTTGCTTACGCCAATGTTTAAATTTAACTCTAGAGAAGTTAGACTTTGACTTATCGATTGAAACTTCATTAGTAGAAACCTTCATTTCACGTGTGTTATCCAAGTCTTCGATGAGAGTCACGCTTTTAAATGATATTTCTATTGTTAATAAATCTCTCGACGATTCTCAAGGACTTTAGCTTTACCCCTAAAGTGTGAAATCAAATTTTGTATTGACCCCAAAGACAAAACCCATTTCTAAAACCCTTAAATATTTCTTCAACCAAAACGAACGATAATGCGCCAAAGACGCTGGCTCGAGTTGTTGATGATTACGATCGTACTCATTCAATACCATCGTGGGAAAAGGAAAGTTCAGAAATGACGACGCTATTGAGTAGAAGATCGATGCATTTACGAAAGTGTTGTTGTTAACATAAAAAAATCCATTCTATATGACTTATAAATGATGAAGATAGAAGTTAAAGACTCTAGGACCCACGAAAGATAACGAATATACGAGTAGAATCGACTTTAATCGATAAAGTTAAAATCGCCAAGCTACACATTAATCGGAGTCGATGAATATAAGAAGAAGGCGCAAGAACGCGTTATTCTGTAAGTAAGAGTCGATGAAGAGAAGAAAGCTCAAGCCTTCGATTTATTTGAAACTCGATCAAATAAAAATCAGGGCCTATAGACTCGCTTCTTTAACGCTAAGTATGCCGCATGTTCATAACGCTTTTCACGATCGATGTTACGTAAATATTTGGACGACCCAAACCACATTATCAAGGTTAGAACCGACGAGATAGTCAAGATTTAACGACGAGGAGGTACTGCCAAGATCTTGGATAGAAAGAAGATGTCCTATGCACGAAGGTTATACCACAAGTTAAGGTTTTGTGGAGAAACCATGCTATCAAGAAATGATCTCGGGAGTTGGAATCAAAATGAAAGCGAGGTATCCTCATCTTTTCGATACACTGCAGTACGACGCCAATTTCGAGGATCTAAATTTCATAAGGAGTAGGAGGTCAGAAGACCCCAACTTTTTAATGAATAAAATCAAATTTCCTTTATTTATTATTGTGATTAATAAGGTGTTAATTTGATATAATATTTTGTTATGGGTGAAATGTACAAATTTTCAAAATAAGTAAAGTGGTTATATAATATTCATTGTTGTCTGTGAATATTCGCTTTGGTCGTGGAATATTCGTACGACGCAAGCAGCCATATTGTGGGCCCCATAACTAATAACCGCTGGATGAAGAAAACGATAAAGTTTTGGGTTGTTATAAATAAACGGCGAAGTTGTTACCAAGTAACATCGCTTGAAATATTCTTGGTTAAAATACAAGAATACGCGTGGTCGCACAAGAAACACACAAGATTGCATAATATTATTGAATTATCGATCTTTACGTAAGAAGACACTACTCAATAATTGTCACAAAGAGTTATCGCTCAATATTTTATTTTATTGATTCAATAATTACTACGTTGATATTTATATTATTGTTGTTTTAATAATTGTCATCGCAGACATCATCTCCATTATCGATCAATAATTCATATTATTTGGAATAATATTATTAGATAAAGATTATTGGCAATGTCTAGAAAGTTCACAAGGAGTGGTTTGGTCACCTAATTGCGCCAAGAAGGAGAAATCCTTATCGAAAAGCCCTCTTTCCCGGGAAATTTCGGGTCATTATAAATGTGATTCTCGTAATATTATTTGTGAATAATTAATTATCGATTCATATGATAAGGAAATATTTATTTTATGTGGATATAAATGATGGATTTATTTATGTGGTTATTAATGAAGGAATTAATGCCGAGATGTTTTATCAAGATTTTGTCTTGATTGGAAGTATTTAAAATCATCCGCTTCAGGATTTCGGGTATTTTTATGTTTGGAATTTGGAAAAATTCAAAGCTACAAAGTTGTAGAGAATTCGATTTCGTGTGGAATGGACATAAAATTCATTTTTTTCTGATAAACGAGCTATTTTCTATGAATTATTAAAGTTTCTGATTATTGTTTAAATGATAAAATATTTTGGAAAATTCTAGAATTGGTTGGTGAGAAATGTGCTCAATTGAATTTCAAATGTGGTGGGTGGCAATAGTAGTAAATGTAAAGCCATCGTGTAAAAAGAAAGTTAGTCTTCTACATGCTCTAACCATTTTCCTATAAATAGGTGCTTAGTTAGAATTGAAAATCACACCGTAATTCATAAGTTTTCTCTTCTCTCTATATTATCGTTTATTCTTGTGAGTATTTTGATACTTTGAGTGTTCACATATACGGTGCAAGTTCCTTCAAAGACTATATCCAAGATTCCAAATTAAGTATTATCTTTTCGAGGTAAGGGATGTTATTTTCTTCATAAGATATTATTTCTTCAATATCATTATGCCAAAAATATTAGTTGGAACTTTTATCAAATTTGGAACTTGTCATGCCTGGGTTACTATTCATGAGTTACTATTCACTTAGTACTATTCATTTAAGCATGATGATTTTTCTTATGAAATTTCTATCTTTTGGTGTCGGTGTTACTATTCACGTATACGACACTATTCACCGAAAAATAAAATTTTCTTCTTTTGTCCAAGATGTCAATTATGGTTACTATCTTTGATTGTATCCATGTTTTGATCTTTATTCTAGAATTTTACTTCGAAATTGGTTATTATGGAGTATTATTGATCTTGGATAAACAGTAATATGAATCCCTAATATTTGATCTTTTATTTTACTGGATTCGTTTTCTTTAATATAATTTTCATCATACCTACCCTAAATGATGATATTATCGAATATCTTTGGCCCGTAAGGCAAAGATAAATGATTAATCGATGAATATCTTTCGCTTCAGAATGCAAAAGATGAATGATTACCTAATGAACATCTTTCGCCCGTAGTGGTAAGATGAAATGTGTATCGAGATGAATATGACCAACTCAGAAGACCTCAAATTTTATGAAATAAAATATTCAATTTTTCTTATAATAACTATTCAAGAAATGGTTAAATTGATAAAAGGTTAAAGTTTAGGGTGATATATGAATTTTTTCAAAATACACAAGTGGTTATAAAATATTCATTATTGTCACGTGAATATTTGTTTGGTCGTGGAATATTCTTTCTGTTTCGGGAATATTCGTATGACTACAAGTAAAGCAATTTGCGGGCCCCATAAATCTAATAATTCATTTAATAAAGAAAACGATAAATTTGAGTTTTTACAAATAACTACAGTAGTTGTTACAATTAAACACCTGTTGAATATCCGTGGTTAAAATACAAGAATACGCTGCTATCGCACAAAGAAAGACACTGATGTAAGATTGCAAAGATTTTTGAATTATTGATTCTTACGTAAGCAAGGCACTACTAATAATTATTACAAGTAATTATCGCTCAATATTTTATTTTATTGATTCAATAATTATTTGCTGCTGATTATTTATATTATTGTTGTTTCAATAATTGTTATCGCATAAAGATCTCCTTTATCGATCAATAATTCATATTATTTGAATAATATTATTAGATAGCATTATTGATAATGTCTAGAAAGTTCTGTCAAGGAGAGGTTTGGTCACCTAATTGCGTGTCAGTAAGGAGAAATCCTTATCGGAAAGCCCCCTCTTCCGGGGAGCCACTGTTGTCATAATTGTGATTCTGTAATATTATTTGTGAATAATTAATTATTGATTCATATGATAAGGAAATATTTATTTTATGTGGATATAAATGATGGATTTATTTATGTGGTTATAATTGAAGGAATAAATATTGAGGAGTTTTATCATGATTTTGTTGGATCGAGGTATTAAAAGATCAACCTGTGTTTTAAAGCTTTATCAAGCGTGAGTTATAATTTTTTAATCCAACCGTTGGATCGTTGTGATTTTTGGATATGTTATACATATATAAGTTGAGTATATGTCCACAAATTTTGAATCGTTAAAATGAACGTATGATTTGTTATGAATTTTAAGAGGACCGGTTCGTAAATTGTTGAAGTATCCTGAATTATCATTTTGGTGGAAAATTCTAGAATTGGTGAGCCCCACTTTTGGTTGGTGAGAAATGTGCTCAAATTGAATTTCAAATGGTGGTGGTAATAGTAGTAGTAAAGCCATCGTGTACCGGTCAAGTCTCGCTTCAAATCAGGCTACCATTTTCCTGTAAATAGAGGGCTAAATTAAATTGAAAATCACACCGTAAATATAAGCTTTCTCTTCTCTCTATATTATCGTTTATTCTTGTGAGTATTTTGATACTTTGAGTGTTGCTATAGAAGTGCAAGTTCCTTCAAAGACTATATCCAAAGATTCCAAATGTAAGTCCCGTCTTTTTGAGGTAAGGGGTATTATTTATTTCATATTCAAGAGATATTATTTTTCAGATTTGTATGAATATTATTTCATTCAATATTCACAAGAAATATTATTTTCATTTAATATTCCTAAGGAATATTATATTCGCTCAATATTCGAAGGAATATTATTTTCGCTTTCATATTCGTAAGGGGTGTTATTTTTTCTTGAAATGATATTTTCTTTCAATATCATTATGTTGAAATATTGATCTAATTTTTTTTATCAAATTTGGAACTTTTCATGCTCGGGGTTATTATTCATGAGTTACAATTCATTTAGTACTATTAATGAAGCATGATGATTTTTTCAGGAATTTCTATCTTTTGGTATCGAGTTACTTATTCACGCTTATAAAGACTATTCACCTAGAAAAATAAAATTTTCTTCTTTTTGTCCAAGTTGTCTATTATGGTTACTATCTTTGATTATATCCATGTTTTGATCATTATTTTTGAATTTCGCTTCAAAATTGGTTATTTCAAGTATTATTGAACTTGGATAAACCGTAATCTAATCCTTAATATTTGATCTTTTATCCATCGGATTCATTCTATAAAATGTTTTTCATCCTCTACCCTAAATGATGATATAAATGAATATCTTTGCCTGTAGAAGGCAAAGATGAATGATTAATCGATGAATATCTTTGGCCCAGAGTGCAAAAGATGAATGATTACTCTCGATGAATATCTTTTGGCCCGTAGTGCAAAGATGAATGTGTGTTGAGATGAACATGACCAATCGCTGAAAGTCATCCGCGGGCCCTGTAGTGCATAGATGGACTTGGTATGATTATGACCAGGGATTATTCGGTATAATCATGACCGTAATGTTACAAATGATGTGGTAAAAGTCCTCATTGGCCCGTAGTGCATTGATGGACAATTTTTGGTATGATTATGGCAATGGATTCTCTTTAGCCGTAGTGCAAAGATGAATTGTTTTATAGCATGATCAGGACCGTTGATGAATACACGAATATCCTTGGCCCGTAGTACATGGATAATTCGTGATCGTGATACTAAAGAATATCCTTGGCCTGTAGTGCAGGGATTTAATGATGTGGATTATTTTTTTAGCTGAGTCTCAGCAATAAAGATTATGAAAAACTTTTTAAATCATAGAAGATAGTAGATTTTATAATTTACTTGACTCTTCTAATGGATTGTTTATTCCGCTGCAGTTGTTGATTTAAAACTTGTTGTCTATTATATTCTATCGGTTGTTATACTGTTGAAGACTAATGATAATTTGTTGTATATTATCTTAGTCATAATATTTCTTACTGGGCTAGTTGAGCTCACCCTTTCTTTCACTGTTTTCTTCAGGAAATGAGAATATAGCTGGGACTAGTCGGGGAATGGATTGACGGTCCAGATGGTTGCATTAGTAGTCCTCACTATTCTGTGAAATAGTGTATCAATAATTGTAATAAGGACTCCTTTTGAGTTTTTATACTCTCTATTAGACAATAGTTGTATTCAAACTCACAGTATATGTGTTGTCGTATTACTGAAGTTGTATTTATTTTTATACCATGTATTTGGCATGCATCGATAATGGGTTGGGTGGAATGGACCTATTTTGGGGGCATCTCAGTTGGTATCAAAGCTTAGGGATATGATCTCTTGCTGAGATGTGAGACAAGAACTATGAGGGGAGAGACGAAAAATTCTTTCGTTAGTATGACCTACCTAAGTTTATTTGGTATTTAATTGGCTCACGTAGTATAGGGATAATATGTTGCATGTCAATTAACCCTTGTTTTGTGTGGTGTGTTTAAAATGGCAAATTGAAAATGTTAATAATGGTGTGAATGAGATCAGTGGAGACACCTCTAATCACCAACCAAAGTTAATGTGATTAGAGATATCCATGTGGTGATTGAGGAATTAAAAGTTGCACTCAAGCTAGTATAAAGGTAAGCAACCGAGAGTGAGGAAGAAGAGGAACCCGAGGATGATTTATTAGAAGAACTTATTGATCAAAATGTAGAATTGCAAAATCGTATTCATGAGTTAGAAGAGCATCTTTGAAGAACAATGAAAGGTACGTAGAACAAAGGGATGCAATAATTCAAAATTGTATTACCGATGTCACGATGGTTGAATGTAAGCACTCTTTGGCGCAGAGTATACGATATTAAAGTCGGATTCTAAGAATTCAAATGTCAAGGAGCAATTTGAAAGAAAAAGTAATCGGACGAGTGAGAATGAAAGATCATGGGTAAAAATCGCATCACGACGCGTTGATACGGTGGAAAGAGAAGTCCGATCCAAGAAAGCTAAAATAGATGATATGTATTTCTCTTTTTCGACAGCAATTGGGAGAATCCAGCATCGGATTTTGAATTACCCTGACGAGGAATCGAACGAAGTTATCACGGGTTAGTTAATTATAAATTTTTGCGAAGTCTATACCTTATTAGATACCGGTTCTACCCATTCTTTTATCTCTCTTGCTTGCGCTCAACGTTTAAATTTGACTCCGGAGAAATTAGACTTTGACTTATCGGTTGAAACTCCGTTAGGAGAAACCTTCATTACATGTGATATCCAAGTCTTGGATGAGAGTCACAGTTGTGAATGATATTTCTATTGTTAATAAAACTCCTGACGTATTCTCGAGGGACTTCTTAGCCTACCCCTAGAACGTGAAATCGAATTTTGTATTGACCCCAGTACAAAACCCATTTCTAAAACTCTCAAATATTTCTTCACCTAAAACGAACGTATTATGCGCTGAAGACATTGGCTCGAGCTGTTGAAGATTACGATTATACCATTCAATACCATCGTGGGAAAAACGAACGTGGTAGCTAACGCATTGAGCAGGAGATCGTATGCGTTTACAAGTGCGAATATACGAACCTACGTGAGGATAGTAAATATCTGATTAAGCAAGCGATAAAGTTAAATTTGCTCAAGCTTATAGACCCGAGAAATGATGAATGTAAAGAAGAAGGTTCAAGAAAGGCGTTATTCTAGTGTTAAAGAGTCGATGAAGAGAGGAAATGTAAGACCCCAACTTTTAATGAATAAAACTAAATTTCCTTTATTTATTATTGTGATTAATAAGGTGTTAATTTGATATAATATTTTTAGTTATGGGTGAAATGTACAAATTTTCAAAATAAACAAGTGGTTATATAATATTCATTGTTGTCGGGAATATTCGTTTGGTCGTGGAATATTCTTTACATTGAGGAATATATTAAATACGACGGTAGCATCTATTTATGGGCCCCATAACGGATAAGCGTCGGATAAAGAAAAGCGAGAAAGTTTGGGTTGTTATAAATAATGAACGTAGTTATTCTGAATTAACATTGTTGGAATACCGGTGGTTAAAATACGATGTCTGGCATGGTTGCTGCGACAAGAAGCGGTATTACGCATGTATTTTGAATTATTGATCCTTACGTGAAGGCCTTACTCAATAATTGTCACAGTGAATTCTTATTCAATATTTTTTTATTGATTCAATAATTGCTACGTTGATATTTATATTATTGTTGTTTGATAATTGTCAACGCACATCATCTCCATTATCGGATCAATAATTCATATTATTTGGAATATTATTATTAGATAGCATTATTGGCAATGTCTAGAAAGTTACATCGAGGAGAGGTTTGGTCACCTAATTGCGCCAAGAAGGAGAAATCCTTATCGGAAAGCCCCCTCTTTCGCAGGAGCGATTTCTTTGTCGTAAATGTGATTCTGTAATATTATTTGTGAATAATTAATTATTAATTCATATGATAAGGAAATATTTATTTTATATGGATATAAATGATAGATTTATTTATATGGTTATTAATGAAGGAATTAATGTTGAGATGTTTTATCAGTATTTTGTCGGATTGGAAGTATTTAAAAATCATCCGTTTGTGGATTTGGAATTATTTTTACATTTGGAATTTGGAAAAACTCAAAGCTACAAAATTGTAGAGAATTCGATTTCGTGTGGAATGGACATAAAATTCGTATTTTTCTGATAAACGGGCTATTTTCTATGAATTATTAAAGTTTCTTATTATTATTTAAATGATAAAACATTTTGGAAAATTCTAGAATTGGTTGGTGAGAAATGTGCTCAATTGAATTTCAAATGTGGTGGGTGGCAATAATGTGTGTAAAGCCATCGGTAGTGAGTTAGTCTTCTATGGCGTTCTAAGCATTTTTCTATAAATAGGGTGCTTAGTTAGAATTGAAAAATCACACCAGAATTCATAAGTTTTCTCTATTTCTCTCTCTATATTATCGAGCGTATTCTTGTGAGTATTTTGATACTTTGAGTGTTGCTATACGGTGGAAGTTCCTTCAGCACTATATCCAATATTTCAGTCAGAAGTATTATCTTTTTGAGGTAAGGGATGTTATTTTCTTCGTAAGTGATTATTTCTTCAATATCATTATGCCGAAATATTAGTTGGAACTTTTTATCAAATTTGGAACTTTTCATGTCGGGGTTACTATTCATGAGTTACTATTCACGAGTCACTATTCATGAATTACTATTCACGAGTTACTATTCACGAGTACTACTCACGAAGCATGATGATTTTTCTTGTGGAATTTCTATCTTTTGGTGTCGGAGTTACTATTCACGTATACAACACTATTCACGTATACGGCACTATTCATCGAAAAATAAAATTTTCTTCTTTTGTCCAAGATGTCTATTATGTTTACTATCTTTGATTGTATCCATGTTTTGATCTTTATTCTTGAATTTTACTTCGAAATTGGTTATTATGGAGTATTATTGATGTTGGATAAACTGTAATATGAATCCCTAATATTTGATCTTTTATTTCACTGGATTCATTTTCTTTAATATATTTTTCATCATCCTCAGTCCTAAATGATGATATTACTGAATATCTTTGGCCTGTAGTGCAAAGATAAATGATTAACTGATGAATATCTTTGGCCTGTAGTGCAAAGATGAATGATTAGCTAATGAATATCTTTGGCCCGTAGTGCAAAGATGAGCAGGTATTGAGATGAACATGACCAACTGGTGATACAAATGAATATCTTTGGCCTGTAGTGCAAAGATGAATATTTGATTCAATATGTATATTGATTGATGTTACAGGGATAAAATATTGATGATGAACTTTTAAATCTTAGAAGATAGTATAATTCTTTCTCTACTTGACTCTTCTAATGGATTGCTTATTCCGCTGCAGTTGTTGATCTAAAACTTTTTGTCTATTATATTTTATCAGATTTTTCCCTGTTGAAGACTAATGATAATTTGTTGTATATTATCTTAGTCATAATATTTTCTTACTGGACTAGTTGAGCCCACCTTTCTTTCCTTTTATTCTCTTGAAATGAGAATATTCTTTGGGACTAGTCGGGGAATGGATGAAGCGGTCCGGATGGTTGCATTAGTAGTCCTCACTATTACGTGAAATAGCGTATCAATAATTGTAATGAGGACCCTTTTTGTTTTTATATCATCTATTAGACAATAGTTGTATTTAAACTCACGGTATATGTGTTGTCGTATTTTGCACGACAATTGTATTCTTGAAGTTGTATTTGTTTTTTGTACCATGTATTTGGCGACTCGAGAATGGGTTGGATGGAATGGACCTATTTTGGGGTTATCATGGTTGGTATCAAAGCTTAGGGATATGATCCTGGCTAAGATGTGAGACTAGAACTAGGAGGGAGAGATGGGAAATTCCTTGTTAGTATGACCTACTTAAGTTTGTTTGGTATTTATTTGGTAAATTGAGTATAGGGATAATATGTGACATGTCAATTAACCCTTATTTTGTTGCGGTGTTTGAAAATGGCATCTAAAAATGTTGTGATAAGCAATGAAGTATATGAGGCAGAGTTGAGTCACCCGGCGATCAATACCGAGGATAATGTGCATCGGGATGGAAATAATCCTCGGTGAACAATGATGCAAACCAAATGACGACGGCGAGTGCGTTTAGGAGCTTTTTAGAATTCATGCAACACCAAGCGAGAGAGACTCATTATTCATAATGTAGGTGGAAACAATGGCAACCCATGGTTGGTCACCATTAGCATGATTCAAGGCTGGGACCACCGGAGTTTTGGGGAAAGCCAGAACCACTTACGGCAGAGACGTGGATAAAGCAGATCACCAAGATATTTGATGTCTTGGGATGTTCCGAGGAGAAAAAGGTTCCCTTTGCCACCCTTATGTTGCGAGGAGAGGCTGATTACTGGTGGAAATCGGTAAAGCATACTCAACCTGCCGCACTGAAGATGTCTTGGGAGAAGTTCCAAGAATTGTTCAATGACAAGTACTTTCCCGAAAGTATTCGTCACATGAAGGAGGTTGAGTTCATCAAATTTGGAGAAAATAATATGAGCGTGTGTCGCGATCTGCGAAGCTAAGTTTGCGGAGTTATCCGATTTGCATCCCATTTGGTTGATAATGAGGAGCGAATGGCCACGAATGTTTACGTGAGGTTTGAAAACCGAAATACGTCGATACCTCATTTCTCACAAACTTTGTTTATATTAGGATGTTACGAATAGGGCTCAATTAGTGGAGCACGATAATGACCCATTGGCCAATAGAAGGATAACAAGCAACAACACGATAATAATCGTGCAGGGTGTAGCAGTCATTGAACAATGATAACCATCGTGGAGAAATTATCATGCGAAATGGTAACCGCCGGTGGGAATCATGGCCAAGATAATAGAAGAAATGATTCAAGTGGAAATTTCAAGAAGAGAAGATTCTGGAAGTAGCGGGAAGGCGTCGATATGACACCGACACCAACAACAAATTCTAGGGAGGAGAGCGGCCGTCGGGTTAGATGCTACGAGATGCGGAGAGAGAGGACATCTGAAGTCAAACTATTCACGACTTTCCAAGATATGTTTTAGTTGTGGAAAAAGCGGTCAGTCACATAGCTCGATTTTTTCTGCGGCGAAATCAAGTCTAGTTGGGGACGGTGGCACCTTAAAAGGTGGATCTGGACAAAACAAAATCGGTAGTTTTAGGAAGAAGCGTTTTTCGTGACTTCTCAAAAGCGCGAGTAACGACGAAGATAGCAGGTTAGTTAATTATAAATTCTTGTGAAGTACATACCTTATTGAATCTTTGGTTCTACCCATTATTCTATCTCTCTTGCTTACGCTCGATGTTTAAATTTAACTCTAGAGAAGTTAGACTTTGACTTATCGATTGAAACTTCATTAGTAGAAACCTTCATTTCATGTGTTATCCAAGTCTTGGATGAGAGTCACAGTTTTTAAATGATATTTCTATTGTTAATAAATCTCTTGGCGTATTCTCGAAGGACTTAGCCTACCCTAAAGTGTGAAATCAAATTTTGTATTATTGACGATTACAAAACCCATTTCTAAAACCTTAAATATTTCTTCAACCAAAGCGAGCGTATAATCGCATGAAAAGCGTTGGCTCATTTACATTGATGATTACGATCGTACCATTCAATACCATCGTGGGAAAAGGAAAGTTGTGGTGACAGCGTTGAGTAGAAGATCGTATGCATTTACGAGTGCGGTGTTGTTAACATAAAAAAAATCCATTCTATATGACTTCTGAATGATGAAGATAGAGTTAAAGACTCTAGGGACCCGTAAAGATAACGAATATCTGAGTAGAATCGACTTTAATCGATAAAGTTAAAATCGCTCGAAGCTTCCTGCACTTGGGGTGATGAATATAAAGAAGAAAGGCGCAAGAATCGTTATTCAGAAGTAAAAGTCGATGAAGAAGAAAGCTCAAGCCTTGATTTATTTGAAATCCTCGATCAAATAAAAAGCGTGGCTATAGACTCGCCTTAGCGCTAAGTATCTTGGCGTGTTCATGCGCGTTTTTCACGTATCGATGTTACGTAAATATTTGGGCGACCCAAACCACATTATTGCGTTAGAACAGGGCCGAGATAATAGAAGATTTAACGTCGAGGAGGTACTGTCAAGATCTTGGATAGGAAAGAGCATATCACATGCTGCGAAGGTTATACCACAAGTTAAGGTTTTGTGGAGAAACCATGCTATTGAAGAAATGATCCGGGAGTTGGAATCAAAAATGAAAGCGAGGTATCCTCATCTTTTCGATACACAGAATGCGTCGTCGATTTCGAGGGCGAAATTTCATAAGGAGAGGAGGTTGTAAGACCCCAACTTTTAATGAATAAAATCAAATTTCCTTTATTTATTATTGTGATTAATAAGGTGTTAATTTGATATAATATTTTAGTTATGGGTGAAATGTACAAATTTTCAAAATAAGCAAGTGGTTATATAATATTCATTGTTGTCGGGGAATATTAGTTTGGTCGTGGAATATTAAATGCGGCCAGTAGCATATTTGTGGGCCCATAACGAATAAGCTGTCGGGATGAAAAGCGATAAAGTTTGGGTTGTTATAAATACTTGGCGTAGTTATTACTGAATTAACCTTTGTTGAAATACCGGTGGTTAAAATACGATGTCTGGCATTGGTTGGTTACGATAGCACACGATATTGCATAATATTATTGAATTATTGATCTTTACGTGAAGACCTTTACTCGATAATTGTCACGGTAATTCTTGTTCAATATTTTATTTTATTGATTCAATAATTACTACGTTGATATTTATATTATTGTTGTTTTAATAATTGTCAACTTGCACATCATCTCCATTATCGGATCGATAATTCATATTATTTGGAATAATATTATTAGATAGCATTATTGGCAATGTCTAGAAAGTTACATCGAGGAGTGGTTTGGTCACTAATTAATGGCGCATGATGAGGAGAAATCCTTATCGAAAAGCCCCTCTTTCACAGGAGCGACTGGTTGTCATAAATGTGATTACGTAATATTATTTGTGAATAATTAATTATTGATTCATATGATAAGGAAATATTTATTTTATGTGGATATAAATGATGGATTTATTTATGTGGTTATTAATGAAGGAATTAATCTTTGAGATGTTTTATCGGTATTTTGTCGGATTGGAAGTATTTAAAAATCATCCAGTTTGTGGATTTGGGTATTTTATGTTTGGAATTTGGAAAAATTCAAAGCTACAAAGTTGTGAAAATTAGATTTAGGTGTGGAATGGACATAAAATTCATTTTTTACGATAAGCGAGCTATTTTCTATGAATTATTAAAGTTTACGATTATTGTTTAAATGATAAAATATTTTGGAAAATTCTAGAATTGGTTGGTGAGAAATGTGCTCAATTGAATTTCAAATGTGGTGGGTGGCAATAATAGTGAGGTAAAAGCCATCGGTGGTGAGTTAGTCTTCTATGGCGTTACAACCATTTTCCTATAAATAGGGTCTTAGTTAGAATTGAAAATCACACGAATTCATAAGTTTTCTCTCTTTCTCTCTATATTATCAAAGCGTATTCTTGTGAGTATTTTGATACTTTGAGTGTTCTTTATCTGATTGCAAGTTCCTTGACCTTATATCGATTATTCGACCCGAAGTATTATCTTTTTGAGGTAAGGGATGTTATTTTCTTCATAAGTGATATTATTTCTTGATATCATTATCTTGAAATATTAGTTGGAACTTTTATCAAATTTGGAACTTGTCGTATGGGGTTTCTTATTCATGAGTTCTTATTCACGAGTACTATTCACGAAGCATGATGATTTTTCTTATGAAATTTCTATCTTTTGGTGTGATTATTCTTATTCACGTATCGACACTTTATTCATAGAAAAATAAAATTTTCTTCTTTTGTCCGAGATGTCGATTATAGTTACTATCTTTGATTGTATCCATGTTTTGATCTTTATTCTAGAATTTTACTTCGAAATTGGTTATTATGGAGTATTATTGATCTTGGATAAACAGTAATATGAATCCCTAATATTTGATCTTTTATTTTACTGGATTCGTTTTCTTTAATATAATTTTCATCATACTCAGTCCTAAATGATGATATTACTGAATATCTTTGGCCTGTAGTGCAAAGATAAATGATTAACTGATGAATATCTTTGGCTTGTAGTGCAAAGATGAATGATTACCTAATGAACATCTTTGGCCCGTAGTGCGAAGATGAACAGGTATTGAGATGAACATGACCAACTTGTAAGACCCCAAATTTTATGAAATAAAAATATTCAATTTTTCTTATAATAACTATTCAGTAAATGGTTAAATTGATAAAAGGTTAAAGTTTAGGGTGATATATGAATTTTTTTCAAAATACACAAGTGGTTATAAAATATTCATTATTGTCAGGGAATATTTGTTTGAGTGCGTGGAATATTCTTTTACGTAGGGAATATTATTAGTATGTGGTATGACAATTTGTGGCCCCATAACGAATAATTGTCGAATAAAGAAAACGATAAATTTGAGTTTTTACAAATACTTGGCGTAGTTATTCTTAGTTAAACTTTGTTGGAATACCGGTGGTTAAAATACGATGTCTGGCGTTATTGCGATGGTTAGCGCGGTATTTGCGATTATTTTTGAATTATTGATTCTTACGTGAAGGCCTTTACTCAATAATTATTACGGTAATTCTTATTCAATATTTTATTTTATTGATTCAATAATTCTGCGTTGATTATTTATATTATTGTTGTTTTGATAATTATTCTTTGCGCGATATCTCTTTATCAGATCAATAATTCATATTATTTGAATAATATTATTAGATAGCATTATTGATAATGTCTAGATAGTTCTGTCAAGGAGAGGTTTGGTCACCTAATTGCGTGTCAGTAAGGAGAAATCCTTATCGGAAAGCCCCCTCTTTCCTGGGAGCGGCCTGGTTGTCATAATTGTGATTCTGTAATATTATTTGTGAATAATTAATTATTGATTCATATGATAAGGAAATATTTATTTTATGTGGATATAAATGATGGATTTATTTATGTGGTTATAATTGAAGGAATAAATATTGAGGAGTTTTATCAGTATTTTGTTGGATTGGAGGTATTAAAAGATCAAATCGGTGTTTTTAAAGCTTTATTGCGTGAGTTATAATTTTTAATCCAACCGTTGGATCGTTGTGTTTTTTGGATATGTTATACATATATAAGTTGAGTATATGTCCACAAATTTTGAATCGTTAAAAATGAACGTATGATTTGTTATGAATTTTAAGAGGTGACTGGTTCAGAAATTGTTGAAGTATCCGAATTTATCATTTTGGTGGAAAATTCTAGAATTGGTGAGCCCCACTTTTGGTTGGTGAGAAATGTGCTCAAATTGAATTTCAAATGTGGTGGTGGCAATAGTAGCAGGTAAAGCCATCAGGTAGCTGGTCAAGTCTGCTTCAGCGTGCTACCATTTTCCTAGAAATAGAGGGCTAAATTAAATTGAAAATCACACCAGAAATATAAGCTTTCTCTCTTTCTCTCTCTATATTATCAAGCGCATTCTTGTGAGTATTTTGATACTTTGAGTGTTGCTATAGGGTGCAAGTTCCTTGACTATATATCGATATTCGGTCGGAAGTCTGTCTTTTTGAGGTAAAGGGTATTATTTATTTCATATTACGAAGAGATATTATTTTTTCGTATTTGTATGAATATTATTTCATTCAATATTCACAAGAAATATTATTTTCATTTAATATTCTAAGAATATTATATTAGATTCAATATTAAAGAAAGGAATATTATTTTTCGTTTCATATTAAGTAAGAGGGTGTTATTTTCTTCATGAAATGATATTTTCTTTTGATATCATTATGTTGAAATATTGATCTAATTTTTTTATCAAATTTGGAACTTTTCATATGGGGTTATTATTCATGAGTTACAATTCACAGTACTATTAATGAAGCATGATGATTTTTCTTGTGGAATTTCTATCTTTTGGTATCGGAGATTCTTATTCACGTTTCTGACCTTTATTCATAGAAAAATAAAATTTTCTTCTTTTTGTCAAGTTGTCTATTATGGTTACTATCTTTGATTATATCCATGTTTTGATCATTATTTTTTGAATTACCTTCAAAATTGGTTATTTGAAGTATTATTGAACTTGGATAAAGTATGTCTGATAATCTTAATATTTGATCTTTTATCTTCTTGGATTCATTCTATAAAATGTTTTCATCATCCTGGGTCCTAAATGATGATACAAATGAATATCTTTGGCTTTGTAGTGCAAAGATGAATGATTAAGCGATGAATATCTTTGGCTTTTGTAGTGCAAAGATGAATGATTACGATGAATATCTTTGGGCGTGGTGCAAAGATGAGCAGTGTTGAGATGAACATGACCCATTTGTTGAAAGTCATACATGGCTGTAGTGCGTAGATGGACTTGGTATGATTATGACCGGGGTTATTGGTATAATCATGGCTTAGTAATGTTACAAATGATGTGGTAAAAGTCCTCGTTGGCGTAGTGCATTGATGGACAATTTTGAGTATGATTATGGCAATGGATTCTCTTTTAGCCGTAGTGCGAAGATGAATTGTTTTATAGCATGATCGGGGAATGGTTGATGAATACGAATATCCTTGGCCGTGGTACATGGATAATTACGTGATCGTGATCTTAAAGAATATCCTTGGCTTTGTAGTGCGGGGATTTAATGATGTGGATTATTTTTTAGTGAGTCTCGACAATAAAGATTATGAAAAACTTTTAAATCATAGAAGATAGTAGATTTTATAATTTACTTGACTCTTACAATGGATTATTTATTCATTGCGATTGTTGATTTAAAACTTGTTGTCTATTATTTACATCGGTTGTTATCTTTGTTGAAGACTAATGATAATTTGTTGTATATTATCTTAGTCATAATATTTCTTCTTGGGCTAGTTGAGCTCACCCTTTCTTTCCTTTGTTTTTTTTGAAATGAGAATATAAATTTGGGACTAGTCGGGGAATGGATTGACGGTCCAGATGGTTGCATTAGTAGTCCTCACTATTACGTGAAATAGTGTATCAATAATTGTAATAAGGACTCCTTTTGAGTTTTATACTCTCTATTAGACAATAGTTGTATTCAAACTCACGATTATATGTGTTGTCGTATTCTTTGAAGTTGTATTTATTTTTTATACCATGTATTTGGCGGTGATAATGGGTTGGGTGGAATGGACCTATTTTGGGGCATCTCGGTTAGTATCAAAGCTTAGGGATATGATCTCTTTATTTGAGATGTGAGACAAGAACTATGAGGGAGGCGAAAAATTCTTTTCGTTAGTATGACCTACCTAAGTTTATTTGGTATTTAATTGGTGGAATCGAGGAGTATAGGGATAATATGTTGCATGTCAATTAACCCTTGTTTTGTGGCGGTGTTTAAAATGGCATTTGAAAATGTTAATAATGGTGTGAATGAGGCCAGTGGAGACACCTCTAATCACTGACCCGAGGTTAATGTGATTAGAGATATCCATGTGGTGATTGAGGAATTAAAAGTTGCACTCAAGCTAGTCATGAAAGGTAGCAATGAGAGTGAGGAAGAAGAGGAACACGAGGATGATTTATTAGAAGAACTTATTGATCAAAATGTAGAATTGCAAAATCGTATTCATGAGTTAGAAGAGCATCTTTGAAGAAGCGGCGGTGATGCGTAGAACAAAAGGATGCAATAATTCAAAATTGTATTACCGATAATGCGATGGTTGAGCGAAGAAGCACTCTTTGGCGAGTATCGATATTAAAATTTGGATTCTAAAATTCAAATGTCGAGGAAGCGGTAAAAGAAGAAATGGCGGGCGAGTGAGAATGAAAGATGCATGGGTAAAAAGTGCATACGCACAGCGTTGATATAGTGGAAAGAAGTCCAGATCAAGAAAGCTAAAATAGATGATATGTATTTCTCTTTTTTAAATGACAATTGGGAGAATCCGACATCGGATTTTGAATTACCTGACGAGGAATCGAGCGAAGTTATCACGGGTTAGTTAATTATAAATTTTTGCGAAGTCTATACCTTATTGAATCTGGGGTTCTACCCATTCTTTTTATCTCTCTTGCTTGCGCTCAGCGTTTAAATTTGACTCAGGAGAAATTAGACTTTGACTTATCGGTTGAAACTCAGTTAGGAGAAACCTTCATTACATGTGATATCCAAGTCTTGGATGAAAGTCGCGATTGTGAATGATATTTCTATTGTTAATAAAACTCGGCGTATTCTCGAGGACTTTAGCCTACCCTAGAGCGTGAAATCGAATTTTGTATTGACCCGGTACAAAACCCATTTCTAAAACTCTCAAATATTTCTTCACCTAAAAGCGAGCGTATTATCTTATTTGAAGACATTGGCTCATTTGTTGAAGATTACGATTATACCATTCAATACCATCGTGGGAAAAGCGAGCGTGGTAGTAGCTAACGCATTGAAGCGGAGATCGTATCGTTTACAAGTGCTTGAATATCACGAACCTACGTGAGGATAGTAAATATCTGATTAGGCAAGCGATAAAGTTAAATTTGCTCAATTTATAGACCGGGAGCTGATGAATGTAAAGAAGAAGGTTCAAGAAGGCGTTATTCTAGAAGCAAGAGTCGATGAAGAGAGGAAATGTAAGACCCCAACTTTTTAATGAATAAAACTAAATTTCCTTTATTTATTATTGTGATTAATAAGGTGTTAATTTGATATAATATTTTAGTTATGGGTGAAATGTACAAATTTTCAAAATAAACAAGTGGTTATATAATATTCATTGTTGTCGGGGAATATTCGTTTGGTCGTGGAATATTCTTTCTGTTGGGGAATATATTAAATGCGACCAGTAGCATCTATTTGTGGGCCCATAGCGGATAAGCTATCGGATAAAGAAAGCGAGAAAGTTTGGGTTGTTATAAATACTTGGCGTAGTTATTCACAGATTAACAACTTTGTTGGAATACCGGATTGGT
The DNA here is from genome assembly GCA_020205605.1 of Panax ginseng. NCBI lineage: Eukaryota > Viridiplantae > Streptophyta > Magnoliopsida > Apiales > Araliaceae > Panax > Panax ginseng. The sequence goes on along the minus strand of CM035150.1, from coordinate 85,811,131 downwards.
TAAAATCTGATGTCTGGCATTGGTTGCGATGGCGCTTGCGGTATTACCTGATATTTTGAATTATTGATCCTTACGTGAAGGCCTTTACTCAATAATTGTCCACGGTAGATTCTTATTCAATATTTTTTTTTATTGATTCAATAATTGCTACGTTGATATTTATATTATTGTTGTTTGATAATTGTCACAATGCACGTCATCTCCATTATCGGATCGATAATTCATATTATTTGGAATATTATTATTAGATAGCATTATTGGCAATGTCTAGAAAGTTACATCGAGGAGAGGTTTGGTCACCTAATTGCTTGGCGCTTGATAAGGAGAAATCCTTATCGGAAGCCCCTCTCTCACAGGGCGACTCTTTATCGTAAATGTGATTACGTAATATTATTTGTGAATAATTAATTATTAATTCATATGATAAGGAAATATTTATTTTATATGGATATAAATGATAGATTTATTTATATGGTTATTAATGAAGGAATTAATGTTGAGATGTTTTATCAGTATTTTGTCGGATTGGAAGTATTTAAAATCATCCGTTTGTGGATTTGGGTATTTTACATTTGGAATTTGGAAAAACTCAAAGCTACAAAATTGTAGAAATTCGATTTACGTGTGGAATGGACATAAAATTCGTATTTTTACGATAAGCGGGCTATTTTCTATGAATTATTAAAGTTTCTTATTATTATTTAAATGATAAAACATTTTGGAAAATTCTAGAATTGGTTGGTGAGAAATGTGCTCAATTGAATTTCAAATGTGGTGGTGGCAATAGTATGTAGGTAAAAAGCCATCGGGTGGTGAGTTAGTCTTCTATGGCGTTCTAAGCATTTTTTCTATAAATAGGGTCTTAGTTAGAATTGAAAAATCACACGAGAATTCATAAGTTTTCTCTATTCTCTCTCTATATTATCGGCGTATTCTTGTGAGTATTTTGATACTTTGAGTGTTTCTTTATCTGATTGGAAGTTCCTTGACACTATATCGAATATTTCGATCGAAGTATTATCTTTTTGAGGTAAGGGATGTTATTTTCTTCGTAAGTGATTATTTCTTGATATCATTATCTTAGAAATATTAGTTGGAACTTTTTATCAAATTTGGAACTTTTCATATGGGGTTCTTATTCATGAGTTACTATTCACGAGTCACTTTATTCATGAATTACTATTCACGATTCTTATTCACGAGTACTACTCACGAAGCATGATGATTTTTCTTGTGGAATTTCTATCTTTTGGTGTAAGATTCTTATTCACGTATCTGACCACTTATTCACGTATCTGCCTTTATTCATCGAAAAAAAAAATTTTCTTCTTTTGTCAAGATGTCTATTATGTTTACTATCTTTGATTGTATCCATGTTTTGATCTTTATTCTTGAATTTTACTTGAAATTGGTTATTATGGAGTATTATTGATGTTGGATAAAGCTGTAATATGAATCCCTAATATTTGATCTTTTATTTCCTTTGGATTCATTTTCTTTAATATATTTTTCATCATCCTCGGTCTAAATGATGATATTCTTTGAATATCTTTGGCTGTAGTGCAAAGATAAATGATTAAGCGATGAATATCTTTGGCTGTAGTGCAAAGATGAATGATTAGCTAATGAATATCTTTGGCCCGTAGTGCGAAGATGATGGCGGTATTGAGATGAACATGACCCATTTGGTGATACAAATGAATATCTTTGGCTGTAGTGCAAAGATGAATATTTGATTCAATATGTATATTGATTGATGTTCTGAGGATAAAATATTGATGATGAACTTTTAAATCTTAGAAGATAGTATAATTCTTTCTCTACTTGACTCTTCTAATGGATTGCTTATTCCGCTGCAGTTGTTGATCTAAAACTTTTTGTCTATTATATTTTATCAGATTTTTCCCTGTTGAAGACTAATGATAATTTGTTGTATATTATCTTAGTCATAATATTTTCTTACTGGACTAGTTGAGCCCACCCTTTCTTTCACTGTTCTCTTCAGGAAATGAGAATATTGCTGGGACTAGTCGGGGAATGGATAGACGGTCCAGATGGTTGCATTAGTAGTCCTCACTATTCTGTGAAATAGCGTATCAATAATTGTAATGAGGACCCCTTTTGAGTTTTATATCATCATTAGACAATAGTTGTATTTAAACTCACGATATATATGTTGTCGTATTTTGCCACGACAATTGTATTCTTGAAGTTGTATTTGTTTTTGTACCATGTATTTGGCGACTCAAGAATGGGTTGGATGGAATGGACCTATTTTGGGGTTTTCCAGGTTGGTATCAAAGCTTAGGGATATGATCCTGGCTAAGATGTGAGACTAGAACTAGGAGGAGAGATGGGAAATTCAACCCATTTAGTATGACCTACTTAAGTTTGTTTGGTATTTATTTGGTCGGTCAGAGTATAGGGATAATATGTGACATGTCAATTAACCCTTATTTTGTTGCAGTGTTTGAAAATGGCATCTAAAAATGTTGTGATAAGCAATGAAGTATATGAGACCGGTTGAGTCACCAACGATCGATACCGAGGATAATGTGCATCGGGATGGAAATAATCCTCGGTGAACAGCGATGCAGACCAAATGACGAGCAATGATGCGTTTAGGAGCTTTTAGAATTCATGCGACACCAAGCGAGAGAGACTACTGTTCATAATGTAGGTGGAAACAATGGCAACCCATGGTTGGTCACCGCATTAGCGATTCAAGGAGGCTGGGACCACAGGAGTTTTGGGGCGAGAACCACTTACTGGCGAGAGGCGTGGATAAAGCGAGATCACCAAGATATTTGATGTCTTGGGATGTTCAGAGAGAAAAAGGTTCCCTTTGCCACCCTTATATGTTGCGAGGAGAGGTGATTCTTTGGTGGAAATCGGTAAAAGCATACTCGACTGCCTTGCTTTGAAGATGTCTTGGGAGAAGTTCAAGAATTGTTCAATGACAAGTACTTTCCGAAAGTATTACGTCACATGAAGGAGGTTGAGTTCATCAAGTGGAGAAAAATAATATGAGCGATGTCGCGATCTGAAGCTAAGTTTGCGGAGTTATCAGGTTGCATCCCATTTGGTTGATAATGAGGAGCGAATGACCACGAATGTTTCTGTGAGGTTTGAAACCGAAATCGTCGATACCTCATTTCTCACAAACTTTGTTTATATTAGGATGTTACGAATAGGGCTCAATTAGTGGAGCACGATAATGAGCCAGCCAATAGAAGGATAACAAGCAACAACACGATAATAATAAATGCAGGTGGCAGCGGTCGCGGAACAATGATAACCATCGTGGAGAAATTATCATGCAGAAATGGTAACCACTTGGTGGGAATCATGGCCGAGATAATAGAAGAAATGATTGAGTGGAAATTTCAAGAAGAAGATTCTGGAATGGCGGGAAGGCGTCGATACTTGACACCGACACCTGACAACAAATTCTAGGGAGGAGAGCGGCCGTCGATTTAGAATCTCTGAGATCACGGAGAGGAGGACATACAAGTCAAACTATTCCTGACTTTCAAGATATGTTTTAGTTGTGGAAAAAGCGGTCACATAGCTCGATTTTTTCTGCGGTGATGAAATCAAGTCTAGTTGGGACGGTGGCACTAAAAAGGTGAATCTGGACAAAACAAAGTCGGTAGTTTCGGGAAAGGCGTTTTTTCGTGACTTCTCAAAAAAGCGAAGTAACCCGACGAAGATAGCTTGCAGGTTAGTTAATTATAAATTCTTGTGAAGTCATACCTTATTGAATCTGGTTCTACCCATTATTCTCTCTCTCTCTTGCTTACATTTCGATGTTTAAATTTACTTTCTAGAGAAGTTAGACTTTGACTTATCGATTGAAACTTCATTAGTAGAAACCTTCATTTCATGTGTTATCCAAGTCTTGGATGAGAGTCCGATTTTTAAATGATATTTCTATTGTTAATAAATCTCTTGGCGTATTCTCGAAGGACTTCTTAGCCTACCCTAAAGTGTGAAATCAAATTTTGTATTGACCCCGATACAAAACCCATTTCTAAAACCATAAATATTTCTTCAACCAAAAGCGAGCGTATAATCGCATGAAGGCGTTGGCTCGGTACATTGATGATTACGATCGTACCATTGATACCATCGTGGGAAAAGGAAAGTTGTGGGCGGCGTTGAGTAGAAGATCGTATGCATTTCACGAGTGCGGTGTTGTTAACATAAAAAAAATCCATTCTATATGACTTACAAATGATGAAGATAGAGTTAAAGACTCTAGGGACCCACGTAAAGATAACGAATATCTGAGTAGAATCGACTTTAATCGATAAAGTTAAAATCGCTCAAGCTACACTGCTTTGGGTGATGAATATAAAGAAAGAAGGCTTGAGAATCGTTATTCTAGAAGTAAGAGTCGATGAAGAAGAAAGCTCAAGCCTTGATTTATTTGAAATCCTCGATCGAATAAAAGCGTGGCCTATAGACTCGCCTTAGCGCTAAGTATGCGGCGTGTTCATAGCGTTTTCACGTATCGATGTTACGTAAATATTTGGGCGACCCGAACCACATTATTGCGTTAGAACCAGATGAGAGATAGTAGAAGATTTAACGTCACGCTGAGGAGGTACCTGTCAAGATCTTGGATAGGAAAGAGCATGTCCTATGCACGAAGGTTATACCACAAGTTAAGGTTTTGTGGAGAAACCATGCTATTGAAGAAATGATCTGGGAGTTGGAATCAAAAATGAAAGCGAGGTATCCTCATCTTTTCGATACACCAGGTACGTACGTCAATTTCGAGGACGAAATTTCATAAGGAGAGGAGGTTGTAAGACCCCAACTTTTTAATGAATAAAATCAAATTTCCTTTATTTATTATTGTGATTAATAAGGTGTTAATTTGATATAATATTTTGGTTATGGGTGAAATGTACAAATTTTCAAAATAAGCAAGTGGTTATATAATATTCATTGTTGTCAGGGAATATTCGTTTGGTCGTGGAATATTAAATGCAATGGCCGGTAGCATGACTATTGTGGGCCCATATGTGAATAGCGTGGGATGAAGAAAAGCGATAAAGTTTGGGTTGTTATAAATACTTGGCAGGCGTAGTTATTACAATTAACAACTTTGTTGAAATACCGGTGGTTAAAATACGATGTCTGGCGTGGTTTGCGATGCTTTACTGATTATTGCATAATATTATTGAATTATTGATCTTTACGTGAAGAAGACTACTCAATAATTGTCACGGTGAATTCTTATTCAATATTTTATTTTATTGATTGATAATTACTACGTTGATATTTATATTATTGTTGTTTTAATAATTGTCTTTGCATCATCTCCATTATCGGATCGATAATTCATATTATTTGGAATAATATTATTAGATAGCATTATTGGCAATGTCTAGAAAGTTACGTCGAGGAGTGGTTTGGTCACCTAATTGCTTGGCCCGATGAGGAGAAATCCTTATCGAAAAGCCCCTCTTTCACAGGAGCGACTGGTTGTCATAAATGTGATTACAGTAATATTATTTGTGAATAATTAATTATTGATTCATATGATAAGGAAATATTTATTTTATGTGGATATAAATGATGGATTTATTTATGTGGTTATTAATGAAGGAATTAATCTTTGAGATGTTTTATCGAGTATTTTGTCGGATTAGAAGTATTTAAAATCATCAGTTTGTGGATTTAGGGTATTTTATGTTTGGAATTTGGAAAAATTCAAAGCTACAAAGTTGTGAGAATTCGATTTAAGTGTGGAATGGACATAAAATTCATTTTTTTACGATAAGCGAGCTATTTTCTATGAATTATTAAAGTTTACGATTATTGTTTAAATGATAAAATATTTTGGAAAATTCTAGAATTGGTTGGTGAGAAATGTGCTCAATTGAATTTCAAATGTGGTGGGTGGCAATAGTGTGAGTAAAGCCATCGGTGGTGAGTTAGTCTTACATGGCGTTAACCATTTTCTATAAATAGGGTCTTAGTTAGAATTGAAAATCACACGAATTCATAAGTTTTCTCTCTTTCTCTCTATATTATCAAGCGTATTCTTGTGAGTATTTTGATACTTTGAGTGTTTGCTATCTGGTGCAAGTTCCTTGACACTATATCCGATATTCGACCCGAAGTATTATCTTTTTGAGGTAAGGGATGTTATTTTCTTCATAAGTGATATTATTTCTTGATATCATTATCTTGAAATATTAGTTGGAACTTTTATCAAATTTGGAACTTGTCGTATAGGGAGTTCTTATTCATGAGTTTCTTATTCACGAGTCTTATTCACGAAGCATGATGATTTTTCTTATGAAATTTCTATCTTTTGGTGTCGATTATTCTTATTCACGTATACGACCTTATTCATAGAAAAATAAAATTTTCTTCTTTTGTCCAAGATGTCAATTATAGTTCTTATCTTTGATTGTATCCATGTTTTGATCTTTATTCTAAATTTTACTTGAAATTGGTTATTATGGAGTATTATTGATCTTGGATAAGCGGTAATATGAATCCTAATATTTGATCTTTTATTTCTTGGATTCGTTTTTCTTTAATATAATTTTCATCATACTCGGTCTAAATGATGATATTCTTGAATATCTTTGGCTTTTGTAGTGCAAAGATAAATGATTAACTGATGAATATCTTTGGCTTGTAGTGCAAAGATGAATGATTACCTAATGAACATCTTTGGCCCGTAGTGCGAAGATGAACAGGTATTGAGATGAACATGACCCGACTTGTAAGACCCCAAATTTTATGAAATAAAAATATTCAATTTTCTTATAATAACTATTGGTAAATGGTTAAATTGATAAAAGGTTAAAGTTTAGGGTGATATATGAATTTTTTTTCAAAATACAGTGGTTATAAAATATTCATTATTGTCGGGGAATATTTGTTTGGTCGTGGAATATTCTTTACGCCGGGGAATATTAGTATGGCCAGTATGACAATTTGTGGCCCATGCTTGAATAATTGTCGAATAAAAAAGCGATAAATTTGAGTTTTTACAAATAGCAGGCGTAGTTATTCTTAGTTAAACTTTGTTGGAATACGGTGGTTAAAATCGATGTCTAGCGTTATTGCGATGATGCACGCGGTATTACTGCGGTATTTTTGAATTATTGATTCTTACGTGAAGGCCTTTACTCAATAATTATTACGGTAATTCTTTATTCAATATTTTATTTTATTGATTCAATAATTCTGCGTTGATTATTTATATTATTGTTGTTTTGATAATTTATTCTTTTACGATATCTCCTTTATCGGATCGATAATTCATATTATTTGAATAATATTATTAGATAGCATTATTGATAATGTCTAGAAAGTTACATCGAGGAGAGGTTTGGTCACTAATTGCGTGTCGATGAGGAGAAATCTTATCGGAAAGCCCCCCTGCTCACAGGGCGGCTTTGGTTGTCATAATTGTGATTACGTAATATTATTTGTGAATAATTAATTATTGATTCATATGATAAGGAAATATTTATTTTATGTGGATATAAATGATGGATTTATTTATGTGGTTATAATTGAAGGAATAAATATTGAGGAGTTTTATCGATTATTTTGTTGGATTGGAGGTATTAAAGATCGAATCGATTGTTTTAAAGCTTTATTCGTGAGTTATAATTTTTAATCCAATAGTTGGATCGTTGTGATTTTTGGATATATTATACATATATAAGTTGAGTATATGTCCACAAATTTTGAATCGTTAAAAATGAGCGTATGATTTGTTATGAATTTTAAGAATATTTGGTTAGAGAAATTGTTGAAGTATAAATTTATCATTTTGGTGGAAAATTCTAGAATTGGTGAGCCCCACTTTTGGTTGGTGAGAAATGTGCTCAAATTGAATTTCAAATGTGGTGGTGGCAATAGTAGCGAGTAAAGCCATCGGGTGGTAGTCAAGTGCGCTTGACGTCTTTACCATTTTCACAGAAATAGAGAGGCTAAATTAAATTGAAAATCACACAGAAATATAAGCTTTCTCTCTTTCTCTCTCTATATTATCAAGCGCATTCTTGTGAGTATTTTGATACTTTGAGTGTTGCTATAGGGTGCAAGTTCCTTCAGCACTATATCCAGTATTCCAGTCAGAAGTCCTGTCTTTTTGAGGTAAGGGGTATTATTTATTTCATATTCTGAAGAGATATTATTTTTCGTATTTGTATGAATATTATTTCATTCAATATTCACAAGAAATATTATTTTCATTTAATATTCCTAAGGAATATTATATTCGTTCAATATTCGAAAGGAATATTATTTTCGTTTCATATTAAGTAAGGGGTGTTATTTTCTTACATGAATGATATTTTCTTTCGATATCATTATGTTGAAATATTGATCTAATTTTTTTATCAAATTTGGAACTTTTCATATCGGGTTATTATTCATGAGTTACAATTCAAATCTTATTAATGAAGCATGATGATTTTTTCTTGTGGAATTTCTATCTTTTGGTATCGGAGATTCTTATTCACGTTTACGTACTATTCTTAGAGAAAATAAAATTTTCTTCTTTTTGTCAAGTTGTCTATTATGGTTACTATCTTTGATTATATCCATGTTTTGATCATTATTTTTGAATTACCTTCAAAATTGGTTATTTGAGTATTATTGAACTTGGATAAAAGTATGTCTGAATCCTTAATATTTGATCTTTTATCTTACTGGATTCATTCTATAAAATGTTTTTCATCATCCTCAGTCCTAAATGATGATACAAATGAATATCTTTGGCCTGTAGTGCAAAGATGAATGATTAACTGATGAATATCTTTGGCCTGTAGTGCAAAGATGAATGATTACCTGATGAATATCTTTGGCCGTAGTGCAAAGATGAGCAGTGTTGAGATGAACATGACCATTTGTTGAAAGTCATACGTGGCTGTAGTGCATAGATGGACTTGGTATGATTATGACCGGGGATTATTAGGGGTATAATCATGTAGTAGTAATATACAAATGATGTGGTAAAAGTCCTCGTTGGCGTAGTGCATTGATGGACAATTTTGGTATGATTATGGCAATGGATTCTCTTTAGTAGTAGTGTGAAGATGAATTGTTTTATAGCATGATCGGGAATGGTTGATGAATACTACGAATATCCTTGGCGTAGTACATGGATAATTCGTGATCGTGATCTTAAAGAATATCCTTGGCACATGTAGTGCGGGGATTTAATGATGTGGATTATTTTTTTGGTGAGTCTAAATAATAAAGATTTATGAAAACTTTTAAATCATAGAAGATAGTAGATTTTATAATTTACTTGACTCTTACAATGGATTGTTTATTAAGCTGCGATTGTTGATTTAAAACTTGTTGTCTATTATTTTTATCGGTTGTTATCTTTATTTGAAGACTAATGATAATTTGTTGTATATTATCTTAGTCATAATATTTCTTCTTTGGGCTAGATTGAGCTCACCCTTTCTTTCCTTTTGTTTTCTTGAAATGAGAATATAATTTGGGGACTAGTCGGGGAATGGATTAATGGTCGAGGATGTTTGCATTAGTAGTCCTCACTATTACGTGAAATAGTGTATCAATAATTATAATAAGGACTCCTTTTGAGTTTTTTATACTCTCTATTAGACAATAGTTGTATTCAAACTCACGGTATATATGTGTTGTCAGTATTCTTTGAAGTTGTATTTATTTTTTATACCATGTATTTGGCGTGATAATGGGTTGGGTGGAATGGACCTATTTTGGGGGCATCTCAGTTGGTATCAAAGCTTAGGGATATGATCTCTTGCTGAGATGTGAGACAAGAACTATGAGGGGAGAGACGAAAAATTCTTTCGTTATTATGACCTACCTAAGTTTATTTGGTATTTAATTGGTCGGTCAGAGTATAGGGATAATATGTTGCATGTCGATTAACCCTTGTTTTGTGGCGGTGTTTAAAATGGCGGTGAAAATGTTAATAATGGTGTGAATGAGGCCAGTGGAGACACCTCACAATCACTGACCGAGTTAATGTGATTAGAGATATCCATGTGGTGATTGAGGAATTAAAAGTTGCACTCAAGCTAGTCATGAAAGTACTTATTTGAGAGTGAGGAAGAAGAGGAACACGAGGATGATTTATTAGAAGAACTTATTGATCAAAATGTAGAATTGCAAAATCGTATTCATGAGTTAGAAGAAGCATCTTTGAAGAAAGCGGCGGTGATTGCGTAGAACAAAAGGATGCAATAATTCAAAATTGTATTACCGATGTGCGATGGTTGAAACGAAGCACTCTTTGGCGAGTATCACGATATTAAAATTTGGATTCTAAGAATTCAAATGTCGAGGCGGTGAAAGAAGAAATGGCGGGCGAGTGAGAATGAAAGATGCATGGGTAAAAGTGCGCGCGCAGCGTTGATATGGTGGAAAGAAGTAGATCCAAGAAAGCTAAAATAGATGATATGTATTTCTCTTTTTCGAATGACAATTGGGAGAATCGACATCGGATTTTGAATTACCACGACGAGGAATCGAGCGAAGTTATCACAGGTTAGTTAATTATAAATTTTTGCGAAGTCATACCTTATTGAATCTGGGGTTCTACCCATTCTTTTATCTCTCTTGCTTGCGCTCAGCGTTTAAATTTGACTCAGGAGAAATTAGACTTTGACTTATCGGTTGAAACTCAGATTAGGAGAAACCTTCATTACATGTGATATCGAGTCTTGGATGAGAGTCACGATTGTGAATGATATTTCTATTGTTAATAAAACTCTCGGCGTATTCTCGAGGGACTTCTAGCCTACCCTAGAGCGTGAAATCGAATTTTGTATTGACGGATACAAAACCCATTTCTAAAACTCTCAAATATTTCTTCACCTAAAGCGAGCGTATTGTCTTATTTGAAGACATTGGCTCAGTTGTTGAAGATTACGATTATACCATTGATACCATCGTGGGAAAAAGCGAGCGTGGTAGCTAACGCATTGAGCGGGGAGATCGTATCGTTTACAAGTCTTGAATATCTGAACCTACGTGAGGATAGTAAATATCTGATTAGAGCCAAGCGATAAAGTTAAATTTGCTCAAGCTATAGACGGGGTGATGAATGTAAAGAAGAAGGTTCAAGAAAGGCGTTATTCTAGAAGCGAAGTCGATGAAGAGAAATGTAAGACCCCAACTTTTAATGAATAAAACTAAATTTCCTTTATTTATTATTGTGATTAATAAGGTGTTAATTTGATATAATATTTTAGTTATGGGTGAAATGTACAAATTTTCAAAATAAACAAGTGGTTATATAATATTCATTGTTGTCGGAGAATATTAGTTTGGTAAGTGGAATATTCTTTACATTTGGGGAATATATTAAATGCTGATGGCGCATCTATTTATGGGCCCCATAACGGATAAGCTATATCGGATAAAGAAAAGCGAGAAAGTTTGGGTTGTTATAAATAACTTGGTACGTAGTTATTTATCGAATTAACCAACATTGGAATACCCGGTGGTTAAAATACGATGTCTGGCGTGGTTGTTGCGATGCGCACGGTATTGCTGATATTTTTGAATTATTGATCCTTACGTGAAGGCCTTTACTCAATAATTGTCACGGTGAATTCTTATTCAATATTTTTTATTGATTGATAATTCTTCGTTGATATTTATATTATTGTTGTTTGATAATTGTCCTTTACATCATCTCCATTATCGGATCAATAATTCATATTATTTGGAATATTATTATTAGATAGCATTATTGGCAATGTCTAGAAAGTTACATCGAGGAGAGGTTTGGTCACCTAATTGCGCTTGATGAGGAGAAATCCTTATCGGAAAGCCCCCTCTCACGAGGAGCGACTCTTTGTCGTAAATGTGATTACGTAATATTATTTGTGAATAATTAATTATTAATTCATATGATAAGGAAATATTTATTTTATATGGATATAAATGATAGATTTATTTATATGGTTATTAATGAAGGAATTAATGTTGAGATGTTTTATCGGTATTTTTGCCGGATTGGAAGTATTTAAAATCATCCAGTTTGTGGATTTGGGTATTTTACATTTGGAATTTGGAAAAACTCAAAGCTACAAAATTGTAGAAATTCGATTTAAGTGTGGAATGGACATAAAATTCGTATTTTTACGATAAGCAGGCTATTTTCTATGAATTATTAAAGTTTCTTATTATTATTTAAATGATAAAACATTTTGGAAAATTCTAGAATTGGTTGGTGAGAAATGTGCTCAATTGAATTTCAAATGTGGTGGTGGCAATAATGTGAGTAAAGCCATCGGTGTGAGTTAGTCTTCTATGGCGTTACAAGCATTTTTCTATAAATAGGGTCTTAGTTAGAATTGAAAAATCACACAGGAATTCATAAGTTTTCTCTATTTCTCTCTCTATATTATCGGCGTATTCTTGTGAGTATTTTGATACTTTGAGTGTTCTTTATCGATTGGAAGTTCCTTGACACTATATCGATATTTCGATCGGAAGTATTATCTTTTTGAGGTAAGGGATGTTATTTTCTTAAGTAAGTGATTATTTCTTGATATCATTATCTTAGAAATATTAGTTGGAACTTTTTATCAAATTTGGAACTTTTCATGTCGGGGTTCTTTATTCATGAGTTCTTATTCACGAGTCCTTATTCATGAATTACTATTCACGATTCTTATTCACGAGTCTACTCTCATGAAGCATGATGATTTTTCTTGTGGAATTTCTATCTTTTGGTGTGATTCTTTTATTCACGTATCTGACACTATTCACGTATCTGGCACTATTCATCGAAAAATAAAATTTTCTTCTTTTGTCAAGATGTCTATTATGTTTACTATCTTTGATTGTATCCATGTTTTGATCTTTATTCTTGAATTTTACTTGAAATTGGTTATTATGGAGTATTATTGATGTTGGATAAAGCGTAATATGAATCCCTAATATTTGATCTTTTATTTCTTTGGATTCATTTTCTTTAATATATTTTTCATCATCCTGGGTCCTAAATGATGATATTCTTTGAATATCTTTGGCACATGTAGTGCAAAGATAAATGATTAAGCGATGAATATCTTTGGCTTTGTAGTGCAAAGATGAATGATTAGCTAATGAATATCTTTGGGCAGTAGTGCGAAGATGAGCGGTATTGAGATGAACATGACCAATTTGGTGATACAAATGAATATCTTTGGCTTTTGTGGTGCAAAGATGAATATTTGATTCAATATGTATATTGATTGATGTTACTGAGGATAAAATATTGATGATGAACTTTTAAATCTTAGAAGATAGTATAATTCTTTCTCTCTTGACTCTTACAATGGATTGCTTATTCCATTTGCGAGTTGTTGATCTAAAACTTTTTTGTCTATTATATTTTATCAGATTTTTCCTGTTGAAGACTAATGATAATTTGTTGTATATTATCTTAGTCATAATATTTTCTTCTTGGACTAGTTGAGCCCACCTTTTTCTTTCAACATTATTCTCTTGAGGAAATGAGAATATTCTTTGGGACTAGTCGGGGAATGGATAGACGGTCCAGATGGTTGCATTAGTAGTCCTCACTATTCTGTGAAATAGCGTATCAATAATTGTAATGAGGACCCCTTTTGAGTTTTTATACTGTCTATTAGACAATAGTTGTATTTAAACTCACAGTATATGTGTTGTCGTATTTTGCACGACAATTGTATTACTGAAGTTGTATTTGTTTTTGTACCATGTATTTGGCGACTCAGAATGGGTTGGATGGAATGGACCTATTTTGGGGTTGTCGCAGTTGGTATCAAAGCTTAGGGATATGATCCCTGGCTAAGATGTGAGACTAGAACTAGGAGGGGAGAGATGGGAAATTCCTTCGCTAGTATGACCTACTTAAGTTTGTTTGGTATTTATTTGGTCGGTCAGAGTATAGGGATAATATGTGACATGTCAATTAACCCTTATTTTGTTGCAGTGTTTGAAAATGGCATCTAAAAATGTTGTGATAAGCAATGAAGTATATGAGAGACGTTGAGTCACCAACGATCGATACCGAGGATAATGTGCATCGAGGATGGAAATAATCCTCGGTGAACAAATGATGCTGACCGAATGACGAGCAACGACAATGCGTTTAGGAGCTTTTAGAATTCATGCGACACCAACGAGAGAGACTCTACATTCATAATGTAGGTGGAAACAATGGCAACCCATGGTTGGTCACCCATTAGCGATTCGAGGCTGGGACCACAGGAGTTTTGGGGAAAGCGGAACCACTTACTGGCGAGGCGTGGATAAGCGAGATCACCAAGATATTTGATGTCTTGGGATGTTCCGAGGAGAAAAAGGTTCCTTTGCCACCCTTATGTTGCGAGGAGAGGCGATTCTTGGTGGAAATCGGTAAAAGCATACTCAACTGCCTTGAAGATGTCTTGGGAGAAGTTCAAGAATTGTTCAATGACAAGTACTTTCCGAAAGTATTAAATCACATGAAGGAGGTTGAGTTCATCAAAGTGGAGAAAAATAATATGAGCGATGTCATGATCTGAAGCTAAGTTTGCGGAGTTATCCAGATTTGCATCCCATTTGGTTGATAATGAGGAGCGAATGACCACGAATGTTTCTGTGAGGTTTGAAGAGCGAAAATCGTCGATACCTCATTTCTCACAAACTTTGTTTATATTAGGATGTTACGAATAGGGCTCGATTAGTGGAGCGCGATAATGAGCCCGCCCCAATAGAAGGATAACAAGCAACAACACGATAATAATAAATGCACTGGTAGCAGCGATCGTGGAACAATGATAACCATCGTGGAGAAATTATCATGCGAAATGGTAACCACCGGTGGGAATCATGGCAAGATAATAGAAGAAATGATTAGTGGAAATTTCAAGAGAGAAGATTCTGGAGATGGCGGGAAGGCGTCGATGCTTGACACCGACACCAATGACAAATTCTAGGGAGGAGAGCGGCCGAAGTCGGTTAGATCACTGAGAGATGCGGAGAGGAGGACATACAAGTCAAACTATTCGCGACTTTCCAAGATATGTTTTAGTTGTGGAAAAGGCGGTCCACATAGCTCGATTTTTCTGCGTGAAATCAAGTCTAGTTGGGACGGTGGCACTAAAAGGTGGATACTGGACAAAACAAAGTCGGTAGTTTTAGGAAGGCGTTTTTCGTGACTTCTCGAAAAGCGAGTAACTTGACGAAGAAGATATGCAGGTTAGTTAATTATAAATTCTTGTGAAGTCTATACCTTATTGAATCTTGGTTACACCCATTATTTATCTCTCTTAACTTACGCTCAATGTTTAAATTTAACTCTAGAGAAATTAGACTTTGACTTATCGATTGAAACTTCATTAGTAGAAACCTTCATTTCATGTGTTATCCAAGTCTTGGATGAGAGTCACAGTTTTTAAATGATATTTCTATTGTTAATAAATCTCTTGACGTATTCTCGAAGGACTTCTTAGCCTACCCCTAAAGTGTGAAATCAAATTTTGTATTGACCCCAGTACAAAACCCATTTCTAAAACCCTTAAATATTTCTTCAACCAAAACGAACGTATAATGCGCCAAAGACGTTGGCTCGAGCTGTTGATGATTACGATCGTACCATTCAATACCATCGTGGGAAAAGGAAAGTTGTAGCTGACGCGTTGAGTAGAAGATCGTATGCATTTACGAGTGCGGTGTTGTTAACATAAAAAAAAATCCATTCTATATGACTTACAAATGATGAAGATAGAGTTAAAGACTCTAGGGACCCACGTAAAGATAACGAATATACGAGTAGAATCGACTTTAATCGATAAAGTTAAAATCGCTCAAGCTACACACTGGAGCTGATGAATATAAAGAAGAAGGCGCAAGAATGCGTTATTCTAGAAGTAAGAGTCGATGAAGAGAAGAAAGCTCAAGCCTTGATTTATTTGAAATCCTCGATCAAATAAAAGCGTGGCTATAGACCGCCTGCTTATTTAAGTATCTTGGCGTGTTCATAGCGTTTTTCACGTATCGATGTTACGTAAATATTTGGGCGACCCAAACCACATTATTGCGTTAGAACCGGGACGAGATAGTAGAAGATTTAACGTGCGAGGAGGTACTGTCAAGATCTTGGATAGGAAAAGAGCATATCATGCGAAGGTTATACCACAAGTTAAGGTTTTGTGGAGAAACCATCTTTATTGAAGAAATGATCCAGGAGTTGGAATCAAAAATGAAAGCGAGGTATCCTCATCTTTTCGATACACGAGTCGTCGTCAATTCGAGGGACGAAATTTCATAAGGAGAGGAGGTTGTAAGACCTGACTTTTTAATGAATAAAATCAAATTTCCTTTATTTATTATTGTGATTAATAAGGTGTTAATTTGATATAATATTTTTAGTTATGGGTGAAATGTACAAATTTTCAAAATAAGCAAGTGGTTATATAATATTCATTGTTGTCGGGGAATATTAGTTTGGTGGTGGTGGAATATTAAATGCGGTGGTAGATTATTTAATGGGCCCCATAACGAATAAGCTGTGGGATGAAGAAAGCGATAAAGTTTGGGTTGTTATAAATACTTGGGCGTAGTTATTCACAATTAACCTTTGTTGAAATACCCGGTGGTTAAAATACGATGTCTGGCGTGCATTGGTTGCGCGATGCTTGCATGATATTGCATAATATTATTGAATTATTGATCTTTCACGTGAAGACACTTTACTCGATAATTGTCACGGTTAATTCTTATTCAATATTTTATTTTATTGATTCAATAATTACTACGTTGATATTTATATTATTGTTGTTTTAATAATTGTCCTTTGCGCATCATCTCCATTATCGGATCAATAATTCATATTATTTGGAATAATATTATTAGATAGCATTATTGGCAATGTCTAGAAAGTTACTGTCGAGAGTGGTTTGGTCACCTAATGTCTTGTGAGTAAGGAGAAATCCTTATCGAAAAGCCCCTCTTTCACAGAAGCGACTGGTTGTCATAAATGTGATTACGTAATATTATTTGTGAATAATTAATTATTGATTCATATGATAAGGAAATATTTATTTTATGTGGATATAAATGATGGATTTATTTATGTGGTTATTAATGAAGGAATTAATCTTTGAGATGTTTTATCGATTATTTTGTCGGATTAGAAGTATTTAAAAATCATCCGTTTGTGGATTTGGGTATTTTTATGTTTGGAATTTGGAAAAATTCAAAAGCTACAAAGTTGTGAGAATTCGATTTAGTGTGGAATGGACATAAAATTCATTTTTACGATAAGCGAGCTATTTTCTATGAATTATTAAAGTTTCGATTATTGTTTAAATGATAAAATATTTTGGAAAATTCTAGAATTGGTTGGTGAGAAATGTGCTCAATTGAATTTCAAATGTGGTGGGTGGCAATAATATGTGGTAAAAGCCATCGGTAGCGAGTTAGTCTTACATGGCGTTCTAACCATTTTTCTATAAATAGGGGTGCTTAGTTAGAATTGAAAATCACACCGAAATTCATAAGTTTTCTCTCTTTCTCTCTCTATATTATCAAGCGTATTCTTGTGAGTATTTTGATACTTTGAGTGTTCTTTATCTGGTGCAAGTTCCTTGACACTATATCCGATATTCGACGAAGTATTATCTTTTTGAGGTAAGGGATGTTATTTTCTTCATAAGTGATATTATTTCTTGATATCATTATCTTAGAAATATTAGTTGGAACTTTTTATCAAATTTGGAACTTGTCATGTCGGGGTTACTATTCATGAGTTACTATTCACGAGTACTATTCACGAAGCATGATGATTTTTCTTATGAAATTTCTATCTTTTGGTGTCGGTGTTACTATTCACGTATACGGCACTATTCACCGAAAAATAAAATTTTCTTCTTTTGTCCAAGATGTCAATTATGGTTACTATCTTTGATTGTATCCATGTTTTGATCTTTATTCTAGAATTTTACTTCGAAATTGGTTATTATGGAGTATTATTGATCTTGGATAAACAGTAATATGAATCCCTAATATTTGATCTTTTATTTTACTGGATTCGTTTTCTTTAATATAATTTTCATCATACTCAGTCCTAAATGATGATATTACTGAATATCTTTGGCCTGTAGTGCAAAGATAAATGATTAACTGATGAATATCTTTGGCTTGTAGTGCAAAGATGAATGATTACCTAATGAACATCTTTGGCCCGTAGTGCGAAGATGAACAGGTATTGAGATGAACATGACCAACTTGTAAGACCCCAAATTTTATGAAATAAAAATATTCAATTTTTCTTATAATAACTATTCAGTAAATGGTTAAATTGATAAAAGGTTAAAGTTTAGGGTGATATATGAATTTTTTTCAAAATACACAAGTGGTTATAAAATATTCATTATTGTCAGGGAATATTTGTTTGGTCGTGGAATATTCTTTCTGTCGGGGAATATTCGTATGACGGCGCAGCAATTTGTGGCCCCATAACGAATAATTGTCGAATAAAGAAAACGATAAATTTGAGTTTTTACAAATAACGGCGTAGTTATTCTACGAATTAAACTTTGTTGGAATGCCGGTGGTTAAAAAATCTCGATGTCTGGCGTTATTGCCGCGATGTAGCTACGGTATTGCAGCGATATTTTTGAATTATTGATTCTTACGTAAGAAGGCCTTTACTCAATAATTATTACGGTAATTCTTTATTCAATATTTTATTTTATTGATTCAATAATTCTTGCGTTGATTATTTATATTATTGTTGTTTGATAATTATTCTTTTTTGATATCTCCTTTATCGGATCGATAATTCATATTATTTGAATAATATTATTAGATAGCATTATTGATAATGTCTAGAAAGTTCTGTCAATGAGAGGTTTGGTCACCTAATTGCGTGTCAGTAAGGAGAAATCCTTATCGGAAGCCCCCTTTCTCAGGGAGGCGGCACTGGTTGTCATAATTGTGATTCTGTAATATTATTTGTGAATAATTAATTATTGATTCATATGATAAGGAAATATTTATTTTATGTGGATATAAATGATGGATTTATTTATGTGGTTATAATTGAAGGAATAAATATTGAGGAGTTTTATCAGTATTTTGTTGGATTGGAGGTATTAAAAGATCAAATCGGTGTTTTTAAAGCTTTATTGCGTGAGTTATAATTTTAATCCAATGAGTTGGATCGTTGTGTTTTTTGGATATGTTATACATATATAAGTTGAGTATATGTCCACAAATTTTGAATCGTTAAAATGAGCGTATGATTTGTTATGAATTTTAAGAGGTGGTTGGTTAGAGAAATTGTTGAAGTATCCAAGAATTTATCATTTTGGTGGAAAATTCTAGAATTGGTGAGCCCCACTTTTGGTTGGTGAAATGTGCTCAAATTGAATTTCAAATGTGGTGGTGGCAATAGTAGCGAGTAAAAACCATCATGGTAATTTGGTCAAGTCTACTTGACGTCTTTACCATTTCCTAGAAATAGAGGGCTAAATTAAATTGAAAATCACACCAGAAATATAAGCTTTCTCTCTTTCTCTCTCTATATTATCAAGCGCATTCTTGTGAGTATTTTGATACTTTGAGTGTTCTTTATAGGGTCTGAGTTCCTTGAGACTATATCCGATTATTCGATCGGAAGTCCTGTCTTTTTGAGGTAAGGGGTATTATTTATTTCATATTCTGAAGAGATATTATTTTTCGTATTTGTATGAATATTATTTCATTCAATATTCACAAGAAATATTATTTTCATTTAATATTCCTAAGGAATATTATATTAGATTCAATATTCGAAAGGAATATTATTTTCGTTTTCATATTCGTAAGGGTGTTATTTTCTTCAATGAAATGATATTTTCTTTCAATATCATTATGTTGAAATATTGATCTAATTTTTTATCAAATTTGGAACTTTTCATGTCGGGGTTATTATTCATGAGTTCTGATTCAAGTCTTATTAATGAAGCATGATGATTTTTCTTGTGGAATTTCTATCTTTTGGTATCGGAGTTCTTATTCACGTTTATGAAAGACTATTCATAGAAAAATAAAATTTTCTTCTTTTGTCCAAGTTGTCTATTATAGTTACTATCTTTGATTATATCCATGTTTTGATCATTATTTTTGAATTACGCTTCAAAATTGGTTATTTCAAGTATTATTGAACTTGGATAAAGTATGTAATCTGAATCCTTAATATTTGATCTTTTATCTTCTTTGGATTCATTCTATAAAATGTTTTTCATCATCCTCAGTCCTAAATGATGATACAAATGAATATCTTTGGCTGTAGTGCAAAGATGAATGATTAGCCCGATGAATATCTTTGGCTGTAGTGCAAAGATGAATGATTACTGATGAATATCTTTGGCCCGTAGTGCAAGAAAGATGAGCAGTGTTGAGATGAACATGACCAATTGTTGAAAGTCATACGTGGCTGTAGTGCGTAGATGGACTTGGTATGATTATGACCAGGGATTATTCGGTATAATCATGACCGTAATGTTACAAATGATGTGGTAAAAGTCCTCATTGGCCCGTAGTGCATTGATGGACAATTTTTGGTATGATTATGGCAATGGATTCTCTTTAGCCGTAGTGCAAAGATGAATTGTTTTATAGCATGATCGGAATAGTTGATGAATACACGAATATCCTTGGCCCGTAGTACATGGATAATTCGTGATCGTGATACTAAAGAATATCCTTGGCCTGTAGTGCAGGGATTTAATGATGTGGATTATTTTTTTAGCTGAGTCTCAGCAATAAAGATTATGAAAAACTTTTTAAATCATAGAAGATAGTAGATTTTATAATTTACTTGACTCTTCTAATGGATTGTTTATTCCGCTGCAGTTGTTGATTTAAAACTTGTTGTCTATTATATTCTATCGGTTGTTATACTGTTGAAGACTAATGATAATTTGTTGTATATTATCTTAGTCATAATATTTCTTACTGGGCTAGTTGAGCTCACCCTTTCTTTCTTTATTTTCTTTGAAATGAGAATATATATTTGGGACTAGTCGGGGGAATGGATTGGCGGTCGAGATGGTTGCATTAGTAGTCCTCACTATTACGTGAAATAGTGTATCAATAATTGTAATAAGGACTCCTTTTGAGTTTTTATACTCTCTATTAGACAATAGTTGTATTCAAACTCACAGTATATGTGTTGTCGTATTACTGAAGTTGTATTTATTTTTATACCATGTATTTGGCGACTGATAATGGGTTGGGTGGAATGGACCTATTTTGGGGGCATCTCAGTTGGTATCAAAGCTTAGGGATATGATCTCTTGCTGAGATGTGAGACAAGAACTATGAGGGGAGAGACGAAAAATTCTTTCGTTAGTATGACCTACCTAAGTTTATTTGGTATTTAATTGGTCGGTCAGAGTATAGGGATAATATGTTGCATGTCAATTAACCCTTGTTTTGTGGCAGTGTTTAAAATGGCAGCTGAAAATGTTAATAATGGTGTGAATGAGGACAGGTGGAACACCTCTAATCACCAACCGAGTTAATGTGATTAGAGATATCCATGTGTAGTGATTGAGGAATTAAAAGTTACTTCAAAATGTGTAAAGTGTAAAGTATGAGAGTGAGGAAGAAGAGGAACACGAGGATGATTTATTAGAAGAACTTATTGATCAAAATGTAGAATTGCAAAATCGTATTCATGAGTTAGAAGAGCATCTTTGAAGAGCGGCGGTGATTCGTAGAACAAAGGATGCAATAATTCAAAATTGTATTACCGATGTGCGATGGTTGAGCAGAAGCACTCTTTGGCGAGTATCGATATTAAAATTTGGATTCTAAGAATTCAAATGTCGAGGAAGCATTTGAAAAAGAAGAAAATGGCGGGCCAGTGAGAATGAAAGATGCATGGGTAAAAAGTCATGCGACGCGTTGATATGGTGGAAGAGAAGTCCGATCCAAGAAAGCTAAAATAGATGATATGTATTTCTCTTTTTAAATGACAATTGGGAGAATCCGAAGATCGGATTTTGAATTACCACGGCGAGGAATCGAGCGAAGTTATCACGGGTTAGTTAATTATAAATTTTTGCGAAAGTCTATACCTTATTGAATCTGGGTTCTACCCATTCTTTTATCTCTCTTGCTTGCGCTCAGCGTTTAAATTTGACTCAGGAGAAATTAGACTTTGACTTATCGGTTGAAACTCAGATTAAGAGAAACCTTCATTACATGTGATATCCAAGTCTTGGATGAGAGTCACAGTTGTGAATGATATTTCTATTGTTAATAAAACTCCTGACGTATTCTCGAGGGACTTCTTAGCCTACTCCTGACGTGGATAAAGCAGATCACCAAGATATTTGATTTCTTGGGATGTTTGAGGAGAAAAGGTTCCTTTGCCACCCTTATGTTGAGAGAGAAATTTGATTCTTGGTGGGAATCGGTAAAGCATACTCAACCTGCCGCACTGAAGATGTCTTGGGAGAAGTTCCAAGAATTGTTCAATGACAAGTACTTTCCCAAAAGTATTCGTCACATGAAGGAGGTTGAGTTCATCAAGCTAGAGAAAAATAATATGAATGTGTCGCAGTACGAAGCTAAGTTTGCGGAGTTATCCCGATTTGCATCCCATTTGGTTGATAATGAGGAACGAATGACACGAATGTTTCTGTGAGGTTTGAAACCCGAAATACGTCAATACCTCATTTCTCACAAACTTTGTTTATATTCAGATGTTCTGAATAGGGCTCAATTAGTGGAGCGGGATAATGAGCCACCCAATAGAAGGATTCTGAGCAACAACAACACGATAATAATCGTCTGGTGGCAAGCAGTCATCGTGAACAATGATAACCATCGTGGAGGAAATTATCATGCGAAATGGTAACCACTTGGTGGTAATCATGGCCAAGATAATAGAAGAAATGATTCAATGGAAATTTCAAGAAGAGAAGATTCTGGAGTGGCGGGAAGGCGTCGATGTGACACCAAACACAAAGAACAAATTCTGGGGAGGAGAGCGGTGAAGTCGGTTAGATCTTCTGAGATCACGGAGAGGAGGACATACAAGTCCAAACTATTCACGACTTTCCAAGATATATTTTAGTTGTGGAAAAGGCGGTCACATAGCTCGATTTTGTCCTGCAAACGAAATCAAGTCCGATTGGGGACGGTGGCACCAAAGGTGAATACGGACAAAACAAAGTCGGTGGTTTTCGGGAAGAGCATTTTTCGTGACTTCTCAAAAAAGCGAGTAACTTCCGACGAAGATAGATAGCGGGTTAGTTAATTATAAATTCTTGTGAAGTCTATACCTTATTAGATACTGGTTCTACCCATTATTCTATCTCTCTTGCTTACGCTCAATGTTTAAATTTAACTCTAGAGAAGTTAGACTTTGACTTATCGATTGAAACTTCATTAGTAGAAACCTTCATTTCATGTGTTATCCAAGTC
The DNA here is from genome assembly GCA_020205605.1 of Panax ginseng. NCBI lineage: Eukaryota > Viridiplantae > Streptophyta > Magnoliopsida > Apiales > Araliaceae > Panax > Panax ginseng. The sequence goes on along the minus strand of CM035150.1, from coordinate 85,787,698 downwards.
TTGGATGAGAGTCACAGTTTTTAAATGATATTTCTATTGTTAATAAATCTCTTGACGTATTCTCGTAGGACTTCTTAGCCTACCCCTAGAGTGTGAAATCGAATTTTGTATTGACCCCAGTACAAAACCCATTTCTAAAACCCTTAAATATTTCTTCAACCAAAATGAACGTATAATGCGCCAAAGACGTTGGCTCGATCTGTTGAAGATTACGATCGTACCATTCAATACCATCGTGGGAAAAGGAAAGTTGTAGCTGACGCGTTGAGTAGAAGATCGTATGCGTTTACGAGTGCGGTGTTGTTAACACAAAAAAAAATCCATTCTATATGACTTACAAATGATGAAGATAGAGTTAAAGACTCTAGGGACCCACGTAAAGATAACGAATATCTGAGTAGAATCGACTTTAATCGATAAAGTTAAAATCGCTCAAGCTACACCTTTGGAAGCGGATGAATATAAAGAAGAAGGCGCGAGAATCGTTATTCAGAAGTAAAGTCGATGAAAGAAGAAAGCTCGAGCCTTGATTTATTTGAAATCCTCGATCAAATAGGGCTGTGGCCTATAGGGCGCGCTTAACGCTAAGTATGTCGGCGTGTTCATAAGCGTTTTTCACGTATCGATGTTACGTAAATATCTTGGACGACCCAAACAACATTATTGCGTTAGAACCAGATTTGAGATAGCAGAAGATTTAACGTCACGAGGAGTACCTGTCAAGATCTTGGATAGGAAAGAGCATGTCCTATGACGAAGGTTATACCACAAGTTAAGGTTTTGTGGAGAAACCATGCTATTGAAGAAATGATGTGGGAGTTGGAATCAAAATGAAAGCGAGGTATCCTCGCTTTTCGATACACCAAAATCGTCACGTCAATTTCGAGGGCCGAAATTTCATAAGGAGAGGAGGTTGTAAGACCCCAACTTTTTAATGAATAAAATCAAATTTCCTTTATTTATTATTGTGATTAATAAGGTGTTAATTTGATATAATATTTTGGTTATGGGTGAAATGTACAAATTTTCAAAATAAACAAGTGGTTATATAATATTCATTGTTATTGGGGAATATTCGTTTGGTAAGTGGAATATTCTTTTACGTAGGGAATATTAAATGCGACCAGTAGCATTATTTGTGGGCCCCATAACGAATAAGCGTCGGATGAAGAAAGCGATAAAGTTTGGGTTGTTATAAATAACGGCGTGTAGTTATTACGAATTAACCTTTGTTGAAATACCTAGTGGTTAAAATCTGATGTCTGGCGTGGTTGCGCGAGAAGATTTGCGGTATTGCATAATATTGTTGAATTATTGATCTTTACGTGAAGACTTTACTCAATAATTGTCATGATGGTTATTGTTCAATATTTTATTTTATTGATTCAATAATTACTACGTTAATATTTATATTATTGTTGTTTCAATAATTGTCATTTCATGGCATCATCTCCATTATCGGATCAATAATTCATATTATTTGGAATAATATTATTAGATAGCATTATTAGCGATGTCTAAAAGTTACATCGAGGAGAGGTTTGGTCACCTAATTCTTGCGCCCGAAGGAGAAATCCTTATCGAAAAGCCCCTCTTTCACAGGAGCGACTGGTTGTCATAAATGTGATTACGTAATATTATTTGTGAATAATTAATTATTGATTCATATGATAAAGAAATATTTATTTATGTGGATATAAATGATGGATTTATTTATGTGGTTATTAATGAAGGAATTAATGCTGAGATGTTTTATCAGTATTTTGTCGAATTGGAAGTATTTAAAAATCCTCCGTTTGTGGATTTCGGGTATTTTTATGTTTGGAATTTGGAAAAAATCAAAGCTACAAAGTTTTAGAGAATTCGATTTCGTGTGGAATGGACATAAAATTTGTTTTTTTCTAATAAACGAGCTATTTTCTATGAATTATTAAAGTTTCTGATTATTGTTTAAATGATAAAATATTTTGGAAAATTCTAGAATTGGTTGGTGAGAAATGTGCTTAATTGAATTTCAAATGTGGTGGGTGGCAATAGTAACAAGTAAAGCCACCAGGTAGCAGGTTAGTCTTCTATGGCGTTCTAACCATTTTCCTATAAATAGGGTGCTTAGTTAGAATTGAAAATCACACCAGAATTCATAAGTTTTCTCTCTTTCTCTCTCTATATTATCAAGCGTATTCTTGTGAGTATTTTGATACTTTGAGTGTTGCTATACTGGTGCAAGTTCCTTGACCTTATATCCGGTATTCCACCAAGTATTATCTTTTTGAGGTAAGGATGTTATTTTCTTCGTAAGTGATATTATTTCTTCAATATCATTATCTTAGAAATATTAGTTGGAACTTTTATCAAATTTGGAACTTGTCATGTAGGGGGTTCTTATTCATGAGTTACTATTTATGAGATTCTTATTCACGAAAGTACTATTCATGAGTGTTGTCGTATTACTGAAGTTATATTTATTTTTATACCATGTATTTGGCGACTCATAATGGGTTGGGTGGAATGGACCTATTTTGGGGGCGTCTCAGTTGGTATCAAAGCTTAGAGATATGATCCCTGGCTGAGATGTGAGACAAGAACTATGAGGGGAGAGACGAGAAATTCTTTCGTTAGTATGACCTACCTAAGTTTATTTGGTATTTAATTGGTCGGTCAGAGTATAGGGATAATATGTTGCATGTCAATTAACCCTTATTTTGTGGCAGTGTTTAAAATAAATTTGAAAATGTTAACAATGGTGTGATGATGATCAAGTGGAGACACCTCTAATCACCAACCGAGTTAATGTGATTAGAGATATCCATGTGGTGATTGAGGAATTAAAAGTTGCACTCAAGCTATGCATGAAAGTAGCAACCCGAGAGTGAGAAGAAGAGGAACACGAGGATGATTTATTAGAAGAACTTATTGATCAAAATATAGAATTGCAAAATCATTATTCATGAGTTAGAAGAAGCATCTTTGAAGAGCAATGATTGGTCGTAGAACAAAGGGATGCAACAATTCAAAATTGTATTACCCGATGTGCGATGGTTGAGCGAAGCACTCTTTGGAAGAAGTATCACGATATTAAAAAGTGGAATCGAGAATTCAAGCGTCAAGGAGAAGCGGTGAAGAAGAAATGGCGAGCAGTGAGAATGAAAGATGTATGGGTAAAAGCCGCACGACGCGTTGATATGGTAGAAAGAGAAGTCCGATCCAAGAAAGCTAAAATAGATGATATGTATTTCTCTTTTTCGACGGCAATTGGGAGAATCCGAGATCAATTTTGAATTACCACGGCGAGGAATCGAACGAAGTTATCACGGGTTAGTTAATTATAAATTTTTACGAAGTCTATACCTTATTAGGTACCGGTTCTACCCATTCTTTTATCTCTCTTGCTTGCGCTCAACGTTTAAATTTGACTCCGAAGAAATTAGACTTTGACTTATCGGTTGAAACTCCGTTAGTAGAAACCTTCATTACATATGATATCCAAGTATTGGATGAGAGTCACAGTTATGAATGATATTTCTATTGTTAATAAATCTCCTGACATATTCTCGAGGGACTTCTTAGCCTACCCCTAGGCGTGAAATCGAATTTTGTATTGACCCGATATAAAACCCATTTCAAAACTCTCAAATATTTCTTCACCTAAAGCGAGCGTATTATCTCTTTGAAGACATTGGCTCGAGTCATTGAAGATTACAATTATACCATTCAATACCATAATGGGAAAACCGAGCGTGGTGGTGACGCATTGAAGCGGGGAGATCGTGTCGTTTACAAGTGCGAATATACGAACCTCACGTGAGGATAGTAAATATCTGATTAGAACCAAGCGATAAAGTTAAAGTTGCTCAATTTATAGACGAGGTGATGAATGTGAAGAAGAAGGTTGAGAAGGCGTTATCTTTAGAAGCGAAAGTCGATGAAGAGGAAATTCTCAACCCTCGATTTTATTGGCCCATTTAAAATCCTCGATCGAATAGGAACTGTGGCCTATAGACTCGCCTTAACGCTAAGTATGTCACGTGTTCATAACATTTTTCACTTATCGATGTTACGTAAATATGTGGACGACCCGAACCACATTATTGAATTGGAATTAGACGAGATAGTAGAAGATTTAACGTATGAGGAGATACGTGTTAACATCTTGGATAAGAAGGATCACATTCGACACTCAAAGGTTATACCTCAAGAGTTAGAATTTGAAGTAAAGTCAAGGTATCCTCAGCTGTTCGGCATACCAGATACGTACGTAAATTTCGAGGGCGAAATTCCATAAGGAGGGGAGATTGTGAGACCCCTGATTTTTTGAATAAATATTTAATTTTCTCAAAATAATTTTATTGAATATTATAGTGTGGATTTGAGATAATGTTCTAGTTGTGGGTAGTATTTATAAATTTTGCAAAGTATGCAAGTTGTTATATAATATTCATTGTTGTCAGGGAATATTCGTTTGGTCGTGGAATATTCTTTACGTAGGGAATATTAAATGCGATGGTAGCGACCATTTATTAGCCCCATAACGGATAAGCGTCGGATGAAGAAAATGACAAGTTTGGGTTGTTATAAATAGCGGCGTAGTTATTCTGAATTAACAACTTGTTGGAATACCGAGTGGTTAAAATACGATGTCTGGCGTGGATGCGATAGCGCGCGGTAGTATTGCGGATTGTGAATTATTGATTCTTACGTAAAAAGGCACTACTCAATAATTATTACGATGTAATTCTTTATTCAATATTTTATTTTATTGGTTCAATAATTGTTGCGTTGATATTTTATATTATTGTTGTTTTGATAATTGTTCTCGCCGTTGATATCTCCTTTATCGGATCAATAATTCATATTATTTGAATAATATTATTAGATAGTATTATTGACAATGTCTAGAAAGTTACATCGAGGAGAGGTTTGGTCACCTAATTGTGCGCCGATAAGGAGAAATCAGAGTATCGGAAAGCCCCTCTTTTGAAGGAGCGGCTGGTTATCATAATTGTGATTACGTAATATTATTTGTGAATAATTAATTATTGATTCATATGATAAGAAATATATATTTTATGTGGATATAAATCATGGATTTATTTATGTGGTTATAATTGAAGGAATAAATGTTGAGGTGTTTTATATAGATTTTGTTGGAATGGAGGTATTAAAAGATCAAATCGATTATTCTTAAAGCTCTATTAAGTGAGTTATAATTTTTATTCCATTGTTGGATCGTTGTAATTTTTGGATATGTTATACATATATAAGTTGAGTATATGTCCACAAATTTTGAGCCAAGTTAAAAATGAATGTATGATTTGTTATGAATTTTAAGAGGTATTTGGTTCGAGAGAAATTGTTGAAGTATCCGAATTTATTATTTTGGTGGAAAATTCTAGAATTAGTGAGCCCCACTTTTGGTTGGTGAGAAATGTGCTCAAATTGAATTTCAAATGTGGTGGGTGGCAATAGTAGCAGGTAAAGCCATCAGGTAGCAGGTCAAGTCTGCTTGGCGTCTTTACCATTTTTCTATAAATAGAGGCTAAGTTAGAATTGAAAATCACACCAGAAATATAAGCTTTCTCCCTTTCTCTCTCTATATTATCGAGCGTATTCTTGTGAGTATTTTGATACTTTGAGTGTTACTATACGGTGCAAGTTCCTTCAAAGACTATATTCGATATTCGGTCGGAAATCTTGTCTTTTTGAGGTAAGGGTATTATTTATTTCATATTCTGAAGAGATATTATTTTTCGTATTTGTATGAATATTATTTCATTCAATATTCGCAAGAAATATTATTTTCATTTAATATTCGTAAGGAATATTATATTCTTTCAATATTCGGAAGGAATATTATTTTCGTTTAATATTCGTAAGGGGTGTTATTTTCTTCGCAAATGATATTTTCTTTCAATATCATTATGCTGAAATATTGATCTGAATTTTTTTATCAAATTTGGAACTTTTCATGTCGGGATTACTATTCATGAATTACTATTCATGAGTACTATTCATGAAGCATGATGATTTTTCTTGTGGAATTTTTATCTTTTGGTGTTAGAGTTACTATTCACGTATACGGCACTTTATTCACGAATACGACCTTTATTCATAGAAAAATGAAATTTTCTTCTTTTTATCAAGTTGTCTATTATGGTTACTATCTTTGATTGTATCCATGTTTTGATCATTATTTTTGATTTCGCTTCAAAATTGGTTATTTGAATATTATTGAACTTGGATAAAGCGTATGTCTGAATCCTTAATATTTGATCTTTTATCTTACTAGATTCGTTCTCTAAAATGTTTTTTATCATCCTCAGTCCTAAATGATGATACAAATGAATATCTTTGGACTGTAGTGCAAAGATGAATGATTAACTGATGAATATCTTTGGCCTGTAGTGCAAAGATGAATGATTACTGATGAATATCTTTGGCCGTAGTCTGATGATGAGCAGTGTTGTGATGAAACAGGACCAAGCTGTTAAAAGTCATCTGTGGCTGTAGTGCATAGATGGACTTGGTATGATTATGACCGAGGATTATTCGGTATAATCATGGTAGTAATGTTACAAATGATGTGGTAAAAGTCCTCGTTGGCCCGTAGTGCATTGATGGACAGTTTTTGGTATGATTATGGCTATGCATTCTCTTTAGCCGTAGTGCAAAGATGAATTGTTTTATGGCATGATCAAGACCGTTGATGAATACACGAATATCCTTAGCCCGTAGTGCATGGATAATTCGTGGTCGTGATATTAAAGAATATCCTTGGCCTGTAGTGCAGGGATGATTTAATGATGTGGATTATTTTTTTAGCTGAGTCTCAGCAATAAAGATTATGAAAAACTTTTTAAATCATAGAAGATAGTAGATTTTATAATTTACTTGACTCTTCTAATGGATTGTTTATTTCATTGTGATTGTTGATTTAAAACTTGTTATACATTATATTCTATCGGTTGTTATCTTTGTTGAAGACTAATGATAATTTGTTGTATATTATCTTAGTCATAATATTTCTTCTTGAGCTAGTTGAGCTCACCCTTTCTTTCCTTTGCTTTTCTTGAGAAATGAGAATATATTTGGGACTAGTCGGGGAATAGATTGACGGTCCGAGGATGGTTGCATTAGTAGTTCTCACTATTCTGTGAAATAGTGTATCAATAATTGTAATAAGGACTCCTTTTGAGTTTTTATACTCTCTATTAGACAATAGTTGTATTCAAACTCACAGTATATGTGTTGTCGTATTACTGAAGTTGTATTTATTTTTGTACTATGTATTTGGCGACTCATAATGGGTTGGGTGGAATGGACCTATTTTGGGGGCATCTCAGTTAACGGTAACGATTACGTCGTTATTTATAAAAATTCAAATTTGTCGTTTTCTTCATCCGACAGTTATTCTACTATGGGACCCACAAATGGTTACGCTGTCGTACGAATATTCCCCGACAGAAAGAATATTCCACGATCAAACGAATATTTCCCGACAACAATAAGTATTTTATAGCCACTTGTTTATTTTGAAAAAATTTCATATATCACCCTTAACTTTAACTTTTTATCGATTTAACCATTTACTGAATAGTAATTATAAGAAAAATTGATTACTTTTATTTTATAAAATTCGGGGTCTTACAATCTCCCCTCCTTATGAAATTTTATCCTCGAAATTTACGTACCTGGTATTTCAAAGTGTTGAGAATACCTTGCTTTCATTTCAGATTCCATCTTCCCCCGTCATCATGATTTCTCCATTGCTTTCATCTCTCCGTATTTTGAGATATCATTCTAGAATCTGACTTCAAAACAATGGTTAATTGAACAAATTAATATATCACATAATATCCTGATATTATGACTGACTAACAAATAAGCTTAGGTAGGACACACTAGCGAAGAATTTACTCATCTCTCCCCTCCTAGTTCTATTCCTCGATCTCCGCAGAGACCATATCCCTAAGCTCTAATACCAAATATAACGACCCCAAAATAAGTCCATTCCACCCAACCTAATCTGAGTCGCCAAATACATGGTACAGAAAATAACTACAACTTTATTACAACAATTTTTCATGCAAAATACAACAACACATATGCTGTGAGTTTTGATACAACTATATACCAACTGTGACTCTCATCCCAACCTTGGATAGCACGTCACAATGACACCTTACATAAAGATATAGTCAAAAACTATTTAAAAAATTAGAATCTTTGGGAATTGCTCAAAAAAACCTTCGTACATGGGAGCCCATTCGTTTAGGTTATGATAGATATCATATGTCCACAGAATTATTCTTGGTTGACTCAATAGACCCCAAAGAAAAACGAGAAGATTACTATCATATTCTTTTCAATGGTGAGTCTTCTCTTGACATATCATTATCTCCACTGTCTCTAATTGAGAGTTATACTTCAACCAGACACCAAGATTATATAGGTAGTGCTCGTAGATATACTCAGCATGTGGTAGAGCACAACCCTGTCTTATGATGACACGAGGTTGTATGTCATTAGACATCTTGTATGATAGTGGCAAAACACCCTTCCAACATTGGGTTCGCCTCACCCTATTTGATTCACCAAATATAACTACTAAATGATGTATAAAATACAACACATTTTTTATCTTTGTTTAGGAGAACTCCATGACTAGAGACCACCGATTCTATTCCTTGTTACCCATTTCGACCCGACCTTCACTATTATTACCTGAAAGGAATTGTGAAACAAAAGGGTGAGCTCAACTAGCCCAGTAAAGAATATCATACCTAAAGATAAATAACTTATTAATAGCCTTCAACAGTAATAAATCAGAGATTTAGAACATATGGTAGATGATAAAAAAATTTGTGACAACCCCAAAATAGGTCCATTCCATCCAACCCATTCTGAGTCGCCAAATACATGGTACAAAAAACAACTACAACTTTATTACAACAATTGTCGTGCAAATACAACAACACATATGTTGTGCATTTTGATACAAATATATACCAATTGTGACTCTCATCCCAACCTTGGATAGCACGTCACAATGGCACCTTACATAAAGGTATAGTCAAAAACTGTTTTAGAAATTAAAATTTTTGGGAAGTGCTCAAGGAAACCTTCGTACATGGGAGGCCATGCATCTAGGTTATGATAGATATCATATGGCCATAGAATTATCCTTGGTTGACCCAATAGACCCCAAAGAAAAATGAGAAGATTACTATCATATTCTTTCCAATGATGAGTCTTCTCTTGACATATCATTATCTCCACTGTCTCTAATTGAGAATTATACTTCAAACAAACACCAAGATCTTATAGGTAATGGCGTAGATATACTCGATGAAGTGGATATGCACAACCCTCGTCTTATGATGACACGAGGTTGTATGTCTTTAGAACATCTTGTATGATAGTGGCAAAACACCCTTCCAACGTTGGGTTCGCTTTCACCTAGTTGATTCACCAAATATAACTACTAAATGAGGGACCACCGATTCTATTCCTCATTACTTTTTCAACCCCGACTACACTCTTATTACCTAAAAGGAATTATGAAGCAAAAAGGGTGAGCACAACTAGCTCAGTAAAGAATATCATGACTAAAGATAAATAAATTATCAATAGCCTTCAATAGTAATTAATCAGAGATTTAGAACATATGGTAGATGATAAAATTTTTCAACCATAGTTGCAGCGGAACGAGCAATCCATTAGAAGAGTCAAATAGACCATAAATTCTATTATCTTCTCCATATTAAAAGTCCACCAATAATATTTTATCCCTGTAACATTAATCAACAGTTCCTTTCCACAATTATATGAATAACTCAAAATCATAATTGTAATTTTAAATTCCTCTTCGCATCCAAGACGAAGATAATTTTCATCACATGTCTTTACCTGAAACATCAAAAATCATGGTTATACCAAATCACAGTTCCTGTTTATAATCATACTAACAATTTCATCTTTGCACTACGGCAAAGATATTCATCAACGAACCATCTTTTGCACTATAGGCCAAAGATATTCAACAACAGTCATCTTTGCTCACGGGCCAAAGATATTCATCAACAATTCATTTTTGCACTACGAGGCAAAAGATATTCCTCAGCGATTCATATTTGCACTACTGGGCCAAATATATTCATCAATGATTCATATTTGCACTCTGGGCCAAATATATTCATCAACAGATCATATATTTATCACAGGCCAAATATATTAATATCTCAAAGAAATATATAATCATTTCAGAATTTATATAAACAATAATTATAACCATGTTGATCATTTCACCTTTGCACTTAAGCTAAAGATATTCAATTATAAATTCAATGGTCATAATCATACTAGTCAACAATTCAACTTTGCACTACTGGCCAAAGGGAACCCATAGCCATGATCATACCAAAAATCTACCCATCTTTACACTCAAGTCAAAGAGAAATATCATCATTAGGGTTATACAAATGTTATATATAATAGTAAACTCAATATAATCAGAACATCTAGATTTAATCTCAAGAGTAATATTCATAAATCAACTATAATTTGGTTAAAAAAAAGAAACCAATTTTGTCATGAATAGTAACCCATGAATAGTAACTTCGTGAATAGTAATTCATGAATAGTAACTCGTGAATAGTAACTCATAAATAGTAACTCGTGAATAGTAACTCATGAATAGTAACTCATGAATAGTAACTTGTGAATAGTAACTCGTGAATAGTACTCCGTATTCGTACATAGTACCGTATACGTAAATAATGTCATATACGTAAATAATTGTATATATACATGAATAGTCTTAGTATCGTGAATAGTAATCCGAGCACACAAAAATTCTAAATTTGATAAAAAGTTCAAACCAATATTTCGGCATAATGATATTGAATAAAATAATATCATTTAAAAATAAATAACATCCCTTACTATCCCTTACCAATATAATGACAACATCCCTTACAACCCCTTACTATCCCTTACCTCAAAAGAGCAGCACTTCTGACTGGATATCGGATATGACGCTGAAGGAAACTTACACTGATGAATAGGAACTCACCAAGTATCTAAATACTCATAAAATACACTCGATAATCTAGAGAGAAAAAGAAAACTTATGAATTTCGGTGTGATTTTCAATTCTAAAACAGCCCTCTATTTATAGGAAAATGTTAGCAATGGCAGAAAAGAGAGTTGACATTGCACGATGGATTTACCGCTACTATTCCACCCACCAAAAATCAGCCATCTTCCCCAACAACCAAAAGTGGGGCCCACCCATTTCTAGAATTTTCCACCAAAATCATTTATAAACCTAATTTTTTGAATCGTTCGCCTCTTAAAATTCATAACAAATCATTCGTTCATTTTTAACGGTTCAAAATTTATGAATATATACTCAACTTATATATGTATAACATATCCAAAAATCACAACAATCCAACGGTCGGATCAAAATTATAACACACACAATAAAGCTGTAAGAACACTGATTTGATTTTTTAATACCTCAATCCAAACAAAATCATCGATAAAATACCTCAACATTAATTCCTTCATTTATAACCACATAAATAAATCCATCATTTATATCCACATCAAATAAATATTTTCTTATCATATAAATCAATAAATAATTATTCGCAAATAATATTACAGAATCACAATTATAACAACCAGTAGTTCCGGGAAGAGGGGCTTTTCAATAAGGATTTCTCTCATCTGGCGCTTGCAATTAGGTAATGAAAACCTCTCCTTGACGGAACTTTCTAGACATTGCCAATAATGCTATTTAATAATATTATTCAAATAATATGAATTATTGATTTGATAATGGAGATATTGTGCGTTGACAATTATTGAAATAACAATAATATAAAATATCAATAAAGAATTATTGAACCAATAAAATAAAATATTGAGCGATAATTATCGTAACAATTATTGAGTAGTGCCTTCTCAGCGTAATAATCAATAATTGAAAAAATATGTCTGCAATACAGGTGTGTCTTCTTTATTGTAACTACGCCAGTATTACTATATTTTAACCACGGATATTCCAGCAGTTGTTAATTGTAATAACTACGTAGTTATTTATAAAAACTCAAATTTTTATTTTCTTCATCCAAAGCGATTATTCTTTTATGGGCACCACAAATGGGCGCCATCATCGTACCAATATTCCCCGACAGAAAGAATATTCCACGACCAAACGAATATTCCCCGACAATAATAAGTATTTTATAGCCACTTGCTTATTTTGAAAATTTTATATATATCACCCTTAACTTTAAACTTTTATCAATTTAACCATTTACTAAATAGTAATTATAAGAAAAAAATGAATACTTTTATTTCATAAAATTCGGGGTCTTATAATCTCCCCTCCTTATGAAATTTCGTCCCCGAAATTTACGTACCTGGTATTTCAAAGAGTTGAGAATACCTTGCTTCCATCTTCCATGTCCTCATGATTTCTCCATTGCTCATCTCCTGTATTTCAGATATCATTCTAGAATACAGCTTCAAAACAAGGGTTAATTGATCAAATTAACATATCATATAATATCCCGATATTATGACTAACCAACAAATAAGCTTAGGTAGAAAACACTAGCGAAGGATATTACTCGTCTATCCCCTCCTAGTTATATTCCCCGATCTCCGCCAGAGACCATATCCCTAAGCTCTGATACCAAATGTGACAACCCCAAAATAGGTCTATTCCATCCAACCCATTCTGAGTCGCCAAATACATGGAACAGAAAATAACTACAACTTTATTACAACAATTATCGTGCAAATACAACAACACATATGATGTGCGTTTTGATACAAATATATACCAACTGTGACTCTCATCCCAACCTTGGATAGCACGTCACAATGGCACCTTTTTTACATAAAGGTATAGTCAAAAAGCTGTTTTAGAAATTAAAATTTTGGGAAGTGCTCGAGAAACCTTCAGTATGGGGAGGCCGTGCGTCTACAGGTTATGATAGATATCATATGGCCATAGAATTATCCTTGGTTGATTTGATAGACCCCAAAGAAAAGCGAGAAGATTACTATCATATTCTTTCCAATGATGAGTCTTCTCTTGACATATCATTATCTCCACTTGTCTCTAATTGAGAATTATATTTCAAATAAACACCAAGATCATATAGGTAATGCGGCGTAGATATACTCGAAGAAGTGGATGTGCACAACCCCTGTCTTATGATGACACGAGGTTGTATGTCTTTAGACATCTTGTATGATAAGTGGCAAAACACCCTTCCAACGTTGGGTTCGCTTTCATCCTAGTTGATTCACCAAATATAACTACTAAATGATGACCAACGTTCTATTCCCCTGTTACCCCGCTTTCGACCCAATTTACACTCTTATTACACGAAAGGAATTGTGAAGCAAAAGGGTGAGTACAACTAGCTCAGTAAAGAATATCATGACTAAAGATAAATAAATTATCAATAGCCTTCAACAATAATAAATCAAAGATTTAGACCATATGGTAGATGATAAAAATTTTCAACCATAGTTGCAGCGGAACGAGCAATCCATTAGAAGAGTCAAATAGACCATAAAGTCTATTATCTTCTCCACATTAAAAGTCCACCAACAATATTTTATCCCTGTAACATTAATCAACAGTTCCTTTCCACAATTATATAAATAACTCATAATCATAATTGTAATTCTAAATTCCTCTTCGCATCCAGGACGAAGATAATTTTCATCACATGTCTTTACCTGAAACATCAAAAATCATGGTTATACCAAATAACAGTTCTGTTTATAATCATCTTAACAATTTCATCTTTGCACTACTACCAAAGATATTCATCAATGCACCATCTTTGCATTTATAGGCAAAAGATATTCAACAACAGTCATCTTTGCTTCACGTGCCAAAGTATTCATCAATAATTCATCTTTGCACTACATGCCAAAGATATTCCTCAACGATTCATATTTGCACTACATGCCAAATATATTCATCAATGATTCATATTTGCACTTCTGAGCCAAATATATTCATCAATGATTCATATTTCAGACTACTGGGCCAAATATATTAATATCTCAAAGAAATATATAATCATTTGAAATTTATATAAACAATAATTATAACCATGTTGATCATTTCACCTTTGCACTTAAGCTAAAGATATTCAATTATAAATTCAATGGTCATGATCATACCAAATAATAATTCAACTTTGCCTTTCTTCGCCAAAAGGAACCCATAGTCATGATCATACCAAAAATCTACCCATCTTTACACTCAAGTCAAAGAGAAATATCATCATTAGGGTTATACAAATGTTATATATAATAGTAAAATCAATATAATCAGAACATCTAGATTTAATCTCAAGAGTAATATTCATAAATCAACTATAATTTGGTTAGAAAAAAGAAACCAATTTTGTCATGAATAGTAACACGTGAATAGTAACTCATGAATAGTAACTCGTGAATAGTAACTCATGAATAGTACTCCGTGATTAAATTATAATAGTACTGTAGTATCGTAAATAATGTCATATACGTAAATAGTGTCATATACATGAATAGTGCCGTATACGTGAATAGTAACCCCGACACAAAAAGTTTCAAATTTGATAAAAAGTTCAAACCAATATTTCGGCATAATGATATTGAAGAAAATAATATCATTTAAAAAGAAATAACATCCCTTACTATCCCTTACCAATATAATGACAATATCCCTTACTATCCCTTGCCTCAAAAGAGCAGCACTTCTGACTGGATATCGGATATGACGCTAAAGAAAACTTGCACTGATGAATAGGAACTCACCAAGTATCTAAATACTCATAAAATACACTCGATAATCTAGAGAAAAAAGAAAACTTATGAATTACGGTGTGATTTTCAATTCTAACTTAGCCCTCTATTTATAGGAAAATGTTAGACACAAAAAGCGAGACTTGACACATTTACGATGGATTTACACCGCTACTATTCCACCCACCAAAAATCAGCCATCTTCCTGACAACCAAAAGTGGGGCCCACCCATTTCTAGAATTTTCCACCAAAATCATTTATAAACCTAATTTTTGAATCATTCGCCTCTTAAAATTCATAACAAATCATTCGTTTATTTTTAACGGTTCAAAATTTATGAATATATACTCAACTTATATATATAACATATCCAAAAAAATCCAACGATCCGGCGGTCGGATCAAAATTATAACACACACAATAAAGTTTGTAAGAACAATTTGATTTGATTTTTAATACCTCGATCAGGCAAAATCTCGATAAAATACCTCAACATTAATTCCTTCATTTATAACCACATAAATAAATCCATCATTTATATCCACATCAAATAAATATTTTCTTATCATATAAATCGATAAATAATTATTCATGAATAATATTCTGAGAATCACAATTATGATGACCCGGTAGATTTCGGAAGAGGGGCTTTTGATGAGATTTCTCTCTTCTTAATGGCGCAATTAGGTGACCAAACCTCTCCTTGTGAACTTTCTAGACATTGCCAATAATGCTTTATTTAATAATATTATTCAAATAATATGAATTATTGATTTGATAATGGAATCTTTATCTTGGTGACAATTATTGAAATAACAATAATATAAAATATCAACATGACAATTATTGAACCAATAAAATAAAATATTGAGCGATAATTCTTGTAACAATTATTGAGTAGTGCGCTTCTCACGTAAGAATCAATAATTGAAAAAATCTTGTCTTGATACCGGGATCAAAGCCGCATGACATATGTGTTTTTTCAATATTTTATTGCATTGTCGTGGTATTAGCGATATTTTTTTCAATTATTGATCCTTACGTAAAAAGGCACTACTCAATAATTGTTACATGAAGTTACTATTCAATATTTTATTTTATTGATTCAATAATTCTTTGCGTTGATATTTTATATTATTGTTATTTCAATAATTGTCACTGCAAAGTATTTCCCATTATCAGATCAATAATTCATATTACTTGAATAATATTATTAGATAGCATTATTGGCAATGTCTAGAAAGTTCATCGAGGAGAGGTTTGGTCACCTGCACGCCAAGAAGGAGAAATTCTTATTGGAAAGCCCCCTCTTTTCTGAGAACGGCCTGGTTGTCATAAATGTGATTCTTTAATATTATTTGTGAATAATTAATTATTGATTCATATGATAAGGAAATATTTATTTTATGTGGATATAAATGTTGGATATATTTATTGTGGTTAAAATGAAAGAGTTAATGTTGAGGTGTTTTATCGATTTTTGCTCGGAATGAAGGTATTAAAAATTAAACCGATGTTTTGAGATATATTGTGAGTTATAATTTTAATTCGACCGTTGGATCGTTGTAATTTTTGGATATGTTATACATATATAAGATTTATAAACAGTGGATGTGATGGTGCCAACTTGGATCAAACAAGATTTATAAACAGTGGATGTGATGAAAGTTTCTCCTAACGGAGTTTCCACAGATATGTCAAAGTCTAATTTTCTCCAGAGTCAAGTTTAAACGTTGAGTATAAGCAGGAGAGATAAATGAATAGGTAGAACCGGTATCTAATAAGGTATAAACTTCGTAAGAATTTATAATTAACTAACCCATGCTAACTTCATTCGGGTTCCTCGCATTCTGACCGATCACGACAAACGCTCTTCCAAGAACCGTTGACTTTGTCTTTTTCGTATCCGCCTTTGGTGCCACCGTTCCAGCTGGACTTGATTTCGCTACAGGACAAAATCGAGATATGTGACCATCTTTTTCACAACTAAAACATACCTTGGAAGGTTGTGAACAGTTTGGACTTATATGTCCCTCCTCTCCGCATTTGTAGCATCTAACTGGCGGTCGTTCTTTTCCCCTAGAATTTGTTCTTTGGTGTTTGGTGTGCACGACGTATTCCCGTCATCGTTAAATCTTCTCTTCTTAGATCAGACATCTCTTTCCACAATATCAACGCATCGTGCAGATTTTACCCATGCATCACTCATTCTCACTCGTTCAGTTATTTCTTC
This sequence comes from Panax ginseng, assembly GCA_020205605.1. Classification (NCBI taxonomy): domain Eukaryota; kingdom Viridiplantae; phylum Streptophyta; class Magnoliopsida; order Apiales; family Araliaceae; genus Panax; species Panax ginseng. Next base: position 85,770,635 of record CM035150.1, on the reverse strand, counting down.
TTTCAGCTCAGATTCCAGCTTTATCATCTTATACTCTGCCAAAGAGTACTTCTGTTCAAGCATCACATATCGGGTAACACAAGCTTGAATCGTTGCATCCTTTTGCTCCACGTAATCTTTTTGTCGTTCTTGACTGCTTCTTCTAACTCATGAATACGATTTTGAAATTCTACATTTTGATCATATAATACCTCTAATAAACTCTCCTCAGGTACCTCTTCTTCCTCTTCTTTCTTACTCTCAGCTGTTACCTCTGCGACTATCTCGGGTGCAACTATCAATTGTTCACTCATCACATGGATATCTATAATTCCTTCTTCGCCTGACATCACATTAGCCTAGTTGGTGACTAAAAGTGTCTCTATAATCTCATTCACTCTATTGTTAACGTTCTCAGTTGCCATTCTCAAATACTGCCATAAAACAAGGGTTAATTAAACAAATTAACAAATCACATAATACCCCTATATTATGACCGACCAACAAATAAGCTTAGGTAGGACACACTAGCGAAGGATTTACTCGTCTCTCCCCTCCTAGTTCTATTCCCCGATCTCCGCCAGAGATCATATCCCTAAGCTCTGATACCAAATGTGACGCCCCCAAAATAGGTATACATCACCCATTCTGAGTCACCAAATACATGGTACAAAAATAACTACAACTTCATTAATACAATTGTCGTGCAAAATACGACAACACATAAACTGTGAGTTTAAATATAAATATTGTCTTCTAGACAATATCCACACTCAAATAAGTCCTTCTTACAATTATTGATACACTATTTTACAAAATAGTGAGGACTACTAAAACAACTGTCTTGAACCATCACTCCACACCCCGACTAGTTCCCGCTATATTCTCGTCTCCTGAGAAGAAAAATGGAACAAAAAGGAAAAGGGTGAGCTCAACTAGCCCAGTAAAGAATATTATGACTAAGATAATATACAACAAATTATCCTTAGTCTTCAACAGGGAAAAATCTAATACAATACAATAGACAACAAGTTTTAGATCAACAACTGCAGTGGAAACAACAATTCATTAGAAAAGTTAAATAGAAAATGAAATCTACTATCATCTATGAATTTAAAAGTCCATCATCGATATTTTATCCCTGTAACATCAATCAATATACATCTAAAATCAAATAGTCATCTTGCACCACTGCCAAAGATATTCATCATTAAGTCATGTTCATCTCAACACTGCTCATCTTTTGCACTGGGCCAAAGATATTCATCGATTAGTCATGTTCATCTAAACACTGCTCATCTTTGCACTACTACCAAAGATATTCATTATAAAATCATTGATCTTTGCACTACAAAGCCAAAGATATTCGATTAAATATCATCATTTAGGACTGAGGATGATAAAAAATATTTTAAAGAAAACGAATCCAGTGAAACAAAAAAACAAATATTAAGGATTCGTACTTTAAACAACCCAAGTTCAAAAATACTTCATAAATAATCAGAGTGGAGTAAAATTCAAGAATAAAAACCAAAACATAGATTCAATCAAAGATAGAAATCATAATAGACGATCTTGGACACAGAGAAGAAAACTTAATTTTTCTGTGAATAATGTCGTATTTGTGAATAGTGATGTATACGTGAATAGTGCCGTATACGTGAATAGTAACTCCGACACCAAAAGATAGAAATTTCACAAAAAACATCATCATGCTTCGTGAATAGTACTCGTGAATAGTAACTCATGAATAATAACTCATGAATATTAACCCCGACATGAAAAAGTTCCAAATTTGATAAAAATTCAAACCAATATTTCAGCATAATGATATTGAAGAAATAATATCATTTATGAAGAAAATAATCTCCCTTAATATCCCTTACCTCGAAAAGAATAAGATTTAATCGAAATAATCGGATATAGTCTTTGAAAGAACTTGCACCATATAGCAACACTCAAAGTACCAAAATACTCACAAGAATACGCTCAATAATATAGAGAGAGAAAGAGAGAGAAAACTTTAGTTTCTGGTGTGATTTTCAATTCTAACCTAAGCACCCTATTTATAGGAAATTGCTTAGAACACCAAAGTAGAAAATTTAATAAAATATTAATATATTATAAAACTTTTCCTACGCCTACTTTGAAAATCTAATTCCAGCTATTTGCAATACATGGGGGGCTAACCAAAACAATAAAAACATTTTTCTAACTATAAATATTTTAAACTTCCAAAAATCAATTATTCTAGAACCTCGGAATTTTAATAATTCATAATAAATAGCCCTTTATCAGAAAATTCGAATCTCGCGACTTTTTATAGGAAATTCAATTCTCTACAACTTTGCAGAAGAAAGTTTTTCCAAATTCTAAACATAAATTGACCGAAATTCACATACGGACGATTTTACAAGCTATAATCAAATTTCAGTCAAAAAATGGGGTCCACCGACACACAAAACATGTGTTAATCATTTAATGCAATAAAAATATTCTTCCTCCTCATATACTCATATATCCCACATTCATTGTAAAAATATCATCATTAATATATTAATAAAATAATATATTTAAATGAATTATTTTATCGAGAAAAAGATAAAATATTAATTTTTAACAATTGCCACATTAAAATTTTCTCCATCTATATCCACATAAAATCAATATTTTTCTCATCATATAAATTAATAATTAATTATTCACAAATAATATTACAGAATCATGAAGATCGCAACCAGTAGTCCTGGGAAAGAGGGGCTTTCCAATAAGAATTTCTCCTTACTTAGTACAATTAATTAGGTGACCAAACCTCTCCTTAGGATGTAACTTTCTAGACATTGCCAATAATGTTTTCTAATAATATTCGAGGATAATATGAATTATTGCTTCGATAATGGAAAATCATTGTGAAGTGACAATTATTGAAACAACGATAATATAAAAAATCAACGCAAGCAATTATTGAATCAATAAAATAAAATCTTGAGCAAGTAATTCTTCGTAACAATTATTGAGTAGTGCCTTCTTACGTAAGAATCAATAATTGGTGCAATACAGGTGTCTTCTAATGCGTAATAACGCGTATTACTATATTTTAACCACCGAGTATTCCAATAAAGATTAACTTAGCAATAACTACGCCGTTATTTATAAACAACTTATACTTGTTGTTTTCTTCATCCAATCGCTTTTCCGTTATGGGGCCACATTAAGGTCATGCGTCAGTGCATACGAATATTAAAACAACAAGAATATTCTACTAATGAAACGAATATTCCCTGATAACAATGAATATTTTATAACCACTTGCTTATTTAAAATATTTGCGCATTTTACCCATAACTAACCACATTAATCAAATCAACCCCTTGCTATTTAAAAATAATAAATAAAGGAATTAAATTTGATTTATTAATAATTTAGGGTCTTACATATAAGGCACTATTCACGAATACGGCACTATTCACCGAAAAATGAAATTTTCTTCTTTTTGTCCAAGATGTCTATTATGGTTACTATCTTTGATTGTATCCATGTTTTGATCTTAATTCTTGAATTTTCCTTCAAAATTGGTTGTTATGGAGTATTATTGATCTTGGATAAACCGTTATACCTAATCCTTTACTATTTGTCCTTACATCTCCTTTGGATTCTTTTTCTTTAAAATATTTTTCATCCTCCTGGGTCCTAAATGATGATATTCTTGAATATCTTTGGCCCAGTAGTGCAAAGATGAATGATTAATCGATGAATATCTTTGGCCAGTAGTGCGAAGATGAAGCAGTGTTGAGATGAACATGACCAATTGGTGATCTACAAATGAATATTTTTGGCACGTAGTGCAAAAGATGAATATTGATTAAAGATGTATATTGATTGTTATTACGAGGATAAAATATTGATGATGGACTTTAAAATCTTAGAAGATAGTAGAATTCTTTTCTACTGACTCTTCTAATGGATTGTTGTTTCATTGTAGTTGTTGATCTAAAACTTGTTGTCTATTATATTTTATCAGATTTTTCCTGTTGAAGACTAACGATAATTTGTTGTATATTATCTTAGTCATAATATTCTTTACAGGTCTAGTTGAGCTTACCCTTTTCCTTTTTATTCCATTTTTCTCAGGAGGTGATAACATAGCATGAACTAGTCGGGGTCGGAGTGATGGTTCTAGAAAGATGTTTTAGCAGTCCTCACTATTTCTGTAAAATAGTGTTTGAATAATTGTAATGAGGACTTATTTGAGTGTGGATATTGTCTAGAAGACAATATTTGTATTTAAACTCACAGTATGTGTTGTCGTATTTTGCACGACAATTGTATTATTGAAGTTGTAGTTTGCTTTATGTACCATGTATTTGGTGACTCGGAATGGGTGTTGTATACCTATTTTGGGGGTGTCACAATTAATATCTCAAAAAAATATATAATCATTTCAGAATTTATATAAACAATAATTATAACCATGTTGATCAATTCACCTTTGCACTTAAGCTAAAGATATTCAATTATAAATTCAATGGTCATGATCATACCAGTCAACAATTTAACTTTGCACTACTGGCCAAAGAGAACCCATAGTTACGATCATACCAATAATCTACCCATCTTTACACTCAAGTCAAAGAGAAATTTCTTCACCAGGATTATAAAAATGTTATATATGATAATAAAAATAATATGATCAAAACATGGATTTAATTTCAAGAGTAAGATTCATAAATCAATGATAATTTGGTCAGAAAAAGAAACTAATTTTGTCGTGAATAGTACCCATGAATAGTAACTCGTGAATAGTAACCTCGACATGAAAAAGGTAGAAATTTCATAATAAAATTCATACCAATATTTCGGTATAATGATATTGAAAGAATAACATTTCTTAAACTTATAAACAATTTATTTTAATTGTTTACACTTTACTAAATAATGCATTTAATCATCTTAAAATGCCAAACTCATAAGTTTTCATCACCAATAACCAAAACCCTCATCAAAAATCTGCATATACCTCATATAGGATTCTCAAGCAATAAAATCTCATTTTCCAATTTTCTTACTTCACATAACATATTTAATTCATTTACTCATAACTAGTCTATTTTTATGAAAAATACCAAATCAGTACAAACAAATTTTCTTTTTCGGGATTTAGCAGAATATAGTTCAATATTGAACATATATTTTTCTCAGAATTTTTAAAATTTATTTACTATTTTTCATATGGCCAAAACAGCCGAATATTTAGACATTTATCATAAACTGTACTTTTATCCAAAAATTTCAAAATTTACAGAGTATACTTCTGTTATATACATGTACTCCCAATAAAAATTTTACCAATTTTGGAGTTAACCACAAGGAGTTATAAGGGTTTACTTTTAAAATAGTCTTTTCCCATAAAATTCATAACTCATAATCTATACATCCAAAAATCGACATTTTTGGACAAAATCTAGAAAACTCATCAAATTATCATTTCAAATTTTTTCAAAATTTTTGAGGTTCAGAAAAGTTACGAAACAGGAAAACATAATAACCCTTACAATCCCTTACCTCAAAAAAAGAAGAAGATTTACGACTTGAATATCGGATATACTTATTTGAAACGAACTTACGCCATATAACAACACTCAAGATATCTAAATACTCACAAAAATATGCTCGATAATATAGAGAGAGAAAACTTCAGTTTCTAGTGTGTTTTTCAATTCTAACTTAAGCGCCTATTTATAGGAAAATGCTAGAACGCCAAAGGAGACTAAATTAATAAAATATTATTAATTCATTTTCTTTCTTCTACGCAAGTCACCTTTGAAAAATCATCAGCCACCACAGTGGGGCCAACCAATTCAGCACATGTTTTCTACACCAACTAAAAGTGGGTCCCACCCATAATTTTAATAAAAATATTTTATTTTCAAAAACTTCAGTAATTCATAGAAAATAGCCCGTTTATCAGAAAAATACGAATTTTATGTCCATTCCACACGAAATCGAATTCTCTACAACTTTGTAGCTTTAATTTTTTCAAATTCGCATGAAAATATCCAAATCCACAAACGGACGATTTTCAACCTTTTTAAAATTCATAACAAATCATCCGTTAATTTTAACGGTTCAAAATTTAATGGACATATACTCAATTATATATGTATAACATATCCAAAAAATTATAACGATCCAACGGTCGGATTAAAATTATAACTCATTAATAGAGCTTTAAGAACACCGATTGATATTTTAATACCTCCAATCCGACAAAATACTGATAAAATACCTCAACATTAATTTCTTCATTTTTAACCACATAAATAAATCCATCATTTATATTCACATCAAATAAATATTTTCTAATCCTATAAATCAATAATTAATTATTCACAAATAATATTACGTAATCTGATAATAATGACAAACGCATGGGCCTAGAAAAAGGGAGCTTTCCGATAAGGATTTTTCCTTATTGGTGCGCAATTAGGTGACCAAACCTCTCCTTGATGTAACTTTCTAGACATTGCCAATAATTATTGCGATGTGATTCTATCGTTCAATATTTTATTTTATTAGTTCAATAATTCTTGTGTTGTTTATTTTATATTATTATTGTTTCAATAATTATCTTCTGACAAGAGATCTCCATTATCGGATCAATAATTCATATTATTTGAATAATATTATTAGATAGCATTATTGGCAATGTCTAGAAAGTTCATCACAAAGAGAGGTTTGGTCACCTAATCATGCGCACCAAGAAGAGAAATCCTTATTGGAAAGCCCTCTTTCTTCCGGGAACAAATCCGTTGTCATAATTGTGATTTTGTAATATTATTTACGAATAATTAGTTATTGATTTATATGATAAGGAAATATTTATTTGATGCGTATATAAATGATGGATTTATTTATGTGTTATAAATGAAGGAATTAATGTTGAGGTATTTTATCGATTATTTTGTCTGATCGAGGTATTAAAAGATTAAATCTGCTGTTCTTACTGACTTTATTGTGTGAGTTATAATTTTGATCTGACCGATGGATCGTTGTTATTTTTGGATATGTTATACATATATAAGTTGAGTATATATTCACAAATTTTGAATCGTTAAAAATGAACGAATGATTTGTTATGAATTTTAAGAGGCGACTGATTCGAAAATTAGGTTTATAAATAATTTTGGTGGAAAATTCTAGAAATGGGTGGGCCCCACTTTTGGTTGTTGGGGAAGATGGCATATTTTTGGTGGGTGGAATAGTAGCAGGTAAATCCATAAGGTAGCAGGTCAAGGCTGCTTCGGCGTGCTAATATTTTCCTATAAATAGAGGGCTAAGTTAGAATTAAAAATCACACCGTAATTCATAAGTTTTCTCTTTTTTCTCTAGATTATCGAGTGTATTTTGTGAGTATTTAGATACTTGGTGAGTTGATATTCATCGAGTGCAAGTTTCCTTCAAATCATTATATCCGATATCCAAATGTAAGTGTTGCTCTTTTGAGGTAAGGGATAGTAAGGGATTGTAAGGGATATTGTCATTATATTGGTAAGGGATAGTAAGGGATGTTATTTCTTTTTAAATGATATTATTTTCTTCAATATCATTATGTCAAAATATTGATTTGAACTTTTTATCAAATTTAGAACTTTTTGTGTCGGGGTTACTATTCACGTATACGACACTATTCATGTATATGACACTATTTACGTATATGACATTATTTACGTATACGGTACTATGTACGGATACGGAGTACTATTCACGAGTTACTATTCATGAGTTACTATTCATGAGTTACTATTCATGAGTTACTATTCATGAGTTACTATTCACGAAGTCACTATTCATGGGTTACTATTCATGACAAAATTGGTTTCTTTTTTCTAACCAAATTATAGTTGATTTATGAATATTACTCTTGAGATTAAATATAGATGTTTTGATTATATTGATTTTACTATTATATATAACATTTGTATAACCCTAATAATTATATTTCTCTTTGACTTGAGTGTAAAGATGGGTAGATTTTTGGTATGATCATGACTATGAGTTCCCTTTGGCCAGTAGTGCAAAGTTGAATTGTTGACTTGTATGATCATGACCATTGAATTTATAATTGAATATCTTTAGCTTAAGTGCAAAGGTGAAATGATCAACATGGTTATAATTATTGTTTATATAAATTCTGAAATGATTATATATTTCTTTGAGATATTAATATATTTGGCCTGTACTACAAATATGAATTGTTGATGAATATATTTGGCCTGTAGTGCAAATATGAACTGTTGAGAAATATCTTTGGCCTGTAGTGCAAAGATGAATTGTTGATGAATATCTTTGGCCCGTAGTGCAAAGATGACCTGTTGTTGAATATCTTTGGCCTGTAGTGCAAAGATGGTCTGTTGATAAATATCTTTGGCCGTAGTGCAAAGATGAAATTGTTAGTATGATTATAAGCGCAGAACTCGTGATTTGGTATAACCATGATCTTTGATGTTTGTGGGTAAAGACATGTGATGAAAATTATCTTCGTCCTGGATGCGAAGAGGAATTTAGAATTACAATTATGATTATGAGTTATTCATATAATTGTGGAAAGGAACTGTTGATTAATGTTACAGGGATAAAACATTATTGGTGGACTTTTAATGTGGAGAAGATAATAGACTTTATGGTCTATTTGACTCTTCTAATGGATTGCTCGTTCCGCTGCAACTATGGTTGAAAAAATTTATCATCTACCATATGTTCTAAATCTCTGATTAATTACTGTTGAAGGCTATCGATAATTTATTTATCTTTAGTCATGATATTCTTTACTGAGCTAGTTGTACTCACCCTTTTGCTTCACAATTCCTTTCAGGTAATAAGAGTGTGGTATTGAGGGGTCGAAATGGGGTAAGGGGAATAGAACGGTGGTCATCATTTAGTAGTTACATTTGGGTGAATCAACTAGGGTGAGGCGAACCCAACGTTGGAAGGGTGTTTTGCCACTATCATACAAGATGTCTAAAGACATACAACCTCGTGTCATCATAAGATAGGGTTGTGCACATCCACTTACTGAGTATATCTACGCGCACTACCTATATGATCTTGGTGTTTGTTTGAAGTAAAATTCTCAATTAGAGACAGTGGAGATAATGATATGTCAAGAGAAGACTCATCATTGGAAAGAATATGATAGTAATCTTCTCGTTTTTCTTTGGGGTCTATTGGGTCAACCAATGACAATATTCTGTGGCCATATGATATCTATCATAACCTAGACGGATGACCTCCCATGTACGAAGGTTTCCTTGAGCACTTCCCAAAGATTTTAATTTCTAAAACAGTTTTTGACTATACCTTTATGTAAGGTGCCATTGTGATGTGCTATCCAAGGTTGGGATGAGAGTCACAGTTGGTATATATTTGTATCAAAACGCACAGCATATGTGTTGTTGTATTTTGCACGACAATTGTTGTAATAAAGTTGTAGTTATTTTCTGTACCATGTATTTGGCGACTCAGAATGAGTTGGATGGAATGGACCTATTTTGGGATTGTCACAGTGCTATCTAATAATATTATTCAAATAATATGAATTATTGATCTGATAATGGGAAATATTGTGCAGTGACAATTATTGAACAACAATAATATAAAATATCAACGTAGTAAATTATTGAATCAATAAAATAAAATATTGAACAATAATTCTTTGTAATAATTATTGAGTAGTGTCTTCTTGAGTAAGAATCAATAATTCAAAAATATGCATGTAATCTGGTGTCTTCTGCATGCAAACAACGCAGACATTTTTACTTTACCCAACCGGGTATTCCAAATGATGTTAATTGAGTAACGATTACGCCGATTATTTATAAAAATTTAAATTTGTCGTTTTTCTTCATCCGATAGTTATTACATTATGGGGCCCACAAATGGTCAAAGGCAAATCGCATTTAATATTCCCGACAGAAAGAATATTCCACGATCAAACAAATATTTCCCGACAACAATAAGTATTTTATAGCCACTTGCTTATTTTGAAAAAATTTCATGTATCACCCTTAACTTTAACTTTTTATCGATTTAACCATTTACTGAATAGTAATTATCAGAAAAATTGAATACTTTTATTTTATAAAATTCGGGGTCTTACAAAAACTACTTCTCAAAAGCCGCACCACCAAAATTTATTTATACAAGATCTGATTGTGGAGATATAGAGAGAGATCGGAAAAGGAATTCTTGTTTTGAATTGGAAACGGAAAAGAAACTACTCTTCAAAACTTTTTCTACTACTGATTCGGATCTTGTTGAGCTCAATCACGATCTTGTTGGTTTTTTGAGGGGGTTGAGCTCAATCACGATCTTGTTGGTTTTTTGAGTTGTGGGTTTGGGGGTAACATCCGTAAAAATCCATTCAGACGACTAGCTTGTTTATTCACTCAAAAAATTGTGGCTTATTTGGTCAGAAGAAATTAGACCATTCAGATCTTAAAAAATGATAATCAAACCGTCCGAATGGCTGAATCCCTCAAATTCACTGCCATTCAACCTTATTTAGACCAAAACAAACATGGCCTTACTCGTGCCTTGTACAAATCACCAAGAAGAAGATGGTGGAATTATAATTGAAGAAGCCTCTTTTGACATAAAAGACCATCATTTGTGGGCATTCATTCATTGTGCGTGGGTTATTAGGCATGACAAAATATGGTTATGGGTTGGTTTTGGTTTTTAAAATATGATTATGGTTCCTTTTAAGAACTAAAACCATATTAACTATTTTTAATATAGGTTGTGTGAGTTGGAACTATATGGTTATGGTTCAAAACCATATTAACCATTTTAAAATATTTTGACTTTTAAGCAGAACTTTTGAAAAATGAAATTGTGACCATCACAATTAAATTAATTAAGTAATAATATGATATAAAAATTATTAATATAAATAATAAAATGCTAAAAAACTATACTAATAAAATTTTAAATTAAAATTATTAATACCCTTCCATATTTAAATAATTTTTCAAAATTAAAAGTTAAGAGTTAAATTGATTTTGAATTTAGAAACATTTCTTATAATTTTTAAAGTCCTAAATAATGTTATATTTCTGAATGGAAAGAGTATTTAAAATTTATAAAATTCACAATATTCTTGATAAATATATTTTATGAAAACAACCGGTACTTATTTCTCAAAAAAAGGATCCAGAAACTCGATTAAGAAATCATTGTTAAATAAATGCACTGTATTTGATATAATGTACGTACTCCTTCAATATTTTTTGATAAATATAATGTTCCAAAATATTTCACTAATTTCAAGGGTTTTCACCATTTAATAATAAAATTACGGAAACAAACAATAAATTCGTACCATAAATAGAAAAATATGAAAGAAGACGGATTTATTCTCAATGACCTCATATTATTAAATAAATTAATGAGTACTTTTAATTTTTATACTAATAAATCTCATTAAATAAAATATTTAATTTATATCTTTAACACGAGAAAGTACCATATTTGTTTTCTCATCTTTAGCGAAGAAAAGATGACAAAAGAACTTTTCGATTTGGATCGGGATGAAATATATTGAGTTGAAAAATGGTTAACCGGTTCAGAACTATATTTATTTTAAAAAATATGGGTCCAAACTTTAACCAACCTGAATAAATAAAAATAGTTAACCAATCCATTAATGGTTCCGATTAATATGATTTGATCCAGCAGTTAACTAACTATATTGTCATGTCTAGTTATTAGTAGTTTAGCTCCAATCTGATTATAGTTGAGCCTTTGTTGGCTATTTGGAAAAGTTCAGTTTTTGATAGAACTGTGGTGGATTAATTCCAAAAATGATTCCGAGTTTGGAAACTTATAGGGTGAAAACATCCATCAATATTTTAATTATGTGCATCTAAATAAATAAGATTGGAAAGCAATTTCAATCGCCCTAAAGTAGATGCAAAGCTTAGTCTAGAGTGCACTCATGTCACCTGAAATTAATGAAAACAAAAGGCTATTATCACACAGAATTAGCTTCCATGTCTGCCATAAATTTGGAAACTACTCAAAACGAATAAATATTTATCGAGAGTTTTAATTATTAATAGCATGATATATATATTTAAAACTGCGATATTATAATCTTGAGATTATTGTTTTACTATTGTAAAAAGAAATAAGATTGTATTTGGAAAAGAATGACTCTAATTGTCCAGGTGATATATAATGATAGTATATATTTTGTACAAATTAAGTTTTTTTTCCGAACGGATAGAGTATACGATATGATCATGCGTACTCCTCTTAATTAATTACCTGTATTGAAATTTAATATTCACTTTGCATGATCAATCAAATCAAAAATTAATTATTTATTTGATCTAATGTTTATTAATTTCCTAAAATTAATGTCAATTAAAAAAGAAAGTAAGAAAATGATATATATATATATATATATATATATATATATATATATATATATATATATATATATATATATGGAGAGTTTAAAATGTAAATTTTAAAGAAAGCGAAAGAGGCAATTGTCGCGTCTTTGGTGTCTATAGTGACGGTCAACCCGTCGCCAAAGATTACATGGCTATAGCGACGGATCGAACCGTCGCCATAGACACCAAAGACGACGATTCATCTTTGATTCGTTCTTTAAAGTTCGCTTTTAGAGACGGATCGTCTATATATATATATATATATATATATATATATATATATATAGGGGAGCGATCCATAGCATCTATATGCTATGGGATAAAAAGTGGCATATAGGCTCTAATCCGTACGTTTTATAGATGAAAGGCTGGGATTTAGTATGGGGAAATACCGTCCACTAGTAATATTAGCGGATGTAATTAGTATAAAATCCGGACAATTAAGCCCTCATTAGTCAAATTAACTATGATGTAGAACTTGATTTATGGTCCGCTAGTATTACTAGCGGAATATAAATGTAAGACAAATTAAGCAATATGGAACATGCGGCAAGCAACTAAGAAAAGTATATACTTTTATATAATATTTTGCATTTAAATTGTGTATTTTAGATATTTTTATAAGAAACTTTTTTACTATATTTCAGTTTTTGTGCTTTATATAAAAATAATATATATATCTTGCAACAAAAAAATATTAATATTTTTATTGTGAGCCGACACAATAATAAATTACCCATTGATTTATATTTATACTAGTCATCTATATGCACACACCAAGTTTGTGAGGGAAAAATAATTAAAAATCAGAAAAATTGTCTCCAATTTATAATCACAATATTTTTTTCGCATGTAGCAAATTTCATTAACATGGATGCAAGATTTAGTAGGCTAATTAAATTTAATTATTTTGAATGTGGCTAATTAATTTTTAAAATAAAAGTACACCCAATCAATTAATAAGAAGAGAAGTACGTCTATATATTCCAAGTTGAAAACTCTAATTGTACATCGTCAGATGAACTATTTAATTAATAAATGGATGGTGTCTAATCCACCATGTGCTCTTCATTTATATTCCGCTAGTATTACTAATGACTATGGTCAAGTTACATCTTGTATAGTTAATTTCAAAGAATTTGAGGAGATGGGCTTAATAGTCTGGAAATTTTACTTTAAACGTCCGCTAGTAATACTAGCGGACGGGTAGTTGTAACTTCTGATCCCAATCTTTCATCTATAACACGTACGGATTAGAGCCTATATGTCACTTTTTATCCCATAACATATAGATGCTATGGATCGCTCCCCATATATATATATATATATACCAACTGAAAAAATGTCGAATACAATTGTTCATTTCAGTATTAGTAAACTTAATTTATACAAAAATTTAACCAGATAATCATGTAGTGCGCCACACTTATCATTCCTACTTATCATATTATATATCTACCCTACCTAGAGCTAAAATACTAGTGTACCATGCATATATACTACCTAGAGCTACCCTACCTACAGCTAAAACACTAGTGTACCATGCATATATACTACCATACCATCTAAACTAGCATACAAAGAGATCGATCATATTTATTTACACACACATCGAATATGACACATCATCTAAGCTAGCTAGCTTCCCTAATGTGGCACCTAGCTAGCTAGCTAGCTAGGTCTTATATATTCATATGCACTGAGGCCTTTACCTGTCTGTCTGACTGTCTATATAAACATGTAATCACATTAATCTCTCCATCATATCTCTTTGAGTGAAACAAATTAAAAATGGAGAAGTCTCTTTCCTCCTCCTCTTCTCTCAAGAACCCTGAGGCGGCGGTTACTTGGAGAAAGCCGGTGTTTAGGGCTAACTCATCAGCAAGATCATATCCAAATCCCTGCCTGAGTACTGACCGTCTGTATCTCAAGAACTCTGAGGCGACGGTTACTTGGAAAGAGCCGGTGTCTAGGGCTAACTCACCAGCAAGATCATATCCAAATCCCTGCCTGACTGACCGTGATCTGTATGTCAAAAATCCAGTTAATAAACGTGAAATCATGCCAAACATTCCAATTATTTCTGGTGGCTCTCGTGTTCCTTAATCCTTTTGCAGCTGGGGGAATATAATTATGATAATATATGGATGTATCTTATATATATAATTATGTGTGTGCACTATGTAAGACCTGCATATATAAGGAAGTAGTTTGTCAAGATACCATAAGAAACTATATAAGTTGAATAAATCACTACTTCCTCGTATCTTTAATTGACTGTGTGTTTCTTTAATCTATTTAGGGTTCCCGGGGTGTGATCAGTTACACTTTGATGTGCCTATATATATGTTTTGTGCTTATGATGCTGTTTGTTCAGTTATATGTGCAGTTATATATATGTCAAAAAATTCAGTTTAGTGATAAAATTTAGGTTAGCTAGGGTTTATGTGAATTAAGAGCTATCTTACTATATATATTGTTATTCGACCTCCGAAAGGTCTAGTTACATTTTCTGGTTATTTTGAAGGAGATGTTTCGATTTATTGTTGTATTAAACTTCTAATTTCTCAACTTTTAATATATTCTCCGTTTGTTCCAAAATAAGACATATATATATTTTTTATTTACGTACATATGTTTCAAACTTTCAATATTAGAGATATATATATTTATTTTGAAATATAAATTAAGTTACATGTGTATACGATTATTTTTATACTTATCATCACTACTTTATTTTTAATTAATATTTAGATTAAATTTTAAAAATAATATTTTTCATAAAAATCATTTTTAGAAACCTCTCTACTAATTTTACGAAGGAGAGTATACATGGTTTGATAATTCCATTGTATTTGAGCTTTCTGCTAAACTTATAATTGCTTCCCTCAGGAGGGAGTATATATATATAACCGATCAGGTGAGGGCTCCCTTATTTTGTTAAAATGCGGACCTTTTTTTTTGTTTTTTTTTTAAAAACAAAAAAAAAATTTAATATTTTATGGAACTGATATTTTTTTCATAATATAATGTTTTGGGCGGGATTTGAATACCTATATTAAAAAATGATGGTACAGTCTTCACAGACTGTACAGACCTGTTTTGTTATACGTATCCAAATCACATCCAAAACACTGTATTATGACAAAATTTCAGTTCCATAAAATATTAAACTTTTTTTTAGTTATTTTAAAAAAAAAAAACCAAAAAAAATAACAAAAAAAGTCCGCATTTTAATAAAGTAAGAGAGTCCTTATCTGATCTTGACCTATATATATATATATGGTTTGATGATTGCTCAAGATATCTATATCATGTTTATTAAATTAAAAATAAAAATTCAGCCTTCAATATATATATGTTCAACAAAAGTAAAAAAACTATTAATAGTATTATTAAAATCTCAAAGAACTGACAATCCTTACGAGTTATATATAGTTGTCGGATACAGTGGCGGAGCCAGAGGATTTCAACAGGGGGGTCCGAATTATGCATGTAATTTTTTTTTCGACGGCCTCTTAGTTCGTTGATTTTTTTTTCCATATTCCTAAATCACAAATAATTCAACATTTAACAAAATCATAATCCTAAATCACAAGTAATTCAACATTTCAATTAGTTACTCAAATTCAATTGAAACAAAAAAAATCAATTACAAATTGAAACACATTGTTGATTTGTTGAAGCGGTAGCAGTACTAGAAACGACATTTTGAGTCTCTTCTGAGTTCGAGGCCAGTAAAAAGCGATGTAAATCCAACTGCGAAGTTCTCATATTCGAAAATGTTGGATAATCACTTCATTATCAATGCGCTACCAAAAATATCTCTCTCGACATATCACACCAAACAATCATGAGAAAGTCATCTCCCATCTTGTTGCGCATAAATTTGTCTTAATAATATTCATCGCAGAAAATACTGCGTTCCACACTAAAGCACTAATGCATACAAAAACTAAAGCCAACTTGATAAGAAGATATACTAAATGAAAAGTAGTGTGATATCCCACCTCAACCATATTAGTTGCAAGTTCTTCGACATTTTCTAGTTTAGAAAATCTTGCATTTCCTCTCATTTTAAATCCACATCTTTAGTTGTTCTTTAAGCTCCATTCGATCATCCATTGAAAAGTCTTGTGGATATAGTTCGCAAGTCTAACTAACTTTGAAAAACTAAAATTGGAGAAGCAATTCTTAGGATCAAGACATGTTATGCACAAGAGCAATTACGTGTTCGTCTCAGTGAAACGATTATCCATCTCTTGACTAATACGATCAACAACCTAAAAAATATAAAATAAAATTACTTCTATATTCAAAAACATAATTAGAAGTATAAATAGAGAAAAATAATTGAATACCTGACAAAATATCTCAACTCGAAAGTGGTGAATGTGACGCCCCTAAAATAGGTCCATTCCATCCAACCCATTCTGAGTCGCCAAATACATGGTACAAAAATAACTACAACTTTATTAATACATTTGTCGTGCAAAATACGACAACATATATACTGTGAGTTTAAATACAGATATTGCCATCTAGACAATATCCACACGCAAATAAATCCCCATCATAATTATTGATACATTATTTTACAAAAATGGTGAGGACTACTAAACAACTCTATCTAGAACCTTCATTCCATACCCCGACTAGTACTCGCTACATTCTCGCCTCCTGAGAAGAAAAATGGAACAACAAGGAAAAGGGTGAGCTCAACTAACCCAGTAAAGAACATTATGACTAAGATAACATAGAGCAAATTATCGTTACTCTTCAACAGGGAAAAATCTAATAGAATACAATAGACAACCAGTTTTAAATCAACAACTGCAGCGGAAACAACAATTCATTAGAAGAGTTAAGTAGAGAATGCAAACTACTATCTTCTATATATGAATTTAAAAGTTCATCGTCGATATTTTATCCCTGTAACATCAATCAATATATATCTGGAATCAAATATTCATCTTTGCACTACAGCCAAAGATATTCATCATTGATCATGTTCATCTAAACACTGCTCATCTTTGCACTACGGCCAAAGATATTTATCAGAAATCATTCATCTTTGCACTACAGGCCAAAGATATTCAGTAATATCATCATTTAGGACTGAGGATGATGAAAAATATTTTAAAGGAATCGAATCCAATGAAACAAAAGAACAAATATTAAGGATTCGTATTTTAAACAATCCAAGTTCAAAAATACTTCATAAGTAATCAGAGTGGAGTAAAATTCAAGAATGATCAAAACATGGATACAATCAAAGCTAGTATCCATAATAGATATTTTGGACAAAAAGAAGAAATTTCATTTTTCGGTGAATAGTGCCGTATTCGTGAATAGTGCCGCATACGTGAATAGTAACTCCGACATCAAAAGATAGAAATTTCACAAAAAACATCGTCACGCTTCGTGAATAGTACTCGTGAATAGTAAATAGTAACTCGTGAATAGTAACTTATGAATAGTAACCCCGACATGAAAAAATTCTAAATTTATAAAAATTTCCAAACAATATTTCGGCATAATGATATTGAAGAAATAATATCATTTTTGAATAAAATAACATCCCTTACCTCGAAAGACAAGATTTCTCTAGTTGAAACTTGGATATAGGCTATGACTTGAACTTGCACCCAGATATAGCAATACTCAAAGTATATTCAAAATACTCACAAGAATACGCTCGATAATATAGAGAGAAAACTTGATTTACTCGTGTGATTTTCAATTCTAACCCAAGACCCTATTTATAGGAAAATGCTTAGAACACCAAAGTAGAAAATTTAATAAATTAATATCATTTATTTTTCAAAACCTCATACGCACACTTGCCAACTGAATTCAGCTCCTACACATGTTAAATGAGGCCACCTAAACATTCCAAAAACTTTTTTCTTTTAAAACAAATTTAAAACTTTTAAAAATAATTATTTCGGAACTTCAGAACTTCAATAATTCATAATAAATAGCCATTTTATCAGAAAATTCGAATCTTGCGATTTTTTATAGGAAATTCAATTCTCTACAACTTTGCAGAAGAAAGTTTTTTCAAATTCCAAAAAGAAATTGACCGAAATCCACAAACGGGCGATTTTACAAGCTATAATCAAATTTCGATCAATAATTGTGTCCACCAACACACAAAATATGTGTTAAATATTTAATGCCACAAAAATACTCTTCCTCCTCATATACTCATATATCCCACATTCATTATAAAAATATCACCGTTAATATATTATTAAAATAATATATTTAAATGAATTATTTTATCAGAAAAAGATAAAATATTAATTTTCAACAATTATCACATTAAAAATTTTCTCCATCTATATCTATATAAAATCAATATTTTCCTCATCATATAAATCAATAATTAATTATTCACAAATAATATTACAGAATCATAGATCTTGCAACCGTGGTAGTTCAGAAAAGAGGGGCTTTCAATAAGGATCTCTCCTTATCACAATGCAATTAGGTGACCAAACCTCTCCTTAGACAGAACTTTCTAGACATTGACAATAATATTATCCAATAATATTATTCCGGATAATATGAATTATTGTCAGATAATGAAAAATCATGTGTAATGACAATTTATTAAAACAACAAAGAATATAAAATATCAATGCAAAGAATTATTGAATCAATAAAATAAAATATCGAATAAGAATCATCGTAACAATTATTGAGTAGTGTCTTCTTACGTAAGAATCAATAATTGGTGCAATACCGTGTCTTCTTGTTCAACAACGCAGATTAGTGTGTTTTAACCACGGGTATTCCAAAGATAATCTCAGAATAATTACGCAGACGTTATTTATAAACAACTTATATTTGTCGCTTTTCTTCATCCAATCGCTTTCGTTATGGGGCCCATAAAAAGACTACGCCGTCGCACAAATATTCCCCAACAGTACGAATATTCCACGACCAAACGAATTTTCCCCGACAATAATGAATATTTTATAACCACTTGCTTATTCGAAATATTTGCGTATTTTACCCATAACTATCCACATTAATCAAATCAACCCTTACTATTTCAAAATAATAAATAGAGAAAAATAAATTTCATTTATTAATAATTTGGGGTCTTACAGTGAAAGTATGTGTGTTTGCAACGAAGGCGACCTGGAACATTATCTTCCATATTAGGGATGCTAATATTATGTTCAGAACAAAAACTGTTCACATCTCTTAATAGATCATCCCATCCATTTTCCCTGAGATGTTGCAATTGTCTTTTGGTAGTAACAACCAAATTCATGGTCTCTACAATATTCTGATCTTTTTGTTGCAAAAACTGTGACAAAATATTTGTCAACCCCAACACTACCTTCATCAAGTGAGCAATGAATACAAACTCATATGTTTCCATCTTATCGATCAAACCCACAACAATGCCTTTACTTTTGGATTCATGTCCATCTTCATATATATTCTGAAGAACTTCAACCACTGATGACCACATAGATAGAAGACGAACAATTGTTTTGTAGTGTGAACCCCAAGCGTAGCAACCTTACCGTAGAGCTAAACTAGTTTCTTGATTCAAACCTCTTCCTGTGAAAATATCACCCTTTTCTAAACGCTGCACCATATTTTCATGTTGTCTTTGTCTTAGTTCATCAATTCTTTTGCAAGAAGCCCCAATCATATTCGTTATCAAAGCCACATATTCAAAAAAGTTGCACACAAATTGGTTTACTTGAGCATTTACCACAACAACTAATTGAATTTGGTGAGCAAAACAATGAACATATCTTGCACATGGATTTTCATTCAAAATCAGAGTTTTCAAACCATTTAGCTCACCCCGCATGTTAGAAGCCCCGTCATATCCTTGACCTCTAATTTGTGAGATTGATAATCCATATTTAGCAAAAAAATTATGAATGGCATTTTTCAAAGAAAGTGCGGTGGTGTCTTTAACATGAACAACTCCAACAAATCGTTCTAAAATTTCTCCCTTGTTGTTTACATATCTTAAAACAACGGCCATTTGCTCTTTTACTGAACTATCTTAAGCCTCATCAATCAATAAAGTAAAGCATTTATCACCAATATCATCAATAATAGCTTTCGTTGTTTCTGATGCACAAGCACTAACAATTTGTTTTTGAATATCGAGAGAAGTAAGTTGATGGTTTCGTAGTGCATTCTCTTTAACTACTTTGCCAACTTCATCACAACGCAAGCTATGCCAAGTAAGTATTTCAAGAAAATTACCTCTATTTAGCGAGTGTGTCGACTCATCATGCCCACGAAAAGTCAACCCGCATGTTAGAAGCAATCGAACAACATCCACACTTACTGTCAACCGAGTGCGATAGGCGGCATTTAATACTTGTGTTCCAGAAGATATCTTCCGTGTCACACTTTGCCTTTGATCTTTGAAAGCAAAATATAAAATTCGGGCATTGTTGTGTGCACTTCCTTCACTTCCGATATGGTCCCCAAATTTTTCTGAAGCTTTCTTCCAATTTCTAAATCCTTTTTTTGTAAATACCTCATCTCCAACATTTTATCCCCAAAAAGATAACACCAAAAACAAAATGCGGCATCTTTAGAAATGCTATATTCCAACCATTCCCATTTCTTGAACCAATCAAATTGAAAAGCCTTCATTCTATCCCCTATTTTTATTTTCAGATAAACATTAGAAATTGGTTGACAAGGGCCCATTTTCACATATTTTCTTCTAACTTCATCTCTAATCCGAGGCTCGTACTCGTTGATGCATTCTTGCGATCTCGGATCACCAATAATATCATTAACATCCTCACATAACGGCTCAATCGGTTGTGGTTGCGATTGTGATTGTGATTGTGATTGTGATTGTGATTGTGGTTGTGGTTGTGGTTGTGGTTGTGGTTGTGGTTGTGAGTCTTGTGACGTAGTTGTTGTGAACGGCCACTTAGTTCGTTGAAAATATTTTTTCATATTCCTAAATCACAAGTAATTCAACATTCAACAAAATCATAAGCAATTCAACATTTCAATTAGTTCCTCAAATTCAATTGAAACAAAAAAAATCAATTACAAATTGAAACACAAAATTAGCAATTGAAACCCTAAATTCAAATAAGTGAAATCCACTTAGAAGTTAGAATGAATGCAACCAAATTTGGTAACAAAACCCACTTAGAATTAACGAAAATATATCAATTTTGGTTTATAAATCAAAGAAAAGCCCTATTTTTTAGTCGTAAATTAAGGAACAAAAATCAAACAAAAAAATGTTGGAACCTAACCTTAGAAGTTGGAGTGATGGAGTCGATTGGCCATAAGACCGCTTGCAGATAACAAAGACAAGCGCCAAGTAGATAGCAATGGCGCTTGGTCTCCACTCTCCAAAGAGCAAAGACCGCAGCATGAAATGAACAATTCCTCCGTGCTCGTGGCTCTGCATTTACATTTACATTTCGGTGTGGACTTGTGGTGGCGCTTTGTTATTTAGTAATATCACATATGTAATATGTTAACTTTAGTGGCTTAATGGGCCATCATGACTTTTAGAAAAAAATACATAATGAACATGACTACATGAGAAATATTTTTTCTTTGTGGGCTAGTTCTCAAACAAGTCAAACAACCCAATCCTAAGTTATAAAAAAATACTTTTTTTTTCTTCCCTTCCTTCTTCTTTCTCAACAAGACCCTGGGACCCCTTGACTTCCCGAATTTTAAGTTGGACCTCCCTAATACATAAAAATTTCTCGCAAAGGAGGGCCGTGGACCCCCCCACCCCCCTCCCCCCGGCCCGCCGCCCGCCTACCCCTACCCCTGCCCCTGGTCGGATAGTGTAAATATTTTCCTTCCTATAAAAGAAAAGGCATATTTCATTAGGGAAAAAAATGATTAAAACTTTAATTTACTCAATACGAACTCACGAAGTCACGAACAATTAATAAATGTTCAATTTAAACTCGCGTTCTGTCTATTGGTTAAATCATTGGTTATATATTCATATTTTCATCTTTATATGTAATAGGTAAAATCTTATTTAAAATCAAATAGTTATGCCTATGTAATTTAATAATATATAAAATTATTGTATAATTATTATTGTTATCAAGAATATGAATTTTAAAGAACACTACTTAAATTACAAAATGAATAAGAATAAGAGATAGTGATAGTAAATAATTATGATAGTAAGAATGTAGATAAAAAGATTTTGAAATCAAATAATTTGATGAAAAATAGTTTTTTTTTCCTTAAATTTTAGTGTTGAATGATCATTTCTAAATTTTAGTGTTGAAAGACGATTTTATACTATTTATTATATATATATATATATATATATATATATATATATATATATATATGAAGCCACATAGGAGGAGGGTGTGGGGTCAATTGACTCTCTTGGGAAAAAAATTATTTTGTAATATATGATAAATTTAGAAGAAATTTAAGTGTAATGAACAAATTAATCCCACTAAAACTTTATAAATTTTTTAATATGCGGGGTCAAATTGATTTTTTTTATAACTTTCTCAATTTCATATTATTTCTACTCCTTGATGTATGCATCTTCTTCTAATATTTTTAAAAATAATAATAATCTAATTTATATTATTTTTATAACATAAGAAATTTAAATATTTATTAACAAATTTGTGATTAGAAATGCGTATTAATTAGGGGTCAATAAAGGGTGTGGGTGTGGGTGTGTGTGTGTGTGTGTGTATATATATATATATAAAATGTTATTACTTGTTATATTAATAATATTGTAATCAAATACATGTTTACATATACAATTGACCAAAAAACACAAACTTATCTTTAAAAAATTGACTCGGGAACGCTGCCCCAGAACCCCCGCCAAATTATTTACAGGATTACAATATTTTGACCCCACTGAATATAAATTACGATTTTACCAGATATATATATATATATATATATATATATATATATATATATATATATATATATATGGAAAAAATATATGTACACAGCTGTGTATTACACAGTAGGCTATGTCGACAGTTTTTTGGGCTATAGCGACGTTTTCACCCGTCGTCATAGCTATTATGGGCTATGGCGACAGTTTACCGTCGTCATAACCCAAAAAATCCGTCGTCATAGCCTTACTGTGTAATACACAGTACATATAGCCCTATATATATATATATGTGTGTGTGTGTGTGTGTGTGTATGTGTATGATGCGGATTTGTGCGCTTTTAAGCATCTTATGAAATTGAAAGAGTCTTGTGTCGTATTGTGAAATTTTTTTGCCGACTTACAATTGCGATCTAGATCAATACATGAGATTGAGTAAGATTATGAGATTATAAAGTTGACCCACTAATCATATATATTGCTAAAATATTAATAACAATAATTATTCATATAATTAACAACAAATAAGTCCATATATAAAATCGTAACAATTGAAATAAAGTTAATTGTGTAGTTTTTAAAGTTGACAATCACAAACTAATCATGATGTAATTGAGATTTCAAGTAGTGTGGATGTACAATTTTCGAATAAGACTAAATGAATTAATATTCTCCTTTCTGTCTATTCTTTTTTGACAAAAAATCTACCATCAATCTTACATTTGGGGAGGGTTCTCTTTTATAGACCCTCCTTTAGATCTCTCTTTCTTGTGCATTAATAATTTCTCTTTGTACGGAACTTGTTTTCTCCATCATATAATTGATTATTTTTTTCTCTTTTATGAGAGGATTTTATTATTAGGAGATTTTGCCTTATTCAGGTGGAAGTTTTTTTGTTCGTTCGTGAGAATTTTTCTGATGCGTGAACCATTGAAAATAGATTGTTCAGATTTAGGTGTGACGTTATCGGCCGGTTATTCCTCTACTTATATTAAAAAAACATCTCAAATATGCATATTATGTTATTATTTTTAGAATATGACTGTTTTTCATCAGGAGTATATCTGTTGTTAATTATTACAATTGACATTTTTCCTGATTATTATGTTATTCTGTGACGCCCCCAAAATTAGGTATACATCACCCATCTTGGGTCACCAGATACATGATACAGAATTCAAATACAACTTACTAATACAACTGTCGTGTACAATACGACAAAACATAAACTGTGAGTTTGAATACAATTATTGTCTACTAGAGATTATACAAACTCAAAAGGAGTCCTCATTACAATTATTATCACACTATTTCACAAAATAGTGAGGACTACTAATGCTATCATCTGGACCATCACTCCATTCCCCGACTCGTCCCAGCTATATTCTCATTTTCTGAAGAGAACAGTGAAAGAAAGGGTGAGTTCAACTAACCCAATAAGAAATATTATGACTAAGATAATGCAGAATAAATTATCATTAGCCTCCAACAATGTTAAATTGTTAAAATACAATAGACATCAAGTTTAACTGCAGCGAAACAAGCAATCCATTAAAAGAGTCAAGTAGAGAATAAAATCTACTATCTTTTATGATTTAAAAAGTTTTTCATCACTTTTATCGCTAAGACTCAGCTCAATAAATAATCCACATCATTAAATCATCCTCGCGCACTACGTGCCAAGGATATTCTTTAATATCACGACCACTAATTATCCATGCACTACGGGCCAAAGATAATCGTGTTTTCATCAACCAGTCATGATCATGCCATAAAACAATTCATCTTTGCTCCTTTAGTCAAGAGAATCCATAGCCATAATCATACTCAAAACTCGGCCCATCAATGCACTACGGCCAATGAGGACTTTTAATTTTCACATTATTTGTAACATTATGGTCATGATTATACCGAATAATCCTCGGTCATAATCATACCAAGTCCATCTATGCACTACAAAGCCACAAATGACTTTCAACATAACATAAACATGAGGATGATGACAATGATATAAGAATTCAATTAAACAAGTTCAAGAATTAATTTGTCCAGAACCAATAATGTCCAAATTGTCAACATGATACTTCTTTGTAGAATAAAATTCAAGAATGATCGGAAGAATATTTTCATGAAAGATCTTTGGATGAAGCGCAAATATCAAGGATATTCCACTAATTTCATGGAGTATATAAGTCAAAATTTTAATCAACCGAGTATAATACCGAATGGAATAACAAAAGATATCACCATGCATGCAGATTTGATGTAGACGATTATTCCAACGAGAATAATAATAGCGGAACCAGTCGGTGAAATTCACATGCGACATGATGTTCCAACAGAATAATAAATGCGGAATAATA
This sequence comes from Panax ginseng, assembly GCA_020205605.1. Classification (NCBI taxonomy): domain Eukaryota; kingdom Viridiplantae; phylum Streptophyta; class Magnoliopsida; order Apiales; family Araliaceae; genus Panax; species Panax ginseng. The sequence goes on along the minus strand of CM035150.1, from coordinate 85,744,959 downwards.
AATGATGGAACCAAGTCCATCGATATATATGAACATGATATTCGATGTAATAATAAAGACGGAATAATAAAAAAATGGAACCAGTCCCACAGATAGCATGGATGAGGATATTCCGAAACATAATAATAAAAGCGAGAATAATAGAAGAATGTCACCAAGTATAGGGTAAAGCGTATACAAAAAGTTATTCCAATGAACAATAAAGAAATGGAATAATGAAGTTCTCTTCTTGAATACAAAAGAATAATATCCCCTTACTGTAAAATAATACTTGATATAAGAGTAGTGAAGTAAGTAGAGAAAACTTTTCTTCTATCTCTATATAGTCTCTCTCTATAGTTTTCTCTCTAGAGTTCGTGAATTCGTAAAAAAATAATGAAGGAATGAGCTTCTATTTATAGGAAAATGGAACGCATAAGTAACTAATCCATGAACGGTCCAGATTGATTTACTTTAATCGACGATCCATATTTAAAGAAAAATCTTTTAAATAAAATATAATATATTCTATTTATATAAAAAGATTTTTACTTATGCAAACATTATGCAGTAACTATACAAACACTATGCATAATAAAATATAATATATTCTATTTATAGAATAACTTTAATAAAGTATTCGCTTTTTATATAAAAGATTTTACTATGCAAAATACTACGCATAATAGTAATATAATATATTCTATTTATAGAATAACTTTAATAAAGTATTACATTTTATATAAAAAGATGTTTCTATTTTATTACGTGAATAAAACAAAACTCTAAATCAACAATAATTGAATCAAATAATGTGAGATACTACGCAAAGAAACTATTGTAGCAATAATTGAACAAAACCGAGTGACTTCTCACATAAATATCAATAATCAATACCGTAAAGCTACTACGCAACAACGCCAGACATCTTTTACTTTACTACTGAAAGTAGTTCAACAAAGATAAGCAGTAAAACTTCCGCCGTTATTTTCAATAAAATATTTTTGTCGTTTTTCAATCCGACAATAATTCCGTTAATAGGGTCCACTAATGATTGTCTTGAGTAAAGACGAATATTTCTTGTTTTAAAGCGAATATTAAGACCAATCGAATATAATATGACAACTTCCATACTTTGCAAAATTTATAAATATTACACACAACTATAACATTATCTCAAATTCACACCATAATATAAAAAAATTATTTCGAGAAAATTAATTCTTTATTCATAAAATTTGAGGTTTCACATATTCTGTTTGAAAAAATTACCTTTTTAATTTTTTGTATTGTAATTTTTTCATCATTTATAATAATTTACAGTTTAAATATATTTCTGTTGATTAAACTATTTGATAAAAAAAAAAAGTAGTGTGGATGTGGTTGTTAATCACTCTTGGGTATATTTTAATTATTAAGTACAAAATTAAACTCATTTAAAATTCAAAAGTAAAATACAAATAATGTTACAATGCACTCTATGTATCTTATAATGACAATTTTTTTTATTCTTATATATTTATAAAGCGATATTTTTCATGTGTAAATATCAAAAAATCATGTACAAATATCAATTTCTTAAATATAATGATCAAGATATGAGAGCTTTAGACAGCTTATAAAATTTTATACGAAAAAAAAAAAGAAGTTACCAAACAATTGAATATCGCGTAAGACAGGCAACATATATATATTAGGTAACTAGGAAATTTTATACGAATTTTTTTTTTTATCAAACAATCTTATTGACAATTAATTAATGAGTTAATATGAGTTAACTCAGACAATCATTATTATATTTAATACAATAACTAATAATAACTAATAATTGCAATAAATTTTCCTTAAATTAATATATAATTTTTAATCACTAAGTAATAAAAGCAATTAACTTCCGTTTAATTTTGCTAGGATATGAAGCGTTCGTACTTCGTTTCATGGCTCTTGTTTATATATTTTTATTTAATGTATTATATAATTGTAAATATGATACTGATCCAAATTATCTTCAACATTATATGTATTATATCAATGAAAAATGATAAATATATATCAATAAAAAATTATTAAATATTTTGTGAAAAAAATGATAATACAGACTCAATTTTTAGATTTGAGATGTTGAGAAACTATATTATATTTAAGGGTGTAAACGAGTCGAACTAAACCGAACAGAGCTCCTCAGATTCGACTCGAAAAATTAAATTGAATTCGACTATAGATTCGAAATGATTTAAAAAACTCTATTCAGATTCGACTCGACTCGAATATTAATATTTGAATTCGATTCGACTCGGATCAAATTATATTTATACTACTCGTTAACTTTGAATTCAAGCTCAAATTCGAGTCTCTTTATAGTAACTAGTTTTATACAATATATAATTATAAATTCTACCTATTATTTTACTTAGAAATAAAAAAATATATTTACTATTATACTTTACAAATATAAAATCACAATTAAAATTAAAATAAAATAATAATAATTAATTATCCTATTTTTTTTTAATTTGTATATAGTTTAAAAGAATGTATCGAGTATCTATTTGAATATGTATTAATTGAGTATGTATTGAATAACAATCGAGAATTCGAGTAGTTTGAATTTTAAACGAGTTAAATATAACATTTTTTAAATTATACTCGTATTTTTATTTGAATTATGTTTTGTGTTCATATTTAATTCATATTCTTAACGAATTCAAGTCTCGCTCACATTTTTGAGTAGGGCCTTAAATGGTTTAATTCGATTTAATTGACTTAATTATGTTAGGCCATAGGTTTATAAAGCCACTAGCCCTTTTCTTTTCCTGATTGATCTCTTGTTCTTGTCGTTGGACAAAAAGGTTGATTCAGTAAAAGTTATGGGGGAGAAAGTAAAAATTCTTACAAATATAAGATTATTCTTGCAAAAACATATAAACATACTAACACGTGACATATCTAGGGTTCTCCTTTGATTTTCAGTTCAGTGCTAAAATTTCCTGCACAACAGAAGCTCAGGCCGAGAAGAAGAAACGACTGCGGCGACTGATCTGAACGTCGTCGTTAAGCAGTTCCACTGAATTTGTTAGTACTTCTTTCTCTGTAATTCTCTTTCTTTTTTAGGCAATTTCGAGAATTAATTGGCCATTTTCAAGAGTTATTGGAACAGTGTAATTGAAAGACATGTTCTGGGTATTGCTCAAAATCTTTTCTTTTAACATTTATTGGGTTAACTTCTTGAGGTATTTTTTTGGGTAGAGATTAGAATTTAGAAAGGTGGATGCTTTTAATGTAGTTTAGAATTCAGCCTGTTTTTGAGTGTTGTTTTAAATGGTCTTTATATGATTTTTCCCCTTTCTAATATGATGTTTAGAGATTAAAGGGTAAAGCTTGAGCTAGATGTGTTTAGGCATGTGAATGAATGACTCATTGGTAAATATGCTTGAGCTCAGGGTCATTTAGGACTTGAAAGATCAACTAAACAAGCAATGTTTGTTCATTTGTGTCAAGAGAAATAACAGACTGGGTCTTAACATGGGGTAAATCACGAGCCTGGTCATTTTTGTCTCGACTTGTGTAAAGCTCTCGTGTAGGATTTTTATAGTTTGTATTGGCTCTGATTTTATCCGTGCTGTACATATTTTATACATACACATTTTTATTAGCATATGCAAATAGGCTCTGGTTAAGCGGCTCGTTTATCTCTTAAGGTTGCATTACGATTTGCCATGAATATGGTCATGAACTTAACAAACATCAGTGAACCTGAGCTTGAATGCAATTCTTAACTTGTTGAAAATCCCAAAGGCATGTGGGGTTACATAGCTCTAGATGTAGTCATCTTGATTCAAAAAGGTAGGCAATACTTAATAGATGTGATAAGTAATGATTGCTATTCCTATTGTTCTTTACACTGTTTGGCAGTTTTGGAAAGAAAAGGAAAGACGATAATGTTTAGCTTTGAGTTTAGAGAAAACAGACAAGAACAGTAAGGGTGCTAATCTAAGAGTTTAGAGAAAACAGACAGGAAAACGAGATCTGTAACAACGATGGTTACTTATTTCAATTTGTGAAATCCTAAAATCCAAAATTGATATCAATCCGTTTTAAGTTTTGAAAACAACATATATGACAATTAGTAGCACTTTTTAGTTAGTGTATATCGATTTTAGTTTTTTGTGCTAAAAATAACAAGCTGAAGCTCTTCCTTGTATGATATATTTCACACTTAATTTCAATGACTCACTTAAAATTTACTCTGTTAAAGTGATTGAAAGTTGTTATTATGCAGATATAAGGAAAAACAATGTCGGAAAATGACGCAAACCCCTATCTTAGCAAGTCTACTCAGCTTCCGCGGAAGCGTTTTTATCGAGCACGAGCCCACAGCAACCCATTAAGTGACTCCCATTTCCCAGTCCCGATCGCTCCTAGTCATGTTGACTACTCCCTTCACTATCCTCAACTCTTTCTATCTTCTGATTCAGTAGCTGTTTCCAAAAAGGTTCAGTTTGCAGACATCGGTTGTGGTTTCGGAGGACTTCTAATTAGTCTCTCGACCCTTTATCCTGAAACCCTGATGATAGGAATGGAACTGAGAGACAAGGTGACAGAGTATGTCAAGGAACGAATTTTAGCACTGAGAAAGGCTAACCCTAGTCAGTACCAGAATGTTTCAGTAGTTAGGACTAATTCAATGAAATACATTCCAAATTACTTTGAGAAGGCCCAGCTATCAAAAATGTTCTTCCTTTTCCCTGATCCTCACTTCAAAGAGAAGAATCATCGGCGTCGTGTGATCAGCCCTCACTTGTTAGATGAGTATGCTTATGTTCTTCAAGTTGGTGGAATCATATACACGATTACGGATGTGGAAGAACTTGGAGAATGGATGAAGTCTTGTTTGGAGGATCATCCTATGTTTGAAGTTCTTATGGAGAAAGAACTTGAAGCTGATCCAGTTGTAAAGCTATTGAGCTCCACAACTGAGGAAGGACAAAAGGTTTCTCGAACGGGGACAAACTTTCCAAGCTGTTTACAGGCGCATTGTGCCATCTCTTTGAACTGGAAAGATGTGGAAGGTCAAGTGCAGTTTTTATATGGCTCTGCATGCCCCACCCTGTAGCGTGGTATGGGAGTGTTGTTTTACTTATTTTTAGTTTTATTATTGACAGCCGTGGATCCATGCAGATCATAAATTTTTTTCAAATTTTGATTACCATTTTTTTGTTCGGCCACCCACTACTTACATTCTAAAATTGATGAAACACAAAAAGAATTGTTAGTTTTATCATAACCAAAGTATTTAGAATTACTTGATTGAATTTATCGTAAGAAGTATAAGCTAGTTTTATACTGTGTGATGGCTTATATTTCAACAAAAAGCATGGAAATTGTATTTTCATATAGTGTATGATCACCATGGGTAATTGCTAAAGCTGCTAAGACTGAGCATATATTGCGTATAATGGTTTGGTGAGGATGATTTCCCTGGATGTTGGAATTAATGCTAGCTATATATTTCTTAGAATCTCAACTCAATTCCTTAATAGTACTAGTTTATTAAATTTCTTTCATGAATTCTTGCATATGTTATTGGAATGTTAATATAAACATGTAGTTTTTACTACTCCCCTTTCTTTTGTCCAGTTACAAATTAAGTTTGATGATAGTGGAGATGGTTCAGCAGTTTGTATGATTTATGTTTTAAAAAAAATGGGGAAAATGAATCTGAGTTATTGGTTGTAAAAATGGTTTATTTGCAGCAAAAATGGAAGGCTTACTTGAAGTAGAAAAAAGAACCGTATGTAATTTGCTTTAATAGATGATGGATGTTCAATCATGTTGGACGATAGACAGTGAATTTAGACTGTATTTTTTGACCTACCAGTCTATGTATAATATTTAAATGGATCAACTCTTTGTTGGCATTAGATCTTTCCGTAACTAGCATCTCCCAAAAATTAAATTAAATTTCTTTAATCTACATAAAACTATGGTACTAGCAAGGTATTCATAATTTGCCAGAGAACGGCAAGACCCTTGTATACAAAGTTCTGGCTATAGAACCTGTGGTTGATTTGATCAGGCCTGCGTTTTGATTATTTATCAGTAAGTTAAGTGAAAAATCAAACTATGAGTAAGTGAAAAATCAAACTATGAGTAAACGTCACTTTCTAGTACAGTAATTCAACTATGAGTATCATATTTAAAGGAGGATGGCTCTTTCTTGGCATCAACTAGCTAGAGATCCTCAACCAAAGGAAGTTTACTAAGGTAAATTTTGGTTAGATTCCACTACTGATATGTATACTGTTTCTGGCCGGCTCCGTCTAGCCATGTCTTGAACATGTGTTTGTATATAGGTGATCTTTGTGTAGTGTTGATTGCAGTACTCATAAATAAGCTTGAAAGTAGAGAAGTGATGCTGCAATCAGGTTTTCCGGTGTTGATGGTAGTAGTATTATGGTTAACAGTGACACATTATCTGTAGCATTATATCTAGCAAAGCCTAATTGTGAAGATAGCTATGAAACATTACAAATCCCTACCCAATCGGAATTGGTTCCAGTTGTTCTCTTGATGCATCTTATGCCATAAGATGTGATGGCCCGTCTGGTAATTCTTCTGATCCTCCCAAGACCGTATCTAACATCTCAGGCTGTAGAGGTATTAGCAGTGTCACTAGTAAACCAATCGATAAGAGTTCATTGGCCAGTGATTCATAATTGTGAAGCATATGTAGTTCAGCAGAGATATACATTGTTGAAGAGCTAAGTGGAAGCCCTTTTCTTTTCTCAAAATATCACAATAGATTCACCTTTCTGGGTTGTGGAAATGCCCTCATTGGTTTAAACCAAGGGGAAGTCGTAGCAGGATGCTCATCATTATACTCCAACAGTTACAGTGAAGTAACGTGTTGCTATGGCATCAATTGTTGCCAGACGACTATCTCGATAATTACTATGCGAATATCACAGGGTTAGAAGATCAGAATGGCATTACAGCGTGCAGGTCTGCCTTCTTGGCGGAGGAAAACTGGTTCCAAGACAATTTCCTTGATCCAGTCTATTGACACAAGTTTTATTCCGGTTGTACTGACCTGGACCTTCGCCGAGGAGGGCATCAAAAATTGCGATATCAATGTTCAAGAACTGGGCAATGGTTCTTCAGTGTGGAATATGCGGACTACATGAACAAGGAAACCCTTACTTTTCCAATGGATGCCAAGGTATTTTTCTCTTATATCTGTGGCCTTATGTTGGTGCACATTAATTGTACCTGAGAGAGAAATGTATGCCTCAAAAGTATAGGAAAAACTTGATTATACTACTAAGATGCAAGTTTTCAATATTAAATGGATGGTCATGGTCCTGACGGGGATCATATCATGATATGAAGTGCTTATATAAATGAATAATGAAACATTACTCTTTCATTAGATTTGGAAATCTGTAGCAACTGCAACGGATAATGTATCACTCATGCAGGCCAATACATCTGCAACAAAGCAACACCAAAAAGGGTTATTCAACTCGTTGCCATTCATTTCATAGAAATGGCCTTTGGCTTTTGGCGAGATTGAGAAAGCATATAACTGCTTATTATGAGTAGCATTTATTGTTTTTTTCTATGATTGAAAACTTGAAACAAAAAACTGATTTGAACTAATTGTGGGCTTGTATTCACTTCAAAATAATTAAGATACAGGCTCCATATTTTTTGTGGTTACATGATACTACCCATAGACCATGTATAAGGAAAATGAGTTCCATCCTTTCCATTGAGTTGGGATGCAGTGAAATCTGTCTCTAGTAACTTTGTTTGCATATATATATAGTGACCCTGACAATTTTGGCTTTTTGCAGCTATCAGAATTATCATGGTGATATTAGTTCTAATATTTAAGTAGCTTCTGGCTTTACAAAGTAGTCCAGAGGAGAGTACAAGAAACTTAAAGAAACGAAATGGTGGTTTGCTACTACTACAACAGCAAATGTTAGCTGCTGCAATGGAGTTGGAGAAGGCCGCTGATCACTACAACAAGAATCGGACACTTGGTCGTGGAGGCCGAGGTATGGTTTACAAAGGCATGTTAACTGACGGAAAAATCATAACAGTTCAAAAGTCTAAGTTAGTTGATGAAAGCCAATTGAAGCAGTTTATTAATGAGGAAACAACCACATAAATGTTTTTAAGCTACTGGGGTGTTATTTGGAGACATAAGTTTTTCTATTAGTTTATGCATTCATCTCCAATGGACCCTTTTCCAGCTTATACATTTGATATCCAAGTATCCAACCACTATTGTTGTTCAATACTGTTTGAGATCTCATATGGGCGGATGGGCGGGCAGGTTCGTATGCTTGCATGAATTTGCTTTGCACTGGTTTTCTTGTTGATTTTTACTCAAGTCTGGTTAATTTTATTATTTGATCTCTTATATTATCAAATTAAATATAGGCCATAAAGATCTATTGGTCCAAATTGTGTGAAAAAGTTTTGGAGAGGAATGAAATTTGGTAGTTCTATGCGGCATCTTTCATACTCTATCCGTGGCATGATAAAAATATTTATTACTATATTAAGTAGTCTCAAGTTAAATATTTATTTATTTTAAATAATTTATTTTTTATAATAATTTATCTATAATACTTTTATTATTAATTGTTATATTTCTATTCTCTATGCATATTTATAAATAAGAATCACTAGTAATGTATAGAAAATTATGCAATTAAATGAGAATTTTAATATGGATAATTTTGTCATTTTATTTTCTTTCTTAATATGCGCATTCTGAGACGGAGGGAGTATTAATCTTAAATGAGATTTATGCTCATGTGGGTAAGAATTTGTAGACATATCAAACCTTTGTGAAAATAACAATTTTCTATATGAATCATGAAAATTAAATTTCTAAATTTATTATATATATTTTTTCCATAATAATTTTAAGAAACACCTCTAAAATATATAGTTAGAATTTTATTTCTTTTTATCTTAATTTTATTTTAAATAATGTGACATTGAATAAGATAAATAATTATTCAAAATATAATATAAAAAGTGCAATTAACGTGTAATAGTATCACATTATTTAAACAGTATACGAAGATAAATAATAAAAAAAAAAGTAAAAAAGGGTTAAGATCCATATTACTACTTTTAGAGCATTTACAAGAGTTTACTTAATACTTTCTATCTCCTAATTTTGAAAAATATATTAATAAATTATTATCTAACAATTTCTTTATTCTTATTTAATTTTCTATTTCAATCTGTGATTTTACTACTCCGAATGAGGGAGTCAAAAGATCGTTATCTATGTATGCAAAATGACATTTCACATCCTCATTTAAGTGGACAATTCATCAATCATTATCCAATTATCTTCATTTTTAAATTATAAAATTAATATTGACTTATTTTTAAAAAAATAATTTCAAATGTATTAAAATTTAAAATTGATATAAATTTATTTAATTCATGTCAATATAATTATAAATATTATAAAAGTAATATTAATTATAAATTTATTATTTTCAAAATTTAAATGAATCGTAGTAAATTTAAATTTAAAATATCATAAATTAACTCTTTAAAAGTTAATATTAATTTTATGTCCATTTGCAGTACTACAATTCAATCAATACTCACTTCATAAATTACTTCAAATTTAAAACAAAATAAAAGTTATTTTACGATGTAATACAATTGATAAATTATACTCTCTTTTAAATTATAAAATTATTATTAATTTTTATAAGTTAATTTGATGCATTTTCAAACTTAATAATTTTGTTAAAAATTGTAGTAGTATTTTTTAAAAATAAGTTACGATATGTATTGATTAAATTTAAAAATATAAATTACTTACTTTAAAAAAAATTAATAAATTAATAATAATTTTATTATTAAAAACAAGATGTAGTTATAAGGATCAAAACATGTTTTGATTTTAACTTTAAATTTCAAATTTTATTATTTAAGAAATAAATATAAGGAATCTATTTGAGTACATATTGAAAAAATTGAAACTCTATTTTTGCAAAATGAGTCAACATCACTTCTGAGTAAGAATAAAAATAAAACTATTATAAAATTTTTAAAAAAACTATAAAAAAATATAAATACTATTAAAAAAAATAAATATAAGAAATTTGTTTAGTAAACATATAAAATTGTGTTTAAAAAAAATTGAATCTGTAAAAATTATGTTTTAAACACAATTTTGTAAAAAAATTATATTTTACAATTTTGTAAAACACAATTTTACAATTTTGTAAAGCACAATTTTATTTTACAATTTTTGTAAAACACAGAATTTTTTTAAAAATTGTATTTTACAATTTTGTAAACACAATTTTATTTTACAATTTTTGTAAAACATAATTATTTAATTATTTTTTTGTAAAAACAGAAATTTTTACCAAAAAATTATGTTTTAAAAAATATTTTTTAAAAAATTGTTTTAAAAAATAATTATTAATCATTAATTCTAAATATTTATTTTAATTTTATTATTTTAATTATTTTATTTTAAAAGTAATTATTTTATTTTTATTTTAAAATTAATTATTTAATTAAAATTAATTATTTTATTTTATTTAAAATTAATTATTTTTGTCAATTTTTAAGACTAATAGACAATTTGCACTCCAAACTTGTGTTACAGCCTTAGCCGGTCACTTTTGACCGGTTAAATGAAGAAAGTGAGCATTTTATTACGTATAATGAAGTTTGGGGTGTACTTAGACACCTTTTTAAATTTGGGGTGCAAAAGTAAATAGAGAATAAAGTTTGAGGTTCAAATTGTGTTCTAGTCTATATATATATATGGTTAGTAGAACAAGAATTTTTTATTATAGAGAAAAAGAGAGATCTGTCAATTTCAGGCATCATCATTTTCTCTCTCCCTCTTTCACTCATTCTTCTTCTGTAAAATCCCGGCAATCCACTCCATACCCACAAATCAACAGGGTGGTAATTGGGAAATTTTTTCATAATCAATCGGTCAAACTCCCATGGATCTCGCACCTGAAGAGCTCCAATTCCTTACAGTATCAGACATCCTCAAAGAATCAACCTCAATCCCAAAACAATCCCCAAAAACCTTTTACCTCATAACCCTAACCTTAATCTTCCCTCTTTCATTTGCCATCTTAGCCCACTCCCTCTTTACTCATCCTCTCTTGTTCCAAATCCAAGACCGATATGGATCTCACTCTTCCCAGTGGACCAAGCTCCTCATATTTCAGTTCTTTTACCTCATCTTCCTTTTTGCTTTCTCTCTGCTATCAACTGCTGCTGTTGTCTTCACTGTTGCCTCTTTGTATACCTCTAAGCCTGTTTCGTTCTCCAACACTCTCTCTGCAATTCCCAGTGTTTTTAAGCGCCTTTTCATTACTTTTCTATGGGTTTCTCTCACCATGGTCATTTATAATCTTATTATCCTTTGTTTTCTTGTTCTTTTGGTTGTGGCAAGTGATACCCAGAACACAATTTTGTTTGTTTTCTCTATGATTGTTGTTTTCCTTCTATTTCTTGTTGTTCATGTTTACATCAGTGCGTTGTGGCACTTGGCTAGTGTTGTTTCTGTTCTTGAGCCTGTTTACGGTTTTGCGGCAATGAAGAAGAGCTATGGGCTGCTGAAGGGGAGGACTGGGATGGCGTTTTTGATGATTTTTGGGTATTTTGTGATTTGTGGGGCCATTAATGGGATTTTTGGATCTGTGGTGGTTCATGGTGGGGATTATGGAGTGTTTGCAAGGATTGTGGTTGGTGGGTTTTTGGTAGGTGTGCTTGTGATTGTGAATTTGGTGGCCTTGTTGGTGCAAAGTGTGTATTACTATGTTTGCAAGAGTTATCATCATGAAGGGATTGATAAGAGTGCTTTATATGATCATCTTGGTGGCTATCTTGGAGAATATGTGCCTCTCAAAAGCAGCATTCAGATGGAGAATTTGGATGTTTGAGACTACGGTTAGAGAAATCACTTGTACTTTCTTGTTTTATTAGTATGAAATTAGATACTGTTGTGTAAAGGAAGCATTTTCAGTGAGCATCAGTTGTCACATTTTTTATTGCTTATATTTTGTTCATGAATAATGAATTTGAGTAGTCCTTGTTTTTAGTTGTTAGAATTCACTCAATATCATAAGTTTTCATGCTTGATGAATGTTTGAAATTGTTTGATTATGATAATGTAGATTAGATAGTCACTGTAAGAAAAATCTTCTGGGGTTTGATGATTTGTATGTACTGCTAAGTGTTAACTGATCATTTGTTTTGGTAGTATTGTTTTATTTTAGTATCTGTGGTAGAAGTATCAACAATCAATTCTTTCTTCATGCTTGTTATAATTGAATCGTCTATTAGACTATTGCTTGTCATTGAATCATCTATTTATTTATGAGTGACTGAGTGCCTGATTCTTTCTTCATGCTTGTTATAATTGAATCATCCGTTAGACTATTACTTATCATTGAATCATCTATTTATCTATAAGTGAGTGTACATATAAATTAGTCAGGGCTAGCTTGGTTTTAGTGATCTTTCGAACCATTTTACTTGTGTTAATTTTACATTGATTGATGGAAAGACTTCTCGGTAGTTTCTAGGTTTCATCTTTTCCACCAGTCATGAATCTCTTTTGCATATAATTTTTGACTTATCCTCCTTGCCGCAAGCTTATGTATTTTACAAATGATCACAAGCCCGAGTTGTTAATTTGTATAAGCTAAGATAGTTACCAATGGACCTCAATTTATGATCTAAGTTCGATCATTCTGTACATTTCTTGTGGTGTAGGATCAGACCTGTGGTTTAAAGTTGGATATCCTTTTTTTCAGTCTAAAAGGAGAACGAAGTTGTAGATTTAGGATGTAATTGTAGTTTTTAAAACGACACTGAATTGGGAAGGAGGAGCATTTTGGATTGATTACCAGTAGTTCTCATGTGAATACTTATTTTTTGCAATTTTTCGTTTATATTTTGAGAAAGTCCATGGTATTAGATGATTGGTCTACTCAATGTGTTGACTATTTGTTACGGTAAATATTAAATTTATGTTTTGTTTGATAAAATTGAATGATACTATTACTATTATTATTATAGACACACGTATATGCGTGTGTTTATTCTTTTGGTTGAGTTCTTAATAGAACCTGAATGTACTACAATTTGATTGTCTTGGTTTGGAGTATCCATGAAGATAGTTTAGACCTGATATGATCTGTTAGCACATATTCTCTTCATTTTCTTTAACACACATTCAATGATAAATAGAAACAAAAGAAAATCTCTTTCATTGTTCTTGGCAGTTGGCATCATGAAAAATTATTACCCTGAATCGTCATGTCTAAAAGTCAAAAAGTTACCTTATATCAATTGACTGATCATCAGTATACATAGGCAACTCTTGTTGGTCATTACACATCTCTTTCCCATAAATATTATCACTCCCTCCGTGGTCCGTACTGCTTTAGTTGTTAATATTATATATTTTTTTGTATATTTAACTGGTGTATATTTTTTAATTGTATTTTAAATTTATCATAATATAATATTTAAATGTGTTTTTTTTTTGATAAGTAATCAATCGTATAAAGACTTTATTTTTTCTTTTTTTGATAACTTTAAATGATATATCTATACTCTGGTGATTAAACTTAGAACTTGAGAATTATGCACTCACTCTGCTCTTAAGAAATATTACACCTTGGCGTCGCATCATGAAACTGCCGTAGAACTGAAAAATGGGACGGTCATGGTTCCGATAACAGATACGCGCCTCCCATTTTCCACAGAAGATATGTATGGAAATTCCCATACATACTCTCTACACCCAGAATACTGTTACCTCCTTGAAACTTTTAGCAGGATCTTGTTATCCCTGTAACTTGTTTGATAGAGATGTTTGCTACCTTTTGAGAAATGCTAGCATTTGCCAACTTAGTTTATTTGCTCATATTCTATTATTTGAGATTTTATGCCTGCATGCCTTTTCTACTTGATGAAATGAAGTTCTATTAAATGTAATTAGAGGAAATTTGGTTATGACCAGATTAAGCATTCCGCGAGAACTTGTTATCAATGATGGATTTGTTTCTTCTCTATCTGATTTTGTTTAAAGTAGATGAATAGGCCTTCTGCAGCTCATAATGTTTCTTGGTCTGTAGTTTCTCTCCAAGCATTCATACTCTCATTCTGCTAATTAGGGTTCTTATGTACAACATGGTAACCCTGTAATTCATTGAAAAGGGCAGCCGGATCATCTGTTCAAACTATGTTTCTTGCTGTTTCTGCTTTGATTTGCCTTGTATAGTCTATGTATGGCTTTCATTTCAACAGATTGATTGTATGGCTTTAGTTTAATTGACAAAGATTCTCATTTTCGTTATTATCCAAGTGAAGTGTGAAGTACAAGAGGTTACCATGTAACATCTGCTTTACTAAATTGTCATTTTGGAGGTACAGATGGGGGCATAGTAATGATATTCCAGTTTTTATTGCAAGTTTTTCAATGTTTACCTTGTGAGAGTGATGATTTAAAAAATATGCTTCTTTTGTGTTCCCCTGTTTCAAATTATTAAATATTATGGACTTTTTAAAGTCAATTTGAAACATTTTCAAATTCAAAATGGTGGATATGATTCATTAAATTTGACAAAACAATAAATCTTATTACATTATTCTATCGTTGCATTGACTAAAATTAAATAAATCAATATCAATTTTAAATATAAATCGTCTCAAATTGATTTTTATTTTATTTTTTAATAATTTAAAATAGAAAAAATAGTTATCAAGTGTTGTCCTAAGCCACAAATTGGCTTATCAACTGTTTGACAAGTAGATTTGCTGGAAATGAAACAAATAGAAGCCAGGACTCGAATTAATGGACATAAAAGCCTTTGTACATTAGCACTTGGAAGATGGTATGATCACAGCCCTTGCCATCTAAAAATAACAAATTTTGACCAACAACACTTGAAATGGAAACACATACGGAATTGATTAGCATGAAGTTGGTCATGGTCATAGCTTGCTATTCGGTAGAGCCCAATAGGGGCTTCTCTAGACCTCTTCGAAAGTTTCTTCACTGCCTCTTTAGACAATTGGCGATGGCTGCTCAACCATAATCCACCATATAGTATCACTGTTGTCCCATTTATATATTTTCCTAGAATCACCCCAAATGCAACTTGTAAGAAGACATTGTGCGTGAATAAGAATTTGGCATCTTTCCGGACTAGATTTTCATCAAGGTAAATGAGTTCTTATAGACAAATTCTAGTCAACACCTAAAAATCACAAGTGTTCAATCTTATAGAGAAATTCTAGTAAACACCTAAAAATCATAAGTAATTAATCGCTTAATCTTTCCTTTTTTGCTGCCTATCACCCACTCACCTATCAGGATTTCAAGGCTTAAGAGTAGAATAAGGAGGAACCCTTTCGGACACTTCACATGCTCGACTTACTGACGTTATTAAAAAAAATTCTCTTTTCTTCTTTGCCTTGTTTTGGTGATTATGGAAACTTCTTAACAAGAGAATAAGTCAGGGACTAATTGTTCAGTTTGAAACTTCCCCCTCTCTTCTGTCTTTCTTCTACTACTAGCATGCCATACAAAATTAAACTCCTAATCATAACTATTTATTCATGGCAGAGACCAAAAGCCATGGAGCAGTAAATCCTTAATCTAGCTAGGACTATACATTTACTCAATAGGACTTGGTCCATCTTTCCCCCCCTCAAAGTTTTCAAGTTTCAAGATAACTTCTTTACCATTCTAAATACTTTTAATGCAGCTACAAAAAATTCGTTTTTAAAACAAAGATCAAGATAATAAATGGACCATGGAAGAACATACATTAAAGTAAAGTTGGCCAATGGGTGCCTTATAGATGCAAGTAAACGGCTAAATAAATGTAGATACAGTTTCTGACCTGCGTCACATGCAAGGTAGAGAGCAGCCATGGCGATATCCCATTTCTCCCCCATTTTAAACAGAGGAGCTCGAGGAGTTGATCTCTCTATCTCCTTAGGTGCAAGTTTGCTAGCACCCGCAGTGTCTCCGATAGGTCCTGGTGCAATCCCATTGACTCTTATATCATAATCTGTTCCCCATTCTAACGCCAAGCTCCTTGTAATGCTATCAACTGCTGCCTGGTAAAAGGCAAAACTGTGAAATATCAAATCGACAAATACATGTTAAAAAAATAAAATAAAATATAGAACAGAATTAACAAACCTTGGCAGCAGAAACATGGATTTGATACCAAGTTGCTGTATAATGCAAAGTTGCACTTATGTTTATGATGGATCCCTCCCCAGTCCCCCTTTCTTAAGATACTTTAGTGCTTCATGACACATGGTAAAAGTGCCAACCGCGTCAATATCTATCACTGCATAGACCAATGAAAACATAAAATACTTATTAAATAACTTGAGAGCCTTCTGTAGCATGAACCACTTGAAAGGAGAATTTCATTTACATAAAAAAAGAGACTCGTGTCATGTGATCTAAATACTGGTCAACCAGTAAACTGTAATTTTATTAACTTGTTCATTCAAGAGTTTGTATCTCTTGTATAAATCATTTCATCAGGTTTACAACATTTGAATCGAGTCAGTTTCTAATAGAAGTTAATCCTGGATGTCTACGATTGTCATAGAATTTTACAAGACAGCTAGTTTCACCATAAACTACGTAAATTATTATTATGATCTATGTCCCGGGGAAGGTTTTCAGTTTCACGATTGTTAAAACCAGACTCTTCTCCTAGTGAAAAATACATTATTTTGCCCAATCCTCATGCAGTGGAAGGTGTAGGATTTTCTAACTTAAGGATAAAGAAATTACAAGCAGTAATTACATTATACACTTGCTTGATTTATCAATTCTTTGTTAGTAACACTTAGAACTTACATGAATGACTTGCAGAGTTGCAGTTGGTATAAACTCAAAGCAACTTATTTTGATATCAAAGACCAACAATAGTATAAGTAGGATTAATGCTGGCAATTTCTTTTAACCATTATAATATAGTGTTTTTCAAACATTATTTAGAATAAAAAGAATATACACTCTTGGTGGTAAAGGTAACAACCTGTCCGGAAACCATTGGGGCTCAAATCCTCCGCTGAAACTAGGAAATTGCCCGCTGCAGCATTCACAAGAATGTCAAGCTTACCAAAATGCTTGATAGTTGACTCCAGGACTTTAACTACATCATCTTGTTTGCGGACATCACCCACAATCCCAATAGCCTGCAATGTAACAACAATAGTGCCATTCTGAAGTCAGGAAGCTAATACAATCATTCCACGTATTTGGATGTGTGAAAATAACAGTTTAAATGAAATGATTCAAATGCAAGAATTTAAAAGCTATAAATTTTCTATGGACAAATAATATACAAGGAGTTCGAAGAAAAAGGAAGAGTAGATCTTTTTTGTATTTTACAGAGTGTTTTCCGTCAACGTATATAATAAATGATACTTTTTGACACCATTTGAATTTGTGACCTTGCATTTATAAGGTTATCAACATTGTAGATCCTAACCATATTTTTATAATTTGTCTATATAGTTATGTTAGACAAACCGTCTATGATAAGAATATTGTACGTGCAACCACTGGCCTACATCCGACACCTTGCTTCTGCAGGTGGTGCAGTGGGCTGCGCTCATTGGAATTATTTAATTACCCATTGACCATGGACCATAGTCACTTTATTTAATTTACTTTTCCGGTGTGGAACTTTAGTTCCCAACTTCCCACGCTTCGGAAACCTTCTTGTTCTTCTTCTTGTATGACTACGAAAGACCCACAAAACAAAACTTCTGACTAATATTTTCTTTTATTTTGATAAATAATATTTTAAAATTCTTTTCAACAGCTTTTGTGTTTGAGGTTCTTAAAGGTAAAAAGATTGAATTGCAATCGTCTTATATGTTTGAGATTCTTATGTTAGAAGGCAGGGACTTTTTTCTCAAAATTGAGAAAATAAAAATGAATAGCTTCGATTACCTATGTTTCCAGGCTTTCATAGCAACCGACATAGTATTAACCTAACTCCAACCCAAGTTTAATAAAAACTCCCAATTAGCAATACAAATTAGCTTCGTCATTACTCGGAGAAGCAAGGTTGAGATATAACACAAGAATTAACACCACTATTCCCCAGGTTAACATGTGAATTAGAAGAATCGGATAAATTAAATTGCAATATTAAGAAATTTCAATTACTAAGTAACTTTTCCAGCAAAAAGAAAAGCCATTACAGATAACCAATGAGAAGTATAAAACTGACTATAAAACAGGAGAAGCAAGGACCATTAGACCAAACTCTATTGAGATGTTAATATGTTAAACACATATGAATTAGCAAAACACAAGGAAAGTGGAATAAATTCAAACACAAGGAATTATAACAAAAGATTGTAGCTTTCTTTTACTTTCAAATCAACCAAAGAAAAAGCCCAGATGGGAAATGATGATAATATGTTAAGCATTTGTATGAATCATAAAAACCCAATTGAATGGACACATGAAGGAAATTCAAAGATATTCAAATACAAGGAATTATAACAAAAGATTGAATCTTTTTTCTGTTCTTTCACTTTCAAATCAACCAAAGAAAAAACCTATAAGGGAAATGATGATATTATGTTAAACATATGTATAAATTATGAAAAACGCATGAAGAAAACTGAAATATATACAAACACAGTTACACAAGGAATTATAATAAAAGACCAACTTTTTTAATGTTCTTTCTACTTTTTAAGCAATTAAAGAGAAACCCAGATGGGAAATGATGGAGAAAAAGACCTGAATGCCGAGAGAGGTGAGAGCAGAGACAGCAGAATCAACAACATGTTTGCGGCGACCCGTGATAGAAATGGAGGCTCCATGTTTGCCCAATTCCTCTGAAATTCCATACCCAATTCCGGATCCACCCCCAGTTAAAAGAGCCACCTTTCCTTTCAGTATATCTCCCTTGAATGGAGAAGAAGAAGAAGAAGAAGCCGCCATTGAAGTAGTAATACACCTCTACTCTAGTCTTTGTTCCAAAATTCTTATGACTAGTGTATTTGTAACAGCCATATAGTAAGCAATGTTTTGCGGTCAAATTTGGAGTCTTTACTTATAGTCTTATATACTCCTACTTGTTATGTTACTTTTGCGACAACACACGGTTGTTTACGCATCGTCTTGAATGAAAGATTTTTAGTAATCCTTAATCAATAATCTACTCTCACATAAAAAAAATATTTATGGTCCTCACCTGACATGTGAGCCACATATGTGACTTTTTTTTTGTAATTGTAGCATTATTTATCCTCAATATAAGTTGTCTTGGAGAATTGTTTTTATTCGTTAGAGAATTTTAAGTAAGCATTAATTACTTAGTATTAAGTAACGGAAAGAGTATTTGTTATGAATTAAAAATGGACAAATATTATCATTAAAGTTTAATATAAAAATTAAGGATCGAGATAGTAGTGTCTGTTGGGATTGGGTTACGTCCGCTAGTAGCTAATTTTAATTTTTTCAGTTATAATATTGGTAGTTGGTTTATATAGATTGTATATGATGTCCATTTTTGATCTTATATACTCCTACTTGTTATGTTACTTTTACGACAAGAGTAACGACAACGCACGGGTGTTTACACATTGTCTTTTATTTATATACTAGTTGGGTTTTGTGCCTCTGGCACTCTGTATGGACGATGGGATTTATCCCAAACTTTGGACGGCCCGGATGATTTATTGAGTGAGCAGAAAATTTAAAATCATTTGTATTTTATTAGATAGATATATATAAAAAAATATATACTATAATACCGCAGTAAGTCATGTACCAACTATATCAACGATTTTTGGACTATAGTATTGGCCGGTTGCACCGTCATTATATCTATTATAAATTACTGACAGCGGGTGAGCCGTGTTATATCCCAAAAAACTCGTCGTCATAGTCCGACAGTATAATACACAACTGTATATATACATATACCCATATATATATATATATATATTTGGTGATGTGGGATATAGGTAAAACTATATCACTTTAATTCATTAATTTTATTTTATTTTATTCGTTTTGTTAGTTGATGGTGGAAGATTAAGTAATGAATTTGAAATTGGCATGAAAAATTGGGTATCAACTTATAATGACTCGCTCATAATTGTTTTTTTTTTCTTTTGATGTGTTATTATTTGTTTTTGATGGACAATACTTTTGATTTTTATATTTTTTTAATTTTAATTGACTGAACGTTATTTGTCATTTATATGGTTGGTTGAAGAATTACTTTTGATATTTTATTTTATAAGAATTCAAAAAGGTTGATTTTAAAAATAAAAAAACGATTACAAGTTCTGATGCAGATACAATATTTCAAAGAAAAATAATTTATATAACAAATTTATAACAAAATTAAATTGCTACTAACGTAAAACTCTACCCAATAAAATAGTATCGATATAAATTTATCATCATATATAGTAAAACTCTATTTCAAATACTCTTTTATTTTTTGTTCAATTGTACGTAACATATATGGATAATATTTGTATTCAAATTACGTAGGGTCAAATTTAAAGATCCGATTAGCATGAAGCGAAGATCAATACAGTGCTGACACATAGGTGGAGAGATCACCCTCCTGCCTGTATGTCAGCACTGCATTGAACATGAAGTGAACTTACCACTTCATGCTAACCACTCTCCAAATTTAAATTTCTGCTGAATTCAGATATGACACATTTATCTCTTTACTTCATCTTCAAATGGAGGGAGGAGTTGTCATAGCTTGCTCTTTGCTAGCCCGATAGGGGCAGCTCTAGACCTCTTTTCTACTGCACGAGAAACATTCTTCACTGCCTCTTTAGATAAATGGCGAGGGCTGCTCAACCATAATCCGCCGTCTAGTACCAGTGTTGTCCCGTTTATATATTTTCCTAGAACCACCAAAAAGGTTAATGAGATTTTTACCAAACATTACTGGAAATAGTGAAGAATTAAGAACTAATTTTGTCACATAAATTGAAAACGTTGATTAACTCTTCATACGAAACACATTAGACATGACATAGAGCCATTGCCGAAGAACACAAGTCCGGCGCAAATAATTTGTTGATTTTGACACCGCTGAAATTCTTCCAAAAGTAGCACTTTGTTGCAGCAATAAAAATAGGGAATTGATATTTTCACAAGGTCTCACTCACATGAATGTGAGTCCCGTTTACTATTCATGTGATCAATTTCCCTTATGGAAATATCAATTACACGAGTCCCAATTTTCTACACCTAGCTCTTTCAACCATTCCATCAAGGCTATTATTCATAAAAATGACGATCGTTAATTACATATAAGTTTTACACTTAGCAATGATACCTCTGAAAATCTTTAGATTGGAAAACCACTAAACAAGAATTGTTCCATATTAGATGCATTGACTATAATTATATGGCTTAAATATAAATTACTACCCTAAACTATATGTCATATTCTACTTTGGTGATTTACCTTTCAATTAGATGATTGAACTATTAATTTTTTTCAATTCCAACAAATTGAGCATGTCACGTCAGAAATTGCTGACATGACTAGCTGGGTGGGCATTAGTCAGCTGAGTTGTAATGAGAAAATAATATTTTATTTATTGATTAAATAATTTTGATATAATAGAGGGTAAAATGGTCATAACCCATACATTAATTAAAATTAAACAAATCAAAAACTTCAAAAACAACAACATCAACGATCAAAAGTAATTTGTGATTCTTAGAGCTACAGAACTGATTTGCTCAGGCCTTCTTCGCCGGAATCTGGCCATATCAAAAGTAAGGAGGGTGATTCAAGCGACGAATCTGGCAAGGAGAATGCATCTCCCTCAAAAAAAAAACTCTAGAAAGGTATCTTGAAGTGTCCATTTTCAGGTATGGATGCTTGCAAGTCCTCACCTTCTTCGCCTAGTTCCCCTCCATCCAGATTGAAAAGAGCCAACTCCAAGGGTCACATTGTATCTTTCAAGCACTGACATGGGTTCTGTATGAATTAGCTCTATGTTTCTCTGTTTGTATATGAAACCTCTTTACTCGCTCTGATTTTTAGCTGGAAGGGATAACCCATTTAAATTGTTAAAGTTAATTGCTTATTTTTTCCATTCTTGTATGTATATATGGGGTTGAGATCCTACATACAGGAGATAGGACTGTTGAAGCTTGATGCCTGATCTCGCTTGTCCTGAACCCACCAAAATCAAGAATGGCCTCTTTTTAGGTTTAGGGTACTGATGGAGCATTTTAGGGTGTTTTGCTTTTCTCAGACCTTCTTTGCGGGATCGTTGAGCAATTTGTGATTCTTAGAGCTAGGGTTTTTTCGATCTGACTTTGGGGCTTGCTTTCTCAGAAGTCAGACCTTCTTTACTTTTGATCGATTGTTGTTGTTTTTGAAGCTTTTGATTTGTTTAATTTTAATTAATGTATGTGTTGTGACCATTTTACCCTCTATTATATCAAAATTATTTAATTAATAAATAAAATATTATTTTCTCATTACAACTCAGCTGACTAATGGCCCACCCAGCTAGCCACGTTAGCAATTTCTGACGTGGCAGGCTTAATTTGTTAGAATTGAAAAAAATTAATAGTTCAATCATCTAATTGACAAAATTGAAAGGTGAATCACCAAAGTGGAATATGGCCTATAATTTAGGGTAGTAATTTATATTTAAGCCTAATTATATCATAACCTTACTAGAAGACAGAATTTTCAACTTTAGAGGTTAATCATATTGATCATTGATCATAAAACTAAAAGGACTTCCTTGAATATATATTTGGCATGCGTAGGAAAAATGGAACAAAAAAGTGACTTAAAGATGCAGAGATAAGAGGATGAAATAGGGACCATATTTGGAGTTTTTTATTGCATTAAAGTAACCACTGTCCAATGGGCAGTTGGATTTAAATTGCCTTGCTAGAGGATTAAAGAAACAAACATTACTAACCTGCATCAGATGCAAGGTAGAGAGCAGCCATAGCAATATCCCATTTCTCCCCAAATTTATATAATGGAGTCTGTAGAGCTTCGCCCTTTATCTCATCAGGTACAAGTTTACTTACACCAGTAGTGTCACCAATAGGTCCTGGTGCAATCCCATTGACTCTGATATCATAATCCGTTCCCCACTCTAATGCCAAGCTTCTTGTAATGCTATCAACAGCTGCCTGGTGAAAGGCAAAACTGTGAATATCTAATAAAATATCAAAATAATATTTTTACAAATTAGAACAGCACGAACAAACCTTGGCAGCAGAAACATGGATTTGATACCAAGTTGCTCTATAATGCAAAGTTGCACTTATGTTTATAATAAGTCCGCCACTGGATGAGTTTTTCCCTGGTCCCCCTTTCTTTAGGTATTTGAGTGCTTCATGGCACATGGTAAAAGTGCCAACCGCATCGATATCTATTACTGCATTGACCAACCAAAGATACATAAATGCTTAGTATATACCTTTGATAACCTCCCATAGCATGAAAGGATGCAAGGAGATGTCACATGGAAAAAAGACATTAGCATCTGATGTTAATATTGATCAACGAATAAAGTGCAATTTGAAAACTACAAAAGGTCGTTTTTCAATAACATTTATTAATTCATTTGAGAATTTGCATGTCCCCTACAACATATTTCATTGGTCACAAATAACATTTGAATAATGTTAAAATTTACTCCTCAAATTTGAGTAGAAGTTAGTCCAGTGATGTCAAATACCTTTTAAAAGTTTTACAAGAGAGCTAGTTTCAGCAAAAGACTACATAGATAATAAATTCTTATTTTGACCTTTTTTAAATTTCAGGACGGCTAAAACCAGACCTAGAAGAAGAAACTGAGCTGTAATTAGTAATACTTTCTTCACCAAGTAAAAGATCATTGAACCCTATCCTGACATGAAATGGATGTTTAGGTTCTTTCAACTTAAGGATAATACTCTAGGTCTAGAAATACATATCAATTATTGGTCAGTAACATTTAGAACTTACATGAATGTGTTGCAATGGTATTAACTCAAAGCTTTTAATACAAGGATTTTGTGAAATATTTTTAACCTTACAAAAGAAAAAACTATTTAGAATGTAAGAATGCTATAAATCTTGGTGTTAAAGGAAGCAACCTGTCCGGAAACCGTTAGGGGTCAAATCCTCTGCTGGAACTAGAAAATTGCCAGCTGCAGCATTCACAAGAATGTCAAGCTTACCAAAATGCTCAACTGTTGACTCCACAACTCTAACTGCATCATCTCGTTTGCGGACATCTCCCTCAATCCCAAAAGCCTGCAATGAAGCAATAATAATGTGATTCTGAAGTCATGAAACCAGAACTTAATCCAATCATCCACATAAATTGTTGCATGATATATAACAACTTAAACGAGTTGATTAATTGATCAAATGCAAAATTATTAAATATCTAAGAACAAAGTAAGAACATCGAGTGAGAATACAATAAGATTATTAAAATAACATGAGTGAAACTCTGAAGTCAAAATTCGCAACATTGTTGAAAGAATTTCAGGCACCTATATAATTCCATTTTCAGTTTATTTAATGATTGTCTATATAGAATACCAGATTCTTTCTCCAAAATAATTTATCTACTTTTAAATCTCTATGAACAACTAAAGGAATTGAGAGGTTCTTTCTTGGGGAGAATCATTACTCCATATATGAAACACAAGGATTGACTGATATTTGAACGAGGGTGGAATGCTATGGATGGTAGCTTAGTATGTAAATGAGTAATCATAAATTCAACTTGAGCAATGGAATACATTAATCTACTTATCTCTTTACTTTCTCTGCTCTCTGAAACTCAAATCTCTCCCTCGTTATTTTCTTCTTGTCTCATTTCCTGCCTCTCTTTTTCTTTTTTTAATAGAAAATCTCAGTTATGAATTGAGACTAAGATCAACTCAGCTCATAATATATCTTTAATATCCGCAAATTTTGTGAATGAGAAATGGACATAGTATTAAATTGGAAAAATCAAACACTAAACTCAATTGGGATGCTAAAATGTAGAGAAATTTTGAATAAACAAAATAAAATAATGGGAAAAAAAAAAAACTTTTCTTTCCATATTGAAAGCAATAAAGAGAAACCCAGATGGGAAATGTTGGGAAAATCACCTGAATACCAAGAGAGGTAAGAGCAGATACAGCAGAATCAACCACATTTTTGCGTCGACCCATTATAGCTATGGAGGCTCCATGTTTACCCAATTGCACTGAAATTTCATACCCAATTCCTGATCCACCCCCAGTTAAAAGGGCAACCTTTCCTTTCAGGATATCCCCCTTGAATGGAGAAGAAGAAGAAGACGACGCCATTGAAACGTTGACAAAGACGGGTACAGAAAATGTAACATTGTAAGTTGTAACTTTGGAGATGAAGGGAATATATAAATGGCAAAACCAGCCGATTTGGACTATTACCTGCCCAAACATACGGGACTGTATATACTATTTTAATAAGGAATTATTTTAGCAATGAATCATATCATAATTGGGTATCATGTTTATACTAAATTGTAATATAGACGCTAATATTTTAAATCTTTGTAAAACTGACCCCTCTGACCAATTTTGACTACTCGTGTGAGTTTCATGGGCTGATTTCAGGGGCAAACTTGTCTATTTACAGATAAATTTATTTTCCAACCAGCCTCAAGGGCAAAAGTATCCTCGCAATAAAAACAAATTTATAAAACATTAAATCTAACATCTTAACAAAAAATAAAAAAATGTGTCATTTAAGCAAATAATTAAGAATTCTAAATAAACAATAAAGTCAAAGAAATGCAATACAATATTAAAAACAAAATACATAAAATTATTTTTAAATGTAAAACAATCAGTCATGTCCTTTCATTACTGATATAGATATGATAATTAGTGTAGCTTATATATTTTATTTAGTATTTTGTAAGTCAAAAATAATAATTGAATGTATGTTTATTAATTATGGAAATGACTATTTTACCCATCTATTTTATTTGCTAAATTTTTACCCTTTCTATTTGGTGGGGAAATGATTTTAAGTGGTGATAGAGTATTTGCCCTTAGAAAACGAAAATGTTATGCACATGTTTGGTCGAAATAGACTTTTTTTTATATTTAGTATCAGATTTTTTAATCTCAAATGTCTTCAAATTGATGTGATATTTAATATTTAATTAATATTGTGATACATAATAAATCGCAAAAATTATATTCAACTTATGTAATAAAGGCATATTATTTAATACAATTTTTTAGACAGAAAAATTGACACATTAACATATACCCTTTTATTTAGATGGGAAGAACATAATAATGTGAAACATTAATTTTTTTGAATAATGTTACAGACATAAATTATTTTATAAATATTTTACAAACTATTAGTGTAACATACTCCACCTCAACATATTGATCAATAAATTATTTTAATATAATCTTCGGCCCCACATAATATGCTGAGGTGAAATATGTCACATCAACAGTAAAACATCAATTTTTTTACTCATAAATTATGTAATTTTAACTATTATTATTATTATTTTACCTTTTAATTACTTATTAGTATGTTTACTACCACTAAAATATGTATTTTTTTAAACAACACTAAAGTAACTCGATGATAAATACTTAAATAATATAAAAGAAAATAAATAAATATCAAAATTTTAATTTGGTGATGTATATATATATATACATTTAATATATATATATATATATATATATATATATATATATATATAATTGACCTTTAAATGATAATGACGTTCTAGATTTTCCATTAATCACAAAGAAGAAGAGTACCTTCCTTCTTATCATAAAATGGTTAATTTTAATGTTTCGCATTAATCCTAAACAATAGTAGTATTAATATATCCTTTCTCTCTCTAAAAGGTCCTTGTTTTCCCCTCTAAAATGAAGTCTAAAGTATAACCATGAATTCCTCAAATCTTTACCAGGAATCCATAAGCCTCGCAGAAACCCCCAATTAAATTCAACAATCAGAAAAACCCAAAAGATCACATTTTTATTTTAATTATTGGGGTTTTTGCTCATTTGATTTCGAGTAGATTATGTATAAATATGGAGCTGTAATGGTATTCAGATTTTGTACAGCTCTGAGGGGTCTGGGCTCGATCATGATCTTGTTGGTTCTCGGAGTTGTCGGCGTATGCTGTCATTTTAGCCTATTATTTCCCAAGTTTTAAAATGGACAGAAAAGAAAAAAAAATAGAAAATTTAAGTTTTCTTTTCAATTCTTATGTTTCTGAGTTTTTTAATAAACGGAAAAAAAAAGAAATGGATAGAAAATTTGGCCACTTTTTCTGTCAAAGTTTTTCGTCCAAAATTGGCATGATTTGGACGGAAAAAAAATTAGAATAAGTAATATTTTTATAATTCTCATATTATCCTCAAATTTTAATATAATAAATTTTAAATTATAACTCATGTCCTCAATTTTAAATTTTCTATCCTTTTCCATTAAAAACTCAGAAACAACACAAAGGAAAACTTTAAGTTTTTTATTCTTTCTTTTTCTGCTCTAATTTAAGTTTTTTTATTCTTTTCTTTTCACATTCAAAACTCGTAAAAGCAGTGTTAATGATGTTGGACTTGATCCGATTATTGCTCTAGTTGTTACGCTTTTGTTTCGTGTTTATGCCTGCCCTAACTACAAACAAATGGGCAAACAAGAGAGTTCAAGCTATCAAGTAATTAATTTCAATGTATCTTTTTATAATGAAGTTGTTGAAGTTAGTTGGTTAATATGAACTTAATTCACAAATTTGTATTAGATTAGATGAAGAGTATGTATAAATAGGAAATGTTGTAGAGAGAGGCATCTTTTGGGAAAATATCAATACTTACGTAATCTTTTGTCTATCAATCTATACAAATCTTACTACCATTTCTAAGTCTTCCATATTTCTATTTTTAATCTTCCATTCTATTTTTTTATTTCATTTCTTTAAGCTGGTGAATCTGAATTCACAACATTTGGTATCAAAGCCATCTCTCCTTGGCCCTAGATTCAGATTTTTTTTCTCTAACTCAACCCTCTGTTCTTCTTAAATTTTACCAAAGTTACAAAGCCGTGGAGCAATTATACAATAATGGCGACAAGAACTAGATCGAAGGATGCATTGGAGGAAAGTATTAAGAACACTGATTTCCGAGTTCAAGAGCTCATGAACAACCATTACCATCTGCAACAGACGGTGGATGAACTGGGAACTGGGTTCAAAAATGTGCAGAGTATAATGGAGTTGATGATGATGCAATTTCAGCAGGTTATCAAAGGTAAAGATTCTGCACTTGGGAACAATAATGAACCTGTGATAGAATTGGGTTAAACTGATGGGAGAAATAGGGAAAATGTGGTTCAAAGAAATTTTCACCCTAGATTTGATTTTCCAGTTTTTAATGGATTAGATATCAAGAATTGGATAATGAAGTGTGAATACTTCTTCCAATTCCATCCTATGAATGACACACTAAGATTGAGAAGTGTAGCCTTGCATCTTGAAGGTGAAGCAGGATCTTGGTTTTTGGCTTATTTTAAAAGTAATCCAAATGTATCTTGGAGCCAATTCATAGAGGATATTGAAACCAGATTTGGGGATAGTGTTTCTAGCAATGCCTTGGCTGAATTCAATAGATTACAACAGAGTACAACAGTCAGCCATTATCAGAAGAAATTCGAATTTCTTAGAGCCTTGGTTCAAGTGGAAAATCAGGGATTGGATGAGGCCTACTTTGTTAAATGTTTTGTGGGTGGACTAAAGGAAGAAATAGGTGGATTTGTGGGTCTACTCAAGCCAAAAAAATTAACTGAAGCCATAGCAGCTGCTAGAGTCCAAGAAATGATTGTGGAAGCCATTTACAAAAGGAGCAAACACACTCCACAGTTGCATAAAACTATGGCCAACAATGGTGAGAATCACACAGCTGGGTTCAACAACAGAACTTTTAAACCAAAATTTCAAAGCAGTGGAGACATTCATAAGGACAATATGAGAAATCATGTAAAGAGATTAACATTTGGTGAAAATGAAGCAAAAGGAAAGAAAAGGGCCTATGTTTCAAGTTGTGATGAGTTGTTTACCCAAGGGCATAGGTGCAAATTTAAGCAACTCTATTTGATAAGCTGGTGATGATGAATGGGAGGAAGAGGTTAGTGATGAAGTCATTATACAGATCCGATCCGATGGACATAATAGACCAACAAACAGAAACAGAAATGGTTATTTCTATACATGCTTTGAATGGTAATACTTCAGAAACTACATTAAGGATTAAAGCTTCGGTGCACGGTAAACAAATTATCATTCTTATTGATACTGGAAGCACTCACAATTTTCTGAATAGTGACACAGCTAGGAGATTACATTGTACCAAAGAAGTAGACAAACCTATGCAAGTATGTGTGGCTGATGGTTACAAAATGATATGCAATGAAAGATGTAAGAAATTTGAATGGGTAACACAAGGACACAAGTTTTGCACGGATATGAGGTTGATACCTCTAAAAGGTTGTGATGCTGTGTTGGGTGTTCAATGGTTAAAAACCTTGGGAGATTGTATGTTCAACTTTAACACTTTGTCTCTCAGTTTTTCTGTGGGAAAGGAAAAAATTATGTTGAAGGGTACTAGTGATGGACATCAAAATTCTGTAGCTATGATAACTGCAGTAAGTTTACAAGAAGCCTGGCGAAAGGAACAATTATCACTATTAGCCTATGTTTGTGCAATACAGGGTCAGGAACTTAATAAACCACAACACCCACTTCAGATTCAACAAGTACTACATACATTTGAGGATGTCTTTAAAGAACCCAAAACACTGCCTCCTCGGAGAGACTTTGATCACAAAATACCAGTGAAAGAAGGTTCAGAACCATTTACAATCAGGCCATATCGATACCCGCATATCCAAAAAACTGAGATTGAAAAAATTGTTAAGGAAATGTTGGAAGGAGGTATTATACAACCAAGTCAAAGCCCTTTTGCTTCTTCAGTGTTGTTGGTAAAGAAAAAAGATGGTTCTTGGCGATTTTGTGTGGACTATAGGGAATTGAATAAAATGACAGTCAAAGACAAGTTTCCTATTCCCATCATTGAAGAATTATTGGATGAGCTCAAAGGATCTACAATTTTTTCTAAATTAGATTTAAGGGCTGGTTATCACCAAATACGGATGAATTCAGATGATGTCTCCAAAACAGCATTTCGAACACATGTAGGCCATTATGAGTTCTTGGTTATGCCCTTTGGTCTCACAAATGCTCCAGCCTCATTTCAAGCTCTCATGAACAAAGTGTTTTCTGCACACTTAAGGAAATTTATTTTAGTCTTCTTTGATAATATATTGGTCTATAGTTCAGATTTATCGTCACATGTTAAACACTTGGGAATGACATTAGCATTATTGAGGCAACACACTTTATTTGCCAAATTATTTAAATGTTCATTTGCTCAAAACAAGGTTGAATATCTGGGCCATATCATTACTGCTGAAGGAGTTTCTGCAGATCCATCCAAGATAGCTTGCATGCTTAAGTGGCCTGAACCAACTACAGTTAAAGGACTTAGAGGATTCCTGGGTCTAACTGGCTACTATAGAAGGTTTATCAGAAGGTATGGAGAAATTGCTAGACCATTAACTACACTTTTACAAAAGGATAAATTCCAGTGGACTGATGAAGCAACAATAGCTTTTCACAAATTGAAGGAAGCTATGAGTTCAACTGAGGTATTGGCTCTACCTGATTTTACTCAAACTTTTGTAATTGAAACTGATGCTAGTTCCAAGGGTATTGGGGCTATTTTTTTTTGATGCAAGGGGAAGACCATTGGCATTCCTAAGCAAGGCTTTAGCTCCCAAACACTTGGGTTTATCATTTATGAGAAAGAACTTCTAGCTATTCTGCAAGCTATTACTAAGTGGAGATCTTACCTAATTGGAGCTCATTTTGTTATAAAGACCCGATCATCAAAGTCCGAAATTTTTATGGAACAAAGGTTGTCTACTTTTACTGCAAGCAGAAATGGCTAAGTAAAATGCTTGGTTATGATTATGAGATAACCTACAAAAAGGGCTGAGACATAATATCGTGGCGGATGCCCTTTCTAGAAGAAATTGGGAGGATCAACCTTCCTCAAGCAATGGCCATTCTTGGAGTGGTGCCTACTTGGGTGCGGGATATTCTCCTTTCTACGACGGAGATGAAGGCATTGATCCATCATCCAACAAGTAAGCGTGTCACCGTGAAGTGTGCCTCATTACACATTTTCAAATGAGATTTTGAGATACAAGGACTGATTTATGTGGGTTCTCAAACAAATCTCGAAAAATTATCTTTTAGTTTTTTCATGAGAGTTTATAAGCGGCCATTTACGGAATTCAAGAGACTATCAAGAAAGTGAGAGCTTATTTTGTTTGGGATAACATTACAGTTGATATTAAACTTTGGGTACAAGAATGTGAAGTTTGACAAAGACACAAAACAGAAAGTATATCTTACCGGTATTTATTACAACCATTGGAGTTACCTTATAAACCTTGGACTGACATTTCCATGGATTTTATTGAAGGGTTGCCTAATTCCGAAGGACGAACAGTTATTTTAGTCATCATTGACAGATTTTCTAAGTTTGCTCACTTCATTGGGTTACACCATCCTTATACTGTTAGTACAATAGCACGGGTATTCATTGATCACATTTATAGCATGCATGGATTACCCCAGACTATAGTCACAGACAGGGATAAAATTTTTGTGAGCTTATTTTGGCAAACATTGTTTAAACACTTGGGAGTGAAGTTGTGCTTGAGTTCAGCCTATCATCCTCAGTCTGATGGCCAAACTGAACGACTGAATCACTGTTTAGAATGTTATCTACGATGTATGTGCAGTGATCATCCAAAGAAATGGTGGTCTTGGTTAAGCTTGGCTCAATGGTGGTATAACACTAACTACCATAATGCTTTGCAGTGTACTCCTTTCCAAGCTCTTTTTGGCATACCTCCACCTCATTTGAATTTCCACCAGATTGAATCCTCTAGACTCCCAGCTGTGGATAATTTTATCAGGGATCGAAGTGGTGTTTTGGCTGACTTACGAAATAAGCTGCTACAAGCTCAAGTACGAATGAAAAACTATACCGACCAACATCGAACTGAAAGAAAATTTGAAGTTGATGATTGGGTTTTTCTTAAACTACAACCATACAAGCAGTCTACTTTAGCTCAGCGATCTTCCTTCAAGTTGGCCCAAGGTATTATGGTCCTTATGTCGTATTGGAAAAAATTGGGCAAGTGGCTTATAAACTAGACCTTCCCAGCTATGCTCAAATCCACAATGTATTCCATGTGTCTTTACTTAAAAAACATATTGGCTCTCAAGCACGAATATCGCCAACATTACCACCTTTAGCTGTTGATGGAAGACCAAAAATTGTTCCTTTTGCTTGTATAGACAGGCGAGTGGTAAAATTCTAGAATCGGCCTAAAGTGGAGTACCTCATTCATTGGGCTAACAGTAATGTGGAGGATGCTTCTTGGGAAGATGCTCAACAAATGGTGAATCAATTTCCAAACTTCAATTTTAATCCTTGAGGACAAGGACAATTTGAAGAAGCAAGGTAATGTCATTAACTACAAACAAAGACAAAGAAGCAAGAAGTGGCATATGAAGGAGCTAATGGTTAATCATTAACTATTAGACGAAAAAACAAAGGCAAGAAGGGCAAGAATACTTCTGATTACTTTGTCTATCAAGTAACAAATCTTAACCACTTGGAAGTTGTTGAAGTTAGTTGGTTAATAGGAGAGAATTTGTATTAGATTAGATGAAGAGTATGTATAAATAGGAAATCTTGTCAAGAGAGAGGATACATCTTTTGGAAAAATATCAATACTTCTGGGTAATAATTTTGAATTGGGTCTATTTTTTGTCTATCAATCTATACAAATCTTACTACCATTTCTAAGTCTTCCATATTTCTATTTTTTTCCATTCTATATTCATTTCTTTTTTAAGCTGGTGAATCTGAATTCACAACATTTCTTCTTTAGTCAGCTGAGTGTATCATTACATGAGCATGCTTAATCTTCTACCACTACATGCTCATTGTGTTTAGGAATTCCTTCAACTCATTAAAATCTTACCAAAATTTTTAAAGGAATTTCATGACGTTTAGTGTGAACTATATTTTTTCACATGTAAATGCTCGGTTAGTCGAGGGAGATGAAAAATCAGTTTTTTCTTTATGCCTAATTATCAGCTTTTAACTGCTTAGATGTTCATTATGAAGGATGTATCCTGAGATTTCAGTTTTTGTCCTGGAATTGCTTTTGAATCCTTGGAAGTTTGATATGGACTAATATAATTGTCGCCTTTTGATGCAGATTATGTATTATAGCAGGGAACATTTCTCCTATTGATGTGATAACTCATGTTCCGATTTTATGTGAAGAGGCTGAAATACCCTACATTTACGTTAACTCCAAAGAAGTAAGTATTTTCCCTGATTATCTATTTTATGCATCTATTTTTATCTTTTCCTACTTGAGGTAAGCTGGACTTCTCGCTTTTGTTACTGATTTTATGCATCAATTTTTCCCCTGTTCAAGATTAAAATTCGAGTAAAGTGTATTTTATTAGTTTTCCTTTTCATTTTTTTTTTCAAAGATTTCTTGGTGTACCTTTTTTACATATAATTTATTTTAGTGTCTAGCAAGTTCCTAGTTAAGGTTCGGCTTCGGCATCCAATTGATTATTGAACTCATTTGTTTCTGTTTCCTGGCTTCATTTTAGAGAAATGGGTTTGTCACCTGTATTGACTGGACATGTCACATGTGCATTTGATGAATACTGCATTGCTCCATGATTAACAAGTTTCCAACTGAAATAGTTAACCTAAACCTGAATACATAATATGCGTCATCATTCTACCATATATGCCGTAATTGACTCAATTCCAGGAGGTTTTGCAAAGAGAATATACATTTTATTTTTTTTGTTCGACATGTTTCTCACAATATTTATATCTATCCGCTTTGTGTAATGTTATTCTGTTTTGTCCTACACATTGGCGTGTAGAAGTATGGGATCGTTAATTAGTACTTTTCTTAGCCTTAAAATTTGACACGGCATTAAACTTTTTGTCCTATTATTATATTTTTGTTCTTTCCTTTTATCTGTTTTGCATTCTGTTTTTCTGAGGTATATATATATCTGTTATGGATTCTGTTTCAGGATCTTGCAAATGCTGGTGCCACCAAGAAGCCAACATGCTGTGTTTTGGTGCCTAACCAAGCCCACCAAGGGGGAACTTGCTCAAGAAGAAGAAGAAAAGCTGAAATCCGACTATGATCAAGTTGTATATGATGTGTCGGAGCTTGCTAGTTCTATGTTTTAAGATCTCAAAGCGACTATGATGTCTGTACTTTTCCATATTTTAGTACTCTTTGTTTTGGCTGATGATATATATGGATGTTTCATAGTGCAGCAATGAATTAATTATTAGCTTACATTCCATATTTATGTTCTACCTCTTCCATCACTGCAGACTCCCTTGCTAATTGAGAAGAAGAAGATGAATTGGGCAGTAGTGACCCAGAGCCATTGCCTAAGCCAGCCATGAATGGAGAAATAGCAGAATCATTGCAGGTTTCAGCCTGCACAGCCATATTTTGTTGGCTAGAAGAAA
This sequence comes from Panax ginseng, assembly GCA_020205605.1. Taxonomy (NCBI): domain Eukaryota; kingdom Viridiplantae; phylum Streptophyta; class Magnoliopsida; order Apiales; family Araliaceae; genus Panax; species Panax ginseng. The sequence continues at coordinate 85,710,179 of CM035150.1, read as the reverse complement.
CTTTCCTTGTTAAGATTTTTGAATTTAGCTCCTCAACACGAGATGTAAACTCGTCCATTCTTTCATTCAGTGTCCCGAGAGTTGATTAATTACGCCCTGAAACAATCAAAAAGACAAGTTAATAAGCTTGGTTCATACTTCAAATTGTTAAAAGGAAAAGAAAATCAAAAAGAAGAAACACTGAAAGAACATAATACAGATTAACAATATTTTAGGTGGCAGGTTATGGGGGTAAAATCATGGTGGACAACCGACTTTGGCAAATGACAATGGTCTGAGCTGTCCAACTCCTAAAGCAAAATAATAACAGAAATGGAAAAACTTAAAATTGCATCAAATAATAACAATTGCAAAAACATCTTCTGTCCTATCTTTCTCATTCTGCATCTATTGAACCCCCCCAACCCCCCCCCCCCCCCACCCACTGAATAAAATAACAACATAAGATCCCAAGTTTTCCTGTCCATTTTTTGGGGTCTAATTTTCCCTTTCTTTGTGCAACCTACCTATAATTAGAGAGGATGATTTCTTTGGGGTCTGATTTTTCTTTCTTTCATTGTTATTTTCTATACTATTTTTCATTTAATATTTGGTGCATGTGTCCGAGTGCGAGGAGGATGGGGGATGGGATGAAAGGAATTGAAAGTCTTCGTGAATAAAACATACTAAGGTGGTGTTTGATTGTATTTTAATGGATCTTAACAGTCTACCTTAAGAAAATAATTTAGATTCATATTTGTATCTTAAATATTCAAAGGATCTCTTAATACAAAGGTGCGAGCTGTTAAGATATATTAAGAGGTGAGCTGTTAAAATGTATTAAAATATAATCAAGCACCCATATATATATATATAGGCCAAACCAGAATGTTGCCATAAAAACTACAACTGGAGAGCATGTGCTTCAAGTTAAAAGTTCAAACATACACAGCCGTTGTAAATAAAAATTTTGGGACAGCGATGAAGTCACCTGCTTAGGAAGTGTTGCTGGTGAGTCTGGGGTTCTTCCATCGAATCTCCTATTATTAACAGCAAGTTTTGTCAACCTGAAAATACACCCCAAAAAAATCAATTGAAAGTGATAACCTTGAATCTGCAAATACTACTATCTTTAGTCCCAATTTATGTAGCAGATTACATATATGCACTCAGCTTCCAAGATCTTAAAATGGATATGCAATTTAAACTATTATACGCCAAAATAAATATTAATTGTGAAAAGTTAATTGACTAATCACGGCATGCAGCTCCATCCAGTGTATGGTTTCAGACAAAAAGAAGAAATTAAATTTAAAACCAAGATGGATGGATGCAAAGTGCTGCTTTAGAATCTTAATTTTTGGGCATAGGTCAGTAACCCATTCCTGAAAAAATGGAGTACAACAGGCTGTCAGGAGATGCAATGTCTTTACATAGTTGCAGTCATACTATTCCAAGTCTTTAAACAGGTTAATTAGCCACATTTATCAGCAGCATCGCAACTGAAAAGATACAGTAACCATAATGTCAATATATCACAAACATAAGATCTGAATACATGGTAGAACAATAATCAATGTTGAATGCCCATATCACAACACAACTAAGACTTTAATTAAGAATCTAAATTTCCAAAGGTCTTACCTCAAACATGAGGTTGTATTTTCCATCCCTGTTCCTCATGCATCCTACGATATGACTGGCATGCTTCAGGATCTTCACCAGGTGGTAAAAGGTATATATATATATATATATATATATATATATATATATATATATATATATATCATAAGTTTCCTATGTACTTTAATTTCTCTGTGCTCTTTGGAAAGAACTTCCTTGATTTTATCCTCAGTCACGGGGCGGAGCCATGTAGGGGCTCGGTTGGGCTGTAGCCCGGGCCAATTTTTTTTTTTTTTTTACTTATATATCTTAGCCCAGCCCAAAAGTCCAAGTAATCTCAAAAATAAAGGAACGGGAATTACCGAGCAATGAACATTTCCTGCAAGAGGTACTACCGAGCAGGCGAGCAAGGAGCAGATTGAAGAACAATCTAGGGCACACTGCACATCTAGGGCTAAGTTGAAGAATAGAACTCAACTTCAGGTAATTTAGATTTTATATTGTATGAGCAGAAAATTGGTTAGCATGTGATTAGATAGTCAGTTAATTGAGTTATGTGATAATCAAAAGAATTGCTTAAATATTCATGTTTCGTTAATGTTTTGGACTGCTATTGCTTGATATATAGCTAGAGGAGTTTAGGTTGGGCTGAGGAGACATAAGGATGGTGATATGGGTTTATGATGTAAACCAATGACTGTGAAATTGGTAACCTAAAACTGTGCCTACCAACTGTTTGATAAAAGTTTTAAAAGAACTGTTTTGGCTAAAAACTGAATATCAGAACAAAGTAAAGCATGGGCTTGATTTATTTAACATATGTGATAACAATTAAAGTGTTTTAGCATGTTAAACTTAAACAAAGTGCATTTTTTAGGCTAAAGCTAATAGATGAGTTTCTAACATGTTAAGGCAACTGTGGGTACTGTTTTGGGCAGTGTATTAGGATTGAAATAGAGGAGTTATATATGCTCAAAGTTAGGTGTAAACTAACTAGAGTTAGGTGTAAACTAATGCGCCTTCCACCCTACTGAACCTATTATTGGATCCTGTAGTAGTGATAAACAGATTTATCTTGGGGAGATCTAATCTACACTAGCAATTACCCTTCCTGTAAATCATTATGCAGGTGGCATTAGAAGCTACTACTTGCTCAGTTAGTGTTTGTGAAGGTGACATTAGATACTTCTATTGTTTTTAAGCTGAATTTAGACATTTCTAGAGGTGATATACATTTACGCACAATTGAAGCATGAGAAATTGGTGCCACTTCTGTCTACAAATTTTAGCGAGAGTTTTGAATGTTGGTTCTTTTGTTTCTACTTGAATTTTGCTGAACTTTTAGTACTATGCTCCTAAAGTCTGGCTATCTTGCTGATTGTTATATGTTTTAAAGTAGTAGTTGCTGCTGTTATTTTTGTTTCTGCTTTGAGAATTATAATGTGGTTTTATATTGTTGTTTTTGGTTCTCCATTGATCATTAGCAACCCTCTTTGACTTGTATTTCTCACCAAAAGCAATGGAAAGTCAAGGAAGCAAGAGAGAAAAAACTTTGTTTTCTTTCTTTAAACCAAGAAAAAGTGCATCAACGACAACGATAATTGAGTCTTGGTAGCCAAAGTAAAAATTAATTTCGACTACATCACTTGGTCACGGTCTTTGTTGACTACAATAACAAACAGCACTAACTCAGTGCTAAAGGTAGAAGACACCAAAGTCAGATAAGGTCTTTATTACAGAATTTCATTTTACGTACAAGAGAAAATTAAAAGAAATCGGTCTCTGTCAACTTGTTTATTTTATGCAAACTTAGTACTCCGTTATTGAATGATGACTTAATTCTTCACAAGTATTACAATAGAAAATGATTAGATTACAACTGAGAATATGATAATGAAATTAACTAACAAAATAAATAGAAAAAATGTTTCTAACTAGATATAGGTTTTGTGCAGAATGAAAAATTGCAAAAGTTAAGAAGTGAAGCATCAAATGTACGTAAAACTAGATACATGCAACTGCTACACATAAAATTTATAAATTTGATATTATATTCCTAAAAAAATCAATGATTAGTTACATATATATTAATTTAGAAAAAAAAGAATTCAGTTTAGTTCTGTATGAGAGCTGCATATAAAAGTTGATTCCAAGTATCGGGAACTCCTGGAAGACACCAGTGGCTACAGTCTGAGCCTCGGACTCCTCCAAAACCGTAGATGGATGGATGACCATCTTTTCTTAACTGAGACAATGTTGTAACATTCAACAGATAAACAGGAGTTGCCATATTACTCAACACTTTTTCTACTACAACTTCAGCTTGCAATTTATTAACGCCAAGATCTTTCTTCACGTCCCAATCACGAAAAGACGTCACGATCTCGCGATAAGAAAACGACAAACACCACAAGCATGGCGGCGGACGGGACCCATCAGGGGATAGCTCAGGCGTGAGAGTAAGTATGTCTGTTCGCAAGGTTAACTCGAGAGGATAATAAAATCTAGCGTATTGAGAAATTATGCCTATTATCAGTTGTGTGTCTGTGAATATATGAAAAACGTACCTCCTTGTGAAGACTTACTCGCCAAGAAATAATATCTTCGCTTTGGATTCTTTGTGCCACCCACTACCATCCGACATATCCCCTCGATCGATGGGTTCTGCCGATTGCATGGAGCTTATCCTTGCTTTTGGCCCATTATTTACCGCCGCCGTGGCTATAATCTCATCCACATTAATGCATGGCGAGATATCTCGGTAAATTGTCATGCTATATCATCATTACAAGTCAAAGTAATAGATATTAAATGATCAATGGTTTAATCCAACGAAGCAGGCCGGTCTATATAGGATTAAATAAAGCTAACATGATGTTCGGGCCCAACAAGCCCCACGGCTTAATTATAAAAGCCCAATGGAATAAATTAATAAATGAGCCCAATCTACGGCCCTAAATAGGAGAAATATCATGACCCAACATTACCCCCTAGTTTTTTGTTAAGCGGGATGTTTAATGGAAAACTATAAGCGATCCACGATATCGTAATTTATTAGAGGTCTAAAATAGAAATAATTGAGGCATACCCACTTTAATGCAAAAAAAATGGGACGAGGATGCATTTGGATGCCCATAAGTAATAAGCCCAATCGGATAAAGGATTTGAATTTGAACAAGATGGACCAATAGTTAGAAACTCAACAGTTAGGCCCAATCTGATAAGATATCCAAAGGTCGTCCCAAACATGTCCCATTCGAATTCTCATCATTACTGACATTTTTAATGCGCCGGCCTCGTTCCACAAATGGCAAATCGATTATAAAAGGTAAACTTTACCAATTTTGACGGTTTTACCTGCTAATTTGAAATTCGAACCTTTGAGCTTTCTTCTCCTTCTCAGAAATTTTCTTTCTAGCTTTCGGGACCTCAACAATGGTGAATCCAAGCCAGATTCCTTCAAGTTCCTCTCACTCAAACCCTAACCAAGAGGGTTCGAGTGCAAACCCACCATCTCCTGCCGATTTTTTCAAGGATGGGGAACAATTTCCTCATGCCAACATCCCGTCTACCATTACGGAATCCGAGATTCGTGCCCTCCGGATTCGATGCAGATTCGGACAATTACGCCTACAGGGCTCTCGCCTCGGGAGGAAGCGAATGTACCAAATGACAGGACAATTTGGGTCGCCATGCTCGCTACTTTTTACGGAAAGGGATTCGCTTACCCTTCATGTCTTTGTCGTCACCCTCCCAGATTCATAGGAGTTGGCTTTTTTCGATTGGTGCCCAACTCTTACATCCACATCTTGGCATTCGTTGCTATACGCCACTTAACGGGGGGTTACTCCTCTCGTCGACCTTTTCTTCACCCTTTTCTCGGTAGGTAGATCGCGAGCGAGGGTTCAAGATCTTGAGCAAACAATCTCACGCCCAAACTCTAAGTTCGAAAAGAGGCCAGCGATGAGCACCCCTTGAGCGACAAAAAGGCCGCACGAGAAATGGTTCTTCATCATGGACGGAGATCTCTTCTCTTCGGTGGACCACCCTAGTACCGGATCTCTGTGACTTTGGTGACATTTCGAAGGCGTGTGAGGGAAATGGGAGATTTTCTAAGGAAGATCCTCCACAAGAATGGAGTTTTACCTGCCGACCAAACAAGCTGGTTGTATGATCATAAATGTAAGTTTTGAATAACTTTGCAATATAATTTACGAGGTATTTATGTGGCAAGGATCGAATATGTGATTATTTACTGATATCCTGATCAAACCAACTTCTTGAAAGTGAGAGATTTGGGAGATTTTACATGGCGGGGAGGACTTTGGAGGAGAGCGAAGAGCTTCTCTTGAAGAGCCTTCCCGAACCGACCCCCCCCACCTTCGACCAAAGACTCTACTCCCCTTGAATGATGAACACTGAAGCCGTACGAGCCTTTCATTCTGAAGAAGTCCTCCGACCTCATAGAAGGAAGAGAAAGGTGCTAAAAAGGCCGAACTACTCCTCATGAGATAGATCCGAAAGCGGCGAGGAGGTTCTTCCAAGCAAACCCACAATCAACTCCTCCAACTGGCTCTGTCCCCACACCTTCCGAATCGGCTCAATAAAGAGAGTCTACTTGACATACCTCTACACGATCGGGCGAAAGTCCTTCGTGCCAAAAAATTAAGATCAAAATAATTCCCTTCACCATTGAAGAACTCGCGTCCCTCCAACTTCAACAATTGACCCCAACCGAAAACCCAAACATCGATCTTTGAAATTTGGAAGCCAGAGCCTCTTATTGTCCCGAAAAGAAAACATCCCTTGGAATGACCGGCGGAGTTCAACCTCCGCTTCTTCGTCTACTCCCCGAGCCTACACTGCCCGATCTCCTTTGAGGCGGTACATGCAGGTCCCTCCGGATTCATGATCAACTGTGCCTTCTCCTCCGAGACATCGACTCACCGAATTCGATGGGATGCCATGGGCTCGCTTAACTATGTGGGCCCCGATTCAACGCCAACTTTCCTTTTCAACTGTTCGAGGCCTTCGTTCATGAGGCCCGATGACCACCGATTTAAAGAGCAAGACTGAATGGGGACTTCTTAAGCGAAGGCATGAGCTACTTGGCGCGAAGGTAAATGGCTCTCCTTCCTCTCTGCTTTCCATACTTATCTTCGTCTTAATATATCTCGAAAACCGATCAAATCAGATTGAACATATACAGTAAATCTGTATTGAGCGCTGCGTCCAAGATCTCTCGAGGTGAATCCCGGAGAGGCGCCGAGGAAGGAGAACTCCATCTGAAGTCCGCCTTGGCTCGGGAAAGGACCCAACGCGTGAAGGCATCCTTCATACCAATGAAGGACTTGAGAAAGAGTTGGCCCTGCCGAGGAAGATGTGAAGGCCTCGAGGAAGAAGCGAAGTCGACTAAAGCACATCATCTTTGAAATCGTTAATATGAGCGTTGACTGGTTCGGAGGAGTGAAATAAGGATGAACAAGATCAAGGAGTGAAGGTCGACGCTAAGATCTTGACCAAGACGATCCATAAGCTGGAGCGGGAAGAAACCCGTCAGAAGAATATTCACTTGCAGCTCGAACAAGAAATCCGAGAACTCAAGGCTCTTCGGGACCTTGGGCCTCATTTGACTGATGCTCTTCGCAAAGAGATATGTGAAGAGTATCGGAACTTGGATGAAATAAATGGAGAAATAATGAGGATTCATATGGAAAGCTACGAGCTCTGCCGAAGTCGTGGCAAGGAAAAGCTGATTAAAGTCAACTTAGATCCATACTTGCTCGACTCTTCAGATGATGATGAGGATTTGCTCAAGCAACGACTTATGTTTCTCTTCGGTTTTATTTAAAAAATACTTGTAAAAACTTTCTGTTTATTTTACCTTTTTGTAAACAAATTAAGTATTAATGAAAAGTGATATTCTTCCTTATGACTTCAGTATATTTTTACTTTCTGTCAATACTTCAATATGAATTTATATGGACAAATATACAAATACCCCTTCGAGGATTTAACTCAAATTGTTAATTAACAATTAAACATGTCATATAACAGATAAAGTGATTTAAAGAACGGGGCATTCCGAACTCAACACTTAAATAAAATAAAGTAACACATACTCATCGGTTCCGAAGTGTGAGATCGGTCATTTGTTTACCACTCGGGGTGAAACAATTATATAAAGACCAAGATATAAGGATCAAGATATAAGGACCAAGATATAAGGACCAATTGTGACCATTGACTTACCACCCTGGTAAAATCAATATAGGATCCTTCGTCTACCACTCGGGGTAGAACGACAAATGGGCTGCCATCGAATGGCCAGCAAGTCCTACCATACCTCCTTACACCATAGTGACCATAGGACAAATAGGACCAGGACCAATAGTGACCATTGATTTACCACCCTGGTAAAATCAATATAGGATCCTAAATCACCACTCTGGTAGAACGACAAATGGCCGCCATCGAATGGCCGAGAAGTCCTACCATACCTCCTTACACCATAGTGACCATAGGACAAAATAGGACCGGGATCGATAGTGACCATTGATTTACCACCTGGTAAAATCAATATAGGATCCGCAAATCACCACCTCGGGGTAGAACGACAAATGGGCCGCCATCGAATGGCCGTGAAGTCCTACCATACCTCCTTACACACCATAGTGACCATAGACAAAATAGGACCGGGATCGATAGTGAAAAAGTGTCTTTTTATTGATAATGAACAATAATATCTGAGATTAGATGAATTAACTTGATCTTTATTGAAAGTATTTAAAAGCCCGCCAATGCGTGCTAAGTGTTTTTGATTTGGAACCATCTAATGCCCTTAACCGATAAGTGCGGTTTGATACTTGATCACTTCATATGGCCCTTCCTGGTTTGGCATTAACTTTCCGTGTTTTGAGGTGTAGAAGCGGCTTCTCCGAGGACGAAGTCTCCTACTTGAATCATGAAGCTTGACTCCTTTGTTATAATGCTTAGCTACTCTTCGTTGATAAGCGACCAATTTAAGTAAAAGAACTCTCCGAATTCGTCTGTGATCCAAATTGGCCTTGATCCTTCGTCATTGTATATTTCTTTGTATTGGTGACCAAGACTTGGAGATCCGATTTGACGGGGGACTAAGGCATCGGATACCATAGGCGGTCGAAAAGGTGAATCCCGATGGTAGTCCTCGGTGTAGTCCGGTAAGCCCACAACATTTGAAAGCGACCCCTCGGCCATCTTCCTTTAGCTTCATCCGGTCTGCGGCTTGATCCCATTCAAGCAGTCATTCTGTTGGTCACCTCAACTTGGTTATTTGATCGTGGATGAGCCATGAAGTCTTCTTATCTTTGAATCCTCAACTCCTTTAAAATGCTTCAAATTTTGATCCTATTTAATGGCGTCCAGTTGTCCGATATTAATACTCTAGGGATCCCGGCGAAACACTACTGACTCTTTTATGAACTTCAAACATTCTTGCTCAAAGTAATTAACCGGAAGTGGCTTCTTTCTACCCACTTAGTCATGTAATCAATAAGAACTATAACAAAGCTAAACGACCTTTAGCTTTAGGCAATGGACCCGAGATATCTACCCCAGACACAATGAAGGGTATAGGAGATAAAATCGAGTATAGCTCTTCTTAGGTGGTGATAATGATATCGATTTGTTGAGTTGGCACTTTTCACATTTCATGACATACTCTGTAGCTTCTTTGAAAATTGTAGGCCAATAGTATCCTTGCCGAAGTACTTTGTAAGCCAAAGATTTAGCAGCCATATGGTCACCGCAAATTCCCTCGTGAACCTCCCGAAGAGCATATTCCGCTTTTCGGATGGGACCAGACACTTTAATAATGGTGAAGAAAAGGCTAATCGATAAAGGTCCCCATCAATAAGAACAAAGTTGGCGCTCTTGTATTTGATCTTTTTTGCCAACATCGATCCAAGAAGGAAGGACGCCATCCGCTAAATGCTCGATGTAGGGCTCATCCAGCTAGTTAGATCGCTTCGACACATCATCGCTTCATGTCATGTTGAACACTCGGTTGTTGTAGAACTTCCAAGTAAATGCAGATCCATTAAAACATCTGCATCCGTAGTAGCCAACTTCGACAATGCATCGGCGATGGAATTGTCATTATGCTTCTATGCCTACGAAATTATATAAGAGAAAATCTGTTTCGGTCCTTTAACTCCGCCAGATACTTGATCATCCGATTTCCACGAGCTTCATAATCTCCCGATAGCTGCTTGACAACCAACTGAGAGTCACTGTAGATGATAAGCTTCTGGACCTCTAGACTCTTTGCCAATCGAACACCACATAGCTACTGCTTCGCTTCATATAAACCCGTTGTTTGTCGCTTTAAATCCAAATCGATGGCTGTTGAACTTTGAACCCGTCAGGACTTGTCAAGATAATCCCCGCCCACTAACGATTAGGGTAGAGGAACCATCTGATATAGAGTCCAAACATTACGATTTTGTTGAAGAAGCTGCGAATCTATTCGACGGTCGATTCAACAGAGAACTCGGATCTGCTTGATTGAACGAACATTCTACCATGAAATCGGCCAAAGCTTGACCTTTGATAGCGGTTCGGGGATGGTATTCGATGAAAAACTGGGACAATTCCATAGTCCATGCCGCTAGTCTCCCTGAAACTTCTGGCTTGCCCATCACCTTCTTCAATGGCTGATCCGTGTAGACAATCGGGGAATGACCTTGAAAATATTGCTCAAGCTTTTACTAGCAATTATTAAAGCAAAGGCAAATTTCTCAATATTCGGATACCTGGTTTCAGCATCTCGCAGGACGTGACTAACATAATAGACCGGATGCTACTTTCCACTGAACTCCCGAACCAGCACTGTTCCAACCGCTAACGAACTTGCTGCAAGATACAGATATAAAGTCTCTGTTGGAATGGGCTTTACCAATAAAGGAGCCGAAGAAAGATACGCCTTTATGCCTTGGAAGGCGTCTTCACTCTGAAGTCCACCGGAATGTCTTCGCATTCTTTGGCCCTTTCAATGTATCAAATAAAGGAAGGCACCTCTCTGCGGATCTGGCGACGAACCTCCTCAAAGTTGCAATCCGCCCGATCGGGACGTTGACGCGTCTTTGAGCGATCGAGGAGTCTTCATATCAAGAATGGCTGAATCTTCTCGGATTGGCCTCGATCCCCTTTCGACCGACCGTGTAACCCAAAACTTCCCCGCACTCAAGGCCAAAAGTGCACTTGGCGGGATTGAGTCTCGATTAGCGATGGACGGATGATGCGAAGCAGCTCCTCTAGATCGTCTAAATGATTACAACCTCTGCATGCTTTTCACGATCATCACATCATCGACGTATACCTCCATATTCCTTCCTAGCGCGCCATCGAAGATGAAGTTCATCATTCTTTGGTAAATGGCTCCAAAGATTTATAAGGCCAAAAGTCATCTTCTTGTGAGGCGTACTGCCGAATCGGTGTGTAATAAACGCGATTTTGGGATGTCCTCTTTACGCATGGATATTTGGTGATAACTCGAAAAAGCATCCATAAAGCTTAGTAATGCATACCACAAGTGGCATCGATGAGTTGATCAATATGAGGCAAAGGGTAAAGTCCTTGGACAAGCTTTATTGAGGTCGGTGTAGTCGATGCAAACCCGCCATTTTCCATTCTCGCTTTTGCACCAATACCACATTTGCCATCCACGGGATAATCAATTTCATAAATGAAGTTTGGCAGACCAATGACTTTTCTATTTCCTCATCAATGATTTTACGTCGTTTGGGCACAAAGATCCGTCTTTTCTCGCCGAACAAGCTTCTTCGAGGATCTACATTCGCTATGCTCACTATCTTCCGACTAACTCTGTGCATGTCCCTTGGTTCCCATGCAAAAATATCCGTGATAAATAGCAGTAAAAGTTTATAAGGTTTGTCCAAAAAGTTCGATAGACCGAACCGATCTTCACTGTCTTGTCTGGCTTTCCAAGGATCAACTCGACCTCCTTCGTCCCTCCGGCAAGAACCACCATATGTTCAGAACTACTTTCGGTAAAGGGCTCCATCTCAATTGTCATCGCTCGCTTTTGTTTGTCAATTCCCCACTCCGGAGGAAATAGCAAGATTCTAGGTAGCATCGTCGGGCTAGATCCAAGTCCCCGGCCACCTCTCCTACTCCATGAGCCGTGGGGAACTTGACTTTGAAATGAGGGATGGAGGTCACAGCTTGAAGAGCAGTTAAAGTAGGTCTTCTCAGTATAGCGTTGTAAGCTGAATCAATGTGCACAACATAGAATTTACATACTATTTCGACTCTTTGGTGTCTTGTCTTGCGAAGATAACCGGAGTTCAATAGTTCCTGTGAACTTTGACCGGATCGTTCTCAAGCCAGTATAAAGGAGCTTCTGCCGACCTCCATTTTACGCCCATCAAGGTGCATCCTCCGACAGATGGCGTGGGCGTCTGAATATCCAATCAAGATCCATTATCTATCATCATGCGCTTCATGTCCACCGTGCCCACTTGCGCTGTGATCACTAAGGCCCCCTCATGTGGCTCGATGGGTTCCGAAGGATAGTTAGCGTCGGTAAATGATATGACGATCCGAGGGAACGGTCATCCACCTTCGGGGGAGCATCTGTCACGATCGTGGCCGAATCCGGTAAGCCCTTCTCTCTTCCTCCCTATCAACTTCCCTGCAGATCCACCGGTTATCACATCGATGACATGCCTTAGCCGCAGCACTGGAGCCCTTTGAACCGTCTCAATAAAGCGAGACGGTTAATATTATTGATCATTCACGTACACATCGCACCAACAAGCCATCCTTAATCTTCCTCTCCACAAAGTCTTTCAAATTGCAACACTCGTTAGTGTCGTGTCCAGCGGCTTGATGATAGCCACAATATTTACGAGAGTTACCCTGCCCGGTTCGGTAGTTATCACGGGGCGGCTCGAAGAAAGGTTGATTTCTGATTTGATCCAGAATTATCGATCTATCAGTGTTTAATTTAGTGTAGACCTTATTCACCTTCGGGGCCGGAACGGAGGGATGACTGCTCCCTTGCCGCCAAGAATTATTGTATTTTTTCGAACTGCCCTCTGTCCGATCATTATACCCCCCCGTTTTCCTCTGATCAATTTCGGCCTTGGGAGCTACTGACTCTTTCACCTGGTCCGAAGGAAGATGCTTCAGGCTGTTCATAGCTTCTTCCACAACGATATAGCCTTCTGCCTTGTCAAAGGCTTCGGCCAAGCTCTTCGGATGGTGAAACATCAACTTCTTCACTAACTTCTCGAATTTCACTAGATCTAATCCATTTTGGAACAAACCTACTGTACTGGAGATCATTAAGATCGGACACCGACCGATCGCTTCTCCTCGAACCTTTTCACATCGCCCAAAGATTCATTTGGTAAATCATCGGATCTGCGCTGTGAGAACCGTAGGGCTTTCCTCTTCTTGGTTGCATTTCTCGAACGGGCATGGAATTTATCACAAAGTTCGGTCCAAGAGGATATTGAATCCGAAGGCAAAGTTCCCAAACCAACATCTCGCATCCTTTTCGATTGTCGTAATAAAGGTATGACACTTGGCAAGATGAAGAAGTCGTAATAGTCCATTAGCCGGTCGAATGCCTGGCTATGGTCATAAGGATCCCCGGACCATCGTAACTTTTCATGCGAGGCAGTTTCTTGGTGACGTCTGCCTTCTCTTTGAGAATATCTGAGGAGAAAGGGGATGCCTTCTTTCCCGGAGCGTCCTTCACCTGCTGAACTTCAGCCAGTTGCTTTCTAAGTTCCTTCAGCTCCTTCACTAGAAAATCAACGCCTTCGGGCTGGGGGGAGACCTCTTTCTCACGAACAACATTCCGTCTTTGAGAGGATCGACCTCTTCTCGCCGATCCTATCCTACCGTGGGACTTCGATCTACTCGATTGTACAAATCTGTCTTTATGGTGAGAATGATCACGTTGATAGTCCCTTATTCTGACTTCGGGCATAATCTCGCTCGATATGCTCCTTTGTCTATAGTCATCTCGATGCTGAGAGGTAACGGCCATTATTGCCTTCTTCGAGACCACGGGAGTTCTGCTCCTCGATCTCCTCTTATCGCGAGAACGATCCTTAGAAACCTGCGCGGAATGCTTCGGCTCCTTACCCTCTCGGCGTGGCACCTCCTTGTGCCCACTTCGACCTTCGGACTGATCATGGCTAGATGCTTCGTCCCGTAATTCCGCCACCCGAAGCATCTGTTCGGCTATATCTTCTCTTTGCTTTAATAGGACCTCCATGGCTTTATCCGCTTCGTCCGCCATCCTCGCCAACTTAGCGGCTCTATCTTCCTGACCACTTCTACGATAAGTCACGGTTTGGTGAGTCTTCCACTTGCCCTCGACCATGATCTCGCCTCCCTATCCGCACCGAAAACCAATCTTAAATCAGCCCCGCCATGAATCTTCGGACGGAGATCTCCTGAATTATGCTTAGAGGCCGTGCCTTCGTGAACACTTTTAGAAGGACCTAGACGATCCTTCACCGAAACACGAGGCGTTGACGAAGCTAATCACCATCGCCGCCTGCTTACAGCGCACTCATCCCTACTCCTCATCATCTTCCAAGTAGGTTAAATGATTGTAATTGAAAATTTTAATAACACTAGAACTCAAAACCCTCCTCTAGCAGCGCCAATGTTAACGCCAGATCTTTCTCCACGCCCCAATCACGAAGACGCCCCGATCCTCAAGATACAATAAACACGACAAACACCACAAGCTTCCGGTACGGACCACGGGGATAGCTCAAAGCGAGAGTAAGTGATGTATGCTGTCATGAGAGTTAACTCGAGAGGATAATAAAATCTAGTGTATTGAGAGATTATGCCTATTATCGGCCAGGTATCGTGAATATATGAAAAACGCACCTCCTTGTGAAGACTTACCGCCAAGAAATAATATCTTCGCTCGGATTATTGTAAGGCACCCACTACCATCGACATATCCCCTCGATCGATGGGTTTTGCCGACAATCGCATGGAGCTTATCCACCGCTTTTGGCCCACATTACACCGCCAATATGGCTATAATCCCATCCACATTAATGCATGGCGATATATCTCGGCCAATCATTCATTTATATCATCATTACAAGTCAAAGTAATAGATATTAAATGACTTAATGGTTTAATCCAACGAACCGACCCGGTCCTATAGGATTAAATAAAGCTAACACAATGACTGGGCTCAACAAGCCCCACAGCTTAATTATAAAAACCCAATAGAATAAATTAATAAATGAGCCCAATCTACCCGATCTAAATAGGAGAAATATCATGACCCAACACAATTGATTTGGTCCTCCTGAATATGTTGATCCAAATACAGGCACTTGCTCCCCCCTGCAATCCCTTTTATTCATTTCTCCCCAACCAGTTGCACTAGTAATTTAACAACAAATATTTAAACAATCAGAAATATATATATATATATATATATATATATATATATATATATATATATATCAATAATCATCATGACTATATATCTTAGTACTATTAGTTTACGACCCAAAATGAGAATCCTATTGGACTTTTAACTTTTTAAAGGCTTATTAAAATTAAATTAATGCATGGGATCGGATGGGATCACTTCCATATATTTTGGGACAGTACTTACTTACTTACCATGATCAGATGAGACACCTTGAAAGAAGACTTTGGTCCTGTTAGGAAACACATTGGAGTCTACCCATCTTCCCATGTTTTCAAACCTATCTCAAAGGCAACCAAGCGATTCATATCTCTGTATGTTTTATTTCCTACTTGAGTATAATCCCATCTGCAAAACCAAAATTTAAAAATAAAAGAATAGATAGATAAATAAATATACTAATTAATATAAGTATAGATGATGTTTTTTTTAATCAATTGTCATATAATGTGATGAGTTCATGGCGTTACGGTTGTTGTCCTCCTGTGTGAAGCCACCAGTGCCATGTATTGAAGATCAATGTGTCGATTCCCTTCCATTTAATTATTCCGTCACTGATAGAATCTAGCCTTAATACTCTACCATCTTTCTGGCTTGAAATGTCAACCAAAAAAGCGTTGCGCCTGAACATCAGTGTAACATTGTATGCCTGCAAATTGGGAAATGAAAATTTGTACACTGAATTATAAATTCTTTCTGATTTTAATTTGGTTACATGTTCATATATGTTTTTTTTAAATTACATATATAGAAGAAAAAGAATTAAATGAATTACTTTATAATGAATAGAATAGTAAAATTTGGTAACGAACTTTTGGTTAATTATCATCACCAAAGAATTTTTCAAGGAAACATGTTTATATATACAACTAGTTTCAGCCAGAAAATAATAGGAAACTGATATTTCCACATGAAAACCATCTCTATAGATCTTATAGCGACGGTATAACGACGGTTTTTACCGTCGCTATACATCAATATCGACACTTTTTATGTGAAAATATATATCAAAAAGTCATGTGTAAATATCAATTTCCAAAATAATAATAAGAAAATAAAACTTTCTAATGGAGCAGAAAGAGATTGCATATGATGAGAGAGAGAGAGAGAAATCTTACAGGTAACCTAAATGTAGATAGGTCTTGAAACCTTTGAATGTTGTATTTAGCATGAGGAACTGCTGTGTGAAGCATGCAAACGAGTGACTGCCACTGATTCAAGCTTAGCGATCTCCGACAAACATAATGCGCTTCCCTTTTATTCTCTGTATAAAATCTCTACCATTGAACCTACATGATCAGCATATATTAAATCTGGCTTAGAACATCAGTTATTTTCTCAATTATTTTTCTTACAAGGTCTGGTTTAACTGATCTTATTGTCATGTTCTTCTCAATACTTTAGAACAGATAGTTACTAGACAATGTTGCTAAAATTATAATGAAATTTCACATACATGTGACATGATCTTATGGGGAGGGACTAGGGAGTATCCAAATCCAACTCACATTTATGAGAGATCCTGCAGACTGCGGAGCCAAATAATGATAAAAATACCATCTCCCGTACGCAGTTTAGTTCTGCGGATGGGGACTTTGTCAAAATGTAGAGAACAAGATTTCTCTATATTTCACTTTTACTCTCTGATTCAACGATAATATAAATCTTCTCAGTTTAGATCCAAAATGGAAATACAAAGTCACAATATCAAAACAATTTTGGTACAGTAAAAGACTAAAGCGCCAATTAATTCACTATTTGGTTGCGAAGAAATTGTACTAAAAATCGAAAAATAGATCAAACAAGACGAAGTTGAGATTTGGGTATTTTTCAAAACCGATCGATGAATCGAAACACCTATAGATATCTAGACATTCAGAAAAAGTAAATCAAACCCAACAAATTACACGCTGTTACGAATAGACAAGATAATTTCTAAAAAGATTAAATTTCAAAGAAGAATGTTTATAGATTTTTGCTATATAGTCAGCTGCTCACACTTTTATCATGCTATCTCTAACAACCTTTTCTATTAAATGAAGACACGTGCCAAAGGCTATATTTGGAAATAAAACAACTTCTAATGAAACACTGCGTTTTGAACTAACTGATACATTCTCCTTATCCAGCCTTGTATTCTTGACACACATATATCTATCTAATGACACAAGATCTATAATGAGGTCAGTCCAGAAAAATTGTGTCAAAAAATTAAATCAGGGTATAAATTGCAACATCTATAAGACGGTTTATGTTCGTGGTCATGCGCCTATTTGTGTACTTACCGGCGACCGAGAATTATTCTTATTATCATGGAGAAGTTGTGGTTATTTGCACTAATTATAGCTACCGATCTGATTTGGTTATTTTTAAAAAGAGGGTATTTGAAGAATTGAAGAAAGTTCTTCATCCGCACTGCGGACGGAAGAGGGTATTTTGGTTATTATTTGGCTCGTGCGAACGTGGTATAATTCGCATTGTCAATTCGCGATTAGACGGTTTATATTGCAAGGATAATCTTAAGTTTATACCTTTGACTACAAATTTGTCCCCAATATATAGTCTTTTTTAATTAATTTATTATTGCAATTGTGTACGTCTCAGATGTATAAATTCAAGAGATCGAAAGAGGTGATCAGACTATGGTATTTTTTAAAACCTTAAAACATGTGACAGATAGATCTAATTATGAGATGCCATTGATATATATAGCTGATACATGTGTTTTGACCCATACCATTGGGAACAAAGAATAATTAGAACATGCATGATGAACCTTCCAAGAACATGTTTTTGTGGGACAAAACAAAATAAAAATATGCCAAGCGTTACAATGTCAACAATGAACCCACATATTAAATGCAAATATCAATTTTCTAAATGCAGTTATTTTAATAATGGATGATTCATGCATGAACTGTCGATTTTCTGTTGTGCCAGCATTGACATGTTCTTTGTTTGGTTCATTAATAAATATATATATATATATAGCTATTTTTGTAGAACAACAAGTTTCTTATACATGCTATAGAAAGAGTGCAGCAATTAAACAAAAATTCTGTATAGCCTATATGGTGTACCTAGGTACAAAAGTTGCATGCAGTAGGCTGCCTATCTGTATTTGAGAAAGAAACTGTCCGGTCGACCGTTCTTTTTGGCAGGTAAATGGGTTTCTCTAAGAAGGACAATCCGTTGCACTTATCGAGAGAGGATATGTATTATCATAAACCCATCTCCCTTCATAAACCCATCTCCCTTGAAAAATATTGCACCGCCTCGCTCCGATCTGGTTACTGCTGATCATCTCCCCATGTGTCTTGTTGATCAGCAAATTTAACACAAGCACTACTACAGCAATACAAACAGGCGGCCGTGTACTAAAATTAGAAACATGCATGATTATATACGAGAATTAATAAGACAGATGGAAATTTAGCATTCACTTGTATATACAATAGCTGCATGTGTTGTGTATATATATATACAACCTTGTAACCTGTGCCAGACACGGGTTCGCTTTTAAGATTGTATTTTTATGATAATATATAATTTTAATATGAGAGTAATGATAGACACATGATTCTTACCTGCATTTTATTATCTATAATTTTGTCCTTTTAATTATATTAGTTTATTTAATTAATATGTTTTATTTTATTACGTAAGATTTAATATTTGTTAAAATCTTGGTGATCAAGGGATATTTAATGCTTTTATCCATGTAATAAGAAATATTCAAGAAGAATTTGCAAGGATAAGGAAAGATGTGGAACAATATTGGTGTGCAAGTCAAATCCAACAAGATAAAGAAAAATTTATCTAGAAGATCTCTTTGAGAAGTTGATTGTCACTAGGAAGAAAAGTTGGAAACGTTAAAAAACGAGAGTTTTTTTAAAATCTTCTTCTTTTCTTTATTTTAGTTAGTTTAATTATTTTTTATAGCTAATTTTTTAATTAAGGTTCAAAACTATTTTTCTCTTGTTTTAGAAAGGAGAAGTATTAGGAATTTAAATTAGGGTTCAAAACTATTTTTCTTTTGTTAAGATATGAGTTTTTCATAATCCATGCTCGAAGAAGTTTTGATGGGTTATAATTAATCCTTCAATTTTCATAGTCTATACTTGCCCACGTTAATTATAAAATTACTAAATTAAAGGGAAGGAATATCAAAATTATAGTTAAGTTATAAAAATAGAAGAGATTGAACTATATGTTATGTTTATTATCTAATGGATTTGGATTCCTAGATTGTTTTCTCATTATTAGTTTTCATATTCTAGTTAATCAATTCTCAATCTTTATTTCTAATTAATTCGCCTAAAATAGATATTAAGAAAACATTAAAATTAATCTAATCTATGTTGGTTCGACTTGTACTTGTCAATTCTTTAATTCTACACTGTGCACTTGCAATACATAATTTTAATACATCAAATGATATAATTTTTTATTTAGTATGTCTATTATAAGTCAATAACATATATATTATTTAAAATTGACTTTCATCGATCGATAGTAATGCATGGTAAATTGAAAGAAGAAAACATTTGAACCTCGTCAGCCTTCTACTTCGTTGATATCACTACTGCTATCATGCTTATGTTGGATCGGAATATGCAATTTTTCAGATTTTTAATATGAAAATGAATATATATATTGTTAGATATCTGTACAAAGTTATACTTTGTTTCGTTCTAAATTATATATACTAACCTTTTTCCAATATTCTTCTTGTCGCTTCCTTTGTGGTAAATACTCGCTTCAAAAGAGCGTTGTTCTTCCTCTTTTTTTAAGATTTAGAGGGTTGTTTAAATGGTGTTAAATGAGTGAAGAATAATAATAATTTATTGTCATTTAATACATAATTTGTATATTTAATTTGTGAATGTATCTAAAAATGTTTAGAAGATTTGTAACTATTGGTTTTAGGTGCATAATGTTTCAAAATTTTAATGATGTTTTGTGTGTATATATGATACGTGCAAGTTGTTTTTGGTAGATTAATTAGGGTATCTATTTAAATACATGATTAATGAATAGTATAAGTTAATGATTAAATTATTTTTAAAATAATGACCAACTAAATTAATTTAAATGTGGATCTTGGGTTACACTTGTATTGATAGGTGTCTTGTAATGTGTTAAACAACTGTGCAGTTTCAAGAAAAAACTTTTGTTAATTCTGTGTGTTGAGGGTAGGTTGGGATTTAAAATGCCTTTTAATGGCAAGGTAATGATATAGTACTATATTAATTATTAACAATTATAATTAAATATATATGTAGTCACCAACTGTACTTTAGTTTTTCACAGCCGGATTATTCTATCTAGCTATTTCAATATATCGTGAAGTGAGGAATAAATAAATTGTATATGTATATGTATATATAGATCCAGTATCATGTTCATGCACTACTAGAAAGGGACTCAAACAGTACTATATATATATATATATATATATATATATATATATATATATATATATATATAACTCGATTTTTTTAAATTAACAAAAAACGTCGTTATAAAGTTAAACTTTTAAATCGAACTGGAGAGAGCGGTATATATATATATATATATATATATATATATATATATATATATATATATATATTCGAACAATGGTAGATCCAGTATTTAGGACTAGTTGACCCTTTCAAAAATAATTAATTCCTGCAACTACTTTGAACTCCCATCTTTTTGGGTAGAAAATTAAGTTCTATATATATATATATATATATATATATATATATATATATATATATGCAACAACTTTGCAAATGAGAATTGTTTGACAAGGATATAGTAACAATGAGAAATATAATACTCCCTCCATTCCATAAAAACGTTATCGTCAAATATCAATTACAAGAAATTAACCAAGTATTCTAAACATTTCGACAGCAATGCCAATTAGCCTAGAATCAAGTTTGTAGTACAAGTAAATGTCAGATGCTCACATCGCAGCAGATCAGAACCAAGAGAACACTGCAGTAAGGCCAGTAAGATGATGAAAAGGCCATACAAGATGCAGACTCTAATTAAGGTTACCCAGGCGGAATACCTTTCTATCGTACTCTCATTCCAACTTCTCTTAGTCAGTCTTTTATTTGATTTTGTCATTCTCTTTGGTAAGCTATTTCCCTTTCGTCTTCGTTTATCCTTCATTTGCTAAATAGATCAGGCCTATCTTCTTTCAAATCGCTTACCATTGTGCTTTCTTTCTAGGTTCAGCCCTTTCTAATTCCCCAAGGGCTTTTCTTAAGTTTAGTCCTGTAGTCGTCCTATCTGTTCAGTCTGTCTAATAAGTGTTGGAATCTTTCTCATGTCTTTTGCTGCAAGTGTATTTTTGATGAAGATGGATTTGAATTCAAAGCATTGTTGCTTTGTTTTCTGCCTTCGATCCTTGCCAAGTTAGTGCAGTCCAGTGTCCCAAAAACATATTCCAGGCTTCAAAGCTCAACCATAATACAATGAAAACAAGGGTTCAATCACCGATAGCTAAATATTTATGAATAGCTGGACCTGTATATCTTTCATTGTGCATGTAGAGATCATCTGGTGTTTCTACCTCTGCAAGCCATGTGTACTCCTGTTCTCTTACCGCATCCATCTCACCATCCATTCCTGTGGCGGCTAAATCAAATTATAAACACGCAACTCATAGTTAATACTGGCATTTCATGTAAAAAAACGTTTAAATTAATAATCTTATTTCTATACGGTTAGGGATCATGCAGAGTCGCAAAAGTGAAGACTGAAAGAAAAATGAAAACGACAAAGACAAACCAAACAACTCACAGAAGCTTGAATAAGGGTAGTCATGGTAATAGCTACATTTCCTGCCAGCAGCCTCCAAGTAAGGAGGAGCAAGAATGTCAAAAACAGCACAAGGTGTGATTGCAGCCAAACAATGCAGGTTCCCTCCAGTCTTTGGAAACAAAACCGAAGTATCACACGTACGGTGTTGTTACAACTTCATCAACAGCCAACTTTGCCAATCGCACTGTTAAATTAGGCAGGAATGCACATTAAAACTTGCACTACTCCTTAAGGTAGAAAGAAAACAATATAGTGTAAAGCTTTAACTTCATTTTCCACAGTATGAATCCATCTGATAGAAAGAATAAAGTCTTTACACAGAAAATATAATTTAACCAAAATTAAGGCTAGAATTAGTTGGATTCAGTCTTGGGACATTTTAACAAACTCGATAGAAGTTTGGAAGGAGTTCAGAATAAGAGCTCCAGTAGTTCCCTTGATTTTCTCAATGCGGGCGTAGGCTCAACCCAATCATAAGCTTTCACATGCAAGGAGCCATAGAGAATTTTGCTCAAAACAGTCATCCCTGGATGGTCATGAATTGGAATAACTGAACTGAGGAAGTGGGGAAGCAAAATATACACATCTGTATTGAAAAAAATATTTGCTTAAACAAAGGGCTTAACGTTTAAAATATCTTCAAAGACTTCAAAATCAACTTGTTCAGGCCAATTTTTATGTTTGATAATAATCTATAAACGCTACTCATCATAGTTTCATTAGAAAAAGTACTCACTGGGCACAAGGGTCTGAAAAATATTAAAAGGAAAAGCCCCCACCATCCATATAGAAAAGACTTACAAACCAAAATTCACGGGTAATGTTGAATCGAATCTGTAACAGAGATTTACACTCACTGATAACAAGAGAAGACATCTGGAGCTTATCGTAAAACTATCACACTCATGTACATCAATATATGTTATTGGTTGAGCCCATCGATCCACCCTATTAAATACATTAAGTTCCGAATAGACCATGACTTCTATCATCCTCTTGGCTCTCCTCCTTGAGCCCAACATCGATGGGACAAATTGTGTCTGGAAACAGTAAATGATCAATAATTGACCTGAAGGAAGAACACAGCTATACAACCACTGAAAAATGTGTTTTGGACGTACGGATCGGAGGGAGTATATCATTTATGATCACTGTCATTTATATCAGCATAAAGACTAATTCAGTTACATCCTGAGCCAATTCCTCACAACAATAACTTTATGATAGCCAACTACAATTCAAAGTTAGAAATTTTAACTGACACAAAATGAAAACTTTTTACAATTCAAGGTTTATGGAGTGTAATATTTTTGTAGAATTTGTGGATTTTAATGACTTTTAAAGACTTTTTTAAAATGACTTTTATAGACTCAATGAAATTAGAAACAAACTTTTATAAACTTTTTATCAATACTGTAATAGACTTTTGTATACTTCTAATATATAAAATTGAAAGATTATTAGATTTAAGATTAAAATTTTGCTACACAGTTAAATTATTTATTATATTTTTTAGCCCATATAAAATAAATAACTAGTTTGACCCAATAAAAGACAAAGTCTAATTAAATTATTTAAAATATAAATTTAAATGTTATTTATTTTTATTTCTTTATTTCTTTATTATTATTATTTTCTGAGTATTACAAACTGAATTTCCACATTTGTGTTTAATATTTGAAAGTCTTTAGAGATGATGAGGTTAGATTTTGGATATGGGTTATAATTCTTCTAAAATCTGTCAAACTCTACCATTTAATAGAAATCTAAAAAATCTATGACTTTTTGAATACTAAGATACTTTTATAGACTTTATAAAAATCTTAATTCAATATCATCTAACTTTTAAAGACATTAAAAAAGTTGTAATTGAATACCAGTAAACTTTTATAAACTCTTTAAATATCTTGATTGAATACAACCAAACTTTTAAAATCTTTAAAAGTCTTTAAAAATTTAATTGAATACCACCAAGAAAGAGCTGCAAACAATAGCAAACTAACACAACCCAGGATGCATAAGATTCAATTATTGAATTCCAGTGCCAAAATGAGAAACCCAGATTAAATATTACACAATAAGAAAAACCCAGATGATTTTTTTTTTGTCATAATTATAAACAACCGGAATAGAAAAGGCAGAGAAATTGTAAAGTTTAAAGAATAAAAAGAAAAAAAAGTCCCTGAAAGGGAAGAGACTTTGTGGATAGCTTGAGAAGAAGATTAAGAATCCTGTCAAATGTTGATGATTATATTATATAGACTAAAGGCAATAATTTAAAATAAGTTAGGTAAAATATAAAACTGTTCACATACAATCACATACTATTATTTTGATCTACTATCACATACAATAATAAGTATACGTATTTATTTTACACACGCGACTATTAAAATATAAAATATAAACGATTTTATGTGATTTTAAACTTACCAAAAAATTTAATGGTAAAGAAACACAAATTTGAGTTAGTGAGCCAATCTATCATATATATTTTTTTTCTCATAAAAAGACTCCTATGGCCCTATCCACCAGTCCTTTATGTGAGACTCGTGTCAGTCTCAGACAGTGGTGTGATTTTGGCGGAAAATAGAGATTTGGAATTGAAAAGGGGAAAGTGAGAATGGAGGGCAGTGAAAGCGAGGCGATCTTCGATTCTCTTAACCTAAACCCTCAGCTCTTCATCAACGAGGCCCTCAATCGAGTCGACGATTTAGTCGATAGCGCCTTCGATTTCTTCCATCAGTACCTATACTACACTCTCTCTATATATATACATACATACATACATACATAAATATAAACACAAAGTGGCTCTCGTTTTTTCAATTTCCTTAACTGAACTTCTAATTTTGCTCCGTTGATGGTTATTTCAGAGAGGCGTCCACTCTACTGAAGATTGAGGGCTCTGACAGAACCGAAGATCTAGCCAAGGTAAAAGCTTTTTCATTTTTTCTCGTTACCAAGCTTGATAACCCGTGCAAAAGGTTTAGAAACTACGTATCGGACAAACTTTAAAAATCACATATTTGAGCGAATATTTATAATAATAATATATTCAATTTCAAATGAAGTCATAATATGCCACAATTATTTCTGATAATGATCTAGGACAAAGTATATATTTTACATTTGATGTCTTGTCAAAGCTATGAAGAATCTTAATAAAAAAAATATGTTTGCTTGTGTTTGTGCTTAGCTCGACCTCTTTCTTTGGCAATGAAGTATCCTACTCATTGCATATTCTAGCGATGAGGTAAATGGATATAATCATACCTGAACTTGTTTGCCTTCGTTTACTTTAGGAATGCATAATGAAAAAGTGAAACCTTCTCTTGAATGGTAGCCTTGGTATTTTCCAATACACATTTGGCAGAGGCAGCCACATTGGTGGCAGATTCCTTTGTCGAAGCCGCTGCTTTCTTTGCTCTCTGCATTTTTATCACTTTTTTTTCCTATTAAATCCAATTCAAACTCAAAATAAGAAATTAATCCTATAATTAAGCAGCATGTTGAAAAGGGTAAATGCAGTATTTATAGTATATGGTATGAATTTTTGTTTGGGGGCTTCTTTAAAGGAGTAAAAGTCAGTTTTTTTTTGGGTTCTTTACATAAATATATATGAAGTGTGAGATGCATTGGAATGCGAAAATCAGGAATGCATGAATCAATAAGTTTAAATTAAAAATCTTTTGAGCTAACCTGTAGAAACTTTTTGGGAATGTCAAAAGTTATGACCAATAAAAGTCAGCAAAAAAGAAAAAAAAATTGTGTTGTCGAGTCATCAAAATTGGATTGCTGAGTTGACTCGGGACAAATCAAAATGACTCGGTATTTGTCTTGTTATATTTTGGTATTGATTACTCATTAGAGATACATTTTACTTTTTAATTCTACAGATACATTTATATTTTAGGACTATATGTTCCAAATTTCACATTTTACATTTTACATTTTCACTATCACTTCTAGCATTACACAACTACTATTAGATTCTTCACTAAGATAATATCAAGGGTATGTTTTGAAACATAATTATGTATGTCGAATTTTGGAAATGAGGGAGTATGAGTAATTTGTCATACACTCTATAAGGGTAAATCTTTTTTGGTTGTTGTTGGTGGTTTTAAGTTTAAAGTTTGTTCTTTAATAGATAAATTTGGGTTCCAGAGACATATAAGCTATGTGTACATTGATTAAATTTGTATGAATTGTTTTAAATCTTAGGGCGCAGGTTACCTGCGGAACATGATCAAATCTGCTTTGGACAGGCCGTTGACTATGTGGGAGAAGTATTGTTTGCGCCACTGTTTTGTTGTTCCTGAAGGATTTTCTTTACCCAAAGCTGTAAGTAATTTTATTAAATTAGTTTTAGGACAAATTATAACTTTTTCTCTTTTAAGGTTCTGATTCCTTTGTCTAATTTAAACAATTTGGGTGATGTACATAGCGAACATGAGAATCTAAAATTTTCCGAACAATGAGTTGTGTAAATTTGTTTGATCGAACCCTTTTCTTTTAATTGCTTTGAATTTGTAATTGAGAAGTAATTGTGCTACACTATGATTATGATATGTGGGGGTTGGATGCGCTGGGATGATGATATTGAGAATGGCTGAGAAAGTCTTTGATAAGGATGAATTTTGGCAACTGAGAATGAGAAAAGAGAAAGAGAAAATAGATGGGGAAGTGAGGAGAAGATCGGCAGCAGGAAGAAAAGAGAATTTACTCGCTTATATTCCTTCTAAAAAGACACGGCTTTATATAGCAGCCCACAACAACTAAACAAATTAAACAACCGAAATCAAATAAAATCTAGCTAGAAAATAGAACTACTTTATTTGAATAATGTAACCACAAATCCCACATAATCAGCACATTACTGACCCACTCTTCATGTAATCCCATGATCCTAAAGACGTATCATTCCTTTCCTTTTGAGTGATCCTTGTCCTCAAGGATGAAATCTGGATAAGACTTGGAAAATCGCCATTCATTTTCCCAAGTGGCGTCCTCTTTTGGTGCTCCCTTCCACTTTACTAAGATTTCTGGCTTGGGTCGATACGTCCCCTTAGTAATGACTCGTCGATCTAGTATAGTCTCGGGTTGTGGAAGGATGGTAGAATCATCAGAGACGGAAGGCAGTTGGTTAGAAACCGGAGTTAAAATTCCAATATGCTTACGTAACAGGCTGACATGAAAAACATTATGAATTTGAGAATCTGGTGGAAGGTTTAATCTGTATGCAACTTCGCCCACCTTCTCCACGACTTTGTATGGCCCAAAAAACCGAGGTGCAAGCTTTATGGACCTTCGGAATGCAATTGAAGTTTGTCGATATGGCTGTAGTTTTAGGAAAACATAATCCCCAACTTCAAATGACACTTCCCTGCGATGCTGATCAGCTTGAATTTTCATTCGATTCTGGGCAAGTGATAAATTATGTTGCAGCTCCCTTAGTATGGTATCGCGGTCTTGAAGGTACTCATCAACGGCTTGGACACGAGCTGTTCCTGGAACATAAGTTAATAGGCTTGGTGGTGGAATTCCATATACTGCATCAAATGGGGTCATCTTTGTGGAAGAGTGAATGGATGTATTATAACTATTCTCAGCCCAAGCAAGCCATTCTACCCATTTCTTGGTCGATCACCGCAGCATCGCAAATATTGCCCAAGAGTTCGATTTATTACCTCGGTCATTTCGTCCGATCTGTGGATGGTAGCTTGAACTCATGCAAAGTCGGGTTCTTGTAGATGAAAAAGTGTTTTCCAAAATGAGTGATAAATACCTTGTCACGATCAATTGATAATGGAGTTGAAAGCATGCCATTGGAGTCGAACCACGTTGGCAATGAAAGCCTCGCCACATTCGAGGTCGTAAAGGGATGTTTAAGGGCCACAAAATAGGCATATTTCGATACTGTCAACCACTACAATGATCACGGCAGCACCCTATCCGATGGTGGCAATCCCTCCACAAAATCCATGAAACATCGGTCCAAATCGCTTTGAATCGATAAAGGTTGAAGTAATTTCGCCATTCATACAATCGACTTATAGAATACTGGCATGTGTCACATTGTTTCAAAATTCCTTTACCGCTCGCTTCATATTTGTCCAAAGGAAACTACGTTTGATGCGAGCCAGAGTTTTATGGAAGCCAAAATGGCCACCCGTTGGTGATGAGTGACTATCAACAAGTATTTGTGGAACTAAGGTGAAGCATTTGAGATAAATCTTTCCATCCTCGAACAACCGAGGCCTTTCACAACGATGGGCCCGGAGTGAATTTTCATCGCAGAATAACACACCCCTTATCTCGCCGCTCGCTTCGATTGGTAATTCTCCAAGTTTGAGTTGGAATTATTGCTTTGTGGAGGGCCTAAAACACCGTAAGTTTGGTTCTCGAATCACTTTGGGAATGGCGCACTTGATCAAACAGAGTGGTTGGTTTGATTTCTTTTGCAATCGAGTCTTTTCCTCATGAAGTCGGGCCACGCTTTATGGCATCAGCCAAGGTCTTTGGTTGTTTAACCTCGACTCAATACGAATGTCATCACGAAGTCCCAAGAATGAAACACCCAATGAGAAAGTTTTTTCGGTAACCCATCTACGCGGTGCGAGAACTTCTCAAAAGCTTTCGTAAACAACTACCGCTGAGGTTTCTTAAATGGCTCAAAGATTCGGATGGATCTTCATAGTCAATTCGCCCAAAACGGAGGAGAGAGCTTTGGTAAATTCCCCATGTCGGTGGTCCTAAACTTTGTTAACCAATAAGTGCCATCAAGAGCTACGCCCAAATGGAAAGAAAGCGAAGTCAGACTCGTTGTTCCAGGGGCAATGCTTTTGAAATCAAAGCATCGTTTCAAATTTCGATACACCCACCCAAATTGGGTCTACACCATCGAATTTCGGAAAGAATAATTTGAGGGTGTGTGATTTTATTGGTTGTTGGATGTGGATTGGTCAGTGCGGGAAGAGGACTCATCTCATCCAAATGGGTTTAAGTCGCTTGGATTAGTATGCGGGAGGTTCGAGAGTGCTTGGAGCTCGATTAACACCACTTGTAAGGTAGCATTAACTTGATCAAAGGTTGAATTCGTGTTTGGCTAGATGTCATTTACTTCGTTCGCGGAACTCAAAGATTGGTTTTGCCACGGGTATCCATAATTGGAACCCGCTTCCGATACCACCGATAAGGATGAATTTGGCAACCAGAATGCAGTAAGAGAAAGAGAAAAAATAGATGTGAAGTGAGGAGAAGATTGCAAGCAGAAGAAAAGAGAATTTACTCAGTTATATTCCTTCTAAAAAAGACACGGCTTTATATAGCAGCCACAACAACGGAAACAAATTAAACAACTGAAATCAAATAAAATCTAGCTAGAAAATAGGAACTACTTTATTTGAATAATGTAACCACAAATCCCACATAATCTGCACATTACTTGACCCACTCTTCATGTAATCCCATGATCCTAGCACGTATCAGTTTTCTGTTTCTGGATTTCCATCACACATTTGTAACCTCATTCTATTTCAAGATATTGGAGACATATGGCTGGTTCCAATCCCCCATACCTGGGGCCAAAATTACCTATCAAAAATGATATTGTAGACATATGATTTGATTTCAAGAGCCGGATTCGATGCCATCATTGTACAATCAACTCGAGTTTGAGGCCTTAGTTGGCCTTCGTGAATTGCCCTGACGTATGGCCACAACAACTTCATTTCTCTTTGGTTAGGAAGTAGCATTTGTAGATTTTTTGGGTATGTTGTGTTTGGGTCAATGATGCATATATATTTTTGGGGGGTTCAATTGTTTATTTACTTTTGGGTGGCTAATTGCCTGTGCAGGGTAATGGTCCGTGCAGGGAGGGCAGTTTTTTTTCCCCTTTCTCCCTGAGCAGGAGCTGAGATTGTTTTTTTGTATTATTTTGGCACAGGACCTGTGTGGTATAAGATAGTTTTATGAACCTATGATTCATAGGTTTCTCATCTTCTGAGGAGGAGATGGTTTAAGTTCTGAAAGTTGGAGGATCATGGGGAAACGCTACAACTGACGGATAAAAAATAAATATTGATCTGAAAAGTAATGAAAACTAAGTTTTATTTCAGAGGACGACGGAAAATGAATTATATTAGCCGAGTTAATAAGACCATGAGATCAAACTAAAGCACATTTTTGGATTCAATAAGTGCTCTTGAGTTAGAAAGTAGCATATGTAGACTTTGAAATGATGTATATGTATTTTCAGGTTTGGGGGGGTGGGGGGATATTATTGTTAATATCCTTTTCGGCAGTTAATGGCATGTGAAGGGTGATGGTCATGTTAGGTAAAGTGGTCTTTTGTTTTGTTTTTGGCTTTGCAGGAACTAAGATTGTTTAGGCTCATATGATCTTTTGGCATAAACCAGTTTTTGGTTGTTCTGTGCTTTTGGACGTGTACATCCCCTGTACTTGAGTTTTCTCCCACCCCTCCTACTCCTCTTGTTCATGCTTTCAAGGCACCTTCTAAGTTCTAATAGCTTGGTAACTTTAGTTATTTATTAGGAAAAAAAGAAGAAAATAATGTGAACTTTATTTGAAAGGTTAAAAATTGAAAGCTTACACAGTATTAAGTAAAGTGTTTTAAGGGAGAAAAAATTATTAATTATAATTTGATTGTTTATGGTTCAGTTCACTTTCTGACAGATTTTAAATCAGTAAAAATGTTATATGAATTTATTTCTCCTTCTGTTTTCTTAGATAAAATATTATTTGCTTTACAAAAGTGTGTTTTCTTATTTTATGATTTAGTAGCTATCCTTGGTTGTAATTTTTGTTTATCAATTTATTTTTAAAAGCACTTTTAAATAATAAATGCATTTCTAGAGCGAATCATCTGGTGACATTCCTATGGATGTTGATGCTATTGGTGATAAGGAGCTGGATGCGCAGTTGGACTCCTTGAGGGAGAAGCTTTATTTGGTAACAAGGCTTTTGCAGGCTGCTATAATTTTTATATATCTATGTGTTGGTTGGTTCAAATCTATGCGATAATTTCTGAAAAAATTAGTGTTCTTACTAGGTTGGGAAAGAGTCTGCTGAGCTGAACAGAGAACTTCGAGAACTGGAAAGTCAGTCTCTTTTAAGTAACCACCGTACAGGGTCTCTCAATGAAGCATTACAGTTATGTGAACAATATTTTGACCGTGACATGTTCGAAGGTATCCTTTACATAATTCTTCTAACATGAAATTAGAGGTCTTATGCCTAACATGCATTTGTTATGGATGGAGACTTGGTCAGTTAATAACATCCATGACCTGTTATTATTATTTCTACAGCTTTTATTACAGGATAGGGATCTACTGACCGCTTCAGTTTACTTTTAAATTGAGTAATTCTATGTTATGAATGTAACTTGTAAACTTCTGTTTCTATTTTGAGAGGTAGCAGAAAGAGAAGTTTTTGTGATTATTATGCACTTGGGGAGTTTTTAAGCTCAGCAAAAGTGATAAAATTATGTTAAAATATATCAAAATCTTCAAGTGCTTCATACAGAGTTGAAAAGAAGTGCAGCAGAGCTTCATGCAAAGGTGGAGAAACTGAAGACCAAAAGGGTGGAGGAAACTGAATGTATTAGAATGGAGAGGATGCACATATCAAGTGGGGATTTGTTTAGGATGAACCGCTCTAATGGTAAGAAAATTTTCAAATTGGCATTTTGTTTTCTGTTTCTTATTTATGGTGGTGTTTCCCAGCTCAATGACTTCAATGAGTGTAAAGTTCATTCTAATGTATGTCTTCTTGTAGGCCTGTCAAAAGCAACACTGGAAGAACTTGAACAATTTATAACTGATATAAAGGGTGTGTGAATCTTGCCTTGTTCTACAACATTATCATACTTTTTGTAGCCTTGTAAGAAAATCAATATTATCTAATGACCGACCTGTTGTTTATGAATGCCCCTGTATGTATTATAGATATGATAATGCTTTTGTTATGATTTTCTGATATATAAAAAAAAATTAGTTCAGGAAGTAGATCGGATACCCCTCACTCAGTAGCATATGTAAGCCTGAGGCCAGTGAAAAACTGTAATAAAAGTTTTAATAATTTTTTTTCATTTTAATTAATATAGAAATTATTAATGTAAATTATTTTGAAAGTGCTTCTAATAAAAAATAATAATTTCTTAATACTTAATTTAATCACATCAATGTTAAATTCTTTATTTTCAAACTTGAACATGTGGGATTCCTTTCTGTTTTGTCATCTCACTTTATCTGTGCGCTAAAATTCTTATAATTGCAGGACTAGAAATTAAAATAATTATATGTTAACCTTTCTAAGTCCGAGTCTCAAATAAAAATAGTGTACTGCGAATAAAGAATTAAGAGAGAGAAAATGTATAAAAGAATTTAGAGAGAGAGAGAGAGAAAAACATTAAAAAAATTAGAGAGAGAAAATATATTAATTTATTTTTAAAAATAATGTATGAGAAAAATTAGAGAGAGATTATTAATTAAAGGTATATGGAAAGAGAAAGTATATAAATCTAAAAAAGTAAAATATGTGTTGACATACATTAAAACTATAACTATTTGGGTTGAAATCATATAAACCATATTAAAAATAGATAATGTGGTTTTAGTTCTTGTTTGGACTCATAACCATTTTATATAAACCAAAACTAAACCAAATTCATATTTTGTCAGGTCTAGTCAAGACTAAATCCTCTCTCCGATCGATTTAAGGGCGCACCCATCCGCCCTCCTTCGGCCTCTTTTTTTTGAAAGGCAAGTTTAGTATTATTAGGTCAATTAATGTATTAGTCGAGACTAAATCCTCTCTCCGGGAAATTTAACGGCGCACCCCCCTCCCCCACACCTCCATCGTTGTGGTGCATTCATGAGATTCCTCTTTAATACTCCATCAGCCCATATATTATGACATTCTAAAGTTCGAACTCAGGTAGTAACAGAAGGAAGCAAACTTCCTTCATCACCAAATCAACCCTTTGGAGTTAGTTGAAACATTCCTCGGTATTTATTCCTCTACAACTTGATCTTTATAGCAATCTCATGTTACCAGGGACGAAGCTACGTTGAGGAGGGTGAGGTCAATTGATCTCACTGGGGAAAAAAATACTTTATAATAATATTAAAATTAAAAAGAAAAAAAATAAGTTTAATACATAAATTTACTCCGCTGAAATTTTATATTATACATGGTCAAATTAAATTTTTTATAACTTTCTTAATCCCATGTCACTCCTAGTGTTTTATATATGATTCTCCTTTTAATTAATTTTCTTAAAATAAATTATATTATTGTTTGAAATCTATTATTACTATGACTATATATAATAAGGCAATTGAAGATCTTAACCAGAATTAGGAAGCTTTGACAAACATTTTTAATGTGGGACTTGGGGCAAAGAACATTGACTTTGGAAAATCCGACATTCTTTTAAAACACTACTCTCATATTTTCAACCTATCATGATTTTCATTAGTACAAGTATATATAACATGGTTAATGTGCTAGCTAGCTCTTTATCTTGAAATTCAATGTGATCATCACATACTTAGTCAGTTCATCAATAATAATGCCAACTGACAATGACAATGATTTTGGTTTTGGTTTGTCTCCCCCTCCAATTGTCGAACTCGAATTTGAGTAGTCGCTCTCCAAGACTCTTAAAATGAACTACTACTACTACTACTAATATGGAGAGATACAAACCAAACAATTCGCGTCAAATTTCAAGTTTGAATGGGGTCTTAAATATTGTACATACATTTTTTGGTATAGGTATCCAAATCACGCTTAAAACACTGTATTATGTAAAAATTCAAATTCTATAATTTTTTATTTATTTTTTTTTAGTTATTTTAAAAAAAAAACAAAAAAAAAATATCCGGATTTTGGTCCGGTCCGAGAGTCTGGACCTGATCCGGTCTCTATATTTATAACTAGATGGGTCCCGTGTATCCGACACTACGTGTACGGTGGGATTTATCTCAAACTTTGAACGGTCTAAATGATTTATTAAAGTGAGCGAAAAATTTAAAATCAGTTATATATTGTTAGATAGATAGCCAAATAAAATTTTATAATTCTATAAGACATACAATCCATCCGAGTGGGTGGTTAGACTA
The DNA here is from genome assembly GCA_020205605.1 of Panax ginseng. Classification (NCBI taxonomy): domain Eukaryota; kingdom Viridiplantae; phylum Streptophyta; class Magnoliopsida; order Apiales; family Araliaceae; genus Panax; species Panax ginseng. The sequence continues at coordinate 85,676,111 of CM035150.1, read as the reverse complement.
TTACAACTATAATTATGGAGAATTTTTTTATATTATCACGTGGAAGCCACGTGTGCATAATGGGTAGATTATAATATTATACTATTAAGATTTCAAGTCTTACGTGTAATCCTGTCCCACTATTATGACACATGTCACGTCGTGGGAACGTTGGAGTTGGAATATCTTTTTGGATATTCCTTTTTTTAATTTTTGTGAATAAATTCTACGTATAAATAAATACAATAAAAAATATACACTTGTTCAAAACATTTCGTGACATCTTAGGTAGTTCTTATTAGAGAATGGTCCTAACTACAAAATGGCCATGTGGTCGTCCTTCAATGCCTTGTATATTAAATGTAAGGCCGTAAAATGAACAAATAGTTCGAGTTAGATTCGTATTCGTTCGATTAAAATTTAATTGAAATTTCATTTCGAAATATAAATGAATCAAATATGAAAGACATTTTAAAGTTCGATAAATTACTCGAACCTCCTTAAATTGTAATTTTCTATTGATACTCGGATCATATTCGCTTCGAAAAATTCAAACTGTTTCGGCTCGATTAAGAATCGCTTTCGAATTTTGAGTTTAAATGAGCCTCAATCAAACCTTATTTTATAATCGATAAATTTTATGAACCAAATCTGAGCAACTCAATATTCGGATCGACTCGATTCGTTTACACCCTTAATTAAATCAATTTGACTATTTGAATTATTTCATTAATTAGAATGATTTGATTCCAATAGTTTTTGAGTTAACTCGATTTTAAAATATATATATATATATTTTAGAGTTAAGGTTTTAGATCTCCTATATTCAATTATGCAAAAAAAAATTAGAGTCATAAATACATACACGTAATTACTTAAAATTAATAGTGATTTTTTTTCCTAATTCGGGGGTGGGGATTGACAGTCATTTAATACTATCATTTAACAATTAAAATTTATTTAAAATTTCATCACTACCTCTTTATGTGAAGTTGAAAACTTTTAATACAGGAAAGAAAATTTTTTGAGAAAATGAGAGAAGATAGGGGTGATATAGAAAAATAAATAATTTATTCTCCTCGAAAATTGTAAACCACAAATAAATTAAAACAATTTTTTTTTTCTAAAATCACAATCTTTTAAAAACGGAAGGAGTAATTTTTAATCGTATAATTAGGTCTCTATTCCCTCCTTTTTTTTCTTCACCATATCCTTCTATTATTTTTACTTTTATTTTCTTAATATCATTTAGACAATAAAAGTTCAGAAAATGAAAAGAAAGGGTTCTTGTTTGTAAGTATGTGTGTTTCACAACTCCAAGGGTGGTTACGGTCCGGTGAAAGTGTTGGTTTGTTAATATTTTAATCTTTTTGTTTTGATGATGACTTAATATTATGAATTAATTTGTCTTTTGTGAAATTTCAGGAAGTTGATAAAAGGGGTTATTATCAAAGATTTTGAAGTTCTGAGTCCTAAGAAAAATATGTAAGATCATTGCAAATATTCAATTTTTCAATACAAGGTTCTAGGGCATTTTATGTGTATTAAAATGTGTGATTAAATATTTTATGCATGCTTAAGAATTTTATATAATATGCTAACTGATTTTAATGCTTAATTCTTAGTGGTTAGTATTTATATTATGCCATGCATGATTATCCTTGAAAATAGTTGTCATAATTATTTTGTTTAAATCTATTACATGATTTACTAATTGATATATGATATATGGCAAGTAGGTGTTTTAAAAGTAATGATCACTCTATATTTACTTTAAGTAGAGTATGGAGTCTTTATACTTGCACATTTCTTGGAACTCTAAGATAATCATTATACTTCAAAAGTTGGTTTATTATACACTTGTTGATATTTACTGGAACTAACACTCATTGTTATTATCTGATATGTTTTCAAAACCGATTATTTACCTTATTCGATTAATATGTTTCAATCTGGACATAAGTGTATTACTTATCTTGTTGATTTGCTGTAACGTAAATAAATGTTGATAATACGCAATGTAATTAATTTATGTAAGCAACGGTAATATATTTGGCCTATAAATTCAACCTGAAGTTATCGATGATTATTTACAACACTTGAATTAATTATTGCACTTACATCTTGAAAAAGTTATTTGATATTTTGGTGCAATTGAAATTTGTCTTTGTCGTCTACTATAACTCTACTTATATTCAAACGTAATTTACATTGTGGGCTATAAACCCAGTAATATCCTTCTCATTACTTATTTGATCATCAGATACATTAGTTGAGCCTTGCATTGTTAAATTGTTTATTTGTTTTGATCATTAGACCTCTATAAATTATAATCTTATATTTTTAGACTAAGTGTTGTCTAAAGGTTTTTAATCCGGGTGGATTAAGGTTTGTTTACAAATGTAATCAAGGAAGCTTAGAGCTTAAGGGTGCGTTATCAAAGTACGAAGAGCAAGTGTGCTTAAGTGAATTATTGTAATTCAATTTGATTGAATCTGTTTTGTAACAAGGGTCATTTTAAAAAAAATAAAAGTGAGTCTCCAATACTAGTTGATATTGGACGTGGACTAGGCTATTATTATAGAGGGTAATAGCTGAACCACATAAAAAATCTTGGTGTTATTTTATTGCTTGATTTTCTTTAATATTTCTCAAGATAATTAGTTTTCTTAATATTTAAAATATAAACTTTTGCTTCATCTTCGAGATAGTATATTTACATCAAGTATTTTATCTCGACTTATAAATTCACCAAGATATTTTCTTAAACAAAAATTCAATTCTAGAGATCGCATTCATTCAAAGAAGTTCGCATTCTTTGATACAAGATGGGTTGTATTCAATAGTTTGAATTTAAAGTTTAAAAATTGGTCATAGTTTGCTCCACACTTATTCAACCCCCTTCTAAGTGTGCCATATGAATTCGAATTTCATTTGGTATCGTATAAAGGCTCTACTTATTTGGTCTTAAAGGTGACTTAGGAAAGATTCTCGACACGGCACGGTTCGGGAACAACAATCAAGAAGGTCAATCAACAAATAGACCTCCTTTCTTTGTATGGAAATGAAAATTACAACTTCGAAAATTCGAATGAGGATCTATCTTCAAAGAGATCCTCGGGAATGGTGGGTGTGGAGAACGGACCAGTTATTCCACGAAGAGAAGATGGGACACCAAAGATTCTACTAGAAATGGATCCAAACGAAATCTGCATGGTCTCATATAATTCGAAACAATGAACACACTTCTCAGCGACATGGTACAATCCGAGATAGATAAAGTCTCCTCATGCAACACAGCCAAAGAGATGTGGGATACTTTAGTGGTAAGTCATGAAGGTACTTCAAAAGTTCGAGAAGTCAAGCTAAGCATGATCATGCATGATTATGAAATGTTCAAACTCGAGAAAGATGAAACTATAAAGATGGCTCAAGCAAAGTTCCTTGTTCTTCTGAACTCATTAAAGCTACTGGACAAATCTATTCCACAAAGTGAGATTAATCGTAAGTTACTTCGGGCTATGCCCAAGAGGTTTGCTTCTAAAATCACTACTCTTCAAGATTCCTCTACTATATCTACTATGGATACATTAACCCTTTTTGGTGAACTTGAGGAATATGAACATCAGTTAAAGAGGTATGATGATGAGGACGAAACTCCTCGAAGAAAGGTTTTAGCTCTTAATGCAGGAAATGAAGAAGAGCTTGATGATGATTCTGATGAAGAGATAGCCTTGATGACAAGGAGACTCAAAGGACTTCTTCAAAGAAAGAATAAACGAAAGAATATCTTCAACTCAAATAAAGGCAAAAGGAAAATAAACCGAGGAGACGTGTTTTGAATGTGGGACGTCCAAGGCACTTCAAGAAGGACTTATTTTCAACTAAAGAATAAAGGAAAAACAAGCTTCAAGGATAATAAAGAGAAACAAGGCACTAGTCACTGGAGTGATGAAGAAGAATCAAGTTGAGGTCGACGCCAAGGATGAGATAGCTCAAGTATGCTTCATGGGAATAGAAGGTGAATCAAACGAGGTATTTAATTTTGAGTTTAATTTTTGAAACAAGAAAATGATAAATTGAAAGAAAAAAATGCATATTTGAAAGACTTGGTAAATACATTAACGGGCTAAGTAGACTCTTTAATAGATGAAAAGAAAGATATTGAAAAGAACTCTACATATAATGAAGAAAAGGTTTTGATTGCAAAGATTGGTTATTTAGACAACTTTAATAAAATACTTTTCAATAAGGTGAAATTCTTAAATAATGAAGTCCAAAAATTGACTAATGAGTTAAAATGAGAGATGTGTGTATTGATGCATTTAGTGATAAATCACTTTGTTAAAACATCTCCTAATGATTTAACTTCAAAAGAATAAATAGCTTCACTAAAATTATCTCTTGCTAAATTCGTTCAAGGTGAAGAAAATTTAAATATCATTTTGGGTAAACAAAGACCTACTTTTGAAAGACAAGGAATTGGTTATAATTCTATGCATGAAAAGGGTAATATGAAAATGCTAAAGTCAAAATCACGTTTTAGATTAAATTATTGTTCACCTTTTACAACGTGTAGAAATTTTGGCATTAAAGGTCATTAGGACATAAATTGCTTTAAGAAAAATAAGATTAAGAAGGTTTGGGTTAAAAGGATGATTTACTGCAACTAACGTGAAAAGGACCCAAAAGATGTGGGTACCAAAAGGATGAATTATTTTTCTTGACATGTATGTCTCAAGGCAAGGTTCCATCTCAAAATGGATTCTTGATAGTGGATGCTCACGTCATACGACACCTAGGTGACAAAATAAAGTTCATGGAGCTAAAAATCAAGAAGAAAAATGGTACGATTACATTTTGGAGATAATCGAACTCTGCGAGATAATCGGAAAAGGTAAAATTGAAAATGGTAAGGTAATTATCAATAATGTACACCTTGTTAATGGACTTGAATTTAATCTTATTAGTATCACCAATTAATGGATAATGGTCACCAAGTTAGTTTTGATAAAGAAAATGCACTATTTCTCATGGTACTAACAATGTTACCCTAGTTGCACAAAGAGAATGAAAATATATATACTATTGATTTTGAGCAACAGGATGAAAAGTATGTTTAGATCTCAGACAAGATGAGGCTAATTTGTGGCACAAAAGGATGGGACATGTTCATATGGATTTAATCAAGAAATTATCCTCAAAGAATCTCAAATCAAAGGTTTAGAAGATCAAATATGAAAAGAAGGAATTTGTGTTCCTTGTCAACTCGGGAAACAAGTAAGAACGTCATTTACAAAGAAAGAACATGGTATCAACCTCTTCTCCTTTACAACTACTCCATCTTGATCTATTTGGACCGTAGAAAGACATCCTAAGTATAAATGGTAAGTTTTATACTTTTGTAATAAGTAGATGATTTCTCTAGATATACATGGGTATTATTTTTGAGAACTAAAGATGAAGCATTCAAGGAATTTGAGAAATTAATCGAAACTTGGAAACAAAATATAGTCTAAAACTTGTAAGGATAAGAAGTGATCATGGATCGAAGTTTCTAAAACACTTTATAATATTTTGTGATCAAAAGGGTGTTAGTCATGAATTTTTTTGCTCTTGAACCCTCAACAGAATGGAGTTGTAGAAAGAAAGAATAGGACATTACAAGAAACAAATTTAGAACTTTATTACAAGAAAGTAAACTTCCTAAAAAGTTTTTTAAGGAAGTCAGTAAACACATCTTGTTATGTTTTGAATAGAAGTACTTATTAAAGTCAATCATTTTGAAGACTCTTATGAAGCTGTTAAATAATAAGATTCCTAATATTAGTTATTTCAAAGTTTTTGGATCTAAATGTTTTATTCTAAATACTAGTGATAACTTAGGAAAATTTGATGCTAAATCTTATGAAGGAATTTTCATTGGGTATTCACAGTAATAGTAAAAGCATATCGTGTATTTAACATTAACAAGTTGAGTGTTGAAGAATCATTTCATATTCGATTTAATGAAACTCACAATGATCTTCCAAAAGAAAGAGATGAGGATGCGGTACATTGGAGATCTTAGTAAATCCGTGAAACCGGAAGAACCTATTCAAAGAAACCAAGTGAACAAATCCAATGAGTTGAATTGGAAAACTTTCGGGATGTAAAACAAGATACAATAGAAGAACTTGAAAGCGATCTCCTCAACAAGAAGAAGTAATACATGATATACAATTGCCAAAGACTGCAAGATATCTCAAGAACCATCCACCGGAAAATATCATTGGAGATATAAACAAAGGAATCACTACAAGAAGAGGATTGCAAAATCAATGTGTTTTTTCAACATTTTTATCCCAAGTTGAACCAAAGAATGCTAAGGAAGCTATCCTAGATGAAAGCTGGCTAATGGCAATGCAGGAAGAACTTCAACAATTTGAACGATGCCAAGTCTGAGAACTTATGCCACCTCCTAAAAATGTTTCTATTATTGGAACAAGGTGGGTCTTCAAGAACAAGCTTGATGAACATGGAACTATCACTCGTAACAAAGTACACGGCTTAGTAGCTCAAGGATACAATCAACAAGAAGGATGACTATGAAGAAACTTACGCTCCGGTCATGCCAGACTAGAGTCCATCCGCAAGATCTTGTTAGCATTTCAGATGTTACAAGAAGTTCACACTTTATCAAATGGACATAAAAAGTGTTTTTCTCAATGGATACATCAATGAAGAGGTGTATGTAAAACAGCCTCCTAGATTTGAACATGAGAAGTATCCAAATCATGTTTACAAGCTAAAGAAAGCTCTCTATGGACTAAAACAAGCTCCAAGGGCTTGGTACGATAGGTTGAGTAAGTACTTGCTTTCAAATGGTTTTATTAGAGAAAAAATTGATTCTACATTATTTATTAAGCATGAAAATAAAGATATTATTATTGTATAAATATATGTAGATGACATAATTTTTGGTGCTACTAATATTCTTTGTGAGTGGTTGTAAGACCCCAAATAATTAATAAATGAAATTTAATTTCCTCTAATTATTATTTTGAAATAGTAAGGGTTGATGTGATTAATGTGGATAGTTATGGGTAAAATACGCAAATATTTCAAAATAAACAAGTGGTTATAAAATATTCATTGTTGTTTGGGAATATTCGTTTGGTCGTGGAATATTAAAGACTGCGTCGGGGAATATTAAATGCAATGGAGGCGACCGTATGTGTGGGCCCCATAACTTGAAAGCAATTGGAGGAAGAAAACGACAAATATAAGTTGTTTAAAAATAATCGGCAGTAGTTGTTACCTGGTTTTACCTTTGTTGGAATACCCGTTGGTTAAAACACAAGAATACGCGTTGTTGTTGACAAGAAGACACACCAGATTGCACCAATTATTGACTCTTACGTAAGAAGGCACTACTCAATAATGGTTACGATAATTCTTGCTCAAGATTTTATTGGTTCAATAATTGTTGCGTTGATATTTTATATTCTTTGTTGTTTCAATAATTGTCACATTACATGATATTTTTATTATCGAAGCAATAATTCATATTATCTGAATAATATTATTAGATAACATTATTGGCAATGTCTAGAAAGTTACATCTAAGGAGATGTTTGGTCACCCAATGATTTACGCCAAGAAGGAGAAATTCTTATTGGAAAGCCCCTCTTTCCTTCGCACCGGTTGTCGATATTGTGATTCTGTAATATTATTTGTGAATAATTAATTATTGATTCATATGATGAGGAAAATATTGATTTTATGTGGATATAGATGGAGAAAATTTTAATGTGACAATTGTTGAAAATTAATATTTTATCTTTTTCTCGATAAAATAATTTATTTAAATATATATTATATTATATTTTAATAATATAATAATGGTGATATTTTACAACGAATGTGGGATATATGAGTATCTGAGGAGGAAGAGTATTTTTGTTGCAATAAATATTTAAAACATGTTAAAACATCGGTGGACCCCATTTATTTATCGATCGAAATTTGATTATAATTTCAAAATCGCTTGGTTATGGATTTCGCCAATTTCTGCTTGGAATTTGGAAAAATTTTCTTCTGTAAAATTGTAGAGAATTGAATTTCCTATAAAAACTCGCGAGATTTGAATTTTCTGACAAAAGAGCTATTTATTATGAATTATTGAAGTTCCGAAGCTCCGAAATAATTGATTTTTGGAAATTTAAATTATTTTATAAAAGAAAAACGTTTTTTTTACTTGTTCTAGAAGGGAGCATGTGGGAAATGCTGGGAATTGAAATCTAGAATGAGTACGTAGAAGATTATATATATATATATATTAATATTATATTAAATTTTACTGCTTTTGGTGTTACAAGCATTTTCCTATAAATAGGGTCTTAGGTTAGAATTGAAAATCACACCGAAGCTGAAGTTTTTCTCTCTATATTATCGAGCGTATTCTTGTGAGTATTTTGAGTATACTTTGAGTATTGCTATACGGTGAAAGTTCAAGTTATAGCTTATATGCGAGATTCCAATTTAAATCTTGATCTTTCGAGGTAGGTGGATATTATTTTTTTTCAGTAATGATATTAATTCTTCAATATCATTATCTTTGAAATATTGATCTGAAGTTTTTATCAAATTTGGAACTTTTTGGTGTTGAGTTCTTATTCACGATATACGTGACTATTCACGATATCTGATAATATTCACGAATCACTGCAAGACTATTCATCGAAAAATGAAAATTTTCCTTTTCGTCTAAAAATATCTATTGTGGATATTAGCTTTGATTGTATCCATGTTTTGATCATTCTTGAATTTTACACCACTATGATTATTTTTGAGGTATTTTTTGGACGTGGATAAAACAAAGTACGAATCTTTAATCCTTAATCCTTGTCATTTTGGTTTCTTTGGATTCGCTTCTTTAAAAATATATTTTCATCATCCTCGGTCTTAAATGTTGATATTATTGAATATCTTTGGCCCGTAGTGCAAAGATAAATGATTTCGATGAATATCTTTGGCGTGGTAGTGCAAAGATGAACACGTGTTTAGATGAACATGAATTAATGGTGGTGATATCCTTGGCACTGTAGTGCAAGGATGAATATATGATTTCGGATATATATTGATTGATGTTACTGAGGATAAAAATATTGATGATGGTATTTGTTAAATTCATAGATATTAGTAGATTTCATTCTCTAAGTAACTCTTCATGAATTAATATTTTTCGGCTGCAGTATTGATTTAAAACTTGTTGCCTATTGTATTCTATTAAATTTTTCCCTATGAAGACTAACGATAATTTTTGTATATTATCTTAGTCATAATATTCTTCTTGGGCTAGTTGAGCTCACCTTTCCTTTTTGTTCCATTTTTTCTTCTCGGGAGGCGATAATGTAAGCGAGTGCAATTCGGGGTATGGAATGATGGTTTTAGAGAGTTGTTTAGTAGTCCTCACCATTTTGTAAAATAATGTATCAATAATTATGATGATGATTTATTTGTATGTGGATATTGTTTAGATGGCAATATCTCGTATTTAAACTCACGCTTTTCTTTGTTGTAATAATAAAGTTGTAGTTATTTACGTATCGTGTATCGTAACTCGGAATGGGTGATGTATACCTATTTTGGGGGTGTCACGGTTAGTATCGAGCTTAGGATATGATCTCTGGCGGAGATCGAGGAATAGGACTAGGAGGGAGAGAGTAAATCCTTCGCAAGTGTGTCCTACCAAAGCTTATTTGATAGTTGGGTCAAGATATAGGGATATTATGTGATATATTGATTTCTTAATTAACCCTTGTTTTATGGCAGTATTTGAGAATGTCGATCGAGAATATTAACAATGGAAATGAGGCCAGTGGAGACGCATGTACTCACCAACGAGGAGAATGTACAACAGTGACAATGTTCCTCCTATGAACAACACCAATCGATCGAGACGATGAGCGAGCGCAATGTTTAGAAGCTTTTGCGATTCATACAAAAATCGACGAGGAGACTCGTGTTCAAAACATAGGAGGAAATGATAGCAATTCACAGGTTATCACAACCAAGCAGTTCAAAGAGTTGGGACCACGAATTTAAGGAAAAGCGATTCGATCATGGCAAACACATGGGTCAAGCAAATTACCAAGATATTCGATGTCTTGGGATGCATGACGGAGAACAGAAGGTTCCATTCGCCACCTTTATGTTCCGTGGCGAGGCGAGACTCTTGGTGAGATCTCATGAAGCGTACCCATCCAACATGACTCAGATATCTTGGGAGACATTTCAAAAACTATTTAATGACAAATACTTTCACGAAAGTGTTAAATTATATGAAGGAAGTGGAGTTTATTAGACCGGAGCGAGAACAACATGGATTGTCTCAAAGACGAGGCGAAGTTTGCGAGTTATCGAGGTTTGCACCTCATTTGGTGGAGAATGAGGAGCGATATGGCGGATGTTTCGAGAGGTTTGAAACCAAAGATACGTCGATATCATCTCTCATAAATTTTCTCTCTATTGGATGTTGTTAATGTGGCTCAATTATTAGGCGAGATATAACGAGTACGGTCAACCGAGGTACCACAATCGAGGATCATACCAGGAGATAGCGATCAACAAAACAACAATAACCGGTGGAGAAAGAAAAAGACGGACAAAATGGTAACCACTCTGGTGGTAATCATAGCCATGAAAATAGAAAAGCGAGTCGGAAGGAGATTTTAAAGAGGAGATTCAACAACGACCATGTGAAACGACGATTGCCAAAGAAGAATCGGTTCCAAGGAGGAGAACGACCACCGATTATATCTTATAAATGCGGAAAGAGGGACATATCCGGTCAAACTATCCCACAACAGTTCGGGGTATGCTATAATTGTGGAAAGGAAGGACATATCGCTTTCGAGATTGCGGCAGAAGCGAAACCTAGTTCAATGGGACGGTGACTCAAAAGACCATCTCCGAGAAAAGTCAAAGTCAGCGGTTCTAGAAGGCGTTTGTTGTGGTGGTCAAAATCGAGAACCCAAGCGAGGTGATCACGGGTAAACTATTTATAAATTCTTGTGAAGTTTATACTTTACTGAATCTTAAGTCTACCCATTCATTTATCTCTCTAACTTGTGCTCAACGTTTAAACTTGACTCAGGAGAAATTAAACTTTGACTATCTGTGGAAACTCCAGTTGGGAGAAACTTTCATCACATCCACTATTTATAAATCTTGTTTGATTCAAGTTGCCACCATCACCTTACCATTGACCTTATCTCTTTAAAGATACTTGCTTTTGATGTGATTTTAGGGATTGATTGGTTAACTACTCATCATGCCAAAATTGATTATTTTAAGTAAGGTTGTTAGCTTTCATATTCCTAAACAACTTTGGTGTCTGAATTCAAGCAACTAAACCATTAAAATCAATCTTTATCATATCTAATCATAAAGCTATTCGTTTATTAAAAAGCGGATGTCAAGCTTTCTTAGCCCATGTTATAGATTTGAATAAAGACACGTCAAATTTGAATAATATTCTGTTGTTATTGACTTTCCCGACGTATTTCTGAAGAACTTCCGGCCTACCCCGAGCGTGAAGTTGAATTCTTTATTGACCTTGAACCCGCATACAAAGCCCATTTCTAAAACCCCATATCGAATGGCTCCTATTGAACTTCGGGGAGTTAAAGGTCCAACTACGAGAATTGTTGGACATCGGTTTCATTCGTCTAGTACATCTCCTTGGGGTGCTTCTCTGTTTTATTAAGAAAGAAGAAAGGCGGGGAGTATGCGACTTTTTGTATTGACTATCGGGAATTGAACCATGTCACTATCAAGAATAGGTATCCTCTACCTCGTATTGATGACTTATTTGACCGATTATAAGGAGCACAATTCTTTTCAAAAATCGATCTTCGATTCGGATATCATCGGTTGAAGATTAGGCGAGGATATTCCAAAGCGCGCTTTAGAACTCGATGCGGGCATTATGAATCTCTAGTCATGTCTTTTGGATTGACTAATGCCCCGTGGCTTTCATGGATATGATGAACCGAGTATTGAGGAATATTTGGATCGGATTCGTTGTTGTCTTTATTGATGACATCCTCATATATTCCAAAAGTAGTGAAGATCATGAGCACCATTTGAAGTTGGTACTCCAAAGGCTTCGTGAAAACAAGCTTTATGTCAAGTTGAAGAAATGCGAGTTACGGCGAGAAGTAGCATTTCTTGGGCACGTGGTGTCAAAACATGGAGTATCTGTTGACGAAGCGAAGATTGAAGCAATACAAAGTTGGGAGCAGCAGAAGGCGGTGGTGATCGGCACGTAGCTTTCAGGTCTAAATTTGGTTATTATCGGAGATTCGTGGAAGGGTTTTCTCAAATCGCCATCTGCTTAACTCGTTGACTTCGGAAGGATACAAAATTCGTTTGGAGTGAAGAATGCGAGAAGAGTTTCAAGAGCTTAAGAGAGACTTATTTTAAGACTGTTCTAACAATACCATCCGGTTGGATGGATTTGTTATCTCTGATGATGCTTGGGCAAAGGGTTAGGATGTGTTCTCGTGCAGCGTGGAAAAGTCATAGCCTATGCCTCATGACAACTTAAAGAATATGAGAGGAATTATCCTACTCATGATCTAGAGTTAGCGCGATCGTTTCGCACTAAAGATCTGGAGGCACTATCTTTATGGGGAGAAAGTGGAGATATATTCGGACCATAAAAGCCTTAAATATTTCTTCACTCAAAAAAGAACTTAACATGCTGGAATGACGTTGGCTCGAGCTATTGAAAGACTACGACCACACTATTGATACCATCCCTGGAAAAGCGAGCGTGGTAGGCGATGCATTGAGTAGAAGATCATATCCGAGGGCGAGTGCGATGATGTCAAGTATCTGATAGAGCCAACTTTAATAGAAAAGGTTAAGGTTGCTCAAGCCATTGGCGGAGGATGATGCATATGAAGAAGAAAGTACTGAAGGTCTATTTAGGGCGAGAATCGATGAAGAAGGAATACTTGAGTCCACTTTAGACTTTGTGTTCCTAACGACTCGATTTGAAGTACAAGATTATGAAGGAGGCACCAATCTGACATTTGCAATCCATCTCGGAAATACTAAAATGTATCGTGATCTTGACATACATTTTGGTGGAACAATATGAAGAGAGAGATTGCAAAGTTTATCTCAACATGTTTAACTTGTCAACGGCGTGTAAAGGCGGAGCATCAAGTGCCTAAGGGACCATTGCAACCAATTGAGATTCGAAATGGAAGTAGGAACACATTACCATGGATTTCGTTCACGGGTCTTCCACGGTTTCTCAAGGCATAAATGTTATTTGGGTTATTGTTGATAGATTAACCAAGTACGCACATTTCTTTGCCGTCACGGAGACTTATTCTCTTGAACGTCTTGCTAGTATGTATGTAAATGAGATTGTGAGGTTGCATGGCATGTCAAGTATCTATAGTTTGGATCGTGACCCAAGATTCACTTCAAGATTTTGGGTTAGCTTGCAAAAAGCTATAGGTGCGGATTTACGATTCGGTTTGGCATACCATCCTCAAAGCAGACGGACAATCAAAGAGGACTATTCAAACTCTTGAAGATTTATTAAGACTACGTGTCCCAGACTTCAAGGCGGTTAGGATAAGTATTTACCATTGGTGGAATTCTCCTACAACAATGATTATCGAGCAAGTATAGGTGTGGCCCCATTGAAGCATTATATGGGCCGAAAATGTCGCTCTCCAAGTATGTTGGGACAGGGGTGGGTGAAGCAACATTGTTGGGACACGAGTTAAGACGTATGACCACATAAAAGATCCAAATGATTAGACAACGCATACAAAAGCAAGCACATGATCGACAAAAGAGTTATGCGGATCTTCATTGAAAGGACGTGGAGTTTAGTATGGGGATCATATATTGTTGCGTGTTGCCCATGAAAGGGAGTTATAAGATTTGGGAAGAGAGGAAAGCTCAATTCACAATTTATTGGTCCATTTCAAATTCTTGACCGAAAGTAGGAAATGTAGCCTATAAACTCGCTTTTACCTCAAGTATGTCTCACGTTTCATAATGTGTTTCACATATCTCGTCTTGTAAATATGTGAAAGACCGAACCACGTTATTGAGTTAGAACCGGACGAGATAGGTGAAGACTTAACGTATGAGGAGGTACCTGTCAAAATCTTGGATAGGAAGGAGCATGTCCCTACATGAAGGTCATACCACAAGTTAAAATCTTGTGGAGGAACCATGCTTTATAGAAGAAATGACACAGGAATTGGAAATGGAAATGAAAGCGAGGTATCCTCATCTTTTCAAACACTGCAGAATACATTATGTCAATTTCGAGGACGAAATTTCATAAGGAGGGAGGTTGTAAGACCCCAAATAATTAATAAATAAAATTTAATTTCCTCTAATTATTATTTTGAAATAGTAAGGGTTGATGTGATTAATGTGGATAGTTATGGGTAAAATACGCAAATATTTCAAAATAAGCAAGTGGTTATAAAATATTCATTGTTGTTGGGGAATATTCGTATTTACCTAGTTGACCGTATGTGGGCCCATAACGGAAAGCAATTGGAAGAAAGCGACAAATATAAGTTGTTTAAAAATAATGGCGTAGTTATTACTGAATTTACTTCGTTGGAATACCCGGTGGTTAAAACACAAGATGTCTGGCGTTGTTGCTTGCGATGAGCACCGGTATTGCACCAATTATTGACTCTTACGAAGAAGGCACTACTCAATAATGGTTCTGATAATTCTTTATTCGATTATTTTATTGGTTCGATAATTTGTTGCGTTGATATTTTATATTCTTTGTTGTTTGATAATTGTCATTACACGAAGTATTTTTTATTATCGGCTAATAATTCATATTATCCGAATAATATTATTAGATAACATTATTGGCAATGTCTAGAAAGTTACATCTAAGGAGATGTTTGGTCACCTAATTACTTGCCAGATAAGGAGAAATTCTTATTGGAAAGCCCCTCTCTTTCTGAGGAGCCCGCTGGTTATCAATATTGTGATTCTGTAATATTATTTGTGAATAATTAATTATTGATTCATATGATGAGAAAATATTGATTTTATGTGGATATAGATGGAGAAAATTTTTAATGTGACAATTGTTGAAAATTAATATTTTATCTTTTTTCGATAAAATAATTCATTTAAATATATATATTATTATATTTTAAAAATATAATAATGGTGATATTTTTACAACGAATGTGAGATATATGAGTATCTGAGGAGGAAGAGTATTTTTGTTGCAATAAATGTTTAAAACATGTTAAACATGTAAATTGGACCCCATTTATTGATGAAATTTGATTATAGCCTCTAAAATCGCTTCGATTTATGGATTTCGCCAATTTCTGCTTGGAATTTGGAAAAACTTTCTTCTGTAAAATTGTAGAGAATTGAATTTCCTATAAAAACTCGCAGATTTGAATTTTTACGACAAAAGAGCTATTTATTATGAATTATTGAAGTTAGAAGCTCAAAATAATTGATTTTTGAAAATTTAAATTATTTTATAAAAGAAAAACGTTTTTTTTACTTGTTCTAGAAGGGAGCATGTGGGAAATGCTGGGAATTGAAATCTAGAATGAGTACGTAGAAGATTATATATATATATATATATTAATATTATATTAAATTTTCTGTTTTGGTGTTCTAAGCATTTTCCTATAAATAGGGTGCTTAGGTTAGAATTGAAAATCACACCAGAAACTGAAGTTTTCTCTCTCTATATTATCGAGCGTATTCTTGTGAGTATTTTGAGTATACTTTGAGTATTGCTATACGGTGAAAGTTCAAGTTATAAACTTTATATGCCAAAGTATTAAATTTAGAAATCTTGATCTTTTCGAGGTAAGGGATATTATTTTTTCAGTAATGATATTAATTCTTCAATATCATTATCTTTGAAATATTGATCTGAAGTTTTTATCAAATTTGGAACTTTTGGTGTCTGAGATTCTTATTCACGATATCTCAAGACTATTCACGATATCTGATCTTTATTCACGAATCTTCAAGACTATTCATCGAAAAATGAAAATTTTTTCCTTTTCGCCTCTAAAATATCTATTGTGGATATTAGCTTTGATTGTATCCATGTTTTGATCATTCTTGAATTTTACACCACTATGATTATTTTTGAGGTATTTTTGGACGATGGATAAAACAAAGTCTGAATCTTTAATCCTTAATCCTTGTCATTTTGTTTCTTTGGATTCGCTTTTCTTTAAAAAATATTTTTCATCATCCTCGGTCTTAAATGATGATATTATTGAATATCTTTGGCACTGTAGTGCAAAGATGAATGATTTCGATGAATATCTTTGGCTAGTAGTGCAAAGATGAACATGTGTTTAGATGAATATGACTAATTGGTGAATGTCCTTGGCATGTAATGCAAGGATGAATATATGATTCGGATATATATTGATTGATGTTACTGAGGATAAAAATATTGATGATGGATTATTAAATTCATATATATTAGTAGATTTCATCTCTACGTAACTCTTCATGAATTAATATTTTCCGCTGCGAGTATTGATTTAAAACTTGTTGTCTATTGTATTCTATTAAATTTTTCTCTATTGAAGACTAACGATAATTTTTTGTATATTATCTTAGTCATAATATTCTTTACTGGGCTAGTTGAGCTCACCCTTTTCCTTTTTGTTCCATTTTTCTTCTCAGGAGGCGATAATGTAACGAGTACGAGTCGGGGTATGGAATGATGGTTTTAGAGAGTTGGTTAGTAGTCCTCACCATTTTTGTAAAATAATGTATCAATAATTATGATGAGGATTTATTTGTATGTGGATATTGTTTAGATGGCAATATCTCGTATTTAAACTCATGAGTTTCTTTGTTGTAATAATAAAGTTGTAGTTATTTACATCACTGTGTATTGACTTCAGAATGAGTGATGTATACCTATTTTGGGGGTGTCACGGTGGTTTTCTAAGTGCATGCACAGGGAATTTGATATGAGTCTAATGGGAGAACTTAATTACTTTTTGGGACTCCAAATCAAATAAACAACGAATGGTATATACATCCATCAAACCAAATATACAAAAGAACTTCTCAAAAGGTTTGGTTTTGAAGGATCTAATTCAAAGGCTACACCAATGAGCACTTGATAAAACTTACGTCGTGAAAAAGGTATAGATGTGGAGGTAACTAAATATCGAGGCATGATTGGTTTTTATTATATTTAAGCGCATCTAGAATAGGATATTATGTATAGTGTTTGTTTATGTGCACGTTTTCGAAGCAAAACCTAAAGAATCTCATTTACAAGCTGTTAAAAGGATTTTTAAATATTTAAGTGGTACAATGAATTTGGGATTATTTTATCCAATTTGCAATCATTTTGAACTAATGGGTTGTTCAGATGCTGACTATGCAGCGTGTCAAATTGATAGAAAAAGTACCAGTGGTGCTTGCACACTTTTAGGTCACAGTCTTGTTACGTGGCATAGTAAAAAGCAAACTTCAGTTGCTTTATCAACCACTGGGGGTGAATATCTAGCTGCAGGGAGTTGTTGTTCTCAAATTTTATGGTTAAAACAAACCTTATGTGACTTTGATATTTTATGTGATAATGTGCCTATATACTGTGATAATTCTAGTGCAATAGATATTTCTAAAAATCCCGTGTTACATTTACGTACAAAGCATATAGAAGTCAGACATCATTTTCTAAAGGATAATGTTTCAAAAGGATTAATTAAATTATTTTTTATTCCAACAGAAAAACAGTTGGCTGATATCTTTACTAAACCTTTAAGTGAAGAAAGGTTCTGCATGCTAAGAAGAGAACTTGGAATGTGCATGATTTAATATGTTTACGTACTAAAATAGTTCATGCATTAATATCTCATAATTACAATATATTTGCATGTTATTATTTTAACTATGTTGATAAACATTATCTGTATATAAGCCGTGAAAAGGCGTATCTGCACTGGCACGGTTCACGGTATCTATTTTTATGGGATTTGATATTTGAAAAGACAGAGAATATTTGAAGAAAGTCATTACATGATCAACACTTTCCATTTAAGCTATAGATAATACGTTTCTTTTTAAGATTAATATCTATCGTGAAACTTGGGAAGCGTAGAGTTCTCCACCTTGAAATCTGAGCAATGATAGAACAGTTTTTGAAATTGAAAAAGGCGCGCACATCTTTTGGTGTGACTCTTAATTGATCTGTATTTTACGTGCCTTTATATCCTCCGTTTTACTTAACCCAGACTTCACATCTCCATCACTTATCAAAAATCCTTCATTTTCATCAATCTGTAACACCATGAAAACCAAAACTAGCAAGCGATCGGCCGGAAATTCAAGCGGCGAAAATCTTCGTTGAAGAATCTGCCGGACTAAAGATGAAATCTAAGCGAGTGCGAGAAGAAATCTTACATGCATGTGTCGTCGATGCCACAATCTTATCAAGCGATTGATTCTAGTTTCTCTTTCTAAAAGCTTAAGACATCGAACCGCCTCACCAAGGAAAGTTGAAGCAACCAATGGATGAAGAACAGTTTTTCTCACAGCCAGAGTCTCTCTCAAATCTGATAAATCCATTCTCATCTTCCTTTGATTTGCAAGACAATTTCTTTAGAGGACCTAGTTTCGAAACTCGTTTTAAAAACTCCATTGCTACAAAACAATTTGTGTATGAAAAAACTTTGGATCTCTTTTATCTCAAACACTCTGTTTTGGAAAAACTTTTCATAGAGTGCGACATTTTTTCTATCTTTGTTTCCTCTCATCATTGCCTATCCTCGGTTGGTCCAACAATTTTACACTAATCTTGAGTGTAATGGAGCTATTTTACCACATTTGTCAAGGGTAAATCTTTATTTTTCACAAGTATAGATTTTGGAAGTATTGCAGGTGTTTCTTCTCTTTGGACCATGTCCTTTCACTCTCAAAGAGTGGCCGATATTCCTTTTCCTCCTTTAGAACAACTTCATATAGTCATGAATGACTATTCTCTTTCATCTTTGTCTTTACCAAAAGCTATAGGTGTTTGTCCTAATGCATGTGTTCTCCATAAGTTGGTTCGGTAAATCTGTTTCCACGCCTTGGTGGGGAGCCGATTTTACTTACCAAGATAGTTGTTATGTCGCCATGATTCTCAAAAGAGCGGTTTTTTAATTTTAAAAATGATGTTATCTCACATACAAAGTTGTATTAAATCAAACAAAAAATATACGCCTTACAACAAGTTTTTAACAAAAATTTTACACATTTTAAAATCTCTTTGGATGATGAAATTTACATCACAAATCATGAGCTTATTGACCTACATCGATTTGACAAAATCTCACATTACTTTTCATCTTTGGTGAATTTGTTAGTCTTATCCATGATCCTCCTATTACCTGTCCTCCTATTTTTCCTACTCCTGACTCATCATCTTAATCTTCTTTACCAAATGCTCTTGGGTCTGATGTTATGACTGTTTTGAATGAGATTTTACAAAATCAAAATTCTGTGAAGGCTGATTTGGTCGAAATAAGAAATCGACTTGTGATTCTAGAAAAAGGGAAATTACCAATGGACGCTCCAGAAATTAACAAATTGTATCATCGTGTTGAAGATGAATTTATCGATCTTCAGGCGGGTTTTGAGATTCAGACACTAGCTATGGTTGAAGCACTTCAAAGAAAATTCAATCAGAACACGTGTCGGTTGAGTCAAAAGGTTAAATTTATTAGTTATCAACTAGGGAGCTTGCGATTTCATGGCCACGGGTTCAATCTTTATTGGCCAAAGATTTCATGTTCCCACAATGTATTCTCCAATTCCCGAATGGCGATGAACAATTGGATGGCCGAGTACAAGGGTGACTTTACGGATATGGAGCTTCCTCCCAACAACATTGATACCTAGACCACCTCGACTTGCCAACGATTACACCTTGGAAGAGCGTTTACATCGTCTTCGTCGTCGACCATACTTCACCAATCGTGCTGAACAGAGGGAAAATCTCGAAGATATTGATTGAAGTCTTCTCTTTTTGCATGATGCCAAAGGGGGAGAAAATGTCATTCTGTGATTTTGTGAATTCTTTTTTTAAAATTTTTGCTTTAAAGACTATGGGTTTAATTGGTTTGATAAGCATGGTTGCCTGAATTTTAAGATGTTAAGATGCTGATAAATTTGCATGTTTTAAAACTGATTTTGTTGCAGGCATTTTTAAGAAAGAATTGATGGTTTTAATTTTCATAAATTGGTTATGTGCATGAATTCAGGGGGAGTTATGAATTCAGGGGGAGTTATAATTTTTGGTGTTGTCATCATCAAAAAGGAGGAGAATGTTGGTTTGTTAATATTCTAATCTTTTTGTTTTGATGATGACTTAATATTATGGACTAATTTGTCTTTTGTGAAATTTCAGGAAGTTGATAAAAGGGGTTATTATCAAAGACTTTGAAGTTTTGAGTCCTAAGAAAAATATGTAAGATCATTGCAAATATTCAATTTTTCGATACAAGGTTCTAGGGCATTTTATGTGTATTAAAATGTGTGATTAAATATTTTATGAATGCTTAAGAATTTTATATAATATGCTAAGCGATTTTAATGCTTAATTCTTAGTGGTTAGTATTTATATTATGCCATGCATGATTATCCTTGAAAATAGCTATCATAATTATTTTGTTTAAATCTATTACATGATTTCTGGAATTGATATATGATATATGGAAGTAGGTGTTTTAAAAGTAATGATCACTCTATATTTACTTTAAGTAGAGTATGGAGTCTTTATAGTGCACATTTCTTGGAACTCTAAGATAATCATTATACTTCAAAAAGTTGGTTTATTATACACTTGTTGATATTTACTTTGGAACTAACACTCATTGTTATTATCGGATATGTTTTCAAAAGCGATTATTTACCTTATCGATTAATATGTTTCAACGGACATAAGTGTATTACTTATCTTGTTGATTTATGTTTGCAGCGTAAATAAATGTTGATAATACATAGCGGAATTAATTTATAGAAACAGCGGTAATATATTTTGCCTATAAATTCAATTTGAGTTATCGATGATTATTTACAACACTTGAATTAATTATTGCACTTACATCTTTGAAAAAGTTATTTGATATTTTGGTGCAATTGAAATTTCTTCTTGTCTTCTATAACTCTACTTATATTGGTACGTAATTTAAGTGGGCTATAAATCGGTAATATCCTTACATTACTATTTGATCATTGCATACATTAGTTGAGCCTTGCATTGTTAAATTGTTTATTTGCTTTGATCATTAGACCTCTATAAATTGTAATCTTATATTTTTAGACTAAGTGTTGTCTAAAGGTTTTTTAATCCAAAGTGGATTAAGGTTTGTTTCTAAGCAGGATCAAGGAAGCTTAGGAGCTTAAAGGGGTGCATTGGTGCACAAGAGAGCAAGTGTGCTCAAGTGAATTATTGTAATTCAATTTGATTGAATTTGTTTTTTTGTAACAAGGTCATTTTAAAGAAATAAAAGTGAGTCTCAATACTAATTGGTATTGGACGTGGACTAGGCTATTATTATAGAGGGTAATAAATTTGAACCACGTAAAAATCTTGGTGTTATTTTATTGCTTGATTTTCTTTAATATTTCTCAAGATAATTAGTTTTCTTAATATTTAAAATATAAACTTTTGCTTCATCTTGAGATAGTATATTTACATCAAGTATTTTATCGACTTATAAATTCACCAAGATATTTTCTTAAACAAAAATTCAATTGGTGAGGTGCATTCATTCAAAGAAATTTGCATTCTTTGATCTGATGGGTTGTATTCAATAGTTTAAATTTAAAGTTTAAAATTGGTCATAGTTGCTTTCCACACTTATTCAACCCCTTCTAAGTGTATATATCCAATTTCAGAAAGTATATGTACTTGCCATTTTCATCTACTGTAAACAATATTTTTATATAAATAATTTATATATCGTTCATTTTATTTAAACACATAAATACTGCGATCAAATATTATTATTTTTAATACCAACAATTGTTAATAAACAAAACTCATGCCTCACACGAGCTATTGCACTAGTAAAAATTAAAAAGCTACTAACCCAAATTTGCACTCTATGGCATATATATTGGCATCTTTCCCTCTATTTCAAAAATAGATATACTATTTAATTTTTTAAATCAAACAGAGACGCATTAAACTTTAAATTGATATTAATTTGTTTAATTTTAATTGATATAATTATCATAATTATATTGTATATAAAAAAATAATTAATCTCAAAATTAATTTCATTCTAAACTTTTTTTCGAGTCATATCAATCTTCTAAGTCAAATTATATCTCTAATTTTAAATTACATATAGTATTGTTGTTTTATTATAATATATGTTTGTTACTAACAATCCAAATATGTTAATAAAAGATCACATTATCTGATCAATTACGCAAAAAATTCAGAATTATAAAATGTATTTTTATACTTAAAACACTCATAACAATTCTGAACCATTCAATTTTTTAATCAAAAATACATATATTCATCGGATGGTAGAGAAAAACTAATAGATAAGTAGTGATTTCATTTATAATAATTATGAAAACAATAATATATATATAGAGGCAAATTTGAAAGAAATAAGAAGAGCCAAACACTAATCACATAGTGTAATGGAATGATTTACCTCCATTTAAACTAATTAAATTAAATACAAATATTATAAATACAAACAGTACTATCATAATGTAACTACATTATGCTTAATACAAAATTATTTATTACGAAAGAAATACATGCATCTGATAAACACATTATATATATATATATATATATATATATATATATATATTAGTTTAGTTATACTATGAAGCTCCAAATTAAATTTTAGTTATACTATGAAGCTCCAAATTAAATATTATATCTCATGATTAGTCTCTAGTCACTTACTAGAATACAAATTGACTACATTATTAAGTTCACACATGTTCCCATGTACATGCTTAATCAAATACTAATATTGATTATGTCTGTGATTGCAATATTTTTACTACTATTACCTCCATCTGACGTTGTGAAGGTTTTCACACTTATTAAGGAAGTCATTTATTACTTCAATTTTGTCATTAAGATTGATATGTATTACCACAATTACCCTTGCATTAATTAAGAAAAGATGTACTCCATATAGTTGTCTAGATAAATGAAATACTCTATATAATTGAGGGCAAATGAAGAAAAATTGTAATTAATGCTTCCTAAAAACTTAGTAATGTCAAATATATTGAGAAATTTTAAACTCCCTATAACGTCAATTATTTAGGGATGGAGGGAGTATTATTTATCTTCATTAACTAAACGTGATCCATGTTTTGTAGTTAAATATTACTCTCCCCCGCATCCCCATGTTTCTTTATAATTGTCTTTTAAGAGATAAATTTTTGTTTCTTTTTATTTATTGTTTGTATATAATTTTAAAATACTCCAATAATATAGCATTCTTATTAATTACTATTATTATCAATCATAGATTCTTTTTAATAATTTATTATATAGCATGAAATACAAGACAACTGTCGAGTTGAAAATAATGTATACTACAATTTTACATTTTTTAGAAACATAATTGAAAATTGTTATTTTTCTTTGTTTTTATAGTCAATCTGTTCTAAAATTAGAGATATATTTTTTTAATTTGTTCTAAAATTATAAATACATTTTTATTTTAAGACTATAAAGTTACATGATGTGTTTCTAATTTACCATTATTTTTTTACTATCACTTTCAACATGAGACCACCATATTTAATTCTAATTAATATTAAGAGACTATATTTAAGAATATAAAATTATCTTTAAAAAATGCCGTTTTAAAAATATATGTCTAATTTTAGAACAAAATGAAAGTTTACTTTACCTTTAAACAAATAAAGTTGAGATAAAATAAAATTACCAATGAATAGTGTAAAAAAAGATTCTAAGAACAAGGTTTTACACATCTCAAATTAGATAACAATCAAATCAAACACACATAATTAAGCACTAGCACCCACATTAGGTGATAAAAAGATGAAATCAAATCATTACAAAATCAGGGACCCCAATACTTTAAGAACTTGTTCTATACTTATTTACAAGAATTATAATGAAATTATAATAGTTAGAGATTATAATCACAAGATTATAATTATAATTAAAAATTTATTAAATTATTTTATAACTTTTAAATTAATAATTTCAAGTCAAAATTTAAAACAAATAAGACAATTGAAATTAATATCTCTAATTTTAGAACAAATTAAAAAATATATCTCTAATTTTGGAACAAAAAGAGTATTTGTTTGCAAATTCCTTATGATTATTTATACTAATTAATTATCATTATAAATTATTGTAACTCATTATTAATCTCTTATTTAATTTATGTACTATATTTTGTTAGTTTTAAAGTTATTTAATGACTAATTAGAAATTTAAACACATATTTGATATTATATAATTTACTTTTTAAATATCAAATAGTTTTAAAAATGATTTCAAATAATTCATAAAATTAAATATTTGACTAATCATATAAGTACAATAATTTTAAGTAATATTAAATTTGTGGCGCCCCCAAAATTAGGTATACATCACCCATCTTGGGTGCAGATACATGGTATGTAATTCAAATACAACTTACTAATACTGTTATCGTATACAATATTTATTAAAACATAAAGCGTGAGTTTGAATACAAATATTATCTACTAGAGATTATACAAACTCAAAAGGAGTCCTCATTACAATTATTATCATACTATTTCACGAATAAGTGAGGGACTCTTACTAATGCTATCCTCTCGGACCATCACTCCGATTCTCCGACTCGTCCAAATTTATATTCTCATTTTCAAGAGAAGCGATTGAAAGAAAGGGTGAGCTCAACTAGCCCAAGAAGAAATATTATGACTAAGAAAATGCGTAATAAATTATCATTAGCCTCAACAATGTTAAACCGATAAAATACAATAGACATCAAGTTTAACTTCAAATGAACAAAGCAATCCATTAAAAGAGTTAAGTAGATAATAGAATCTACTATCTTTTATGATTTAAAAAGTTTTTCATCACTTTTATATTTGAGACTCAATTCAATAAATCATCCACATCATTAAATCATCCCGCACTACTGGGCCAAGGATATTCTTTAAGTATTACGACCACGAATTATCCATGCACTACGAGCCAAAGATAATCCTGTTTTCATCAATCGGTCCGATCATGCCATAAAACAATTCATCTTTGCTTCCTTGGTCAAGAGAATCCATAGCCATAATCATACAAAAATGTCCATCAATACACACGGCCATGATGAGGACTTTTAATTTTACATCATTTATAACATTACGGTCATGATTATACCAGAATAATCCTCGGTCATAATCATACCAAGTCCATCATATGCACTATGTGCCATGAGATGACTTTCAACATAACATAAACATGAGGATGATGACAATGATATAAGAATTCAATTAAACAAGTTCAAGAATTAATTTGTCCAGGAACCAATAACGTCCAAATTATCAACATGATACTTCTTTGTAGAATAAAATTCAAGAATGCTCAGAAGAATATTTCCATGAAAAGATACATGGTACATAGAACCATGTATAGTGTGACGCCCCCAAAATTAGGTATACATCACCCATCTTGGGTGCGCCAGATACATGGTACGCATGTAATTCAAATACAACTTAC
The DNA here is from genome assembly GCA_020205605.1 of Panax ginseng. Classification (NCBI taxonomy): domain Eukaryota; kingdom Viridiplantae; phylum Streptophyta; class Magnoliopsida; order Apiales; family Araliaceae; genus Panax; species Panax ginseng. The sequence goes on along the minus strand of CM035150.1, from coordinate 85,650,349 downwards.
TAATACAACGTATGTGTAACAATACGACAAAACATAAACTGTGAGTTTGAATACAATTATTGTCTCTACAGAGATTATACAAACTCAAAAGGAGTCCTCATTACAATTATTATCACACTATTTCACGAATAGTGAGGACTACTAATGCTATCCTCCGGACCATTACTCCGCTTTTCCTACTCGTCAAATTTATATTCTCATTTCCTGAAGAGAACAGTGAAAGAAAGGGTGAGCTCAACTAGCCCAATAAGAAATATTATGACTAAGATAATGCAGAATAAATTATCATTAGCCTTCAACAGTGTTAAACTGATAAAATATAATAAACATCAAGTTTAAGCTGCAGTGAAACCAAAGAATCCATTAAAAGAGTCAAATAGAAAATAAAATCTACTATCTTTTATGATTTAAAAGGTTTTTCATCATTATATTTGAGACTCGACAATAAATATTTCACATCATCGAATCACCCCCGCACTACTGGCCGGAGGATATTCTTTAGTATCACGACCACAATTATCCATACGACTACGAGCCAAGAATATTTGTGTATTCATTAATGGTCATGATCATGCCAACAACTATCCATCAATGCACTACTACGGGCCAATGAGGATTTTTACCACATCATTTGTAACATTACGATCATGATTACAATCCGAATAATCCACGGTCATAATCATACCAAGTCCATCTATGCACTTCTGCCACATATGACTTTCAACATAATATAAACATGAGGATGATGACAATGATATAAGAATTCAATAAAACAAGTTCAAGAATTAATTTATCCGAGGAACCAATAACATCCAAACTGTCAATCTTTGCTTTGTAGAGTAAAAATTCAAGAATACTTAGAAGAATATTTCCATGAAAGGATTTGGATGAAGCGCTTGAATATCAAGGATATTCCATTAATTTCATGGAGTATAGAAGTCAAAGTTTTAACCAATTGAGTATAATAAAGAATGGAATAACAAAAGAAATCACCATACATGCGATAGGCGCATAAAGAGGTGAGTTATTACAATAGAATAATAAATAACGGAATTCAGTCGGCGTAAAAGCATGCAGATAGGATATTCATTCGAAGAATAATAAAAAGAATGGAACCAGTCAGAAGCATAAAACATGTACATGATGTTCAATAGAATAATAATAAAAGGCGGAACTAGGTCCGGTGTAAAACACACAGACAGGATGTTCCAATGTAATAATAAAAAGCGAAAACCAGTCCGGTGTAAAACACACGCACAAGATGTTCCAACAAAATAATAGAAGAATGTCACTAAGTATAGGGTAAACCAGTGCGTATCGAGTTATTCCAAGTAATAATAAGCAATGGAATAACAGCAGTTCTCTTCATGAATAAGAAAGAATAACACCTTACTTTAATAGAGATTGAATCTCGCAGGTAGTGTAGTAATAGAATACTCTTCTTCTTTCTCTCTTATTCTCTATACTTTCTCTCCTATAGCTTGAATGAATTAAGTGAAAAATAATGAAGCACTAGGCCTCTATATTTATAGAAGATTTCTAGCTTACTTACTTGCCATGTGAAAAAAGGCAAGTGGCTTGACAATGAGTGATGTGAAAAGAAAAGTGGTTTTGGCCTTTGTAATGTGAAGCGACAAGTGGATCGGCCTTTGTATATATAAACTAAGCAAGTGGTTTGTATTTGGTAAAGGTAATTACTATTGTGAAGGTAATTACTATTGACGAAAAAGTAATTACTATCGATGAAGAGACTCTTAGATGATGACATATGGGCCCCCATAAAATAACCAAATTTACCACAAACGTCTCATATACAGACTCTTTATATACATCAAGGATTGAATAAATATTACCACAAATCATTTTATTTTAATCAACACATATTTAATCTTTCAACAATTATTAATCATTTATAACTTGTCATCTCAATTATTGATTTAATAATATAACATATTATCACAGATGATGGTCTTTGTGACAATAATTGAATTAATAATATAAGAGATATGATCAACAATTCTTGTAGCAATAATTGAGTATAGGTGAGTGACTTCTCACGTAAGCATCAATAATCAATACCGTAAGTGCTACTTATCGCGACCTGGCGTATTCTTTACTTTTTACTAGGGTAGTTCAACGGTTTTATTAGTAATACCTCGAACGTTATTTTTATAGAAAGATAATTTTGTCGTTTTCTAACTACGACAATACTTCCGTTGTGGGGTCCACCAATGATTGAGTCGTCGTACGAACAAGATAATGCAGAACAAATTATCATTAGCCTCCAACAATGTTAAACTGATAAAATACAATAGACATCAAGTTTAACTGCGGCGGAATAAGCAATCCATTAAAAGTTAAGTAGAGAATAGGATCTACTATCTTTCATCACTTTTATCGCTGAGACTCAGCTCAATAAATAATCCACATCATTAAATCATCCCACGCACTACATGCCAATGATATTCTTTAGTATCACGACCACGAATTATCCATGCACTCTGTGCCAAAGATAATCGTGTTTTCATCAACCAGTCTGATCATGCCATAAAATAATTCATCTTTGCTCCCTTGTCAAGAGAATCCATAGCCATAATCATACCAAAAAGCGTCCATCAATGCCTTTACGGTGCCAATGAGGACTTTTAATTTTCACATCATTTATAACATTACGGTCCATGATTATAAAGAATAATCCCTCGGCATAATCATACCAAGTTCATCTATGCACTTCTGAAAACACAGATGACTTTCAACATAACATAAACATAGGGATGATGACAATGATATAAGAATTCAATTAAACAAGTTCAAGAATTAATTTGTCCAGGGACCAATAACGTCCAAATTGTCAACATGATACTTCTTTGTAGAATAAAATTCAAGAATGCTCAAAAGAATATTTTCATGAAAAGATCTTTGGATGAAGCATGCAAATATCAAAGATATTCCACTAATTTCATGGGTATAGAAGTCAAAGTTTTAACATGTGAGTATAATAAAGAATGGAATAACAAAAGAAATCACCATGCATGCGATGAATCAGCAGCGAGTGTTATTCCAACAGAATAATAAATAACGGAACCGAACCAGTCGTAAACGCGTATATGATATGATCAATGCGAGAATAATAAAGGATGGATGGAACCCAGTCCCGTGTAGAACGCAGTACAGGATATTAAATGAGAATAACAAAAGATGGAACCGGTCCCGGCGTAAGCGCTTACGAGACAAGATATTTTCGGCGGAATAATAAAGACGAGAATAATGAAGAATGTCACCAAGTATAGGGTATTGCAGCGATATCAAAGTTATTCAACGAACAATAAAGAAATGGAATAATGAAGTTCTCTTCTTGAATACAAAAGAATAATATCCCCTACTAGTAAAATAATACTTGATATAAGAGTAGTGAAGTAGTAGAAAACATTCTTCTATCTCTCTATAGCCTCTCTTTATAGTTTCTCTCTCAGAGTTCAATGAATTCTTAAGAAAATAATGAAGGAATGAAGCTTTATTTATAGAAAAATGGAAATGCATAAGTAACTAATCCATGAACGGTCCAGATTGATTTACTTTAATCTGACTCATCCATATTTAAAGAAAAACTTTTAAATAAAATATAATATATTCTATTTATATAAAAAGATTTTTACTACGCAAACACTATCTGAAGCACTACGATAATAAAATATAATATATTCTATTTATAGAATAACTTTAATAAAGTATTGCATTTTATATAAAAAATTTTACTATGAAAAACTTATGCATAATAGAATATAATATATTCTATTTATAGAATAACTTTAATAAAGTATTACATTTTTTATATAAAAGATGTTTCATTTTATTACATTGAATAAAACAAAACTTCTAAATCAACAATAATTGAATCAAATAATGTGAGAGATCTACAAAGAATTATTGTAGTAATAATTCGAACAAAACCGAGTGACTTCTCACATAAATATCAATAATCAATACCAGTGTGCTTCTTACGCAACAACGCCAGACGTATTCTTTTCTTTACTTCTGAAGTAGTTCAATGAAGATCAACCAGTAAAACTTCCAACCGTTATTTTCAATAAAATATATTTTTGTCGTTTTTCAATCAAATAATAATTAGATTAATAGAGGTCCATTAATGATTATGCCATCGCATCACGAATATTTCCCCATTTAAAACGAATATTAAAATTAATCGAAATATAATATGACAACTTGCATACTTTGCAAAATTTATAAATATTACCTAATTTATAACATTATCTTAAATTCACACCATAATATAAAAAAAATTATTTCGAAAAAATTAATTCTTTATTCATATAATCTGGGATTTCACAAAATTAGTACAAAAATTATATTTTATAAATCATTATTGGAAACAAATGCACAAAAAAGGAAAATATTCTTACAAGTAATTAGTTGTATAAAAATTGGACACGACTGGTCTATATTTTTATCCAATAAAATAAAAATAAAAATAGATAAAATTATAAAAACCTGGTATCAGTTACCTAAAAATAATATTTTAATTGTTCTGCAGAGATCCGCCAACCTAACAAGCGTGTCGTCTGGTATTTTGTTATGCCAACGTAGGTAATTTTGTCTTGAAGAAGAAAAGGCTTTGTTTCTAAAACTCAGCAAACCACATTTGCCTTATTTTCTTGTTACACCTCTCCTTTTCTTTCTCTCTTTCTCTCTGCTCTTAGCTCTTAGAAATACCTTATTGGGTATTTTCTTCATTTATCTCCTCTCAATTTGCAGACCTCCATTTTTAAACTCCACTCTTTTGCTTTGTTTGTGGGTTTTTGATTTTAGAAACATCAAGAACGAATTGGGTATTAGTAATTTCTAGTCTTTTCCCAAAAAAATTGGGGTTTGAGCAATCAAATTTCATCATTTTAGTTGCTGACTTTGTGAAATTTTCTGCTGGGTTGTTGATTATGTGGCTGAAACCGATTGAATTTAGCTGACCCTACTTGGGACAGGAAGTGATAATCATATCATATCTGTGAGCCCGTCCCTTTTATTTTATTATTATTTTCTATTTTGTCGGGATAACTGCTGCTGAGCTGTGGATTTTGTTGATTTTATGCTCTGCTGTCCTACTTTTATCTCTGCTGAACTTGGGTTGAAGGTCAAGTTATTGGGGTGACACTGAATTTGGATAATAAGGTTTTTTAATATTTTTCTTGAATAAGTATAGGGGTTTTAGTATTTGTTTATTATCTGTTGTAATTTGTGTATGAGTTTGTGAATTTGAGTTTAGAAAGAAAGAGGCTGGTGAATACTCAGCTTTGAATGGCAAGTGAGGCAGAAATTAATGAAAATGGAGATACCAAAGGTAGCATGTGGGATTTGGACCAGAAGCTTGATCAGCCCATGGATGAGGAAGCTGGAAGACTTAAAAATATGTATAGAGAAAAAGTAAAATGCAATTTCTCTTTCTCATTCTCATTCAATCTCTCTTTTAGTCTTGCAGATATTCTTGCCTTTTGTGTTCTGGGAACTGTAATTAGTATATAGGTATTATTTTCTATTTTACATCCTGATGTTTGACTACCTGGAACTGAATCTATGAAAAGATTATTTTTTTAATATTAATTTTTAAAAATATATTTTTTCCAAATCTTACTTTAGAGGCTTCATGTTCATAATGATTATCTGGCACCCAGTTTATTTATTTATATGAGTGTGTATTTTAGGAATAATGTGTTCAAGAATAATTGAAGTGAAAGTATAGCGAAGGAATCTTCGAATGCATCTGTCTGAATTATGTCTCTCCAAGGATTTAGAATTTGTTTATGCTGCTTGATGTAATTGTATAATGTTAGAATTTCTTAACTCAGCTTTTTGTTTGCAAATTGCCAATTGGATAGTAGCGTTAAGTACTTAAGTTTCATTACTATCCCTTTAACATATGTGGGTTATAATTAAGCATGTAGGGGATGGTGAGGCTATTGCATTTAATGGAAACTGTTTTAAGTTAAATATCATCATTTGATTGCTCAATTTTGTTTTGTGCAGAAATTCTCAGCTTTATTGCTTTTGCGTCTTGCGTTCCAGAGTCTTGGAGTGGTCTACGGAGACTTGGGAACTTCTCCTTTGTATGTATTTTACAATACCTTTCCTCATGGAATCAAGCATCCAGAGGATGTCATTGGTGCGCTGTCATTAATTATATACTCCCTCACACTTATCCCGCTCTTGAAGTATGTTTTCATAGTGTGCCGGGCGAATGACAATGGTCAAGGTAAGCAGACATCGACATATGTCTTTGTTACTAGAATATAGATGCATTTTGTCCTTGTGTTCTTTTCTAGTCCCAGTATTAGCACAATACAAAGGGGCTTTCCACCCAACTCCTCTCCCTCCCAATCTGTAGAATCCCCAAATCAAGTGAAGGTGGGATCTGGGTCTCCATCAATACTACTTCATAGACTTTAACACCAATTCAGTTAAATAGCACATTAAAAATAGATATTAAACACAGTCATAGACAACTTTTTATTTAAGTTATGATCTGTCTTTTCATTAGCCGGAGAAGTATATTTGTGCAGGATTTTATAATGAAGAATATATATATATATATATATATATATATATATATATATATAGCCGATCCAATCAAGAGTCCAGAATTTGGAGTAAAAGGACCAATTAATTTTTTTTTAAAACAACTAAAATAAAAATTATGGAACTTGAATTTTACATATCTGATATTTTGGGCGTGATTTGGATACCTATGCAAAAAAAATGTATATACGATGCACGCACATGGTATGCATGGACATGTTTTGTTATATGTATCCAAATCACACCCAAAACATCGTATATGTAAAAATTCGATTCATAATTATTTATTTATTTATTTTTAGTTGTTTTAAAAAAAAAGAGAAAAAAAGTCTGCATTTGAAGAAAATGCGGGAGTCCGGATAGGAGCCGGACTCTATACATATATATATATAGGGAAATCATCCGTGGCAAACGTTTGTTACGGACCACACTGTTCAGCAAACAAGCCGTTGATCTAGACATTTAATGGCTTAGATTGGTCAAAATTCCACCTACGCGACAACACTTGAAGCGAATCCCTTTTCCTTTTTGTCCTTAGGCTTATTACGTTACTGCCCTTACCATTTAATACATGGCTGCCGCTACAGGTTATAGTGGCAGTGTGGGTCTTAGCCATATGGCTATAATGTAAAGATGAGTTTATTTTTATGTATACATATTGTAAAAATAAAAGATAATGATAAGATAAGTTTGAATAAAAGATAAATTTATTTTTATAAATACATAATGTAAAAAACAAGATAAGTTTGAATAAAAGATAAATTTATCTTTTATAATAAAATAAATTTATCTTTTATAAAATAAATTTATCTTTTATAAAATAAATATAAAAGATAAATTTATCTTTTATAATAAAATAAATTTATCTTTTATAAAATAAATTTATCTTTTTAAAATAAATTTATCTTTTTTAAAATAAATTTATCTTTTATAAAATAAATTTATAAAAGATAATTTATTTTATTATAAAAGATAAATTTATCTTTTATTCAAACTTATCTTATTTTTACATTATGTATTTATAAAAATAAATTTATCTTTTATTTAGACTTATCTTATCATTATCTTTTATTTTTACATTATGCATCTTTACGTTATCTTTTATTTTTACATTATGTATACATAAAAATAAACTCATCTTTACATTATAGCCATATGCATTTGAGACCCACTAATTACCGCTTACTGACTGTAGCGTGCAACCATGTATTAAATGGTGAGGCGAGAATGTAATAAGCCTAAAGACAAAAAGGAAAAGGACCTGCGTTACAAAGTCAGAAGCGGCAAATTGGAATTTTGACCAATCTAAGTCATTAAATGTCTAGATCAACGGATGTGAGCTTGTTTGCTGAACAGTGTCCGTAGCAAACGTTTGCCACGGATGATTTCATATATATATATATATATATATATATTATGCATAAAATTTATTTATTTTTCCTTGGGGAATGCTTGGCAAGCTTCCTTCATACGTCCACCTCAAATATAATTCAGCTGTTGACTAGTGGGTAGGGTACACTCGACGCAAGTAAAAGCTAGTTGATGACTAAGTACTCAGTAGATAAATTTAACTGTGATAAGTTAACATCCTGTAAAGCAACTTGGCCTGAACTTTAGAACCACGATCAGATCATACGTATATCAAAGGACAAATTCTTATTGGTAATAGAGGGAGCCGGGGGTAGTTAATTATAGTAGTTTTAATAGGTTGAAAGAAAGGAAAAAGAGTAACAGTTAGACATCTGGTAACAGAAGAATAGCAAAATTCATATATACTCTATTAACAAAGACATATTCGATAATAAATTATGACTTCAGTTTCTAGAGACATCTGCATATTATATTATTTACAAAGATTTTATCAAGGGCTTAATCATTGAGAAGTACATAAAGAGTCAGAATTTCAGGCAATTTTAGATTCCAAGGCTGCAGCAAGAATCAATTGTCCTGACAGATTATTTAATGATCCCCACATTTAACTTTGGTATAGAAGAGTCGTTTCCATAATGGCCAAGGATGGTGATTAAAAAGCATCATAACTTTAGGATCTCACATTTGCTTCTTTAACGACTTTAGTATCTGTGGAGGTTGTGTTTGTGTGTATTTTTTTATCATTTGGACCAAGAGAAATGGCAGAATTTTTTCTGGTTCCTATCCCCCTCCTAAGTGCAATAGGAGAGAGTGTCTTTTTTGGCTTCTTTATGGGCATCGGCAGTGAAGGCATTCCAAGGTTAGGAATCTCTGAGTGTCTTTTTTGGCTTCTTTATGGGCATCTGCAGTGAAGGCATTCCAAGGGAGGTATCTCTGATTTTTGTGGGATGTGGTGGCCTGTCCTTTGTTAAGGATTTGTATTTTCAAATCATTATTGTTTTATTTGGATGGACTTCCTGTCCTCCATTGAATTTGTCTCTTCTTAATAAATTCTTCTTTTATCTAAAAGAAAAGAGAAAAAGAAAGAAGAAGATTTATTGTTGCATGCGTTTCAGTCTATTCAATTAAAAAATTACAGAAAGCCTATGCTAGTGGATCAGTTGAACAATATATAACATCAGATGTTGAGTGTATATATGGTAACAAGTAAGAGTTGCGTCGGAGAGGGGATTTGAGAAGAAAGACGGAGTCTTCAGATGTTGCTTGACGAAAGTTCTAAAGGATTTCACACGTTTGTTGAGGTTACAAAACAACTGAATGGCCGAAACTGAAATTAATTAATTGAGGTCATTTTAGTAACATTATTCCTTGAAAATAATCGATAATATGGATTCACAAAGATGAACTGCATAAAATTAATTGTGGAATCGTGTAAATAAGTTGAGTTGAATTAATGTTGAGGGTGATACTGCATTATCTGTTTCTAGTAGCCATATCCTGATTTTTCTTCAAGAATAACCGTCACACCATGACAATAGTTTCCTAGATGACGTGACATAGGGATAGAAAGAGAAAGCTGTTGAAGGAGACAATCATGCTGTCATGCAAAGGAATGTAGCGCATCAAGTTTCATGTTCACAAAGGAACTAAAATTGTTGTTGACATCATTGGTTTCGGTCCATCTACTATGTTTGTCCTTCAAAGTTCAAACATGTGTGTAACTTAAAAAAGGTGAACTCACAGTTCAAAGAATTAATTTGACAAACTAGAAGACATGACATAGATGTAAATAGAAAGAAAAACGGTTAACGGAATGGTGCACTTGCAAAACAATGCTCATGCACAGGACTGTGATTCGTCAGGCTTTCATGTCCTTGAAAGACCTAAGATAATTATTGATTTCATGGGTTTGTTCCATCTCCTATTTGTCTTTCAAACATGGGTATATCTTCAAAATGGTAAAATCAAGGTGTGAATGATTTATTTTATTTGGATCCTTTAAATCGAAATTTGAAAAGCTTAGAAATTTAAAATGATTGGTGCTATAGTTTTATGTTGGGTCCTTAAAATTCTGTGCAAATTATTATGGGTCATTAGGACCCATCAAGGATACGAATAATCTCTAGAGTTTTACTGCCACATCAATTTGATAGATGAGCTTATTCTTTGACGTTAATAATAAATAATAAACCTAGCTTCTTTTTTGTGCAGGTGGAACCTTCGCTCTTTACTCACTACTATGTCGACATGCAAAAGTAAACACAATTCCCAACCAGCACCGGACTGATGAGGAGTTGACAACTTACAGTCGTAGCACTTTTCATGAGAATTCATTAGCTGCAAATACAAAGAGATGGCTGGAGGCACATTCATTTAGAAAGAATGCACTTCTTCTACTTGTCCTTGTTGGCACTTGCATGGTGATAGGCGATGGAATTCTCACTCCAGCTATATCAGGTATGTCTTGGTTTATTATGCTGTTCTTTGGCAAGATTGATTTGTTCATGCTTGAACTATTTGGAGCTCCTTTGATATCTGCATATAGATATATATTCTGTCTACTTCCAGACAAGTTTCAAAAATCTATTTATATAGTGTATGTAGGCCTGTATATGTGAATATACAAATTTGTATGATTGTCTTAAAAGTTTCGAGAACCATGACAGAAGTATGATAAAGTAGAGCTGCAGAGATTGAACTTATTGGTGGGTGCATCCACTTGATTGACCCTGTACGGAAGATTATTAAGTTCATAATTGTTTAGACTCTTCTCTTCATTCTAATCACACACATTAATATAATTTTTCTTAGTATATAAATAGTCTATCTACTCGGGGAAAAAGTATATTGAAACTGTCAAAGATGGTGAAAAACCCATGTCGGTCACTGTACACTAAAAAGGAGACAAGAAAAATGAAGACATCTACTCTCGAAAAATTATACTCAATGATTCACGATACTACTATTGAAACAAATGAAGCTTATTGCAGGAAGCTCCGTCTTTAAAGCACCTCCTATTCCTCTCCCACCATAAAGGAGCTTCTAATTTTTCTCAACACTCTTCCCAACCTGGGATCCTCCCTCTTCCGTTATACTTTAGAGCTTATAGCATAATATACTAACTCAGCATACTCTGAAAAGGGCAAAAAAGACAGCATTCCTGTCCTTTTCTCATATCACATTCAATATGAGGATGGTCATGAATGGGGGGCTAATAAGAATTCATTACTAAGGTGTGGGATTTCTTTAAGTGTAGTTATGTTTGGCCACAGAGTTTGCTTTTGGACAGACTTCTTGTGTGTTGATATCCCCTCGAGGCTCCGTGATCTATAGTGTTTACGTGTCAGTGGAAGAGGTAGCACTGCGAAACATGTGGGTCCCTTTCCAAAATCCAAGGGTTAGAGGACAATTGAAGGATTTAGAATTGAAGTTGGTGAATTCAGTTTTGGTTTGCTTGTTGAGGCAGGCCTTCCAAACAATCGGGATGGTGCTTTGAGCTGAAAACACCTTTTGACAGTGGTAAGTTGTTTATGTGATTCTATGAAGCATGGATTCTGCTGAAACTGGAGAAAGAATTTGGGGGTATTCGTGGTTGCATGGATTTGTGGAGGTGATTTGTTCAAAGGTGAAGGTTAGAAATTTTACCAAAAGTAGCAGCTCGGTTAATGAAATTGAAGTGCCCTTATTGCACGAATCTAACCTCTGGTTCTGGCTTTCTGGGCAACAGTGACTGATTAACTAAGGCTCTCCCTCTACTCCTTCCTCTAACTAAGAAACCCTCCTTTTCAGGCAACTGCAACTCCTCTCGCACGCAGGTTTATCTTTTCTCCTCTCTTCTTTGGCCTTCTTCTTTCTTCTTCTCTCTTTATCAAATATCTAATATACAAAGACCATTTTCTTCTCTAGCAGCGTACCAAGCACAAAGAATGTTCGGGTTTTGATCTAGGAAAATGGAAGAATCTCTTGGGTCGAGGAAGAAATTTCTTGTCTACACCCTGTGGTGTATTTTAAGCCCAAAGTGTCATTTCGATCCACTCTTTTATTTAAGCTGGGCCGGCTAAGGTCTGAGGGTCTCGTTACTAGTCTATTTGCATAAAATTGTAACCAAATGGGATGAATTGTAATTTGGAGAAAATGAAATTGAATGCAATAGAATAGATAACAAGTTGAGTATATCATTTTATTTTTCAAAATCTCAAAATAACTTACATTTGAATAACTATAAAATTATATGTAAATAACTTACATTATCTCTACTATATTTATATATAAATATAAATTTATTTAATATTTAAATATATATGCAGAATATGTGAATCCCCATTTTATCATATTTGTCATACCCTAAAACCCCTTATGGTGGACCAGAATATCCGAATGCTTGTTTCTTAAGTCACATCTAGCAGTGGCGAAGCCAGGAAATTTTACTAGTGGGGTCAAAATTATTACTAAGTTACAAAGAAGTTAGCGAGGGTTCGGGAGCAGCGCCCCCAAGCCAATTTTTTTAATACTTTATACTTTCAGGTATATATATAGGTAAAAATGGAGGTACACATCGGTGTAACTTTTAAAGTTACACGGTCTACGACGATCGTAGAGTAGTCACTCCACGATTTGTGAATTCACTCTACGATTGGGGACTACTCTACGATCGTAGAGTGAAATCACTCTACGATCGTAGAGTGAAATCACTCTACGATCGTAGACCGTGTACCTCCATATTCCCCATATATATATACTATATTACAATGAAAATATAATGAGTAATAATATATGGTATATATACACTATATTGACTCATAATAGACTTTTTTAATCACAACCTGTTCATAAGTAAGTAATTCATTTTTTATTTTTAAAATAATATAAATTAGATTATTATTTAGTTTAAAATATTATAGAGAGAGATACATATATTGAGAGGATATGAGTCATAAGTGGTTAAAATTTGATTGACAAAGTTATAAATTTTCAATTTGACCCCGTATAATAGAAAATTTATAAAATTTTAGTGGGGTCAATTTATATATAATACTTAAAATTTTTAAAATTTACCTTACATTATAAAACAATTTTTTTTCCAGTGGGTCGATTGACCCCACAAAGTATGCGTGGCTTAGCCACTGACATCTAGGATACAATAAACCCCAACTCTTTATAGCTGGGAAACCAAATTTAAAAGAGGATACAAATCCTAATATAAATATAAATAATCTGCTACTTTAATTAAAGGATATACATTAATTACAGTATAGTTTATCTCTAAATAACAATACATAACAAAAATTTCTTAATTCTCTTGTTCGGATCCTCTTCAAATTTACTTGTGCCTTCTGTCAATCTAATCATGAATTTCAGGTTCAAAATCATGGACCCAGAACTTAGCAAACAAATTTCATGGGGTCACTTGACTCGGCCGAGTCTGTGTTCTTTCTAAAGTGTATGTCGTATCATGACCATTCAGTTAAATCAATACAGATAGGGATGATCTCTTGTACTTTATTGATATCTGCGCCTTTACGTCTTCAGTATTCTGTTAGTGTTTAGTCTTTATCTTCCAACTCTACTATAAGATGCTTAAGATAAAGTTATGTTTTTTTCAGTTCTTTCAGCTTCTGGAGGGATTAAGGTGGACCACCCCAAGATGAGTAATGGTACATCTTCTTTAAGTTCTTGTTTCTTCTTGATTCTTATGCATGTATGTTCTTTCTAATAAAATTTAATAAATAAAAATTGTAACGACTTAATTCTTTGGTTTATCTTGCTGCTAACTTCAGATTTATCAATGCAGCATTAAGTTTCTGGTATTTGTTGCAGATGTTGTTGTACTTGTGGCTGTCGTTATACTAGTTGGCTTGTTTAGCATGCAACACTATGGGACAGATAAAGTTGGGTGGCTATTTGCGCCAATTGTACTGCTTTGGTTTCTTTTAATTGGAGGCATTGGCATATATAACATTTGCAAACATGACCACAGTGTTCTGAAGGCTTTCTCACCTATTTACATATTTCGGTATTTTAGGAGGGGAGGAAAAGCTGGTTGGACCTCCCTTGGTGGGATCATGCTCAGCATCACAGGTTTTCTCTTACTTATCATTTTCCTGTATAGTGTTCACGCTCATTTTAACATGGAATAAATAATGTAAAAGGATGGTGTGATATATACTCTGGTATTAGGTAAAGAAGGGTTGTGCTGATATTCTGGTTGCTGCTCACAATTGCAGGGACAGAGGCGCTTTTTGCTGACCTTGCCCACTTTCCAGTTTCAGCTGTACAGCTTGCTTTCACAGTAGTCGTGTTTCCTTGCCTTCTGTTAGCCTACTCTGGACAAGCAGCATATCTCATGAAAAACAACGAACATGTGGTTGATGCGTTTTATCGTTCTATTCCAGGTTAAGTCTTATCTTCATGTTGAACTTTCCAAATAAGAAAAATATTTTTGATGATCTTGAATATTTTAACAATAAACTAAGCAGGATAATAAGTTGAACTATCTGGTTAAAGTTTGATTACAAAACAATAAAATGTTGTAGAAATACTTTAATTAGTAAAAACGTATTGCAGCTGCATCTTCATCGACCGTAAGAGTGAAAAGTGGTAATTTATACTCCCTCTGCTCCACTTAAGGTTAAAGAATTCTATTTTTCAATTTATTTTGTTCCAAAAAAAGGAGTCCCATTTATTTTGATGATAGTATAAATGAGACAATTTCCACAAGTTTACCATCACAATTCCATTATCATGCCATCATTATTAAATTAAACACTCAATAAATTAGGGTAAACATGGAACAAAAGATATGCCTAGGATTTGGAAATTTTGCAAATGGGACTCTGTTTGTCGAGTGTAGGGGGTAAAATTATAACTATAAAACTCTTTTTTATGCCAAACTGACCAAAATGGGGAGTCAAAAGTTATGATATGTCTAATGGAGATAAATTCTTAATTATGCAGACAGTATGTACTGGCCAATGTTTATAATTGCTACTTTAGCTGCTATTGTTGCAAGTCAGGCCACCATATCGGCTACTTTCTCAATAATCAAGCAGGCCCTTGCACTTGGCTGTTTTCCTAGAGTCAAGGTTGTACATACCTCAAAGAAGTTTCTTGGACAGATTTATATTCCAGATATTAATTGGATCCTTATGCTTCTTTGCATTGCTGTGACTGCTGGATTCCGGAATCAAAGCCAAATTGGCAATGCCTATGGTGAGTGCATCATCTAGGAAATTTAGTCGGCTAATTTAGTTAATCTGCTTTTATATTAAAAATACAGGTTCTGGGAAAAGCATATTATTAGTAATTTGTGTAAACATGAGGCACTCTTTCTGGAATATCGTTCTACACGGGATATTTGTTAGTCAGCATTTATATTGAATCTCCTTTCCCTCGGCATTTACCAACTAGCTGATAAGCTAGGCATCTATAAGATATGATCTCTAGAGTTATTGGAACTAGGAATGAAGGATCAGAAGTCAAGTGAAGATTATTATAACATGAACACCTTGAATCCACCAATACTCCATTGTGATGAAGCTATCTGCTATCTTGATGCCTTCAAACATTGAGATATGCTTTTTAAATTTGGATCAACTAATTGTTATAATCTTATCAAAGAGGAGTTGGGTGTGGGAGGGAGAAACTTTTAGATGGAGTAGAGTTCGAATACTTGAACTTATGCGTGTTAAGATGTTGACTTATAACAAAAAATGATTACGAGATTTCTGGAGAACATATAGGAATTATTGATTGGAAGTAATTGTGAACTTTGATGTCCTGGAAAAATATATCCGAAAAAGCTTTACTAATTAGAGGATGAATAAGGAGAATTGAGATAGGTTTTAGGTTATAAAATGGGGAGCACTATTTCCACATGGTTCCTTCTCACATGAAGGTGGGACCCACTGTATGCTCATGTGAGAGGACCATGTGGAAATATCAAAAATACATGTGGAAATATCAGTTTTCTATAAAATTTGGTCAATATGTACACATATTAATCGGTTTTATCTGGTGATTCCTTTGAATCAGTTGAATAGGGATGCAACAAATGTTTAGCTTGTCCAAACTCGTTGGCTCGTCCATTTAAAACTCTCTTTCCATTAAATATGACTCCATGCTAAGCTTCTCCCAAAATTAAATGTAATTACATCCCTTCTTCTCTCAACAGGAACGGCAGTTGTTATCGTCATGCTGGCAACCACATTTCTCATGACCTTAATCATGTTATTAGTTTGGCGCTGCCACTGGATTCTTGTCCTCGTCTTCACATTCTTATCCCTGCTGGTTGAGTTAACCTACTTCTCTGCTGTACTTTTTAAAGTCGATCAGGGCGGTTGGGTTCCACTCGTGATATCAGCGGCCTTTCTTGTAATCATGTGGGTTTGGCATTATGGTACAGTGAAGCGTTACGAATTTGAGATGCACAGTAAAGTCTCAGTAGGATGGATCCTTGGCCTTGGTCCCAGTTTAGGACTGGTCCGTGTCCCCGGCATTGGACTTGTATACACAGAGCTAGCTAGTGGGGTGCCTCGCATTTTTTCACATTTCATCACAAACTTGCCAGCGATCCATTCTGTAGTCGTATTTGTCTGTGTGAAGTACCTCCCAGTATACACAGTCCCCGAAGACGAGCGATTTCTTGTAAAACGGATTGGACCCAAGAATTTTCACATGTTTCGCTGCGTTGCAAGATACGGATACAAGGACCTCCACAAGAAGGATGATGAGTTTGAAAGAAAGCTCTTTGATAACCTTTTTATGTTTGTTCGGCTAGAGTCTATGATGGAAGGATGTTCTGACTCGGATGAGTATAGCTTATACGGGCAGCAACCTCAACAGTCAAGAGACTTACTGTTGGGAGATAATGCCAACACAATTACTTCCACTATTGACTTCACAATTTTGTCGGTAGACTCGATTATGCCAGTTAAATCTCCGGTCCACGCTTACAACACGGGCTTGTCATCTGGGCAAGTGAGCAGTCAGACGGAGGTCAGTGAAATGGAGTTTCTTAGTGGCTGTAGAGATGCCGGGGTGGTGCACATACTTGGGAACACAGTGGTGAGAGCCAGGAGGGATGCTAGGATACACAAAAAAATAGCTATTGATTACATATATGCTTTTCTAAGAAAGATATGTAGGGAGAATAGTGTGATATTTAATGTTCCTCATGAGAGTCTTTTGAATGTAGGACAGATTTTCTATGTATGAAATTCTTTGATAGTGTTTATAAATGACAGCAATTTGTTTATAGGATTATAAATTATCATTATATTTTCTGAGGTCCTATATTTTGTTGGATCTTCAAGCATTTGCTAGCGAAAAGAAAAGCCAGAACATTCTGCAGCTTCCTGTGTTATGGCACCTTCCAACTTATTACAATTACATGTCCCTCTCTGGCTGTGTTTTGATTGCCACAAAAACTTATCTATCTCTCTGTCTAAAATTAGTATTAGTACCGAGTTAATTTGGTTGGTCGAGTTGATCTTTTTGCTGTGCCCCACTGAATTCTTAAGAAGTCAGGGGTCATATTTAAAAAAAAATATTAGAAGGGTGTTCAATGAAATTTCATGATTTAGACTTAAAAATCCAAAAGGTGTTTGGCAGCAGCTTATCGCAAAAAAAGCCTGTCTTTTCCTTTTCCTCTTGTATTCTCCCAATCAGAAAAAAAGCATGAAAATTTTGCAGAAACTAAGGGATTTGGGGTTTCAAATTCCAACTTGTTTAATTTCCAAACAGAAAAAAACAGGTTTCTATCTTTAAAAAACAAAAAACAACTTGTTTAATTTGTTCTGTTCTGGCTGAAAGAGAGAGTGGTTAGCATGAAGTGAACTTCATGATCAATACAGTGCTGACACGCAAGCAGATATATCAACCTCTCACATGTGTGTCAGCACTGTATTGAGCATGAAATGAACTTATTATGAAATTCACTTCATGCTAACCGGATTCGCCGAAAGAAGTTTAAAAAAAGGCCACAGAATTATTTAATTAAACATAGAATATAATAATCAACTCAATAGTATAAATAAGTGGAAATAATAATAATTAAATTAATGCATTGCAAAAAGTTCCATTGTATTCCTAATTGGAATTTAGTTCATCATACTTAAGAAAACTAGCATCATACAAGTACATATAAAGAAATAAATAAGGAGAATCTCCAAACTCAGCAACTCCAATCCCTGACTCTTCGTGTTCCGTGTTATTCAAAGCAATCTCCAATCAAGCTGCTTGCTCCCTTTGTAATTGAGGCGTGGTCACCATGACTTACAAACACAATGCAAATGCATGAAATCTAACATAAAATCAAGAGAATTAACAGTAATTTAAGTTGAATGATATCCGATTCGTATGTATGTTTGAGAAACTCACTCATATGAATTTAATCGGATGGTCTTTTTAACTTTACTTAAGTCTCTAATAATTTCCAAATACATTAATATAATTTTATGGACAATACATAAATTGATTAATTAACAATATATATTACACATGTTTAAAATTTATAATTATAATATTACATAAACTTTACATATTAATATTCAAACAGACTCGTTTTTTGTACATGTTCACATCAACCACAACAAACTTTATATTAATCCAGTAACTATTTTTTTCTATCTCTATTAATTTCAATTTTTTAAAGTAAACTTGGGAGGAAGAGAAATGAGATGTCAATTATTTACCCCAAAAAATATTAATTCACTTGTAAAAGGGATTCGTACAAAATGAAGAAACTCAACATTTAATTGGTCAAATTAAAGTATATTTTGAGTCTTTTTTATTACATATCACGATAAATGTTTATAAATAATAAATTTACAATTTATTTTTTAATCTTGCATGCTAATTTTTTTATGATTTTCCGTCTTGCTCCCATATGAATCATATGGAGGTGGAGGAAAACAAATTTTACCTACATCGAAAATATATGGGAGAGGACATAAAAACCAATATTTAGTTTTTTACTTACAAACAAACACCAATATTTAAAATAGTACAAAATATTGTATAATAATAAAAAAATGATATATATATATATATATATATATATATATATATATTGCGATTTTATATGTCGATTTTTGTATTGCGAGTTATGTGGATAAATTTTATTGATGATACTTTTACGATGTATTTGATACAGTAAATCAATTTTATAATCCCATCAAATTTCATGTATTGATATATGTCACAATTGTAACTCGATTGAAATCTTTCGTAATATATAGCATGACTCATAATAAAATATTTTACAACATACTCAGACATTTTTGGAACTTATTTATCGAGCAAAGAAGAACAAAAAAAATCCATATAAAATATACAATAGTATTGTATTAAAAAGTCAAAATGTATATCTAATTTTGAAATAGTAGTTGTTATTTATCTTATCATTATAACTCACAAACAAAACTCACATAAAAATATAAAGAGAAAGAATAATTATAGGGGACATTTTTTTCTTGACATTATAGCGACATTCTAAATACGTATAAGAAAGCAAGGTTATGCAATTTGTACAAATCTGTTTTTTATATATATCCAAATTACACCTAAAACACTGTTTTTACAAAAATTTCAGTTGGAATAAATATTATACATTTTTTGAGAGGTACTACAAAAAAAAATCAAAAAAAATAATGTCGCTAGAATGTCAATAAAAAAATGTCCTCCTAGAAGGACTCAGAGAGAAAACCAACTTTCCATAATGGTATAAATAAATTCACTTAAATGAGAATCGAAACATTATAACTCACAATCACGCTTCGAACCTAAGATCTAAAGGTCATAGAGTCTTAACCACTAGGCTAAGGCCTCATCATCAATTTTAATAAATAATTAATGCTATTAAAATCAATCTCACAAAAAAATAGGATTATAAAAAATATTTTTACCGTTAAAAATTTAAGAGAAGTTTCAACCATTAAAATTTTGATGAAAAATTAACATGCTCATCAAATGGTGAAAAACATATTAGATTACTTTAATTTTTGGTACAATTATTGTGGCGCCCCAAAATAGGTATCTGACACCCATTATGAAGTAAATCAAATACATGCAATACGAGAAAGCAAACTACAACTTCAATAATCTGATTGTCGTACAAAATCGATAACACACATCTGTGAGTTTAAATACAAATATTGTCTTACAGACGATATCCACACTCAAATAAGTTCTCGTTACAATTATTCAAACACTATTTTACGAAATAGTGAGGATTTGCTAAAACATCTTTCTAGAACCATCACTCCGTACCCCATTAGTTCTACTATGTTCTTACCTCCACGAGAAAATGGAACAAAAGGAAAAGGGTGAGCTCAACTAGCCGATAAAGAATATTATGACTACGATAATATCTGACAAATTATCGTTAGTCTTCAACAGGAAAAATCGATAAAATATAATAGCCAACAAGTTTTAGATCAATAGCTGCGTGTGAAAGCGACAATCCATTAGAAAGAGTCAGTAGAGAATGAGTTCTACTATCTTCTAAGATTTAAAAGTCCATCATCAATATTTTATCCCCTCATGCAACAATCGATATACATCTTTAATCAAATATTCATCTTTGCACCTGGGCAAAGATATTCATTTATATCACCCGGGTTGGTCATGTTCATCTTAACACACATTTCATCTTTTTGCACTACGGGCCAAAGATATTCATCGATTAATAATTTATCTTTGCACTACTGGTAGAAGATATTTAGTAATATCATCATTTAGGACTAAGGATGATGAAAAATATTTTAAAGAAAAGCGAATCCGATTGAAGCGGAAGGACAAATAGTAGGGATTAGTATAATGGTTTATCCAAGATCAATAATACTTCATAAATACAAATTTTGAAGCGGAATTCAAAAATAAAGATCAAAATATGGATCTGATCAAAGATAGTAACCATAATAGACATCTTGGACAAAAGAAGAAAATTTCATTTTAAATTGAATAGTCCGAGTATCGTGAATAGTAACCCCAGAGCACAAAAAGTTTCAAATTTGATAAAAATTCGGATCAATACTTGAGATAATGATATTGAAGAAATAATATCATATATGAAGAAAATAACATCCACTTACCTCAAAATATCAAGTCTTGCCGATCGGAATATCGGGTATAAAGGTGAAGGAAACTTTGCACGATGAATAGAAACTCACAAAGTATCTAAATACTCACAAAATACACTCGATAATCTAGAGAGAGAAAAAACTTATTTATGGTGTGATTTTTAATTCTAAATTAGCCCTCTATTTATAGAAAAATGTTAGTAGACTTGACCTGCAACCTGATGGCTTTACCTGCTACTATTTTCACCCACCACATTTGAAATAAATTCAGCACATTTCTTCACTAACCACAAGTGGGCCCCACTCAATTCTAGAATTTTCCACCAAAATTATTTATAAACACTAATTTACGAATCAGTCACCTCTTAAAATTCATAACAAATCATCATCGTTCATTTTAACGGTTCAAAATTTATGGACATATACTCAACTTATATATGTATAACATATCCAAAAATTACAACGATCCAGCGGTCGGATTAAAAATTATAACTCACACAATATATCTCAAAAAATCTTGATTTAATTTTTAATACCTTCATTAAAACAAAAAAATCGATAAAACACCTCAACATTAACTCCTTCATTTTTAACCACAATAAATATATCCAACATTTATATCCACATAAAATAAATATTTCCTTATCATATGAATCAATAATTAATTATTAACAAATAATATTACGAGAATCACATTTATGATGACGGTAGATTCTCGGGAAAGAGGGGCTTTTCAATAAAATTTATCCTTCTTGGCGGCGCAATTAGGTGACCAAACCTCTCCTTGACAAAACTTTCTAGACATTGCCAATAATGCTATCTAATAATATTATTCAAATAATATGAATTATTGATCGATAATGGGAAATATCATGCGATGACAATTATTGAAACAACAATAATATAAATATCAACGCAACAATTATTGAATCAATAAAATAAAATATTGAACAAGAACTCTTGTAACAATTATTGAGTAGTGCATTCTTACGTAAGAATCAATAATTCATCAATCTTGTGCATACTGTACGCCAGATATTCTTGTATTTTAACCACTTTGGGTATTCCAACAAATTGTTACTTGGAATAACAACTTCTGGTAATTATTTATAAAAACTCAAACTTGTCGTTTTTTTTCATCAGATAGTTATTACATTATGGGGCCCAATGAATGATTGCTGGCCAGTGCACGAATATTCCCCACAACAAGAATATTCCACGACCAAACGAATATTCCTCGACAACAATGATTATTTTATAACCACTTGCGTATTTTACAAAATTTGCACATTTCACCCATAACCGGAGAATTATATTAAATTAATACCTTATTATTCACAAATATAATTAGAGGAAATTCGATTTTATTTATAATAAGTTGGGGTCTTACAATTATACTATTCTATATACTCCATCCGTTCTAAAATTATATTTATATTTTGATTTTTTGAGTCAATTTGTGAAATTATAAAATTCAAAATTGATATGAAATTATTTAATTTTAATACAAACAAATATAACAATTATAAGCTAACTATAAAGTACTAATAATTATCATCTTTGTTGTTCCAAAATTTTATCAATTTTGAATTTTATAATTTCACGAATTGACTTTAAAAAATGAAAATGTATTTTTAAATTTGGAATGGAGATAGTAATAAATGTCTAATTTTAAAACGAATGTAAGTAGCAAATTAGTTGACCTGTGTTGATTTTAATTATACTGTCTACAATTATAAAAATATAATGTATCGAATGAAATTAGAAGAAAAATGTAATGGGGAGATCTAAGTCCATTTAACTAGATCAAAATAAAAATAAAAATTGAAGCACTAAAATTTAATTACAAATATGATGATAACAATTTGTTAATTTCAATAGGTTCAGGTACCAAACTTTCTAAACAAAACCTCCATCACAATTTACAAGATCTTTCTACCGATCATCCCAACTATAAAAGTAAAAAGATCTTTTATAGTAGGCAACCATTTACACTACACACACACACACATATATATATATATATATATATATATATATATATATATATATATATAATCGGTTGTTGGGGAACAACTCATTTTGATCGTACCATACTACTATGCAGGTCTTAAACAATTTTTTTATATTAGCATGCAAGTAGTAGCGGTTTACTAAATGAGTTGCTCCCCAACATCCGATCTATCATGGATGAAATCCCATATAATATATATATATATATATATATATTTTATGTAATTCTTAATAATGTTAAAAAAATAATTATATTATCAAAAATAATAAATATAGTTAAAAATTTAAAATAAAAATAAAAGTGTAGTTAAATTTATATTTATTGAAAATGTTATCTAACATTATTAATTGTCTTAAGTTAATGCACTAAGCTGCAAAATGTTTATATATATCTGATCCATTTCTTAGGCTCATTTCTTGTCACTGCTTTGAGGCTTAATCATCTGTTTTTTGTTTTTATAAAAAAAAACATAACTAATAAAAATGTTTAATAATTTTTGGAATTGATTTTTTTTTAAAAAAGTGTTTTGGTGTGATTTTAAGTATATATAACAAAAGCGATTGTTATGCGAGTGTATATATCTTGTTTTGTTATATATCAAATCAATCAAAATATCATTTTTTAAAAACTTTCAATTCAAAAATTATTATCATTTTTATTAATTATATTTAAAAAAAAAAAAAAAAAAATTTCAAAAAAATTTCAATAATAAGGAAGTGGCTAACATCATTATTATATATATATATATATATAGAAATTAATAATGAAGTGATGAGGAAAAAGCAAAAAAGGCTGCAACTTTAAAGAGAGTAATAAAAACAGTCCATGGAAATCCATCGAGCAAACTGATGATGATGATCAAACACACACAGTGTTTCACACACACCCTTTCTCTCTCCAAAACAGAGAATGAGGAGAGAGAAAGGGGGAAAATTGGGAAGTGTGAGAGAGAGAGAGAAGAAAGGGATGGAGACAGGCGTCCTTGGGGTGCCACGTGGGGAGATGGTATTGGATGAGGGCTTTTCTCTCTCTCTCTCTTCAGAACTACACAATATATACACAAAGCCCTGCTGCCATGTCAGTTTGTGTAACCCCAAAGTCCTATGACCCCGGCGAATCCGTATCTCATGTATACTCTCTAAAACTTTCTCTCTCTAAGGCAGACCCTTTGTTTCTCTCTCTATTTATTTCGTTTGTCTGCCCTCTTTCTATCTCTTTATAGAGCCCCGCAAGCCCTAATTCTGTATCTCTTCAGTCTATAGCAATCAGATGATGTGTGAATTTGGGGGTTTTTGTATGTGTTTGTTGTAATTTGATCCACTAGAAAGATTGGTATGCACATATCTCTATCTGGGTATTGTTGTTTTTTGTGTTTTTATGTTATTTGGTTGTTGATGTTTTGTGGGTGTTGAAATTTATGCAATTTGAGCTGATTCTTGTGTGTTTTTATGTTCATGGTGCTTGATTGTTCTGCATGTTGGGGCATTAGCTTCAACTTGTGCTAAAGGTTTGATCTTTTTGTGTAGTTTGGTCATGTAGGTGTTTGAAGTGGGTGGGGTGTTATTGCTGAAATAGGGGTGTTGAGGTTTAGTAGGAATTGAATGTGATTGACTTCCGTTAGTCCCACTGCTGCATTGATGTATCAATTTAGCAGTTCATCTGATGATTTTTTGGGGGTAGTGGTCAATTATGTTTATCAAATTGATTGAAATCTTCAGTGTCTGAGAAAATAGTTACGTTACTGACTTTGCATGCTTCGAAGGTTACCTTGACCCGGAAATTTGGGAATCCTGCAAGTGGATTCGAAAAAGGGGAACGATGTAATGGTTCCCAATCTTATATTTCTTACATGCGTATATTGAACTATGGCATAGTGATTGATATGACCTAAGTGGGTTTGATTCATTTAGCTGGGCATGCTAAACCGTAGAGTGAAATGTCAGTGTTATTTCGTGTCACATTTGATATTTTTTTGGTTATATATGGAGTGTTAGTTTGAAATACAAGTTATGTAATTTATTGTGTCCCAACTCCCAAGTAGCATATAACCTCTATTTGTTAGAAATGTTTAGCTCAACAACCTATGAAGGGTCCTAGTTCCTGTTTAGGCGGTTGGCTTGTTTTCCCATGTTTCACCAATTTAGTACCATTCAATTCATAGCAATATGATAATTCTCTAGCTGCAGGTATGTTATTTAATAGTGTTGTGGCTGGTCTTTAGTGAAATAATTCTTGCTCTTTTTGATTACCCGAGGATTTCTACCTTTACATTAATATATTACCTTTAATAGTCTTTCATCTGTATTTCACCTCTTAGTTCAAGTTTTGAGTCATTATGGTTATGCAGTTATCTTTAATAAGTTACTCTGCAGTACTACCTGTTCTTGGAAGCATTTGTTTAAATAATTTTGTTTTCGATGGTTTATGTTTCTATCTATGAAGCGTGAACCCAGTAACATTGTCCTACTGAATGAGTTCATTTTAGTGCTGTTCCTTGCATGAACGTTGCATACCTTGTCTTGGATATGTACTGAGTCTTACAACGTACATCTGGTATTCACATCATTAGAAGGTGCATCCAAAATTTCAGTCGGTCCATTTCTCCTTCTTTTCAATTGTATCAGTTTGTTGAGTTTTTTTGTTACGTTAAATGCATCTTTTCTGGTTCTCATCATTCGGCAGTAGTAGTTTATGGGATCCGTGGTCAGTCATGCATGCTACAAATTGAAAATTCCAGAGCATCATTTGCATAGACTTTATTTTTGTAGGTTAGTATCCATATAAATGTACATAATATGGTTTGGTGCTTTCCTTCTTGTTTGATTAAAAGTAAAGGGAACCATCGATCTGAGACTCAGGCTATTTATTGCGGTAGGTATATAATAAGGTCATTTTAAGTATGGAGCATTCGAATGGTGGATTCATTTACCATTTAAACTTAAATTGTGTTGCATAACTTTTTTGGAGCATAAAGTATATCAGGCATTTAGGAAGAAATGTTTTACTGCAGTTCTTTTACCCTTTTTCATTTTTAAACTGAGAAGCTGACTGCTGATATGATTCTGTGAGATCTCCTCATGTCTTGTGCTATTTTTCTGTTTCCATTTTCCACTTCCGTGGTTCAACAATAATTTTTCTTTCTATTCTTTATTATTTTGTAGGAACATAATGTGGAGGATTTGATGCCTAAAGGTATTCATTGACGTGCCAGGTTCTTCCTGGAACTGCATCTATAAATGAGTGTCTCAGGACAAATATGAAGGATAATGGCAAATTAAATAGTAAAATGATTAACAGAAACTGGGTGTTGAAGCGCAAACGGGGAAAGCTTCCACATGGCTCAGATACATCCAACGGCAAGAAAACCAATTCTGTACCTTCTGAATCCCCGGGAAATGCATCATCAATACATGAGCTTAAAAGTGAAATAACTTCTACTCGTTCCTCTCGCAAGAAGAAAGGAAATGATGGGGTGAGCTACTTGTTTATTCTCATTCCTTACTTTGTTTCCCCTTCTTTTACGAGAAACAAAAGAAAGGATAAATGGAGGAAGTGGGCGTATAAAAAGAGATTAAAAAGGAAAATTACAATGAGAACTACACATGAATTATGGACTGCTTCGGAAACCCCTTGTACTGGTGCCCTTCTTGGGCAAGAAAGAGACAATTTTATTTTAGCATTTTATTGTCAGCTTTTCTTGTCCTTATCTACGTAGCCCTTTTATATTACGTAATAATCGTTAGTTTGATTAGGAACTTTACTTTTCCACATTTTGTTAGCTATGTTATGCAGTAGTTTGGGAAATGTAACAAGTGACTGGAATGGATTGATAATTCTACGTATGTTGTTAATATTGACACTGTAGATTGTATTACAAACGGCTTATGATTTTTGGCTGCCATATTCTTTTGTCTTTACAGTACTTTTATGAATGTGTGGTCTGTGATCTTGGCGGAAACTTGCTTTGCTGTGATAGCTGTCCGCGAACCTATCATCTTCAATGCCTCGATCCTCCTCTTAAGGTATGTTCACTTTATTCTTAATATTAATGAAGATGTGCTTCTTATTGATTTAGTCTTTTGGTTATGTACACACACATGTATATGTACAAATATGTATATATGCTAATATTTTCTTTTAACTGTTGTGCGCATTTGTTTTGTAATCATTTCCTCCAGCGCATCCCAAATGGTAAGTGGCAATGTCCAACCTGCTGTCTGAAAAGTAATTCACATGATGACATAAACAATTCAGATCCCATCTCAAAGCGTGCAAGAACAAAGATTACCCTCGCTAAATCTGAAATTGGAATTAAAGCGGTTGGCACTGACAAAGTGGCTGAAACTTTTGGAAGCTCTACCCTTGGGAAGAAGCGATCATCGGGCAAAGGAAAATCTTCGTCATCTCACCGGGTTAAGTCCGTTGAAGAGAAGCAGGACTCCATCATAAATGTATTTTCAAGCGATGCGCCAAGTCGTCCATTCTGTGATGGTTCTGGAGAGGGTAGTTCATCGATTGTGAAGGTTGATAATGAGAAGAAACCTGAGTTGTCTCTAAAGGTCACGCCTAAAGAGACTAAGTCGATCTCTCTAGCTGAGGGAATCCTGTCTCAATCTAGTATTGTGGATTCTGAAAGGAATGAAGAAATTTCTGAGAGGAACTTTGGCTTGTCCCGCAGTAGTGGATCTCCAACAAAAAAACTTGTTCCTGTTCTTGATGCTGCCACTCGGAAAGCCAGAAAGAGAAAGATTAAATTTTATGTGGGTGATGATCAAAAGAAGCTAAGGACCGATAAGAATAAATGTGCTGCCGACACTTCTAAAAAATGTGGGTCTAAAGTAAATTCTGCCAGTCCTCAAACTAGTAAATCTCACCGCAAGCACAAGGAAGTTAAGCATGGGGCTTCCCCATCTCTGTTGAAAAGCAATACTGGGACGGAAATGGATATCCCTTTGAAAGATGAGGTGTAAATTCCTTCTTAGGTTCACCTGTATATTTTTTTTGTTCTCCTACGTGCTTATTCAAGTTTAAATACTTCTGCATAAAGCCTCTTTTCATATTTCGATAACAAAATTTACTTAGCCTATGGTTTTGTGTTCCTTTGCACTCTATGAGACCCATGTTGCAAATTTCTTTGCAAATTCTAGAGAGAATATTTAATTTTCTCTTATTAATTATCAAAATTATATAATTTACTCTTATTATTCTTCAGGGCCAAGTCCTTTAATGCCAAACTCAATATATGTGATAAAGCACGAAGATGTGCACATACAGTTGCTAACTTGAGCTTTATATACTTGGATTCAACTTGACCCTATGCCACATAACCACACGTGTGAATTTGTTGACTATAATTTGATTTTATTAACTTCTACTTATTAATAATAAGAAGTGTATTCCTAAATAAAGTTTGGTCGTAGTCGGCGTTTGAGGAGTTTCAAATGTATCTAGTGTCGAAATTTTCTATATGTGTAGCAGTCAAGTGTCTTGGATTATATCGAGTAAATACATGAGAAGTATGTTCAGCTGTCCGATTTATAAAATAAAAAAATAGTGGTCCAACGTCTCGGATGGCCTTGAGTAGATACTTGAGAGGTAGTAATTTGGCACAATACAATCCTATGACCTGTCTTCTAAATGATATTGTGATGGTAAAAAAATGTACAGTGTGATAGTTGATAATCTTGAAGTTTTTATCTCATGAATATTATCAATATATAGGCTTTATATTGCAAAACTTTAATTCATGGCTTACTTATATATAAAAAAAAACTTTAATTCAGTGCTTTGGTTGCATCTGCATAGTGCTGCATGATCCTTTTCTTTATTTGAGCTCCTTTCTGCCTCCTCCTTTTTTCCCGGTTTCCCTCTCTCCTGAATAGTGAATGTTGTGTTGGATTTTAAATCTTGTTCATATCATGTTTTTGGCTTGATGATTGATTGACAGCTTGATTTCTCATCCTTCCTGTCAATTTCTAATAAGATCCACTAGTTTGTTCAATAGTTTAGATATTCAATGTTGTAGCTTAAATTTACATTCTCACTCTTTTGCTCTGTTTCTTATCATTTCATTTCCATAGAAACTTAAAATTATACTTTCTTTAATATATTTTTCTAAAAGGCACTAGGCGGGCGGGTGGGCCTAGCGCCTAGGGGGCTTAGGCGAAATTTTTTACTTTAAGCTAATTTTAATAATTTTACATTTATCCAAATAAAACAATAATATAAAGCAAAACAATCTATAATAAAGGCCTTTGCTTAAAGTTCAAACACATATCCATATTACTAATGTCAAAGTTCAAATTCAAACATGCAATTGTTCAAAGTTTAAAAATATTTTAACGTATTAGTTTTATTCATAAACAAGATTGCTATTAAATAATAAAATTTAAAATTTTAAGAATTTAATTCAATATTAAAACTTAAGAAACTAAACATAAATTTAAGAATTATATTGAATTAAACTAAATATTACAAATGTATAATCATTTATATAATTTGAAGTTGGTACAAGTTCAAAAAATTACAAATATAATAAAAATATTCATTTTGACTTCACTTCTTGTTGTGATTTGATATGCTACAACCTGAATTATGAATATGGTAAATCATTAGAAAAATAAATATATCAAGATCTGGTTTGGGTCGTTACTAGAATAAAAAAAAACTCTCCGCCTAGACTCCGCCTAATTTTTTGAAGGGATTTTTTTTGCATCCTTGGGCCTAGGCTGAGGCTGAGGACGGGAGGCCTAGCGCCCGAGAGGCCTAGAGACCTAGGCGGGAATTTTTAGAACACTGAGGAAAAGGGAAAATTTGGTCGTCCAAGTCAAATTTAATGGTGCTTAGAGATTATAATATTATTTCATTTTACTCTTAAGTTAGCGCCGAATATTAAAAAAAATTCTGAACTACAATTATTTATGATTGAGTTTATGCTGAAAATATGAGAAATATGTACACTTAATGAAGGGAATGTAAACTTCAAATACACTTAACATCTATTATTTTTAATTTTTATATTTCGGAAAGCAACAACAATCATTATGAGGAGACTATTCATTCCTGATTCATATACTTTTTAAGTAAAAAGTTAATTCTATTTCTCTATACTAAATATAGCTCATTTATACCATGTAGAAAGAGAATTCCGGTTTACCAAGTTTTCCACATTTCTGATTATACCCTTGCAACTTAGTTTCAAGAGAAAATGCCCTTACTAGTCAAGTGGTAGGTAGGGCAGCGCTATTCGATGAAGAAAACAAACTTTAGGAAAGTGGTAGGGTGGTTTAGCTGATTAGAGCAAAGAAAGAGGTGAAGGAACAAGAGGTTGTCCTCTCCCGGACCAGTAGTTCCACAATTACTACATTTCCAGTTCATCTGGAAATACTAACCTTGATTATACAAGGTGATGGACTTATCAGTAAAATAAAAAATAAAAGGTCACTTTAAGAATAAAAAGATACAAAAACAGAAGAAGTCACTTGTATCGTTTTTCTTTTTTTGGTAGTATAACATGTCCTTATAGTCTCTCTTCCTCTCTTTCGTGATTTATCTTTAGTAAAATCTTGTTCTGGCCTTATATCCTACTTTTGAAATATAAGTAATCGTAGTTGCAAGTTCAACTCTACTTGAAGCTTAATGATTTTATTTCTTATTGGTTTATTTTTCACCCTATAAATCACAAAATTTTTATGCATAGGTTGTGTTAAACTGTGGGTTGGAATTATTTATGGATTGTTCCAAATCCCAATGCTCACTATACTTTTCCCCCCTTTTTGCTCTTAGCATTATTTTATCTTTTCCCCCAGAACTTGGCTTTATACAATATCTTTGATATCTCTTCATTTAGGGACCTCAATTAACTGTTTGATTAAGATGATTTTTTTACACTGCATGTGAAAGAACATATACATGCACATGCACAGGGTACTTGGGCTACCTCACATGCCAAATTTGTTGTCTGGGACTGATTATATAACGAGTTTGTATTATGAGTGATTTCCCTGCATTGTTAAGAATATATGGCTTTTCTGCATAATAGCACCAAAAACCTTACGCACTGGAGAGAAATTCTTAGTCACTTCCTTGCTTGAAAAAATTATTGATAAAATTGTTAGTTATTGTGTAGAAGTGAAAAATATGCATATGCAAAGAAATATTTAAATCCGTAGAGCATAATATTTAGGACTAAAATATCAATTGACCTTGATCTCATGATCAGTAGCAGCAATAACTTGTGCAAAAACACAACTCATTAGTAATTTTCATACTGAGGAGCCTTTTATACAATGCTTTTATTTACTTTTAGAAAAATTAAAATTTTCTTTTTAACGATTAAGGTCTGCATAATGCATACTTTCCAAATATATCTTTTTAGAACTTGAACAGATAAGTCTAGTGTCCATAATGTTCTGAACAGAGGAGGGACCTAGGGATCAAATGGAAGAGGCAAGACTACCAACAAATGTTGCTCAGTGTGAAGGGGTGCATGCTGGTAATAGTTGTAAACTTGTAATAGAAGTATAGAACTGAAAGAAATTTCATTAAGAGGGTATCCAATAATTAATTAGTCTCCTATAACGGAATGGAAACTCTAGGAGCTAATAATGGATATAAAATCCACAGACGTGACGGTCAGTGTTGCATTTCTCATAACAATTTTTCTTGGCCAAGGTAGCAACCTTTATATTTTCTGATTCTAGGGATCAAAAGTCATCCTTAGTTTTCCCCTAGGACTGTATGTCGTTTTACTATATATATTATCTTCATGGTCCTCAAAAGGATGGTTAATCCACGGAACCTGTTGGATAAGTTTCTTTCCACAAATCATGGAGTCCCTGTATCCATTTCTTCTGCGCTTGTTCTTGTGGTTGTTTCTATTGCTATTGTAAGTGTTTATTATACTCACAAGAGTTGTCTTTCATGCAGATGGTCTCTGAGGAAGCAGGACATAAATCGCATAAATCACACGCAACAGGAAAAAATGTAGTTGAAGTATTGAAATGTGAAGGTCATGTTCCTAGTGATGCTCCACAGGTAATTGAATAGTTAGGATGGTTTTGTGCATATGCCTATCTTGTTATCTGTTAGCCATATAAGCATGTTATGTATGAATTCTGGATTATTATTATTATTTTGTTGTTACTGTTTTTTTTTTCCTACCCCTCATTGGGTAGCAGTGTGCTATTTTACTTCTATTTTTTCATATGATTGTATATTGCAGGTTGATAGGGTTTTGGGATGTCGAGTGCGAGCTACTGATATGAACTCTTCGAATCACATGACTGTGGCAGACACAAATGACCGGCCTCTAAAGGATTCTGTGTTTTCAGACAATGTAAATAGAATTTCCGAGGAAAATCCAAGCTGTGGTGCTACTTCAGATGGTGGAGCTGCTGAAAATATCACCACACAGGATGTTTTGAGCAATACTGGTGTGGAAAAATGCATTAAAAATGATTTGGGAGTGAACAAGATAAATGTATATAGAAGATCAGTGATTAAAGAATGTAGGGAAGGAAAGGGTATGGACTCATCGAGGAGTGACGTAAAGTTTTCTAATTCTACTGCAATAAATGGTAAAAACGAAGGCATTTACACTGCGAGTACAGAAGATATGGCAGAAACTGCTGGAGAGATATCGATGGGAGATACCACTGATTTTAGTTCCAACAGTCATGATAATAATGAAGATTCAAAAAAGTGTGAGATGTCTATCTCTCATAAACCTGCAGTCGCAAAGAAGATTGATATGGAAACAAGAACTAATTGTACTCGTGAAAAGAGAAGGATTGATTCCATCTTACCTGAATCTGTATCCTCCAATGGAGCAACTGTCTCATATGAATTTTTAGTCAAGTGGGTTGGGAAATCGCATCTTCAAAACAGTTGGATTTCAGAATCCCAGCTAAAAGTTCTCGCTAGGAGAAAACTAGACAACTACACAGCGAAATATGGAAGGGCAGTGATAGATATCTGTGACGAACGGTGGAAGCGGCCTCAGCGGGTGATTGCTCTTCATTCCTCCACAGATGGTTCAAGTGAAGTTTTTGTAAAATGGACTGCTCTTCCTTATGATGAATGCACTTGGGAGAGACTTGATGAACCTGTTATTGGAAAATCACCCCATCTAATTGATTTATTTAATCAGTTTGAACGACAAGCAGTGGAAAAAGATTCTACTAAGGATGATACCCTTAGAGGAAAGGGTGAACTTCAACATGAGATACTACCTCTCACTGAGCAGCCTAAAGAGCTTGTAGGAGGTGCACTATTCCCACATCAGCTAGAAGCACTGAACTGGCTCCGTAAGTGCTGGTATAAATGCAGGAATGTGATACTTGCTGACGAGATGGGACTTGGGAAAACGGTATCGGCCGCTGCTTTTCTGTCATCATTATACTTTGAGTTCAAAGCTAGACATCCTTGTTTGGTTTTGGTTCCTCTTTCAACAATGCCAAACTGGATGGCGGAGTTTACATTATGGGCTCCTGACCTGAATGTTGTGGAGTACCATGGTTCTGCAAAAGCAAGAGCCATGATACGCCAATATGAATGGCATGCCAGTGATCTAAGCGGGTTGAGTAAGAAAACTGCTTCTTATAAATTCAATGTTCTTTTGACTACTTATGAGATGGTCCTTGTTGATGCCTCTCATCTACGTGGAGTTCCATGGGAAGTTCTTGTGGTTGATGAGGGGCACCGTTTGAAGAACTCAAGTAGTAAACTTTTCAGCTTGCTCAATACCTTTTCTTTCCAACATCGTGTACTTTTGACCGGTACTCCTCTCCAGAATAACATAGGCGAGATGTACAACTTACTAAATTTCTTGCAGCCAGCTTCGTTCCCTTCTCTATCCTCATTTGAAGAGAAGTTTAATGATCTGACAACTGCAGAAAAAGTGGAGGAGCTGAAGAAACTTGTTGCTCCTCATATGCTTCGGAGACTTAAAAAAGATGCCATGCAGAATATACCCCCCAAGACTGAACGAATGGTTCCGGTTGAGTTGTCATCCATTCAAGCTGAATATTACCGTGCTATGTTAACCAAGAACTATCAGATCTTGCGCAACATAGGAAAAGGGGTTGCTCAGCAATCAATGCTAAATATTGTGATGCAGTTGAGAAAGGTTTGCAACCATCCATATCTCATCCAGGGCACTGAGCCTGAATCAGGATCAGTAGAATTCCTTCACGAAATGCGTATAAAAGCTTCAGCAAAGTTGACTTTGTTGCATTCAATGCTTAAGATGTTACATAAGGATGGCCATAGAGTCCTTATATTTTCCCAGATGACAAAGCTTCTTGATATCCTTGAGGATTATTTGAACATTGAATTTGGTCCCAGAACATTTGAGAGAGTGGATGGTTCTGTTTCTGTATCTGATCGCCAAGCAGCAATTACTCGTTTTAACCAAGACAAAAGTCGGTTTGTCTTCCTATTGTCGACACGCTCTTGTGGGCTTGGGATCAATTTGGCAACTGCTGACACTGTCATAATCTATGATTCTGACTTCAATCCACATGCAGATATCCAAGCAATGAATCGAGCGCATCGAATTGGGCAATCAAAGAGGCTTTTGGTGTATAGGCTTGTTGTTCGTGCTAGTGTTGAAGAACGCATCTTGCAGCTTGCAAAGAGGAAACTGATGCTTGATCAGCTCTTTGTGAACAAGTCTGGATCTCAAAAGGAGGTGGAAGATATCCTACGATGGGGAACTGAGGAACTTTTTAATGATTCTTCAAGCATAGGTGGTAAAGATACTGGTGAAAACCATGGCAATAAAGATGAAGCAGTTGCAGATATAGAACCTAACCGCAGGAGGAGAACTGGTGGTCTGGGGGATGTATACAAGGATAAATGTACGGATGGCAGCAGTAGGGTTGTCTGGGATGAAAATGCTATTCAGAAGTTGCTAGACCGTTCAAACCTCCAATCTAATTCACCCGATAATGTTGAAGGGGATTCAGAGAATGATATGCTTGGTTCGGTAAAGGTATAGCCTCTCTCATCCCTGTGTACATGCAATCCTGCACATATAATTACGAATTTTTCTTTCTTTTTTATTTTATTTCTTCACTTATTTCATTCAAAACTTTATTTGATGCCTTTGTAATAGCAAACTTTTTTTTACCATTTCTTTTAGACATTTTTTGGAATACTGTATCATTATTTGTTATTACATTTTCCAGCATATTAAAATGATTAACTTGCTTTATTTACTGATTGTCACATCCTTGACTCCTATAAGGGTTAATAGCATTCAGTCAATATATATACATATATTTGTGACTCACATGCTCACAACCAATATGTAATTACCAGCCAATATACATCACCATTTGCTGTAAAATATAAGAATCATCTGGAGTTTGCCAATGACAAAGTCTATCTCCACATTGATTTGCAACTTTTATTCTAGATCATCTAGGTTGATGAAGAGATATGACAAAGTGTAAATATATATAGGCATTTTAAATTATAAGGTTTTCTTTTAATACTTTTTTTCCGTTTTATTGTTTTTTGATATATAATAACTATGGCAAGCATGTTTTACTGAATATGCTTTAGCTTCAAATGGGGATTTCTAAGGACTAGTGATGCGGTACGGAAGAAGAATTTCAATAAGTTTGTTATTAATTTTGTATTGTTATTTAGAGATAAATGTGTTATTAATGAAATTATTTAGTAGGATATTATAGTAATAGCTTTTTATTAGGAGAGTTTTAATTGTAGTAGTAGATTTCAATTAGGAGTGTTTATTATAGTAGTAGATTTTAGTTAGGAGATTGTTTCCTTTTCTAAATTAGGGTTTTTACTTGGTCCCCAAGTATTGAGTTTTGTATTTAAACATTGTAATACTTCATTATTTTGGGGAGATTAATTTGAATATATTGATTTGAGATTAAAGTTGTGTGCTTTTGCGTGTTTCTTTACCGATTCTCTGCGGACATAGATACTCTTATTTCTTCTTCCTACCATGTCCTACATCATAATGGTATCAGAGCCAAAATTCCTATTATCGTTTGATTTCACTCGATTCCTTCCTACCCTATTTTTTCGGCCTCCATCAAATTGTAAAAGCTCATTCTATCAGAATAAACAACAATTTTCCGAGACGAAAGCACGATTTGCGGCGAGAATCGTTGTCGTAGTCTCAATTCAAAAAAAAATTCATAATGTCTTCTGCCAAATTACAATTTGGTACCCTTGAGTTTTTGAAAATTTCAAAGCAGCCCCTTAAGTTTATGAAATTTTCAATTCCGCCCCCAAAGTTTTTAAAACTTTCAAATCAACCCTAAAGTTTTTGAAATATTCAATTTAGCCCCCACAATTTTTGAATTTTCAATTTAACCCCCAAAGTTTTTTAAATTTTCAATTTAGCCCCTCTACATATATACAATGTCTTCCAGGTTTAGCAATTCAGACTTTCTTTGGCTAAGATAAAGTAACTTAAGAATCGAACTTTGGTCATATGCGAGCAATAAATAACTTGAATGGTCTTGTGTCCCACATAGTACCGAGTATTGGAAATTATGTGATGAACTTGCACTTTTTGAAACAAGTCTTGCAAATTTAAAGACACATTATGAGTACATACACACATGCTTTGTTCGTCCATATTTTGTTCAAGCACAAAAAAATGTTCATCCTAATCATGTTTGTTCAACTAAAGCGAAGCGTTCACAAGAGAAGTCCTACAAAGTAAATTCTTAACAATTGATGACCGCCTCACAATACTTAAACGTTTTAATAACCAATATGAAATTGGTGAGTATAAAGAAAAGCAAGTACTCTCACACATTGATGCTTGTGAGAAACATGAAGCGGATGTTAAGTGTGTTGAACAACTTTCAGAGATGGTTTGTAGTGAGGAAATTGAAGTTAAGTTTGACCCCAAATGCGAAAACATCAAGGAAGATAAAGTTCAGGTCAACCATGTTGATTTTCTCTTTCCGATTGATCTAGTCCCAAGCTACTTCAAATTTCTATATTATGTCATTGTTATTCCTGAAAATTGTGCTAATGACATTAAAACATCGGATGCGAATGTTTTGTTGGAAGAAGACATATCTCGTGGTTTATTATTTCTCGATATTTCAAAACTCGAGGACGAGTTTTTTAAAAAGCGAGGAGAATGATGCTTGATACGGAAGAAGAAATTTAATAAGTTTATTATTAATTTGTATTGTTATTTAGAGATAAATGTGTTATTAATGAAATTATTTAGTAGGATATTATAGTAATAACTTTTCATTAGGAGAGTTTTAATTGTAGTAGTAGATTTCAATTAGGAGAGTTTATTATAGTAGTAGATTTTGTTAGGGGATTGTTTCCTTTTTAAATTTTACTTAGTTCCCAAGTATTGAGTTTTGTATTTAAGCATTGTAATACTTCATTATTTTGGGGAGATTAATTTGAATATATTGATTTGAGATTAAAGTTGTGTGCTTTTGTGTGTTTCTTTACCGACTCTTATTCCTTCTTCCTACTCTTATTCCTTCTTCAACTAGCTACTTCAAGGATTCATGAGTGGGGGGTTACCCTTGATTAAAGTCTTTTTACTCTTTTTCACTTCGTGTCCTTTCATGTTCTTTTTTGTTCTTCGATAAGAAAAAGTTTTTTTTTTTTCCTAAAAAGAAGCGGATGAAATGCCAAAAGGGGGAGTCAGCCATGTACACTATGTAAAGGAACCACGATAATAAAAAGAACCTCCTAGGTCATCAAAACAAACACAGCCCCGCTTAACCCAAAACCTCTATACAATTTTCCAAGGGCACCCAAAAGGTAGCCACACTATGACCCCCATCACAAAAACCTCCAAGAAATCATTAAAAGAGGCTGTATAGTCATTTGGCAACAAAAGAGAAAAAAGAAAAATATGAGACAGAATAAAAAAATAGGATGTAAACAATTGATCTCTCTTTATCTTCAAAGCATTTACTTTTTGTTGTCCTTCTATGTTCCTCTGTTCTTTCTTATAAACTTTATTATCAACTTCTTTTATCCCAAAGTAGTTTAAGTAGGCTAGAAATGGATCCCATATGAAAGCGTAAAAGTAGAAAGATAAGAAGACAAAAATATAAAACAGATAAAATTAAGAAAGAATATAATAAAAATAAATAAAATATAATAAAACGATAAATTATTTCTAATTAAGTTTATTGTTTTATCAAAAATGAAATTTCTCATTGACTTTTGTTGATTATATTTTTAGAACAGTCAATGGTTAAAATTTTTGCTCATTGTTTCTTGTATGTGGAAAGTTTCATTTTACATATTCAACGAGGCATCTCTTCTGCTTTAGGTTCCAGGCTTTAGGGGTCCTCTGTTTCTGTTGTATTTGTGGTAGAGCTAATATTGCTTGTTA
The DNA here is from genome assembly GCA_020205605.1 of Panax ginseng. Classification (NCBI taxonomy): domain Eukaryota; kingdom Viridiplantae; phylum Streptophyta; class Magnoliopsida; order Apiales; family Araliaceae; genus Panax; species Panax ginseng. Next base: position 85,611,930 of record CM035150.1, on the reverse strand, counting down.
CTTTTGTAATCATTATGAATCTATTTAACATCCTGTTATATTTCCTTTTGTTTAATGTTTTCTCATATTTCCATTAGTTGCTGGAGTGGAATGATGAACCAGCAGAAGAGCAAGAGGGAAGTGAATCACTTCTTGTGGCGACTGATGATACTTGTGTGCAACATTCAGAAAAGAAAGAAGATAAAGTGGTGGCTGTTACTGAAGAGAATGAATGGGATAGGCTTCTGCGAGTGAGGTGAGGAGTTGGTTCTTCTGGTCTCACTTATGTAATTTCATTGCTTTAGGTATATCGTGGGCACTTGAAATATGTCTTATTTTGTTGGGGGAATAATGAAGCAATGTAGTGCCCTGATTTCGACGGTTGTTTCAATGTGCCGTGCCGCGTCTTTCCCCAGAAACATGTCAGTGTTTAACACAACAAAATGCTAAAATGGCACTTATGTATATGTTCCGCTGCAATTAGCTCTTGGATACAATAAATTGTCTGCAATATTAGACAATGTAAAAAGCAGACTTTTGTAAAGTAGCTCCTAACTTCTTCCAAAGATACGGTCTGAGGAGAGTTTATTTACCTTCAAATAGATGGATAAAGTAATAGTTCAATATAGTTGTGCTCATGGGAGCATAAACCTAATCAGCGGTGCCTTAAATCTTCAAAATCTTGCGATGGAGGAGCCGGAGATTTAAACAATGTGCATTAGAGGTCCATCATCAGTCTACTTGTTTGACCTTGTTTCTATCCAGTTTCTCTTTGGTTAGAGTGAACACAGCCTGATTGCTAGCAAGCAAAATGCAGAAGCTTGCAACTATATGATTGGTTTGTGTGGACATGTCAACCACCTGTGAATTTGTAAGAAAACAGAGATGTCAAAATAGTGGAAGATTTTCCCAAGAATGTGGTAGAAGCATAATGTTGTGATGTGCCTCTTCCCTATTAAACATACCAAAGTCTGCAAATTATATGCATATATTTGTTTCAAGATATAATATTACTTATCCAAAAATAAATAAATTATATATTGAAGATATAAAAAGAATTTACGATTATAGTGCATATATATGAATATTTCGTAGTTACATTTGTTAGTGGAGAGAACTTGTAGCCAATGGAGTAATTATCAATTACAAATGTTTTTCTAATATTGTGTTTTAATTTGTTTATTGGATTGTAGATGGGAAAAATATCAAAATGAGGAGGAAGCAGCTCTTGGTAGAGGAAAACGATTAAGGAAAGCTGTTTCTTATAGGGAAGCATATGCTCCACAACCTACTGAGTCATTAAGTGAGGTACTGTTATTTGCATTCAAGATGTAACCTAATTAATCTTGTAGCCGGTAGGGGTATGTTGCTTTTGTATTTCTGCGTTTCATTTTTATAATATATGTTTAAAATTCCTAAAATCCTGCTTTGCAACTTATTCTTATTCAGAGAAGAAGCATTCGCGTATGTTGATTTTGATCAAGTATAGATATAGCCTTTTCTTTTTTGCTTATAAAGAAAGGAAAAAGAAAAGAAAAAAAAATACCCTTCTTTTTCTTTTAAAAGAAAGAAGATATAGCTTCTTATTTTCTTCATGGTGGCGGGGTTTTTTTAGCTGATAATTTGTTGCTAACTGGAGAAATAAGAAGAGTATGAGACTTGCATGGAATGCAAGTACTAATAAAAGAAATATGCATGCCCCTTCTTTTTGCTGCTTTGTTTGGCTTCACTGGGTCGTGCCTTGTTCAGTGAAGGCTGCTTGGAAAGGTCCTCAATCTAGTGTGTGGACCGTCTGGAGGGAGAGGAATAGGACAGTTTCCAAAAAGGTGGAGCTGCCGGCTATCCCAATTTGATACAACCTTTTGAGCGTTTTTAGTTTTGGCTGGAGGCTGCTTACAGGGCTCAGCTATATTGCTTATAGCGTTTTTTGGGTGATTTTTCTCTGGAGAACTGATTGTTTCTCCATCCTTTTTTTTGTGTGCTTTTATGATGAGCATTTTGGGGACATTTTATGATGGGGGATTTTGGGGACATTTGGTATTATGGATTATCAGTGGGAATAATATTCCAAGTTTGCAGAGATCTGGAAATGGTAACGGTGGTTGGACCCTTTGCCATTGTTGCATTTTTTATAAGCTCTTTTTGGGATTTAGACGGAGCGGATTGCAGGGGATTTTAAAGATTAACATCTTCTTTTCTAGTTTCTAAGGGATAGAGTTTTTTCCTCGTACCTATGAAAACAAGACAAAACAAGTCATTGGTATTATGTTTTTTGGCTTCTTGTTCATTCTCTTTGGAGCATGAGGATTTTGTCCTCTCCTTTTAAATTTCTTTTCTCTTTTCTATTAAATTCTTTTTTGAATCTGTTAGTGGGGACTGCATTATATGCTTGTTATAGTGATAATTTATTATTTATGTAAGCAGAGTGGTGCTGATGAGGAGCCAGAGCGTGAATATTCACCGGCAGGTCGAGCTCTTAAAGAAAAGTTGTGAGTTTCAACTCCTTTAAAAGATTTTAGTTAAGATTTTATTTGAATGTATACCTTTACTCATAAAACAGAATATTCCCGTTTGACTGATATCTAATTCTTTTGAACTGTCTGACATTAGTAATTCATGAACAACTTAGTTGAAACTGAATTAGACTGGATGCACTTATGAAAGAATCAAGGGAATTGATATTTTTATTTTTCACATAATTCCTCTCACGTGAATATTGAGTAGGTCCCACTTTCATGTGAGAGACAAAAATATGATATTTCCTTGTGAAATTATCAATTTCCAAGAATCAAATTTGACTTTTTTAGTCTATGGTAGATGCTATAGTCTAATATGTAACTCTTGTGACAGTGCGAAGCTTCGGTCCAGACAAAAAGAACGTTTGGCTCAGAGAAATGCAATTGGTGCACCTGTTCCAGTTATGGGATTACCTGGACTTGAACCCCCATTGCTCCCTACTTCCAGTGTTCGAGATAGTAATCCAACGATCAGATCTGATCAGCCTAGTGGCGAGGAGTCGTCAGCAATTGACTTGGAAGATAACAGACATTGTCAAAATTTGGAGGCACCAAAGACCAAGTCTGATTTGGATCCGAGGCTGAGCAAGTTATCAAAACATAAAATGAGAAGTCATCTGGATTTTCCCGTAAAACCTTTTGGTCGTCATTCTCTCGAGATTGTCTTACCAGGTCACCATTTACAGGGAACTGGCTTTACAAATTCAATGTCGACCAACTTGTTGCCTGTTCTGGGTCTTTGTGCTCCCAATGCCAACCAGATGGAGTTGTCAGAGAAAAACATTCCAAAGTCTCACAGCAGACATAACAGGAAAGGAAGTAGACCAGGGTTCCCATTTGAAATAGCCCCTCTACGTGGGACCCCAAATGAGACAGATGTTAAACCACATGAGCCTTTCTCAGACAAGTTTAAACTACCATCTGCCTCATTAGAAGCTTTGCACCGTGGGCCAAAAAATAGCGTACCTGATAATTATCTTCCGGTTAGGCTGAATTTTCTCCTACTCTCTATCTCATCCTCCCCCTCCCCCTCCCCCTCCTTGCTCTTTGTGCATGTGCACATGCTTTATAGCATATCTTTAACTTGTGCATCTGTGATGTCTTATTTTATTTGCAGCATTCTTTTCCTTTCCCAAGAGGAAAAGGTTCTGATCATTTAGAAACTTATAGACCAAGTTTCTCAGAACTTCATGAAAAGCTGGCATTGAAATTGCTCCCCAAATTCCAAGAAACTTCTGGGCCAAGTTTCTCAGAATTTCATGAAACAAGGGCACTGAAATTGCTCCCCAAAACCCGATATTCGGCTACAAATGTACCAAATCCGCACCCTGACTTGTCCCCCAGCTTATCATTGGGGACCAGAGCTGGGGATGTAAATGATTCTGTACAAGACCTGCCCACAATGCCATTGTTGCCAAATTTGAGGTTTCCGCGTGACGATAAACCAAGATATGATCAGCAAGAGATTGAGATGCCTCCTGTGTTGGGTTTAGGTCAGATGCCACAAACTTATTCATCATTTCCTGAAAACCACAGGAAGGTTCTTGAGAACATAATGATGAGAACTGGCACAGGACCTAGCAACTTTCTTAAAAGGAAATCTATAAAAGATATATGGTCTGAAGATGAACTCGATTTTTTATGGATTGGGGTTCGTAGACACGGACGGGGCAATTGGGATACTATGCTTCGAGACCCGAGGTTAAAATTTTCTAAATTTAAAACTGCAGGAGATTTATTCACCAGGTGGGAGGAGGAACAACTCAAAATTTTGGGCCGCACCAGATCTTTCTGTGCAAAAAGCCCTTCAAGCCTCTGAAATCTGGAAAATCTCCATTATTTCTAGGCATCTCTGATTCAATGATGACAAGGGCACTTCAAGGAAGTAGATTCGCTGGGTCGCTTGAAATTTCAGTCGCACCTGGACGGATATGAAATTGGGTTTTGGCGATCTACCATCCAGCTTACCACATTTAGAACCGTCTTTGCACAGTGAACATTTTTCACCAATTCCGACTTGGAATACTGATTACCTGCAGGCAAGTTATTCTGGAGCTTCATCTGCTGGACCCTCTCATAGACCAGGGACTTCTAACACTCACATGGAGCAGCCATTTCTTCTCAATGCATTAGGACCTAGTAGTTTGGGTTCCCTTGGTTTGAACTGCTCAAGCAGTTTTGATTTACAGAAGCTGGAGGATGACCAGCATGCAAGTAGGAGTTGGAAATTGCCGAGTTTTCTTGATAATAAGATAGGTAGTGGTGTATCAACAAATGCGGCATTGTTTACCGATTCTAATAAAGGACAGAATGTGTCCCAATCGAAAGGTAAAGAAGTGGCTGGAACTAGTTCTTCAAACAATAAGCTGCCCCATTGGCTTCAGGAAGCAGTAAGTGTTCCTGCAAAACCGGAGTATCCGGGCCTGCCACCAACTGTCTCAGCTATAGCACAATCAGTTCGTTTGCTATATGGATATGATAACCCTACCATTCCTCCATTTTTGGTTCCGGGCCTACCTCCTCCCCAACCAAAGGATCCACGACGGAGTTTGAAGAAAAAGAAGAAACGAAGGACACGTACAGTCCAGCAGTTCCCTCGAGTTAATATTGCAGGAACCAGTCACAACTTCCAAAGCAGCCTCCGTGGTGACAATATTGGTTCATCTTCGCCTCTACTGGTCACACCACCTTTTCCTTTGCTTCCGCAATCAATTCCTGGAACTTCAGGATTCCCTTGGTTGGAACCCGACCTCAATATGCCGCCTTCGAGTGTAAATATGCTGAATCCATCATCAACATCAGTACATTCAAACCCCGAAAAGAAAAGAAACACGGGAATGTCCCCCTCCCCTGAAGTGATACAATTGGTAGCATCCTGTGTTGCTCCTGGTCCACTAGACACAAGTTCAAATTTCATTGAAAGCGAGCTCCCTCCTCCAAATCCAGTAATGGTGCCAGTTTTGAACGACGCTTGTGGGGAACAGAAGGATAAGCAGAGTTCACCGGTTAATATGTTCTCACACACCGAGCTGAAAGCAGATCAGACTGAAAGCAGGGATTCCAGCAAGACTCAGTCAGAACCTAATTTGCCGAATGCTGAGGAAATATCGTCAGAAGGTACCCTCTCGGATCATCAAGCGAGTGACCGTGAACCTTAAGATTTTTCATGGGGTAAAGTTATATACTTGCTCATTAGATCAATTCTGCTTGGACGTTCGAATGACCTCCCCACCCCCACCCCGACCCCGACCCCGTCATCATTGTGTGCCAATTTTTGCAGGGATGATCCATTTGAGTGTTTAATTAGCAAATATGGGATCATTATTAGGATACTTTTGTAAAGTTTCTGTATGTGAAAAATGAAATATATAATGTTCACTTCCGCATTGCTTTTGTTTATTATATAAAAAATATTTTCAGACTAAATGTTATGGGTCATCTGCAGTAGTGGACGCTTCTTTATAATAGCTCTGAATAGACACAGAGATGGTTTCTACTTCTTAATGTGGCGGCAGAAGAAGTTGAAATGTGTAATGTCCACCAACAAATACTGGTGGTTATAACAAGTTCCTTAGCAGCTCGGACAGAAACGTTAGTTTTACTGGGTAATGACTATTCTACCGTTGGCATTTCTGATCATTTTTCTACCCTTAATTCGAAAACAATAATGATTTCGTGAAGACAAAATATGATACAAAATTGAACAATAGTTATAGTTATTGATTCACTAATTATAATTTAACAAATTATTTTATAATTATCTTTCGTCATCGTAATATTATCGTTTGAGTAAAAATGATTTTAAATAAATAAATTTTCAAATTAATCTCTAATATTTAGTTTGATGGTTTAAGAATTTTATGTTACTTTATAATTTAAAAATATAAAATATTTTAATTTTAGTTAGTATGGATAAGACAAGAAAATGTCTCACTAATTTTGAAATAAAATTTGAAGATTATTGATCTCAAACAGTGGTTCCATAATAAAATAGTTGAAAAATTCTAAGCAAATATGAAAATTATAAAAACACTTCCGTTCAATTATCTTCGCCTAGAAAAATTTAAAATAATTTATTAGCACGAAATAATAAATGTAATTTTAGATATTATTGCTGCCATCCCCACTTATCGCGGAATATTGTCCCTAAAATTAGACCATTTTTAAGTCTTTGTATTGGAGATGCTGCCATATCCATATAGCACATGCTTGCCAACCTTTAAACAACCCTCCTTTCGTTTGTCTCTGTCCTTATTTTTCTTCAATAATCTTTAATTAAATTTTAACCATTCCCTTTTCTTTTCTTTTTTTAATTTAAAAGCAAATCTTGATCATCATATTTTGGAATGAATTTTGTGAGGAAGAGATATGGTGGTTAGAGAGTCTCTATAACCATTATTCACTAGACATCGATTCCCCCACCCATCCGTTCTAAAATTATTATTACTCTATCTATTCCAAAATTAGAGATATAATTTGATTTTTGAAGTGTCAACAACATAAACATAGATGTAATGTTCCCTCAATTAATCTTAGGATATGATTGGGCATAGATATATAGTATAGTAGTTAAGTTTCACTAGTGTGAAACTAAATCTAAAAGATATTAGATACAAACTGGAGCCAGCCAGCCATGAAAGAAACAAAGAGATGAATCTATTGTCCCATGCAGCTCAACTCAAACTGAACTCGAGTATTTTTATCCCAAACTAGTTAGGATATCGTCTCGAGAGAAATTTAAAAGAAAATAAAAACTAGAATATTGGTTATATATAATATATATATATATATATATATATATATATATATATATATATATATATATATAATATAGTATTGGACAAGTAGCACAATTAGTCTTGGACAAGTAGTTGTTGTGGCATTTGCTACAAACCTAGAAGAGAAGGCATAAAATCTAGAGTAATAATCTTCATCCAACAAGCTGCTTCCACAACCATTTGTATCAAAGTTTAAGGAGTAGCTCAACGGATCATACCGGCATTTAAGCCTAGAAGACTGTCGGCGTAGCAACCGGCTGTGTTTCTTCAGCTTCCTCACTAGTTTTGTTAAGCTACAGCAGCACTGTGTTGATGAAGAAGTACTTGATCCGTTATTCGATGACAAGTTGGTGGTGGAGCCACCAATGCCATCACCGTAGGTGGTGGTGGAGGGAGTGTTTCTTGGCCGCCAAGGAAATCCCATTTGAGTCATAGTTTTTTTTTAGATGGGGAATATTGGGGGGGGGGGGGGGGGGGAGGAAATGGTAGGACTGGACTGTATAGGAGTAGTGAGGAGAGTGGCTACTATTGTTTGAATATATATATATATATATATAGGGGGTCAAGGGTGGTGAGAAGTGAGAATTGATATATAAATTAATTTAATAGAAAATTTATTGATATTTCTGAAACCATGTTCCACTTGGTCCATGCACCTAAATTTTCTGAATTATTGTGTTGGTCATTTGTTTTCTTCGATCTCTAAAAAGTCACGGTCAAAGTTTCTATTTCGAATTGAATAATGATAGACATAAAAAAATTCTATAAATATTTTATAAATTGATGATGTGGTATATTCTACATCATTAGATTATATTGCTCAAGAAATCTACATCAAAGCAATTTGTTGATCAATATCTTTGAGGTGAAGAAGTGAGGTCACATCGTTAGATTTGTAAAATATTTATAGAATAATTTCAATATCTCAGAATATCACTTTTTCGAATTATTTATCAAGAGAGAAAGTAAAAAAGGAAAGGAAAATGATATCTATTTGTGAATGTTTACGTGATTTTTTGATTGCTAGTTACGTGGATAAATATTAGTGATAATCTTTTTAAAAAGATATGTAATAAGTGGAACCGAACTATAATTTCTACTAATTTTATGTATTAATAAATTTCACAATTGTAATTCTGCGTAAATTTATCACAATGCATAATTAAAGATCCCGATGCATTCACCAAACATCTTTGGTTGAAATCAAACATCATAATATGTGTCTAACAGCTAAGTTGGTGAAAGTGACACGTCAAGGGTGTTACGTGAGAAAGCAGACTGATGTGACAAGCAAGCTAATAAGCAGCTGACACCTAAGTTTAAAACGTTCACATCAAGGATCCTAGAATATCTGAGTATTAAATGCGCGCAAACGGTCATCTAACAACGGAAAGATTTTCAGCAGATTATAAAAGCCAACAAGGATTCAAACTAAAGTATGACAAACACCGATCAAAAAGCCTAAAACTTTCAAAAAGAAATAGAGTGAACTCAATGATCCTGAATATCTAGTTCAAGTTGCTAAGTACTTGAGAAAAAAAACTTAACGCCATCTTAGCAGCACCTCTCAACAAGAATCAAACGACAAATCATCAAAGAACTAAGAGTCTTTGTCTTAGTGACTAAATATCTAAGTCTAATGTACTTGAAGAGGTCTTAGTGTCCTTATCTTTGTAACTAAATATTCAAGTCTGTGGGGCTTGAAGAGGGCATAGTGTCCTTGTGACGAAACTCTTAGTGAAATTCTTACCCGTGGAGTAGAAGAGCGGATTAGAAGTTATTCGGTTTACAAACCACTTAAAATTTATTGTGTCTTTACTTTATTGTTCTTAATTTTCATCTGTTTGCTTATATTAGTTATCTTACTAAATTTAGAACATAGATTCTTTTTCAATCTATAAGGGGATTTTTCGAAAGTCATATTCCATGGTACTTTATCAACCTGATTAACAAATATTTGGTAATATCTTATAAACAATCAAAAGTTTTAAAAGATTTATTCAACCCCCATTTTTAGATCTATAAGTGCCTCCAAGAAAGAACATTATAAAATATCCTTTTGTGCATAACATGAGAGAAGGTGTGTTTTTTTTATTAAACAGTCTAATCGACTAAAATATATTGAAACTGTAAATTGGTACAAACGATGAAAAAATTATAATACAAATAATTAAAATGGTGATTATTTCAAACATAATAAGAGATAATCAGGAAATGTTAATGGTATCAACAACTAGTGGATACAATATATATTTTTGAAAAATAGTCATAATCTCAAAATAATAAAAAAATATGTAGATATGAACATTTCTTTAATAAGAATAAAGGAAAACCAACTATCATGATAATATCATACCCAAATCTGAACAATATATCTTTAACTATTCACGCACTCAAAAATTGCTCACCAACAAAAAAAAGATCTTCCAACTAGAGAAAGTAAACTCACAAGAGATGATAATGAAATCTTTCACAAAGAGAAAGAAATCAGTGATATCATGGAGAAAACAAGTCTTACAACAAAAAAAATAAAATTTAATTACATAAAATAACGTCGTTTTTTTATGGCGTTCCTCCATAAATCTATGATTAAAGAAACTGAATCATGTGTATGATTGAAAAGGACTGAATCGATAAGAAGATAAAAGTCAATGGATATTGATAAAGATTAAAGTCCGGGGATCAACTGAATCATCACGTGCTTGTCACAGGCCGCCAGAGATAGGAGAAAGCCAAAAAAAAAGGGAGAGCACATGGTTAAGATGGGGGTTGGAATTTTGTGTCATAATTCTACCCAGAAACATTCAGTAGAAAAAACACATTGTGCAGTGCAAATAAAGCAATAACCAACCGATCTAATGTTCTTTTTGTATCCGATTATCATGAAATTAATTTTATGGTAAATTGATTAATTGACTAATACAGTGTTGATATGCAGAAAAAGATATTACCTCACGCAGCAGATAGCGTAATAATGACTTTGATTGATCAATTGACCAAAATTAACTTCATGCTAACCACTCCAGTTCTTTTCATTTCTTTTTTTAAAAGGTTTTTGGGTACAAAAAAATTAAGCTATTTGAGGAAAAGAATAACTTTTTGTTAATAGTAAAAAAAATGTGGAGTATAGCGATTACATTAAGAGTGTTTATCTCTTTTTATTAATATAAAAAAGAAATTTTCCCCATATGACGATAATTTATGTCGATAATAAACCGATATATGTGAAATAAAACCGTTAACCTAGCAAATTTGTAAATAAAGGAGGAAATATACTTCACGTAAAAGAAGAATATAACTCACATAAGTGATAATCGAACATGAAACTTAAATATTACAATAACTCAATCTTAACCGTTAGACTAAGATTTCATCGGCAAATACAGTATGTGAATACACATGATATATGAAAAAAATTAAGAAATATATCATATATTAATTTATTCTATCTTATTGCTTAAAGTTAGAGTGACAATTTGAACCGAAATCAGTCGAACTGATCGATTTTTATCCGAAACGTTGGCCTCGTCGGTGTGAAAATATCAATTGATACTTCTAATTAAAATTTCACATTAATCCCAATTCAAATTCGTCATCAAATTTGTCGATACATAAATCCATTCTTTATATAAAAAAAAAAAAGACAACACGATATCATGGTTAGTGAAATACAGTGGCGAAGTCACGTCAGAACTTGTGGGGTCAATTGACCCCACTAAAAAAAAGTATTTTATGATATATGATAAATTTAGAAGAATTTTAAGTGTAATGTGTCAGGAATAAACATGTGAATGATATTCCTATTTAATATATGATTTGATTATGATATATATATGAATAAATATGCAAGTATGCTTTGCGTGAAGAAAAAAGTCAGAAAGTCCTTTGATAGATAATAGAAATATATGTACAAGGACTTAGAATGAATTGATCAAATATGTTAGGTTGATCCTACATAAGCAAAAATGACTTTGTGAAGTCATTAAAAAGAAATGATGTACAAGGACTATAAATATAGAAAGATCAAGCATGTTAGGTTGATCTTCCGTTGTAATAGATAAAGCTTGTCTCGATCGATTCGAGCACTACACCTAAAGTCGTAAGTCCGCCAGGAGAGTCGAGTCAACTCCTGGAGCTATCGAAAGGAATAGGAATACGCAAGGTAGTGAGATCTCTGGAGTTCGTGAGACATCCGGAGGGAAACGAAGAAAGATCAAGGTGTAATAGAAAGAAGCTTCCTCGGGATCGTAGTGCCTTTGAGGAAGTCGTGTTCGAGAATCGTAGAGACAGGCTGTCACAAGTCTCGAACGACCATCCGCCGAAGCCAAGTATGAAACGTAGACTACACTCGTAGTCGTAGAAGTCTAAGCGATGCCAAAGCCAAGACAAGGATCGAGGCTACACTCGAGATCGTAGAGAGTCCATTGAATGATCGCAGAGATCGTGGGCAAAATCGGATGAAGACAACAAGCACAAGGCGTAAATTGTAGAGTGTCAAGATCTCGATCTCGGGATCGTGGTGGTTCACGCGACAAAAAGTTGAATCGTAGAAGTGCGTAATCACGACTTCAAAAGAAGTGCTCACAATGCTAAGTCGGGGATCGTAGAAAGCGATAATCGGTTCTCAACGAATGAGCACTCCCGTAATATCCAAAGGTACGAAGCCTCGGGTTGGCATCGCAAAGATGCAATCCACAAAGTAAGGGAACCGAGAAAGCACTCAACGAATGACACGCAGGCTAGCGGAGAACTAAACAACAATCCAATCGAAGATCAAGATTGAGTTGAAAGGCCATTCGTGATGAAGTCTTCCACAAGATGATTCAAAGAAGACTTCAAAGGTGACTAAGGAAAAGTCACTAATGCGAGCTTCGACAAAGAGCGAAGACAACGACCTTGGAAATAACCAAGATCGTAGTGTTTGCCAAACAAAGAAGGACCGATGGAAAGTGAACCGAGATACCGTCACCGACCTCAAAAGCAAGGCTAAAGTGATTAAGTCGTGAAGTGTCGGATCATTGATGATAAGTGAAGCGGGGAGATCACAAGGAGAAAAGAAGTTTGACGCACCACAAATCAAGTGTCTTAATATTCGGAAGGGGACCGGGACAAGGAATCGTGCCATCAATGTCGAGAACTTTCAAAGAAAAATGTAAGTATTGAAGCATTTGCATAATCTGAAAAGAAGGGTGTTCTACATTGAAGATCCAATCAACACTCTTCCGGATCGTAGTGTTAACTCTACCAACGAGCGAGCAACACTCAACAAGACACTACGATCAGTCCTTGAAGACATGCATCGTAATCGTAGAGTTGAATACACTCAAGATCAAGCATTGGCAATGGTTTAATCAAGAGTAATATTCGAACAAGTGCTTATTGAGAGCATCAATGCAAAAGGACAACCTCCGATCTAGAAATCGAAGAGATAAAGTCTTCAACCCGCCCAAGACAAGAAAGTGATACATCGGCAGGCGAATGTGAAACGAAGAGATCGCAGATGTCGAAAAAGTATGACATGTCACATCAAGCGATCTACCTCAAGCAACTCGAGATCCTGCAAAGACATTTAAATAGCTTCCAGCTGGCTACTTTCCAACGGAAGAATTGGGAAGATGTATAAATATAGAAGAGTTTCAAAGATCAAAGGTTCTTTGGAGTTGTGAGTTTTGGAGAGAAGGTGGGTGAACGAATCAAGTGATAGTGAGTCCAGAGGCTCACTCTACGATCCACCAAGAACACTCAAAAATCGATCAAGCAAAAGAAGTAGAAGTGTGAGTTCTACTATGTAGAAGTGAGAGCTCTACTACATGAAGAGTGTTCTCAATCGCCGAGAGAAAGAAAGAGCATCATGCCATCTGGATGTCCATCATGGGAAGACTCTAAGTACAACAGAGAAGAGCTTACTAATCAACTTAGCAAGTCCATCATGGGAAGGCATTGAGTAGCAAGAAGGGAGATCACTAAAGCCATCTTGGTGTCAAGCATGAGAAAGCTTTTAAGTACCTTATAGAAGAGCTTACAGTCATCTTAGAAGCCTCTCATGTGCAGCCATCAAATACCAAGGACAATGATCTTCAAGGAAGTTCATCAAGGGGTCATCCGGAGTAGTTGAAAGCAACCTAAGAAGTCGAGCATCATGCAACACTCAACCCGCTTCTTCAAGGATGATCAAGCCAAGTCGCTAGGGATAGAAGATGTTTAGAGCATAAAGACATCTTAGCAGCTCAGCACCGACTCCAACAACAACAAACAAATAACTCAACGAAGCAGGGGCCTGAGGGGTCCTTGTCCAGAGGGACTAAATGAAGCAGGGCCAAAGGGTCCTTGTCCAGAGGGACTAAACGAAGTTCCAAGCTCTTTGGCTTGAAGAGTTCTAGGGAACTAGAAGAGTCCCAAGGTCATTGGCCTCAAGAGTTCTTAGTGAATGAAGTCCCAAGGTCTTGGCCTTGAAGGAATCATAGAGATCTGTGGTGCCGCCCTTCCTTAGTGGAAATCTGCTAGTTGAAAGCAGAAGAGTGGATTAGGAGCTTGAGTCTCCGAACCACTTAAAACCTCTTGTGTCTTTTTTACATTATGTCATTTACATTATGTCTATAATCGCTACAATCGCTATGTATGTTTTAACTGCAAGCTAACTAAACTAACCCAATGAACATCAGACATTATGATTATGAATATATCAATGAAGGGAATCTTTTACTTATTCCGCTGTGCTTGAAAATATTCTTATGTTTGTCATATACTCTAATATGAACAATACATCATAAACCAGAAAAGTATTTGAAATAAAAATGATCTATTCAACCCCCCTTCTAGATCTATTGTGCCCTTTGGGAACTAACAATTGGTATCAGAGTAGGTTCTCATGCTGTATTCAAAAGCTAATTGCTTTGAGTCTGATCCAAGGCAACAACATTGTTCTAAACTTAGTTTAGTAGTAAGTAACTTGTTATATGCAGAAGAGCTCACACGTTGAAAATATTGTGTATAGGTAAAAATGTGTATACACCTGAAGCTGCTCAGATTGGTCCATATCCTCGATTGCTATATCAACAAGACCAATCCTAGCCCGCAGTCAATCTTGTAGTCTGAAGATAAGACGAGAGAAAGAGAGCAAGAGACATCAGTGACAAAGAGTAAAGCATTCTTCAGTCTGAAAGATAAAGAGGTCACGCGTACTAAGAAATGCTGATCGAGAGGAGAAAGAAAATCTTCTCAAACTTATGAGTGACCAACCAACAACTGGGTGCTATCTTTGTAAACTCAAAAAATGTCAAAGATCTTAATGCTACGATTCTCTTGATCTACATCTTCAAGACCACGACTGATTGATGAAAGGCCAACAAGAGCATTAAGCTGTCAGGAACAAAAGTAAAGCCATGCACATCAATACCCAAACTTAGTATATCTTCAATAAATGACCTGTTTCAGAATCGACGGTGAAAAGGTACTGAGTGCCTCACTATTATAAATATACATCATTAGTGCATCTTCTTATGAACTATAGCGAAGATTACGTCAAGGAGTCATAATCTACCTAAAAGGTGAAGAGAAAGTAACATGAGGATGGAAACTCAAATGACTACAAATTTTTCTCTATCCAAGTTTTAGGTTCAAGATGATATCTTGAAGGAAGTCCGAAATGGGTCATAAGAGCATCATGCACCTAATGAACGTTATGTGAAGTAATCTTTGGCCGATGGGTTAGTATGTGTATGCACAAGCCTATGTTCTAAGTGTTTGAAAACACACAGAGCATGATCAGTTCTGCAAGACGATCTTGCTGATTTGTAGAAACTGATCACCTCAATGAATTAACTGGATACTCCTAAAATCGTGGAGCTGATTCTCACTCTGTGAACACTTAAACATTGTGAACATAACCCGTTGAATGATGAAACCATCATAGATAGAGAGTGTGTTATTAAATGTCAAATCACACACACTCACCATCATGCATCTCAAAATATATTATCATAAGATAGTTGCATGTATGGATATGTGCATTGATGATAAATATGATGATTATCCAAATAAGAGGAAGCAGGGTTTAGAAAACTAACCTAAGCAGGACCCATTTAACTATGGGTACCAAAAATAGAAATATATTTAAACTCGCAGGGTATTTGGACACACCGACCACACTAAGGAATGATGAAGCGTAAGACTTCATCAAGAAGATACAACCAATTTGAAGGATAAGGACTGCTCGTAGAAATGAGAGTCGATAAAGTTCCTATATGTTCAAGCTCTCTTGAAGACCCTCCGAGCTAACCTAGGAATAGAGCTCACATGGTTGCACATCCGTATATGAGAGCATGCCATGAAATGTAAGATAAAGAGGATTTTATGTGCCCATATCAAGAAAGACATGCTTTATGGAAAGGATCTCTTGTGGAAGCTCACAACAGAAGATCATTGAGCTTAAGACAAAAGGAGTTCTTTATGAAGCAGAACTTCTCAAAACAAAGGACTGACAAAGAAGACTACGTTCGTAGTGCTGTCAAATGATCGTAGAGTGATCAATCCTGAAAATACTCATCTCTCTGCGATACAAGGAAAACTAAGCAACGATGATGATTCCGGTCGGAAGGAGAAATGTCAAGTACCTTCAAATAAACATGAAGAAGGAATCACATCTATCTGAGAAGACAACATCAACAATGGGGGAGCAGTGATCTGTTAAGGAATAACAACACTATTAAACCTGGAAGAGATGTACCCACGCTCTGAGTCCCAAAACTTTGTGGTCGATGAACCATACGAAGATCCATAGTCGGTAGGAACGTCTCAAAACGTATTTATCGATAACCCTTCACCACCCAATCCATAATCGTGGAAGTTCCTACCACAAACACATTATCGTAGTGTAAAGAGCAGAAGGACACCACGATTTCAGCAATGCAGAAATCCAGAGCTGGTAGAAAGACCTCCCCATCAGAAAAGGTCTAATGAGATGTCATTGAAAATCACTGCCTTAGTATTTCATCTGGAAAGCGCCTCAGGGACAAACCTGACCCTTAGCTAACTCTAAGAGGTTGGCCCTTCCTGAGCTACTTTATCCCAGAAGGAATGTTTGATCTAGTTCATCTCAGAAGAACCAAGTCAGTCAACGATCGTAGAGTTGAACTTGAAGAGGACTAAACGATTGTAGTACAAACTTAACGATCGTAGTGCAACCTCAGCGACAGAAGAAGACAACTCAATGATCGTAGTCCTACCAAAGGGTATTCCAGTTCAAGGAGCATGAAGAATGAGACATCTGCTAAGCCATTCAAGTTGAGGAGATAAGTTCGAATACATCAGTGATTGAGCTATGCTGCATCGAAGTAAGGAGGAAAGACGAAGCCATCTACTGCAAAATCTCTCAGAAATTGATCGTTGAGTAAACAAATGAAATCGTAGAGTCTATATCTATCTCATCATGTTACTCTACGAATCAAAAGGTCAATGGTCAAAGCCACGTCAATTAAACTTCCACTCCTCTAATAACTGAAAAGTTGTGGGGAGTTACTGATTAATCTCGGGCAACGCAAACCAATGGACGATTGACGATCACTAAGTATGAAGAGTTAGAAGGAACCGCCATAAAGACAAGTTCAAATCTGCAGACAGCTATTACAAAAGATATCGAACCTTTCTCCTCCCATTTTCAAAACCCTAGAAAGCTTTTCAAGAGCAAAATCAGTTAACCTTCCGTAGTTCAACCAAATCTTAGTCACCATCTCGCATAATCTCTCTAAATCAAACACCCACGCCAGTCTTGAACGATTCAAATAGAAGCTGGAAAGTTATCACCGGCATTCACTTGGAACCAAATCGTTTGCAAATTTCGAGAAGAAGTTCGGGGACGCCCCAGACTCAGTAAAAAAGGAAGTCGGGTTTTCGAGAATGTCTCGAGGCGAGTACTCAGATATACATTGACTGGTTAAGGAGTTCTACTCAAACATCTCCATAAACTCTGGAACTCTATCTACCAAGGTTAAAGGTCAGATTCTGAAGCTGAAATCTTCTGACCTTAATTAATGCCTAAGGTTCCTGGCAGCGGTCAAGAACCTGAAGATGTGAACGTTGAAAGCAATCGAAGGAGTTGATGGGATATCAAAGAAACCTTAGCTTCAAAGATATGAAGAAGAAGGAGTTCTCTGAAGAGTATGAGTTCCTAGCTGAAATTGTAGGAAAGTGCATTCTGTGCAAAAACACTGCACATGATACGGTGATTGATCAACAACTAAAGATTATGTCAGTTATAGTGCTGAAGAAACAAATTGACTTTGGAGCAATTTTGTTTGATCATATCTCTAAGTGGGTATAGAAGGCTGAGAAGAAACCACTGACCAAAGTGTTTCATGAAAGGCTGTGGAGTATCATACTGAAGAAAAAGCTAGGTGAAAAGATCAAGGATGATGTGGGAGAAGCCCTGAATGTGCACAAAGTAATGTCTCCACAGTTATTTGAAAACTGAAAGAAGAACCCCAAGGAGAACAAAAAGGTCGACATTTGGAGCAGCAGAGAGAGCCTCGCAGAAAAGAGGAAGACAAGTAAAAGGTAGAGAGCTCTGAGTCCAGTGACTCTAAAGCAGCTGAAATCACACCAGCCAGGAAGAAATCAAAAGTGGTGAAAAGAGCTGGTGAAGTGAAAAAAGCGCAGGCCCCACCAAGGAGAATCTCCTCCTTGAACAAAGATAAGGAAGAAGAAGCCCAAACGGCTGAGACCACAAAAGAAGAAGCAACAGAGTTGCTTCAAGGCTACCAACAAGAAAGCTAAGTCCCCCACAACAAGATTCAGAAATGAAAGTGAAGCTGATGTGATGGAAGAAAAGTGCTCAAGCCCCATGGCCAATTCTCAGAGAAGCAACTCTGATGAAGAAAAAGGAATTCAGAATGATCAAAGTGCATCCCCAAGTGCAACTGCCCCAACCTGCCCAAAGAATGGGTCAGAAAATACTATTCTAGAAGAAGAAGAAGAACATGTCCCCTCAATCCAAGGAAGCTCTCATGATGGTTCAGAAAGTGATGAGGCCAAGAAAGAAGAGTCTGCCCCTGCCAGTGCTGATCTTCAAAGAAGTTTATCTGATGAGCAAATGGAGTCAGAGACTGAAAAAGAAGAAGAGTCTATCTCTCCAATAGTTGAACCTCTACGAAGAAGGAAGAGCTACAGGATGCAAGCCCAGTTTGCCTCCAAAAGGAAAAGTAGCCAATCAAATGCCATCATTGAATTAAGTGATGATGAATCTGTATCCCCAGGAGAAGATGCTGAAGAAGAAGCCAGCAATGAAGAAGAAGTATCTAACGAAAGTCTTGCTGAAGAAAGTTAAGATAATGAAATTCAGTAAAAAGGATTCTTTGTTGGAGATGATCAAGAAGAGTCTGAACATGAAATGCAACATGAAGATGATCCCTTTGCTGAAGCTGATCTAAATGGTTCTGGTTCTGAGAAGGAAGAAGCAGGAAATGATTCCAACTCTGAAGATCAGGAATCAGAAAACTCAGAACTCCACCCTGTTCTCTCACCTGCAAGATTTATCAGGAGAATAGTAGTAGAAGTTCCCAATGAACCATCGAGACTCCTCCCCGGATGGATGGATAAACCATGGATGTTAATAGATCGTAATAGTAAGAATGACCTCCTTTGACTTAGTCAAGAAGCTGGAATAACATGGAAATGGGACCGCACAACCATTCTCTACAACCACGATGATCTCGCTAATGAGATGGTTCTTCCATTGGATGCCATGGCTAAAGGCCATTATCGAAAAAGATAGGTTACTACATTGGTGTTATAGCAGTTTCAAGCATGGAACCGGTGGCTCGAAACTTTCAAGAGTGAAGAAGTTTGCCACCAAGTCGATCACAAACCAAATTTTACTTCAAGATCTATCGACACGCGGAAATCTCTACATCCCTACGATCGTAAGGTGGACTCAAGGAAGAAGAACCATGCCCAAGAAGTCGATCATAGAGTCCGATCACTCTATCGCTTATGATGTTCAAATCCAATCTCGTAAGTCTCCTTTGATCAATCGCTAACAGACACTCCATCATCCTCCACAAGCAATTGGTACTCCACAATTGTTCAGATTATCCACACCTTTGAAAATCATTCAAAGATGACAATCGTAGAGTCCAATCCATCGCCCACATCTTGAAGCTACCAATCAAGAGGATCAAAGCGCTTTGGAGAAGGAACTCATCAAGAGTTCGATGATTTAAGCAAGAAGATATCTATGCTCATCGAAGAATCAGCGTATGCACTGCATGAGGAGATGACTCTTTCCAAAGACAAGCTTCAAGTTATTTTGGCGATGTATCTCTCAAACTCCAAGAGAGATAACATCTATCGGAAGGCCATCCAAGATCGGCGCGAAGCTCTACAATTTCAGGAGGTTAATGCAAAGCGGATCGAAGCCCTCTCTCGACAAGAGTGACGATCCAAAAGCCCTTCTTCTGTGCAACTTGAACTCTGGACTGAAGAGCTAAAGTTTAAAGTTCAGAACTCCTCCTACCGATAGAAAGCGAAACTTATGTCCAACATGGGGCGACTCTCTCAAATGATTGATGACAAAAAGGGGAGAAAAGAGGCAAAAGAAAGAAGAAGAAGCGAGAGGGTTAAGGAGAAGAAGTCAAAGAAGAAGGTAAAGAAGAACAGATAAAGAATCGTCATCCGAAGGGGAGCTCAAGATGATGATACCAAAATCATAGAAAGTTGAAAGGAAACCAGATCGTAAAGGTGATGAAGGGAGCCAAGCAAAGATGAAGATCATCATCGAGGAGGAGGAGCAAGAGCAAGAAGCGTAATCGGATGAGAATGATCAACAAGCATCCGGAAACATATATAGAGCCAAGGAGGTACATCTCTAGTACATTAGTATGTTTCGGATCCAGGATGTAGAATGTACGAATATATAATTGTCATATTAATATAAATGACATTCATGATTAATCTGCTTAGAAATACAAATGTTGCTTCACCGTATCTAAGATTCATTCATAACATGATATATGCACTTATTATTTTTGTCATAATCAAATAGGGGGAGATTGTCAGGAATAAACATGTGAATGATATTCCTATTTAATATATGATTTGATTATGATATATATATATATATATATGAATGAATATGCAAGTATGCTTGCATGAAGAAAAGCTGTAAAGTCCTTTGATAGATAATAGAAATATATGTACAAGGACTTAGAATGAATTGATCAAATATGTTAGGTTGATCCTACATAAGCAAAACAGCTTTGTGAAGTCATTAAAAAGAAATGATGTACAAGGACTATAAATATAGAAAGATCAAGCATGTTAGGTTGATCTTCTGTTGTAATAGATAGGCTTGTCTGATCGTCGAGCACTACACCTAAAGTCGTAGTCTGCCAGGAGAGTCAGAGTCAACTCGGGAGCTATCGAGGCAGAATAGGAATATGCAAGGTAGTGAGATCTCGGAGTTCGTAGACATCCAGGGGAAACGAATAAAGATCGTAGTGTGTCGAGAAGAGCTTCCTCGGGATCGTAGTGTGCTGAGGAAGTCATGTTCAGAATCGTAGAGACAGCCTGTCTACAAGCCGAACGACCATCTGCCGAAGCCAAGTATGAAACGTAGACTACACTCAGAGTCGTAGAGTCTAGCGATGCCAAAGCCAAGACAAGGATCGTAGGCTACACTCTGAGATCGTAGAGTCCACTGAATGAATGCAGAGATCGTAGTCGGGCAAAATCAGATGAAGACAACAAGCACAAGGCAGAAATTGTAGAGTGTCAAGATCTGATCTCGGGATCGTAGTGTCTGCACAGCCGAAGCTGAATCGTAGAGTGCAGAACTACGACTTCAAAAGAAGTGCTCACAATGCTAAGTCAGGATCGTAGAGCAGATACGGTTCTCAACGAATGAGCACTCCCAGAATATCCAAAGGTACGAAGCCTCGGTCAGTAATCGCAAAGATGCAACGATCCAGTAAAGGGAACCGAGAGAGCACTCAACGAATGACATACGCAGGCTACAGGAGAACTAAACAACAATCCAATCAAAGATCAAGATTGAGTTGAAAGGCCATTCGTGATGAAGTCTTCCACAAGATGATTCAAAGAAGACTTCAAAGAATGACTAAGGAAAAGTCATTAATGCGATTCTTGACAAGAGAACAGAAGACAACGACCTTGGAAATAACCAAGATCGTAGTGTTTGCCAAACAAAGAAGGGACTGATGGAAAGTGAACCGAGATCTTTGGTCACCGAAAAGCAAGGCTAAAGTGATTAAGTGCCGTGTGTCGATCATTGATGATAAGTGAACGGAGATCACAAGGAGAAAGTAAGCTGGACGCACCACAAATCTGAAGTGTCTTAATATTCAGAAGGGGACCAGGACAAGGAATCAGGCCATCAGTATCTGAGAACTTTCAAAGAAAACAGAAGTATTGAAGCACTGCATAATACAAAGAAGGGGTGTTCTACATTGAAGATCCAATCAACACTCTTCCAGATCGTAGTGTTAACTCTACCAACGAGCGAGCAACACTCAACAAGACACTACGATCAGTCCTCAAGACATGCATCGTAATCGTAGAGTTCAATACTCAAGACCAAGCATTGGCAATGGTTTAATCAAGAGTAATATTGAACAAGTGCTTATTGAGAGCATCAATGCAAAAGGACAACCTCCGATCTAGAAATCGGAAGAGATAAAGTCTTCAACCCCGCCCAAGACGGAAAGTGATACATCCGACAGTAAGGTGAAACAAAGAGAAGCTAAATGTCGTAAAAAAGTATGACATGTCACATCAAGCAGTCTACCTCAAGCAACTCGAGATCTGCAAAGACATTTAAATAGCTTCCAACGGCTACTTTCCAACGGAAGAATTGGGAAGATGTATAAATATAGAAGAGTTTCAAAGATCAAAGGTTGCTGGAGTTGTGAGTTTTGGAGAGAAGGTGGACTGAACGAATCAAGTGATAGTGAGTCCAGAGGCTCACTTTACGATCCACCAAGAACACTCAAAAATCAGATCAAGTAAGAAGTAGAAGTGTGAGTTCTACTATGTAGAAGTGAGAGCTCTGCTACATGAAGAGTGTTCTGAACTGCCGAGAGAAAGAAGAGCATCATGCCATCTGGATGTCCATCATGGGAAGACTCTAAGTACAACAGAGAAGAGCTTACGGTCAACTTAGCAAGTCCATCATGGGAAGGCATCGAGTAGCAAGAAGGGAGATCACAAAAGCCATCTTGGTGTCAAGCATGAGAAAGCTTTTAAGTACCTTGCAGAAGAGCTTACAGTCATCTTAGAAGCCTCTTATGTGCAGCCATCAAATACCAAGGACAATGATCTTCAAGGAAGTTCATCAAGGGGTCATCCGGAGTAGTTGAGCAACCTAAGAAGCTGAGCATCATGCAACACTCAACTGCTCTTCAAGGATGATCAAGCCAAGCTGCTAGGGATAAAAGATGTTTAGAGCATAAAGACATCTTAAGAAATTTCAAAGACCGACTCCAACAACAACAAACAAATAACTCAACGAAGCTGAGGCTTCGAGGGTCCTTGTCGGAGGGACTAAATGAAGCAGGCCAAAGGGTCTCTGTCAGGAGGGACTAAACACAAAGCAGGCCAAAGGTCCTTATCCGGAGGACTAAACAAAGTTCCAAGCTGCTTTGGCAGAAGAGTTCTGAGGAACTAGAAGAGTCCCAAGGTCTTTGGCCTCAAGAGTTCTTAGTGAATCAAGTCCCAAGGTCTTGGCCTGAAGGAATCATAGAGATTCGAGTGGTGCCGCCTTCCTTAGTTGAAATCCTCGCTAGTTGAAAGCAGGAAAGAGTGGATTAGAGCTTGAGTCTCCGAACCACTTAAAACCTCTTGTGTCTTTTTACATTATGTCATTTACATTATGTCTATAAGCGCTATAATCTGCTTATGTATGTTTTAACCGCTTATAACTAAACTAACCCAATGAACATTAGACGTATGATTATGAATATATCAATGAAGGGAATCTTTTACTTATTCCATTTGCATTGAAAAAAGATTCTTATGTTTGTCATATACTCTAATATGACCAATACATCATAAACCGTAAAAGTATTTGAAATAAAAAGGATCTATTCAACCCCCTTCTAGATCTATCAGGCCTTCCGAACTAACAATTGGTATCGAAGCGGAGTTCTCATGCTATATTCAAAAGTTAATCGCTTTGAGTCTGATCCAAGGCACCAACATTGTTCTAAACTTAGTTTAGTAGTAAGTAACTTGTTATATGCAGAAGAGCTCACACGTTGGAAATATTGTGTATAGGTAAAAATGTGTATACACCTGAAGCTGCTCAGATTGGTCCATATCCTCGATTGCTATATCAACAAGACCAATCCTAGCCTGCAGTCAATCTTGTAGTCTGAAGACAAGATGAGAGAAAGAGAGCAAGAGACATCAGTGACAAAGAGTAAAGCATTCATCAGTCTGAAAGATAAAGAGGTCACGCGTACTAAGAAATGCTGATCGAGAGGAGAAAGAAAATCTTTTCAAACTTATGAGTGACCAACCAACAACTGGGTGCTATCTTTGTAAACTCAAAAAATGTCAAAGATCTTAATGCTACGATTCTCTTGATCTACATCTTCAAGACCACGACTGATTGATGAAAGGCCAACAAGAGCATTAAGCTGTCAGGAGCAAAAGTAAAGCCATGCACATCAATACCCAAACTCAGTATATCTTCAATAAACGACCGTTTCGTGAATCGATAAAGAAAAAGGTACGGTGCCTCACTATTATAAATGTACATCATTATTGCATCTTCTTATGAACTATAACAGTATTCTGTCAAGGAGTCATAATCTACCTAAAAAGGTGAAGAGAGAAAGTAACATGAGGATGGAAACTCAAATGACTACAAATTTTCTCTCTATCCAAGTTTTAGGTTGAAGATGATATCTTGAAGGAAGTCTAAAATGGGTCATAAGAGCATCACTGACTTAATTTTATATGTATTATTATAATATAAATGATCCAATTTTGGTTTGTATGTCTTAAATGATCGCGAGTAGCTCAATTAAAAAACGAGTCAAGTTAAATCGAACTCGAGTATAATAAAATGAAATGAATTTGAATTTGAGCAAAAAATATAAAATTATTCGAATTCGAGTACATTTAAAAATTTTCAAATAGAATCTAAACAAAGTAGGGTTGATTATGAAATGTGGGTGGATCGTTGAGCATAACGAAAAAGAATAAAACACCAAAAAAGAAAACAGGAATGTTTCTAAGTAGCCACTCCTTGCCTTGAATTAAAAAAGAAGAAGAATTAACCTAGAAATTTAGTATATTGACGGGCTTAAGTGGGGTAAAATTTAAAGAATTTTTTTAATAAATAATTAAAATTTAATATAATAAATTACAAAATTAAATAATACTCATATATTATTTATAATAATATTTATTTGACATTCTATAAACTTGAAATTGTTTCATGAGTCTCATTTTTTATAGTTACAAAAATATCATGTTCAATAATGTAAGTTACTAAACCATCATTCATTCATTTTTGAATTTTTTTTTGATGGGTCGACATTGTTGTAAACATATTATGATAGCCTCATTTTAAACTATCGTAAAAATTCACAAACAATTACTAAATTTGTAAAATTATAAAAAAGAAAAAAATAATGCTACTATTGTGACAACCCCAAAATAGGTCCATACCATCCAACCTATTCTGAGTCGCCAAATACATGGTACAGAAAACAACTACAACTTTATTACAATAATTGTCGTACACAAAATACAACAACACATATTTGTGAGTTTGGATACAAATATATACCAAATGTGACACATGTCCCAACTGTGGACAAAGACCTCACAAATGACACCTTACATAAAGGTATAGTCAAAAAACTGCTTTTAAAGATTAAAATCTTTGGGAAGTGCTTAATGAAACCTTCGTACATGGGAGGCCATGCGCTCAGGTTATGATAGATATCATATGGCCACGTAATTATCCTTGGTTGACCTAATAGAATTTAAAGAAAAATAGGAAGATTACTATCGTATTCTTCCCAATAGTAAATCTTCTCTCGACATATCATTATCTCCAACATCTCTAATTGAGAATTATACTTCAAACAAACACCAAGATTATATAGGTAGTGCTCAGATATATATACTCAAGCAAGTGGATGAGCACATCTGTAAGATCCCAAATAATTAATAATGAAATTTAATTTCCTCTAATTATTATTTTGAAATAGTAAGGCGGTTGATGTGATTAATGTGGATAGTTATGGGTAAAATACGCAAATATTTCAAAATAAGCAAGTGGTTATAAAATATTCATTGTTGTCGGGGAATATTAAATGACGACTGGTTAAATGGTACCCGTGTGGGCCCCATGTAAAAGCGATTGGAGGAAGAAAATGACAAATATAAGTTGTTTAAAAATAATCTACAGTAGTTGTTACCGATTTACATCGTTGAATACCCGGTGGTTAAAAACACGAGAATACGCGTTGTCAGATTGCAGAAGACACTGTAGTATTGCACCAATTATTGACTTTACGTAAGAAGGCACTACTCAATAATGGTTACTGATAATTCTTATTCGGTGTTTTATTTTATTGATTCAATAATTCTTTGCGTTGATATTTTATATTGTCGTTGTTTTAATAATTGTCATTACACAATATTTTTCATTATCGAAGCAATAATTCATATTATCTCGAATACTATTATTAGATAACATTATTGGCAATGTCTAGAAAGTTACATCTAAGGAGAGGTTTGGTCACCTAATTGCGCTCAAGAAGGAGAAATTCTTATTGGAAAGCCCTCTTTCTCTGAAGCCGCTTAGTTGTCAATATTGTGATTCTGTAATATTATTTGTAAATAATTAATTATTGATTCATATGATGAGAAAAATATTGATTTTATGTGGATATAGATGGAGAAAATTTTTAATGTGACAATTGTTGAAAATTGAAATTTTATCTTTTCTCGATAAAATAATTCATTTAAATATATATAATATTATATTTTAATAATATAATAATGGTGATATTTTTACAACGAATGTGGGATATATGAGTATACGAGGAGGAAGAGTATTTTGTTGCAATAAATGTTTAAAACATGTTAAACATGTCGGTGGACCCCATTTATCGAATGAAATTTGATTATAATTTCTAAAATTGCCGTTTGTGGATTTCGGTCAATTTCTGTTTGGAATTTGGAAAAACTTTCTTCTGCAAAGTTGTAGAGAATTGAATTTCCTATACAAACTCGCGAGATTTGATTTTTCTGACAAAAGGGCTATTTATTATGAATTATTGAAGTTCTAAAGCTCCGAAATAATTGATTTTTGGAAGTTTTAATATATTATTTTATGAAAAACGTTTTTTTTACTTCTTCTAGAAGGGAGCATGTGGTTTGTATTCATATTTTCAGATTCTAAGAATGGGCGTAGAAATTTTTTATATATATTATTATTATAATAAATTTTTTGCTTTGGTGTTCTAAGCAATTTCCTATAAATAGGTGCTTAGGTTAGAATTAAAAATCACACTAGAAACTGAAGTTTTCTCTCTCTATATTATCGAGCGTATTCTTTTGAGTATTTTGAGTATACTTTGAGTATTGTTATACGGTGAAAGTTCAAGATATAGCTTTATATCCAAAGATTCCAGGTTAAATCTTGATCTTTCGAGGTAAGGGATATTATTTTTTTCGTAATGATATTATTTCTTCAATATCATTATGTTGAAATATTGATCTGAAATTTTATCAAATTTGGAACTTTTGGTGTCGGGAGTTCTTTGTGGACGCCCCAAAATAGGTCCATTCCACCCAACCCATTCTCGAGTCGCCAAATACATGGTATGTAAATAACTACAACTTCAATAATACAAATGTCGTGTGAAATACGACAATACATACTGTGAGTTTAAATACGAGATATTGCCGCCTACATACAATATCCACACGCAAATAAATCCCCATCATAATTATTGATACATTATTTTATAAAATGGTGAGGACTACTAAACAACTCTCTCTGAACCTTCATTCCATACCCCGACTCGATCCGCATGTATGCTCTCACCTCCCGAGAAGAAAATGGAACAACAAGGAAAAGGGTGAGCTCAATTAGCCTTAAAAAAGAATATTATGACTAAGATAATATACAACAAATTATCGTTAGTCTTCAACAGGAAAAATCTAATAGAATACAATAGACAACAAGTTTTAGATCAACAAACGCAATTGAAACAAAGAATCCATTAGAAGAGTCACGTAGAGAAAGAATTCATCTTTGCACTACAAGGCCAAAGATATTCATTTAAATCACCAGTTGGTCATGTTCATCTCAACACTGTTCATCTTTGCACTACGAGCCAAAGATATTCATCGATTAATCGCTCATCTGCACTCTGAGCCAAAGATATTCATCAAGTATCACCATTAAGGACCGAGGATGATGAAAAATATTTTTAAGAACGAATCCGGTGAGTTAGAAGGACAAATATTAGGATTCGTACAACAAAGTTTATCCAAGATCGATAATACTTCATAATAAACGATTTTGAAGCGTAACTCAAAAATAACGATCAAAACATGGATACAATCAAAGATAGTAGCCAAAATAGACATCTTGGACAAAAAGAAAATTTTCATTTTTCTATTGAATAGTGTCAGATTCGTGAATAAAGGTCAGATACGTGAATAGTAACCCGACACAAAAAGATAGAAATTTCACAAAAAATATCTTCACGCTTCGTGAATAAGAACTCGTGAATAAGAACTCATGAATAGTAGAATCGTGAATAGTAACTCATGAATAAGAATCGTGAATAAGTAACTCATGAATAAGAACCCCGACATGAAAAAGTTCCAAATTTGATAAAAAGTTCAACAAAGATTTTGGCATAATGATATTGAAAAAAATATCATCATTTGCGAAAGAAATAACATCCTTACCTCAAAATAACCGTACTTACGATTGAATTTCGGTATAGTCTTGATGTAAACTCGCAAGAGATATAGCAACACTCAAAGTATACTCACAAGAATACGCTTTCGATAATATAGAGAGAAAGAGAGAAAACTTAGTTTCGGTGTGATTTTCAATTCTAACTTAGCCTCTATTTATAGGAAATGTTAGAACGCCAAAAGGAGACTAAATTAATAAAATATATTATTATTTATTCCAAATTCCTACCCACATGTTTTGAAAACTCTAGCATGCCTTCTTTGGTCAAAAACATCAGCCACCCATGTGCCAACAACCACAAAAACGTTTTTCTTATATAAAATAATTAAAACTTCCAAAAATCAATTATTTCGGAACTCCGGAACTTTAATAATTCATGATAAATAGCCCTTTTATCAGAAAATTCGAATCTCGCGAATTTTTATAGGAAATTCAATTCTCTACAACTTTGCAGAAGGAAGTTTTTCCAAATTCCAAACAGAAATTATCCGAAATCCATAAATGAGCGATTTTACGCCTATAATCAATTTTAGGTCAAGAATTGTGTCCACCACACACACAAAACATATGTTAAACATTTAATGCCACAAAATACTCTACCTCCTCATATACTCATATATCCCACATTCATTATAAAAATATCACCGTTAATATATTATTAAAATAATATATTTAAATGAATTATTTTATCGTAAAAAGATAAAATATTAATTTTCAACAATTGTCACATTAAAATTTTCTCCATCTATATCCACATAAAATAAATATTTTCTTTATCATAATAATCAATAATTAATTATTTATAAATAATATTGCAGAATCACAACATCGACAACCGTGCCGTTCCAGTGAAGGGGCTTTCAATAAGGATTTCTCCTTCATGGTAGCAATTAGGTGACCAAACCACTCCTTAGATGTAACTTTTAGACATTGCCAATAATGTTATCTCGATAATATTATTCAAATAATATGAATTATTGATTTGATAATGGAAAATCTTGTGTAATGACAATTATGAAACAACAAAGAATACAAAATATCAACGCAAAGAATTATTGAATCAATAAAATATAATATTGAACAAGAATTCATCGTAACAATTATTGAGTAGCTTCTTTTACGTAAGGATCAATAATTCAATAATCTTGTGCAATCTGGTAATACCTTCTTGCATGCCAACCACGCCAGACATCGATTTTAACCACCAGTAACCCAACAAAGTGTTAACGGTAACAATTTACGTCGTTATTTATAAAACTCAATCTTTGTCGCTTTCCTTCATCCAACCGAATTTTTTCGTTATGGGGGCCCACTAATGATGCTACTGGCCGTCGATCACGGAGATTTCAAACAAAAAGAATATTCCACGACCAAACGAATATTCCCCGACAATAACGAATATTTTATAACCACTTGCTTATTTTGTAAACTTTGCACATTTCACCCATAACCAAAACATTATATCAAATTAACCCTTATTAATTTAGAATAATGAATAAAGGAAAATTCAATTATATTTATAATAAGTTGGGGTCTTATAGTTACTATTCACGTATACGGCATTATTCACGTATATGGTACTATTCACAAATACGACACTATTTATCGAAAAATAAAAATTTTCTTTTCGTCCAAAATATCTATTCTGGATACTAGCTTTGATTGTATCCATGTTTTGATCATTCTTGAATTTTACACCACTATGATTATTTTTGAGGTATTTTTGGACGTGGATAAAACAAAGTACTAATCCTTAATCCTTAATCCTTGTCATTTTGTTTCAATCTTTGGATTCGCTTTTAAAAAATATTTTTCATCATCCTCGGTCTTAAATGATGATATTATTGAATATCTTTGGCCCAGTAGAAAAAAGATGAATGATTTATGATGAATATCTTTGGCGAAGTGCAAAGATGAATGATTTCGATGAATATCTTTGGCCCGTAGTCTACAAAAGATGAATGATTTTTGATGAATATCTTTGGCCCGTAGTGCAAAGATGAGCATGTGTTTAGATGAACATGACTAATTGGTGAATGTCCTCGCCTCAGTAGTGCAAGGATGAATATTTGATCCCGTATATATATTGATTGATGTTACAAGGATAAAAATAGGCGATGAACTTTAAAATTCATACATGTAAGATAGTAGTTTGCATTATCTACTTAACTCTTCTAATGAATTATTATTTCACTGCGAATATTGATTTAAAACTTGTTGTCTATTGTATTCTATTATATTTTTCCTCGTTGAAGACTAACGATAATTTTGTTGTATATTATCTTAGTCATAATATTCTTTATTGGGCTAGTCAAGCTCACCCTTTTCCTTTTTGTTCCATTTTCTTCTCGTGAGGCGAGAATATAAGAAAGTATTTAGTCTGGGTATGGAATGAAAGTTCTAGGAGAGTTGTTTAGTAGTCCTCACCATTGTTGTAAAATAATGTATCAATAATTATGATGAGGATTTATTTGTATGTGGATATTATGCAGATGGCAATATCTCGTATTTAAACTCACGCTTTACTTATTGTAATAATAAAGTTGTAGTTGTTTTACATGCAGGTGTATTGACAACTCGGAATGAGTGATGTAGACCTATTTTGGGGGTGTCATAGTTGGTATCAGAGCTTAGGGATATGATCTTTGGCGGAGATCGGGGAATAGAACTAGGAGGGAGAGAGTAAATCCTTCCGTTAGTGTGTCCTACCTAAGCTTATTTGATAGTTGGTCAATATATAGGGATATTATGTGATATATTGATTTCTTAATTAACCCTTTTTGTTTTATGACGATGATTTGAGAATGTCGATGAGAATATTAACAATGGAAATGAGACCGTGGAGACGCCTGTACTCACCAACGAGGAGAACGTGCAACAGGCTGACAATGTTCCTTCTGTGAACAACACCACCGTGCGGATGATGAACGAGGGATATTTAGAAGCTTTTTGCAGTTCATGCAAAAATCAGACGAGGAGACTCGTGTTCAAAACATAGGAGAAATGATAGCAGAATTCACGGGTTATCACAAAACAAGCTAGATTCAAAGAGTTGGGACCACCGAATTTAAGGGAAAGCCAGATCCGATCATGGCGTAAAACATGGGTCAAGCAAATTACCAAGATATTCGATGTCTTGGGATGCACAGAGAACAGAAGGTTCCATTCGCCACCTTTATGTTCCGTGGCGAAGCAGTATCATGGTGGGAGTCGTGAAGCGCACCCATCCAAACAAGACTCAAAGATGTCTTGGGAGGCGTTTGAAACTATTTAATGACAAATACTTTCCGAAAGTGTTCGTTATATGAAGGAAGTGGAGTTTATTAGACTGGAGCAAAACAACATGACGGTGTCTCAAGATGCGAGGCGAAGTTTGCAGAGTTATCCGAGTTTGACCTCATTTGGTGGAGAATGAGGAACGATGACGCGGATGTTTCGAGAGGTTTGAAACCCTGATACGCCAAGATTTCATCTCTCATAAATTTTCTCTATTCAGGATGTTGTTAACAAGGCTCAATTGTTAGAAGCGAGATAACGAGTACGGTCGGCCAACCGAGGTACCACAATCAGGATCATCTGGGAGATAGCGATCAACAAAACAACAATAACCAAAGTGGAGAAAGAAAAAGGCGGACAAAAATGGTAACCACTACTGGTGGTGGTAATCATGGCCATGAAAATAGAAGAAGCGAGTCGGGGAGGAGATTTTAAAAGAGGAGATTCAACAACGATTATGTGAAGACGCGGTGCCAAAGAAGAATCGGGTTCCAAGGGAGGAGAAACGACCACCGATCATATGCTATAAATGCGGAAAGAGGGACATATCGGTCAAACCGCCCACAACAGTTCTGGTATGCTATAATTGTGGAAAGGAAGGACATATTGCTCGAGATTGAATTCAGAAGCGAAACCTAGTTCAATGGGACGGTGACTCAAAAGATCATCCCGAAGAAAAGTCAAAGTCAACGGTTCTGGAAGAAGCGTTTGTTGTGATCGGTCAAAATGCGAGGAACCCAAACGAGGTGATCACGGGTAAGCTATTTATAAATTCTTGTGAAGTTTATACTTTACTAGATCACGGTGCTACCCATTCATTTATCTCTCCTACTTGTGCTCAACGTTTAAACTTGACTCGGAGAAATTAGACTTTGACTATCTGTGGAAACTCCGTTAGGAGAAACTTTCATCACATCCATCGTTTATAAATCTTGTCTAATCCATGTTGGCACCCCTTATCTTACCTGTTGACCTTATCTCTTCAAAGATACTTGCTTTTGATGTGATTTTAGGGATTGATTGGTTAACTACTCATCATGCCAAAATTGATTGTTTTCATAAGGTTGTTAGCTTTCATATTCCTAAACAACCCGTTGTTGAATTCAAACAACTAAACCATTAAAATCAATCCTTCATCATATCTAATCATAAAGCTATTCATTTATTAAAAAGCGGATGTCAAGCTTTCTTAGCCCATGTTATGGATTTGAATAAAGACACGTCAAAATTGAATAATATTCTGTTGTTATTAACTTTCCGACGATTTCTGAAGAACTTCATGGTTCACCCCGAACGTGAAGTTGAATTCTTTATTGACCTTGAACCTTGTACAAAGCCCATTTCTAAAACCCCATATCGAATGGCTCTATTGAACTTCGGGGAGTTAAAGGTCCAACTACGTGGAGTTGTTGGACATTGGTTTCATTAAATCTAAGTACATCTCCTTGGGTGCTCTCTGTTTTATTTGTAAAGAAGAAAGGCGGGAGTATGCGACTTTTGTATTGACTATCGGGGAATTGAACCATGTCACTATCAAGAATAGGTATCCTCTACCTCGTATTGATGACTTGTTTGACCCGATTGCAAGGAGCACAATTCTTTTCAAAATCGATCTTCGCTCGGATATCATCAATTTG
This sequence comes from Panax ginseng, assembly GCA_020205605.1. Lineage (NCBI taxonomy): Eukaryota > Viridiplantae > Streptophyta > Magnoliopsida > Apiales > Araliaceae > Panax > Panax ginseng. The sequence continues at coordinate 85,578,773 of CM035150.1, read as the reverse complement.
AAGATTAGAAGGCGAGGATATTCCAAAGACCGCCTTTAGAACCTCGAGACGGGCATTATGAATTCTTAGTTATGTCTTTCGGATTGACTAATGCTCCTGCGGCTTTCATGGATATGATGAACCGAGTATTCAAAGAGTATTTGGATCGGTTCGTTGTTGTCTTTATTGATGACATCCTCATATATTCCAAAAGCCTTGAAGATCATGAGCACCATTTGAATTTGGTACTCAAAGGCTTCGTGAAAACAAGTTTTATGCCAAGTTAAAGAAATGCGAGTTCTCGGCTTGAGGAAGTAGTATTTCTTGGGCATGTGGTGTCAAAACATGGAGTATCTGCTGACGTCGCCAAGATTGAAGCAATACAAAGTTAGTAGCAACCAAGTCGGTGGATCAAGACGTAGCTTTTTGGGCTTATTTGGTTATTATCGGAGATTCGTGGAAGGTTTTCTCGAATCGCTACTCGATTAACTCATCTAACTCGGAAGGATACAAAATTCGTTTGGAGCGAAGAATGCGAGAAGAGTTTCAAGAGCTTAAGAGGAGACTTATTTTAAGACTGCTCTAACAATACCATCCGGTTCGGATGGATTTGTTATCTCAATGATGCTTCGCAAAGGGTTAGGATGTGTTCTCATGCAACGTGGGAAAGTCATAGCTTTATGCCTCGCGACAACTTAAAGAATATGAGAGGAATTATCCTACTCATGATCTAGAGTTAGCGCCAGCTTGTTTTCGCGCTTAAAGATCCTGGAGGCACTATCTATATGGGGAGAAAGTGGAGATATATTCGGACCATAAAAGCCTTAAATATTTCTTCACTCAAAAGAACTTAACATGCAAAGAATGACGCGTTGGCTCGAGCTATTGAAAGACTACGACCACACTATTCAATACCATCACGAAAAGCGAACGTGGTAAATGGCGTTGAGTAGAAAATCATATCGCGAGGAACGAGGCGATGATGTCAAGTATAATGCGACAGAGCCAACTTTAATAGAAAAAGTTAAGGTTGCTTCAAGCCACCCCAAGGCAGAAACCGATACATATGAAGAAGAAAGTACAAGAATGAGCTATTCCGTAAGCGAGAATTGATGAAGAAGGAATACTTCGAGTCCACTCCAGACTTTGTGTTCCTAACGATTCTGATTTGAAGTACAAGATTATGATGGAGGCACACAATACACCATTTGCAATCCATCTGGGAAGTACTAAAATGTATCGTGATCTTGACATACATTTTTTGGTGGAACAATATGAAGAGAGATTGCAAAGTTTATCTCAACATGTTTAACTTGTCAACGTGTAAAAGCGGAGCATCAAGTGCCTAAGGGACCATTGCAACCACTTGAGATTCCGAAATGGAAGTGGGAACACATTACCATGGATTTCGTTACGGGACTTCCCACGGTTTCTCAAGGCATAAATGCTATTTGGGTTATTGTTGATAGATTAACCAAGTCTGCTCATTTCTTGCCGATACGGGAGACTTATTCCCTTGAACGTCTTGCTCAAATGTACGTAAATGAGATTGTGAGATTGCATGGCATGCCAGTATCCATAGTTTTGGATCGTGACCCAAGATTCACTTCAAGATTTTGGGTTAGCTTGCAAAAAGCTATGGGTACGGATTTAAGATTCAGTTCGGCATACCATCCTCAAATGGATGGACAATCAGAGAGGACTATTCAAACTCTTGAAGATTTATTAAGACTCTGTGTCCTCGACTTCAAGGGCAGTTTGGATAAGTATTTACCATTGGTGGAATTCTCCTACAACAACAGTTAACAGGCAAGTATAGGTGTGGCCCCATTCGAAGCATTATATGGACGAAAGTGTCGCTCTCCAATATGTTGGGATGAGGTGGGTGAAGCAACATTGTTGGGACCCGAAAGTTAGTTAAGACGTATATGACTACCAAAAAGATCCAAATGATTCGACAACGATATAAAGCGGCACAAGATCGACAAAAGAGTTATGCGGATCTTCATCGAAAGGATGTGGAATTTAGTATAGGGATCATGTATTGTTGCGTGTTGCCCCATGGAAGGGAGTTACAAGATTCGGAAGAGAGGAAAGCTCAATCCACGATTTATTGGTCCATTTCAAATTCTTGACCGAAGTAGGAAATGTAGCCTATAGACTCGTGTTACCTCCAAGTATGTCTCGTGTTCATAATGTGTTTCACATATCTCGCACTTCAGTAAATATATGAAAGACCGAATCACGTTATTGAAGTTAGAAACCGGACGAGATATAAGAAGACTTAACGATGAGGAAGTACCGCCAAGATCTTGGATAGAAGGAGCATGTCCCACGACGAAGGTCATACCACAAGTTAAAGTCTTGTGGAGAAACCATGCTATAGAGGAAATGACACGGGAGTTGGAAAGCGGAAATGAAAGCGAGGTATCCTCATCTTTTCAAAACACCAGGTACGTATGTCAATTTCGAGGATGAAATTTCATAAGGAGGAGAGGTTGTAAGATCCCAAATAATTAATAAATAAAATTTAATTTCCTCTAATTATTATTTTGAAATAGTAAGGGTTGATGTGATTAATGTGGATAGTTATGGGTAAAATACGCAAATATTTCAAAATAAGCAAGTGGTTATAAAATATTCATTGTTGTTTGGGAATATTAAATGCTCAAGTAAAAATGACCATGTGTGGGCCCATAATTGAAAAGTGATTGGAGGAAGAAAATGACAAATATAAGTTGTTTAAAAATAATTGGCGTAGTTAGTTACCTGAATTTACCTTTGTTGGAATACCCTCGGTGGTTAAAAACACAGAATCTGGCGTTGTTAGACGCAGAAAGAGCACCAGATTGCACCAATTATTGACTCTTACGTAAGAAGGCACTACTCAACGAATATTTTATAACCACTTGCTTATTTTGTAAACTTTGCACATTTCACCCATAACCAAAACATTATATCAAATTAACCCTTATTAATTTAGAATAATGAATAAAGGAAAATTCAATTTTATTTATAATAAGTTGGGGTCTTACGATTCTTATTCACGATACTCAAGACTATTCACGATATATGGTACTATTCACTTATCTGAAAGATTATTCATCGAAAAATAAAAATTTTTCTTTTCGTCCAAAATATCTATTCGGATACTAGCTTTTGATTGTATCCATGTTTTGATCATTCTTGAATTTTACACCACTATGATTATTTTTTGAGGTATTTTTGGACGTGGATAAAATAAAGTACTAATCCTTAATCCTTAATCCTTGTCATTTTGTTTCATTGGATTCGTTTCTTTAAAAAATATTTTTCATCATCCTCGATCTTAAATGATGATATTATTGAATATCTTTGGCACAGTAGTGCAAAGATGAATGATTTATGATGAATATCTTTGGCCAAGAGTGCAAAGATGAATGATTTTGATGAATATCTTTGGCCCGTAGGCAAAGATGAATGATTTTTGATGAATATCTTTGGCCCGTAGTGCAAAGATGAAGCAGTGTTTAGATGAACATGACTAATTGGTGAATGTCCTTGGCTTTGTAGTGCAAGGATGAATATTTGATCCCGGATATATATTGATTGATGTTACAAGGATAAAATAGGCGATGAACTTTAAAATTCATACATGAAGATAGTAGTTTGCATTCTCTACTTAACTCTTCTAATGAATTATTATTTCACTGCTGCGAATATTGATTTAAAACTTATCATCTATTGTATTCTATTATATTTTTCACATTGAAGACTAACGATAATTTTGTTGTATATTATCTTAGTCATAATATTCTTTTTGGGCTAGTCGAGCTCACCCTTTTCTTTTTGTTCCATTTTTCTTCTCGGGAGGCGTAGAATATAATGAGTACGTAGCCTGGGGTATGGAATGAAAGTTCTAGGAGAGTTGTTTAGTAGTCCTCACCATTTGTAAAATAATGTATCAATAATTATGATGAGAATTTATTTGTATGTGGATATTATCTAGATGGCAATATCTCGTATTTAAACTCGCAGTTTTACTTATTGTAATAATAAAGTTGTAGTTGTTTCTGTACCGTGTATTGACAACTCAGAATGGGTGATATAGACCTATTTTGGGGGTGTCACAACATCCCTGTCTTATGATGACACGAGGTTGTATGTCATTAGACATCTTGTATGATAGTGGCAAAACACCCTTCCAACGTTGGGTTCGCCTCACCTATTTAGGGAGAACCTCAACAGCTAAAGACCACCGTTCTATTCTCCTATTATCCCTCGCTCGACCCAGCTACACTTTTATTACCTGAAAGAAATTGTGAAGCTAAAGGGTGAGCACAACTAGCTCAGTAAAGAATATCATGACTAAAGATAATTAAATTATCAATAGCCTTCATCAGTAATAAATTAGAGATTTAGAACATATGGTAGATGATAAAACTTTTCAACCATAGTTGCAGCGGAACGAGCAATCCATTAGAAGAGTCAAATAGACCATAAAGTCTATTATCTTCTCCACATTAAAAGTCCACCAACAATGTTTTATCCCTGTAACATTAATCAACAGTTCATTTCCACAATTATATGAATAACTCATAATCATAATTGTAATTTTAAATTCCTCTTCGCATCCAATATGAAGATAATTTTTATCACCTGTATTTACCTGAAACATCAAAGATCATGGTTATACCAAATCACAGTTCCTGTTCATAATTATACTAATAAATTCATCTTTGCACTACGGGCCAAAGATATTCGTCAACAGTTCATCTTTGCACTACAAGCCAAAGATATTCAACAACAGGTCATCTTTGCACTACGGCCAAAGATATTCAACAATGCATCATCTTTTGCACTTCTGGGCCAAAGATATTCATATCTCAAATAAATATATAATCATTTCAAAATCTATATAAACCATAATTATAACCATGTTGATCAATTCACCTTTGCACTTAAGCTAAAAATATTCAATTGTAAATTCAATGGTCATGATCATACCAATCACAATTCATCTTTGCACTCATCGCCAAAGAGAACCCATAGTCGTGATCATACCAATAATCTACCCATCTTTACACTCAAAGTCAAAGAGAAATTTCTTCACCAAGATTATAAAAATGTTATATATGATAATAAAAACAATAACATCAAAACATGGATTTAATTTCAAGAGTAATATTCCTAAATCAACGATAATTTGGTCAGAAAAAGAAACTAATTTTATTGTGAATAGTACCCGTGAATAGTAACTCGTGAATAGTAACTCGTGAATAGTAACTCATGAATAGTAACTCGTAAATAGTAACTTGTGAATAGTAAATCATGAATAGTAACTCATAAATAGTAACTCGTGAATAGTAACTCATGAATAGTAACTCGTGAATAGTACTCCGTATTCGTACATAGTACCGTATACGTAAATAATGTCATATACGTAAATAGTGCCATATACATGAATAGTGTCATATACGTGAATAGTGTCATATACGTGAATAGTAATCCCGACTAAAAAAGGTAGAAATTCCACAATAATATTCGTATCAATATTTTCGGTATAATGATATTGAAAGAAATAATATCATTTTACGAAGAATATAACACCCCTTACTATCCCTTACTATCCCTTACCTCAAAACAGCAGCACTTCTGATTGGATATCGGATATGACATCAAGGAAACTTACAGACCGATGAATAAGAACTCACCAAGTATCTAAATACTCACAAAATACACTCGATAATCTAGAGAAAAAGAGAAAACTTATGTTTCGGTGTGATTTTCAATTTAACTTAAATTGCCTATTTATAGGAAAATGTTAAGACGTCAAGCAGACTTGACTGCCACCGATGGCTTTTACTCGCTACTATTTCACCCACCAAAATCAGCCATCTCCCCAACAACCAAGAGTGGGGCCCACTCAATTCTAGGATTTTCCATCAAAACCTAATTTAGAATGCCATTCTCTTAAAATTTATAACAAATTATACGTTCATTTTTAACGGTTCAAAATTTGTGAACATATACTCAACTTATATATGTATAACATATCCAAAAATTACAACGATCCAATGGTCGGATTAAATATTATAACTCACACAATAAAGCTGTAATAACACCGATTTGATCTTTTAATACCTCCAATCCGACAAAATACTGATAAAACACCTCAACATTAACTCTTTCATTTATAACCACATAAATAAACCCATCATTTATATTCACATCAAATAAATATTTCCTTATCATATAAATCAATAATTAATTATTCACAAATAATATTACAGAATCACAATAATGACAAACAAAGCGGTTCCGAGTGAAAGAGGGCTTTCCAGATAAGGATTTCTCCTTACTAGCGTGCAATTAGGTGACCAAACCTCCTCGATAGAACTTTCTAGACATTGCCAATAATGCTATCTAATAATATTATTGAATAATATGAATTATTGATCCGATAATGGAGATATCATGTAAAGGACAATTATTGAAACAACAATAATATAAAATATCAACGCAAAGAATTATTGATTCAATAAAATAAAATATTGAAGCAAGAATTATCGTAATAATTATTGAGTAGTGCCTTCTTCACGTAAGAATCAATAATTCAAAAATACTGTAATATACTGGTGCGCTACTTATTCAATAACGCAGACATCGTATTTTAACCACCGTAATTCAACGGTGTTAGCAGTAATAACTACGCCGTTATTTATAAAAACTCAAATTTGTCATTTTTTCATTCGATAGTTATTACATTATGGGGCCCACAACAAATAGGCTGTCATACCGTCGTATTTAATATTCCTCGACAATAATGAATACTTTATAACCACTTGCGTATTTTGAACAAAAAAATTCATATATCGCCCTTAACTTTAACTTTTATCAATTTAACCATTTACTGAATAGTAATTATAAGAAAAATTGAATACTTTTATTTCATAAAATTCGGGGTCTTACAACTATCACGTAAAGATTACATACTATTGACGTAACAATATATGATTTGTTGTTGAGTTAAATGGGCTATGTCAACAACAAATCACATAGTGCTACGTCAACCGTATGTGAGCGGTATGTGATTATTTTATTTGATAGTAGCATTATTGAAAAGAAAAATTATAATATGTTTTAAATAATTTTTTATGGGTTAACATTGTGGCTAAATAACTGGAAAAAAAATAGAAGAGTGAGTACAAATTTGAGATATTCATTAATATTTTAGGTAAATTATATAGGGGGGAGGGGTGTTTTACCATCATTTGATTTCTTCTATTAACCCCGTAGAAGTGTGAGCCTACTATACTCATATCCTAATTAATCTTCATAACTTTCGAGAGCAGCAACCACCATAATTCAAAGATAATTGACGTGGGGATAAAACTCACTTAAAAAAAATTAATACTAGATTAAAACATTTATTTTTTTAGAAACATTCATTTTTCAAAAGAAAGAGGATAAATTATCCCTATTAAAATTCAGTGGGGTCAATTGCCCCCACTATCCTCAAATGGATCCGCCCCTACTTGTTGATTAATGTGATTAAAGATTAATTAAGAACCATCGTATAAAATAACCTCCAAATAAAAAAGAAAAATATATTAATATATTGTGAACTGATATTTTTACATGATTTTCTCACATGAATATATAGTGAGTCTCATAAAAAATATGTGAAAATATTAAAAACATATACTCCCTAATATAATCCCCATATTAGGAGAAGGGAAGGTAAGAAATGGGAAAATAATTAAAATCCTTTTAAATTCTATGTTTGTGAATTTTTTTTATAAAGAAAGAGAAAAGATTTGAAAATAAAATTGATTTAATTTTTGACTTATAATTTCCCCTAAAAATGAAAGGATTTGGAAGTATAAGAAAGGATGGAAAAATGAGATATTTTACATTATCAAAAATAACCTTAGAAAATAAATAATATGACAATTTTGCCCTCACTATACACTCTCAATTACGTTTTGAAACTTATTTTTCTCTCTACACTGCTGACAATTTTCTCAATCTAGTATCTACACTACTGAGTTCAGCGCTTGCTCGCCGAGTTCTTCCGCGGTTTCCGCCGCCGCTGTGGTTCTATTGTCCGCCACAAGTTTCCGATCTGCTTCTTTGTGTTGAAATATCTGGTAAGATCCCCAAATCACGTGCCCTAATTTTTTCAAATTTATGTTAATCATGTTTTCTCATTTACTTAACCTAAGAATACAATTTAGTTTTCCTTGTGCATCATCCACAATAGCCTGTATCCAGTTCTCTATCATCTCACGGAAAAGCAGTCACTTTTTTTTTCAATTTTCTTTTTAATTTTTTCCTTTTATTTTCATGTATGCGGTGCTACTCGAAAATTGAACACTACGTGTTTGAAAAAAATGCCCGACTGAGTTTTTGATTTTTTTTGTATACTAATCACTCAATTGAACATTTGAATGAAACCATTTTGGTTTATAGTTGAAAACCGTTATTTGGAGCAAGTCTTTTGCTAATTTCCAAAGTTCATGATTCATGAAACTCTGTGATTACATATATCATCAAAGAAATGAAAAAGCCTTTATATACCATCAATGAAGGTTGCCTTGTAATTTTGATCAATAAAAGATGTGGGATTTATTAGTTGGAAGAGGACATTTTTTTTTCATGTTTATTTGAATTTTTGCTACATGGGTTTGATTTGTTGTATGCAATTAATAAGTTGGTACTCCCTTTTCACATTATTAATAACAAATTAAAAAAATTCACGAAATTTAATTCAATAGACACCTCAACATAACTTAAACTCATCCAGCAGAAACAAGTTTTTATAATGGGTAGTTTGATATAAATTTTAAAATAAAATATTACCATCTTCGGCAGCAAAAAAAAGTTTGTACTAGTATGAAAAGTTTGATGTTGTGCAAAATGTATAAGAAATTCCCTCATTTTTTGATACTAAGGTTTAAAGATGGACTATTTGGTTTATAATTGAAAACTAGATTTTTGTTTGCCCTTTGCACCTTTGTGATGAGTCATTATTTGGGTGGAACCTTCTCTTATCTTAGTAAGTCGCAACCTAAAATTATACAATTCATACAGACAGAGTGATACACACACACTCATATATATATGTATACATATATGTATGTAGATGTAGTTTGAATTCTCTGATTTGTATAAAAACTAACAATTTTATGCGTTTAAGTGTCTAATCTGTGTTTGCGTGTACTTCATATAAGTTATAGAGTATATAGACAATTAAGAATGCTGTTTGAAATATTTATTTAAGAACCAATTTGATTGTAACGAGAATAGCTCATTAAGTTTGCAAAAGTTCGATATTTATGTGAAAAGCTTCAAAACTATTACAGGAAAATTGTTATTTTGTTGTACTTTGATACCTTTTTTATTTAATTTATTAAAATGTGAAACTCAAAGTCAAAGGCCAAGTAGCTCCCCCTGGTTTTAGATTTAGTGGCCCTTTTGAAAATTAAGTTGTCGATTTCTATTTTTTTCTTGAATTTAATGTTGAGAGAGATGTGACGTATAATGGTTAACGATAAGTGAAAGTAGCATTGGTACATTTTTTGGGACTCCCTCTTTGGGAGTGATGTAGCGTTATTTTCAGGATTGGTACCTTGCAGGTTTCCCATAGCATATTATGTTCTTCTGCAAATAGATGTGTCTTCAACTTTAATAACCTCAGGAATTTCAACTGCACTTCATCTTGAGCTTGTAAGGTTTCAAAATTTATCAAGTACAACTTATCAAAAGTTTTTTTTTTTGATAAAAGAAATGTAGGAATTAATGCAGCCAAACATTTAATCTACAATTTCACTTCGATACATTCTTTTTATTATACAAAAATTATAACTTTCAGTAATGTGGAGCTCAAGAAATGACTTCATGTGCATCCCCAAATTTTTTTAATCTTAATAACTATGTGATAGGATAGGATGTTGCGAAGGGGTAGCCAATCAATGCAAGGATAATAATACAATGAGAATATTTAGTTGGACTGCTGTTGAGGTGATAGAGGATAGATTTTGTAACTTTTGCCTATATTGTTCATGTTGATTGGGGGTAGTTCCGAGTTGCTTATGACTCTGTTCATGTTGAGTGTATTCTTTCTCCATTCGTCTTCTGACTCATCTGTATGACTTTTTTTGTTATTTATTAATATTTCAAATTTTTACGTTGTTTTTTGTGGCAGAAATAATAGGTGGAGAAATCTGACAAAGAAATCACACAAACATGAGCATGCGAGTGGAAGAGGAGATTGTGATTGGGAAGATGGATAAGATTAAGAGAAGTAAGAAGAAAAAGTCGAGTGACTTTGAAAATGTAACTGATTCTACATCTGTACAAACTATGGGGGTGGATAATAACTTGAATTCTAGAGAAGCTAAGAAAAGGAAGAATAAGAAGATACATGTGATTGGTGGTGACATAAAACTCGATAGTGGGTGTGATGAAGCTGTAAATGCTGAGGGTTATTTAAAATTGGATGAAGGTAATCAACAGGAGAAACTTCAGAAGAATAAAAACAAGAGAAAAGTAAAATGTGGTAGAGAGATAACTGACTACTCAGATGCAGCAGTAGCAGTGGAAGCAAGTGGCAAAGAAGATACGAAATTGAAAAGCAAGAAGAAACATCAGGTCGTTGGAGATACTATAGTCGATGGCACACGTAATGAAACTTTACGCAAGTATAATAATGTGGAGGTTGATGATGGTCAAAAGGATAAAGATCAGAAGAAGAAAAAGGGGAAGAAGAGAAAATTAGACTCCGGTGAAGATAAAGACAATTTGAATGACAAGGCTCAAACTGATGGAAAGGAGAAGAGGATCTCTCAGACAAATGATAGGGTGGACGGAGGGCGTGCCAGTGAGTTGAAACAAAGAAAAAACAAGGAGAAAAGGAATGAGGAGAAGAAAGAGGAAGGAAGTGATGAGGTGTGTAAGGGACACAAAAGCTTTGAGAAAGAGGATATCAATGAAAGTGAAAACACGGACGTAGGGGCTAGAAGGAAGAAGAATAAGAAAAGGATGCGGGAAAACAAGGATTTAAATTTTGAGGGAGATGAGAAAACAAAAGATGGAAAAGTGATTGAAAATCCAAGTAAGGACTGTGATAAGGACGGTTTGGAGAAGGTTGAAAGGAAAACGAGGAAGAGCAAGAAGAACAAAGATAAGGATGGTTTGGGCATTAGATTGGAGAATAAGATGATTAAAAAAAGAGGTAATGGAAGCACTGTTGTTAAAGTTAATGATTTTGTAGACAGTGAAGGTAATGCTCATTTAGAGCTAAATCAGAGACAGAATAGTGAGGCCACAAATGGAATCATAAGCAGGAGGAAGAAGACCAAGTCAATTGAAAATGGTTCTGAAAATCCTAAACCTAAAGGAAGTTCGAAAAAAGTTCAGTTTTCGGGTCATATAGAAGTTTTCCCTTCATCAGACAATAAAAGTGCTGGAAAGGAAAAAGAGGAAGATACCTTGCTGCGAGGTAAGAGATTTTCACGAGAAGAAGATGAGATTGTGAAAGAGGCAGTTTTAAATTATATAGAGGCACACTGCTTGGGTGAAGAAGGCTTGAAAATGGTTTTGAACTGTAGATCTCACCCTGAAATAAAGAACTGTTGGAAGGATATAGGGGCCGCCATACCATATCGGCCTTATACCGCTGTATATTACCGTGCTCATATTTTGTTTGAGAGGGATGGGAAGCATGAGTGGACTACAGAAGATTTTGAACTTATCCGGAAGTTCCAGGAAAAGCATGGGAACAATTGGAAGGTGTTGGCTGACGATCTTGGCAAACATAGGATTCACGTGAAGGATACGTGGCGCAGAATAAAACTTCTTAACAGAAACAAAGGGCAATGGTCCCAAGAAGAATACCAGAACTTATTTGATTTGGTGAATATAGATCTGCGAGTGAAGGTTTCTGATGAAAAGAGATCCAAGCATGGCATGCTACGAGATAATATTTGTTGGGGTGCAATAAGTGATAAACTGTCCACCAGAAGCAATTCAACTTGCTGTATGAAATGGTACAAGCAGTTGACATCTTCTATGGTTGCTGATGGTATATGGGCTGATTCTGATGATTATCGCCTGGTTGATACCCTTTTCAAGTTGGATGAATGCTGCATAGAAGATGTGGATTGGGATAATCTTCTGGAGCACAGGTCTGGAGATGTATGTCGGGAGCGTTGGGACCAAATGGTGCAACACATAGGCCTACATGGGAACAAGTCTTTTGCTGAACAAGTTGAAATTCTGGCACAGAGATATTGTCCAGAACTATTAGAAGCAAGAGAAGCTTGGGAGAGCAAACCTATTGTTCCGTGATGGTATCACTTTCACTACTCAAAAAAAAGTCTTCAGATTAAGATATCCTGAAGGCAAATTGGCAAAGAATCATTTGCTGGCACACCATTCCTTTTATTGTTGTTTATTATTTTCTTGTAGCCATTACTTTGTTCCCCTCAATTTGGAATTATGAGGCACTTGCATTATGGAAACCTGTTACAGTACAATATGTTATTCTGAAACAATATATTTGGTTGGCATTTTAGATTTTTCTTTTTTGTGGTACTATTATACATTTCAACATTCAATAAGAGGATAAAAAGTTGGCTAGATGGCTAGGGGTGTTCATTTTTTTCGGTTTTTTCGGTTTTCCGAACCGGACCGAACCGGTCGGTTCGGTATAAAAAAGAGCCGGTCCGGTCCGGTACAAAAAACCGGTATATACCGGTTTTTCGGTACTGGTTTCGGTTCGGCATTTTTATGGTTCGGTAAAAACCGAATCGGACCGGTTATACCGGTTTTTTAATTTTTTATTATTAATAATAATAGTAATAATAAATAATAATTATAATAATAAAAATAATAATAATAATGATTATAATAATAATAATAATAAAATAATAATTAAAAAAATAATAAAAATAATAATTATATTAATTTTCAGAAAACTGCAGATCGAAACCAGAAATCTGCTGGTCGATTCATATACCGGTTCAACTTGCATACGATATCGAGATTAAGATTTGGACGGTTTGATTTGTTCGATATCGGTTCGGTCCGGTAAAAATCGGTTGAACACCCTAATGGCCAACCACTCATCTCATTTGGCATTAGTTCAAATATCACTGTGTGTTATTCAGATGTCTATCATTTGGCATTAGTTCAAATATCACTCTGTGTTATTCAGATGTCTACGGGTAAGAAAAAGAAAAAATGAGAAAAAATGGTTAAATATTTAAGTTATATAACAAATACCAACAATGATGTCATGAGATTATTTAAATTTAAATAATGATATCAGTAATAACATGATGAAATAAATTTTGATACAGCTCCGAACAAGGGTTATTTTGATACAGCATGCATAAACATGATGAAATAAATTGTGGGGGATAAAATATAAATAACCTTTATCTCATAGATAAAAGAAATATAAAATACGAAAAGAATAAGCTTTGACACAATTAATTAATAATGGCTAATACATAGTATCTAAAATACATTCAACTTCATTAGCAAATAAATCTATTATTATAAATATTTTTCTAAAGTAACAACTTTTAAAAATACTTTTATTTTTGAAATATTTCCTAATATTTATTATAAATATAGTAATAATAACATAATTGTATTCAATTTATACCTAGATAAAAGTACTATCATACCGTCTCTTTATAATTTAAAAATAAAAATATTTTCTTAATTTAGAATTAAAAAATATATATCTTTAATTTTTTAAAAAAGTATTCAATTCAAATTTCAATAGAAAAGTAAAAAAATCAATTTTAAAGATAACTCTCATTTTGGGACAATTGCAAAAAAAGGGAGTGGACAGTCTTTTGGAGGTAAATATATATATAATCTACGGATTCAATTAGCATGAATTTATTTTTTTGAGTATATTGGTTAATTGACCAATAGAATACCAAACACATATACAATCTCGCCTGCATGTCAATATTCTATTTGTCAATTCACCAACTTACCAAAAAAATAAACTTTAGTCCTATCCACTTCCATAATCTACTACACTAGCAAGTGGAGCGGCGCCAGGACAAAGCAAAACCCACTCTAGCTTTCTTATGGGGTTTGCCGCCGCCTCCTCCTCCTCCACCACCCTCACTGCCCTCGCTAAATCTGCACACCCAGCTCAAAATAGCATTCGCTACGCCATTTTTCAGCTCTATAGCTCTCAGAGGACTACTCCTTTGTTCCAGTTGGTAATAAAGTCCTCGAAAAGATTATATTTTTCTCCCCAAATAAGCTAAATTCTAACTGTTTAAATTGAAATTCCATGTTGGTTTTTTAGTCTTCAGCTACGTCGTCATTTAGGTTGCATTGCAATCCTATTAAGGCCATGGCAGAAACTGCAGAAACCCTTGCCGTACCCGTAGCTGATTTGGGTTCCTCTGCTTCTGGTACTTTAAATCCCTCCTCTAGTTTTGTTGTTTTTCCTTTTACCTCCATTATGTAAGTGTATATATATTTTTATGTGTGTGTACATATAGATGAAGTAGCCAATTTGCAAATTTGAACAATGATAAAAGTGTTTTTTGAGTATTTTTTTTATTTATTTATCATGGATTCGGTGATATTCATACATTCAAAGTTTAGAAATGATTATTAAAGAATATCGAATTGTTGATATATACACACATACAAAGTTTAGAAGTGATTATTAAAGAGTATTGACTTGGTCCGTTCAATTTCTGTGGAATTCTTAGATATGTTGGGGTAATTTTGTGAAATTAATATGACTAGCTGCAGACTTGAAATTTCTATAGTGATGACGGTTGGTAAATTAACTTAGGTCGTCACTTGTAAGAGGCTCAATGTTGTTTGGAAATTTAGGATTAGGGTTTTCTGCATGAGCTTTAGAATAGTGTCTAGAGTAATAAGGATTTGTACATAAAGGGTTTGCCCGGGATTCTCTTTTGCTTTATTTTGTATGTGTATTTACCTAGTTATTTGAAATATTTAATTTCAGGAAGGAAGCAGGCTTTGATTTCTCTGTCAGATAAGAAGGATCTGACTTTGCTTGGCAATGGACTTCAGGAATTAGGGTAAATTGCAATACAGTTTTCCCTCTTTCTATTTTTCATGTAACTATTATTTAATTTTCATTGGCTATTGGTTTTCAACGATTACTCCCTCCCATTACCACCCTCACTTAATCCTCTTTTATGATGTCAGCGCTTGGGTACATTTGTATTTGAAAGACACCACTCGGGTTTACATGGTGTAATGATGTAAATGTTTCTTGATTTCTGCCTTACTCTTGATATATATTGAGCTGCTTATAGGTTAAAGGACGTTTAGTTTTTTTTACACCAAAGGAAGTGTAGTTAGTCATTAATCTAAACAGAATCGTGTACAGTGTACTTGGTGTTTATCATTGATACAACCTTAGCAATGAATCTGCTTTCACAAGTATTGCCATGATCCTGAGAGTGTTGTAACAAGCAGCATTTCATGTTTAACTTGAAACGAATCACCCATTTATTGAGCTGTGAAAAGCAAAAATACTCAATTTTAATTTGCTTCTGTTCACATAAATAATGGGAGAAATTAAAAGCAAACAAGAACTAAACCGAATTTGCAAGCAATATCTACTTAAGAATATAAAATGAAAATGAAATAAGAAATATTAACAGCATGTGAAGCTTTTTTGAGACTCGTTAAGTCGGCTAATATTGGTTTAAATGCCACTTAGCTGGCAACCAGCACTGCATGTATTTGAAACTGCCTTTTTTTCTTGGCAGCTTTTGGTGTATGATATCTCTTGTGATGACCTCTTTAGAGACACGACTATGAAATCTATTGTGATGGCTTCTTCTTCTTCTTCTTCTTCTTTTTCTTGTTTCCTTGAATGTTTTTTATATATGTATAAATTTGTAGATACACAATTGTTTCAACTGGAGGAACAGCATCTGCATTGGAAAGTGCTGGGGTGTCTGTTACTAAAGTGGAAGAACTTACCTGTTTTCCAGAAATGGTATGCTTGTCCATCTTTAACACCCAAAAACTTTACATCCTAGCATACATGGAGGAATTTTCCCAGATGGTCTATAGATGAATTTTATGAGCAGTGTCTACAACTTAGATTATGCAAATGATTTTCTTTGTTCGTTTACAGCTTGACGGACGCGTTAAAACTTTACATCCTAGCATACATGGAGGAATTCTTGCTAGAAGAGATCAAAGCCATCACATGGAAGCTCTCGATAAGCATGGAATTGGTGAGTCTCGATACTTTGTTATCACCGTGGCATGGGAAAGGATTTTCTGTTTCCTCTATATAAGTTGTAGGAGTGTCCTCTGAGTTTCATTTCCTTATTCAGAACTTGTAAGGAATCAAAATGCTGGATAGAACATAAAGCACTTTCCAACAGCAGCTATTTTAATGCACTTTTCTCACAGGTACATTTGATGTGGTGGTGGTGGTGAACTTGTACCCTTCTATGATAAAGTTTCTTCCGCCAGCAAAATATCATTCGAGGATGGAATTGAGAATATAGACATTGGTGGCCCTGCCATGATCAGAGCTGCCATAAAGGTTGTTTATTTCAAAGAAACTCTTGATTATCTTTTACTCTTCTTAAAATACCAATTATTCTGTGTCTTTCTCTATTCATGTAGAATTTAAAAAGAACCCAGATTTCACATTTCCTTAGAGTTTTCAGTGAAAGGATAATTTTATTTCGAGCATTAGTGAACTGCTGATGTTTCTACAGTTTGGAGTAGGCTTGGGTGTTTTCGGTCACAATGGTCATCAAAATTGGATTCTACGTTAATGAGCAGAAGTAAAAGTGTTGTAGAGATGGAATATTATTTTAATGCTTCATTAGCTTATGATATTCTAGAAGCTGTTTATAGGCTTATGGCTTGTGAGTTGGTTTCAATAAAAATAAAGAAACAATCATTCGTTCCATCCCTTGCCATTACTATGACATGATGGCTGTTAATGCGCTTAAAGTTTCTATAATTCTTGTTATTTCAGCTTCCTTCCATTCTATATCAGTTAGAACTGTAACATGGTACCCCTATCTTAAATTGTGATACTGGGTTATAGATTCTTTGTGAGCATGAAGGCCATGAATTGCTTTTCCAAGACTCTGTGAATCATAATCTGATTACACTTGGTAATATGTTGGTCTGCAATATGCCAACACCAAACTATTTGTTTTAGTCTTGTCAAATTCGAACGGACAGTACTTTTTCCAAAGAATTTAAAAGACTTTTTATACTTTATGCATAAAGTAATATGAGAGGGTACAACCATCGAATTAAAGATCAAACCAAGGCTCGACAAAACAAAAGGTGTCATAATAAGAAATGGACTGGATATATTAACCATACCTATTCTAGTAAGCTTTTAGATGGGTTGGTTACTTAACAGCTCTGGGTGTGCAAGGTCTTGGGTTCAAATCTTCTCAACCGCACGTTGTCTTTATATTAATTTAAAATAGTGCAAATTCACTTTAATTTGTCCCTTTTCCATGAAGTTGCATTTGAGGGGGAGTGTTAGTATGATATACATTGTTGGACCCTCCATTTATACCAGCTTAATCTTTTAGACGAGTTGGTTACTTAAGAGTTACTATCTATGTCAGATTTCTACTAACTCATACACATTGAACAGAATCACTAGGATGTCTTGGTCGTTGTTGATTCACAAGACTATCCTGAACTTTTAGAGTCTCTTAAAGGGAATAAGGCTGATGAACAGTTTAGGAGGAAGCTGGCTTGGAAGGCTTTCCAACATGTTGCTTCTTATGATTCTGCAGTTTCAGAGTGGCTGTGGAAGCAGACTGTGAGAGGTAATCTCATTTGCTTTAATGTTAAGTTTAAAGTTGAAGACATTTGTATAATGATTGATTTTGGAAATACATTGTCATAATGAGACATCTTCCAATACGCATGGTCATCGTGGGAACCAAGTATTAAGATAAACAAAAGTAATGAAAAACTAAAATGGCCGCACCATTTTCAGAGTGGCTGTGGCCTGTGGCCTGGGGATGAAGATCGTGTGAATTACTATTTTTCGTCGAAGTGTTTTTGCTATATGTAAAGCCATTTGTGGAATGATACATCTGGGAAAATATTGTACCATAATGGGACTTTTCCCAAGGTCATTAGAAGCAGTGAGATACTAAAACGTTTACAGCTGACCAAATCACCAAACGACTTAAAGATATGTGAATCTTGAACTTCTTGGATTTTATGGAGTGCACATATTAATGGGGTCTATTTTGTTTCAGAAGACAAATTTCCTCCCAGCTTAACACTGCCTCTCTCACTCAAAAGTTCTCTTCGTTATGGCGAAAATCCTCATCAAAAGGCTGCATTTTATGTTGACAAGAGTCTCTCTGAGGTTAATGCAGGTGGTATTGCAACTGCTATCCAACATCATGGCAAGGTGCGACTGAAACGTTACAATGTTCATAACATCATTGTTTTCAGGCCTTAGTTTTGATCATTATATGATTATATGGGTCCTGATAAATAGGTTTATGTCTTTTATTTGTCAATTTTGTCCCTTTATTATATATCCCTATTAGGATAAGCATGCACGTATATAATTTATATTTGAAGTGACAAATTTTATTTTAAGTAAGAATTCAGTTTGGATCATGCTGCTGCTGTGACTGATTTCAGCACAACAAAAACTGAGTAACAGAACGTAATGGTTGTGTTCTTGCTGTTATATATCATGATTTGACAGATAAAAGTTGAAACAAATTACCTTCTGATCTGTAGCCAATGAAGACTTCTTGTAAGAGTAATTCTGTTAACATGTTTTTGAATGACTTTATCTACAAGTTTTGAGTTGACTTGCATCCGATTCGAATCCGAGAGTCAATTTCTTTCTTTCTAACTGTCGTCTAACATTTGTACTCTATCATTACATTCACATAGTTTTTTCCCCTCCTCTTCTTATCACTTGGCAAAAAACAGTCGCTAAAACTGAAGTAACAAATATACTTTATTTGGTGCAGGAGATGTCGTATAATAACTACCTAGATGCTGATGCAGCTTGGAACTGTGTATGTGAGTTCAATAAGCCTACTTGTGTAGTTGTAAAGCATACAAATCCTTGTGGGGTAGCTTCACGTGATGATATAATCGAAGCATATCGGCTAGCTGTGAAAGCAGATCCAGTGAGTGCTTTTGGTGGTATTGTCGCCTTCAACATAGAAGTTGATGAGGTAAGAAGCTCATCGTATTTTACAAGATCTAATATGACTTTTTGCTGGTTGAGCTCTTATTGATACAACCTTCTTGGACACGTCATTTCACCAATCACACTGCATCCTAGCAAGGTAGGGAACCCAATTTAGTACGCAAGCTCGCATACTTTATCACCCCCCCCCCCCCCCCTCTCACCACACACACACAAAGACAGTGCACAAAAGAAAATCCTATGGGAATTACTCTGCTGCATTGTTCATGTCCATAGTGCCTTTTAATACATCCTGATGTATACTTTGATGTGTTTGAAAGGTTCTTGCCAAGGATATACGAGAATTTAGAAGTCCAACAGATGGAGAAACTCGAATGTTCTATGAGATTGTTGTTGCTCCCAAGTATACAAAAAAGGGGCTTGAGGTCCTCCGTGGAAAGTCTAAGACTTTGAGAATCCTCGAGGCAAGCAAAAACAGTAAAGGGAAGCTCTCACTTAGACAAGTTGGTGGAGGTTTGCTAGCTCAGGATTCTGATGATTTAACTCCGGAAGATGTCCAATTCAAAGCAGTTTCTGAGAAGGCCCCACTAGATAGTGAGCTTTGTGATGCAAAGTTTGCATGGCTGTGTGTGAAGCATGTGAAGAGCAATGCTATTGTGATTGCAAAGGTTAGTGAATTTCTGAACCTTTAAAATTAACCGTAGCTTCAAAATTCTGTTTCCTGCAAAAATTCTCTCTGACCATTGCCGTTATGTTGCAGAACAATTGTATGTTAGGTATGGGAAGTGGGCAACCAAACCGTTTGGAAAGTTTGAGGATAGCTTTAAGAAAAGCAGGAGACCAGGTCAAAGGTGCAGCTTTGGCCAGTGATGCATTCTTTCCATTTGGTAAAGTTCCATCTATTCAACTAATAGCAGTTTTATACCACTTAAAGGATCTCTAACTTTTTGTGGTCTCTTGTCCAACTCTAACCTAGTGCCTATTTTCTACAAACAGCTTGGAAAGATGCAGTTGAAGAAGCATGTGAGAGCGGGGTTGGTGTAATTGCGGAACCTGGGGGAAGCATCAGAGATAATGATGCGATTGATTGTTGTAACAAATATGGAGTTTCGCTCCTCTTCACCAATGTGAGGCACTTTAGGCATTGATAGAAAGTTATATAGTAGTTCATATATTGGCCCTTTGCTTTCTGTATTTTAGCATGTGTGCTAGTGATGAAGCAAATGCAAGAGAGTTTTTGTAGTTTGTTATGTCACTTTGGTTTCCTTCTATAGTGGAATATCCTTAGTTAGGGGATGAATGTACTAGCTATAGAGTTTTGGATATCTTAGCGACAAATAATTTGAGACGTTTGGTATAATCTATCTTGTACTTGACAGTGTACTAATCATGGTTCTTCATTGGTTTATCAAAATAATACTACGTCTCACCGGAAAATGAGTCAATACTTCGTAGTTTACATTGAAAATGATACTTTTTTTCCAGACATGGAGTAGTTATTTTATTGTTTGCTGCTGATTTCAGTAGAGAGCCACTAATGATGTAATGTTTATTTACCTTGTTTTGCTGCTGATTTGTTCTCTGTTTGCCAACTTTCACAAGGGGCTACAAAAGTAACCAAACCAAACAAGGGAAATTTTGTAGGGAATTTTTGATTTGATCACAATGCAAATGTTCTGTAGGCTAACTAAATTCGGACACAGCAAAGTTAGAGAAACAAGCCTTATTTATCCTCTGTTAATAAACTAAATTACCAGAACCAACACACTGTATTTGCATTGTTCCAAGCACAGTGTTGTGCTTCTCACTTGCCAGGCTGGAGCAACGGGTGAGACCTAGTAATGTCGCTTATATGTTAGCAAACCAAATAAATTTGAAGAGCATTTACACATAATTCTAATAAGTTATGTTGCTCAATATTACTAAACTTGAGCCACTACTCTGCTTTACCCTCCATGTGAATGGCTTCAGTGAGCTGCCCTTAAATATGTGAACAATAACATTATCACGACAAAAGGTCTAGATTATTAGCTGCTATTTAATTAGGTCTAGTCAGAGAAAGCTATCGAAGTAGCCTTGAGAAGGGAAGCTAGCAGCTCAGCTCAGCAAATGTTTAAGATGATTTCAGGTACAAGTGGAAAGTTAAGACATGCCTTAGTTTTCTTGATGAAGCAGTACAATGTTCGTTTCTCCCAGCACAAATTGGCTTAGAAAGACCTTCTAAGCAACTTAAGATTTAAGAATTGATAAACTTACTAGTTACCTGTAGGGCATATTCAAGCTTATGGTGTACAAACATATATTCATGCTTTGAACTATGCGACTTCTGGTTCAAAAGTCAAATAGCAATATTTTGATCCAGCATTAACTACTTCCATAAGCAGGCAGCTCTCCTTTCCAGGCTCACCTTGAGATTATCTACTAATTAATTCCCTAATATAGTGTACTAAACATAAATTGTATGCAGTCTACAAGGTAAAGAAAAAACGACTCCAAATATCCACTTTCAGTTCATCAAAGTTTTGGCTGTGTTCTTCTAACAAGCAAACATTCTGACCAGTATTAGTTGAGACAGTTTTCTGGAATGAACAAATCTAACCGATGATCCTCATAAACAATGTGACTCTAGTAACCGTCCATCATCTCCTAAAACATGTTTCTAAATATAAAACTTTGAGGTGGTTGCTGCACCCCTCGAAATCCCTAATGGACAAACCTTTTGACAGATTGTCACTACAACTACTAAACATGTTCTTGCTTCGTGATCTTCTCAACCATCCATTTACCTCCTTCATTTCAGTAATTTTTATTTATCAGGTCTATCTTCCAACAGAGAGATTCTTTAGAATCTGTTTCAAAACTATTTGTGTCCTATGCTTGACTACAAATAGCATTACTAGCTCAAATCCCGAAGGTGAACTCTATTAATTTCATATCTTAGTAATATTGACAATAATCTCAGTAAAAAACAACTATAGATAAAAATTCACATATCTATATCTCTCTCTGTATATACATGCTATATTTCTAAAAAATACTCTCATTAAAGAGGGAGGGGGAGGGGGAGGGGGGGGGAGGGGGGGATTGCTGCAGCTATGAACCAAAACAAAATTGGACAGTAAAATAGACACGTGCTTTAGTCAAAACAGGAAACTAAAATGAATACTAGGTAGATCCACAAACTCAGGGAACACATTAATACCAAAAAGTTCATGATCTAACATGTTTTTTTGCTGATCCTATGAAGTTAAAAAGAAGTTCCTTTCTTTCAGAAGACATCATCATGTGATAAAAATTAAATAGAAATTAAGCAACACCTATGGCTCAAAATATATGAGAGTTCTTCATTAAAATTTCAGCTCTATAAGCAACAAGATCAGATGTAAATCATTTGCAGATTCGTCAACTTGAACCAACAGACCTCTAAGATGTTTCATTTATCTTCATTACGAAACATCAACTAAATTGAAAAGGCTACAAGGTAAACAAAAATACCCATGATCACTTTTAAGTTCATTCCATGATAACTTTGGCCCCAAGAGCTTTCATCTTCTCGATAATCTGTTCTCCTTCTTCTTTTGACACCCCCTTTTTAAACACTGCAGGGATCTTCTCCACCAACTCCTTGGCTTCCTTGAGGCCCAAATCCGTATATGTTCTGACTTCCTTTATTATCTTAATCTTCGATGGTGCCTCATACGACTCCAATTTCAATTCAAACACAGTTTTCTCTGCCTTTTTCTCCTCCTTGGTTGCCGCTGCTGGTCCCTTCATTGCACCCATTACAGCTAACCCAGCTCCTGATTTCATCACACCAACAATTGGCGGTTCCTTCATACTCATTTTCTTCATCATAATCAAACCCAACTCACCAACCTCAACTAATGTAAGTCCTGATATTTCATCTACAAGCCTCCATACGCGTTCCGTTGGAGGACTCCGGTGCTGTGTGGGATCAAATGTTGCTGGGTCATAATCTGCTGGGAGCCTTCTTTGGTCATACTCAATTTCCTCCTCCTCTTCTTCTTCTTCTTTCCTTGCAGCTTGAGCAAATTGCCGAGTTAACCAAGTTGAGTTAAGTGCAGCCACATGAGAAATAATGGGTCCTCTAAAGAATCCATTTGGTAAAGGATGCCTTAATCTCAAAATTAAACTCATTCCCAATATATTTGGTCACCCTTTCACTTTAACATCTGATAAACTCAATTGCCTACCGCCTGAAATTTACAAAAATCCAAAAATGGGAACCATATCATAAACTAATGAAGGGCAAATCATATAGTATAAGCTAATGTTACTAGCTACAGTAACAAATCAAAGCTAATAAATTCAATAATCACAGAATTAGTTCGAATTGGATTTAGAGTTCCCATTATTTTACGTATATATGTATGCATATATACATATATACACAGCGGATCAGGTCAAATCCAGAAATGGGATGCTTGGTTATGATTATGAGATAACCTATTTTTTTTTGCTTTGGAGTTTTTTTATAAAACAAATAAAAAGATTTTTTAATATTTTATGAAAAATTAATTGAGAGAATTTTTCTATAATACAATGATATTAAACTTTTTGGGCGTGATTTGGATACATACATTGGGTTACAGTTATCTGATACTTTGCAGGTATTCAAACTTTTTTATATCATGAGACGGAGATAAAATTTTGTGAGCGTGTTCAAATCACATCTAACATACTATATAAAAATTCCAGTTCTATAAAATATTAAAAAAAAATTAGTTGTTTTAAAAAAGCAAAAAAAAAAGAAAAGTGAAAGTCGGGAATCCGGATAGGAGGAAAAATATAGAGAGAGGAATAGAAATCTACCAGTGAGTAGTTGTGGGACGTGGGTCGAGGCGTCCTTCACTGAAGAGGAAGCTGAGAGACGATTGACGAAGCATTTTTTTGTGGGTCTATTATTTTTTTGGCCGAATTACACTCTAAGTTATCAATTAGTTTCATAGTAGCTCCTCAATTGTCAAAGATAACACTTCCATCTCTCTATTTTATAATGCTTCACAAGTTCGCATAATATAATACTGCAGCGAACACCTGATGCTGTAAACTTGCTATCTTGCAATTGCTTGTAATATACTAAAAATATGGAACACAAAAAGGGCGAAATGGAAACGGGAAAGTTGGTAGTGGAGAGAGTAGGAGGGAAGTCAACGGTAACAAGATGCTTCTCAAAGTATCCCCTCAAATTCATCATTCCCAGAAAGGTCAGTGATTGATTAATACACTAGTCTCTATCTCTCTTTATATACCAAATGATATTCTAGTTTCTATAGGCTAGCACAACCCATTTAAGATTAATCATAATATCAACAAAATCTGTAAATTATTTGGATAATGGTTTCAGTTCATAGCTTTGGTTTTAATTTCAGGTGGGCTCCTCCCAAACTGATGCTGTATGGATTTATACCCTCACTTATGGTGGTGGAATTGTTTCTGTATGTATAGCTTTTTCCTATTTATCTCTGATTGATTTTTCCCATTACTTTTTTAGTTTGTTATGGATATTTATGTACTGGGTATGTTAAGGGAGATTCCATATCATGTGATTTCACAATTGGAGATGGTTGTACAGCAGTTTTGACCACCCAGGCTTCAACAAAGGTTGGGTTTTTAACTACCATTTGCTTCTGTTCATTGACTGTTTTCTAAATTCTGTATATTCTGATTTGATTTTATATATAGGTATACAAATGTGTGGCATCAAAGTGCTCTGAACAAATCTTTGAGGTAACGGCCTGTTGTGGATATACAAGACCTTGGTTGTCTAAGTTTGTGATTATGAAGGATTTATTAGAATAATATGTTCTAATAAAATTTGCCATTTTGTTACTATTTAGTATTTACATTAGCCTTTCTGTCCGGCCAGAGTAATATATGGTTCTTATTGTTCATGAAATTGGATGGAAAAGTGTTGTTTTCGATATGTTTATGTTACCCACACGCATGATGAGACTACTATGGATCGGTTAAAAACAAATTCCCTCGGTTCCACAAAATGAGTCCCATTTGCCAATTTTTTTTTGCTCCACTAAAAAAGTCCTCTTTTTATTGATAATAGTACAAAATAACACCATGTCCTCAAGTTTGCCATCATAATTCCATTATCATGTCATCACTACTAAACTAATAATTTATTATTTTTAGTGGTAAACATGGAATAAAAATGCATCCTTAATATTTGCAAATGAGACTTCTTTGTTTTTGGAATCTTGAGTATCGTTTTTTTTGGCCAATTATCTTTCCATTGAATATATAAGAAAATCATGGAATATTTTCCGGTCATACTCTGCAAAAATTTAACGTGACTATCAGTTTATTGTATTATGCAAGAAACTTCTGTCTTTTTGTTGGTTGAATAAGTCATCACTAATTAAGCATACACATAACATAATATTCTTTGGAAGATAACGTAACAAGAAGGAACTTTAGTTTAGGTTGTATTCTTCAAGAAACACAAAGCTAATGTTCTTGGAACTTGTATTCAGCTATATAAGAGAATTTTACCTGTGTCATCTTTTGTCTTTGGCTAATTGTTTCACAAACCGTGTTTAATAACGGTGGCTAATTTATGCCATGCAGTAGGCAAGAATTGGGAGTGATGCCCTTTTGGTTGTCATTCCACATCCAGTGACGTGTTTTTCAACTGCAAAGTACTCTCAGAAGCAAGTATTCAGAATTATGTCTGATTCAAGCTTGCTCATTGTTGATTGGATTACTAGTGGGCGTCATGAAAGTGGAGAGAAATGGGATTTTGGACTATATAAAAGCACAAACCACATATATTTGGAAGGAGATGAGCCTTTGTTTCTTGACACGGTACAAATCTTCTTGATGGATTTATAAAACAGTTTTTCTGAGAATTTTCTTTCATTTTTAGCTGTTACAAATTAAGTTGCGACTAGAGATTGACTTCACTAGGTATATATTGACTCTTGAATATCACAGTCCTGTTATCCTACATCATCCTTTGGTTTCTTTGCATCATCATGTTGTTTAAGTTTCTGGAATAAAAATGCAAATTACCAGATGTCCTGAAAACTATGAAAAGTCTCTTGTGGTTTTGAGCCAAGTGACACAATCAATAAACTAATGATACGTAGCAACAAAAAAAACACTCAATTTTACTGTCATACAGCTCAATTTTCAGGTGGAATTTTGGGTAAACCATATGTGGTACTTCATATTTTTCACAAGTTTTTGTTTTGAAAAGCCATTTGTTCTGTTGTATTATGTTAGTAGGGATGGAACCTTCTCTTCTTTCTCCTTTTTATTTCCAGAGTTTGTGCTCGTCTTATTATCCTTTCCGTTATTCGCTTCTCTTCAAGGTTTCCTTTCATTTGCACCAACTCAGTTCTCTCAGATTTCCTTCCCTTTTTGTTTCTTCTTCATATGTAAACATTTTCAGTCATACTTTTCTGTTTTCTTGTGAACTTCCACCGGTGGCTTCTGCTTCTGTAGTGATTAGAAGATAGCTGAAATCAAAGTTGGTTAATAGTCTCATTTACATTTTTTGAGAACTTTTCCTTCAGATATTTGTAAAAATTTAGAATTGAAGGCTCATGCATTTCGTTACCCCAACTTTGTCTCTTTGTCTATCATTTGAACTGGATTTTACTTTTATTGCAGGTACTTCTAGAGCAGGGACGCATTAGTAGTATTGCGGAACACATGCAAGACTACCAAGTTATTGCAATGGTCATACTCTTGGGGTAGGCAGTCATTATATTTTATTTTGTTCTGTTACCCCCTTCCTTTACCATCCTGTTTTTCATTTACCGTATTATAAAAGGATGATTGGAATGTGAATAAACCTAAGATGTGGCTTCTTGGTTGTAGGCCAAAGTTAAAGCATGTCCAAGACAAAGTTAAAGAAGATGTTCAGAATATGATGTCTGAGCAATTACACAACCCTGCTACTAGCTTACGGAGCTACTCAAGTCCACATACATCTCATTATTTGACCAAGCCAAGCTTTGTCGCTTCTTGCAGTCCCTTTGGTCCTAAGGTATTTCCATTGAATTTCCGTACAGTCTTGGAATGGTGAGTGCTCATCATGTTATCTGGATTGAGTATTGGAAACTTGCGATGTCAAGTTCCATTCCAGGGCACATTAAGTTTGCTGGCTTTCTGAGTCTATCGACCTCAAATATTTTGGTCTAGGGTAATCGTGTTTAATATATGTAAGCATCTTGGTTCCCTTTTAATTGGGTGATCTGATAACTTTATTAATAATGTTGAAAGGTTAAGAATATAATTTATAAAAGCTCAATGAATTCTTCAGTAACTTTATTGTCAACCTCAAATATTTTGATCTAGTACTGGCATTGTGATATATGTAAGCACTTTTGACTGCCTTTTGCCAGTTGAGTGATCTAACTTTGTTAATTACAATGGACGGTTAAGAGATTTCACATAATTGCACAATAGACATTCTCAGTGAACATGTATGTGGATCATAACTGGTTTTTTGATTAAGTTAAAAATGAAAAAACCGAGAGCTCCTCCACTATACCCTTATTGTTACCTCTAATAATTATTATGTGAAATTTGAAATGACTAGGATGTGGCATGTATGTATGATAATAATTGTCATTAATATATAATTGTATGTTAACAATCAAGTTGTGTTTCTCAGTCATCAATTTAATCTGTGCAACTTTGTTTTTGCAGGGAAGTGGTGTTGTCATTAGAATAGCTGCCATGACAACTGAATCAGTTTACAAGTTCTTGCGGCATCAATTGGCTAGCATGGAGCCACTTCTTGGGGTATCGCCATATTGTTAAGCATGCATATGGAATCGATTTTTAGTTCTGGTTATAAAGGTAGGTATTTTTATGAAGGTGGAATATTGTGTCAAGGAAGTTTTCATGGTGCATTTTCATTTTTGGTGCTTTTAATGAACCCTTTAAAATATAACAGTCAGTTTATATTCCTTGTTTTCCTAATGCAGATGAGAAGAAAGAGTTCTTCTCCGGGACCGGGAGTGGCATAATTTTTGCAAAATTCAGTGATTTAGGTATAATTTGGATATACAAATACTACATATTTTTTGGGAGGCAAAATCAAAAAATAAAATAAAAATTGAACCGGTCGTCACTCCCGGTCAGCCTAGAATTTTTGGAGAAGAAAATGTTTTGGGGGAGGAGTCAGACACTAACAAGACCGGAAAAGTCTTGGGCGACCGGTTTCTAGCGACCGGTCCCAATTTTTTTTTTTTTTTATTTA
Source organism: Panax ginseng (assembly GCA_020205605.1). Classification (NCBI taxonomy): domain Eukaryota; kingdom Viridiplantae; phylum Streptophyta; class Magnoliopsida; order Apiales; family Araliaceae; genus Panax; species Panax ginseng. The sequence goes on along the minus strand of CM035150.1, from coordinate 85,550,346 downwards.
AAATATCTCTTAAATAATTTATAAGATTTATTGTAACTGGAATTTTTACAGGAAAAAGTGTTTTGGATGTCATTTGGATACAGACTGTACAGACATATTTTTTACATGTATCCAAATGATATCTAAAACACTTTTTCCTGTAAAAATTCCAGTTACAATAAATCTTATAAATTATTTAGGAGATATTTAAAAAAAAAAAAAAAAAAAAATTTGGAACCGGTCGCTAGAAATCGGTCAGCGTAGAAGGCAAGACCTGCCACAGAGAAAATGTTTTCTACTTGGAATGTATTTCATTCTATTCTACTACGAGTCCTTCTATGGGGATAATTTCTAGCGTTCTAGTGACATTTTTTTTTATTTTTGGTTTTTTGGTTTTTTTTTGTAGTACCTCTCAAAAAATATATAGTATTTATTTCAGTGAAATTTTTATAAAAATAGTGATTTAGGTGTAATTTGGACATATAATCGATACATATAAGAAACAGTGGTCTGCATAAATGCATAACCCTATTTCTTGTATGTATCCAAATTATACTTAAATAACTGTTTTTTTTATAAAAAATTTCAGTTAAAATAAATATTATACATTTTTCGAGAGCTATTACAAAAAAATAAATAAATGTCGCCAGAAAATGTGAAAATGTTCCCCCTAGACTTGCTGATTCTACTAAACATCTCCTTTTCAAAAGGGTAGTTGGTGCCACTCTTTGTTTCTTACATGCGTTTAATAAGTAAACATAGCCAAGGATTGTCAGAGTGTTATTGATCTAGTGACGTCATTAATATATAAAAAGATAAAAATGAAGGTATACAGTCGTGTAATTTTTAAAGTTACACGGTATACGATCGTAGAGTGATTTTACTTTAAGATCGTAGAGAAGTCACTCCACGATTTGTGAATTCACTCTACGATCGTAGAGTGAATTCACTCTACTATCTGGGGACTACTCTACGATCGTAGAGTGAAATCATTTCTACGATTGTAGAGATGTAACTTTAAAAGTTACAACGATTGTGCATTTCCATATTCCTCATATATAAAAATATATATTATAAGTAATTAATAAAAATTTAAAAACTATCGTTTTTTATGAATTAAAACATAATAAAGATGAATTATAGTATTAATAAAAATGGTTAATTTTAATATTAAATATTTTTTTTGATAAAAAAAAATAATTAAACACCGGTGTGTACTATTTAACCATTTAAGGTATTTGGATTATAAAAGGAACAAAAAGCAGTACTTCAGTTCTTCTGTTGATCACATTTGATGATTGCGGTGTGCTGATTGACAGCGACACACATGATTAAAAAATACTTATATATAATATTGAATTATATTTTAATATTTATTTAATTAATTTTTTATACTAAAAGGGGTAAAAGTGTTATTAAATTTACTTAAAAAAATTAATAATAGTTTTATATTTATTCTTTTTGTTACAAAAAATTTATTGAATAAACGTTAAAATGAAACTGAATATTACACGAATATTTTTTAATCACGTGTCGCTGTCGTGTAATCAATTTTCTGACGTAGTGTTATCAATTAGACGTAATGAAAAAAAATTAAAAGTTTAATCTCCTAATTGAAAATACAATTCTCTAAGTCAAAAAAAAAAAAACTTTAATCCACTCATTAAAAAAATGAGAAGACAATCCCAAATTAAAAAGAAAAGAAAAGGTTGAGTAATTTTTTATTTTTTTTACCACCACATAATACTAGTGTCCCGCAGGTAACGGGTGGAAGGAGGGTTAGTCAGTATTTTGTTTTTGTGGGTGCAGCAGGGGTGCATCTGTGGGTGAACAGCTCAAAAAATGTAAATAATTGCCATAACTCACAGCTGAAGAGAAATATTAAAGAATATAGATTAAAACCATGCTGGAACATTAGCCAAAAACCTTACAAATCGAGCATTAGCATTAGCATTACACCCACTAATGTACTCTCCCGTAATAGCAGTGTGACTGACAGGGAATCATTAGTACAAATTCTATATTAGAAAGGGGCAAATAGAAAGAAACCCAGAAGAAAAAAAAGAAAAAAGCCTCACAAATAAAAATCTATGGCCAAATTTAACTAGAATGAGATTTCACAAGGTGCGTGAAATGTTCTACCGCGACATATAGCTTCGAGGTTTTCTCCAGCATAAGAACAAAGTGGCGAAACCTCTACACCTGCACTCAAGATGATAGAACAAATTTGTTATATATGATGAGAAACGAGAACAAAATGAATGTTTTATCAAGATCTATCGATTTCACATGTTGGTACGTCCTCTGCTATCTTTTCCCAGCGTTTAAACAATATCAGATAGGCCGGTTATTAAGGAACTATTTTTTTTTCTGCAATCCATTGTTTTCTGGCCAAGACCCAAGTCCTTATTCACATTGTTCATTTCCACACTTTTTAGCTTATATGATTAAATGTCTTTTAGCCTTTATGTTGAATACAGCAATATGTAAAGAATAATATCAAATTACCAGTTGCATATAAGGGCACTGAATGCGTTAAGAAGCCTCCTGCAGCAACCACCCAACGAGTGTGGAGACGGAGACAAAGCAGGCGAGCACTATCCGGAGTGTCATAATTCGACCCATTGGCATTTTTAACTGGAGCAAATTCTTCTTCACGCAATACCTATTTATAAACGAGTAATAAGATTTTATCATACTTCCCAAAACAGAGTGAGCCAAAGCTGAAAAGACAATGCAGGGTTTTAGAGAAAAGAACAGACATATTACCTCGAAAAGTGACATGGAAGGTGCATAAGGAAAAGCATCAAATATGAATTGCTCTAGTTTGTATCCCAGTGTATATCCATGAATTGAAGGGATTTTCTTCTCAGCAAGATGGTAACTGTATTCACATTGCATAGGTGTAAAAAACAATATTACAGCAATTGAAAACTGCTTTGGCTGAAGAAATCAACAGTTGCATTGAGATGCCAATAGCTTATTAACTAGATATTAACTCTATACAAAAATGCAGTACAGTTCTAACTTTAAAGCAAGACAAAATGCATCACAAATAGGAAAGCCAGAAACCTTTAAAGAGAGGTGGTACAAAATGATGCAGAAGTGACCATTTGACACTTGCAGCGAAGTGGGGGGAAGAGAGAGAGAGATGACCAAAAAGGCCATCACTAACATAAAGCATGGCCATAATACCAACAGATCATATAGAAAAATATAGAAAAATGGAAACCAAAAAGGTTAGTTGTGGTTACATGATATCGATCTACCCTACAACTTTCAGAAACACAGATTATTTAATGGATTCATCATCCTGATCATGATCATTAACATACATCAAATTTTGGAAATGAAAAAATTGTAAAACAAAAACAAGGAAGCACGTGCATAAAAGAAGGGCACACCAAAACACTATTCCAGAAAGATGTACACAACTTGCTGAGCGACATAAGAAACCTTCCGTAGGTTTACTTGGAATGTTTTTTATATTTCCTTTATAAAAGTTTCAAAATAAATTCAACAAAAAAGTTAAGAGTAGAAATCAAATTTCTCTCTTTCACATAATAAATTTAGCATCCACGTGGTTCATGATATCAAGAAGATTTTAATCATATAATGTGTTTGTGCAGGTGCGAAGATTTGGAGCATGGAAAAATATACAAGGTATTTACACACAGCAAGTATTGTTCCACATGTCATATAAGAAAGCAGAGCTTTATAGTGTGCTCAAGGTCAAGCACGGCACGCCATACTAGTGAAATTCAACATAAGTGGAACTCCACCTGCTAAAAGTGACCAGTTTTTTCTCTATCCAAGAATACCTAGTTAGATCATTCTTTTGGAATGAAAAGAGTTAATGAGCTACATCAGATGTCAAAGAAACCAAAACCACATAAACAAATCAAGATGACATTACTGACATGCTGTCTTTCTCAAGGCCATTTGCCACTTGATTCAGAAAATCCACAGTAAACATATGCAGGCAAACCTGAAGCAAAAAAAGAGCACCAGTAAATCAGAAAATGCAGTTGATCAAGAGAGAAACAATGTAAAGACATCATTCATTTTCTATAGTTAAATCACAAAGCAGTGGTTTGAATGAGGCAAAACAAATTTATATTTGATCAGATCCATAGAGCACAATGCAATTTTTATGAGTGTGATGAACACTATCATTCAGCACAGGAACTTAAATTAGTCAAAACAGCTAACTTTCTCAACAATGTCATCTGTATGCAATTTGTCTAAAGAAACATTACTTCACCTGTAAAAAGAAGGAAACAATAAAAAGTAGAAAGAGTAAAATAAGCAAGGTGATAACAAGCTATACATTACTCCAACAGAAACGAAGCCGACCAGTTTCCTGATTTATTGCACTAGCCAGTGATGAATCTAACTCGCTGTATTCAACCACAGCTAGAGGCCCACCTTTTCCACGCCTTACAAACACACCAACTTTTTCTTGTGGGTAAGCCTGCAATCAGATTAATCAAGAAGGGATTAATTAAACGTTTACTAAGTTTCAATTAACTATTACTTTTGTCCCCTGTAATTACTGTTGATACTAAATGGAATAAATATTTAAAGCTCTCACCTCTCTAAGCTTGTCATTTTAGATTAACAAAGCTACATTTGAGGTGTACATGCTGGGCATACCTCTTTAAATTCTGTTCCTTAAGTGGTAATGCCTCGGAAATCAGTGAAAGGACTTCTTAAAACTACAGCAAGTAATTTAGATTTAATGAAACATCAGATGATAGTATGGTTTATAGAGGGGAAGTGCTACATATTTTGGCGGTGAAGAATATATCATGAACATGAAAAGACTGCTAACCAACTTATACTAGCACTTTTGATGTGGGACAAGCTAGAAACAAAGAAATGAAAGAGGAAAAGAGAAAGAGATAAACTAGACCTCACATCTAGGGTTCCTAGGCCTCGTGACCAAGGAAAAGATGCATCAAACACAATCTGAGATTTTCCTTCAACTTATCTCTGCTTCAAAATAGCTCAAATACCAATATTTATAGGACTCCAACTCTCCAAGAACTTTCTAGCCCCTTACACTTCATAAACTGAACAAAAATACAATCAACCTAAGATACCGAGGACGTCATTAAATGACTCGCTTGAAATACTAAAGGACTCTTTGAGACCATTTTAGAAAGTCTGAAACATAATTCAATAACAAATAACTAAATTATGAACTGCCTAATAATAATTCAGTTGACCCACTTTGACATTGAGCCAAAATCCAAATTTCCTACCTGTTTGAACCTTTTTCTTTCTTTGACCTTTTCACAATCTACATCAACTTTCACTGCTACGGAGTTTCTACCATCAATTTCAGGTGTGCACTATGTTATGCTTTTGTTTAGTTGTGAGATCTCAGTTAACTGAACCTGATCCACAGTTTAACATGAACTTGGACAGTTTGCACAGTTGCTCCTTTCTGAAATCTTTGATTTGTCCAGAAAGAGCAGAATGTGGTCAAGTTGATTTATCACAGGCTGAAGCATGTGCTCAAGATCTTCATTAATTGTGCCTAAAAAAGTTTGCCCTATGCAAGTTCCTTACCTTGTTTCAAAGTAATGATTTGGTGTATAGTTTTGTCTCGTATTAGACTTTCGTCTGCATTTTTTGTGTCATATACATGTACTTAATTGTGACCCTAACAATGTTCTGCCCTACTCATTAAGGATAAAGAAAAGTTCGAAAATACTTATTAGAGACTGTTGAGTCCCTCATATCACTTGGTGAATTATATTGGAAATACTATTGCTGATTACAAGTTAACAAAATTTGAACTTCACATATGTCCACAAGGACCAGCAGAAATTAGTTACCTTACGGACGACTTTTGCCGCAGTAGCTACACCTTTGTCGATGAAATAACCCAGGAAAGTAGGATCAGCAACACGGACCTGCTGAACAAACAACGTTATAAAACTCTAAATTGAATAAAATTTATTTTCAAATGATGAAATAACTAAGAAAGTACAAGGAAAGGGAGTCCCTCACCAAAGCATTGTCAACTCCATAGCAATCCAAATATTTAACTCCTCTCATGGTCATATCTTCCAGTAACCTTGAATATTTCAATGCTGATATATTGACATACAGTCCAAAAACCATTTAGCTTTTGTCCAATCAACGAGAAACATAACAAGGGTTACTCAGTGGTGATGAACATGATGCACTCTATTTTCAAGAAATAAAATACATAATCAATTTCATGGTATGGTATACCTGAATACACTCCTCCATTTCCATCTGGAGCCTTTGCTACCTGGCTTTACAAATTTAAATTCCCATCACTACCATATATATGGATAAGGACCCCCTCCATTACACTTTTTACTCAATTTCTCCCAATACATATTTAACGACAAATATAACTTTTAGCGGTGAAACCAGTGACACAATTATTGGCTCAGTAAATCTAGTATTTTTTGTCACTTAATATGTAATGGCTGAGATTTGGTGAAAAGTGTAATGGAGGGTATCTGAGTCCCACAGACGCACAAACTTAAAGTATTAGTGGAGAATGTATCCTAATACAACAATCAAGTAAGTTTCATTAGACGTCAAAAAGATGAGATGTTGAGCCATAATAACCACTAAGCAGTTGTCTACAAATCTCTAAAGGTGTTTTTAATACCCTTTAGAAAATAAGCATATCTGAGAGCACAACAGCACAAACGACGGCAATACTCACTTTAATCAACCGTAATGGTTTAGGAATTGCGAAGTAGAAATACTATTAGAATCATCTTGCGTAATTCAAATGTCTGTAATATAATTAGAAATAACCCAGATCTTAATAAAATGTGATAGTTACATGAAATCATGCAGAGCTTGCAACATTTGTGTAGAAATAGATGTAATCATGTAAAAAACATTCTTTTCTTTTTCTATTTTCTTATTGGCATCTTTTTAGGGTACTCGATTTGTTAAGCTCTCTGTTCCCTTCCTCTGACCCCCTCCAAATTGGGGGAAGTAACACTAAGGAACAATCTCCTTTTCCTAGTAAAACATACTTCCGGGTTTTGCTCCACATAGCACTAAATTTGGACCAGTCAATTTATTAAAGTCATAAAGATAAATTGTCATAATTCATTTGATAACTTAATAACTTATAAGTTTGTCATTAGTACATTAAATCTAAATGATGTGCTAATATTTATATAATAAAGACAATAGAGATTTATTCCCCAACAAGAATTAACCGCTGAACTCTTGCAACTAAATTTGATTCCTACAAGTTTAGAGTTTACATAATTAGGCAATGTTGCCACATATGCTGACATCAGGTCATGTAGATAAGATTATAAGAAATGTTCTTTTGAGAATGTCATGGAAATAAGTGAAACTTTTATGCACTCACCCTCCCTCTCTAACATTGAGTTGAACAACTTAACAAGGTTCAAATTAAATCAATTTTACAGCTACAAGTAATCTCATCGAGGGTTACTAGGAACTCTTACTGTCTCGCTTGAGTTCCGCATACTCGGTACTGTTGTTCCAAATTGTGGTATGAGAACTTAAATGTCTTGTGCATTCTTCCATAGGTAGAGTTCCTCGTACCCAATTTCGTTTTGTATACCTAGTTGATTAGCGAACCTGATATAATTCGATAAAATATACTCCCTTTGTCCCACTTTAGTTACTACCCCTTCCTTTCTAAACGTCCCAAAAGTAATTTCTCTCATTTGTCTAATATAAATTTGACCTATTTGCCCATTATTTTAGAGTACTCTTTAACTGGGTGGGGTTCATAAAGAACGGTTATTTTAGTAGTTCGTTAGAATTACACAATATTTCAACTTTCTTAAAGTCCATGAGAAAATAAAGGAAGCAATTAAGCAGGACAGAGGGAGAAATATTTAAATGATTAATGCATGTTCAATGAAAAATGAAAGCGCCATTAAAATCATTAAAGGGATCAGAAATTGTGCTATCTGATAAGCATGAACATAAACCACAGAAGCCAAGAGGAAGACATACTCTACATGGACTCTCCATTATAAATCTACCATCCTTTGAAACACAAGGTATTGTGCCTTGCTGGAAGAAGGTAACCTGCAGTAAAAAATTGTCTTTAAGGACGAGCAAAAACAAGAATCTACAACTCAGTCGAAGTTGAAATTATGCGGAAATCTTACTTGATCAGCTTCAAGGCCAAAATATTTATGGCTTTCAAAGAATTTGCGTGTGGTATCATCAGTAAATGGGCTAGTCATTATGTACCAATGTATTGGCACAAAGCCAGCAGAGCCTGCATGTAATAACATTATTAAGAGATCATGTCAAATGAACTATAATCATAAACAACATAAACATGATGCTCACCCTCATTTACAGATTGAGATGCTAATCTTTGAACACACAAAATTCGCTCAGCTTGAAGTTGAAAAAGTGACTTCCCAGATGGAAGTCCAATATCTGGAACAATGAATACAAATAAATTACGAATCAAATCTACATAGAGAAGAGAGATATTGGAATCTCTAATGTATCCATAATTTCACAAAGAGAAACCAAATCACCAAGGTTCCAGAAAAAATAAAAAGTTCTGAATATTTTAAGTAATCGACATTTATACGTATTTCTCCTGAATAGTGTGAATTTACTGTAGGGTCTTACAGTATTAAATAAGGGTTTCGACTGAGAATAAAAAAGTAAAATGAAAATACCCAGTTAAGATATAACTACTCTAGATGAATTAAGCAAGGGGAGCCCATGCACATGTATACACAGAGAGAGCTGTGGTAAAAAATCTTAAATTAAAGTAATATTTGGTTTAGTATTAAAGTGGAAATTACTCACTAAAACATCCCTTTGGATCTGAGCTTCCAAGTCGAGTTCCCTGCAGTCAAATAATCATGAGAAAATACATTCAAGAACCTGTTGGATAAATAATAAATAAGTATCATATAGCTGAAAAGGTATAAAGATATGATGAACAGAACAATGTTTCAAGCAACTCGGGCCATTCACGCAAAAGTGAGAATGTCTTTACATGAAAATACAGCAGGACTTGTAATAAAGCACAACAATGCATAGAAAATTTGAAAGGATAGAATAGATTCAATAGAAACAAGGATAGAGGTAGATCTCTAATTTGACATGGAACACACTCTAGAGTCTAGACACTGGTTAATGAAAGATTAGTTAAGGTAAATAGTCTACCGGAATATTTCTATTCATTTTTTCTTCAGTTTATAGCCAACTAGTCTTTTCAAAATTTCTGAACAAGAACAGCAACTTATGATCTATGGGTCTTATTTGGTTGAACTCACGAGTACTCTCTACATCCTGCAATAATTTTTGTTAAGGAATTCCGCACGAATTTTATGATGTTCAGAAAACAGATTTATGCATTATATTTTCAATTATCTTAAACATATTTTACTTGAGGTTTACATCCAGCAATAATTTTTGTTAAGGAATTCCGCACGAATTTTATGATGTTCAGAAAACAGATTTATGCATTATATTTTCAATTATCTTAAACATATTTTACTTGAGGTTTACATCCAGCAATAATTTTTGTTAAGGAATTCCACATGAATTTTGTGATGTTCAGAAAACAGATTTATGCATTATATTTTCAATTATCTTAAACATATTTTACCTTGAGGTTTATATAGACGATTTGAAACTTTGTCAAGTGAAAGTCAGAATTTTCTCCAATTGTGGTAGCAGTTGGTGGAACGTGCAAGATAGGGCCATCTAGGCAAGCAGGTACAATAACATAGCATATATATATTGGGAAAAGGGAGTATATGTAACACCCCAGTCACAACATCGAAAGATATGGGAAAAATTTGTATATATATAAGAAATTAAGTTACTACCAATAGTACCTTCAGTCATGACCTTTTGGGTGAGCCTGTGATGGGCTAAGATGACCCAAGAAGATATTATTAGGTCAGTGGTTTAAAGTTATTTTGGATGAATTCGATTCGGACTTGGGATTTGACCCGAGATTTGTTCCGGACTCGGAATTTTACCCGGGTTGTTCCATATGGTATCAGAACCAACTCCCGAAATCGGGTCGGATCATCCAATCGGGTTACCGGAGGTGGGCAACGAAGGCTGGTGGTATTATCCCACAATGGAAAAAGAGAGGTCCGGAGGTGGCACACAAAGATCTGTGGACTGTGTGTGATCGATTCCGACGGAGACGTCAAAAATTTAAGTGAGGGAGTTTGTAACACCACAGTCTGTATATATAAGAAATTAAGTAACTACCAATAATACCTTTAGTCATGGCCTTTTGGGTGAGCCTGTGTTGGGCTAAGATGACCCAAAAAAATATTATTGTGCTAGTGGTTTAAGGCCTTATTTTGGATAGATTTGATTCGATTCAGACTTAGAATTTGACCCGAGATTTGTTCCGGACTCGAGATTTGACTCGGTATATGTCCTAAATATATAAAAGTCGACAAAAGGTCCTGAGTTAGTCCCCAATTTCATCTTCAAGTTCTACCATAACAAGACAATAGTAACATGTTCAACATTCAAAACATTAAAACATTAAAACATACTCTCAAGTATTTTCCAAAATTATTTTCCTCATATCCTTGAACCAAACATAATCATCTTGGAAATTTCATTTTCCTTACTTAAAGCTTTCTGTATGAGCTCTGGTGTAAGAATCCCATTTTCTTATTTTACAAAAGAAATGATTTCAAAAAAAAAAGGATCATAATTAGCTACTCCTTTAGAAGATTCTACTCCCTCCGTTCCTAAAAAATTGTCGTTTTAGAAGAAAAAATTTATTCCAATCTATTTGTCGTTTACAACTTTTTAGGAGAATAAATTATTTACTTTCTTATATCACTTCTACCTTCTCTCGTTGTCCCAAAAAATTAGATTAATAAAACTTCCCATAAAGAGGTTGATCAATTTAAACAAATTTAATTGTTAAATGATACTCCCCTACTAAAAGACTTTTTAGAAGAAAAAATTTGTTTCAAAAGTTTTATTTACAACTTTGAGGAGAATAAATTATTTACTTTCCTATATTACCCCTACCTTCTCTCATTGTCCCAAGAAATTATCTTCCTTGTATTAATAGTTTTCAACTTCCCATAAAGGAGTAGTGATGGAATTTCAAACAAATTTTACTTGATAAATGATACTACCTCTGTCCCATAATAAGTAATTTTTTAGCTTAAATCACACATACCAATACACAAGCTAAAATAGCAAAAATACCCTTAATATATTTTCTTTGAAGTTGAAGAGTTAATGAGTGTCATTTAATTGTAGTGATTGCAAGACGCAATAAATACCATTGGAAGCATAAGGGCATATATGAGAAAATATTGTAAAAATTGTATTGGAGTTCTAACACATCACTTATTTTGAGAAAAAATATTAAGTCTAAAAAATCACTTATTGTGGGACGGAGGTAGTACTTTCTTAATCCATGTGCCAAAACCTTAAACGACAATCTTTTAGGAACGGAAGTAGTAGTATTAAATGACTTTCTTAATCCATGTGCAAAAATCTTAAAGGACAATTTTTAGGAACGGAGGTAGTATTAATATAACCCCAGTATCATTAAAGCATAATAAAGTTACCTTTTTCTCCTTCTTATTGTCACATATCCATCATTAAATTGCCGACACCCCAAAAGGCATCATTATACCAAACTCTCACATCCGGATTCCTCACCTAACTACCATTTTACTAAAGTCTATTAAACAATTCAAATCCACTTTTTCATATTTATGTGATTATGATAATTGAACTATAAAGTAATATTACTAAACAATAATCAAGCCCCAAGAATGAACAAAATATAACGTAATAATACCTGGCCACCAGATAAAAGTAATACAGCTAATTTGCCTTCCGAGATAGCCTTCAATCCCATCTTCCACCATTTTTCTCTATCTTCAAGCTTCCTGTCCTCCACAGTAGACACACTACTCTCCGGTACTGGCTCAATTGCCGCAGCCGGAAGCCCTAAATTATAAACTAACACATTGAGCTTATATATAACTATCAAATATTTACATCGTAATATAGAGAAAAAAAAATACAGACCATGTGATTGAAGTGAGCATCGAATAATCCGATCAATCCTCGAAAGATCCACGTTCTTCAATCAACATTGTTTTTAACAAAATTAAATTCAATTTCATAAAAATTCAATTTAACCAGTGACGAGCATAGAGGGGAAATGAAATGAGTAAAAGACCTCGATGTCCTTGACGAGAAGGTCACGTTCTTCAAGAGAGAGCTCGTCCCATAGGGCAAAAGCGTCTTCTTGACCGTAATCCTTGAGCCTTTCAAGCAACGCTTGCGGAGGTGACGATGCGGAGGCGCTATGGTGATTGTTGTTACCGTCCACCACCTGCGTCCCAATTTCCCTCATTCTCTCTCTAGATCTTTTTCGCTCTGTTTATTTTCTCACTCTAGATCTCTGCCGAAATTGCGAGCTCCGTTTTTCTTATTTTCAGTTGGTGGTTTATGTGAGAGTCGATGAGAGAGAGACAGCGGGGAGGAAGACAAATGAGTAATCAACTGGAGTCTGTTTTAAGCTATTTGAATTACAAAAATAGCCTTCTTCTTCTGGTTATTTTTGGAAGGGGATTTTGGGTATTATTGGTATTCTGCTACAGCGTCGGTCTCGTTAATTAAATAGATGTGCGTTTTAATTTTCACCGTCAAACTAGTCGGGTGAGGTGGGTCCCAAGAATCTTTCTTCTCATTTTCATTTTCATTTTCATTTTCATTTTCACCTATTTTTCTAATATGTATGCGTGTCACGTGACTCTATGGGTGCCCATGTCAATAAATTTAATATTTGGAAGAAAAGAAATATTAATTTCGTAAGGTACTCGGACCATAAATAATAATAAAAAACTATAATTATATTACTAAATTTCTTCAAATAGTTAGCAAGTGATAGTAATTTTTTTAATAATTGTCGTTCAAGGATATGAGTTATTTTTTTTATCAATCAATCAAATCGACTGAAATATATTAAAATTGTAAACCGTTAGAAACGATAAAAAAAATATATTACAAAAAATATTAAAACTGTAAATTGTTAAATGCGATAAAAAGATTACAATACAAAAAATTAAAAAGGTAATTCTTTCAAACGAATAACAGATAATTAAAAAAAGTCAATCGTAACAACAATTAGTAGATACCATATATACATTTGAAAAACAGTTATATTCTAAAGGTAATAACAGAATACGCAGATCTGAATAGTTCTTCAATACGAGTAAAAAAAGAATCAGCCGTCATGATAATGCACACCTAAATTTGAATAATCTATCTTCAACGATTCCACACCGAAAAAAATTTTATGAACAAAAAAAATAATCTACCTGACAAGAAAAAACAAAATCTTAGCAAATAATATGCAATACTTGGAGTTGTCTTTAAGCAAAGAATAACTGAAGATATGTCAATTTATATTTTAAGCTAATAATGCTGAGATTTTGATTTTGACACAAAAAAATAAGTTAGAGGAGGTATAAATTAAAATCCACGATAAAAATAAAATAAAGAGAAGATAAATAAATTAGTTTATTACTAGTCATTGACATTTGTCCTTCACGCTTATTCGCTAGAATAATGCAATTACTCTTTTTGGGTGGCCTAGAATACTTGAAAGATTAAAAAACAGTTGTAATATAAATATAAATTATGAGAAATTGGGGCTCACTGACAAATAAAAAGAAAAATGATATATATTGTAAATATTTACGTCGATTTTTTGATTGGTAGTTATGCGGTTAGTAGTAACTTTTTTAAAGAAATATGAATATGTTTCGCAATTGTAATTCGACATAAATTTATCGTAATATATAATAGGGGTGAGCATGGTGCACTTTGGTGTAGTTTGAAGCTCAAATCGCACACGAAACCGCTTAGGTGCAGTTTGACAAATTCAAAACCGTATATAAATCCGTATGTGATCAATACGGTGTGGTTTCATTTAGTGCGATTTCGGTTCCAAAACTAATTGAAATAACAAACTCAAAATTTGGTCAAGTTATATACCAACTCTAGTTTGTCCCCCCCCCCCCCCCTCCCCCTCTTGTGGCCACAATTTAATCTGGCCAATTAATTTGGAAGATTTTCAATGATTCTTTAAATCTCACAATCACTTGTGGGCTTTAAACCACCAAATTTTAATGCATAATTTGTTCAATGTGGTGGCCACAACTCATGAACTTTTGATGAATATAAGAATCTGCAAACGTATTACGCAATGAACACAATCACATAGCTAACTAAGCAAAATAGTTTCAGGCATCAACAATTATATGATTAATTAATAATATGTTATCACATTTGATTTAGGAAATAACAAATTACTCTTAATTTGCAAACATAATTGATACTGCTGATTTTTCATTCAACCCTGCAATATCTGTCTTCTAAAATAAAATGAGGAGAATATGTTACAGTAGAGAAATTATATATACTTGTAACAAAATTGAGAAAACATGATGATTATTTTGTGCGATTTCGATTTTATGCGTGCGATTTTGGCTAGTAACTTAACCGAAACCGTAAATTTGATTTTTCAACCCATATAAAACCGCCACATACGTCGAAATTGTTGGTGCGATTTTAATTGGTGCGGTTTATACAATTTTTGGTACAGTTTTGGTTCTAATTTGATTTCTTGCTCGGCAGTAATATATAATATGATTCTAAATAAAATAAGAAAATTAAAAAATATTACAAATATTTACGTCGATTTTTTAATTGTCAGTTACGTTAATACGTATTAGTGGTAACCTTTTTTATGTGTTAGTAGGATGATCATATAATATATATTAATAAGTTTCACAAATATAATTCGACGTAAATTTATCACAATACATAATAACTAGTCCATAATCTTATATATGATTTCATAAAATATATACAAATGCAATTTTATGTATAAAATGTAACTTGTAAGACTAGTGTTGCGGATCTTACAATTAAACAAAAAATACATATAAAGTCGATCAAACCCCTATTGTAATAACTGAGAAATTTATTGATTGGTCTTACACTCTTACTATCAAGTGCATGTTTAAATGATGGCTTAATTTGGTCACACTTAGGTGATCATGAGCTAGGAAAAAATGCATGTGTGGTTCCACAATAAATACAAATTTCATCATGAAATCATGTCCAATATTATTATTATTTCAATAATTTTTCAAGGTTATTGATTATAGGGGTTTTGACCAACTTTTCCATGTATAGAATTTGGATAATTTGCAAAAGGGATGAACCACCAATTTCAATTTCTCCATCTCCATGTTGTTGCAACCTAACCTAACCCCATTTTTTACAGTCTGTACAATTTTATTTTTTATATGTATCTAAATTACACCTAAAAATACTTTATTATATAAAAATTTTAGTTTGAATAAATATTATATATTTTTTAAGAGTCGCAACAAAAAAAAATTAAATCAGTCCAAAAAAACTGTCAGTGTAAATCTACTCGAACTAGAAAAGTAAATAAAAGATCTATGTGAAGAAAGTTAGGGTAAAATAAAAAACTAAAAAAGATTTATTTTTTTATTTACATCAAATTAACATAAAAAAAATTTCTCCCGTTTTATAATATAGATAAACTAGCAACAGTCCCGTGCCTCCGGCACTATGGACGGTGGAATTTATCCCAAATTTTGGATGATTCAGATGATTTATTAGGATGAGCGGGAAATTTAAAATCATTTATATTTTGTTATATAGATATTTCCTTGTGAATTGGACCCGTTTCCCAATTGTTTAATTTCACCAATGGTAATGGTAGTTTCATAATATTTATATATTTTAGAATGAGACTCTTTTCAAAAAAATATTAAGGCATTTTATCTTTATAACCCACCCTCACAGAGAAATCTTTTGACTCCACCCTCGATCAGATATGCATGATTTGGTGCAACTTTTTGGCAAACATGTGGTGGTTGCATATTATATTATATGCATCCACTAAACTAAAACAGCTAGGGACTCACTGGCCTTAACTTATATATGCTTATGTTTCCTTTATTTCTTTGTATTATTTATTTATTTCACACTCCAATTTAATTCATTTTAAGAATTGCAGGTGAAGATTGATGAAATAGAATTAAGACACTGAGCCACTGTGTGTGCCACCCACCCCACACTAGTTATTCATGCGGGGACAGTTTAGTAGTTTTGTGTCCTATATATATATATATATATATATATATATATATATATGGTGGGATCAAGTCATATATCTTTATTTCTTTTACGTCTATCTTTTTCCTTTTAGGCGACGGTTTCGGTCATACAACCGTCGCCTATACTTTTTTAATGACGCTATATGTTGTCCGTCGCTAAAAAGTATTTACTGACATTGTATGACCAAAACCGTCACTAAAGGGAACGTTAGAGTGTGAGTAAGAGGTATGCACTCGATCTTCTCTCTCTCTCTCTCTCTCTCTATATATATATATATATATATATATATATATATATATCTGAATCGAATCAAGTGCATACCGCTTATCTTATTCACCCGTGCTCATCTCCCTTTAGGCGATTTATTTCCATACAACAGTAGTCTATACTTTTAGCGACGCTATATGTTGTCCGTCGCTACTGTATTTAAAGTAAGTATTACTACGGTTGTATGACCAAAACCGTCGCTTAAAGGGAGGTAAAGCACGGTGAAAGAAGATAAGGGTATGATTGATCCTCAATATATATATATATATATATGAGACCTATTACATAGCATACGTTAGTTTGCTTTGGTTTATTGTGTTTGTTTGGTCTGATTAGGTTTTTATTTTTGGATTGTTTGATCTTAAATTGAAAATGACATTATTTTGGTTGAGTAGTTTGTCTTTTATTGTGATAGCTTACAATGAGTTTGCCTTGTTTTATTATGAGAAATAGAAAATAGAAAATGACTATGAGCCTTTAGCAGCCCCTCATTTGTAGTTGTTATAATTACTTTATTTCTCTACATCTAACTAACGGACCTTGTATAATTTTTGGTGCTCTGAGTATAAATTTTAGATGATTTGTTTTTCTTATTTCAAGTAAAACTTATAAAAAGATACCAAAACTAGTTTATGTTTTGAAATTAATTCATGGCTGTGTTTTATTATAGAAAATAAATTTGGTTTAATACTTTGAACATTTGAAGAATCATTCAAATTGAACTATAATAAGTAACCGAAATAAGTTTTTTAAATTGTATCTAAATATTTTTAATTTATTTGTTTTTTTAGTTTGAATTATGAATATTTATTGTAATTTTTAAATATTATTATGATTACTTAATATTATGATTAGTTCAAGTTTTCTTTATTTAACTTCAAAAAAAAATTAATTAAAATCCGTCCCTGTTGAAAAAAATTCATAAATTCATGGATCCACCCATGCATCTAGGTTAAATGTATGTAAAAAATCTGGTAGACCAACTGTTGTAAAGAGTTCAGTAGATGATAAATGTGATAACGATAAAATAAGAAAACAAAAGAACTTGATATAAAGAACATTATACAAAGTTAGAATATTTGTTGTCCATAATAAGAAATAAGAAAATTGGCGTATTTTAACCATTGAGTTGGATCACAATTATCATTTAGTGAAACCTAACAAACTAGATTTGATTGAGACATATATGATTATTACGCCGATAACAAGACAATTAATTGACACCTAATAAGACGGGTATTGAACCTAGTAGGATACTGAATTTTTTGAGCACAATGGGTGGAGGGATGTAAACGTAAGTTTTAGTGATATGGATGTTCGTAATGTAGTTAGAAATTTAAGGCGTAACTTGGATGAATGATGAAAATGATGAACATGCTGCAGTTTCTTATTTGAAATTTTTGAATCTTCCAGTGCGAGTAAATTATTTTTTCGTGCCAAACCAGGCAAAGATAATCGCATAACTTGTATTTTGTGGGTAGACGCCCGATCAAAGTTTATGTATAAATGTTTTGGAGACGTGGTTACATTTGCACTACGTATAGTACAAATAAGTATGATATGCCATTTGTTCCATTTACTATGGTTAACAACCATTATCATTCTGTTTTATTTGGATTTGCACTCTTAAGGGATGAGACAAAAAACACTAACAAGGTCACACAGTCAAAATAATATTGTTTTGACTACGCTAGTAGGACCTGTGGCCAGTATAGAAAGGAATTAAAAATTGGGATAGTTTAGTAAATGGTTTGACCGTAAGAAGGACTTGCACCAGTCGAAAGTAGAACCTGCAGCTAGGTCTTAACCTTATTCAATTTCAGCAACGACCACATATCAATTTATTAGAATAGTGCTCTCAGCTAATGTATACTATGTAATAGGTCCACACACATATAGGTATATAGAGAGCTCGCTTGATTTTCTTTTGACCCTTATTATTATTATTATTATTATTTATTCAAATTTTCTTACTATTAAAAATAAAGAAAAATCATGTATTTAATTGTATCTTAGATAAAATTTGACATGCCTTATAAAGATAAAAATAAACTAAAAGAGACATGTATATAAAGAATGATAATAATTTATTATCATCTAATCAATATTATCTTATAGGATGTATATATATATATATATATATATATATATATATATATATATATATATATATATATATATATACACACACACACACGAAGAGTGATTTGATTTGTAAATACTTATTCTCACATTAATCGAACAAATATATTTGTGTCTCTCCATGAGAGAAATGAATAGTTAAAAACTGATATTTTCATATGACTTTTAGATATTTTTACATGAAAATTGTCGTTACAGATTATATAGCGATAATTTTTATGTGGAAATATCAAAAAATCATGTGAAAATATTAATTTCTCAAATTTTTTTAACTCTTCCGTACCTATTTTTTATATTAAAGATTACATATGTATTTATCTGTATAATATAGTATAACAAACATTCCTTATGAATCACCTCTGCTACTCTAATAATGGAGTAGGTGTTTGTTATATTGTTAGTATACCGAACAAAAATTATGACAAATTTGGTCCTGCCGACATGTCTCTTACAAAAGCATAATTCCAAGCTACTAGAAATATACTTATTGAGCAATATCTGTCACCAAAACAAAATTTCAAAATTTGTGGCATAAATGTATACCTTATTATTATATATATTATATTAATTTCAAAATTAAAGATATATTTTAATATTTCAAAATTTTTTTTTTTTTCAATTAAAATTTATTCTTTATTGAAAATTTAAATATCTGAAAACAACCAAAAACCATAGCTCTTTAAATACAAAACCTTAATTCTCTGAAATAAAATCAACCCCTTTAGAGAGGTAAACCTTTTATAATATTTTTAGTAATCATGACCATCAAACATTATCCCTTAGTTAGTGGCTTAAAAAGGACACTCTTATGAATTAGGTGCTAAATTAAATCAACTTCTTGCTTTAATGAATGATTATTAGGCCATTATTGAGCTTTTCTACATATCCTAACATCTTCAATTGAACTGATCAAAGATACTTGCTTAAAGTTTTATCAGTTCGACCAGTCTAACGATCGGTACAAATAATTATTTTTTAAAAATGTATAATATTTTTTTCAACTGAAATTTTTACAGAATTCAGTGATTTAAGTATAATTTTGATACATATAAAACAGTGTTGTCCAGACTGTACAACACCATTTTTTATATGTATCCAAAGTACACCAAAATCACTCGATAATTCCCGATCTCCCTAGGATAATTGAAGTTTTATAGATAATCTTTATTGAATATGCTCCACCAAAACTTTCATTGCAATCTTCTTTAGAAGTCCTCAAGTGTTAGTTAGCACTAATTATTTGTTAATTTGGGGAAGGGGTTGAACCTAGAACCTCTTGTTTCAACTGAGTTAACACTAATTGTCTTAACCTAACTTAATATTGACCAGTCACCTAATATTCTTGATTTTGTGATGGTGTCTTTAAACTGATGGAAGGTGGAGGAGGTAGGTGGTCTAGGGTGGATTTAAAGGCACAAATGGAGTTTCAATTTTTGTCTGATAATATCACCTAAATCATTCTGGATAATGATTTAAGTTTTATTTTCAAATTAATTTGTACCGAAATGTTACATATTATATTAGAGTCCTGGCCATTTATTGTATGGTAAGTTTAGAATTAATTACAGATCATCTGTAATTAATTTTAAATTTAATTGTGGATAAATTATTACAGTATACGAAAACGTCAGGAATTTAAGTGAGGTGACAGTGAAACAAATGAGATGGATATAACTTGTATTATTGTATATAAAGTCTTATTTTGACTATCAAGATTATTAATTACTTGTTCGATAATTGCACAATTGGTACTCGGTTCTGACCCGGTTGTTGGGTCCAAACTAACTTGAAAAAGGAACCCAAAGAAAGAAAAAATAGGGCACAAGTGAAGAAACATATTGAAGCCCAAAAGAACTTTTTGGATGCCATTTATAGAACCATGTAAAATAAATCAAGAAACTTCTCACAACTCACAAGTAAGTTAATACTTGCTAATGATATCTTAATCAAATAATTTAAAGAAAAATGATAGTCCCTCCTTTTTTTAATACAAGTCGTTTTAGAGAAATATTTTTGTTCCTTAATATAAGTCGTTTGAGAATTTCAAGTAAGCATTAATTGCTTAGTTTCCAATATTATCCCAAGTATTAAATGTAACTTTAGTTTTCTCACTATTTTCTGTCCAATAAATAACAATCTCTTATTCCAATACAAGGACAATATAGACAACTAATATTATAGTTAATGCTATACAATCATTTCTTTAATATTTGTGCACAACTCTAAAACGACCTATATTAAAGAGCGGAGGCAGTATATCTTATCAACATCCATTAGACTGAGTAGAAGAAAGAGCTTCGATGCCCTTTAAACAAGATCTTGAGTTGGTGTTAGGGAGAACTCCTTTTATGGGTCCAAACGTAACTCAACGGAGAAAACAGTATTAACTTTTGTGAGTCCAATCATAGCTCAATCTGAATTAGTCATGAGCCTAATGACACCGAATATTAAGAAATTGTGATTTTTAAATTTCAAGTTGATTTTTGAGCAATAAAAGAATAAATATTTTTCCTCATCTCTTCTCCTCTTTAGGTAAAAGTCATTTGTAATATATATTAGCAAGCATATGAAACAATATTATTAATTTAAATTTAAACTATTAATAATACACTCACCAAAATTGATAGGTGACAAACTGACACGCAATCCAAAACATTACAATATACAGTGTCTATTGACAGCTGAAAAACAAATTTAAAAAATAGGCAAATTTTGAGGGGAAACAAGAAATAAAATAATAAAAAAGAAGTTACGATTCTTTTAATTTTAAATAGTGAATTTATCCTACAGCTTCACATGAATTTGTAGATTAGCTTTAATTAATAATGGAGCACAATCACCAAAATAACAAATATTCTGTTTGTCCTTGTCTCTCATTCTCTTCCTTTAATATACAATTATTTACTTAATACTCGTGCAAAATTTTAAAACGACTTATATTAAAAAACGAATAATGTGATTTTGACATTTTCTAAATACAAATTTTGCCAATTTATTTTGATGTAATATAATTACTTAAATATGGACATTATACTTAATTAATTAATTACAAGTGTGTTTGGTTAAAGTATGTTTGTATTAGCAGATTTTTTTTTTACTGAATTAATATTCTAATAACTCTTAAAAAGTATTCTTTTTGTTTAAATATTTATGAGAAAAAAAAGGAATAAACTTTACTTATGGGGCATTCTTCATATTAATATAGTTTTCTTTTATTTCCGGATAAAAAATTATATTTCTCTCTCCCTTCGGTATTGTTAGAATATAGGATCACACACGCACACAAACGATAGAGAATTAAGAAGAACACAAGAATTTTACGTGGTTCCCCAATTTGGGTACTCCACAGGCGGCGACTTATTGTTTATTGATGATTCCTTGGTTACATAGGGTTTTACAATAGATAGTATATATACCTACTAATCTTATTCCAACCCTACTTCATATTATGGTCAATTACCCATAATACGCAATTCAATTAACACTCAAAGAAGTGAAAGTCATTGACACACGGATCAATACACAAGCAGCACGCTTATTAACATACTTACGTATTACTAGCCCTGAGACAGTCTCCCAAAGGTTCTTTAAGCGGCGCCTTACTTTCAAGCTTACGACTTGACCAGATGTGACCCCAAAAAATAGGTCCATTCCACAACCCATTCTCGAGTCGTCAAATACATGGTATGAAACAACTACAACTTCATTAATACAATTGTCGGTAAAATACGACAAACACATAAATCTGTGAGTTTAAATACAAATATTGTCTTCTATACAATATCCACACTCAAATAAGTCCTCATTACAATTATTGATACACTATTTTACAAAATAGTGAGGACTACTAAAACAACTGTCTTGAACCATCACTCCACACCCCAACTAGTTCCCGCTATATTTTCGCATCTTGAGAAGAAAAATGGAACAAAAAGAAAAAGGGTGAGCTCAACTAGCCCAATAAAGAATATTATGACTAAGATAATGTACAACAAATTATCCTTAGTCTTCAACAGGGAAAAATCTGATAGAATACAATAGACAACAAGTTTTAAATCAACAACTGCAGCGGAAACAACAATTCATAAGAAGAGTTAAGTAGAGAATGAAATCTACTATTATCTATGAATTTAAAAGTCCATCCTCGATATTTATCCCTGTAACATCAATCAATATATATCTTGAATCAAATAGTCATCTTTGCACTACAGGCCAAAGATATTCATCAGTTGGTCATGTTCATCTCAACACCTGTTCATCTTTTGCACTATGATCAAATATATTCATCGATTGGTTATGTTCATCTAAACACTGTTTTATCTTTGCACTTTACGGGCAAAGATATTCATCAAAAAATCATTCATCTTTGCACTACATGGGCCAAAGATATTCAAAGAATATCATCATTTAGGTGAGGATGATGAAAAATATTTTAAACGAATCCAATTGAAACAAAAGAACAAGTATTAAGGATTCGTACTTTTAAATAGTCCAAGTTCAAAAATACTTCATAAATAACCGTGATTGGAGTAAAATTCAAGAATGAAGATCAAAATATAGATCCAATCAAAGATAGGAACTATAATGACAATCTTGGACATGTAAAAGAAAATTTAATTTTTACGTGAATAGTGTAAATACGTGAATAAAGGTCTTTTGTATCGTGAATAGTAACTCAGACCTCAAAAGATAGAAATTTCACAAAAAAACATCATCACGCCTCGTGAATAAGATAAATGAATAGTAACTCATGAATAGTAACTCGTGAATAGTAACCCCTACATGAAAAAGTTTTGATTTGATAAAAAAATTTAACCAATATTTCTAAGATAATGATATTGAAGAAATAATATCATTTTCAAATAAAATAACATCCCTTACCTCGCAAAAATGAAAGATTGATTTGGAATCTGGATATAGTCTTTGAAAGAACTTCAAGATCAGATAAAGCAATACTCAAAGTACTAAAAGACTCACAAAAATACGCTCGATATTATAGAGAGAGAAAGAGAGATAAATCTTTAGTTTTTGGTGTGATTTTCAATTCTAACCTAAGCACCCTATTTATAGGAAATTGCTTAGAACACCAAAGTAGAAAATTTAATTTAATAATATTATATATAAACAAAATTCATACGCCCACATCTTGAATCTAAATTCAGCCACCATGCACATGTTAAAGATGCCCACAACATATAAAAAATATTTTTATTAATAAAAATAAATAAAACTTCCATAAATCAATTATTTCGGAACTTCAGAACTTCGATAATTCATAATAAATAGCCTTTTTATCAGACAATTTGAATCTCACGATTTTTTATAGGAAATTCAATTCTCTACAACTTTATAGAAGAAAGTTTTTCCAAATTCCAAACAGAAAATGATCGAAATCCACATACGGACGATTTTACAGGCTATAATCAAATTTCAGTCAAGAAATGGGGTCCACCGACACACAAAACATGTGTTAATCATCTAATGCAACAAAAATACTCTTCCTCCTCATATACTCATATCCCACATTCATTGTAAAAATATCATCATTAATATATTATTAAAATAATATATTTAAATGAATTATTTTATCAGAAAAAGATAAATTATTAATTTTTAACAATTGTCACATTAAAAAATTTCTCCATCTATATCCACATAAAATTAATATTTTCCTCATCATATAAATCAATAATTAATTATTCACAAATAATATTACAGAATCACAAAAAGATCACAATCCGTGCCGCTAGTTGGGAAAGAGGGGCTTTCCAATAAGAATTTCTCCTTACTGGCGCACAATAGGTGACCAAATCTCTCCTTAGACAGAACTTTCTAGACATTGCCAATAATGTTTTCTAATAATATTATTCGGATAATATGAATTATTGCTTCGATAATGGAAAAATTGTGTAATGACAATTATTGAAACAACAAGAATATAAAATATCAACGTAGAAATTATTGAATCAATAAAATAAAATAATGAGCATGTGAATTATTGTAACAATTATTAAGTAGTGCTTTCTTACGTAAGAATCAATAAATTGCAATATCTCTGGTATTATCTTCTTGGCAACAACGCGACATCGTGTTTTTAACCACCGGGTATTCCAACAAAGATTAATAAGAATAACTACGCCTGTTATTTATAAACAACTTATATTTGTCGTTTTTCTTCATCTAATCTCTTTTCATATGGGGCCCACACAAGGTTGCTGTGGTCATACGAATATTCCTTGACGCAAAGAATATATTCCACGATCAAACGAATATTCTCCGACAATAATGAATATTTTATAATCACATGCTTATTCTAAAATATTTGCGCATTTTACCCATAACTAACCACATTAATCAATTCAACTCCTTACTATTTCAAAATAATAATTAGAGAAAATTAAATCTTTATTTATAAAAAATTGGGGTCTTCTGGTGCATGCCGCATTGGCAGCATTATATCAGGAGGGGCTTCTTCGTCATTCTTTTAAGCCCTTTTCATGTGGCTTCTTTATTATGAGTCACAAGTTCCCAACATGTATGATATCACATTTCAATACATTTTAAATCTGAATTATAAAATAAAGAATCCATTTATTTGAAACGGAGATAATCCTAATTCAGAACTTTTAGTCTCCCTTTATGTTGTTTCCAATGGAAAAAAAGCCCATAATTATCACACTGGATTCTCACTCCATCATTAGAAGTTATCAGCCACTTTTATTGGGGCTTAGCCTCTCAAATCAATATCAAGTTTTAAGACCACACGTGACAAGCCCATGCAGGCCTAGTCATATTAATAGTTCCCCCCTCCCCCTCCCCTCCCCTCCCCTCCCCTTAAAAACTTGTCAATGGTTAAATTACAACATCATGTATAAAGTCTTAGAATAAAGTAGTGATTAACATTGAAATATTGTGATATTTAAGTATTAAATTCGATTCTCAATTCGGGTTAAGTTTTTTTTTTTTTTTTTTTATATGAAGCTTGTTTTCTCTGTATGTGCCGTTTGTTTGTGAATTTATTTATTCCTCCGTTTAATTGGTTCTTGAAAAATGTAATAGTGATGATATACTTAATTTTGAAATTATATTGTATTTCTCAAAAAAGTGGGACTTTCAAAAAAAAACAATTTTCTATTTTATCCAAGAATATATACCCAAAAATTATTTTCTTAGTTTTGTGCTGAAATAATAATTTGTCAGCTGAAAGTATGACTCCCCTCCCCAATTTATATCATAATCTGCTAAAGTAGTTCTAAAAAATTGGTGCTGACATATGATACTCTTACCATAATTCTTAGAGTATGTATGTTTTGTACGAATCTGAATATTATAAAGTTAATTTCATAATAAGTTAGTCAATTAATTAATACAATTCTGACACGCAGAAGAATATCACCTCTCGTATGCATATCGATATTGTATTGATCAATTGACCAAAATTAACTTCAGGTTGTATAACATATAGGGATCCGGTTAGCATGGAGTTATGTTTTTGATAAGTTGGTTAATTAATTGTAAATCGAATCACACATACAACTCTCATCTCAAATGCAAAGATTCTATTCTATTAGTGAATTGACCAACTTATTTCAAAATAAATTTCATACTAATTAATTCCTACATATAGTATACAAGTTGTTAATAAACATGATTAAGAAAGAAAAGAGGGATAAATGGTGCAGCAAATGCCCTAATGCCATATGATAGCGGTGTACTTTCTTTAATATAACAATACAAAACATGGCTGATGGGCACAACTCCCAAAGCCCAAAAGACAAGAATGCTACAATTTGGTGTTTCGAGTCATTCAATACACCTAATGCAGTAGTTATTTTTAGTAATTCAATGAGCTTCAAACATTTCTTAATAAAAAGGCTAAATGTAAACTAGATTAAAGGACAATTTTGTCAATACCTTCCGGCTTCTCTACCGAGGTAGAGCCTACTAGAGACAAACCTCCCCAAAATATTACTAGTAGTAAAAAAAATTCTCACAAAATATTTACAGTTTTACTTGGTAAAGTAAAAATGTTTCTGGGCCACCCCTAGGGCAAGTCCTTTTTCTATAAAGTCAAAAAACATATAAATTTTAGTAATTATTTTTTGAATGTGCTTGGTGTGATTGTCAAATGTTCACCAAGTGAATGGTTGATTAGGGTTTAAGCTTATTAAATATAGGGAATTATTAAATCTATACTATTTTTTGTTATTTTCACAACAAAAGTGTCGTGGTAGATGTATAGCAACGGTAAAAATCGTCGCTATAGGATCTATAACGACATTTTTGTTGTAGAAATAACATTTTCTAATGTGGATTTAACAATTTCCATAATATATACTCTATCACTCCCGTAATATAAAACGTTTTAAAGTAATAATAAGAATTAAAAAAAATAATTATATAAATTAAATATAATATCAATTGTATGTAATATTTTTAAAATTTTAAAATTTTTATAATTATTACCGTTGAAGGATAATTTTGAAAAGATTGTAGTATAAAACGACAAATAATTAAAAAATATATAATCTTCTAAAACGTCATATATTTTAGGACGAAGAGAATATTTGTTTTAACAGAAACATAGTCAACATCTTATTTTTTCTACATAGTAGTATCTTTTTACTGTGAGAGTGCTTTGTAATTTTTTTACCTTTTGTTATAGATCTAAAGGTGATAAATTCAACCGTCTATCTCTCTTTCAGAATTAACACTGACTTCAAATTGAAGGTAAGTTTCCTTGTCAGTTGAGGGTAAATTTTCCTAGATTCCTACTAGTTTATCTCCTCCTGATCTCCTAATTTTTCCCTCTCCCTTTTAATTGTCCAAAAATCATATCTCCTTACTTTTTCAACTATTCTTAGTTTATGAATATAGTGAAATAACAGAATTAAAGATAATGGATTCTAGTTAAAGATTATTTTCTAGAAAAAACTACCACAATTCCTCAAATACCAAATTGAAACGGTTGAGACGTGATTATTTGGGTCCGGATGATTTGATGGGTCACAGTATACGTGGGGTAAGTCTTCTGATTTGGGCAGTTAGAAAATTTTAAGAAATTTAAGATTCTTAATTATATTTAATTTTTAATTCCTAAAAAAAGAGAATTCCTTTGAGAAGATTTAATTTTATCTCATTGAAGTATCTATCCAATGAGGAATTCTACCCCGACATAACTTTTAAGAAGGTGTGATCACTATCAATATAAAAAAGATATATGTGGTTCACATGTACACAATATCACAATATTTTCGGCAATATACCCTTAAGCCTACATATATTTAACCAAATTCAGCCTGTATTCTATTGTTAAATTTTTTCAATTTATACTTATGTCGCATCGAAGCTATCCCTCAGACAATTTATGTGTGATTTTATTTCTGTACATAATTAGACGCGCTATTGGTAATTGAGCACGTACACAAATTTTTTAGTTATCAGAAACATTATCTAAAATCAAGGAGGTAATTCCAAAAGGGTAAAATGAGATGGAGAAGAGGAGGTGCTCTACCTGTAAAATAGTACACATTGGTGGGCTGTCTTCCCGCCATAAACATCACTCTCTGTACCAGAACACAACCCCACCCAATCCTTCAGTACTATATATATATATATATATATATATATATATATATATATATGGAAATCCTTCTAAAGTGAACTAAACTAGCTGATTAAAACATTTAATTGGGCTAAAAACGTAATGGGTTGAGACAGACGGTCAAAATGAGAAAAACACGCGAAACTAATCAAGCGGCTAAAAATAGAGCTCGAGATCACTTGTTTCTACTTTCTCTCCAACTTCTTCCTAACAGAGCTCGGATCACTTGTCTTTGAGCCGGAAGAGCTCATCTCCGCAAGCAGGCAGGCAAACGGATTCGGAAGGTAATACCCATAACTTTATTGGGTTTGTAAATTTTTTTCGTGCATTTGAAAATCTAGAGTTTGTTCTTTAAGAATCCTTTTTTTCCGACGGGCTTGTCGTGGTCATTGGTTCGCACAAATTTCTTTACTTTTTGTGGCCTAATTTCTTTAATGGTTGCCTAATTGCATAAACTCGTAATCATGTACTAATTTCTTTCATTTGATTTTGTTTCTATTTTTTTTATATAAATATCTCATTTGTTGGTGATGTTCACCTCATCGATATTCTTTTCCATTTCTGGATTACCTTTAATGGCTTTGTTAATTTTGAATTTGATTTTGGTAGCTTTAGGTTTGCTTTGTGTTCCTATTTGTAGTTTATAATGTATTATCACTTTTCGTGGGGTTTTTCTTTTTAAACATATATTTTTTTCTATGAATTATTACATGAATTTGTAATTTGGGTGCTTACACTTTTGAAGAAGAACATTTATGCTTCAATTTTCTAGGGAAAACAGAGAAAATGGAAGTCGAAAAAAAACAGAACTTTCATTTGTTTTGTAAAAGAGTAGTGAAAGAGTTTTGATTTGCCAATTTGAAAATGTCTTTTTTATGCTATAATTAAGGACTACCAAAATGATTTCTTGCTTTTATCTATAATTATGCACAAGTATTTATACAAAGATTAAATATAAATATGACTTTTATCTTCATTTTTCAAGTCAGATTCTTCATTTTTATATGACTTATATCTTCATTGTTTTTGGATGAAAGTTGAATCATGCCGCATCCTTTTAGAAATTTAAATTGAGAGATCCCACTTGATATTTGGTTCTAAAATTACCTATTTAATCTATTGTGTGATTGTCAATGAGCTTTTTAGCATATTTTATACCTCTTGCAGTTGATATCATTGTATTGGTTTGTAGAAAAGCTTGTGTACTCTTATATTATATACCATCCGGTGTGGAGCTTTTTGCTTTGTTTAAAAGAAAAATAAAAGATTATCTAAGAAAATGTGAACTAGGAATCATTTTATCCATGGGTTGAATGGTATTTTGCAGTATGGGGTGCTTGGATATTTTGGTTTCGCATAAGTGGGTTTGTGATGTCGCTATTCAAGTGCTTCGCTCTCGGTTTAGTCTTTCTTTGTCCGGTTTCCAATGGGTCTCTCGCTTCTACTTTTTATTTTTGTTACCGCTAGTTTGATCAATCTCTTGTAACTGTCTCTTTTGTTTGCTTCATAGGTTGTTCGCTTGTCGCTTGGTTTTAACTGCAAATCTGTTGGTTGATGCTTGGTGTTGTCATTGCTCTCATTGGTTGTGGCTTTGGCGCAAGAGACATTGCTAATCTATCCCACAAATTTATCAAGGAAAAAGATTCTTTAACCGTTGTTTAGTCCTGGAGGCTCTCGATTTATACCTTGTTCAAGGTTGGTGAGAAATGGGGACACAACTTTCTTTTCCATATAATTTCCTTCTCATCCTTGTTTTTTCATTTGTCCCGAGCTTTCTAACGTATGATTATGCGGGAATGGGGACACATACTAAGAGGACAAAGAAGACCGGTATTGTTGGCAAGTATGGTAGTGGGTAATACTAGTCTTAATTTAGTTGAAATTCGAGGACTTGAAGTTCATATATGATGATCGTATTTATATACTTTGTGTGTTCAATCTTGTGTATTTCAAAAAGTGAGTGTGACATAGAAAGGTATTAATATCTTATTTTGTGGAAAGGTATTAATATCTTATTTTTTTGATTGTTATTCAGTAATGTCTAAGAAGTTACGCATATCCCGTTAATATCAACTTTCGATTTTTGTTTAATGATGTACTTTACAAATCACTAATCCAATTTAGGATCTATTTTTTTCTATGCAACACTGCACCGGGCCATTATGATGGTTTGAGCACAATTAGAAGGTCGATGAGCAAACAGAGAGTTAAATGTTTTGTTTGATAGTTTCTACAGAGTCTTGTATACAAACATGGTTATTTTTATTAGCATTCCATTTCAGAGATATTATTGTTTACTTGTTAAGTAATGGGTATGATTGGATGATATTAATTTCAAATTTGTTAAGACATTTGTGTTTGTTCATCTTTTGGCAATTGAATGTTTTATATCATATCTACATTTCTCCAAATTCCCCCTATAGAGGTTGTCTATGTTGAGGCTTGATACATTATCACCTGTGGAGTACCACCAGCGAGGAGAATATTTACATATTGATTCGAGACAATGAGGAGAATTCAAAAAATCTTGATTAATATACAATCATCGAGAGAGATATAACATTCCGGGTCATGATGGATAACATTCACTGGTCATTCTCCATGGCACAAGCCATGCAAATACAAATATTTACATGTTCATCATACACCGTGGGAAGGAATAAATAAAAAAATTAAAAATTATAAACTATTCTCAAGACTTGCTATTCTTCACTCATCGACTTTTGATCCACCGAGGGGAATCATCTATGCTCTCAATCTATTCTTCACTCAATCGATTGTGGTTCCAAGTTGGTATCATCCATCCTCAATCAACTCTTCGAAATGTTATAGTTTCCCAGCAAAGAAAAAAAAAGGGCAACCTCCCTCAACCTTCACCACAAGAATCGCTTCTCAACAGAAACCCTCGCTTCCTCGATGGTAATGCAAATAAAATAAGTGAAAAATTCCATCCACCCATGTTATTGAGCTCGATTGCATAATAAAAAAATGAATCAAGTGCATTTTAAAGCCAAAATTCCAAGACTGGAATCACAAGACCATCGGATCCACATAGAATCCGGTGATACCCTAATGATTAATGCAAATTATAGTATCATAAATAGTATACAACATTGCATAGCTAAATGAAAGTCGGAATTAACTTATGATAACATTGCACAACCCGAATTTTATACACACTCCACATAAGGTAAAAGTAATTCCTATGATCAATTTGAAGGACATGATATGGAGTCATTGATTTTCCTTCAACTTTAACAGATGTTAGAGCCGTAAACATCGACTCAATATGAATAAATAACAACAAAAAGTAGACCAACACATAAGAAAAATAATCCTGAACACTGGAAATGCAATGACACTACTCCATCGTTGTTAATTAACTTTTCGGATCACTATATAGGTCCCAGAATGTATCAAAAATGAATGTTTTGCCTCTACCAGGAGAATGCATCAAAAATATTCCTATAAAATGAATGTTCAAGCAACAGGAGAATGTATCAAAAATGAATGTTTTGCCTCTACCAAAAATGGGACATATCCCAGAAGAGCTCTCTATCTCTCTCTCTTTGTATCTGTTCTCTATGTCTACAGAAATGGGACATGTCTCATATTTGTATCTCAGATTTATATGGGACATGTCTCATATCTCTCCAAGGATTTGAGATTGCAATATGAGTACTGCCTTTACTTTGTTTTTTGAAAAAACAAAAGGCACCAATCACAAAGACAAGTACAAGTATTAACAAATAAACCAAATTTATCATTGTATATAGATCAGTAATTTGAATTAATAAAGCCTAAAAAATAAATTAAACTTACACGAACTTCCATCTTCCATTGATTAAATGAGAAGAAACTGTTGATAAAAAAAACTTTATAGTAAATTTTTATTCAAGTGCATTGTGTCAATAAGGATTACATTTCATAGGCACATTTATCGTTATAAAATCAATATATCAAGCCAAAATCACCAATTGAGTTACCTAAAGTTTGCAACATTCAATCGTTACAATCAATCTAACTGTTGTCATGGGCGTTCTTGATTTTGGGGATAATGTCCATAACCAACATCATCTTGCATCTCCGAACCTCGTAAATAAAATAAAGTGTATGTATATTAGATTTATTGATATGTTACTCATAATATTGAATAAAAGAAATGATCAAACCTTGGATTGTATGATTATCATCCTCTCGAACTTGAAGATGATGTTGCACCTTCATTGTTGGGAGAATCTCTACATAAAAGCCAAAATAACACTCATCATTTAAAGATTGAGATAGTTTAAATTTTTACTATTACTTAAATATTACTTACCGATGTGCAACTATTGGACAATTTCTTTTGTCATGTGATTGTCCAACTTTCCCACAACCATGACAACGCCTACTTTTTGTCTTCTTTTGCCTTTACTAATGCCCTTTCTTTCCTCTCCTTAAGTCTTTTTGCCACATCCTTTTGCCTCACTTGATTTGGTTCATTGTACATATGGTCTTTATCATGCAACTCATCTTCCCTAGAGATTACACTTGCACCGGGCCCACATTGTGAACTTTTACCACTATCTCGCAACAAGATTGATTGATTCGAGTACACGAGCCAAAAAGCATCTTTATACATATTAATTCCTTCGATTTGGAGGGCGATATTAATAACATCCAAAGAACATTGGATTAATTCACTCCGCTTTGATTAGATATTCTTTGTCACTATTTATCATTATGCCACTTTCATTATCAACCACTATCACAGAGTTTGCCTTCTTAGTCCACCTTTTCAAGATGTATTGTTGGGGTAATTCGTCAAAATCATGCATTTTGAGCAAGTAACCAAGCACATGTCTACATGGTATCCCCATACTCTCAAACTTGTGGCAACTATAATGAAGCAAAACCCAATCCCTTTGTTATAAATAAGTTGTCGACTCTATGTGTGAACATTTTTTTCTCCGAACTTGAAATATGCATCGATTGTCACTCTCCTTGATAAGCTCAAAACGGTAATTCAAGCATTCCCATATCTCATCTTCAAATTTATAAAACATTTCTCGAGTATAAATTTCAACCATTTGGAACAGAAAGTCATGATTCATCTTCACTTTAGGCTTCTCAATCAAATCTTTGTGATCTACCAACAACTCTTCTCGACGTCATGCACTAGCCCCTATTAAATTGGATCATGAAATCAACTAATGAATTATTCTTAGAAACATATCTTTGAAAAAGCGTGAGAGCTTTCCATTCATTGTCATTACTTGACATATTGGTCGAGAAAACATGATTACAATAAGTCGGCACCCAACTTCAGTATGTAATGTCATACATTGTTTGTAACCATTTGTTGTCATGTAACCCGCCTCCTCCCAACAAGCTCGGTCCATGTCAAATCAAACTCTTCTTTAGACTCAATTCCAAATACAATTGGCAAATTCATTATAATGAGCATTATACTTCATCGAGTCTAATTTTTC
This sequence comes from Panax ginseng, assembly GCA_020205605.1. Taxonomy (NCBI): domain Eukaryota; kingdom Viridiplantae; phylum Streptophyta; class Magnoliopsida; order Apiales; family Araliaceae; genus Panax; species Panax ginseng. The sequence continues at coordinate 85,516,677 of CM035150.1, read as the reverse complement.
TCAAAATTTTGTCAATATGTGCCAACCACGTAATCTATGAAAAGTATATGGAAGAGTTTCTAATATTGCTTTGACATCGGGATCTTGATCAAGAATGATCATTTTAGGGGCATCACCGCATAGCCTCTAAAAATTGGTTGAATAGCCAAACAAATGACTCCGAGGTCTCGCTACTTAAGAATGCACAAGCAAAAAATTATGGTTTGACCATGTTTGTTAACTCCCATCTGGTGCAAAAATCAACCCATATCGATTGGTGTCAGATGTAGTATCAAAGATTTACTACATCACCATAAAAACTATATGCCCTTCTAGAGGTAAAGATCACCCAAAAACAATGAGTTATCCTCTGCTCATTATCGACCCTAATTTTATAAGTGAATGATGGATTCTTCGCCTTTTCTAATTTGCAAAACTCATCGAACATTTCTCCGCCATGCCCCTTCAACTCATTACGCCTATCCCTTTCATAATTATATAAACTGCTTGTGTACACCCAATGTTTTCAAACCTCCAAATTGCACTCCAAGGAAATTGAATTGTTGATGAGGGTATGTTTATCATGGAAAGTTGTTGAGTCAAACACTTTTGCGCAAATGAAACACTTTGAGATCTTAATAGATGTTTCTTTGATGGAGTTGCCAATGGATGACTATGGCCTCAATAAATTGTGTGACTACATAAGCCTCGTAATTTATTTTCAACATGCCTACCATTGCTTTTACAACTCTCTTTTATCGATCCCCACGCCTTTTAGTTTCAACATCCGCAATTGTTTTTCCCTTACCTTGTTTAAAATGTATATATTCTTTCCTTTTGACTTCGCTACTTCTTTCAATTTCTTAGTAGTCCAACTTCAATACTAAATCCCGCTCTTTAAGCATATGCATTGTAAAAATCCCTAACTTCATCTATTGTTTTGAATTCTTTTCCAACACTAGGTTTGAGATGATCTGGCTACTTATGATTATTATAGATAAAATTTTCCCTACCTTCATCACTCTCCCTTCAATTCTCTTATTCTCTACTTCCTTTTCATTATTGTCAACATTATCACCACATTCATCATTATCCTGCATTTCATCCTCTAAGTTAGCATCCATCCCCACATTAAAAAAAAACAAACAACATTTAAGTCCGGGACAAAGAACTACTATTTTAATTCCTCACTTATCCTATTTCGATAAGTGAGCCAAACTAATGCCGATAAATACAAAGGAGAAAGTTTAACACAATATACAATTAATCTAACATGTCATTTCTAATCTTTCTATGCCTCGAATCTATTTTGTCCATTGATGTCATTTCTAATCTTTCTTGTTTGGTATACCATTTGAATTTTGATGTACAAAGAATAATTAATACCAACAAAATCAAAGAACAACCAACAAGTTTAATACTCCACGCTTCAAAATCAATACCACACAAATGTTCAGACACAACAAAAGAAGATTACATAAGATTCTTACATAATAACTATGTTACAAAACATCTACCTAGACATCCTAATCATAATAATTATAAGACACGTTTTGCAAAGAACAACCAACAAGTTTTGCAAGCATTCATATTAAACTCGTGGTATTAGAGGATAAGAAACGAGTTCAATTTAAACATATAGCTAAAATGAAAAAGAAACTATACTGTATTAGATGTCCCATGATTTTGAAACCCTAGCTTCAAATTTTTCAGGCTTTGAATGACAATCGGGAAAGGGGGTTTTGTGAGAGAATCGACAGAGAGTGATGGATTCGCTTAATCGATGATAGTGATTTCAAATGGGTCGCAGACAATCTAAGGTTGTCACAGCTTTTGTTCCTCGATTTCATTTGACCTAACGATGTTTATCAAATCGGCCCAGAGCCTTGAAAAGAGAGAGGGGAAGAGTTTGAGAGAGAGAGGGGGCAGAGTATGAGAGAGATTGGGAGTGTTGAATCTGATTTACAATCGGGTTTTATTTTTTTCTTAACCCATTTTGTCATCCCAATCAATTCGCATGTGTCCCTTTTTGCTTTAGTCCGTCTTTTGTTCGTTGCTTTTAGTCCGTTGTTAAAGGATTATATATATATATATATATATATATATATATATATATATATATATATATATAGCAGTAGAAGCCAACAAAATTATGGTCAAAAATATGAGGTTAAAATCCATATGAAAACCGTTTCACCCCTCCTCTCTCTTACTTTTCCAATTAAATGCGAAAGCAGAACTGTTACCTCTCTCTCTCTCTCTCAAAGCGATGATAAAGCTAGGGTTTCCAAATTGGTTCTTCAGTGAGATCACTCTCATCAGTTCGCAAAATCGATAAAGCTTGGATTGTACGCGACCCATTTGAAATCACTCTCATCGATTCATGAATCCATCACTCTCTGCCGAATTCTCTCTCAAACCCCTTTCCCGATTCTCATTCAAAAGCCAAAGTTCAAGCTAGGGTTTTGAAATTTGGGACATCGAATATCACAGAGTATAGTTTCTTTTCATTTTAGCTATATGTTTAAATTGAGCTCGTTTTCTCTCTAATACACATAGTTTAATATGAATGCTTGCAAAACTTGTTGGTTCCAGTATACATAGAAATTGATCATCTCGTAGTTGTTCTTTGATTATTAATTGTTTCTTTTATAAGCTTTGTCTGCTGCTTTGATTTTGATGTCGTTTATGCGATTAGATACCATTTCAGTTATCATTGCGGTTGATTATATCCGTCTCTGTACCAGGATTATTACGACCGGATTATTTTAACTTTTACTCATGTTTGTATATAGTAAGGAATCAATCTTGTTTATAGAGAACTAGGACTACTGGGTTAGTACTATGCCAAATAACTGATGTTAATAGTAGCATCAGATTGGTAATTGTAGTCCTCCTTCCTTGGTCCAAATGACACGTGGTGTGATCAGGACTTTGTTTGCTTGACTATAATTTCTCAGAGATAAGAAACTCAGAAACCTAGAAAAATCACCAAAAAAAGCTTATATAGATGGGAAGTACATTTTTCTATGGTTATATACTTCGGTCCTTCTTTATTGTTATTCTTTTCTTACTAAACCAATCCTAGTTTAACATGATAAATGGGAAATGTTGATATCTTAATGTTTGTACTTGTTTGTTTGCAGTTATTTTGCATATTAAAATATTTTTTACTTATTTATATTAAATTGATATATTTAAGCATATTTTAGTTTAATAAAAATATAATTAAACTAGTATAATTTCACAGATGGCATTCTATGTTGGGAAAAATAGGACAAACTTAATTATACAGTTTAAATTCAGATGTTAATTATGGGTTACATATTGGCTGAATCTAATATACATATATTTTATTTACAGGTTCAGAGATGCAAGATGATGTTGTGTTGTAAGACATTCTTGATACTAGATTTCTTGGTTTTGATGAAAAGAGGGATGTTATTCTTTTGGGTTACTGATGTTGGTTACACTAGATGATGTAACAGGCAGAATTGTCTTAAATATCTTGCTAGTAAGTTTTTAAATATCTTGCTAGTTGGTTTCATTGTTGTATATGACTATTATATTAATGCAATATTGGGATATGACACAAAGGAAATGTCTGTTATATTTTCTGTTAGGTACAAATGGAAACATCTAGTTGTGCGGGTCATGGGTACATGTGTATTAGTTTCCAGGAAGCAAACTAAAGGAAAAGAAAAGAAAACGTGGAAATATATAAATTTCTTATGCAAGCTTATTGATTTGTTTTACGCTTGGCCCTTCATTTGGGGTTACCAACATTTTACTTTGTTTTAATTTTGCAGAAATTGTTGTGTCCGGTGTTATGTCAATGCCCCATATCCTATCAACATTGGATTCAAGGATTGTTCAGGTGGATAGGAAGAGAAGTGACAGAGCCTGAGAAAAGGAAGACATTAGCTTCAGTAGAGTTGTTTACATATTTCTTTCATGAGATCCAGATGTCCAAGTGTTTGATATGTGTTGGTGTCTTGGAGATATCAACCCACTGCTTATATATTTGAATTGATTTTTACCATTTAATTGGTCAAATATTATTTTCTCATCACATCTGTAACGTTGAGTGCCTCTAAATGTAGGTTGTTTGTCTTTGGATTGTTGTTTTACTTGTAGTAAATGTTGCTCATTTTCTCTGATGGGTTTCCAAATTTTTAGTGTTGTGAACTGTAGTTGATTTCTGTAGATAAGAAGTATCATTACCGTTGAGGAAGTTATAAAAGTTTGCAGCAAAAAAATATGGTTTATGAGCAGAGGGACTATACTTCAATTGCCATTTCCAGATCGCTTGGTCTGCTAAAACCACATGTCCTTGGCAAATTGGTATGAAGACATTTACAAAAATATATAGAAACATAAACTGATAAATGAAAAGCCTACTCCCAACATAAACCAGTTTTCATTAAGAGACTTATTTTAAAAGACTAGTGTTGAATGGTACAAATTTCAAAATATTGCAAAATACACAGATTGCCTAATATAGGATAATAACAACAGCTAAACAAAAGAAAAAGGTAAATCTATACAGGTTAAATTCTCGCCTCAATACAGGTTTGCCAAAAACATGACAACTGAGGTTTGCCAAAAAACATGACAAAGTCGCACATAAAGTGTATAAATGTTTCATGCCAATAACTCCATAACCTTATCATAAGTCTGGTTTAAAAGCAAAACGTCCTTAAGATGCCTCACATCTTGCTTACACACACCACGGTTTACTTTCAAAAGCCCTTCTACTCTCCTCATGTTGATTCAATTGAAACTTCTTCGTTGCTTGTTCCAACTCACTCAGAACTTCCATTTCCCCATAAAGGTTTGCGGTAGAATTCATATACCTCTCCATTTTCCTAACCATTGCCTCCATATCCTTCACCAAAAACCCCAATTCTCTCACTTCAATCACTCTACCCACTATATCCCCCATACACATGCTTAAAGCCTTGCAACGCTGGTATGGAGCATTTCTTCCCAAACCTAAAAACAACTCTAGCCACACGGTTCAAATTTCATCAAGCTTCTCCACCGTGGCAAGCTCAAAAGAAAAGCCTCATTGGGCAGATATCAGGGCTTTTATGCCATCAGAATTCAAGATCTCACTTTTAAGCTTAGAAATTTTAGAATCAATAAGAGATTTATGTAGAATAACATTTTGGACATCAAATTAGCAACTTCAAAAGAAAGAATTCCAATGGTTTCTTTTGGCTCTTGCTTGTTATTCCCTTTTTTAGAAGTTTCAAGGAGAAGGGCATGACTTTTAGCAAAAATCAAGCCAAAACTTTTTAGAACTTAGAAGTGCAAACAAGGATTCCCCACATAATACAGTTATCATGCACTCTAAACAACAAGAACTCCCCAAACATGCATTACACTATATATCAAAGCATTGCACAAAATGTCAAACAAATATTCGAAGTGGTGTACAATTTATTACAGGTTATTTATTATGCATCACCACAAAAAATTTCTTTACATATTATGAACTATAAATTTAGCTTATGATTGAAAATTTTCACATAATGCTAGATTTTTCATTATCTAAGATAAAAAAACAATCTCACACTAAGATAACTAAACTGAAAAAAAAATAACCGGTATTGTTTAAAAATCTCTTTGTTTTTTGTCTAATTTATAAGAAAAACTAATACAAGCTAGATGTATCCCATAATTATTCTTACTTGCATGCCAAGCGGTCTTGAAAAATGTAGTAATAATTAACAAAGGCGATTAGAAATTAGAACCGATCTAGTCTATCAAAAGGAAAGATTGAATTTTGACATTGAACCCGATAAAAGAAAAAAGGAAGATTGAAATCAATATATATATATATATATATATATATATATATATACACACACGCAAGTCTAGCTCTTAATTTCCTCCAAAAAAATTTCAAGAGACAACTCAAAAATAAAATAAAACAAATAATACATTATACATTAATGAAAGTATACACACGATAATCTCTTCAAATAATAATTAGAATAATCAAATTAGAAGCATTACCAATCGAAACTAAAAATTTCTTTGGAAAGAGGCCCTTAAGGTAAAAATAAAATATAAACATAAGAAAGAGGCCCTTAAGATGGAGATATAGTAAATAGAGAACAAAATAGGGCTTGAATATGGTGCTTGTATATGAGAAAAGCGAGAGAGAACAAAGAGGCCTCACATCAACAATACACTTTCCCCAAAACAAACCCTAGATTTCTTTTCGAATCAAGCAGAAATTACAAAATTAAGTAGAATCTTTACCTTCCAATTCTCTTTGTAGGAATCTTTACCTTACGATTTGCAACACCACATTGCATTCGATCATCTTTTACCCTTCCGATTTGCTTTAGGCTCGCATTAATAGAGAGAGGGACAAGGTCGTGATAGAGAGAGAAAGAAAGGGAAGAGTGAGAGGGGCGATTGTTCTCTGAACCGATATGGCATGGGTTCTTTTTGACCCATGTATTCTTCTTCTTGACCGCTTGCTTCTTCTTTTTCTTCAACTCTTCTGACCCATGAATTTTGTTTAGTTTTACTACTCTTTTTTCTTTTAGTAAAGTCTTTGGTCCGCGTCTTTGGTACGTTTTTGAAAAAACCGTATATATATATATATATATCGGAGAGGCTCATGAAGCTTAACCTTAAAAGCGAATCAAAGATTTAACCGTCGTCTTTAGTGTCTATATGCGATACAGTTCGACCCGTCGCCAAAGACTACATGGACTGTCGCCATAGACACCAAAGATGACGGTTCGTCCTTTGATTCATTTCTTTAAGGTTCGCTTTAGAGACGGATCGTATATATATATATATATATATATATATATATATATGTATTAATGTACATGTAAAATTAATAAATGGGTATTTCTATTTTTGTGGGTTTTGTATGAAAAAGACATACTAATTTCTGAAACTTGCAGTATAAATAGAGTCCAAGAGAGTCTTTTGGTAGGTTTACTACTGCAGCATGTGAAGCTTGAAACCAAGAGAAGAGAAAATAGAGAAAAGAGGAGAGAGAGAAAATGGTGAGAGAATCATCATCATCAGGAGGATTTGGAGGGGGAGGAGATATGGTAATGAAACCTGCATGGCTAGAAGGTCTAATGGCTGAAACATTCTTTACAACATGTGGGCTCCACGAAAATAGAAGGAAGAATGAGAAGAACATCTTCTGTTTGGATTGCTGTCAAAGCTTTTGCCCTCACTGTCTTCCTTCTCATCACTCTCATCCTCTGCTTCAGGTAGACACACGCACACACACACACACATATATATATATATATATATATATATATATATATATCACTTCATAATTAAAGAATTCACACTATTTTTATTAACTGTTACAATTCTTTTCTGGGTTTGTACAATTCAATGGTTTTAGATTAGAGAAGATCATTTGTCTTGGGTTCTTCAAGAATCTGCTTGGGTTTCTTTGGTAGTTCAATTTCTTTTTTAATTCTCATGAATTTACAATTTTTTTTGTTAAGATGATGATGATTAGCTTTGTTTACTTATTTGAAAAGTATCTCGATTTTCTGTTTAAGCTGCTTTTGGCAAAATTTCAAAATCCCTTTTGATTAATTTTCTTTCAAGTTAATTGGGTTTATGGAATTCACCTATATTACAATATCTAATGAAAGATATGTTGTTTTGCTCTTATGTTGATCTTCAAACTTCATACAGTTTTCAACATTTTAATTTAAGAATTTCCCACTTTTAGTTCTTATTTTCCTGTAAAAATCCAAGCAAATTAATTATTTTGGTTTTTTTTTTTTTCTCTTTTTTCTGAGATCTCCAAAGTATAATTTGTGTTAGTGTAACATGTCAATTTTCTATAGTATTCTAAAAAGGGTGTGTTTGGACATTTGATTTCCCACTTGTGGATTTGTATTCTTTCCCATTTTGAGAAATCTTTGCTTTCTTTATCCAATCTCCCCTGCTGCCAAAGTTCCTCAGCAGTTGCTTTCAAAGAAAGTGCAAGTTTGACCCAAATTTCATTTCTAGTCTATTTTGTTCTCATAAAATACCAAAAGTAATCATTTCCATAATTTACAGTGAACCCAATTCATTTAATTATCCATCATGTTGCTTGCCTAACTTTTCACCTAAATTTTCAACTTCTTGTTCATAATTAAACACTCACAAATTGCCACTTCAAGAACTTTAAATTTCTATTTCAATCCCCCACCCCTATACCCATACCCATACCCATACCCATGAAAATTAATGTCTAATAGACAATTTTCTTATCTTAAGTAGTATAAATTTGGTTTGGTTTCCTAATTTTATCGGTATAATTACGTATGAATAATGCTAGATAACTGCACAAAAAACTATTTAGTTCACGTAGACAAAGAATTGACGAATTATACAGTACAAACCGATTAATGTTGTCTGGGTAAATTGAACAGTTTTGTTGTTGTTACCCGAGTGTGGAATTAATAGGAAATTGAGTATAATTAGGAGGTTATATATATATATATATATATATATATATATATATATATATATTAAGTAGAACCCATTTCTTAAAATCATGGCTGGTTTGATGTGCAGGTGAGAAGATATGTTTACCAGGATGTTGTTAGATTGGATGACCTGGAAAAACTCATCGACTGTTCTTATATTCAGGTAATATATGTAAAATTTAGTGATACTAATATTACTACAATAGTTGACGTCAGTAGATGAAATATATAGTTGACTATATATAATGTAATTTTATTTAAGTACTGTGCTAATATATATCAATATATAATAATAGTGGCATGATTTTCTCTTCTTTTTTCCTGCAGCCCTATACTATAAACAGTGCCAAAGTGATATTCTTGAATCAGAGGGCACAGTCTAGGTCTTGTAAGGGCCCTGCAAATACTTGCTTCACCTGTGACAGAATTCTTCAGGAACCATTCCACTTCTGTTCTCTTTCATGCAAGGTCTCTCTCTCTCTCTCATTCTCTCACTATATATATATATATATATCATATGCATGCTCTCTTTGTTTAATTATCAATTTAGTATCAACCTAAAATGAATTCAAATATGCTGTCGTATTCTCTGTTTATGTATTGTTTTTCACGTAATTTTTATTTAGTTCCAGAATAACTACAGATAAATATAGAGATGAGACAAATAATGTGACAACAGAAAGTAGTCTGTATACTTATGTATTATGTATTTACATGTGTACGTACGTAGTCTTTATATTAGTTGTAATATATAAAACAACACCATCCCATCCATCATCCATGTATGGTGCTGCAGGTTGATCACATGGTTTATCAAGGTGAAGATTTGACAAGCATTATCTATCGGTTTGATGAATCCGATTTAGCTTTGTCACAATTCGAAGGACTGCGAATGGATGGCGGCGACGACGACGACCAAATTACCCCAAACTCCATCCTGGAGGACCCTTTACAGTTCCAAGGCTCATCGTGCTCTAGTCATGACATGGGCAGTTCAGGGATTTCACATCAGGGCCCTGAGGAGGTGGTGGTGGTGAAAAAGAAGAAAAGCAGTGGCTTCCTTCCTGGAATTATGCTATCCCTTGGCAACAGGAGAAAGGGAGCTCCTCAGAGGTCTCCCCTTTCTTAAACAAGAATAATTACAAGCTTAATTAATTATTAATTAGTAGTATTATTGTTATTTATGTAACTTATTTAATTAATCACTCGGAAATATTAAGAAAAACAAAATCCATGCTTTATATTTATTTATCGTCTTAATCGGATTGCGATCGGAGCAATTCCGTTACTAACCATAGGTGGCTTCCGGGAGACTATTGTAATCTAATCAGAGACTATGCTTCTAGCTAGCTCCACAAATTTTGTACCGGTGTAATGGAACTTGCACATAATTATATATATATATATATATATATATATATATATATATATATATATATATATAAACAGTGAGGATCTTAGACTCACCCGGTTAAAAACTCTCCCAACTCACCTATATATACCCTCTTTTTTTGCTTCTCTCTCCTTAATTAGACACTCAAGCCAAAAAAAAGAGCCGCGCTTCTCCATCTCTCTCTCGCGACGACTGAAACCCAAATCGCGAACAAGAATCGGAGCCTTCTCGCTCTCGAAGCCTGAGGAATCTCTGCCTTCTCCCTCTCTCTTCGCGATATATATCTCCGCCTTCTCCCTCTCTTTCATACGGAATCGACGCCTTCGCATCCAACGACCCCTTCTCCCTTTCTCGTCGATTCAGTGGCAAGCTAACAAAATTAGAACTTTGGGTGAACATTTTCTTGTTTGATGGGTTGAAATCATGCTTAGAGTGGGTCCAATTTGTGTTTTGGTGCAAAATCATGGCTTTCTAGGGCTTAAAATTTATGAGGGTCAAACCCTATAATCTGCAAAATAATAGGTTTTTGTTCTGTATTATGGAGTTGGGTTCTGGATTATTGTTCTGTATTCTGTACTTGTTCTGTATAATATTGTTGAGGTTTTTTGGTCCAAAAAAAAAATGTAATTCTTGCTCGGGTATGAATGCCTTAGTGATTTAGAGAATAAGAAGTAATTTTTATACCAAACAAGTATAACCTTTTAGCGAATCAGTGGTGCTATTATTAAAAAGTAATTATTAAGTGTTAATACAATACTACCTAACTCTTAATATTATTTTGTGTAATTTCTTAATACCTTATCCAATAAAACTTGATAGATAGCAACTATAGTGGACTGATACTTTGACTAAGGCTTACTTGAATATGTTTTGTATTTGCAGCCATGAATGCACTATATGATTGAGATAGGTCAACTCAACTTAAAACATCATGGACTGATACTAACCCAGGAAGAAGGTTTTTATCATGTCCGAATTATGGAAAAGTAAGTGGGTTAGTGTTCTATTTTTGTCTATTATCTCTTTCATTCTATTTACTTATACATAAAATTGAAAACTTCTTTGTTTACAGAGGAATGCTTGTCAGTTTTTTGGTTGGTACGATCCTCCAATGCGACGGATCAAGGCAAATAATACCGGATTAATTGAAAGATCAATGGAATGGAGCAAGAGATGGAGAAACATCGTCTGATAAATAAAAAAGGAAGAACACAATTAATTATTGCATTTGTATGTTCGTGGTTATTGATTTTAATAATGTTATTGTAGATGGAGTAAAAATTGTCATTTTGGTTGATTAAACTTTAGTGTTCGTTTATTGTAACCTTGTCCAAGAAGGACATGTAATTATGGTATGCTTTCGTTTTTTTTGGTTGTGTAATCGTGTGGTGGCAATGAAATATGAAATACGTTATTTACCAAGTTGTTGTAGTTGTTTTTTTCCCTCCTTAGCTCCCTGTAGCTCCATTTTGTATAAAAGACTTGTTCTTCATTTGATTTTGATATTATCCCTTTGCTTTATATTGTTATAACTAAGGTTGTACTCTTTTGCAAATGGACTCATTGACATCTTGTTGGACTCATTGGCAAATGGATCATTTTTGTCTTAATTTTCTTTCTGAGAGAGAACAGAGTATGATAGTTAAACTTATTTCCATCCACCGTATTGAACTTTGTGAATGTAATCAAAAAGCATTTAGCCTTTTACGATTAAGTAGCATATATATAATCAACACAGTTATTTAGATTATTTTTCTAATACATTCGATATGTGCATGCCTGGAAAGGAATTGTAATTGTTTTCTATGAAAAAACGATTACATAACAATCCTGCAAATGAATCAGTTCACACGTAGCTTTGACAATCCTGCAATTTTCAAACATAAGGCAGTAGAAGGCTTATACCCTGCAATTTTCAAACATAACCATCCTGCAATCATTAGCTATTCCCATTAACAAAAAAAGATTGACAAATAGCATAACAATCCTGCTTTTCTGCCTCCAAATGTTTATAGTTAGCAGTCTGATGACATTATAGTCTGATAATCAAATTACTCTCAAACATAAGGCATTGCTTCCAAAAACCACTTATAGCCTATTTTGTCCACAGAAAATAATTTTACATCCACAAGAGTTGACCAAGTGAGACACAGCGTACTTCATGAGACCAACTGTCATACACCTGCATAAAACAGAAATTCACTTAATACATTGCTATAAATTTAATACACCTTCAAAACACTGAATATTACTATAAATTGCTATACACCTCCAAAACACTGCCTATTGCTATAAATTGTTATACAACTCCAAAACACTGAATATTGCTGTAAAATTAATACACTTGGATGAATATTATCATTACCTCATAATTTAGAAATCTCTGTTGGATCACTATAATCATTAGCTACACTTGGCTCCTGAATAGCATCATCATTTGATTCTCCAGTTCTACATTTAGACAATTAGCAAAGTCAAATTTAAACAAATACCAAAATCAATTTTAAATAAATAACAAGTCAAAATTAGTAAATTTGCTTACAAATTATTAAGCATTGGACAATTTCTTTTATCGTGTGTCACACCAACTAGGCCACATGCATGACAACGTCTACTCGTTTACTTTTTTTGCTTTTCCCAAAGCCCTTTTTTTCCCACCCTTCAACCTTTTGCCACACCCTTTTGCTCGCACGTGGTTCGGCTCAATATAACTATTTTCATGAGTAAGTTCATAGGTAGAAGTCATGTTTACCGACTTGGATGCACTAATTCCACCACACTCCATTTCCTTGTTTCTTTCGGAATCATTCTTACGTATAATTTGCTTGATCTTTTCATATCCATTATCTAAACAATCATTTAATACATTTGTGGCTTCTTCATTTGTGAGAGCACTATCAATCAAATCTAAAAAACGTTGAATCAAACGACTCCGCAAGAGAAGGTATGACTTGTCATCTTTTATCGCCACACCATTATCATCAATTACACCACTTGATTTTGCTGTCTTTGTCCACCTATTTAAAATGTATTTTGTCGGCAACTTGTCAAGATCATGAAACTTATTCAAGTAAGCTAGTACATGCCGACATAGGATTCCCAAACTCTCAAACTTTTTGCAAGTGCATGTCAGATAATCCCAAGATTTGTCATAATGAATTTCTCTTACATTACATTTTGTGACATCCCTTCGCCAAATCTTGTATACATGGTAGTTGACATCCTCCTTCATAAGTTCAAACTTATAATTCAAGGTCTCAAACATTTCATCTTCAAATTTATAATACATAGAGTATGTATAAATGTCAACCATTTGACTTAAGAAGTGATTGGAAATTTTCATTTTTGGTCTCTCAATCAAATCTTTGTTATCTTATTCCAACTCTACATGTCGTTGATGTTGAAGGCCCCGACCAAATTGAATCATAAAATCCACTAATGAATTTCCTTTAGAAACAAATCTCTTAAAAAATGCATGAGAACTCTCCGCTCGTTGGCTACTTGACATGCTTATTTGAGAAACATTATTATTAACATAATGCGGTACCCATCTACAACGGATGTCATACATTGATTGTATCCATTTATTAGTAGTCAACCCACTTTTCTCCACCAGCTCCACCCAAGTGGAGTCAAACTTTTCCACAGTCTCTGAATTCCAAATGCAATCTGAAAACTCTTTATAATAAGCATTGTATTTGACCGAGTCAATCTTCTCTGAAAATTTGGTCAAAATGTGCCAACTACAATACCTATGAAATGTATTCGGCATGATCTGTGAAATGGCATTTTTCATAGCCGGATCTTGATCAGTGATAATCATCTTAAGTGCATCACTTGGCATTGCTTCCAAAAAACACTTGAATAGCCAAACAAAAGTGTCTATGGTCTCATCACTTAAGAAAGCACAACCAAATACACTAGTTTGACCGTGGTTATTAACCCCCAGTAGTGGTGCAAATATCATTCCGTAACGATTAGTGTTGTACGTGGTATCAAAAATGACAACATCGCCAGAAAATCTATAAGCGCCTGCAGAAGTTGATCGCCCAAAAACAACGGGTAATCCTTTTTTCATTGTCTGTGTTGATTGTAAAAGTGAATGAAGGATTCTTTTGTTGTTCTAACTTCAAGTATTCATTCAACATATCACCATCTTGTCCCTTCAGCTCATTACGATTGTCTCTTTCAAAGTTATACAAATCTCGTTGCGTGCAACCAATATTTTCAATACCTCTCGCCTGCACTGCAAGAAAGTTGAATTGTTGGCATTGTGGTATATTGACCATGGCAAGTTGTTGACTCAAATATTTTTGGGCAGATGAGCGTTACGATGCGATCGTAAAAGATGCCTCTTCTGTGGAGTTGACAATGGGTGACAATGACCCTCATCAATTATGGTAACTACGTACACGTCATTTCTTTTAACCACTATCATTCTTGCACTACAATCTTCTTTAATAGATCCACATTTTCTTCTTACATCCACATCGGCAAATAGTTTACCCTTTCCTTGTTTGTAACACACATACGACTTCCTACAAATCTCACCGCTTCCCTCTTTTTTTTCTCAGTATGCTTTCAGACACTAAAACCGCTTGCATTGCATATATATTGTAAAAAGTGTGAGCTGTCTAATGTTTGAAATTCTTGACCTACCTTAGGCGTAAACTCATCGGCTACTTGAGGATAGTAGACAACACTTTTAACATTGTTCACATCCAACCCCTCTTCACTCAAGTCATCCCTCACCGGAACCATTTTCATTTTTGCATTATCCCCACAACTATCTATTTCATGGTTCATGACATGCATTTTCTTCTATTCTGCCCATAATAAATTTAAAAAAAGGATTAGGCTATTGAATTTTTCAAAATATAAAATTGGTGTAGTAAAAATTACTTTTAACTTTAACAATTCAGTACAGAAAACCCAACTCTATAATACAAAAATTTCAGTACTTATATGGCTTTTCACCAAGATATGCATGCTTCTAAATACAAAAGGTGAATCTGATCAAGTATCTGAAAATCCAACTCCATAATACAGAAATTGGACAGCAAATCACAAAGCTCTAATTGAGGAACATAAATTTTAAGCCCTAAAAAGTTATTATTGAACACCAAATCACAAATTGGACCTCTCTAATCCCGATTTCAACCCATAAAACAAGAAAATCATGACTCAAAGTTCTAATTTTGTTACCTTGCCTTTGATTCGACTTGAAAAGGCTGACGAAGGAGATGCGATTTAAATCGATTCACTTATGGAAGAGAGAGGGTGACTTTTTTGGGCGAAGTGAGAGGGAGAAGTGAGAAGTGAGAGGGAGAAGTATCTTCAGTCGCGAGGAGAGAGATGGAGAAGCCCGGCTCTTTTTTGGGCTGCCATTTCCGCGGAGAGAGAGAGAGGCTTAGAGAGCAAAAATCGTGTTTAATTTTTTTGGGCTGACTGTAATGAGGAGAGAGAAGCAAAAAAAGAGAGTATATATAGGTGAGTTGGGGGAGTTTTTAATCGGGTGAGTCTAAGATCCTCACTGTATATAGAAATATATAAATGTTTTTCAATTTCATGAATATATATAAGCTACTTGCATTTAACTTATTTCAAAATATACAAGTGTTTATCTATTTATTATTGTATTTAGTACCTCATTAATTGTGTAATGGAAGTGATATTTTGTTATCATCTTAATGATAATGTACTCCATCCGTTAATGTAAAAATTTATTTGAGATGTTTTAAAATTTAAAATTAACATAATTTATTTAAGTTTTGAAAATAATAAATTTTGTAATTAGTAATATTTTTAAATAATTTATAATATTTATAATTATATTGATAATTCAATAAATTTATATCGATTTTAAATTTAAAAATGTTTGAAAGTAAGAGTGTTTTTACTAACCCTACATTTCATTCTCGGTGAAAGATTACTTTAAAATAGACAATTATTAATACTCACTCCGTCTCATGATAAAAGTTCTTATTACTATTTTAGATAATCTCAACTCTTATGTTAAATGTCCATTTTCCTTTAATAACCAAATTTTTATCCATATTTTCTTATTATACCCGTATCATTAAATATCTCATACTTTTTTTATTCTAATTCTTTCTCCATATTTAATGACATTATTATGGACAATTTTGTAATTTCATTCATCTTCTTAATGTGTGAAAAGTCTACCAAAATTTTTATCCTGGGACGGAGGGAGTAATAATTTGGGATAATTATAAAATACATAAAATAGAACGTATAAATAAATTGTTGTCATTTGTATGTGGCTTTATCACGACAGTTTGTTTTTTTTATTGCTGGTGTTGTAAAACTACTAAGATTAACATATATTTTTAATTGTTTTTAGAATATAATTGTTTTTCAAGAATATTTGTGGTGCATGTCTATTAATTGTTGTTACAATTGGCCAAGTTCCTACTTATTTAATATGTTAATATTGTTTGAAAGTATTATTATCTTTTTAATTCTTCTTATTATAATATGTTCATCTTTTATAGCATATTACAATTTTAACATATTTCAGTTATTTCGACTGTTGGATAAAAAAAAAATAACTTCTGGGAAAAAAAACACTGGTTTTTTTTTGCGATTCACGTGAAATTTGAAGTACTAATAAAATAGAATAACAACATATAATTTTATTGTTTTTTACACCTTTCTATCATTGTATTCACACATATATTAATTCTCCATTTAATATTTGTTATAAATTTATTTATCCTCAAATATTAATACAAAAGAAACTATATATTACAAAACAAACAACTATTCATGGTAAGTTGATCACCCTTATTTAACATACCTTACTCACTCTTTTTAGCGACGGTTCTATATATAGTGACGGACTGAATCGTCGCATGTTCCGTCCCTAAAAGGAGGTGAGCAAAGTATATTAGATAAATTGTGAGCTTAAGATCCGAACCGTAACAAACAGAGATACTAATTCTCGTCCATAATGTATTAATTAATTAATTAAAATTAACTTAATGTTAATCCCTTCCTATTAGTAATAAGCTATGGGTTAGGTGCAGAGAGCGGGGGGCATACGTCACGTGACCCAGCTGAGCTTTTGATTGGTACGGTATATGTAGTCCGTCCTATAGTTGAGTGGCACTACTACTACTACTACTCGGCACTCGGCAGGCAAAAAGGGGCCAGAAGAAGAGACGAATGGACGGACATACATACGGTCATCACCAGCTTATACAGTTATACTATACTACACTACAACTACACCTTATTCTCCACCGTACACATCATCTCTCTCTCTCTCTCTATATATATATATATATATATAGATATAGATATAGAATGTCAGTCAGTCATCACTTTATCTTCTTCTTCATCCGTCTTCTACACGCTTTAGGCAGCGGTTTTGGTCATACAAATCGTAAATACATACTTTTAGCGACGATATATATGTTGTCCGTCGCTAAAAAGTATAGAGCGCTGATTGTATAATAAAATCATCCTAAAAAGTGGAGTGAATTAAGAATAAGGGGTATCTGACTGATCCGACCGGATCTGATATACTTCACATATTTAAACAAGTCGAAAAAATAATTATTCTCTTTTTATTTTTTTTAATTTGTGCGAATAACTTATTTTAGTCATCTTTTCTAGGACATTGTGAGTATTTAAATTCTTATACAAATAAGAAAAAAATTACTTTCTTCGATTTGCAATCCATGCTGATTCTAAAGAAGAAGCCGTATCACCAAACTATCACATTTGGTATCAGTGATCTTATTTTTATCAAGAAATTAAGTTTTATACTCCTTTCATCCATAAATAATTGACTTTATAGGGAGTTCAAAATTTTCAATATATATAACGTTACTAAGTTTTTAGGAAGCATTAATTATAATTTTTCCTCTATTTGCCTTCAACTATATGGAGTATTTCATTTATCTAAACAACTATATAGAGTACATTTTTTCTTAATTAATTAATACAAGGGTAATTGTGATAATACATATCAATCTTAATGACAAAATTGGAGTAACAAATGACTTCCTTAATAAGTGTGAAAACCTTCAAAACGTCAGTTATTTAGGGATGGAGGGAGTATTATTTGTAAGACCCCAACTTTTATAAATAAAGATGAATTTTCTATAAATATTATTTTTGAATATTATGGAGTAAAATTGATATAATAGTTGTGGGTAATATTTATAAATTTTGCAAAGTAAGCAAGTTGTTATAAAATATTCGTTTGGTCGGGTAATATTCTTTTTGTCGGAGAATATTCGTACGACGACTCATTCATTGGTGGACCCCACACCGGAATTATTGTCGTAGTTAGAAAACGATAAAATTATCTTTTTATAAAAATAACGACGGAGGTGTTACCATTAAAAGCATTGAACTACCGGTAGTAAAAATGCGATGTCTGGCGTGGTTGCATAGTAGCACACTGCAGTATTGATTATTGATGCTTACGTGAGAAGTCACCAATTTATACTCAATTATTGCTACGATAATTCTTTGCGATCATATCTCTTATATTATTGATTCAATTATTGTCACAAAGATATATCCACGTATAATATGTTATATTATTAAATCAATAATTGAGGCGACAAGTTATAAATGATTAATAATTGTTGAAAGATTAAATATGTGTTGATTAAAAATAAAATGATTTGTGGTAATATTTATTCGATCCTCGATGTATATAAAGAGTCATTATGAGGCGTTTGTGATAAGTTTGGTTATTTTATGGGGGCCCATATGTCATCATCTAAGAGTCTCTTAAATCGATAGTAATTACCTTCGTCGATTAGAAATTTGAGCAAGTAACCAAATTAGGCCAAAAGCACTTTAAAAAACCTTGCCGATCCTTTAGATTAAAACCGCACCAACGATTAGTGCGTATGTGGCGGTTTTAGGTGGGTTGAATAACCAAATTCTGATTTCGGTTTGGTTCTTAGGCAAACCGCATTTATAAAACCGAAACCGCACCATGTGTGTGTATGTATGTATTATCTCTAGTAAATTCTAAAGTTACTTTTCACTTGAACACTTTCGGAGAAAACCCATGATCTTGCATTGTCTTTTTTCACCAATTGAAAGAAGATGTTAGAGGTTATAGAGTCAAAAATTAAGAAATTGAGTTTTGAAATTTTGAATTTGTTTGATGCGTTATTGGAGGGCCTTATAGTTGAGGGGCTCGAGCACTTGATGCATTGGTTAATGTCAATGCTATAATAGTAATAGTCTAATAGATTATTTTTCAAATTAGGTATAATTAGGATTATATTCTATAAGTCCTCCCTCCAATATATGAGATAGAATTTTATTCTATCTCCAGTATATACTTTTAATTTTTGGAGAACTAGATAAACATTCTTGGTCTTCGTTGTTTTATATAACGTATATTTTAGTTTTAAAGCATGCTTGATATAATTCTCATTGCCGACTTTGTCACTAAGTTAATTGCTCGATATAAGTTTTATGTTAAATTTTATGGAAGGCTTAGACTTTTTTGTTGTTTCAATTGATTTTGGAACCGAAATCGCACCAATTAAAATCAAGACCAAGACACTTTAAAACCGCATGACTGTACCAATCACAGCGGTTTGGTGCTTGTTTTGAATTTTTCAAACCGCACCTAAGCGGTTTCGAGTGCGGTTTGGATTTTAAACCGCACCATGCTCACCCCTATCGTCAATAGTAATTACCTTCGTGAATAGTAATTACCTTCGTCAATAGTAATTACCTTTACCAGACGTCAAACCACTTGTCGTTTTATATTACAAAGGCCGAACAAACTGTCGTTTCACATTACAAAAGGCGTCGAACCAATTGTCGTTTCACATTACAGTGATAAACCACTTTTTCTTTTCACATCACGGATCGTCAAGCCACTCGCCTTTTCACATGGCAAGTCTTAAGCTAGAAATCTTCTATAAATAGAGGCACGGTGCTTCATTATTTTCACGAATTCATTCAAGCTATAGAGAGAGAAAGTATAGAGAATAAGAGAGAGAAGAAGAGTATTACATTACATTACATTCTGCATAGTATTCAATCTCCTACTAAAGTAAAGGGGTGTTATTCTTTCTTATTCATGAGAGAATCATTGTTATTCCATTGCTTATTATTACATTGGAATAACATGTATATGCAGTTTACCCTATACTTGGTGACATTCTTCTATTATTACATTTGAACATCCACATGCATGTGTGTTTTACAGGACTAATTTGGTTAAAATCTTTATTATTATTACATTGGAACATCCTCGTCTGTATGTTTTTACGTAGAACTGGTTCCATTCTTTATTATTACATTGGAATATATATCTGCATGCATGCGTTTTCATGGGACTGGTTCCATTATTTATTACTCTGTTGGAATAACACGCTCATGCGATCTATCGCATTTATGGTGATTTCTTTTGTTATTCCATTCTTTATTATACTCGGTTGGTTAAAACTTTGACTTCTATACTCCATGAAATTAGTGGAATATCCTTCGATATTTCAAGGCTTCATCCGGTATCCTTTCATGGAAATATTCTTCTAAGTATTCTTGAATTTTACTCTCAAAGCGATGATCATGTTGACAATTTAGACGTTAATAATTCTGGATAAAATAATTCTTGAACTTGTTTTATTGAATTCTTATATCATTGTCATCATCCTTATGTTTATATTTTGTTGAAAGTCATCGTGGCACTGTAGTGCATAGATGGACTTGTTTTGATTATGATCGAGGATTATTGATTGTAATCGTGGTAGTAATGTTACAAAAGATGTGGTAAAAGTTCTCATTGGCGTATTGCATTGATGGACAGTTGTTGGCATGATCATGACCATTAATGAATACACAAATATTCTTGGCCCAGTAGTGCATGGATAATTGTGATTGTGATACTAAAAGAATATCCTGGCCAGAAGTGCGGGGGTGATTTGAAGATGTGGAATATTTATTGTGAGTCTCAAATTTATAATGATGAGATTTTATTTTTTACTTGACTCTTTTAATGGATTCTTTGGTTCTCTACTGCAGTTAAACTTGATGTTTATTATATTTTATCGGTTTAACTTTGTTAAAGGCTAATGATAATTTATTCTCGCATTATCTTAGTCATAATATATTTTTTCTTGGGCTAGTTGAGCTCACCCTTTTCTTTCACCTGCTTCGTGAAATGAGAATATAATTTGGGACGAGTCGAGGAGCGGAGTAATGGTCCGAAGAAGATATTAGTAGTCTCTCACTATTCGTGAAATAGTGTGATAATAATTGTAATGAGGACTCCTTTTGAGTTTGTATAATCTCTAGTAGACAATATTTGTATTCAAACTCACAGTGTATGTTTTGTCGTATTGTACACGACAGTTGTATTAATAAATTGTATTTAAAATCTGTACCATGTATCTGGCCACCATATATATATATACAATATTATTTACCACCCTAAGACAAAATAGAAGACATATGAGTCATGTTCTTGTACAAATGGAGTCTCTAAACTGTGCCACAAGTTTTTAGATGAGGAAACACACAAGGGGAAAACAAAAAATGTTATTAACCAGAAGCCACATGGTAACTGATATGTGGGCTAGACCATGTGATCGGGACCACACCACATAACCAACTAACCAAAGGCTTGCATGGGTCAGGTCGGTTCACATGCCTTCTATTCACCTTCCACTAATAATTGCAATAACCTAGACACCTGTGTCATACGTGGCACTTGTGGGGTTGTGCCACGTGTAGTGAGTTTCCACGTCTGACATCTAAGAGTTTTTTACTTGGAGCAAAGCAAACCATTTTGGACATTTGGGTTGGGGGGAGTGGTTATGCCCATGAGATTCATTGCATTCTTGTTTCTTTTTATTATTTTATTATATATATATACATGGTGACAAAATTATCAATCAATTTTGCAGAAATTAAATATTTACATATATTTCTCTACATATTTCATTTATTTTTAATTAATTTTAATTTCGAAATTCTCAAAAAGTTGTCTCTCTCTAAAAGAGAAATTCTCTTAGTTTATTTGACTTTTCCGAAAATAAAACTAATAAAATTCAGGTGAATTCTTCTTCCTCAAGTAATTTGACCTCAATCCTTTTGCTTTAATTTATTATATTTGTTGCTTAAATTCTTTATTCAATAAAATAAAGCAAAGCAAAGTGGTGCAATTGAGTTTTACAATGTATTTTCGTTACTTATATTTTATAATAAAAATCTTTTAATAACTAAAAAAAACATTTTGAGATACACTATTCTTTTTCCATGCACATCTTTATTAATTAATAATAAAAAAAAAATCTCTCCTAAGATGTGGGGATGGAAATGTTGAGGAAAGAAATTTGTTCAAGATTTCGGATTACTTGCATCACTTTGGATGCATGAAATATAACATTTCTAATACTTCAGTCTTTCATCGAAATAGAAAATGATCCAAGAAGATATTATTAAGTTATTATAGTTTAAAGCGTAGTTTGGATAGATTTGATTCAGACTTAAAATTTGACCCAAAATTTGTTCATTTTGACGCAATCAAATTGTTACAAAAGATATATACATTAGATTTGTACCCATGAGAAATGGACACAAGATTAAGCAACAACCAAACAAAGATTACAGAGTAAAAATCAATCTAGAACTATATATATATATATATATATGAGAATACTCATATGCTAACACATGAACCTGGGACCAAAAATCATTGATGACAACTGAACCCATATACATGTTCTCAAGAGAGATCGAGCTAAGTCCCATTTAAAAGTTGTGCACTTAATCAGATCCACCACCTGAAAATTTCCCAGCTCCCCTCTTATATTACTAGTTCCTTGTACGAGAGAATTAATTTTGGGAGATTCGATGATCATCCAAAGTTTTTTGCCCGGCCCTGTGGAAACTATTTCTCCACCTGACCATTTTTTGTTTAAGATTGCAAATTATCATACAACACCATGCATATCCATCCCATCCCCACCAACTGAATGCATCCATCCATCCATCCACACCCTCCAGGCCCAAGCTACAATTGCACCACATGCATATATATAACCCAAGAAAAGAACTCCTCTGTGACTCGGAAATTCCTTAGAAGCTATTGCATTAATTAAAAAATCCATACTATAAAGGGATAGCCATATATAGCCTAGTGGTATGAATTCATCAATAAGATCTATCTTAGGTTTTAGGTTTGATTTTATCCCTCTCAACACAACAAATGCAGTTCTCCCTAAAGACGAAATATAATACTATATATTAAGTTCTCAAAAGAAATATATATATATATATATATATATATATATATATATATGGGTAATCATCCGTAGCAAACGTTTGCTACGAGGACTAATCGCTCAAACAAACAAGCTCCCATCCGTTGATCTAGACAGGTTAATGGCTTAGATTGGTCAAAATTCCACCAGAATACTGACTACATGGCATGGCGATCCCTTTTCCATTTTGCCTTTAGCCTTTTTTTACATTTCACGCCTACCATTTAATATATGCCTGCCGCCTGCACATGGCACTGTAGCCATTATGGGTCTCGACCCATATGGCTATAATGTAAAGATAAGTTTATATTTATGTATACATAATGTAAAAATAAAAGATAATGTAAAGATAAATAATGTAAAAATAAAAGATAATGATAAGATAAGTCCGAATAAAAGATAAATTTATTTTTATAAATACATAATATAAAATAACGTGAAGTTGAATTCTTTATTGACCTTGAACACGCATACAAAGCCCATTTCTAAAACCCCATATCGAATGGCTCTATTGAACTTGAGGAGTTAAAGGTCCAACTACAGTGAGTTGTTGGACATTGGTTTCATTAGATCTAGTACATCTCCTTGGGGTGCTCCTGTTTTATTTGTAAAGAAGAAAGAGGCGGGAGTATGCGACTTTTGTATTGATTATCGAGAATTGAACCATGTCACTATCAAGAATAGGTATCCTCACCTCGTATTGATGACTTGTTTGACCGATTAGTGAGAGCACAATTCTTTTCAAAATCGATCTTCGATTACGGATATCATCACCAAGATTAGAAGGCGAGGATATTCCAAAGACGCGCTTTTAAACTCGATGCGGGCATTATGAATTCTTAGTTATGTCTTTCTGGATTGATTAATGCTCCTGCTTGGCTTTCGTGGATATGATGAACCGAGTATTCAAAGAGTATTTGGATCGATTCGTTGTTGTCTTTATTGATGACATCCTCATATATTCCAAAAGCGTGAAGATCATGAGCACCATTTGAAATTTGGTACTCCAAAGGCTTCGTGAAAACAAGCTTTATGCCAAGTTAAAGAAATGCGAGTTACGGCTTGAGGAAGTAGCATTTCTTGGGCATGGTGTCAAAACATGGAGTATCTGTTGACGGCGAAGATTGAAGCAATACAAAGTTGGGAAGCAATAGAAGTCGGTGGTCAAGACGTAACTTTTGGGTTTATTTGGTTATTATCGGAGATTCGTGGAAGGTTTTCTCGAATCGCTACTCAGATTAACTCATCTAACTCGGAAGGATACAAAATCCGTTTGGAGCGAAGAGTGGCGGAGAAGAGTTTCAAGAGCTTAAATGAGACTTATTTCTAAGACTGTTTAACAATATCATCTGGTTCGGATGGATTTGTTATCTACAATGATCTTGAAGGCAAAAGGGTTAGGATGTGTTCTCATGTAACGTGGGAAAGTCATAGCTCATGCCTCGCGACAACTTAAAGAATATGAGAGGAATTATCCTACCATGATCACAGAGTTAGCGGCATAAGATCGTTTCGTGCTTAAAGATCCGGAGGCACTATCTATCTGGAGAAAGTGGAGATATATTCGGACCATAAAAGCCTTAAATATTTCTTCACTCAAAAGAACTTAACATCTGGCTAAATGACGTTGGCTCGAGCTATTGAAACTACGACCACACTATTCAATACCATCCTGGAAAAGCGAGCGTGGTAGTGGTACGCGTTGAGTAGAAGATCATATCACGAGGAGCGAAGTGCGATGATGTCAAATATACGCATAGAGAGCCAACTTTAATAGAAAAGTTAAGGTTCTTTCAAGCCACAGAGCCGGAGTCGATGCATATGAAGAAGAAAGTACAAGAAGGAGCTATTAGGGCGAGAATTGATGAAGAAGGAATACTTGAGTCCACTCCGGACTTTGTGTTCCTAACGATTACGATTTGAAGTACAAGATTATGATGGAGGCACACAATACACCATTTGCAATCCATCCAGGAAGTACTAAAATGTATCGTGATCTTGGTTATACATTTTGGTGGAACAAATATGAGAGAGATTGCAAAGTTTATCTCAACATGTTTAACTTGTCAACGTGTAAAGGCGAGCATCAAGTGCCTAAGGGACCATTGCAACCACTTGAGATTCGAAATGGAAGTGGGAACACATTACCATGGATTTCGTTCACGGGACTTCCACGGTTTCTCAAGGCATAAATGTTATTTGGGTTATTGTTGATAGATTAACCAAGTCCGCTCATTTCTTGCCAATACGGAGACTTATTCCCTTGAACGTCTTGCTCAAATGTACGTAAATGAGATTACATGGCATGCCAGTATCCATACTTTCGGATCGTGACCCAAGATTCACTTCAAGATTTTTGGTTAGCTTGCAAAAAGCTATGGGTACGGATTTAAGATTCAGTTCGGCATACCATCCTCAAACGGACGGACAATCAGAGAGGACTATTCAAACTCTTGAAGATTTATTAAGACAATGTGTCCTAGACTTCAAGAGGCGGTTGGGATAAGTATTTACCATTGGTGGAATTCTCCTACAACAGCAGTTATCGAGGCAAGTATAGGTGTGGCCCCATTCAAGCATTATATGGACGAAAGTGTGTTTCTCCATATATGTTGGGATGAGGTGGGTGAAGCAACATTGTTGGACCAGAAGTTAAGACGTATTGACTCACCGAAAAGATCCAAATGATTCGACAACGATACAAAGCGGCACAAGATCGACAAAGAGTTATGCGGATCTTCATCGAAAGGATGTGGAATTTAGTATAGGGGATCATGTATTGTTGCGTGTTGCCCCATGGAAGGGAGTTACAAGATTCGGGAAGAGAGGAAAGCTCGATCCACGATTTATTGGTCCATTTCAAATTCTTGACCAGAGTAGGAAATGTAGCCTATAGACTCGCGTTACCTCCAAGTATGTCTCGTGTTCATAATGTGTTTCACATATCCGTACTTAGTAAATATGTGAAAGACCGAATCACGTTATTGAGTTAAACCAGGACGAGATAGTAGAAGACTTAACGTATGAGGAAGTACTCATCAAGATCTTGGATAGGAAGGCGTATCCTCCCATGACGAAGGTCATACCACAAGTTAAAGTCTTGTGGAGAAACCATGCTTATAGAAATGACACGGGAGTTGGAAAGCGGAAATGAAAGCGAGGTATCCTCATCTTTTCAAAACACTGTACGACGACGTCAATTTCGAGGACGAAATTTCATAAGGAGGGAGGTTGTAAGATCCCAAATAATTAATAAATAAAATTTAATTTCCTCTAATTATTATTTTGAAATAGTAAGGGTTGATGTGATTAATGTGGATAATTCTACGGGTAAAATACGCAAAATATTTCAAAATAAGCAAGTGGTTATAAAATATTCATTGTTGTTAGGGGAATATTCGTTTGGGTCGTTGAATATTACGCATCGTCGGGGAATATTCGTGCGATTACTCAGCTGTGACCATGTATGGGCCCCATAACGAAAAAGCGATTGGAGGAAGAAAATGACAAATATAAGTTGTTTAAAATAACGTACAGTAGTTATTACCGTTTACAATCGTTGGAATACCGGTGGTTAAAAACACGATGTCGCATTGTTGAGCGGTAGCACGGTATTGATGCACCAATTATTGACTCTTACGTGAAGGCACTACTCAATAATGGTTACTGATAATTCTTGTTAGGTGTTTTATTTTATTGATTCAATAATTCTGCGTTGATATTTTATATTCTTTGTTGTTTTAATAATTGTCATTACACGATATTTTTCATTGTCGAAACAATAATTCATATTATCCCGAATAATATTATTGGATAACATTATTGGCAATGTCTAGAAAGTTACATCTCAGGAGAGGTTTGGTCACCTAATTGCGCGCAAGAAGAGGAGAAATTCTTATTGGAAAGCCCTCTTTCAGGAACCGCTGGTTGTCGATATTGTGATTACGTAATATTATTTATGAATAATTAATTATTGATTCATATGATGAGGAAAATATTGATTTTATGTGGATATAGATGGAGAAAATTTTAATGTGACAATTGTTGAAAATTGAAATTTTATCTTTTTCGATAAAATAATTCATTTAAATATATATTATTATATTTTAATAATATAATAATGGTGATATTTTTACAACGAATGTGGGATATATGAGTATCTGAGGAAGAGTATTTTTGTTGCAATAAATGTTTAAAACATGTTAAACATGTCGATAGACCCCATTTATATTGGTGAAATTTGATTATAGCCTCTAAAATCACCCGTTTGTGGATTTGATTCAATTTCTCATTGGAAATTTGGAAAAACTTTCTTCTACAAAGTTGTAGAGAATTGAATTTCCTATAAAAACTCGAGAGATTCGAATTTTTTACGATAAAAGGGTATTTATTATGAATTATTGAAGTTAGAAGCTCAAATAATTGATTTTGGAAGTTTAAATTATTTTAAATTAAAAACGTTTTTTTATTTTTTTTTCTAGAAGGTTGGCATGTGTGAATTCTTTGAGATTAAGATTTCAAGGAATACGTATAATATTTTTATATATATTAATATTATATTAAATTTTTCTGCTTTGGTGTTACAGCGATTTCCTATAAATAGTGCTTAGGTTAGAATTGAAAATCACACCTTAAGCTGAAGTTTTCTCTCTATATTATCGAGCGTATTCTTGTGAGTATTTTGAGTATACTTTGAGTATTGCTATACGGTGAAAGTTCAAGATATAGTCTATATCCAGATGATTCAGTTAAATCTTGATCTTTCGAGGTAAGGATGTTATTTTCTTCTCAAATGATATTATTTCTTCAATATCATTATCTTTGAAATATTGGTTGGAACTTTTATCAAATTTGGAATTTTTTTATGTCGGTTAGGTTATTATTCATGAGTTACTATTCACGATTCTTATTTTTAGTACTATTCAACGAAGCGTGAAGATGTTTTTTGTGAAATTTCTATCTTTTGGTGTCAAGTTACTATTCACGTATCGGACTATTCACGATACTATCGACATTATTCACGAATACGGACTTTATTCAATAGAAAAATAAAATTTCTTCTTTTTGTCCAAAATATCTATTATGGATACTAAGCTTTGATTGTATCCATGTTTTGATCATTCTTGAATTTTACGCCACTATGATTATTTTTGAGGTATTTTTGGGCGTGGATAAAACAAAGTGCGAATCCTTAATCCTTAATCCTTGTCATTTTGATTTCCTTTGGATTCATTTTTTTAAAAAAATATTTTCATCATCCTCGGTCTTAAATGATGATATTATTGAATATCTTGGCTTTTGTAGTGCATGAAAGATGAATGATTTATGATGAATATCTTTGGCCGTAGTACAAAGAGATGAGCAGTGTTTAGATGAACATGACCCATTTGGTGAATGTCCTTGGCTCAGAAGTGCAAGGATGAATATTTGATCCAGATATATATTGATTGATGTTACGAGGATAAAAATAGGCGATGAACTTTAAAATTCATACATAGAAGATAGTAGTTTGCATTCTCTACTTAACTCTTCTAATGAATTATTATTTCATTGCGAATATTGATTTAAAACTTGTTGTCTATTGTATTCTATTATATTTTTCCTGTTGAAGACTAACGATAATTTTGTTTTATATTATCTTAGTCATAATATTCTTTCTTTGGGCTAATGAGCTCACCCTTTTCCTTTTTGTTCCATTTTTCTTCTCGGGAGGCGAGAATATAGCGAGTACGAAGTGGGGTATGGAATGAAAGTTCTAGGGAGAGTTGTTTAGTAGTCCTCACCATTGTTGTAAAATAATGTATCAATAATTATGATGAGGATTTATTTATATGTGGATATTATCTCAGATGGCAATATACGTATTTAAACTCACAATTTTACTATTGTAATAATAAAGTTGTAGTTGTTTACATGCAGTGTATGACAACCCGAGAATGGGGGATGTAGACCTATTTTGGGGGTGTCACAAACCAAGTTGCCATGAAGCGTTGCAACAACCCTTTTGGACCGTTGATAAACTTATTGGAAGGTTTGATTGAAACATAAATATACCAGTAAGCCTGACTTATGCAAGCTTTTATTTTAATATGAGGACCCCACATAGTCAACATGTTGTCGGTTTATTGAAATAAAATGAATTTTTAATATTAAATAATACCTAAAGGCCCAAACAAACAGAACATTCTGCCATGTGCCTTTTTATAAAATACTCCCATTGCTACAAGCTCTTACGGTGTAAAAAAAAAAAATCAAACCCTACACAACCTCTTTACGACTTACACAAGTTCTTCAAGTTCTTTATTTCTTTATTCCAAATAAAATATTTGTTATTTTTATAACTCTTTCATTTAATAACAAATAAAAATTATAATTCAAATAAAAATAATATCCTATTTTATAAAAATATATTTTTATAATTTTTTATTTGCTATTTTTATAAAAATATTTTATATTCTTTATTTGTTATAAAATATTTTTATAACAAATAACAAATAAAAATAACAAATATTTTATATTCTTTATTTGTTATAAAATATTTATATTCTTTATTTTTTATAAAATATTTTTATAACAAATAGCAAATAAAAATAGCAAATATTTTATATTCTTTATTTGTTATAAAATATTTTATATTCTTTATTTTTTATAAAATATTTTTATAAAAAATAGCAAATAAAATTTTTTATATTCTTTATTTGTTATAAAATATTTTATATTCTTTATTTGTTATAAAATATTTTTATAACAAATAGCAAATAAAAATAGCAAATATTTTATATTCTTTATTTGTTATAAAATATTTTATATTCTTTATTTTTTATAAAATATTTTATAAAAATATTAAATAAAAAATTATAAAAATATATTTTTATAAAATAGGATATTATTTTTTATTTGAATTATAATTTTTATTTGTTATTAAATGAAAAGTTATAAAAATAACAAATATTTTATTTGGAATAGCAAATAAAGAACTTGAAGAACTTGTGCAATAGTAAGAGGTTAAATTATTTGGTTTGGATATTTTTTTTTTTTTTTTTTACGTTAGTAAGATCTTGTATGTGGCGGGAGTAGATTTTATAAAAAAAATTTGGTAAAAATCTATTTATTGGTATTTTACCATTATTTAATATTAAAATTCATTTTATTTCAATAAACCCACAACATGTTGACTATGTGGTCCCTCATATTAAAATAAAAGTCTGATACAAGTTCTTGGCAGCTTGGTATATTTATGTTTCAATCTCACCTTCCAATAAGTTTTATCAACAGTCAAAAAAGGGTTGTTCTTAAGATTCAGCATATATAAAGAATTCTTATAGTAAGGTTCCCTATATATATATATATTCTAATCTAAAATTTGTTATACTGTTTGATGTTGTTAGTTCCACCCACATACATCAAAAAAAAAAAGCAAAATCTAAATGAAGAAAATAAAGCGAGAAATTTATACGGCAATGGCCTCCATCTCCATGAATTTCCAATGAGTTTTTTGCAGAGGCATATCATGGGCTGGCTAGCTATCAATGAATCAGCATGCATATCAAGGTTCCAATCAAGACTTGCAGTAGAGGCACGTACACAATGACCAATGAGAATAGAGGATTCTGACTGGGTGATGCAGGTTCAGCGTACCCAATAAATTAAGCAGGTTTCTTTTTTTTAGTGCTATCAAATCAAACCAAACCAAACTACTCCACATTTATTCATCAAGTTTAATTCAAAGTCTTTACAATATCTGATGATGAGTGATGATGAACTGCAATCAGTTGATATGGACCATGCACTTTTGGTTTGCAGGTTTTGTATTCACAATGCAGGTCAATATCCATCAGTTATAAAATATTTGATTAAATTTCATATTAAAATATTATTTTATAATATTAATAGCTTTATATTTTAAAACTAATTTAATTTATATTAGTTTTAAAGTTAAAAGTAACCAAATTTGATTATTTAAAAAAATTAATACTCATATTAATTTTATATTTTAAAATGATGGAAGTATATCAAATATTATATATGCTTATATTCAATTAGATGCTCAATTTTGAGATAAAATAAGTGTTCTTCATTTCCTCTCAAAAACATGTCAAAATTAGAGTACATCAAAATGTTATCCTCAAAAATATGTACACAAAAAATACTCATTTTGTTCTAAAATTAAAAATATAATTTAATTTTTGAGATTAAACAAATGCATATTAAATTTCAAAATTAGTATAATTCATAAAAATTTAGAATGGAATAAATTTTGTTACATATTATATAATTATAATAATTGTATCAACTAAAATTAAATATATTCACATCAATTTAAAGTTTTATATGTCGTCGTTTGATCTCAAAAGTAATTAAATTGAATCGACGGTTAAATTCACTGGGGTCAATTTTTTTAAATAAATATCGACAAGAAAATAAAATATAATATATTTAAAGGTTAAAAAGGAGGTGAGGAACCTTGTATATAATTGTGTGAGATATTATGCAAAAATATTATCATTTTATGTAATTCAATACACTCCCTCCCATTTATGTAGAAAAAGATGTTTTATAATTTTTCAAAACATTGCTAACCATAAAAGACACCTCGTGCAAGAACTTAAAGTATCCCTCACCTCTCGTGCTAAAATAAATTACAAAACTAAATAATATTACTCACAATAACATTTTTTGATTGCAATGATATATAGCACTAAGTTGCAAAAAATGTCATGTTCAACGTAAATTACTAAACAATGAGAAAGAGTAAAGTGATGATGTTAATAAAAATTTAAGACATTTAGTAGGTTTTTAGTTCAATATTTTATATTTTCAATAAACATCCTATAAAAAAATAAAAAATTGACCCTTGAAAATTCAATAGGGTCAATTTATACCCCTAACACAACTCAAGGTTAGATTCGCCCATATTTCTAATTTTAGAACGAAAAGAGTATAAAATATGACTTTAGAAATACTAATTCACTCTAAATTAAATGAACATATCCTCGTGTAAACACTCAACAATCAAATTAATTATGGAAATTGTGTACTAAAAGGTATAGTTTTGGAAAATATTTATGGTCTTTCCTTTAATATATCAACCACTATTTATGATCATTGTAAGCATCTTTCAAAGTACGGATGGAGTAATAAGTATAGATATTGGGACCATAGAATGGAGTAATAAGTATAGATATTGGGACCATAGTACCAGAGTAAGGACTTGTTTATTTATAGTTGAATGATCGATGATTAATCAGTGTATTTGTTTTGAATAAAAATTATTTGAATAATTGAATCGGTCAGATTTTTGAATTAAATGACCAAGTGTAATTTTTTGGCTGAATAAAGCATTTTAATTTTTAGTTTTTTTACAATATTAACTATTATATTAAGTAATATTAAATAAATTTATAAACAATTTTGAATTTTTTCTGAGAGATAAAAGAATAAAAATTTATTATTCAGATGATTCAAATATATCAATTATCAAATAAATTTTTTCATTCAGTATTCAAAATTTTAATTCATTCAGCTCATTCAAGTTACTTAAAATTA
The DNA here is from genome assembly GCA_020205605.1 of Panax ginseng. Lineage (NCBI taxonomy): Eukaryota > Viridiplantae > Streptophyta > Magnoliopsida > Apiales > Araliaceae > Panax > Panax ginseng. The sequence goes on along the minus strand of CM035150.1, from coordinate 85,483,996 downwards.
TTTCATTCAATTTTATTAAAGACCCCCTAAATGTTACTACATATGGATAGAAACAATTGTAGAGTAAATGTTTGTACTATATGTAAAGAGTTAATAACAATATGGAGAGAAATCATAATATGTTTTAAACTTATATTATATATATATATATATATATATATAGTTCATTTCTCAATTATATGATTTATGGAGTGTGTGTGTGTAGGGAGAGAGAGGGTTTAGATAGAATTGACTAATTGAGCACCCTTTGTTCCCATGGAAGGGTGCTGCCCCTTACTACACAGCAGTCACTCTTAATAACCAAATCCAGGGAAAGATTCTGCCATACATACAACACATGACTATGACACCTTTTGATGAAATTATTTATAATTTTATTTATTTATATTTTTAATCGAAATTAAATTCGTTCATACGAAATTTAAAAAGAAGAAGAAAAAAAATTGAGATGGGTTGCATAAGTGACAAGATTATTTCTAAAATCCATCATTCAACATTCAATCAAAATATATATTTTTTCAGTCAAACGTTTAACTTTAAGAGAAAGGTGCTATAATTGACAAAACATGGGGCCTAAATATTGTACCATGGGAATAACTGGCAGAAAAATAATTGCTCAAGGGCCCAAGTGAGAAATTAAATTAATATTGATCCCATTTCTATCTTTCTAGGGCTTTTGGAGGATTGTTCTGGCCCTGGCCAAATTTTGTTATGGGGAGTAGTACTCTTCTGATCAGAAGAAACCAATCAATTTCTCAATCAGTTATGGACTGTGTGGGAAATAATAATACTACTTTGTATATCATTTTTCCAACCAAATATCCACTACTACTTTGGGGCACATCAGTTTGCTTCAAACATTATTGCCTTTTTCTTACATTCATATATAAATTCCAGTTTTAAAAATTTATCAAAAATATCAATAAACATTTTAAATTTTTAAAAAATATATATTTTGTAATTTTAGAAGGGGAGGGGGTATTTAATACATGCATGCAGCAGTAGGTAGCAGCAGTAGCAATACATGCAGTTTATCGAAGAGATGCAATGATTGATATGTTTGCTGGAGAAATAAAAGCCATTAAGACTCTCTCTGCCTGCAGAACCTACCTTTGGACTAGATGGCCATGGGGGAACATTTACTTACGGTGGTGGTAACTTCTTCTACTTCTATCAATCACCTTTTTCGATCTCAATTATATATATATATATATATATATATATATATATATAATTAGGATCTTAAGCTTCTTCTCTTATCTAACTTACCCGAGCTCACTCCCTTTAACGACTAATTCGGCTGACGGTTCGGTCATACAACCGTCGTAAGTTTCATACTTTTAGCGACGCTATATATGTTGTCCGTCGCTAAAAGTGTAGACGACGTTATATATGACCGAATCAAACCGTCGGTTCGTTCGTTAAAGGGGGTGGGGTGAGCGTGAGAGTTTGGATAAAGGGTGAGCTTAAGATCCGAACTCTGCTCTTCCCTCGTCATAAATCTCTCAGAAAATTCACAGTAATTGATAAGATGAATTGACATATTTATATATGTACCTGTTGGATCGTTAGAAATCTGATATCAAATTAAAATAGTTAATAATTTTGATCCATCGGTTTGTTTGTAAAATAGCATGTTTTGATGGTTTTATTCATGCCTTCTGGATTTGCCATGTTTGTAACTTTTGGTTGATGATGAAATATTTTTTATGATAAAAAATAGTAATAATTAATAATAAATAAAATATTATTAAATAATAAATCGTTAATGTAAGTAAATTGTGAGGTCTATAAATTCGGGTCTATACAACCTAATATGAATTGTCAAAATAAAAAATAACATACATAATTTTTTTTAATTATAATTATTACGATGTTGTGTATAATATGGTAGCACACATATTAAGTCTTCATTAAAATTATTTGCAAACTATTTTACAACTTAGGTAAGATTGCTTATAAATCGGATCGTCACTCCATTTTCATGTTCTACCCGCTAGTCTCAGCTACATTCTTATTTCTTCAAAAAAATTAAGAAAAACAAAATAATGAGCTCAAATAAACAAGTAAAAAATATCATTACCAGGATAACGGACAGATAAAGTTATCTTTAGTCTCTAATAGTGATATATTAGATATTTAAAAAATGTTAAATAACATAAGTTTTTAACAAATAACTGCAGCAAAATAAGTGTGGGCAAGAAAATCGTACCTTGCTAGGATTAGGGTTTCGTGTTGGCTGAGGAGGAGAGAAATACGAAAAAGACGGAATTGATTGATTGATTGAAGAGGAAGAAGACGACAATGGTGGGGATTACTCCAACGACGCGTGGCGAGAACTCACAGAATCCTAAACTAGTGTTAGGGTAACATGAGAATTTCAAGAGCCTGCTTGAGTCCTTTGAGTTGAGAGCGAGTGTCCAAACCCTTTTAGTGCTTTTAGGTGGAATATCCAAACCTTAAGTCACCAAAACAGTTCAAGTCATGTGTGTCCAGAGAGGTCCCCTCCTTCATAGAATGGAAAGGGTATTTATAGAGCTTCCTGGAATTTAAGTAATCACATGCTAGGCACATGTCTTCAGAAAAATTTCAGAAATACCCTTTAGTCATTACAATAATGTCCATATCGCCATATCCTTCTAGTCACCAATCCAATCCCTCAATCAATTCCCAAAACGAGCCGTCTCCACGAGCCTTCTGCCTCGGGACACGTGGAGGTTTCTCCCGGGTCTAGTCCCTTTATTTTTGACTTATCCGTCTTTATTTAATTAGGTTATGTGACCCTAATTTGTGCATTTAATGAGGTCGTGGAACCCTAATTGTGCATTTAATTTAATTAGGTCATGTGAACCATAATTTTGCACCTGGGCCCAAAATAAGCAATCTATTAGAATAGTCAGATAGACAAAAATATCTACTATTTTCTCCAATTTAAAGTTCATCATTAAAATTCCATTAACTGTAACACCAATGGTTATGATTATCTCAAATAAGCAGTTCTTTTTTGCACACAAAATAAAAAGAACTTATACCACATGTCTTTGTCACACATGTTAAAAACACCCAACAACAATATTGAATTTACAGTTCACCACAACTTGAGTCCTGATGGTTACTATAAACAACAAAGAATAAACATAAATAATAGAAATAACAAAACAATGAATGAATATTAGAGATATGTAATTTATTTATATTTAAGGAATAATTTAATTTGTTTATAGTTCAATAATTTTCGAATTGTCAACACGATATCTAAATATTGTAAGAAGTTCACGTCCAAGGATATTGTCCAAGATTCAAATATAGGAAGTTCAACGATAGGTTAATAGTACAAAGAATATTTAACAGTCTAAAATGTTCACAGTTCCAATAGAAAGTTCGAGTCAAAATGTTCATAATCCAAATGTAAAGTTGAAAGTCCAAAATGCTCACAGTTCAAAAGTTTACATTTCAAATACAACAGGTATAATTCAACAGAAATGTTCAAGTTAAAAAATATTAGATAAGGTGCAAACTATTAAAGAAATTTTTAAGGAATTGTTATTTTAGAACCGTATAATGTTAAGGGATGTAAAAATAAATAGTAATTTCTTATCATAATAAATTTAAAATTTAAAATATAAAAGAAATTAATATCTCTTATCTTAGTATGTGATTAAATTTTACTTCTTAATTATGTGGTAAATGAACCTGAACAATTCTTACACTTTTACTCATATTACTAACACTCAAAATATTTTTAGCACACTCAAAAATCTTGCACTAAAAATATTTAAAAATTTGGAAGGATAATAACAAGTAAAGAGGTCATGTTAACTCTTTATGTCAAACCCTCCCCCCTTCTTATAGTTAAAATTTAATTAATACACCCTCTGTCCCTTAATATAAGATTTTTTAGAGTTGTATATAAATATTAAGAAAATAATTATATAGCATTAAATATAATATTAAATATCTATATTATCCTTACATTGAAAAAAGAGATTGTTATTTATTGGACAAAAAATAGTGAGAGAACCAATATTATATTTAATACTTGGGGTAATATTAAAAACTAAACAATTAATGCTTACTTAAAATTCTAAAACGTCATTATATTAAAGGACAATTTTTTTTCTAAAACGTCTTATATTAAGGGAACAAAGGGAGTATCTATCACACATCAATTTTAGCACACTTTTCGGATTTTAAGATTATCTTTTATCTACCCCGCATTATTTTACCATAGTTTTTAAATTTTAAGATTATCTTTAATCTACCACATAAATTTTGGCACAACTTTCACATTTTTAGATTATATTTTTTTTACTATTTATAATTATTATTATATTTATCCATCTTCTGTACGCATTATTTACTTAATGTATTAATATCACAGAAAATTGTGAATACAATGTCATTTACCTAACATATTAATGAATTTGTCTAATTTTTTAGTACCTATGACTTTTAAATACGTAACTTTTTATTATTATCTTTGTTAATGTGATAATTATTAGTTTAATAATATAAAATATTATAGTAACACTGTGTGTTAATGTTCTATTATAGTTTCGTTGATAATTTTTATTAACAGTTATTTAGTCATATTTTGTATCCGGTAATTATTGTAACTTTTAATATAGGGATAGTGATGAAATTTTAAATAAATTTTAATTATTAAATAATATTATTAAGTGATTTTTTTTAGGATAAATCTATGGAAACATCAATTCTACCCCCCAACTATCCCGATACGCAGCTTCCCATGTCGTTTTGACAAAATTAAAACGGCTTTTTTTTAACACTTAGCCAAAACAGAGGATCATCAGGACATTTTTTTGGAACAAAACCCCCCTTCCTTATTAGATCCATCTCTCTCCTTCCACACACTGGTTACCTGTTGTTGATAACTAAATCAAACAAATTGATATATGTATATCAAACATATATACATATATATAAATGAGGGAGTAACTTCCTTGAGTCAAAAGGGGCGGCTATAAATTCGGAGTACAAATTTTGGATACCACGCAAGAGGAGAAACATTAAAAAAAAAAAAAAGGGGAGAGATGTGCACGGTAGAGAAGCGAGGGAGCGTCTACATCCTAACGCTCACCGGAAACGATGATCACCGCTTGAATCCAACTCTCATCAACTCTGTTTCCGCCGCCCTCCGCCGCATCAGATTTGAAAGCACCACCATACCCGCCGCCGCCCTGTCACCACCGCATAGGGCAAATTCTTCTCCAATGGTTACGATCTCGAATGGGCCGAATCCGACAAAGAATACTTTCTTCTCATGTCCTCCAAGTTCAAATCACTCATCACCGACCTCATCTCTCTCCCCATGCCCCAAAAAATATCTATGATGCTCCTCTGTTTTGGCAAAAGAGTTTAAAAAAAAAACGAAGGCAGTCTTAATTTTATCAAAACGACATGAGAAGTTGCGTATCGAGATAGTTGGTGTAGAATTAATGTTTCCATAGATTTATCCTTTTTTTTAATTCATGTATAAAAAATTTAAACGATAAGAGGATAAGAGGTAGCAGTACATATTAATTTTAATTTGAATATAACCGTACCACACCTTGGAACTCTAATCCTATCTAATCTACTCTGTAAAAGAGGGAAGATACCCCATCCCAACACTTGTCGCTTGTCAGGCACTGCAGCTTGCAAACACATATCCTCCTCCTCCTCCTCCTCCGGACCTCCTCCTTCCTCCTCCTCCTCCTTTCATTCTATATTGGCGGCTTTAATATAGTGTTTGACCAGTGGTTAGTTGAGGGAACAAATGAAAACAAGCTAGCTTCTTTCTTTTTCGAACAATGGTGGTCTGTGCTTAAAGCTAGCTAGCTAGCTAGCTGGGCATAACAGTAGTAGGATAATAGGAGATACTTACTTTTGGAGCAGTAGCCTTTTTGTTTTAGTTTTACTATTCTACTCTCTACTCTCTAGTATGCTTTTCATGTCTTGAACAACATGTTTGAATATTGGAATCGCATGCATGTCTTTTCTTCTTTCTAACTCTCAAATCTAAAAACTGTCATCCATTCCTAAGCTCAAATACTAAAAAGTCTAAATCATTAGCTGGAGGTGGAGCTGGAAACATAGGCGGAATCAGAATATTTTTAGAGAAACGTTAAAATATATCAATTAAAAAAATTATTTATTGACGTTTGGAGTGTTTCTACTAAATTTATTTTGCCCAATTACTCTATCCGTCCCTATTTAAATGACATTTTAGAGTTTTTTATTTGTTCCTAATTAATTGACGTTTGTTCAAATATATAAGAATTAATAATAATTTTTTCAAAATTACCCCTCATTACCCTACCTATTTTTTTGGTACTTTAAACTCTTGTGCTATAATAAATTAATGATTTAAGAGTATTATAGACAATTAAGTACTATATTTAATGCTTTCTAATCATTATCTTAATTCTTGTATACATCTCTAAAACGCCATTTAAATAGGAATGAGGGAGTATAATATTTCACTATTTCAATCATTATCAACCTTTGAGTTATGCAAGATAATAACTTTATATATATATATATATATATATATATATATATATATATATATATAGGGGGTTCTATTCACAAAGAATCGGTTCTTTGTGGATCAACTCTTTTTGATTCATTGAATTTTTCACTAGAACAAAAAAAAATCAACAGATCAAAAAGGGTTGCTTTCTACAAAGAACTTAGGTTGATGTGGATGAACTATATATATATATATATATATATATATATATATATATATATAAAATGAGGATCAGGTCTGGAAATATTTTTAGAAAAAGGTAAAAATACAGATCTGTTTTGTTATATGTATCCAAATCACACCCAAAAAATTGTATTATGAAAAATTTTCAGTTCCATAAAATATTAAACTTTTTTTTAGTTGTTTAAAAAAAACAAAAAAAAAGTTTGTATTTTAACAAAATCCGGGAGTCCGGACCTAATCCAGACTCTCTCTTTCTCTCTCTCTCTATATATATAATTTACCCCGAACTATGATACTATTAATTAGACTTTAAAATTTTTAGTCAACTGTTTAGCTACTTTTATAGATAAATTATAAATTATAATATTATATATTCAAAACTTTATATTGTGCTTCATGAGATTAATTTGCTTGAAATAAAGAATTCTAGCAACAAAAAAAATAAAAAAAAAAAGATTTAATAATCTTGATAGGATAGAACTATGGTGCACTTATGATAACTATAGTGGGATTTTTAAAAAAAATATTTTATTTCTTTAATTTTTTATTTTTAATTAGTTTACAGAGAAAACTGACAGATGTAAGAGAAAAGCAAAGGAGAAATAAAAAATACATTAAAAAAAATGAATGAAAAAAAAAAGCCAATAACCCTTAAGAGATTTCAGGGTGGCAGGGTCATATGACCTCGCACCCCCTCCTTACGCCTCTGGGTGTGGGTGGGGGGTTTGATTTGCTCAATAAAAATTTGATACTCCCTCCGTCCCAAGATAAAAGTTCTGGTGAATTTTTTTACGCATATTAAGAAGATGAATGAAATGATAAAATTGCCTATAATAATATGTCATTAATTATTTTCAATGTAGGTGAGAGAGTGTAAAACCCCAACTTTTTGAATAAAGATGAATTTTCTATAAATATTATTTTTGAATATTATGGAGTGAAATTGATATAATAGTTGTGGGTAATATTTATAAATTTTGCAAAAAGACAGCAAGTTGTCATATAATATTCGATTGGTGGAGAATATTCATTTTAATAGGAATATTAAGACAACTAAGACAATCATTGGGTTAATTTATAACGGAATTATTGCCGGATCGAGTAAAACGATAAAAATACTTTTTTATGAAAATAACTATGGAAGTTTTACTGTTAAGCTGTTGAAACACCCGGTGTTAAAGAAACAAGAATATATCTGCGTGGATAAGAGTGCATACACTTGCGGTATTAATTATATTGTTTAAGTGATAAGTCACTTAGTTTTGTTGGTATTATTAATGTAATAATCTGTAAAATCTTTTATATAAAACATAATACTTTTATAAAGTTATTATATAAATAAAATGTAAGACCCCAACTTATTATAAATAAAATTGAATTTTCCTTTATTCATTATTCTAAATTAATAAGGGTTAATTTGATATAATTCTTTGATTATGGTTGAAATGTGCAAAGTTTACAAAATAAGCAAGTGGTTATAAAATATTCATTATTGTCGGGGAATATTCGTTTGGTCGTGGAATATTCTTTTTGTAGGGAATATCCGTATTGACGCTAGCCTTGATCATTAGTGGGGCCCCATAACTAAAAAGCGGTTGGATGAAAGAAGCGCACAAAGATTGAGTTTTATAAATAATGGCGTAAATTGTTACCAGATTAACATTTGTTGGGTTACCTGGTGGTTAAAATACTGTAATATGCGTGGTTGCACAGTAGCACACGGTATTGCACAGTATTGTTGAATTATTGATCCTTACGTAAGAAGGCACTACTCAATAATTGTTACGGTGAATTCTCGCTCAATATTATATTGATTCAATAATTATTGCTGCGTTGATATTTTGTATCATTGTTGTTTCAATAATTGTCATTTACAAAGATTTTTCATTATCAAATCAATAATTCATATTATTTGAATAATATTATCGAGATAACATTATTGGCAATGTCTAGAAAGTTCGTCTAAGGAGAGGTTTGGTCACCTAATCAAGGCGTCGAGAAGTAGAAATCCTTATTCGAAAGCCCCTCTTCCCGGAACTACTTTCAGTCAAGATCTGCGTGATTCTGTAATATTATTTTTAAAATAATTAATTATTGATTATTATGATAAAGAAAATATTTATTTTATGTGGATATAGATGGAGAAAATTTTTAATGTGACAATTGTTGAAAATTAATATTTTATCTTTTTCTGATAAAATAATTTATTTAAATATATTATTTTAATAATATATTAACGGTGATATTTTTATAATGAATGTGGGATATATGAGTATATGAGGAGGTAGAGCATTTTGTGGCATTAAATGTTTAACACATGTTTTGTGTGTTTCGGTGGACACAATTCTTGAATTAAAATTTATTATAGTATAAAATCGTCTGTTTATGGATTTTGGTCAATTTACATTTGGAATTTGGAAAAACTTTCTTTCCGCAAAGTTGTAGAGAATGGAATTTCCCATGAAAATTCGCGAGTTTTGAATTTTTCTGATAACCGAGCTATTTTCTATGAATTGTTGAAGTTTTGGAAAAATAAAATGGTTTTTATTAAATTTATGGGGGGACCCACTTTTGGTTGGTAGAATATGCACATGTAATGCTAATTTTATTCAAAGATGGTTGATTCCAACCTAGAATGCGTAGGAAAATTGGTAAAGAAATAATATATTTTATTATTTTAGTCTCCTTTCAGGCGTTCTAAAGCATTTTCCTATAAATAGAGGGCTAAGTTAGAATTGAAAATCACACCGTAAACTAAGTTTTCTCTCTTTCTCTAAATTATCGAAATGCGTATTCGTGTGAGTATACTTTGAGTGTTGCTATACGGTGCGGGTTTTCACAAGACTATATCTAGAAATTCAACAAGACGGTTATTTTGAGGTAAGGGTATTATTTTCTTCTTAAATGATATTTTTTCTTCAATATCATTATGTCAAGTATTGGTGAACTTTTTATCAAATTTGGAACTTGTTGTGTGGGATTACTATTCACGTATACGATTAATTATTCACGATATCTGCCTTATTCACGAATACTATGACTATTCAATCGAAAAAATAAAAAATTTCTTTTGCCCAAAATATCTATTCGGATACTAGCTTTGATTGTATCCATGTTTTGATCATTCTTGAATTTTACACCAATATGATTATTTTTGAGGTATTTTTGGACATGGGTAAAACAAAGTACGAATCCTTAATCCTTAATCCTTGTCATTTTGTTTCAATTGGATTCGTTTCTTTAAAAGTATTTTCATCATCCTCGGTCTTAAATGATGATATAAATGAATATCTTTGGCCGGTAGTGCAAAGATGAACGATGAACTGATGAATATCTTTGGCCTGTAGTGCAAAGATGAACAGGTGTTGAGATGAACATGACCAACTGGTGATTTAAATGAATATCTTTGGCACGTAGTGCAAAGATGAATATTGATTGTTGTTCTGAGGATAAAATATTGATGATGGACTTTTAAACCTTAGAAAGCGGTAGAATTCTTTTTCTACGTGACTCTTCTAATGGATTCTTTGTTCCATTGCATTTATTGATCTAAAACTTGTTATCATTATAATTTATCGATTTTTCCTCGTTGAAGACTAACGATAATTTGTTGTATATTATCTTAGTCATAATGTTCTTATCGGGCTAGTTGAGCTCACCCTTTTCTTTTTGTTCCATTTTTCTTCTCGGGGAGGTGAGAACATAAAGCAGGATCGAGTCGGGGTATGGAGTGATGGTTCTAGGAAGATGTTTTTGGTCCTCACTATTTACGTAAAATAGTGTATGAATAATTAATGAGGACTTATTTGGGTGTGTATATTGTCTAGAAGACAATAATTGTATTTAAACTCACAGTTGTATTGTCGTATTCTACACGACATCTGTATTATCAAAGTTGTAGTTTGCTTTCTATACCATGAATTTTGGCGACTCAGAATGGGTGTTGTATACCAATTTTGGGGACGTCACATAAAATATATTATATTCTATTATGTATAGTGTTGCATAGTGTCTGCATAGTATTTGCATAGTAAAATCTTTTATAAAGTTATTCGTTTTATTAGATTATAAATAGAATATATTATATTTTATTTTGCTTTTAAATATGACCGTCGATTAAAAAGTAAATCAATCTAGGCAGATTCGTCTTTATTATTATTCCGTTGGAACATCTCGCGTCAGGTGTGTTTTATAATAGGACTGGTTAAAATCTTATTATTATTCTGTTGGAATATCACATGCATGTGTTTTACAGGACCGGTTTAAATCTTTATTATTCATTGGAACATCACCGCTTGCATAAAATTTCATTTTCGACTTCGGTTCCGTTATTTAGTATTCGTTGGAATAACTTATCACATCACAAGCACCAGTATGCATGGTAATTTCTTTTGTTATTCCATTCTTTATTATACTCAGTTGGTTAAAGTTTTGCCTTCTATACTCCATGAAATTAGTAGAATATCCTTGATATTTGCGCTTCATCCAGTATCTTTACATGGAAATATTCTTCTGATCATTCTTGAATTTTACTCTACAAAGCAGTATCATGTTGACAATTTGGACATTAGTAGTTCTTGGACAAATTAATTCTTGAACTTATTTTATTGAATTCTTATATCATTGTCATCATCCTCATGTTTACATTTATGTTGAAAGTCATACGTGGCACTGTAGTGCATAGATGGACTTGGTATGATTATGACCGAGGGATTATTCGGATTGTAATCATGACCGTAATGTTACAAATGATGTGGTAAAATCCTCATTGGCGCGTAGTGCATTGATGGACGATTATTGACATGATCGTGGCCATTAATGAATACACAAATATTCTCGCCCAGCGTGGTGCATGGATAATTGTGGTCGTGATACTAAAGAATATCCTTGGCAGTAAAGCGCGGGTGATTCGATGATGTGGAATATTTATTAAACCGAGCCTCGGCGATAACAATGATGAAAAACCTTTTAAATCATAAAAGATAGTAGATTTTATTTTCTACTTGACTCTTTTAATGGATTGCTCGTTATCTTTGCATGATTAAACTTGATGTACATTATATTTTATCGGTTTAACATTGTTGGAGACTAATGATAATTTATTCGCATTATCTTAGTCATAATATTTTTTTTTGGGCTAGTTGAGCTCACCCTTTCTTTCACTTTCATTTCTCTTGAAATGAGAATATAATGGGGGACGAGTGGGGAGCAGGAGTGATGGTCCGAGGATAGCATTAGCGATCCTCACTATTACGTGAAATAGTGTGATAATAATTATAATGAGGACTCCTTTTGAGTTTGTATAATCTCTAGTAGATAATATTTGTATTCAAACTCAGTTTATGTTTGTCGTATTTACCTAGCGGTTGTATTAATAAGTTGTATTTGAATTACGTACCATGTATCTCGACGACCCAAGATGAGTGATGTATACCTAATTTTGGGGCGTCACGGTTGGTATCAAAGCTTAGGGATATGATCCATGGCTAATATGTGAGACTAGAACTAGGAGAGGAGAGCGGGAATTCTTCGCTAGTATGACCTACTTAAATTTATTTTGTATTTAAATTGGTTGGTCGAGTTTAGAGATATTATGTTACATGTCAATTAACATTTGTTTTGTGGTGATGTCTGAAAATGACATCAAAAGAAAATGTTGAGAATAGCAATGGAGCACTGAGAGACCGTTGAGTCTCCATATATCAATAATCGTGGAGAATGTGCATCGAAGGCGACAATCCTCATGAAAAAACAACACCGACCAAATGTTGAATGATGGATTGTTCGGAGGCTTTATGCAATTCATACAACAAAGAAAGTAGAACGGCTCTCGTCCAAAATGTAGTGAAAACACTAGAAACTCTCGGCGGTCACCACTAAACGATTCAAGGAGTGGGACCAACGGAGTTTAAGGAGAGCAAAATCACTTATGGCGAAGCATGGATAAAGCAGATCACCAAGATATTTGATGTCTTGGGATGCTCGACGAGCAAAAGGTTACCTTCTGTCGCCTTTATGTTATGCGAGAGGCAGACATTGGTGGGAATCCAGAAAGCGTACTCAACTCCGCCGTCTTAAAGATGTCTTGGGAGAAGTTCCAAGAGTCATTCAACGACAAATACTTTTCCGAAAGTATTCTTTCATATGAAGGAGGTGGAGTTTATCAAATTGGAGCAAAACAATATGACCGGTCGTAATACGAGGCAAAATTTCCGAAGTTATCCGGTTTTGCGTCCCACTTGGTGGATAAATGAAGAGAATGACGCGAATGTTTTTAAGAGGTTTGAAGCGAAAATATGTCAACATCTTATTTTTTCATAAACCGTGTTTGTGTTCGAGATGTTGTAAATAGGGCTCGATTGGTGGAACGCGATAACGAGTCAACTTGACCAAAAGAGAGCAAACAAGCAAAATGATAATACCAATGAGAAAGCGATCATCGAGCGGTGACAACAAGCGTGGAGGAATTAACATGCCGTAAATGGTAACCACTTTGGTGGTAATCAAGGCTAAAACAATAAGAATGGACATTTCGGGAAGAGGATATTCAACAATGATGGAAAGGCGTCAAAGACCAAAGACCGTTGTTAAGGAAGGAGAAAGACCACCTATCATATGCTTCAAATACGGAGGGAGGGACACATCGGTCAAATTGCGCGATGTCAGTCAAAGCATGTTATAATTGTGGAAGAGAAGGTCACTTAGCTCGATTTTGTCGCTCACCAAAGACAAATTAATTTAGAATGGAGGCACCAAAGGTCATCCCGGAAAAGTGGCCCGGTAAAGACAAGGGAAATCGTTTGTTGTGACCTCCCAGAAAGCAAGAAACCCGAATGAGGTCATCACAGGTAAGCTTATCATAAACTCAGCGAAGTATACACTTTATTTGATAATTGGTTCTACCCATTCTTTTATTTCTCCTACTTGCGCTCAGCGATTAAATTTGACTCGGAGAAATTAGACTTTGACTTATCTGTGGAAACTCCGTTGGGAGAAACCTTCATTACATCCACGGTTTATAAGTCTTGTTTGGTTCAAGTTGGTACCCACACATTACTGTTGATCTTATTGCATTAAAAATACTTACATTTGATGTAATTATAGGATTGATTGGTTAACTACTCATCATGTAAAATTGATTATTTTCGTAAGGTTGTTAGCTTTCATATTCTAATCGACCTATTATACTGTAATTCAAGCAACCAAACCATTAAAATCAATCACCATCATCTCAAGCCATAAAGCTATTCGTTTATTAAAAAGCGGATGTCAAGCTTTCTTAGCTCATGTCGCGATCTAAACAAAAATACGCCGGTTTTGAATAATATTTCTATTGTTAATGAATTTTCGACATATTCCTCGAAGAACTTCTGGCTCACCCCAGGCGTGAAATTGAATTTTGTATCGACCTTGAACCCAAGACAAAACCCATTTCCAAAGCCCATATCGAATGACTCTATTGAACTTGAGAGTTAAAGACTCAAGTACAGAATTGTTAGAACATTGGCTTTATTCGTCCTAGTACTTCTCCTTGGGGTGCTCTGCATTATTCGTGAAGAAGAAAGATGGGAGTATGCGACTTTGTATTGATTATCTGGAGTTGAATCATGTCACCATCAAAAGTAGGTACCCATTGCCACGTATTGATGACTGTTTGACCGATTGCAAGGAGCCAAATTCTTTTCAAAGATTGATCTTCGTTAGGATATCACCAATTGAAGATTAGAACCAATGACATTCCAAAGACGGCTTTCGAACTCGATGCGGGCATTATGAATTCTAATCATGTCCTTTGGATTGACTAATGCTCTCCTTTGCCTTCATGGATATGATGAACCGAGTATTCAAAGAATATTTGGATCATTTTGTGGTCGTCTTTATTGATGACATCCTCATATATTCCAAAAGTCGTGAAGATCATGAGGAACACTTTGAGGTCGATACTCCAAAAGCTTCGTGAATACAAGCTTTATGCCAAGTGAAGAAATGCGAGTTACGGCGAGGAAGTAGCATTCCTTGGGCACGTGGTATCAAGTCATGGAATATCTCATTGACCCAAAGAAAGATTGAAGCTATTCAAAGTGGGAGCAACCTAAATCGATGATAAAGCACGTAGCTTTCTCGGCTTAATTGGTTATTATTGGAGAATCGTAGAAGGTTTTCTTGAATCGCTACTCCACTCAACTTAGTGACTCGGAAAGATACAAAGTTCGGTTGAGGCGAGGAATGTGAGAAGAGTTTTCAAGAACTCAAGAGGAGACTCATTTCAAAGACTGCTCGACAATACCATCCGGTTCGGAGGATTTGTCATCTACGGTGATGCTTCGGGCAAAGGGTTAGGATGTGTTCTCATGCAACATGGGAAAGTCATAGCCTTTATGCCTCACGACAACTCAAAGAATATGAGAGGAATTATCCTACTCATGACCTGGGGAGTTAAAATTTGTTGTCTTCGCACTTAAAATTTGGAGGCATTACTTGTATGGGGAGAAAGTGGAGATCTTTACGGATCATAAAAGCCTCAAATATTTCTTCACTCAAAAGGAACTCAACATACGACAACGACGTTAGCTTGAACTGTTGAAAGTTTATGATCATACCATCCAATACCATCCTGAAAAAGCGAATGTGGTAGGCGGCGCATTGAGTAGAAGATCATATCTTGGTGCTGCACGCAATATTATCAACGCAAAGGCCCATTTTGTATGACTTGCAAAGGATGGAGATAGAGATAAAGACTCCGGGGACCCACGTGATGATGGCAAATATCACGAGTAGAAGCGGACTTTAATTGATAAAATTAAAGTCGCTTCAAATTACGAGATCCGGGTGATGCGTATGAGGAAGAAGGTGCGATCTTGGGAAGCAAGAATCGATGAAGAAGGAATACTTGAGTCAACTCCGGACTTTGTGTTCTAACGACCACGATTTAAAGTATAAAATCACGATGGGGCGCACAACACACCGTTTGCAATCCATCATTGGGAGTACCAAAATGTATCATGATCTTGACATACATTTTGGTGGGGCAATATCGAAGAGAAAGATAAATTTGTTTATCTCAAGGTGTCTAACGTGTCAACGAGTCGGTGAGCATCAAGTACCAAAAGGTCCATTGCAACCACTTGAAATTCCAGAATGGAAGTGGGAGCACATTACCATGGATTTCGTTCTTCGATCTTCCCAAGGTTTCTCAAGGCATAGATGCGATTTGGGTCATTGTTGATAGATTGACCAAGTCCGCTCATTTTTTACCGACACGAGACTTATACACTTGAGCGTGTTTTCATTATATACATAAACGAGATTGTAAGGCGCATTGTATGCCGGTATCCATAGTTTACGATCGAGACCCAAGATTCACTTCACGATTTTGGGTTAGTTTGCAGAAAGCTATGGGCGCAGATTCTGATTTAGCTCAAGCATATCATCCTCGGGGACGGACGGACAATCGAAGAGGACTATTCAAACTCTTGAAGATCTATTAAGACTCTGTGTCCTTGATTTCAAGGGAAGTTGGGACAAGTTCTTACCATTGGTGGAGTTTTCTTACAACAACGGTTATCAAGCAAGTATTGGCATTGCTCCATTCAAGAGCGTTGTATGGAAGAAAGTGTCGATTCTCGATATGCTTGGATGAGGTGGGTGAAATAACGTTGTTGGGACCGGAGTTGTGTACGTATGACTACTGAAAAGATTCAAACGATCCAAGAACGTATAAAAACCTCACAAGATCGAAAAAGAGTTATGTTGATCTTCATCGAAAGGACGTGGAATTCAATATAGGAGATCATGTGTTGTTACGTGTTGCTCCATGGAAAGGGGTTACTAGATTTGGAAAAGAGGAAAGCTCGATCCTCGATTTATCTACCCATTTTTAATCCTTGATCGAGTAGGAAGCGTGGCTATAGACTCGATTTTTTATCGCCAAGTATGTCTCGTGTTCATAACGCTTTTTCACATATCCATGTTACGTAAATATGTGAAAGACCCGAACCACATTATTGAGTTGGAACCGGACGAAATAGCGGAAGATTTGATGTATGAAGAGGTTCCTGTTCAAATTTTGGATAAGAAAGAACATATTATACGCACCAAGGTTATACCTCAAGTCAAAGTTTTGTGGAGAAACCACGATGTTGAAGAAATGACTTAGGAGTTAGAATCTGAAATGAAATCAAGGTATCCTTACCTCTTCGACATACCAGGTACGTACCCTAATTTCGAGGGCGAAATTTCAAAAGAAGGGGAGATCGTAAAACCCCAACTTTTTGAATAAAAATGAATTTTCTATAATTATCATTTTTGAATATTATGGAGTGAAATTGATATAATAGTTGTGGGTAATATTTATAAATTTTGCAAAGTACGCAAGTTGTCATATAATATTCGATTGGTCAGGGAATATTCATTTTAATAGGGAATATTAGTACAACGGCACAATCATTGGTCGACCCCATAACGGAATTATTGTCGGATTGAGAAAACGACAAAAATACTTTATGAAAATAACGGCGGAAGTTTTACAGTTAGCTGTTGAAACACGGTGTTAAAAAAATGCGATGTCTGGCGTGGTTGCATAAGTAGCATGCACAGATTAATTATTGTTGCTTAAGTGATAAGTCACTCGGTTTTGTTGGTATTATTAATGTAATAATGAAAATCTTTTTATATAAAAGCAGAATACTTTTATAAAGTTATTCTATAAATAGAATATATTATATTCTATTATGCATAGTGTTGCATAGTGTTTTTGCATAGTAAAATCTTTTATAAAGTTATTCATTTTATCAGATTATAAATAGAATATATTATATTTTATTTTGCTTTAAATATGGACCGTCAGATTAAAGTAAATCAATCTCAATTGTTCATGAGTTTAATTCTTATCATTCTATTTTTCTATAAATAGAAGCTCATTCATTCATTATTTTCGGCGATTTAATTTGAAACTAGTAGAGATAAACTATAGAGAGAAAGAAGAAAGTATTCGCTACTTCACTACTTATATATCCGAGATTTTCTTTTTAAGGTAGGAAATATTATTTGTTGTATTCGTAAGGGGTGTTATTCTTTCTTATTCATGAAGAAGCATTGTTATTCCATTTCTTATTATTACATTGGAATAACTTCGTGTGATGCTTGGCCTACCCTATACTTGGTGACATTCTTCTATTATTCTGTTGGAACATCCTGCATCGTGTGTTTTACAGGACTCGGTTAAAATCTTTATTATTATTTCGTTGGAACATCCCGCTCGTGTGTTTTACACGGACACAGTTCCATATTATTATTATTCTATTGGAACATCCCATACGTATGTTTTACTTAGGACTGATTAAAGTCTTTATTATTTTGTTGGAACATCTGGCTTGCAAAATTTTGCTCGACACGGTTCCGTTATTTAGTATTACGTTAGAATAACTTTGTCTACATCTAAATACCGCGTGCATAGTGATTTCTTTTGTTATTCCATTCTTTATTATACTCGGTTGGTTAAAGTTTTGACTTCTATACTCCATGAAATTAGTAGAATATCATTGATATTTTGCGCTTCATCCAAAGATCTTTTCATGGAAATATTCTTACGATCATTCTTGAATTTTACTCTCTAAAGCGAGATCATGTTGACAATTTGGACATTAGTAGTTCTTGGACAAATTAATTCTTGAACTTGTTTTATTGAATTCTTATATCATTGTCATCATCCTCATGTTTATATTATGTTGAAAGTCATACGTGGCTCATGAAGTGCATAGATGGACTTGGTATGATTATGACCGAGGATTATTCAATTGTAATCGTGGCCAAGTAATGTTACAAATGATGTGGTAAAAGTCCTCATTGGCAGTAGTGTAAGACCCCAAAATTTATGAAATAAAAGTATTCAATTTTTCTTATAATTACTATTCGGTAAATGGTTAAATTGATAAAAGTTAAAGTTAAGGGTGATATATGAATTTTTTTTTCAAAATACATGAGTGGTTATAAAATATTCATTGTTGTCGGGGAATATTCGTTTGGTCGTGGAATATTCTTCTATCGGGAATATTAAATACGACGGTATGACCATTTGTGGCCCCATAATGAGAATAAGCGTGGGATAAAGAAAGCGACAAAATTAAATTTTTATAAATAATATGGCGTAATCGTTCTGAATTAACTTTGTTGGAATACCCGGTTGGTAAAATAAAGTAATCTGGCGTTGTTGACAAAGATGGCACGCGGTATTACACGTATTTTTGAATTATTGATTCTTACGTAGAAGGCACTACTCAATAATTATTACGATAATTCTTTATTCAATATTTTATTTAATTGATTCAATAATTGCTTTGCGTTGATATTTTATATTATTGTTGTTTGATAATTATCAACGCTGCAATATTTCTCATTATCGGATCAATAATTCATATTATTTGAATAATATTATTAAATAGCATTATTGGAAATGTCTAAAAAGTTACATCAAGGAGAGGTTTGGTCACTAATTGCGCGGCAGCCAATAAGGAGAAATTCTTATTGGAAAGCCCCTATTTCTGAGGAACTACTGGTTGTCATAATTGTGATTACGTAATATTATTTGTGAATAATTAATTATTAATATATATGATAAGGAGATATTTATTTGATGTGGATATAAATGATGGATTTATTTATGTTGTTATAAATGAAGGAATTAATATTGAGGTATTTTATCAGTATTTTTGTCAGAATAGAGGTATTAAAAATTAAACCAGTGTTTTTGAGATATATTGCGTGAGTTATAATTTTTAATCCGACCGTTGGATCGTTGTAATTTTTGGATATGTTATACATATATAAGTTGAGTATATGTCCACAAATTTTGAACCATTAAAAATGAACGTATGATTTGTTATAAATTTTAAGATGTGAATGGTTCAGAAATTGTTGAAATATCCGAATTTAGCATTTTGGTGGAAAATTCTAGAATTGAGTGGGCCCCACTTGTGGTTGGTGAAGAAATGTGCTAAATTTTATTTCAAATATGGTGGGTGGGAATAGTATCAGGTAAAGCCATCAGGTTGCAGGTCAAGTCTACTAAAATTTTCTTATAAATAGAGGGCTAAGTTAGAATTGAAAATCACACCAGAAACATAAGCTTTCTTTCTTTCTCTCTCTAGATTATTGAGTGTATTTTGTGAGTATTTAGATACTTGGTGAGTTGATATTCATCAGTGCAAATTTCCTTCAGCGTCATATCCGATATCCAGTCAGAAGTGCTGCTCTTTTGAGGTAATAAAAGTGTATTTGGTCGGCCGAGGTAACATGAGGGAATAGAAGCGGTGGTCTCTAGTCGTGGAGTTCTCCCTAAATAGTATAGACAAGTGTGTTGTATACATCTTTTAGTAGTTATATTTGGTGAATCATATGGGAGAAGCGAACCCAACGTTGGAAGAGTGTTTTGCCACTATCATACAAGATGTCTAATGACATACAACCTCGTGTCATCATAAGAGCAGGTTATGCGCATCCACTTTGTTGAGTATATTTACGAGCACTACCTATATAATCTTGGTGTTTGTTTGAAGTATAATTCTCAATTTGAGGCAGTGGAGATAATGATAAATCGAAGACTCACCATTGGGAAGAATATGATAGTAATCTTCTCTTTTTCTTTGGGGTCTATTGGGTCAACCAAGGATAATTACGTGGCCATATGATATACATCATAACCTAGAAGCATGGCCTCCCACGTATACGAAGGTTTCTTGAGCACTTCCCAATTAGTTTAAAAGCGGTTTTGATTTATACCTTTATGTAAGGTGTCACTGTGAGGTGCTATCCACGGTTGGGGCATGTGTCACATTTGGTATATATTTGTATTCAAACTCACAATATATGTGTTGTTGTATTTTGCACGACAATTATTGTAATAAAGTTGTAGTTATTTTCTGTACCATGTATTTGGCGACTCAGAATGGGTTGGATGAAATGGACCTATTTTGGGGTTGTCACACGTAGTGCATTAATGGACAGTTGTTGGCATGATCATGACCATTAATGAATACACAAATATTTTTGACCCGTAGTGCATGGATAATTGTGGTCGTGATACTAAAGAATATCATTGGCCGTAGTGCGGGGTGATTCGATGATGTGAAATATTTATTAAAGTCGAGTCTCGGCGATACTTGATGATGAAAAACCTTTTAAATCATAAAAGATAGTAGATTTTATTTTCTACTGACTCTCTTTTAATGGATTGCTCGTTCAGCGCAGATTAAACTTGATGTACATTATATTTTATCGGTTTAACATTGTTGGAGACTAATGATAATTTATTCTCGCATTATCTTAGTCATAATATTTCTTCTTGGGCTAGTTGAGCTCACCTTTCTTTCATTTATTCTTCTTAGGGAAATGAGAATATAGTTGGGACGAGTCTGGGAGCGGAGTGATGGTCCGGAGGATAAGATTAGCGATCCTCACTATTCGTGAAATAGTGTGATAATAATTATAATGAGGACTCCTTTTGAGTTTGTATAATCTACAGTAGATAATATTTGTATTCAAACTCACAGTTTATGTTTGTCGTATTGTACCTGACTTGATTGTATTAGTAAGTTGTATTTGAATTACGTACCGTATGTCGGCGACCCAAGATTGGTGATGTATACCTAATTTTGGGGGCGTCACAGAGAGTAACTTTTTAGTTATTCAATTCAAAATATTCTTTCTCCATACTTATTAAATATAGAGAGAGAATTAGAATAAGAAAAATACGATATATTTAATATTACGGGCATAATAGAAAAACATGTGTAATAGTTTGATTATTAAAGGAAAGTGGACATTTAACATGGGACTACCCAAAATAATAATAAGGACTTTTATCATGGGACGAAAGGAGTATAATATATTAGTATACGTAATATAATAGAGTTAATTATAATGTATTGATAATAAATTTTTGAGAATTGTTAAATTCACAACACTTTATTATTTTAACAACAAAAGTGTCGATGTAGATATATAAAGACGGTGAAAACCGTCGCTATAGGATATATAGCGACACTTTTATTGTGAAAATAATATTTTCTGTTGTGGATTTAACAATTCTCTAGATTTTTACGACATATTTTTTTTATTAAATTTTGATGTTTGTGTAGTAATTGTAATATTATTTTTAAAATTATATTTGATTCATTAAATTATATGTATGTAATAAATAAAATAAATTATAAATTAAAATGTCAAATCACTCGTAATTATTACACCTATTACATTATGTAATATAATGAGCTAATACATTAAATAGAAGATGTAACGAAAAACTCAAAAATAAATATAATAACATTACTTTCTTAACACACTAATACATATAATAGGCGAAATAAAAAAAAATCAAATTAATTTAATATCTTATTACATTAGCGAGTTATTACATTAGTTAGACGTGACCGTAGTACTCCACTTTTAAAGATGAAGATGTGGCAAGACATTAAGTTATTTGGTATCCTACCAACTTCAATGAAATCTCCACTAAAACTTGTACACCTACACTACTTTCAATTAAAAAATTATTGATATCAACCCTGTAATAGCCGGTATTAATAATAACAACAACAATAATAATTTATCACTAAAAAAAAATATTATCAATAAATATCTAATAAATTTAAATTTTAAGGCAAAGAATTTTGAATCAAATTGTCATAGCTATTCCTTCTTAGTTACTTTTTTTTTTCTTTTCTTTTAAGTCCAATTTGATAGCCAAGTCAAGTTGGCTTACTTACTTTGCCTTCATCTATCATTTAAGATAGAGTCCTTCTAGGAGGACATTCTTGTAGCGACATTCTAGTGATTTTTTTTGTAGTACTTTTAAAAAAATATATAGTCTTTATTCTAACTGAAATTTTTACAGAAAACAGTGTTTTAAGTGTAATTTAGATACATACAAGAGTCATGGTTGTACAGTCTGTATAACCCTATTTCTTGTATAATGATTGTCCAACTCTATTTTTTATATGTATCTAAATTATACTTAAAACAATGATCCCTAGACTTGTTCAAGATAAGCATGCACTATGCAGATCTAGTTCATTTGTAGCATTGATGATGTAGTCTTATTACCCATGGTCCATATTACTACCAGGTTTGTTTGTTTGTATGATCTTTAATGTTTGTTGTATAGTTTGTATGTGAAAAAATGGACAATATTCTTGTCACTCAATTGAGTACAGAGGGAGGAGGATAGGGGAAAGGGGTATGAATAGACCCAACATCAGATATTCCAGTGCCTATCATTGTCCAATTCTTTTGACCATTGGTATTTGTTTCTGTCCTTTCCCTTTGACCCTATACCTACTCCCTTACTAGCTAGGCTTTTATTACTACTGTTACTCTGCTCTTTGAACAGGTTGGTGGGTGTATAGCTCTCTAGTGGTATCCTTTAATGTTGTACCATCCTCTCCTTGTGGAAAGAGACATAAAAGGTCTTGGCATTGCTTGGGTGGTGGGTGGGGAGTCGGGGGTGGGGGAATACAAACAGTTTTCATAAAGAGAGTGGAAAGTAACAAAAAAACATTTAGAGGTGGGCCTATTTTCCTTTTTTTTGATAACTAATCTAGGATATTATTCATTGTTCCCCTTTTTTGTTCACCCCTTTTGAATTGAATGAGCTTATTTGACCTCATTGGCATGTTCTTATATCATGTTTAACCATGGAGGTTATGAGGTGAGGTGAGGTGAGGTTTAGTTTATAAAATATTTGTCCAATCATACAAAAATAAAGTAATTGAAGGATACTAAGTATGAAAAATAATATAAATTGAGGATTAAATGTGAACAACTATCACAACTAAGGGACTAAACATGAAAAATATTCTATATGTGGAGGACTAATATGAAAGAAACATATAATTTGAGGACAAAATACGCGAAAAAAAATAATTAAAAAACTAAACATGAAAAACAATTATAATTTTGAGACTAACGAAAGAGTTGCCCCAAAAATTTCTAGGGGAGATCAAATAATAAACAAGTGGAATGCATTTAACTGTAAGTTCTGTAACTATATAAACTTGATTAGTTGAGTATTCAACTTGAGATATAGCAAAATTTTAACACATGGTTAACTTGGGCTAAATTTGTAATGTAACACATTTTTCATCATTTAATTTTATGGGTTATAAAATCCAAGGCCCACTTGATTGGTTGATTAATCTGTGACCAATTTGACCTCATGTCATCTATGTCTGTCCAAATTAAACCGTAACTAGTTTTTAAATAATTGGGCCTAGATGGTGTTACTCTACCGCTGAGTTTTTAGGACACATTTGATTCAACTCATGAATTAATCACTATAAAGATAAAATCAATATATATATATATATATATATAATTGTGTATTACACAGTCAGAACGACAGATTTTTTGAGCTATGGTAACGGTTCACCCGTCGCCGTATCCCAAAAGAACTATGGCGACTTCACTATAACCCAAAAAACCGTCGTCATAACCGACTGTATACTACACAATTGTGTACATACATTTTTTTTTCATGCGTATATATACAAAGTCCATGTAGTAAAATTTATTTATCTAACAAGTCTGTGATTAATTGTATCTTAATGCATCTGATCAGTTCACATCTTAATAACTCGCATTTTGTATTAAGAGGTCCCCTGAATAGTTAATATATAAATATGAGTCTAAACTATTTAGAGGATCTCTTAATATAAAGATGTGGGTTGTTAAAATACATTAAGATGTAAACTATTAAAATACATTAATCAAACACCACCTAACAGTAGCAAATAACATAATAACCTCAAGTACACAATTTCACTACCACGATATCGCTACTAAACTTAACACTTGATTTATTAAGAATAAACGTGAAAGAAAATATATTCTTAAAATTTGTAAATATTACAAATTAGACCTGGTAAAATATGGTTATAGATTGGTTTTGGTTTTCAAAATATGGTTAACCAACCATTTAAGAACTAAAATCATATTAACCATTTTTAATATGGATAATGTGGGTTGGAACCATATGGTTATGGTTTAAAATCATATTAACTATATTAACCATTTTAATATGGTTATAGTTCCATGAAGGCCTGCTTTGATATATTATTATTATTTTTTTGGGGGGGGGGTGGGTGGGTTGGGTGGGGTGGGGTGGGAGAGTGGGGGAGTTGGGGTGGGGGTAAGGGTGTATACATAATCACATAATATTATTTTTTTGGAGGTGGGGAATGGGGTGGGAGTGGGAGTGGGGTGGGGTGGGGTGGGGTGGAATGGGATGGGATGAGATGGGATGGGGGTGGGGTGGGGGTAAGAGGTGTATACATAATCACATAATATTATTATTTTTGGTGTGGGTGTGGGGGTGGGGGTGGGTGTGGGGGTGGGGTGAGGGGGGGGTAGTGGGGATGGTGGTAAAGGGTGTATACATAATCACATAATATTTTTTTTTTGGGTGGGGGTGTGGGTGAGGGGTGGGGTGGGGTGGGGGAGTGGGGGTGGGGGTAAAGGAGTGGGGTAAGGCGTGGGTGGGGGGTAGGAGTGGGGGTAAGGCGTGGGGGGGGAATGCAGTGTATACATAATAACATAATATTATTTTTTTTCGGTGTGGGTGTGGGTGGGGGTGGCCAGTGGGGGTGGTGGTAAGGGGTGTATATGTAGCATCCCCGAATCCGGGTCCCAAATCGCTACGGATCCGGTATACTATTTCTATCACTATTGCGGAAGATATAAACATAAATTGTTTATACATTAAACTTTTTACACATCATTCCCAAGGTCTACAACCTTAACTTAATACATACCTTCAATATCTTAGAAGATTTACAATACTATTTTCATCAAAAAATTTAATAAATTTAACTACAACATAAAGAAACTTTGCACTTTGTCTTTGCCTCTGTCCTTATTCAAGCCTTCATCTTAATCTGAAAATTTTATCATGATATAGCAAGGGTGAGCAAACAAATTTGCCCAAAGAAGTTTTACATACAAAGGAGATATATCATGATTGAAAAGAATGGATAAGCTTTCAAGTTTTCAACAATATAATAATTGTGAAATAACATGAATCAATTTTTAAACGATTGAATGACTGAACCAATAATAATGGATGTCAACAATTAACATGAACAAGTTTAACTGAAACATATGGTAATGAAGGTGATCAGCCTTTCATACCTGATGAACATATACAACATGCACAATGTGCGAATCAATAATTTATTGACGTGGTAAAATCAACAATGATTAACCACTAACATGCTTTGAATTAACAACTCAAGTTGAGTTAGGAAACTTGCACAATAATTAGAAGTTCAAGTTTAGGAACTTGCCTGTACCGTTGATTACCGCTAAACAATCAATTTAATCTCTTATAAAAGACCTATCATTAATAAGATCGATCCTCCAATTAGCATAATACATTTTATCCCACAACACTATTACTCAAATAATAAATTAGCTAATATTTAGCCACATAATTAAACATTGCATAATTCTTTAACTCATTAGTAATATTATTATCCTTAATAATATTACTATCACTTAACCATTATCTTAAACTTTTGTCTAATATTTTTAATCGTTAATAGAATATTTATCATACACAAATATTATTAATAACTTAATAATATTTAAATCCTTTACTAATATTATTATTCATTTAATAATATTGTAATCACCTTCTAATATTATTAATCATGTAATAATATTTTACTTGTTTCATAAATAATAAAGGTCTCACACAATTTAAGATGCAAATATTTTACACCTTGAAACTTAAACCATTTAAATTTCATTTTAGAAATATCTTTTACCTCTACTACTTAAATTCGGAGTTTAAACAACTAATGTATAGCTTTTATAGTAAAAATCAATTTACTATATTATTTCTTCACTTTAAATAACTTTTACTTCAGGTTTGTCCGAGTTCATGAGTCAACATTTGACTATTGCCTCATATATAAACATTTTATCTCACTAGTACATTCGCTTTATTTTTCATTTTACGATTATTCGCATTTTTGCTTCATTCGTAAATCTCAAACTCAAAAACTTCATTTTGAGCACCGAAAACCTCAAAATATCATTTTTATGATTAATACAATATTTCAAAGGTTTTACATTCTTTGTTGCACCACAAAATAATTTTTTTATAGGCAACTATATATATATATATTTTTTTTTCGCTTAAATATGTAATTTATATTAATTACATATTTTTATTGCTTTATTTATGCCTGAAAGAAAGTTTCTTGGCATAAAATATTACTTATAGTCAAATTTCGCACCATAAGACTTTATTAGATTATTATGACTTATTATTTCTCTATCATATGCCCAAACACATAATATACTTCATTGAATATCAATTTCAACAATTACATTGAAAAATATCATAAATCTCTTATTAAATCTCCCGTCAAATATTATTAATTATGTAATAATATTTTACGCTAAGGTTACTAACCTTTTAATAACATTCCAGTCACATACTACTAATAATATCTCAATACCATATTATTAGTCACATAAAAATAATTTATGTCATTAATCACTTTCCTAAACAATTTATTTCAATTGTTTTCTATTCCTTAATTAATAAACTTGTTTAAACATTTTAAAATGTCATAAACATCACAACACCTTAAACCCGACCCAAAACTTCATTACAAACTTGCATACGCCATGCTCACGGGTCTCACTTCATACATCGCATTTTTCCTATTTTTGGACACTTTTGATTTTTTTGAAATTTTTACCCAGCCTCGCTAAAACAGCCATAACTCTAGCATTTTAAAACATTTTTGAGCGATTCTTGAGCCCACGCGAAGATAACTTCCAGGGCTACAACTTTTGTCTCACGACATTTTTCCAAAATCAGAACACAACAGTCCAAAAATTTACATCAAGAAGGCTGTTCGGAAATTGAGGAACAGTTTTGCTACGCACCTTCCGAACGCCATAACTACCTCATCCGGAGTCGGAATTAGTCCGTTCCGGAGTCTATGGAAAGCTAAAACAGTGTACTACAACATATCAAAAGCCCAGAATTTTTAAAGCACAAAAACTGGACGAAATTGCCCTCGCTACTGACTGCCCCGAATCTGCCCATTTTTGGTTATAAAAACGGAACTGTTTTCACCAAATCAGTCACTACCCCATGTAAACTCAACATTTTTGAGTACTACCACTTGGGTTAACTACTAAACGCATATATCTAACATCCCTTTTGACGGATCGCAAAAGAAAGTCATAGATTTAAAACGGTGAAATTTCAATGTATTAGGAAATTTGGATTCAAAACTAGAAAATAAATTTTTCTTTATTCTTTTGATTCACCCAAATCAACATCAAAAATGAGTAAATCCATACATAAATCCATAGAAAACACATAGATCTTAAGGGTTTGAACATCCAAATCAAAACCCCCTTTCATAAAAATTCAATAGAAAGAGATTAGAGAGAGATGTTATACCTTTCTTTTCTTCTCCTTCTTCCTTCTTCTTCATGGAGATCCTTCCATCTCCTCCTCTTCCCACACAAGGGCTTCGGCCAATTCTCTTTTCTCTCCCTCTCTTCCTCCCATTTCTTCTTTCTCTCCCTTTCTCATCTAATCCTTATCTTTTCTTTTTCTTTCTCTTTTATTCTAGCAACCTTATCTCTCTTTTTTTTTTAGAAAAATTCGGCCAAGTGGCCTCCAAATCATCCAAGTGGGCTTAATTTAATTTACTTCCTAAATGACTAAAATGTCCTTCCATAATTGGCCAACACTTGGACATTTTATTTAATTCCTTTGGGCTATGTAATATTTACGTAGTCCAATCATTTTCAATTGGTCTCACCCTAAATATTTAATTAGGGTACTCATTCCAAATATTTAGACTTTAAATCATTACTCTACTACATTAAATTCTATAACTCAGTTAAGCTTATTTTAATTAAGTTATAAAATTAATAACTTGAGATAATAAAAAATATATCTCTCAACTTAATATAATTTATTATTATCCCACAAGTGGCTTAACTTGGGCCATTAATTAATTCCATTGAAATTTAGCCATTTTACTTGTTTACTACTAAACAAAACTAACTTGGGCTTCCACCCAAAATTTGATTACGTCATTATAATACTTGTCACATACATAATATGTTGGGCTAGATTAAATAATTTAATCATCCTTAATCATTTATCTACAAGTTCCCATGCTTAATTAATTAATTGGGCTTGTTTAAATAATATAACCTCCTTAGCCCATTAAATCCACTTCTCTTGGACTCTATTCAAAATAATTGGGCTATAACCTTATTATAATCCATTATTTTTAATTCTATTTCATTCTACCCTTATCTTTAAATTAGGGTTTACATCTCTCACTCTGAAAATAAATTCCTTACTCATGCCCTTTTTAATTTCATAAACCAAATTATACTTGGTTATAAAATTAATTATTGGAGATATATAAAATAAATCTCTTAATGTCAAGTATATACATTTATATACTAATATTCTCCCATATTATAACCTCTCAAAGTTATTTAATCACCACACCTAATATATATATATTAGGTTACATAACTTAATTCTTACTTCACCCTTATATACAAAATAAATGTATTCACATTATATAATGTATATTTATTTACTCATATCCATAATTCATATAATCATAACATATTTCACTTCTCAAATAATTTTGACTTTTCTCCATAAAAATTAATCTGTTGATTTTTGGATATAAGACCTCAGAAATTTTTTAAATAAAAGGAATTTCCTTTATTTATTATTTTGAAATAGTAAGGGTGGATTTGATTAATGTGGTTAGTTATGGGTAAAATGCACAAATATTGATATAATATTCATTATTGTTTGAGAATATTCGTTTGGTCGTGGAATATTCAGATCGTCACTAGGGAATATTAAATGCGACGCAAGCAGCTGACCATGTGTGGGCCCCATAACTGAAAGCGATTGGAGGAAGAAAACGACAAAATAAGTTGTTTTAAAAATAACAGGCGTAGTTATTACAAGCTACAATGTTGGAATACTCCGGTGGTTAAAAACACGATGTCTGGCGTATCGCACAAGAAGGCACAGCAGTATTGCACCAATTATTGATTCTTACGTTAGAAGGCACTACTCAATAATGGTTACAGTAATTATCGCTCAAAGATTTTATTTTATTGATTCAATAATTTGTTGCGTTGATATTTTATATTCATTGTTGTTTTAATAATTGTCATTACACAATTATTTTTCATTATCGAACCAATAATTCATATTATCCTGAATAATATTATTAGATAAC
The DNA here is from genome assembly GCA_020205605.1 of Panax ginseng. Lineage (NCBI taxonomy): Eukaryota > Viridiplantae > Streptophyta > Magnoliopsida > Apiales > Araliaceae > Panax > Panax ginseng. Next base: position 85,453,969 of record CM035150.1, on the reverse strand, counting down.
ATTATTGGCAATGTCTAGAAAGTTCTTCTAAGGAGAGGTTTGGTCACCTAATTCGGCGCCAGAAGGAGAAATTTTATCGAAAGCCCCTCTTTCCTGAGGAGAGCGCTCGTTGTCAATATTGTGATTACGTAATATTATTTGTGAATAATTAATTATTGATTCATACGATGAGGAAAATATTGATTTTATGAGGATATAGATGGAGAAAATTTTTAATGTGATAATTGTTGAAAATTAATATTTTATCTTTTTCGATAAAATAATTCATTTAAATATATTATTTTAATAATATATTAACGATGATATTTTTACGATGAATGTGGGATATATGAGTATATGTGGAGGAGGAGTATTTTGTTATCAAAATGTTTAAAACATGTTAAACATGTCGGTGGACCCCATTTATTCGATCGAAATTTGATTATAGCACCGTAAAATCGCCCATTTGTGGATTTTGGTTAATTTACATTTGGAATTTGGAAAAACTTTCTTCTCAGTAAAGTTGTAGAGAATTGAATTTCCTATAAAACTCGAGATTTGAATTTTCCGCAAAAGGGATATTTATTGTGAATTATTGAAGTTCAAGTCTCAAATAATTGATTTTGGAAGTTTAAAATATTTTTATTTACAAAAACGTTTTTTCATTTGGTTCCCTCATTTAACACATGACAAGTTGCTGAAATTCAGATTCAAGGTGTGCGTGTAGGAATTATTATTATAAATAATAATATTATATTAAATTTTCTGCTTTGGTGTTCTAAGCAATTTCCTATAAATAGGTGCTTAGTTAGAATTGAAAATCACACCGTAAACCCAAGTTTTCTCTCTATATTATCAAGTGTATTCTTGTGAGTATTTTGAGTATACTTTGAGTATTGCTATACGGTGAAAGTTCAAGTCATAGCTTTATATCCTGTTTCAATTAGAAATCTTGTCTTTCGAGGTAAGTGGATGTTATTTTCTTCTCAAATGATATTATTTCTTCAATATCATTATCTTTCAAATATTGGTTGGAACTTTTTATCAAATTTGGAACTTTTTCATGTGCTCGGGGGTTCTTATTCATGAGTTCTTATTCATGAGTTATTATTCACGAGTCTTATTCACGAAGCGTGAAGATGTTTTTGTGAAATTTCTATCTTTTTGGTGTCTGAAAGTTAGTATTCACGATCTACGGCACTATTCACGATATCTGACACTATTCACGAATCTGGACTATTCAATTAAAAAATAAAATTTCTTTTTTTTGTCCAAAATATTTATTATGGATACTAGCTTTGATTGTATCCATGTTTTGATCATTCTTGAATTTTACACCACTATGATTATTTTTGAGGTATTTTTGGACGTGGATAAAATAAAGTACGAATCCTTAATCCTTAATCCTTGTCATTTTGTTTCAATCGGATTCGCTTTAAAAAATATTTTCATCATCCTCGCCTTAAATGATGATATTATTGAATATCTTTGGCTCCGTAGTGCAAAGATGAATGATTTATGATGAATATCTTTGGCCAAGAAGGCAAAGATGAATGATTTCGATGAATATCTTTGGCCTGTAGTGCAAAGATGAATGATTTGATGAATATCTTTGCCCAGTAGTGCAAAAGATGAATAGGTGTTTAGATGAACATGATTAACCTGGTGAATGTCTTTGGCACTGTAGTGAAAGCAAAGATGAATATTTGATTCGGATATATATTGATTGATGTTACAGGATAAAAGATAGACGATGAACTTTAAAATTCATACATGAAGATAGTAGTTTGCATTCTCTACTTAACTCTTCTAATGAATTATTATTTCGTCATGCGAATATTGATTTAAAACTTGTTGCCTATCAGATTCTATTAGATTTTTTTTTCCGTTGAAGACTAACGATAATTTTGTTGTATATTATCTTAGCCATAATATTCTTTCTTGGGCTAATGAGCTCACCCTTTTCCTTTTTGTTCCATTTTTCTTCTCGTGGAGGCGAGAATATAAGCGAAGTACGAGTTGGGGTATGGAATGAAAGTTCTAGGGAGAGTTGTTTAGTAGATCCTCACCATTGTTGTAAAATAAAGTATCAATAATTATGATGAAGATTTATTTGTATGTGGATATTGTCTAGATGGCAATATCTCGTATTTAAACTCACGCTTTACTATTGTAATAATAAAGTTATAGTTATTTCATACCATGTATTTGGCGACTCGAATGGGTTGGATGGAATGGACCTATTTTGGGGCGCCACAGTTGGTATCGAGCTTAGGGATATGATCTCCGGCGGAGATCGGGAATAGAATCAGGAGGGAGAGACGAGTAAATCCTTCGTTAGTGTGTCCTACCTAAGCTTATTTGTTAGTTGGTCAAGATATAGGGATATTATGTGATATATTGATTTCTTAATTAACCCTTATTTTATGATGATTTGAGAATGTCGATCGAGAATATTAATGATTGGAGTAAATGAGACCGTGGAGACGCCAAGACTACCAACGAGGAGAACGCAACAAAGTAAAGCAATGTTCCTCCGTGAACAACGCCAATTGAAAGCGAGATGATGAACGACGGGATGTTTGAAGCTTTTTGCAGTTCATGCAAAATCGGACGAGGGAGACTCGTGTACAAAATACGGAGGAAATGATAAGTAACGCAGCGGTTTGTCACTACCAAACAATTCAAAGAATTGGGACCACCAGATTTCCATGGAAAGTTCGGATCCCATCAAGGTCAAACGTGGGTCAAGCAAATTACCAAGATATTTGATGTCTTGAATGCACTTGAGGAACGAAAGTTCCATTCGCTACTTTTATGTTCCGTAACGAGGCTGACATCTTGGTGGGAATCATGGAAGCGTACTCCATCCATTGACTCAAAGATGTCTTGGGAGGCGTTTGAGAACTATTTAATGACAAATACTTTCCGAAAGTGTTCGTCATATGAAGGAAGTGGAGTTTTTAGACTGGAAAGGAATAACATGACGGTGTCCCAAAGACGAGGCGAAGTTCATGAGTTGTCGAGGTTTGCACCTCATTTGGTGAAAAATGAGGAACGAATGACGCAGATATGTTTCGAGGGTCTAAAACCCGAAATTGGCCAATACCTCATTTCTCATAAATTTTCTATATTCGAGGATGTTGTAAACAAGGCTCAATTATTAGAGCGAGATAATGAGTACATTCAACCCAAGGCACCAACAACACGATAAAAAAATCATACCGGTGGCAACGACCATGGGACAATTATAACCATCGTGAAAGAAATTATCGCAAGAAATGGTAACCACTTCTTGGTGGTAATCATGGCCAAGATAATAGAAGAAATAATTCAAGTGGAAATTTCAAGAAGAGAAGATTAAACGATGGCGGAAGAAGGCGTCGGCAGCTAAAAGATCAACACCAAAGAACAAATTTAGGGGGAGGAGAACAATCGCCGATTAGATCTACAGATGCGAGAGGAGGGACATATAAGGTCAAACTGCTCAAAGCCTTCCAAGGTATGTTTTAGTTGTGGAAAAGAAGATCACATAGCTCGATTTTGTCCTCAGAATAAATCAAGTCCAAATTGGAGCTATGGCACCAAAGGCGGATATCTGGAAAAGACAAAGTCGGCGGTTCCCTGGAAGAAGCGTTTGTCGTGACCGGTCAAAATGCGAGAACCCGAACTAATTTAGCACGGGTTAGTTAATTATAAATTCTTTGCAAGTTTATATCTTACTAGATCCGGTTCTACCCATTCTTTTTCTCTCTTCGCTTGCTTGTTTCAACGTTTGAATTTGACTACGGAGAAATTAGACTTTGACCTATCTCATGGAGACTCAGATTAAGAGAAACTTTTATTACATCCGTTGTTTAGAAATCTTGCTTGATTCGGGTTGGCACTATCACATTACCGTTAACCTTATTTCTATAGAGATATTTGTTTTCTTTGTGATTTTAAGGTTAACTACTTATCATTGCCAAAATTGATTGCTTTCGTAAGTGTTGTTAGTTTTTATATTTCTAAGCAACCCGTTATTCAATTCAAGCAATCAAACCATTGTAGTCAAACATTTTCATATCAAGCCATGAAGTCATTCGTTTATTACGGATGTCAAGTTTTCTTAGTCTATGTTATGGATTTGAAGAAAGACACGCCGATTTGAATAATATTCTGTTGTTATTGATTTTCCCGACGTATTTCTGAAGAATTTCTTCGCCTACTCCCCGAGCATGATATTGAATTTGTATCGACTTTAAATCCCAGACAAAACCCATTTCTAAAATCTCATATCGAATGACTCTATTGAACTTCGGAGTTAAAAACCCAAGCTGTAGAAGTTGATACCCGAGCCTCTATCTGGTGACTTCCTTTGTGGAATGCATCGAAGCTTGGATTCTCGTAGGGACACCATATTCGTGCGATAGTAAAGCGATAGGTGTCATTGTAACGTCTTATCCAAGATTGGGATGAGAGTCACGAGTTGAGAACAACCTAAGCTTCATGTCGAAATATGTAGCTTTCTAGGCTTAGTTGGTTATTATCGGAGATTCTTTGAAGGATATTCTCGAATCGCTATTCCATTAACTTGGTGACTCGTAGAGATACAAAATTGAATGGAGCGAAAGAATGTGGGAAGAGCGAAGAACTCAGAGAGAGACTCATTTCAAAGACATGTTCGACCATGCCATCCTGGAAAAGCTAACGTGGTAATGACGTGTTGAGTAGGAAGATCGTATACAAGTATGAGTACGATATTGTCAAAGACTCATTTCATATAATTTACAAATAATAGAGATGGAGATGAAAACTTTAGGTACCCACGTGATGATATCTGAGTATAATCGACTTTAATCGATAAAGTTAAAGTCATTCAAGCTACACAATCGAAATGATGAATTTGAAGAAGGAGGTGCAAGAAGTTGTTATTTCAAAAGCGAGAATCGGTGAAGTGAGGAAAGCTCAAACCTTGATTTATTAATCCATTTGAAATTCTCGATCGAATAGGAATCGTGGCCTATAGAATCGCTTTTTACCGTCAAGTATGACGCGTGTTCATAACGTTTTTAACGATCGATGTTACGTAAATATGTGGACGACCGAACCACGTCATTGAAGTTAGAAATAGGACAAGATAGCGAGAAGACTTAACGCACGAGGAGGTACCGCCAAGATCTTGGATAGGAAAGAACATGTCCTATGTATCGAGGTTATACCACAAGTTAAAGTTTTGTGGAGAAACCATGCTATTGAGGAAATAACCTGGGAGTTGGAAATGAAAATGTAAGAGAAGTATTTTCATCTTTTCGAAACACCAGTCGTCACGTCAATTTCGAGGACGAAATTTCATAAGGAGGGAGGTCAGAAGACCTCAAATTTTTTAAATAAAAAGGAATTTCCTTTATTTATTATTTTGAAAGAGTAAGGGTGGATTTGATTAATGTGGTTAGTTATGGGTAAAATGCACAAATATTGATATAATATTCATTATTGTCGGAGAATATTTCGTTTGGTCGTGGAATATTATTATCGTTTGTCGGTGAATATTAAATGACGACATATGACCATGTGTGCCTCCATAATGTGAAAGCGATTGGAGGAAGAAAACGACAAAAATAAGTTGTTTAAAAATAACTACAGTAGTTGTTACCGCTACACCTGTTGGAATACCCGTTGGTTAAAAACACATGTCTGGCGTTATTATCGCACAAGAAGACACGCAGTATTGCACCAATTATTGATTCTTACGTTAGAAGGCACTACTCAATAATGGTTACTGTGAATTATGTTCAAATATTTTATTTTATTGATTCAATAATTCTTTGCGTTGATATTTTATATTGTCATTGTTTCAATAATTGTCATTACATAAGTATTTTTCATTATCGAACCAATAATTCATATTATCTGAATAATATTATTAGATAACATTATTGGCAATGTCTAGAAAGTTCATCTAAGGAGAGGTTTGGTCACCTAATTGCGCGCCAAAGAAGGAGAAATTCTTATCGAAAGCCCCTCTTTCCTGAACCGCTGGTTGTCAATATTGTGATTCGTAATATTATTTGTGAATAATTAATTATTGATTCATACGATGAGGAAAATATTGATTTTATGAGGATATAGATGGAGAAAATTTTTAATGTGACAATTGTTGAAAATTAATATTTTATCTTTTTCGATAAAATAATTCATTTAAATATATTATTTTAATAATATATTAACGATGATATTTTTACGATGAATGTGGGATATATGAGTATATGTGGAGGAGGAGTATTTTTGTTATCAAAATGTTTAAAACATGTTAAACATGTAAATTGGACCCCATTTATCGATTTGAAATTTGATTATAGCTCGTAAAATCGCCCATTTGTGAATTTTGGTTAATTTCTGTTTGGAATTTGGAAAACTTTCTTCTCGTAAAGTTGTAGAGAATTGAATTTCCTATAAAAACTCATGAGATTTGAATTTTCTGGCAAAAGGATATTTATTGTGAATTATTGAAGTTCAAGTTCAAATAATTGATTTTTGGAAGTTTAAAATATTTTTATTTACAAAACGTTTTTTCATTTGGTTCCCTCATTTAACACATGACAAGTTGCTGAAATTCAGATTCAAGGTGTAGTAGGAATTATTATTATAAATAATAATATTATATTAAATTTTCGCTTTTGGTGTTCTAAAGCAATTTCCTATAAATAAAAGCTTGGGTTAGAATTGAAAATCACACCGTAAATCAAGTTTTTCTCTCTATATTATCGAAAGTGTATTCTTGTGAGTATTTTGAGTATACTTTGAGTATTGCTATACGGTGAAAGTTCAAGTCATAGCTTTATATCCAGGTGTTTCAACTGTAAATTTGTCTTTTCGAGGTAAGGGATGTTATTTTCTTCTCAAATGATATTATTTCTTCAATATCATTATTTGAAATATTGGTTGGAACTTTTATCAAATTTGGAACTTTTTTCATGCTTGGGTTACTATTCATGAGAGTTACTATTCATGAGTTACTATTCACGAGTACTATTCACGAAGCGTGAAGATGTTTTTTGTGAAATTTCTATCTTTTGGTGTCGGAGTTAGTATTCACGTATACGGCACTATTCACGTATACGGCACTATTCACGAATACGGCACTATTCACCGAAAAATAAAATTTCTTTTTTTTGTCCAAAATATTTATTATGGATACTAGCTTTGATTGTATCCATGTTTTGATCATTCTTGAATTTTACACCACTATGATTATTTTTGAGGTATTTTTGGACGTGGATAAAATAAAGTACGAATCCTTAATCCTTAATCCTTGTCATTTTGTTTCACTGGATTCGTTTCTTTAAAAAATATTTTTCATCATCCTCAGTCTTAAATGATGATATTATTGAATATCTTTGGCCGTAGTCTGCAAAAAGATGAATGATTTATGATGAATATCTTTGGCCAAGAAGTGCAAAGATGAATGATTTCGATGAATATCTTTGGCTGTAGTAGCAAAGATGAATGATTTTGATGAATATCTTTGGCCCGTAGCAAAAGATGAATAGGTGTTTAGATGAACACTTAATAATGGTGAATGTCTTCATTCGTGTAGTGCAAAGATGAATATTTGATTCCGGATATATATTGATTGATGTTACAGTGGATAAAAGATAGACGATGAACTTTAAAATTCATACATGTAAGATAGTAGTTTGCATTCTCTACTTAACTCTTCTAATGAATTATTATTTCCATTGCTAATATTGATTTAAAACTTGTTGTCTATTGTATTCTATTAGATTTTTTTTCCTGTTGAAGACTAACGATAATTTTGTTGTATATTATCTTAGTCATAATATTCTTTCTTTGGGCTAATTTGAGCTCACTCTTTTCCTTTTTGTTCTATTTTTCTTCTCGTGGAGGCGAGAATATACGAAAGCACGAGCCTGGGTATAGAATGAAAGTTCTAGGGAGAGTTGTTTAGTAGTCCTCACCATTGTTGTAAAATAAAGTATCAATAATTATGATGAGGATTTATTTGTATGTGGATATTGTCACAGATGGCAATATCTCGTATTTAAACTCACAGCTTTTACTATTGTAATAATAAAGTTGTAGTTATTTACGTACCATGTATTTGGCGACTCAGAATGGGTTGGATGGAATGGACCTATTTTGGGGGCGTCACATTGACCAAAAGTCAATCTTTACACATTTTGTGCTTCATCGTCCATTCTCGACTAAACTCGACGTTTTGGGACGCAATCGAAGCGATCCATGCTTCAAAATTCTATCTCTAACTCAAATTTTGAGTTTTAAATTACTCCATTCTCATTACTAATCGTATTAACTAACGACTTTATACTTCTTCAAATTCTTATTTGTTACCAAGGCCAACACTCAAGCTATGTTAATTACTAACATAGTTTTATCTTGATCATTAACTTGATTCATCATTCCTCTTGCTAAAATAAATATATATATATATATATATATATATATATATATATATATATATATAAGACACATAGCATCTCTTGTTGTGAAATCTTATCTCCAATAATAAAATTTCCATATGTACTTATATAACATTTCTTAGACTATTAGGTTCACATCGAATTTGGTATCGTAATACCTTATTCTCGATATTCCTCCAAGTACATATTAATTCATTTCTAGGGTTTTGGAATTTTGTAACCTATATTTTCTCTATTCTCATTCGAATATCAAACCATATAGGTTTTTCTTGAAAATTTTAAATAAATTCTCAAATTCTCATCTAGGTTTTATTCTTTAACCTTTATTCTAATCATTCAAGATTTTAGAAACTTTTCGGGTTGTCACAGTATACATAACTCGCATTTTTGTATTAAGAGGTCACCTGAATAGTTAATATACAAATATGAGTCTAAACTATTCAGAGGATCTCTTAATATAAAGATGTGGGTTGTTAAAATACATTAAGATGTAAACTATTAAAATACATTAATCAAACACCACCTAACAAGAAGAAATAACATAATAACCTCAAGTACACAATTTCACTACCACGATATATCGCTACTAAACTTAACACTTGATTTTATTAAGAATAAACGTGAAAGAAAATATATTCTTAAAATTTATAAATATTACAAATTAGACCTGGTAAAATATGGTTATAGATTGGTTTTGGTTTTCAAAATATGGTTAACCAACCATTTAAGAACTAAAACCATATTAACCATTTTTAATATGGATAATGTGGGTTGAAAACATATGGTTATGGTTAAAAATCATATTAACTATATTAACCATTTTAATATGGTTATAGTTCCATGAAGGCCTGATTTGATATATTATTATTTTTTTTGGGGGGTGGGGGGTGGGGTGGAGGTAAGGGGTGTATACATAATCACATAATATTATTTTTTGGGGGTGGGGTGGAGTGGGAGTGGAGGTGGGGAGTGGGGGAGAGGGGTGGGGTGGGGTGTGGGTAAGAGGTGTATACATAAGACATAATATTATTTTTTTTTGTGTGTGTGGGTGGGGGTGGGACCGTGGGGATGGTGGTAAAGGGTGTATACATAATCACATAATATTATTTTTTTTGGGTGGGGTGTGGGTGAGGGGTGGGGTGGGGAGTGGGGGTAAGGGGTGGGGTGGGGTGGGGAGTGGGGGTGGGGGTAGGGGGGTGGGGTAAGGAGTGGGGGGTAAGGGTGGGGTAAAAGGAGTGGGGGTAAGGCGTGGGGTGGGGAATGCAGTGTGATACATAATAACATAATATTATTTTTTTTGAGTGTGGGTGTGGGTGTGGGTGTGGGTGGGGGTGGCCGGTGGGGGTGGTGGCAAGGGGTGTATACATAATCACATAATATTATTTTTTTGGGGGATGTGGGATGGGGTGGAATGGGGTGGGGTGAGGTGGAGTGGGGGGTAAGGGGTGTATACATAATCACATAATATTTTTTTTTTGATAGGGTGGGGTGGGCGTGGGGTGGGAGTGGGTGGTTGATCTTCTTGAATATGTAAATATAGTTGAAAAGAACTTTTGATTTTGATTTGGAATAAAATATGGGTCGAAAAATAATTAACCGAGTTAAAACTATATTTCTTTTTAAAAATATAGTTCATAACTTTAACCAACCAAAATAAATAAAAACAGTTAACCAACCCATTTGGTTCCAGTTAATATGGATTGACCCGACAGTTAACCAACTATATTGCCAGATCTATTACAAATGAAACTTTTTTTATGTGCGAAACAAAGAGACTGTTAATTAAATTAAATAAAATAAATTACCCAATTAAATTAAATAAATTACTTAAATTAAATAAAATTTTAAAGTAAAATCTGTTGTTGGGAAAAAAATTCTAACAAAGTTTATGCCTAATTATGTTAAATACAAACACTAATATATGGGGGGAAAATGAACTCAAGAAGAAAAATTCAACAATAATTTCCCAATAGAGTACTATTATTGTTTAGTGTTGTATTATTCCTTCCAGGGTAAAAAAAAACATGCAGCTTTCCCCTAGTTTATATTACTAAAAATTGCATGGAAACAATTGCCTGTAAGTAAGAAAAAATGAGGCAAGAAATTTACATGATGAGAGGTACAAATTTATTCCTTGGATAGTAGGAATTCTCATCTTAGAACAACATTCAACTTGCTCTGCACCTCATCACGCACATTCCCCTGCATCCACAAACATAAACAAATTAATCATACGGTTAATAATTATCATTCCAGCGGCTCTCGTTGAAATACCTGTAATTCATTTATTTCATCATCTGTGAGAGAACGCGCCATGGACCGATAAGCTATCCTATAACACTGACTGGTCATCCCTTTCTTGTTGGTGAAGCTGTCAATCAGTCGAACCTGACATAACAAGCAAAAAAAACAGGACGACAAAAAACAGTTTATAAGTGTAACCCCAGTATTCCGTTGCAAAAACACCAAAGAACGTACCTCCTCGACAAGATCCCCAGCAACTCCTCTAACAATTTCACAAAGATTATTTTCGGTGAATGAATCACTGATCCAGAAACTCACGTCTTTGAAACATGGAGGATACTGAAAAAAGAGAGTAACTTCTGCTCTCAATACGGAAAGGGAAGTGGTGCCAATAGTAAATAAAGTATCAGAGTACAGAAGTGAATATTGCAAATTAATTGAAAACAATTTCTCCAGTAATGCTAATGCATTTGGGGTTTAGACATGTCTTCAGCGAAAAATTGCAACAGCTCTAACAAATTTTTAGCTTGAAAAAAAAAACTCTAAAACTACTTTCACACTACTTTTAATAGACAAAAAATGTCATTCATACCTTTGAATATGGCTTGAACTTCACCCCAAGTCCGCCTTTAAGAAACTGCATTGAGAGTAAAAAGAACAAATTTCCAACTTAATAAAGGTGTTATACAGCTATCAGCCCCAGAAATTTTGGCCGTATCAATTAGTTAAAAAATAATTTCACATTTAGTAAAAAATGAGCCATATAGCATTAAGCATGGATAACCAGAATTGAAGTACAGCACTTTGCAGATTTTGGGAATTACTTGTGAAGTAAACCGCTCATCTGTTGACCAGAATAGTCGAATATCAGGTATGTCAAATAGGACCATTGCCAAGCGTTCCAATCCAAGACCAAAAGCCCAAGCAACATTATTTGTTTTACCACTTCTCTTTAATATCTCCTGCTCCATCACCCCGCATCCCAGAACCTCCAGCCACTTATCCTGGCAAAGCATGTAAAGTCTATAATGAGGTATAGAAACATATACAATCTTTATTTAAAGATTATAACATGGCAGTTCTGTGCCACTGCACTTCTATATTAACACTCTGTTCTAAAAAAAGAGTACCATGTTTCATTGTTTACAATAAATGGGACTTGTTAGGATTGAGTAAGTATAATTTTTTGACGTACCATTTTTCTTATTTAGCATGAATGCATAACAAATCATAAAAAAGTATCTTGAAAGTCATGAAAAAAAGTAGTAATTAAGTGCATGTTTTTAGCAGCTTTTGGAGGATAAACTCACTTCAGAATCTTGTTTGTTTCACAAACGCAGCTTACACAACATTTGGGGTCTGAACACACCAAAAACACTTTTTCAAACAAACCCTAACTAGGCAAAGAGAGCATAACTACTCAAAAAGCCCCTAAGAAAGTGGAAAAAAACAGAAAAACAAGAACTTTAGCCACTAAAGGAACAAGAACACAAAACAGAAAATATGAAGATATTGAACCAAGAGAAACCTGATTAAGGGGAAGATCGATAAGTAAACATGTGTGTCTTTGGACAAGCACTTCCAGATATTCATTAATCAAGATCAAGTAACTAATTGCTTCGCTTCCTTTTTCCTTTAAAAGTAAAAACAATAGGGACCTACCTACTTCAATGAAATGCATTTTAGCCTGTAACCAATCCTTAGATGTCCTTGACCAAATATTCAAACCCACCATGTCACTGGTAGGAGAGTAATAATTCAAAATTAAGAAAAAAAGATGACCACATTGTAAGCAACAACATTTGACGAGAAGGTGGGCCTATTTCTTAGCAAGATATAAAAACCAAAGATGGTTTGCATGCTACCGAGATATTTTCCTAATATCATTTTTTAGCAGTCTGGATATTGTAATTCATACTAGAGGGGCTTGCGTGGTTTTCATGGTCATTCGATTATTTTTACTTAACTTGCATACATAAACCCCAAGTGGTTTATCATATGCACTAAAGAAAATCATAAAGTAAAATCCTCACAGGAACTAGTTATACTTTCCTTTCTCTGATAAGTACAAGGAAGTAGTAATACTTTCTTAAAACATAAAGCAAAGATGTAATACAGTAAAAGTACCTGAAAATATATCTCAAGTTCGAATGATGGATTGGTAAAAGGAAAATAAGTGTCAACCCAGCGCATTTCAACAGCACCTGGAAACTTCAACATATTTTAGGCCATAGGGAATCCATTCAAGAACATATTGCTACATTTAAACAGATGCCAAGACAAGAAGCACTAGAATCGGATCTGAACTTATACTAAAACAGGCTCATACGCAAATGGTTTAGTGTCACTAAGGGGTTGTTTGATAAACTGAATGAAAAGTTTTGAATATATAACAGAATTTGAATGAGCTAAATGGATTAGAAGTTTTGAATACATAATGAAATGATGTGTTTGATAATTGTCTGTCTAAAACATATGAATACGTATAATTTTCTATTTTAACCTTCTAGACTATTATGAATAAATTTATTATGTAATTACTACAAATAAACAATATTATCTAAAAAAAATTAAATATAATCTTTTGAACAATATTTTATGTAGTATACCATTAATAATATAATTTTAAAAATAAAACCCTAAAAAAAGTAATAACATTCTATCCCTGAAATCAAAATAAAAGACTACAACAACATTCATTAAATTGCTTATTGATCATTTTTTTTTTGTTAAAAAAAATTAAAAACAATTTGTATATAACAATATTTGTTTAAAATAGTAAAACAAGATAGATATTGAATTTAATTTTTAATTTTCAATAAGGAATGAGGGTATGTAAATAAAACTATCATTCAACACTACTCCTTACCCATTCAGTAGACCTGACAAACATGGCCCAAGCCCACGAATGCCAAGCTATGGGTCAGAAGTTTTTAGCCTGTGCAAATGCGGGCTATTTTGGCTCGCCTGCGGGTCTGTGACTTTTTTAAAATAAAATGTTGCTACTTGTGCGTTGTGAGGCTTGAATACAAAACTTGTACAAGACTTGTAAGTAAATAAATAAGAGTTCAAACCAACTGAACTACAACAACTATTGATATCGCTTTTAATTTTATTGGTGGAAATGTTAATTCCCTCAATATATCCTCTATATATCTTTACTCACGCTCACAAACAATTACAATTGCATGAATTTTCAAAATAGTTTTTCAATTTCAAAGTATAAAACTAATAATTATTAGTTGAAGTTAGATAATATAATTATAAAAATTTAAAATTATCTATATATTAGTATTAATTACAATATTTATTATTTTTAAAAGTTAAATAAATTATACTACCTCCGTCCCACAATAAGTGCTTTTTTAAGCTTAATATTTTTTCCCAAAATAAGTGATGTGTTAGAACTCCAATACAATTTTGGTAATATTTTCTCATATATGCCCTTATGCATTCAATGGTATTTATTGCATCTTACCATCACTACAATTAAATGACACTCATTAACTCTTCAACTTCAAAAAAAATATATTAAGGGAATTTTTGTCATTTTAGCTTGTGTATTGGTATGTGTGATTTAAGCTAAAAAAGCACTTATTATGGAACGGAGGTAGTATTAATTTTAAAGTATAATTTTAAAAAATCAAATTTGATTATATACTTTGAATTACTAGCAATATATAATCCGAATCAACCACTAATTTTTTAGATTGCAAGTCCAAAATCTGTAACACAATAATATAGATATAAAATTTGAAGATTTCAGTTCGATGGAAGTGTACAAGCAATCAATGAGAAAGAAGGGAGAAGACCACTATTATTTATAGTGACATTACAATGTACAGTGTAGTACATTTTGAAAGTAAATCAATCATTATCCCTTAATTATGCAATCTCCCTACTTATTTAATCCCCAAATCATGCCTTTAGAATATCTAAAATAATATCTACTAACACTCCCCCTTAAGCTGGAGCGTGTTTGAAAGTAATTTATAATACTATTAAAATTTTAATTGATTGAGATATTTAGTTAATGTAAGTAATTAGATTTATTGTTTATTATAAATTATTTTATTATTTTTAATATTTATTATTATTACTATTTTTGGTATCAAGATTTTGCAAAAAAATAAAGGAATAAGCCTCATGGGTCGGACGGCAACCAACCCGCCACGGACCACTAAATTCAACCCATGAACCCGGCCATTTTGTCCCGACCAAGGCCACCCAAATACCTTGGCTTGCCAGTGTCTACCATTCAGCCACAATTTTCTGGAAGAATCGTTCACACATTTAGATGCATTCAGAGTTTAAAAATTGCAAAACAAACGGTCGGTCAAATTCAGACTCATTCAGAAGTTAACAAATAACCCCCAACTCAAAACTTTCTATGCACTATATTTAGGTATTTTCCAATCCTCTCGGTCCAATTCAAAATTAATGACATTAGATGTTGCTTTTCATATTTCCATTAGGAATATATTGTTGGTTCATTGGATAATACTATCATTATCTCAGAAAAAATATTCTACTTTTACTTAACTATCTCCAATATATGTCAGATTCTGAATGACTCGATATGATAAACAATTATGGAACCATTTGCTTTTCATAGTTCAAAATGTTGAAATCAAGTTCTTACCAAACAAATGACGTGCCAAACCCTCGAGACACGTCTTTAGATCCCCGGCAGCATACAATGTGGTATCCATTCCAGATGTCTCCCAATCATCTGGACTGAAAACTCTAACCCCTTCCATCTACACCATTGAAATTCAAAATGATGTCAGATAAAAACTATAGTTTGTGGAGGTAATCACTAATCAATAAAGATCATGCTCTCTATAACAGAAGATAGGAAACCTGATGGAATACAGGATAATGAGTTGCATCAATGGAATCTCTGCGGTATACATCTCCAGTAACAAGAAAATGAGTGTGACCCTTCTTCAACAAGTCAGCCTGATGTGCGCTTGTGTGGCACCTTAAGACGGTTTGAGAGTCCGCGTAGTATGTATCATTATAACTCCTACTTACATGATCCGCAGGTACTAAGACATCATCAAAATTCTACAAGAAATGGATTTAATTATCATGAGAATACTCCAGATACTACAACATACCGTATAGAGCAAAATAAATGAAAATTTGATAAATAAAATTAAAGTGAAGTTTAAATTATATATAACAGCACAGAGAAAGCTAATGTACACAGATAATAAAAAATAATTAATAATATAGCGTCAAACTCAAAATATAATAGCAGGGGGGAAGGGGAAGGGGAAGGGGGGGGGACAAGAAAAACTGGGTACAAACCACATAGAAACATCCAATGGTGGAGTCATTCAGAGTTGTGTTGTATTTTTCTGCAATTCCAGATGTATTTTTACTCTAAGGAATATCTGTAGAGTTAGACTCACATATAAGGTACAAAAGACAACTTGGTGGAATGGGTACAACATATAACCTCACTTATGTGCTCATGACATTTTGAAGAGACCATTTAGCTTCAGTTCTTCAGGTGATCCACAGAAGGGAGTGATTTTGGCAACTGAATGTAGAGGATTGACAAAAAGAACTTGAATGGGAAATTGGAAAAGATTAAAAGAAAAACTTGACAAATCTGAGAAAATAAGGTTATACCAAGTCTAGGGGGCTGTTACCATAGCTTGATTAGCTTAGGTCTAGAATGGGTTAAGTAATTTTCTTGGTTCTGACTATGTCCCTTGCGAGTATTTCATTGTGATAACAAAATTCAGCTTGCATAAGAGAGAGTACAATGAATAACTTGTTGTCAATAACAGAATCCGAATATCTATGTTTCTCTCTTAACTCATAAGGTTATAACAGAGTTTCTACTTAGTTTAAATCACAGTAAAACAGCTGGTATCAGCTAACTAATAAATTATACAGTTCTCAATGGCAAAATCTCATCACAGCAAATAAAATTAACCCGAACAGATACACATAACCTTAGTATTAAAAACAAAAACAAGAGGCACCAGGCCTCAAAAAAAGTTGCCTTATGACTTTATGAGGCAAAGTGTTTTCTGAAACATTCTCATTTACAGAATTAAAGCCATACCTGTTTAGTGGAAACAAGTGGGCATAGATCATCAAACTTGTCAAATTTGTTTGGAAAATTGGTGTCAAAATAGTCAAATATTGCATTCTTCAGTATCCCAAGAGGATGTTGATCCCTTCTGTGAAGTTGCATCCCAAGTTTTGAAAATATCAAATCCGGAACATTGTTTGTTGGGTCATCCCTCACCACATCTACAAATCCCAGCCAAAATAAATCAAACCAGTAGATAAATGCTTAAGAATAGTATCAGAACTAACACCCAAAAGAATATTGTCAAAGACAACTATTCATAGTAGCAATCAAAGGATTGAAAGATCATATAAATATATGAATCTAACTCACTGCCTCTATCCCACCCCCTTCCAAAATAGAACACTCAACAAGATGGGAAAATACAACATCGTAACACAAAATTAGAATTAAAATGTAACAAATAATTCACTCGAATTCCAGTCGTCAGTTGCTCTACACAAAATTAGAATTAAAATGTAACAAATAATTCATTCGAATTCATGAGAGGGCGTGCTATCGGTCAAAGGATTCAATGTAGACTAAGATTATATGTCTGTTTATGCTTACATAGCACTCTCATTGAGCAATATTTGCATACCCCACCAAAAATATTTAAGAATCCAATTAGGTATACTCAAAAATCCCATCCAACTAAGGTGGTGTTTGTTTACTCACCTATTAATATCTCTTAACAGCTCCATATTTGATTCGATAAGAGGATAAAGTTGTTTGGTAAAATTTTATGTCTCTTATCGTCTCTTAATTGGTAAGAGAAACATATAAATCTAAATCATTAACAAATGTCTCTTAATGTAAAATTTAAATTTATGGAGCATTTATAAATATTGTACTCATTTCATTCCAAAATTTAAGATTATTGAGTTTCGAAAAGTCAATTTGAGATATTTTATAATTTAAAATTGATATTTTAAAATTTAAAAGTCATTAAGATGTTTTATGCTTTTTAGTTACCAAACAACTTTTTAAGTTGAGATGTTATTTCACTCACATGATTTAAAATTTATTAAGATATATTAATCATTCAAATCTTAATGGCTCAGTTTTATCAAACACCAGTACACCACCTAATTCCACTTGCATCAGAACAGAACATTAGACCAGACAAAATGTAAACAATCATTCAAACCAAGTGGAAATGATGCAAATTCATTCATTCCAAAATGGTGAAATTGCATGATTAGACGGAACCAGAACACCATATAAAATAAAATGCAGAAATTTATTCAACCCAAATGTTAAATTTGAAAATATTGCAAACTAAAAAAAAATAAAACTTTAGAATAACATTAACTTGCAGTATCATATCAATCTACAACAACATTACACCAAAAAGAAGTAAACTTTAGCCATAACCAATAAAATACGCACTTTTATTAGGTGGGGTTTTCAATATAATTACCATCTTTAGCAATTTTAACTCCACCAAGCTCCAGAACCGAAACAACTGGCTGTCTCCACTTTTGCCGGCGAGAATTGTCAGCGGGAAGAGCCGAAGAGGTAGAGAAAGAGAAAGATGAAGCGGAAAACACAAAGCTTCTAAAGCCATTTCTCAGAACGGTGGGCTTCGACAAGAAGAAGAGAGAATTTTGAGCAAATAAAGTAGCCATCGCCTGCGCTCGACTGACTGCGCTCATAGGTTAGCAGCGAGGCATGTTTGGATATGGGTAATTAGCACAGTGCTGGCCCGCTGGCCTACGCTTCCTTTTTCCTCTTCTTTTCAATTTTATTTTATTCAAAAGCATATTAATATGTTTATTATATAAATAAAATACTTTTTGTTATAAACCAGAAAAAAAATGGCTCTTATATATATATAGGGTAGGTTATATAGGGCTCACTTCTTTTGTTAAAAATGCGATTTTTTTTTTTTTTTTTTTAAAATAACTAAAAAAAGTTTAATATTTTATGGAACGAAATTTTTCATAATACACATTGTTTTGGATGTGATTTGGTTACGATAACAAAAACAAAGTCTGCATAATCTGTGTAAAACTGTACCACCATTTTTTGGTATAGGTATCTAAATCACCCTCAAAACATTGTATTATGTAAAAATTTCAATTCCAAAAAATATTAAATATTTTTTTTTAGTTGTTTTAAAAAAATATATATATATAAAAAAAAAGTATATATATATATTTAACAAAGTAAAGAGCCCTCACTTGATAAAACTAGTTCTATATATATATATATATATATATATATATATATATATATATATATATATATTACTTCAATAACAATTTTATTATTAAGGTAATATGATTATATGATATTAAGAATTTATTTAAGGGATGGAATATTTATATCAAGATTTTCACTATCTAAATCTACATATTATAATTCAAATTGAGAATAAGTCATATATATATATATATATATATATATATATATATATATATATATATATATATATATATATATATATTTATTTTGTTTGATGGTGAATTCGCGAAGAGAAGTAATGAGTCGCTAAAGGAATCAAGAACATTCTCCTTAAATAACATTCACGTTGGAAAACTAATTAACATTTTTTTATTAGTAGAAGTTTTTAAATAACATTTTTTTATCAAAACTACGTCATTTTGAAAGGACGCGATAACATTTTTATCAAAAGGTACTATTTTCACAAATTTATAGGTGATAGATTTTTCAATGATTTTGATCTATGGAAAGATAATAAAGAGTAATGGTAACAAAATCCTCTCTCTCTTCCTGTTTCAACAATCTTACTTTAATTTCTTCTCTCTTCTCCTTCCTCTCCCACCACCTTTCTCACCCAAATCTATTAGAATAAATCTGTATTTTTCCACCTAAATCAATTAAAATAAATCTGAACCGTCTTTATACTTTCCCGCTCAAATTCAAAATGAGTTTCATCTTATTAATATATATATATATATATATATATATATATATATAATATTAAATGTATGTATGTATAGTTACAATACAAAATTTACTTTAAAAAGTAATGACTTTTGAATTATAAGACCTTAAATTATTGAAAAAACCAAAAAAACAAACATTTTTTTGTAGTTTATGTGGTGCCATTTATTACATAAAAAGAAGAATTTTATCAACTTACCAAAATAATTGAGAAAGTTAATTATATCAATTGAGAAAGAAGAGTTTAATTAGGAATGAAACCATTATTATTTTGGTGGTGATAGAAATGCTAATTGATAATACTCCATAGAAAGCAGAACGGGACATCAGTTGTAGAGTTTTTCCATGGTATCCTTTATACGTTGAACATCAGCACCAACTATTTCAGAGGCCTTTTTCCCATTCTGGAAGAAGTGTAGTCTCGGCTGCAGCAACACCCAATGTTCAGTAATCAGTATAGAAATAACAACACCAAAACAAGCTGTAAGCAAATACAAGGGAGGGCCAGGCCAACTTCCCAAATCATTACACTCATTGAATGAACTCAATACCCTGATCAAGGCACCTGCTGCATGTACATGGAAGTCTACGATATCCTCTCATGTTAACATTTCCTTATTAAATACTAATGTTTTCTATATTTCTCCCACCCCAAATGCACCACGAAAGTCATAATGAAGCCGTGTCCCAAAACCGGATATACTTCTATTCCACTACCAACAAATTGCAATTTTCGCTCTTTCTACTCAAGGAAATCAATACAGAATACCATGTTGCCTCCGAGCAAAGAAAGCAATATTCTAGGGTGACAATATCAGACCATTTTGCCTCCCAAGCAAAGAAAATAACTTTCTTCGCGGCAACAGTAGGCCAACTTGATTCCCAAGGGAGGTAAAATCCTCATCATAAATAAATAAATAAAAATAAAAAGAGTAAGAAGATTCACTTTTAAAACCTCGTTATTTTAACCTTGAATTGCGCCATACCCACCCAAAACATGAGACAACAGAGCTTCAAAAAAAAGTTGGACCAATCTTCTAATCACTCTCGCCCTCCAATACAGCTTCACCACCCTCAAATGAGACCAACGAGCTACTGAAGCTCCTCAAATGTAGCAAGGCTGAATGAGTGTCACCCAGCTTCTCTTTTCACTCATAAAATGTCAATCCAAAACCTAATATTTGTGCCATCTGTTACCTCAAAAGAAATGAAATTTTTTAAGAATGAGTAACGCTAGGGGTCTCAAATGTTTCTCGAATACACCCTTCATTGCATTGATTTGTAATGATTGCTTAGGATACACCATGATGTTAATCAACTAATGCAATGATGACATGTTATTCGAGACACATTTGAGACACATAGCATTACTCTTTAAGAACAATGGTGTCAAATTGGGGTACAAAAACTGATGTGTCTTATTACGGTGGTTAACCACATCATGATATTGATTATGTAATAAATGATTATTATTGAGCAACCAATGCAATAATCTGACATCAACTTGTTACCCTAATGCGGTACCACATTTGGTACCCATAGTATTATTCATTATTTAAAGCCCCTGTTACAACATAATAGCTCTTCCAAAGACTGCCACCAGTTTACAATTAAATATCCTCAAAAGTCCACCCCGCCCATCCTTGCTAATAACCACCCTCCCCTACCATAAAGTATGTCTTTTGCGCATAAACCCCCCATAACCAATTCCCAAGGAGAACTGAACTGAATTGCAGTAATC
Organism: Panax ginseng; assembly: GCA_020205605.1. Lineage (NCBI taxonomy): Eukaryota > Viridiplantae > Streptophyta > Magnoliopsida > Apiales > Araliaceae > Panax > Panax ginseng. The sequence goes on along the minus strand of CM035150.1, from coordinate 85,432,554 downwards.
TCTTTAAATCAATCAACCCTTCCCCCCTAACAGGAGAAAGAAAAACAACCCAACAAACAAGTGGTAATTCCTATCTTCACTAGTCTTTGATGCATGATGTGTTTCAAAGTACTACTTTTTTTCTTCCTCCAAGGCATAGGAAAGCTATGGTAGGTTTGAAGTTCAAATTAAATTGGGTTAGATATCACTATTTATGACTTACGAGAGATTATTTTGAGTGTTCAGGTTACTTTGCCTAATTATGTCTTTGAATATCTTGAAAGTTTTTTGTCTTGGTTAAGTTTAGGTATTTTAATTAGAGCCTTGGTATAAATAGGTTTTCTTATCGGCGTATATATCTATGATAAGTAAACCATATAGACTATGAAAAGAAGTTCCTCAATGCAACTAAAAAAAAATGCTCCTCAGTTGTCCCTTCAGTTCCACAGATAGCTCTATCTTAAATTGATATAGCTTCAGGAATTGGAACGATTTGAAAAGTTGACAGCTACCTAATAAATGTCATCATTGGAGCATCTCAAACACCAGAACAGACTCCAATTTGGTGTTGCTTGTTTGTTTTCAGTCCCATATATATTAGAACTACTGCCATGATCTTTTACTACATGCAAAAAAATTAATTCAGAGCTGAAATTTGTAAATTTGCTTAATTAAGTATGCAGAGATATATTAATCCATAAAAGACGAAACATAAATCAAACACTTGTTTTGAGAAGTGGAAAGAACTTAAACAATTGATGACAATATATGAACTCAATGCTGCTCTACAAGAGTTGAAGCCAAGTATAAAATTTCGACAATACGCAATAATACTAAATATGTTATTACCACAGTGTTAATATCTAGCCTGCTTAATGCACTTCCGAGTTCCTCCTGCAAAATATATCAACAAAACAAATGTTAACCACATAGGAGAATTTGCATCTTTTGAGAGCACTAACGGCGACTTGGAAATCATGTTTTCAACCTTAGGATGATTATCTTATTCCTTTTAGTTGATTATAATGAATATTATGAAGGGAAAAAAACATTAAAAAAAAAATAAACACAATGCACGCAAATTGTCCACAATAGGAAATTTCTAAACTAGAAACATAAGGAAATGAAAATTTAATGCAATTTAATACAAAATTTGTTAACATTGATGAAATTTAAAAGCTCAGGATGCTCGTAATAAAACAAACCCACTGCAATTTCTTATAAATCATACTCTATATGCATAGGAAGTTAGTACAATTTGGGTAAATGTGGGATAGGAGGATCTAAAAGCATACATAATATATTTGTAAATATAAAGGTTTATTTTGTTCAGCCATCTATGCTGAGGAACCAGCAGTCTGCTAAAAACGTAACAAACAAGCCCACTGCTTTAGAGGCAAACACATAGGGTAGGTTAAAAATCCCCAAAGAGTCAAAGGGTAAGCCTCCAGACAAAGAAACACTGAAAATTTATCGTATTTAGCCACTAAAGGTAGAAATAAAGAAACTGATGGAATAATTCACTCAGGTTCTTATATAGGAAAGGCATGCTTCAAGCACAATGTACAAAAAAGTTGGTGATAAGAGAAATACAAATTAGATTCAAGAAATGCATAAAGAAACATCCTTGTCTGTGGAGTCTATAAAGCCACACTAGACTGGCAGTAGCTTATATGAAAATTATAAGCACTCTACAACCTACAATATCACCATTTAACCAGAGGAATTATTTAAAACGACTTCTGAGGGTTGCCAAGGGACATATCAGTATATCAAAGGAAAATAAATAGCTCTTACCTGATCAATGTCGACCTTATATGTGGTAACATGAGGGTACTTCTCACTCAACTGCCCAATAACAGGAGATAACAACTTACCTGCATAAGATGGAATATACAATAGACAGCAAGTAAACAGACTCTGCCATGAAAAATTATAGGAACATGCAAACTAGGGTAAAATGTACAACCTATCATGTTATATTAGAAGTTAAAATAAATAAATAAATAAATGAAAAAGAATCTTACACGGCGGACACCAAACAGCAGTGAAGTAAAATATAGCCGGCACTGATTCATCTGGAAACAGATTTCAACTAATGTCTGAGCTACAGGAAAGCCTACTAATAACTCAAACATCAAGGAAAAAGAAAATCAGTAGAAAAAATGTGTATATATTTACCTTGGACCTTGCGAAGTGAACTATTAAACTGCTCTTCAGACTCAACCAACACAATATTTGATGGACCTGAAATTAATCACTAACTTAGCCAACAGCCTTGATTTGGAGATGAAACTAAAAATTACATCTATATTATGGCATAAACTGATAAACATCATCAAACAACAGATACGAAATGGAATCATGTTGCAACAAAATAGAATCTTTAAATCAAAAACTACAAATCACAATAAGATCAACAATAAACTATGTAGTAGGTTTCTTTTTCCAATTTGATATTGTTTTGAAACTAATATTAATATACAAAATCTATCAACTAAAGAACCTAAAAATCAGCACAACAGTATAAAAACATACTCAAGTATAAAAGAATATAAAATAGACCTGAAGGAGAGGCCGAAAAATTTCGGCTAATTTGGTGGGAGAACAGAAACGAGATAGCGGAATTCTTATTATTATTGGTAGAAGATGATCGCGGGATTGTGCTCGGAGACGAAATTGCTGAACCTCCGAGGGTTCTTCCATTGAGGGAAGAAAATGAAGCAGCACCGATCGGTAGTTTTCTGCTATGAACAAGACGACCAGCTACTGAAATTCCCCTCATTCTCTCTATAATTTTTCTCACCGTCTGGCGGTCTCTAGGCTCTGTTACTGTACTGCGATTTTGGGTTTAGGGGGTGTTTCATAAATGATAAAAAGTATGAATATGAATGAAAAAAATTATTTTGATAAATATATGAATAACAAAATTTTATTATTTTATTCTTTTAAAAAAATTTAAAATTATTATAAATTTATTTAATATTATTTAATATAATAATTAATATTTTTTTTATTTTTTTTCCCTTCATTTAACTACTCATTTAGCCATTCAATTAAAAATATGCACCGACCACCAATTCAACCATTCAGCTCCCTTCAACCTTAAACAAACAATCAGTTAAAACTATGCACCGACCACCGATTCAACCATTCAGCTCTCTTCAACCTTAAAAGCCTAAGATTTAAGCAGATAGATAAATGAATTAAATTATATTTATATATACTCCCACATTTTCAAAATATGGAAGCAATTTTTAAGAGATGTTCTTAAAAGGAAATGATTTAGATATAAAATTCATTTTATTGATGACAGAATAATATAAATTTGTAGTTGGAATAATGTGAATAAGGGACTTCAAATAAATTACACCAACTAATTTTTTTTTTAAAATTAATACTGATTTTATATTTTAAAACGAAAAAAATAATTATTTTCTCCACCTCGGGTTTTGTGTCTTTTAACTAAAAGACTCATAAACAATAATTTTTTTAGAGTAAACAAGAATTGGAGAAGATGCAAGTTCAAGTACATTAAGAATAGGTCATCCAGAATATACACAAAAAAAAAAAAATGACTTGGTATTTTAGGACAAGAAGAGGAATCTTTTTACACCTAAAATTTCAATAAAATAATTAAAATAAGTACATGGTTTGACAAGTATAGGGACACACACTACAGACTCTCCTATTACTTCAAAAATTTAACAGAAACTAATCAGCTCATTGGAGTATTAGTATGATAGTATCCTCATTATATTCTGCTACAAATTTACAGTTCCTCCTGTTAGTTACAATGCCGCCTTGAACTGGTCAAGGATGTCTTTAACAAAATTTACACCAGATTCTCGTGCTTCTATACACCCAGTGGAACTGCCAATCCAGAATGCTGAAGAACAACATATGCCCTGCAGCTACATGACTGCAGAACATCAGATGATAACCAGTGCATGGCTGCAGAATAAAGGATTACCTGTGGTGTCTTTAAAAGCACTAGTTTGTTAAGAGAGGTATATTCATCCTGAAAATGGTGGTGACCTCGATCATGCAATGTGTCTAGGCTAAAAATTTCTATTAGCAAGGTCAACGCGTAACCAGCCAGCCTGGTTTAAAAATGGGATCGTGCTTAAAATTGCGACCAGTCACAGACGTGGACTCACCCTGTCGCCGGAAACACTGCACAAGAAAATCTTATAAATTAGTGTCTAAGAATATATATCAACAAAAGTAATACAGGAATTATTTTCTTTCTTCTTGTGAACCTAAAAGAAAACCTGAGCATATCCATTTCTGCTGTTGGTTTAAATTTTAGGAGTAATACCAAAAAAAGATAATTAAGGGGGCAGAAACTACACAATATTTGAAGATTAAGAAATGAATAAATAAATAACAAACTTCAGAGTACAAGTTGAGTCGCCATATTTGGTTATAGGGAGTAATCATTGTAGGCTGTGGAATTTTTTTTATCCATACACGAAACCATCAACAGACTATAACAAGTTTAAGTACTATCTTAGTTGCCAAATGTAGAAGGCTTTAGTATTACAAGAAATATATGCATCACCAACCTTGTAGCAAACTATTGTATCATCTGGATACATTGCAAATAACTTGGTACCAAGTCGGGCATGACAAGAATCACAAAGGCTCTCTTCATTAATCTGCACATGACGTGACCGTTCTTCCAATATTGCCAAACTTGCATCAACTTCAATAGCATGAGATATACTATGCATAATCTGAAAAGTGAATTGGATGCCTTTCAAGCTAAAAGACCATAAACATGAATGAACAGACACTGAAATAGTTCTTAATACCAAGATGATTTATTTTGCGTAGGGGGATGACATGCAAGAAGATATCATACCTGTCCTTGATGATGATGATGAACCCGAGCCCGTAACATTCTTAATATTGTCTCAGAGGCAAGTTGTAAGGGCATATCAGGGGACAATCTCTGTAGATGAAAGCATCAAACTTTTCAGTTGAAACCAATGTTTTCAAACCCGGACCGGTCATCGAACCAGAAAAATTATCGGGTGGATGGGTTATTAAACCGGTGACGTCATATTTATTATTAAAAAAATAAATTTATTAATAGTTGTTATTAATTTTTACAAGTTAATTATGTCCAACACATTATTATTACTTTTTTATTTAAAGTTAATAAATAACTCAATAATAAAAGAAAGAGAGTAATTTTAGAATAGTAAATATTTGATAAGATTCTCATGACACATGTCATCACACAAGCTACTTACGTGATTCCAAAGAGAGAAGGTATAGTTAATTTTAAATTAAGAAAAAGAGAGTCATACCCATCCCATCCCATCCCATCTCCAACTCTTTTCTCCTTTACCTCTTATCTATTTGTACTTCTTTCCCATCTTCTTCTCCAACTTCTTTACTCTTTCCCAACTCTCCCCATGTTACATACGAAATTACATATATCCAACACTATGGCAAACTCAAGCATAATCTTTATGAAGGATTATCTAGCAAACTCTTTTAATCATGGAATCTGAAGTTCTCATGGGTTGTTTGGAATTTTATTTATTTTTTATTTTTTTGGCTTTCTGTCCATGATTGAGAACCAGTCAAAATCGCGGACCGGTCAGGCGATCACCGATTCTCCAGTTCCGACAGGTCAACCCGGGTCTTAAAACAGTGGTCAAACTTCCTACGACCAAAACAGGAAAAGGTAAATGCCACATCGCATTATACAGTTAAAGGGATTTACCGCATTAATTATGAGATACTGTTTATTTGTGGAGGGGAAAAGGGGCGGTTAAAACAACCCCCGAGACCGATAGTGCGATAGTGGTGGTCAGGTCTCCAGCAATTAATCTACGTAAATAATTCACTCTTGGCAAGCTACAAACAAAGATATGTGAGCATCTGTTAACATGCCCAATAGGAGGAGACAAAGAGATAGGTATATGATACCTCCAGAACTTGCAAAGGATCCAGAGATTCTCCATGATTGTGGAGAAGGCGAACAGCAGCTCTAAACATGGGTTCCTTACCATCTTTAGGATCCAAATACATTTCAAGCAACCTAAGGGTATTAGAGTCAGGTATGCAAAAAATTGTAGTTTATTATCCAAGGGGGAGAGAGAGAGAGAGATGGACAAACTGCATATAGGCATCTGGTCTACCAATCTCTGCACAATATTGTTCAGCAGCTTCACTGTCTTCCAGTTTCCTGACAGAAAATTGAGTAATATGTAATATCCAGCAAATTATTCCTAAAAGATAATTATCTTTATTAAAATTCTGTTCAACGCTACACACTGCTCCCACGCTTTCTCAAACTAAGGAATGCAACTCCCTGAAAAGATGTTTCAAATACTAAGGTGTTGTTTGTTTACATTTGAAATGGACATGTCTCTTATTAGAGGCATAATGTTGTTTTTTGTTTTTTGCAATGCCTCTTAATCGGTAAGACAGAAAATGAAATCTTAATAATTAAGAGGTACCTCTTAATGAAATTTTTGATATTTTTTTTTATATAAATATATTCAACAATATTATGCACTCATTTTATTAAATTGAATATTTAAAATTATTAAATAAAATTTTACCCTTTAAAATGGTAAAAAATGTCATTAAGAGACAACTACTTTTTTTATCAAACAATTTTTAAATTCAGACCTCATAATCATTCATTTAATAAAACATCATAATCATTCAGATCTTAATTCCCAAGTTTATCAAACACAACCTAAAACTAAAACACCTTTTGCCACTCCATCAATGTACTTGTATTATGATCTCTCCAAAACATATATACTTGTTCTTCTATTCTCCCTCAACCTAGTAAAAACAAATTATATATACAATAAACAGTTGAAACAATTGACCCCAGATTAAACTAGAGAACTCACGCCCTCATCAGACTGTTTCCTGTCCAATTCTGTTAAGTTATAACTATAACGCAACTGTTCATTAATGGAATTTTGATTTCAGTGTGTTTGGTTCACTTATTTTTTTCCCCTTTCTTAATATTCAAAAGCCAGTTTAAATCAATTATCAGTGTATTTCCTTGTAACAAGAGCATGTCATACTTTGTATATGAAAAAAACAATAGGGAAAAAAAAGTAACATCCATTTTTTTTTGTATGTATTTCATGACGAATGGCCAGATGGATGTTTACTAGTGCGATTACTATTGAAAAGAAGATTTAGCTTACAAGGCCAAGATATGAAGCACTAATGTTTCTTGCCCAAGTTTCCTGTAAAGTATTGCCTGCAACATGAAAAGAAATCACGTCAACAGTGAAAAGTCTGTAAGACATTATGCGCATATATATACTTGCACAGGAACTGAATAGAAAGGAAAGAAGTAATACTGCATCTCTCCAGACCTTCAAGAGTGATAAATAATCTATATATTTTGTTCAACCACTGTACTAAACTAAACATAATAAAATGCAAGGTGAAATTGAACAGTGCTAATGGACCTTTTCCAACCATAATTCTGATCCTTCAATCAAATCAAGAACCTCCTCTGGATCATACAAATCTGAAGATTGTAAAAATATCTGCAATCTTTCTCTGACAGAAAGTTGAAAGATCGACTGCATTCCAGAATCAGATATATTTGTCTCCTCTAGAGTTCCACCGCCTGAATTTTGAAAGGTACTTTCTGTTTCAAAAGTTTTGATAGCAGATTTTGCAAGCAAAAGTGCATATGATGTATGGAACTGAGTGTCCTCGTAGTCTTGATCTTCAATCAACCACTGTAAATATCTGCAAAGTAAGGTTGTCAATATTATTATGAAATCATTGAAAAGAGAAAATGAAAATTTGGGAGAGGGTGAGAAAGAGTGGAAAATTGAACAAAAATGAAAAACAAGAAAACAAGAAAACAAATTAGGAGGGGGAAAAAACCAAAAGAGAAAAAGAACAAAATCAACAACACATAAATATAACATAAATAACATAAAATATCAGTTTGATGAAGAGGAAATTGAGAAAATTTCAAACATGACACTAAAATAAGACTGGTCTCCAGTAGATCCTTGAATAAGACCAGGATTCAGCCACAGAAGTTCCCAACTGAGTTTCAGCTTGAATGCCTGTCCAGCCAATATCTTATGTTACATGCATATTGAGTTTTGAACTTCTTGACCTATATGACTTTATGCGGATGCTCAGCAGTACCAAAGGTCCACACCAAATGAATGAACACATGATCGAGAATGCTGACCATTATTAAACTCAAGGCTTCATGTAGACATAATATTGTATTTATGTAAAAAATCTGCTATATTTTAACACAGCAAATGAAGATAAACATACCTCTGAAGGATTTCAACTTTTTTCGGATCAATTGCAGCAAAGACTGCATCTGTAAGGGATACCCAAATTAGGACGAAAACGTCCAAATAGAGAAACTGACTCTCAAATCAAGAAAAGAAACTATCCCATTAAATTAAAAATTATGTAAGTACAACTTATCCCATTAGAAACTTTTGATTTGAAGTAATTAAGGTAGGCCATTTGAAGAAGTCTACACTAGGTTAATTTAATGTTTCTAAGGAAATTATATTCTGAAGGACATGCAGTAGCTCAAACTTATCATCTAAAATTTATATAGATAAATTTAACAAATATTTTATTTTTTTTCTCTTTGGACTTGCTGAGAAAAAGAAGAATGATAAATTTCAAAACATAGTGGGAAATAGAAATGTTATATCAAGAGAAAATGACTAGCAGGGCAGAAATTTGGGAACAACAAGACTAACTGACTTTGTAATATGAAGCTTACCAGGTGAAAGCTGATGAGTTCTTTTCTCAGATGTTAAAACTTGAACAGCAAGTAGCTGGTCTATATCTGCAATCTAATAAGAAAAAAACATCTTATAAGCCAGTAAATGATGAGGCAATATGCCTTTATTTCTAGCAGTTCCCAACAAAAATTCATACCCATCCAAGATGTTGCAGAACCAAATCTTGATCAGATAACTCCTCAAGAATCCTGGAAGCCTCAACTGCAGCAGTATCCTTCCCGGAGATAATATTTGTGGTAGCATCCTGCAAATCATTTTCTCCTGCAGGATCTCTCCAGTAACCAGATAAATTTCTTGCCAGAATACGCCAAATAGAAAGAGCCTTGGAGCTCATCCCTTTACTTGCATAGAGGAAGGCAAGCGTCCGTAAATGTCCAGTGTCATTCAATAAGGTTTCTAACTCCTCCTGCACCGCCCATTGAAGTTGTAGTCATCCTTCAAGCAGGCTTCTGACCATTTTCTCTGCTTTGAATACATTTGAATACTAAGATTCCACTGTTTACCAACAATCGCACATAGCGCATTGTCTTGAGGCCTATACACAGACTTGACCAAGACCCTACAACTACATATGACAATATATTTTTCAAACCAGTAAATCAATCGGAGGTTATATACTCAGGCCATCAAATGGCTCCATTTCCAGCAATTGCTCCATTTCCAACATTTGCACACATAACCCATTGAGCTCAATGTACCAAGTCAATCTTTTGTTACTGAATTTATATGTTTGTCCTTCTTTCTTACCGTTTATCAAGGTTTTTAGTAGTTAACGAACATTAGATCAGCGCCCAACCCAAAAATTTGCTCACATATGGCTTAGAAGGTTGAGATTAGAAATATTGCAAGTAAATACAGCAAGACAAAAAAACCAGATGGTAGTTGATATATTTATTTTTCTAATGATTTACCATATAGTAAACTTATAAATGAAATGAATTTGTCAGTTATAGTTTTCTTATGCAAAAAAAAGCTGCACAAACATCTTGATTTGAATTAATTTATGAATATAATATTAGAATTTATATGCTGCAGCCCATTTTTTTACTATAAAAGATTCCTGGTCAATTGAGTACGAGTCAATCTTTTGTTACTGAATTTATATGTTCGTCCTTGCACGAACTTCGTTGGTTTTCTTTACCGTCTTATAGAGTTTTTTAGTAGTTAAATGAACATTAGATCAGCGCCCAACTCCCAATTTCCCAGATTGTTAGTCCTCCGCTTTCTTTCGGAGGTGTTGTATCGCAATGAGTAAAAAGATAAGTGACATATATACGCTGTGAGCAAATAGTGCTCACAGATGGCTTAGAGGTTGAGATTAGAAATATTGCAAGCAAAACCATCACAGTTCAAGCTACTTAGCCCAACACTTGAAAGTTTAACTTGAAATTTTCTAAGTTAAAATATGTTTGAACTTTGAATAATTGCATGTTTGTGTTCCATGGATATGGTGTACCTTTCACAACTTTCTTATTGGTCCGAATAGATAAAAATATTGCAATTTAAGCATTACCCAAGTATGTAAAATCAATAAAGAAATAAAGCAAAGGTTAAATGATGCATACCACGACACAACTGTTCTCCGAAGATGCAAGTTTCTCCATTTCATCAACACAATTCAAAGCTCTATAAAGATACATTAAAAGAGTGTCTACTCCTTCTCTCACAGGAGGAGTCAGATCTTTTCCGCGGGAAGCTTGCAAGTACCTGAAGATATGATCAGAAACTGTTCAATCACAACCCAAAACATAAAAACAATTAAACATTAACATCATAATGGAAGTATCAAATATTAAACACTTGCAAATCTTAAATATTGGACCTAAAATTATCTCTCATTTCTGTCTCTTCCCCCCACCCCTCAAACTCTCCACCCACAACACTAACAAATATAGTAGAAGAAGAGAAGAAAAAAATATTTGAAAAGAATGAAGTAATAACATACCTAATCATATTTCTGATTGCTGACTCCAACAAATCACCTCTGCTTGGAGGATTCAAAAGAAACTCATCATCTAAAACAGACTCTACACCTGCTTTTTTAAGAAAATTAGCTCTTTGGATAGCCATCAGTCCATCATCTATAACATTTTCAAGAGGTGTAGGGGGAGGATGCAAGCCCCAATACCGGTTCCTTGGTACCTGAGAAATGCAAGTGTTAATAAATCAGCGTCAAAATATACAGATGTCAGAACAAGATAGTATAGCGGTACTACTAAATATGAAGTTAGAAGGAAGAGCAAGAGCAAGAGCAAGAGCAAGAGAGTAACAGATAGTAACTAAGCATCCTTAATCTTACTAACACCCTACGGATGCAACATACTAACCTAAACTCACATTTGTAATTGTCGAATTGAAACCATGTTTCAATTGTGCTCTATAGAGCTACTCTTGATATATATTTAGGAAGAAAAAAAATTTAAGCTTAGTAGAGAGCTCATTGTAAGTTTTTACAAATACCAATTCATGAAGAACAGTAAAAGGGGAGAGAAAGAGGAAAGAAGAATGATTCACCCCTCTCATAAGCTATCTGCAGCAGATGACAAATGGTACACAACCATAAGCAAGTAAAATCCTAACACTACTTACGTAACAAATTTTCCCAAATTATTATCTAATATGATGAAAAGCTCTACACTAATGTATACGATGTAATAAAAGATAATTAATAATTACAATTACTTCTAAATAACAACAAAACAAAATTCATAATAATAACTAATTGCTTGGCTTCATCCGCATCGCCATTACTGGTATTAAGCACTTTATCTAGTCAAAAACTACATTACGGGTGAAAGTTGCAGCTTAAAAAGTATTATCACAAATCTTGTGTTAAGATAAACTAATAAGCATGTCAAGGTTCCAAAGAAAAAAAAGTACAAGCAAATGAAAATAAGAAAGCTATAGAAGAAAGCAAATGTAAGAACATACCAGCAAAGACCAACGATTTGGGTCTCGCATGATGAATGGAAATACTTCTGAAGGGTGCATGTGTTCAGACAGCAGAAAGTGATTTATTGCTTCCTCAAAATGTAAGTCAAAAAGCAAGAGAAATCCCACCTGAGCATGCACAAAGGAGACCATTTCATTTGTCATTTCACCTTCACACTGAAGCTCCTCAACTAAGGAGATGACTTCCTTAAAGTTTTTCCTTCGCAAAAGGTCTTTAATTTGTTCTTCAGAAGGTACTTCCCCATAGCAAAAGATCTGACATAAGACAAAATAGGATTGCTTTTTTAAACATTCTACCAGATTGCATGCACTGAAAATTTAAGAGATAATCAAGTTATTATGATACAGTGCACCAAATTTGGCGTCAGAGATGCTTGTAAAACTATTTATATTCAACTCAAAGGGTAAAATATATTATACATAAGGTAACAAGGTGCCAGATGAAGTTACAATGCTCTGACATAGGACAAGCATGAGACACTGTTCTAAAAGGCGACATAGTAGGCAGTGTTCAAATGCCTCGATTAGGAGAATACAATGAAAAAAAACGTCCAGCAAAACTAGGCGAGGCTAGATGGGCACCTAGGCCACCATATCTGTCTGGCGTTTTGTATTATTTTTTAAACCCCTCCTTTTGTTTAAAGTTAAAAAGGTAAGGGAACTAATAAACTAAATACTAAATAGTAAATAGTAAATCAGTAGGGGTCTTAGAAATTAACACTCGCAATATAGTTGGGAGAGGGAAAAAGGTTCTAAACAATGAAAGTGCACATCTGGGGCCGTTTTGTGGTTATTCATGTAACTTTACTCAAAAAGGCTTCCACCAACTCAAGTTTCCAGTCCTCAAATGCCCTCTGGGGGCAACGGATTTCAAATTTCCCTTTTCCCTACAAATGTCACCACATCTGATACTATGTCTTCTCTATTCCTGGCAACATTAAACAAGTCTAGTAACTGCTCACCTAGGGAATCTCCCCACCCCCAAATCCAACCAGAAACACACTCTCCTTACATCTCCAACAAAGAAATATGAGTGCTGTTGGAATCTCAGTAACAGGTTTCACAACAACACCACGCAACTGCATGCTAAGTCTGCCCCACCCCCACCCCCACCCCCACCACACAAATCCACCCTAATGTGGCCTGCAATAACTCCTCCACAAGGATATCTCCTCCAGCCCAAATATCCACAACTAATTATCCATCAAGATCTCCAACCATCCTTGAGATATAAGTTTGCACACCTTTCACTCGACTATATAATATCCAAAAACTTGTCCACGTTCCCTCACAAAAAATTCCAACAGAGACCAGTAGACAGTAGTAGGAAACAAGACACTCCCTCCAAACCCAATTTGAATGTCATGATCAATATGGCACATAGCTTAAGAAAAAGGTCCTTTTCAAGAATATCTCTCGCGTCAATTTTTTAGGTTCCACGTGTTTTATCTCCATATTTTTTATTGGTTTTGCATTAATTTAGTAGCCACAACACTCATTTTGGGTCTTCCAAAAAAGGAAATAGGAAAGCATGATACTCACATTGGGCCGGAGGGAGTCAATAATGTCAGTAAAGTAGACAAGATGCTCTTAGTCCATTTGAGTCTTCCGCCTTTAGTTTATTAACTTCTTTTTCGAACAACCAAACAATTTCTGAACTGCTCTATCACAGGATGAGGGATCCCAAGCTGCTTTAGACTTGTGATTTGTCAATCCTGAGTAAATAGTCGGAAAGGATTTCATGTCGTGGTCCAAACATTTGCCTGACTCTGGATATTCTGAGCCTTGCCAACTGAGAAAATATCGTTTTACTAACAGTGATCAGGTATTTGAGAAGGGAATTGTTAGGCTTATTAAAAAAATCGGTTCCAGGCTGTGGAAGGAGAAAAGAGAACAATTTAGAAGTTCTACCAAAAGCTCCTTAGGAAGCGGTCGACTGGTCAAATTTAACTCACTTGAAGCTGAAGCAGTCCCTCGGATAAGTCTAAATTAAATATCATAAAGCTACAGATTCTACTGTTCAATTCTTCTCTCTACTATTTAATTTATCTAACAAAATACAACTGATTTTGAATTTCCCGCTCGTTCTAATAAGTCATCTGGGCCGTCCAAAGTTTGGGATAAATCTCACCGTCCATGTAGTGTCGGAGGCACGGGACACAACTAGTGAGTTACATAAGGCTGCTAGCCTAATACTAATAGTACTAAGATTTGCCTGCAAACTAAATTTCTCTCTCAACTCTACTCTAACTCACCTATGGAACTCATCAAATTGCAGCCCCATAGGAACCATCTAAAGCCACATTTACATTAAAAAAATAAACTCCTTCAACTTCTAAAAACCGACTCAATACAGTTTTCTCTCAACTTACCAAAAAAAATAACGAGTTATTTGATGAATTCAGATCATTCTCATGCTTCAATTTACATCTTTTAAGAAATATTTTGTCGCCCACGGTGGTCAAGCCACTTATTTTCCAACTAAAGCACCTGTAAACATTTTGATTGAAATTAAAACTAATACTATAGATCGTTAGCTAACAAAATGGAAATTCCTTAAAGAGTTTACTCACACACATTTGTGTAAAATTTGAGGAAATGAGGAACAAACTTATATTTGAATACAGGAGATGATATGGTTCAATAATCAATATCGTTGTATCGGTTAGGTATCAGTAGGTGCCGACCGCAACCTAAAACACGAATCATAAAATTAGGAATTATTCATAAAGGATTTTTCGACAAAATTTCAGCAACTCAATGTAACGTAGCAGGTTTGGACCAAATTATGGAGAAATCACTATGTAGCATTTTCGGGACAAATAAAGGAGAAATCACGACGTATCTATATAGCACCAAATTAAGTATAACTTTAAAAAAATGTACTCGATATAAAATTAGTTTAGCTAAATTGTACTTAAATTATCATTAAACTAGTTTTAAAAAAATGTAATTAATATACAATTTGTACCTATGTTAACCCTAGTTAAGTACAACCACAAAAAAATTGCACTTAAAATATACTTAGTTTAAATTGTACTTAAATATATATATAACATGTGTGATCAACCATGTGAGCTAAGACAACATCAATATGAACTTTATTCAAACGTAAAACTGATTAAACATATCTGCGAGATGTCTGTTTTATCGTTTAGACAATGTTATGTGCACTACATAGTGTTTTTTGTGAAATTAATTGACTCATCTTGTTATTCGTATTATTTAGAAATTTTTGTAATAAATTTTTTACCTTTTTTAAGCTCCTAACTAGCTAACAATGCGTATCGTACGAAACCAATACCGAAATTGATACCGAGTCAAAAAATGATATTCCTATACATAGGCCGCTATCGCGATTTTGAACCATGATTATTACACACACTCTTTAAATTAGAGTGTGCATAACATTATTTAATCTCCTTTTTCTCGTTAAAAGAGACGTATTAAAATTAATGCAACAAATATCTACTGGACAAGAAAGTTTGGTTCTAATTTTTTTAATAACTCTTCAAACCTTATCTAATAAACAAAGAGATGAGATCCCAAGAAACGAGTAGGAATGTATATGAATAGTGACATCTCGTATCATTTGGCATAAAATACATATCTAGGCGTCTGAATAGGGGAAAGAAAAAACACCCCCACGCCCTCGACCTAACCAAAAAACAAGAAAAAAGAACACGAAAAAAATGAGGAAAAAACACTTTTACAATAAACCTAATCATTCCTACAAGATTTGACTATACACTCATAGAGACCACTATCTACTCTTCCGATTAAAAAATACAATGTACTCGCAACCAGCACTAGTATAAATCATGATCACTGGTTTAGCATTTCATAAACTACAACAGAAACTAAATTGCAGTCCTTGCATACCATAAAAAAAGTAAAACAAAGATTATCTTAATCACCCTAATATCACTACACCAGTTGAAAGTTAACATACCTTTGACTGTATTGCTACAGCAACAAGTTTCCTGTTGCCATTTTCGTCATCTGCTACAACAAATGGGCCAACTCCTTCCCCAGCAAAAGAAATCTTCTGAATACAGTAACCCGATTTTTTGTGATACAACTCCATCTTCCCATTCTTCATAACAACCACGTATGTGCCTATCTCCGCTAAAGAATCAGGAGCATGACGAAATACCAAACTCCCACCAACCGGTTGACCTTGAGCATTAACACTAACCCCAACATTATCAACTAACAAAAGTAACTTCCAGTCTTTTCTCAACAATTTAAGCTGTGGTGGACTAGTTATCGGATCTGGCAATGAAAATAACAAAGCACATTGCCCGGTAACACAAGAATACAAATAGTATCCGCTAAAATTACCAACAATTATAGAATCATCAACCCAAACAACGGTCTTAACCATATCAACACATTGCATTTCTTTCAGAATTAGAACAGACCCGCCATTGCTCTCACTCGAATCATGCCCGATCAACATCAATCTCTTCCCACACACTGCGGTAAAAACACAATTATGATCTTTATTCAACAATTCAGATTCCTTGCCACTACTTTTAACCCCATTTGACCTAATCCCACTTCCCAATTTCTGCAGAAAACTCGACCCAACACTCGAAACCTCCTGCAAATCAGTAAAACTATTCGGTTCCCCACTCCGAATTCTCCTCCCAACAGCACTAATCCCTTTCAAAGAACTCAACTTTTTCAGTGATTGTAGTAAAAATGAGTCAACAAAGTACAAAAGCCCATCGGAAATTACTAGAACTTTCTCAATTTTAGAAATTACATGAATCGAATCAATTGAACAAGTGCTCACCGTAACGTACCGCACAAATGAAATTTTTCTGGGCGTCGGCTTAGCTTTATCTTCTATAATTTCTTCATTGGGGGTTTGACTATGATCGACTGAGAGTAACAGGAGGTTACCTGAAACGGTGCCGGCGTAAATTAGGGTTTGAGAATCGGAGACTGTGGAAAGCGCGAGGGATCGAATGAACGAGGAGGAGCTTGAAGATGGACTTTTGAACTCTGCAAATGGTTCAATTACGGTTCGAATGTTTGAAGATTCGGGTTTAGCCATGGTGAAATTGAATCAGTTAGAACTTCGGAATAACCACCATCGAACAACGATGAACCATAAGATGTCTGTATCGTCAACTTTAGCGGTAGGGGGTGGACTGGTCGATGAAACTGGGAAATCTAATGAAAGTCATGGAGCACGTGATATGCACCTGATTTTCACTTCAAATTGTCTTTTATGCTCAAGTTTAATTTTCTATCGAAATAGTACCCATTATTTTATTTTTCCATTTTACAAAATAAAATATACGACTTTTTTTATATTTCTATATAATTCCAAGGTGGGGCTAATTTTTATTGAAAATACACGTGAAAATATCAATTTTTTATAAATTATTGTGCTTTACCTTACGATAAAAAAAATATGGCCTCGCACGTTAATGAGTTGGGTTAAGAATAGTTTAAAATAGTATATTATTATTTTATCCTTATAAAATTACATTTGGAAATTATATTATAAATATAATCGTCCGTTTATGGATTTCGGCCAATTTTTGTTTGGAATTTGGAAAAACTTTCTTCTGCAAAGTTGTAGAGAATTGAATTTCCTACAAAAATTCGCGAGATTCGAATTTTCTGATAAAAGGGCTATTTATTATGAATTATTGAAGTTTCGAGGTTCCAGAATAATTGATTTTTGGAAGTTTAAAATATTTATAGTTAGAAAAACGTTTTTATTGTTTTGGTTGGCCCCCCATGTGTTGCAAATGGCTGAAATCGGATTTTCAAAGTAGGCATAGGAATTTTTTTTTAAATATTAATATTATATTTAATTTTCTGCTTTGGTGTTATAAGCATTTTCCTATAAATAGGGTGCTTAGGTTAGAATTGAAAATCACACGAAACTAAAAATTCTCTCTCTATAATATCGAGCGTATTTGTGAGTATTTTAGTACTTTGAGTATTCTTATATCTGGTGCAAAGTTCTTTCAAAGACTATATCCGAAGATTTCGATCGAAATCTTATTCTTTTCGAGGTAAAGGATGTTATTTTATTCAAAATGATATTATTTCTTCAATATCATTATGCCAAAATATTGGTTGAAAATTTTTATCAAATTTAGAACTTTTCAATATCGGAGTTACTTATTCACGAGTTACTATTCATGAGATTCTTATTCAGCGAGTTCTTATTCACGAGTACGACCTTTATTCACGATATCGACACTATTCACGAAAAATTAAATATTTTTTCTCGTGTCCAATAATGTCGGTTATGATTCCTATCTTTGATTGGATCTATGTTTTGATCTTCATTCTTGAATTTTACTCCAATCACAGTTATTTATGAAGTATTTTTGAACCGGGATTATTTAAAGTACGAATCCTTAATACTTGTTCTTTTGTTTCACTTGATTCATTTTCTTTAAAATATTTTTCATCATCCTCAGTCCTAAATGATGATATTATTGAATATCTTTGGCTTGTAGTGCAAAGATGAATGATTTCTTGATGAATATCTTTGGCTCGTAGTGCAAAGATGAACAGGTGTTGAGATGAACACGACTGATCGATTAATATCTTTGGCCCGTAGTGCAAAGATGAGCAGTGTTTAGATGAACATGACCAATGATGAATATCTTTGGCCTGTAGTGCAAAGATGAATATTTGATTCCAGATATATATTGATTGATGTTACAGGGATAAAATATCGGTGATGAACTTTTAAATTCATCTATAGAAGATAGTAGTTTGTATTCTCTACTTAACTCTTCTAATGAATTATTATTTTCGCTGCGAAGATTGATTTAAAACCTGGTTGTCTATTGTATTCTATTAGATTTTTTCCTTGTTGAGGACTAACGATAATTTGTTCTATATTATCTTAGTCATAATGTTCTTTACTTGGCTAGTTAAAGCTCACCCTTTTCTTTGTTGTTCCATTTTTTTCTTCTCGAGGCGAGGCGAGAATGTAGCAGTACTAGTCTGGGGTGTGGAATGATGGTTTACAGAAGTTGTTACAGTAGTCCTTACTATTACGTAAAATAGTGTATTAATAATTATAATGAGGACTTATTTGAGTGTGGATATTATACAGATGACAATATTTGTATTTAAACTCACAGTTTTTATGTTGTATTAATAAAGTTGTAGTTGTTTCTGTACCATGTATTTGACGACTCAGAATGGGTGTTGTATACCTATTTTGGGGGCGTCACACCTAAAGTTTACCGCGATGTCTACCGAGCACCCTATACTTTTTTTTTCCAAAAATACCCTTAACATTACACTTTTTGGTCATCCGTACCCTCGCTTAGTTAAAAAAAAGACAAACAGGGTTAAAATTTGTTGACGTAAGCGTAAACATGGAGGCTTAAAGGGAGAATGTTCAAAAATGCCCGGACACATGTAAATATATCATTTAATCAAGACAAAAAATAAAAAAATTCAAAATAAAAAAAATATAACATATTTACATCATTTAATCAAAATACTAAAATTCAAATTATTTTGTTAACGAATTAAAACAACTAATTAAATTAATTTTTTTTTTAAAAAGCGTTAATTTTTGATATTAAAAAGCGATAATATTTTTTAATATTAATAAAGCGTTAATATTTTATTAATATTTTTTGATATTAAAAAGCGTTAATATTTTTTAATATTAGTTGATATGTTAAAAAAGCGTTAATATTTTTTGATGATGTAATTAGTTGAATTTTAAAAATATTATTTAGTTGAATTTTAAAAATATTCAAAAATAAAACTAATTCAAAATAATTAACGTTATTTAGTAAAATTGTGATGCCCCCAAAATAGGTCCACACGACCCATCTTGAGTCGCCAGATATCACATTATAAAAATCAAATACAAACTTCATTTATACAATCGTTGAATCGTCAGTAAAGAATACTTAACCATTACGATTAATCTGTGAGTTTTAATAATGATATAGTCTCGCGTGAGCGATATCCAAACTCAAATTATTACAATGTCATATATAATACAACAGCAAATAACGCTTCCAAAGTCGGGTTCACTTCACCCTATTATAGTTCACCAAAATTAAATATTACATGACGTATAAAATACGACACACACATTTTAGGTCCTCAATACAATTATCTGTTGCATGTCATGCCATTTTATAATGTATTGAGAAACTTGACGATCCCCGGACCATCACACTATTTCTTCTGTTATCCCGCCGACCAAATTTACACTCTTATTACACGAAAAGAATTGTGAAGCAAAAGGGTGAGCACAACTAGCCCAGTAAAGAATATCATGACTAAACATAACTACATTATCAATAGCTTTCATCAATAATAAATCAGAGATTTAGAACATATGGTAGATGATAAAACTTTTCAACCATAGTTGCAGCGGAACGAGCAATCTATTAAAAGAGTCAAACAGACCATCAGGTCTATTATCTTCTCCATGTTAAAAGTCCACCAACAATGTTTTATCCATGTAACATCAATCAACAATTCATATCCACAATTATATGAATAACTCATAATCATAATTGTGATTCTGAATTCATTTTCGCACCCAGGACGAAGATAATTTACATTACATATCTTTACCTGAAACATCAAAAATCATGGTTATATCAAATCACAATTCATGCTCATAATCATACTAATATATTCATCTTTGCACTACGGCCAAAGATATACAACTGTATAACCAAAATTCAACAATTCATCTTTGTACTACAGGCCAAAAGTATACAACTGTAAAACCAATAATGCTGAGACTCAGCTTAATAGTATCACGACCACGAATTATCCATGCACTACGGGCCAAGGATATTCGTGTTTTTCATTACGGTCATGATTATAGCGAATAATCCCTGGTCATAATCATACCAAGTCCATCTATGCACTACGGCCAAAGATGACTTTTACCACATCCATAAATTAATATTTCATTGCTGAGACTCAACTCAATAATTAATCCACATCATCAAATCATCCCTGCACTACAGGCCAATGATATTATTTAGTATCAAGACCATGAATTATCCATGCATTACGGGCCAAAGATAATCGTGTTTTCATCAACGGTCCTGATCATGCCATAAAACAATTCATCTTTGCACCTTTGGCCAAAGAGAATCCATAGCCATAATCATACCAAAAACTGTCTGTGATGCCCCCAAAATAGGTATACAACACCCATTCTGAGTCGCCAAATACATGGTACAGAAAGCAAACTACAACTTCAATAATACAATTGTCGTGCAAAATACGACAACACATACTGTGAGTTAAATACAAATATTGTCTTCTAGACAATATCCACACTCAAATAAGTCTTCGTTACAATTATTCAAACACTATTTTACAGAAATAGTGAGGACTGCTAAAACATCTTTCTAGAACCATCACTCTCGCAGACCCGACTAGTTCTGTTATGTTCTCACCTCCCGAGAAAAATGGAACAAAAAAGGAAAAGGTGAGCTCAACTAGCCCAAAGAAAAATATTATGACTAAGATAATATACAACAAATTATCGTTAGCCTTCAACAGGAAAAAATCGATAAAATATAATAGCCCAAAAGTTTTAGATCAACAACTGCAATGAAATAAAGAATCCATTAGAAGAGTCAAGTAGAGAATGAGTTCTACTATCTTCTAAGATTTAAAAGTCCATCATCAATATTTTATCCCTCAGTAACAACAATCAATATACATCTTTAATCAAATATTCATCTTTTGCACTATAGGCCAAAGATATTCATTTGTATCATAAGTTGGCTATGTTCATCTCAACACTGCTCATCTTTGCACTACACGCCAAAGATATTCATCGATTAATCATTTATCTTGCACTACAAAAGTGAAGATATTTAGTAAATATCATCATTTAGACCGAGGATGATGAAAAATATTTTAAAGAAAAGCGAATCCAAGTGAAACGGAAGGACAAATAGTAGGGATTCGTATAATGCTTTATCCAAGATCAATAATACTTCATAAATACCAATTTTGAAGCGAATTCAAAAATAAAGATCAAAACATGGATACAATCAAAGATAGTAACCATAATAGACATCTTGAACAAAAGAAGAAAATTTCATTTTTCAATTGAATAAGGTCGATACGTGAATAAGTAACCCCGACACAAAAAGTTCCAAATTTGATAAAAATTCGTGATCAATACTTTTAATGATATTCAAGAAATAATATCATATATGAAGAAAATAACATCCTTACCTCAAAATATCAAGATTTCCGACGATCCGGAATATCGGTATAAGGCTGAAGGAAACTTGCACTGATGAATAGAAACTCATAAAGTATCTAAATACTCACAAAATACACTCAATAATCTAGAGATAGAAAGAGAGAAAACTTGTTTCTGGTGTGATTTTCAATTCTAACTCAAATTTCTATTTATAGGAAAATGTTAGCAGACTCGACCGCAACTTTGATCCGATGGCTTTTACTCAGCACTATTCCCACCCACCACATTTGAAATAAATTCAAGCACATTTCTTCACCAACCACAAGTGGGGCCCACTCAATTCTAGAATTTTCCACCAAAATTATTTATAAACCTAATTTCAATCATCAACCTCTTAAAATTCATAACAAATCATACGTTCATTTTAATGGTTCAAAATTTGTGGACATATACTCAACTTATATATGTATAACATATCCAAAAATTACAACAATCCAACTATTCGGATTAAAAATTATAACTCACTTAATATATCTCAAAAATATTTGGTTTAATTTTTAATACCTCCATTCAAACAAAAATCTCGATAAAACAACTCAACATTAACTTCTTCATTTTTAACCACAATAAATATATCCAACATTTATATCCACATAAAATAAATATTTCCTTATCATATGAATCAATAATTAATTATTCATAAATAATATTACGTAATCACATTTATGACAACCAGCCGCTCTAGGAAAAAGGGGCTTTCAATAAGAATTTCTCCTTATTAGCCATGCAATTAGGTGACCAAACCTCTCATTGATGTAACTTTCTAGACATCGACAATAATGTTATCTAATAATATTATTCAAATAATATGAATTATTGATCCGATAATGAAAAATATCGCAATTGACAATTATTGAAACAACAATAATATAAAATATCAACGCAAAGAATTATTAAATCAATAAAATAAAATATTGAACAAGAATTCATCGTAACAATTATTGAGTAAAGGCCTTCACGTAAGGATCAATAATTCATCAATATTGTGCATCCACGCCAGACATCGATTTTAACCACGGGTATTCCAATAGTGTTAACGCTAACAACTACGCCGTAGTTATTTATAAAAACTCAAACTTGTCGTTTTCTTCATCCGACGCTTATTACATTATATGGGCCCACAAATGATCGCGACGTCGCATTTAATATTCCCCGACAACAAGAATATTCCACGATCAAACGAATATTCCCCGACAACAATGATTATTTTATAACCACTGCATATTTTGCAAAATTTGCACATTTCACCCATAACGTGAGAGAATTATATCAAATTAATACCTTATTATTCACAAATATAATTAGAGGAAATTGATTTTATTTATAATAAGTTGGGGTCTTACATTGCCTATCAATGCACTACACGCCAACGAGGACTTTTTTCCACATCATTTGTAATATTACTTACCATGATTATACCAAGAATAATCCTCGGTCATAATCATACCAAGTCCATCTATGCACCTACTGTGCCACGTAGATGACTTTCAATAAAAATATACACAATGAGGATGATGACAATGATATAAGAATTCAATAAAACAAGTTCAAGAATTAATTTATCCAGAACTAATAACCAACAGTTTAATAAAAATATATGAAACTGCAAATGGATTTTCACCCGCCATATGGTAATCCACGTATACAGATCATTTCCACAATTTAATAAGGAATGAATACAAAGGATCATTCACTATGCATGTGGTAATCCACATAGACAGGTTATTCCAACATAATAATAAAGAATGGAATAACAGAAGAATTCTTCATGAATATAAAAGAATAATATCCCTTACTATAACAATATCCCTTTACCTTTCAAAGAAGAGTATTCACTAAGTAAGCGAGGATATACCGAAGGAAACTTATACTACGCTCAAAGCTTTCTTAAACTCTAAAGAAATACTCTCAAGATTATGTAAGGAGAATTCTCCGAACTTCCGGTGTGATTTCAATTCTAACTAAGCTTCCTATTTATAGGAAATGGATCAAGATAAGTAACTCAATCCTATGAACGGTCCAGATTGATTTACTTTAATCGGACTATCCATATTTAAAGCAAAATCTTTCAAATAAAATATAATATATTCTAATTATTGCCTAATAAAACAAACTACTTTATAAAAGTATTTTATTTTATATAAAAAGATTTTACTATGCAAAATACTATACAACACTGTGCATAATAAAATATAATATATTCTATTTATAGAATAACTTTAATAAAAGTATTCTGTTTTATATAAAAAGCTTTTACTATTATAATTTAAACCAACGGTCTGAAAAATTAGTACATCTCTTCATGGAATAATATTGTACTCAAAAATAATTTGTGTGACGCCCCCTAAATAGGTATACAACACCCATTCTGAGTCGCCAAATACATGATACAGAAATAACTACAACTTCATTAATACAATTGTCGTACAAAATACGACAACACATAAACTCTGAGTTTAAAATACAAATATTGTCTTCTAGACAATATCCACACTCAAATAAGTCCTCATTACAATTATTGATACACTATTTTACAAAATAGTGAGGACTACTAAAACAACTGTCTTGAACCATCACTCACACCCCGACTAGTTCCCCGCTTATATTTTCGCCTCTCGAGAAGAAAAATGGAACAAAAAAAAAAGGGTGAGCTCAACTAGCCAAAGAAAGAATATTATGACTAAGATAATGTACAACAAATTATCCTTAGTCTTCAACAGGAAAAATTTGATAGAATACAATAGACAACAAGTTTTAGATCAACAATGCAATGTGAAACAATAATTCATTTAGAAGAGTTAAGTAGAGAATGAAATCTACTATCATCTATGAATTTAAAAGTCCATCATCGATATTTTATCCTGTAAAATCAATATACATCATAAATAAAATAGTCATCTTTGCACTACTGGGCCAAAGATATTAAATACATCGTCATGTTCATCTCAACACTGCTCATCTTTGTACTACGGGCCAAAGATATTCATCGATTGGTCATGTTCATCTAAACACTGTTTATCTTTTTGACTACGGGCCAAAGATATTCATCGAAAATCATTCATCTTTGCACTGAGTGCCAAAGATATTCATAATATCATCATTTAGGGTGAGGGTGATGAAAAATATTTTAAAAAAAACGAATCCAGTAAAACAAAAGAACAAGTATTAAGGATTCATACTTTAAATAACTCAAGTTCGAAAATACTTCATAAATAACCAGAGTGGAGTAAAATTCAAGAATGAAGATCAAAACATAGATCCAATCAAAGATATGAATCATAACCGACAATCTTGGACACAGAAAAGAAAATTTAATTTTTCTGTGAATAGTGTCGTATTCGTGAATAGTGCCGTATACATGAATAGTGCCGTATATGTGAATAGTAACTCCAACACCAAAAGATAGAAATTTCACAAAAAACATCATCATACTTCGTGAATAGTACTCGTGAATAGTAACTCGTGAATAGTAACCCCGACATGAAAAAGTTTCAAATTTGATAAAAAGTTCCAACCAATATTTCGGCATAATGATATTGAAGAAATAATATCATTTGAGAAGAAAATAACATCCATTACCTAAAGCAAAGAATAATCTTACGGACGGAATCTTTGGATATAATCTTTGAAAGAACTTGCACCGTATAGCAATACTCAAAATAATAAAATACTCACAAAATACGCTCGATATTATAGAGAGAGAAAGAGAGAGAAAACTTCAGTTTCTGGTGTGATTTTCAATTCTAACCTAAACACTCTATTTATAGGAAAATGCTTAGAACACCAAAGCAGAAAATTTAATAAAATAATTTTATTTATAAACATTCAAGCACATCACCCAAGAATCTGAATTCAGCTCATTTACCACACATGTGGGATTGCAAAAAATGTTTTTCTAATTAAAAATAATTAAAACTTTCAAAAACCAATTATTTCGGAACTACGAAAGTTCAATAATTCATAATAAATAGCCCTTTTATCAGAAAATTCGAATCTTGAGATTTCTTTTATAGGAAATTCAATTCTCTACAACTTTGCAGAAGAAAGTTTTTCCAAATTTCAAACAGAAATTGGCCGAAATCCATAAACGGACGATTTTACAGGCTATAATCAAATTTCAGTCAAGAAATGGGGTCCACCGACACACAAAACATGTGTTAATCATTTAATGCAACAAAAATACTCTTTCTCCTCATATACTCATATATCCCACATTTATTTTAAAAATATCAGCATTAATATATTATTAAAATAATATATTTAAATGAATTATTTTATCAGAAAAAGATAAAATATTAATTTTTAACAATTGTCACATTAAAAATTTTCTCCATCTATATCCACATAAAATAAATATCATATAAATCAATAATTAATTATTCACAAATAATATTCTGGAATTACAAAGATCTTTGGCAACGGTAGTTCTCTCAGAAAGAGGGCTTTCAATAAGAATTTCTCCTCATCGACGCGTAATTAGGTGACCAAATTTCTCCTTAGACAAAATTTTCTAGACATTGTCAATAATATTTTCTAATAATATTATTAGGATAATATGAATTATTGCTTCGATAATAGAAAATATTATGCGTTGATGATTATTGAAACAACAAATAATATAAAATATCAACGCAACAATTATTGAATCAATAAAATAAAATAGCAATAATTCATGTAACAATAATTGAGTAAGGCCTTCACGTAAGAATCAATAATTGGTGCAATACCGTATGCTTTGTCTGCAACAACGCGACATCTTGTGTTTTAACCCACGGGTATTCCAACAAGATAATTGGTAATAATCTGCGTCGTTATTTATAAACAACTTATACTTGTCGTTTTCTTCATCCAATCGCTTTTCGTTATGGGCCCACATAAGGTCAGGCCGCCGCATTTAATATTCTCAAGCGGTAAGAATATTCCACGCACCAAACGAATATTCCCTAAACAACAATGAATATTTTATAACAACTTGCTTATTTAAAATATTTGTGCATTTTATCCATAACTAACCACATTAATCAAATCAACCCTTACTATTTTAAAATAATAAATAGAGGAAATTAAATTTCATTTATTAATAATTTGGGGTCTTACAACTTGGACCGAAAAGAAATATATTTCTAAAGGTGAATAAGACTCCATGAATAAGACTTTGGGAATAAGACTTCGTGAATAAGAACTTAGTGAATAAGAACTTCGTGAATAGTAACTCAGACACAAAAAGTGTCCCAAATACTCGAGTGAACAATACTAGAGTGAATAGTAATTTGGGTGAATAGTAACCCGTGAATAGTAACTCGTGAATAGTAACTCCGACACAAAAAGTGTCCCAAATACTCGAATGAACAATACTAGAGTGAATAGTAATTTGGGTGAATAATAACCCATGAATAGTAACTCATGAATAGTAACTCCGACACAAAAAGTGTTCCAAATACTCGAGTGAACAATACTAAAATGAATAGTAATTTGGGTGAATAGTAACCCGTGAATAGTAACTCGTAAATAGTAACTCCGACACAAAAAGTGTCCCAAATACCCGAGTGAATAATACTAGAGTGAATAGTGACCAGGTATTTTATGACAACTTGTTTACTTTGAAAAAAATTTCACATATCACCTTTAACTTTAACCTTTTATCAATTTAACCATTTACCAAAATAGAAAAAATTGAATACTTTTATTTCATTTAACGTTATTTAGTAAAATAATATTATTTAGTAAAAATATAATTAATTCAAAATAATTAATTATTTTATTATTAGTAAAATAATATTACTTTCACTGCCTTTCACGTTAATTGCCAAGTAAAAATATTATCGCTTTACTGATTCTAAAATGCAAAATTTTAAAAAATAATTCAAAATTATTTTAATGTCAAATTATTATGAATATACTTAATTAATTCTTAGTAATACAACAATACATATTATAAATTATATAAAAAGTATTAGTATTATTTACTAGGACATTTATTGTTCAAAAAATAATGATGTGGTTTTCTAATTTAAAAATGTCCGAAAATAATTTTTTTAAAAAGTCTTTATTAATGCTTATATTTTGAAACTAAATAATACATACATACCATATATATATATATATATATTATACGAAACTTTCTTAAATTAAGTATCCGTCTTTCTCTTTTTCATTTTTGTCTACTAAATGAAATCAATGTCTTTAAAAAATATTAACGTTTTTTAATATCAAAAAATTAACGTTTTTTTTAAAAAAATTAATTTAATTAGTTGTTTTAATTAGTTAACAAAATAATTTGAATTTTAGTATTTTGATTAAATGATGTAAATATGTTATGCTTTTTTTATTTTGGATTTTTTTATTTTTTATTTTGATTAAATGACATATTTACATGTGTCAGGGTCATTTTTGAACTTTCTCCCTTTAAGCCTCCATGTTTCTGCCACGTCAACGAAATTTTAGCCACGTTTGTCTTTTTTTAACGGCAAGGGCACGGATGACCCAAAAAGTATAACGTTAAGGGTATTTTTGAACAAAAAAAAATATAAGATGTTCGATAGACATCGCGGTAAACGTTAGGGACAATTTTGGACCTTCTCCCTTTTAGAATTTCATCCAAGCTTTATAAATTTCCTTTTACATCATCGCAAGTTTGAGAATAACTTTTTGAAAAACTTTTATCTCCTTCCCTCTTAAATCTTAATGTATGGTGGTCATCTTAAGCAAAATGACATCTATTTATTATCCTAACCTATAGGTATGTATATATAGAGTTCGGATCTTAAACTCACCCTTATCCAACTCATTCGAGCTCATCCCCTTTAGCGACGGTTTGGTCATACAACCGTCGTCTATATTTTTAGCGACGGACATATAGCGTTGCTAAAAGTATAGACGACGGTTGTATTATCGAATCGTCGCCGGGTCCGTCGCTAAAGAAGATGAGTTCGGATAAGTTAAATAAGGGATAAACTTAAGATCCGAACAGTATATATATTTAACATATAACTCGTTTTAGGAAGGTGATAGCTAGTACAATTGGTCACTGTGGTTCAAGCCTACCCTATATTTTAAAATAGGGGTAGATAACTAATTTGGTAAATTGTTGTTGCACCAACTACATATCGTTATAGGTCACCTGCCCATGCCTTCTCCACAAGATAACATTGTAAATAGACGTACTTATAAATTAAGTCCCTAAAATGACCTTTGAGAATTTGATAAGCAATCAATCCAGTACAACTATTTATGATATTATTACCTACCTTCCGGTGTTAAAATTACTGCTTTATCCTTGCTATTTCTTAAACCCATATTATTTCTCACAACTTTTTTCTGGATAGTAAGATTTATATTTGACACATTTAGATATAATTTAATTATTATTTATTATATTAAATTGTAAGGAATAAAATTTTAAATATAAGTAAAACATTAGTGCAAACTATTTTATATTTTTTTCGTAGTTTATGAGAGACTAAAGATTGGTTGGGACGATAAAAAACTTGACAAAAAATTTATCGTCTCATATTTTATTTAGTCATTTTTTCTTGTCTAATAAATGTAAATATTTTAATTTCGACTAAATCCCTCTCCAGGGCCCACTCCTCCCAGTTTGGTGCATTTAGGAGAATTCTCTTTGAGTGTTGTTCGAATTCAAAAAATCAAAGAAGGGGTATAAAAAGAGTTTCATTTATGAAATTTATAAATTATAAATATATATTCCATCTATTCTAAACTATATAATTATTATTGACTTTTAAAAGTTAATTTGAAATAATTTTAAACTCAAAATTGAGATGCCTCATTAAAATTTACAATAATAAGTGATATTTTTAGAGAATTTACAATATTCATCTATGTATTATTTAAAATTAAAAGAATCTATGTTAATTTTGAATTTAAAATTTATTAAGTTAATTTTAAAAATTAATAATAATCAAATAATATAGAAAGTATTTTGTTTCGCATTTCATGCCTACCCTTAAATTTAGTGAATACCTAGTTTAATAGGCACAATAAATTGAAGAAATTAATCATGTTATTTTATACTATCATAAAAAAATTATTTAACAAATAAAACTCTTTTTGATTAACAAATCATTAATATTGAATATAATATGTTTGGATTGAAGGAATAAACCTGTGATGTGACGCCCCCAAAATTAGGTCTACACGACCCATCTTGGGTCGCCAGATACATGATACAGAAATCAAATCCAAACTTCATTTATACAACCGTTAAACTGTCGTAAAGAATACGACCACAGTTAACTGTGAGTTTTAATACCATATAATGTCTCATAGACAGTATCCAAACTCAAATTATTACAATGTTGTAAGACCCCAAATAATTAATAAATAAAATTTAATTTCCTCTAATTATTATTTTGAAATAGTAAGGGTTGATTTGATTAATGTGGATAGTTATGGGTAAAATAAGCAAGTATTTCAAAATAAGCAAATGGTTATAAAATATTCATTATTGTCGGGGAATATTCGTTTGGTCGTGGAATATTAAATCTTTGTCGGGAATATTAAATGCGACGGTATGCATACATATGTGGACCCCATAACTTGAAAACCGATTGGAGGAAGAAAGCGACAAATATAAGTTGTTTAAAAATAATGGCGTAGTTATTACTGCTTTACCTTTGTTGGAATACCCGGTGGTTAAAATCAAGATGTCTGGCGTTGTTGCCGCGATGAAGCACTGCGGTATTGCACCAATTATTGATTCTTACGTGAAGAAGATTACTTACTCAATAATTATTACGATAATTCTTATTCGATATTTTATTTTATTGATTCAATAATTGTTGTGTTGATATTTTATATTACTTGTTGTTTGATAATTGTCACTACACGTTATTTTTCATTATCGAAGCAATAATTCATATTATCTGAATAATATTATTGGATAACATTATTGGCAATGTCAGAAAGTTACATCTAAGGAAAGGTTTGGTCACCTAATTCTTGGCGTCGATGAAGGAGAAATTCTTATTGAAAGCCCCTCTTTCGCGAAGCGCTGGTTGTCAATATTGTGATTCTGTAATATTATTCGTGAATAATTAATTATTGATTTATATGATGAGAAAAATATTGATTTTATGTGGATATAGATGGAGAAATTTTTTTAATGTGACAATTGTTGAAAATTAAAATTTTATATTTTTTACGATAAAATAATTCATTTAAATATATTATTATATTTTTAATAATATAATAATGGTAATATTTTTACAATGAATGTGTGATATATGAGTATCTGAGGAGAAAAGAGTATTTTTGTTGCAATAAATATTTACAACATGTTAAAATATGTCAGTAACCCATTTCTTGATTTGAAATTTGATTATATACCGTAAAATCGCTTGGATTTATGGATTTCGATCAATTTACGTTTGGAATTTGAAAAAACTTTCTTACGCAAAGTTGTAGAGAATTGAATTTCCTATAAAACACGCTAGATTCAAATTTTCTGATAAAAGAGCTATTTATTGTGAATTATTGAAGTTAGAAGTTCGAAATAATTGATTTTTAGAAGTTTTAATTTTTAAAATAACAAAAACGTTTTTGTGGTTGGTTGGTGGAGCACATGTGTTGCAAAATATCTTTGAAATCAGAATTTCCAAGTTTGCGTATGATTTATATAAATTTATTAATATTTTATTAAATTTTCGCTTTGGTGTTCTAAGTATTTTTCTATAAATAGGGTGCTTGGGTTAGAATTGAAAATCACACGTAAATTGAAATTTCTCTCTCTATATTATCGGCGTATTCTTGTGAGTATTTTGAGTATACTTTGAGTATTTGCTATACGATGCAGAGTTCAAGTTTATACTTTATATCCAGTATTAGGTTAAATCTTTTGTCTTTCCGAGGTAAAGGATATTATTTTTTTCGTAATGATATTATTTCTTTAATATCATTATCTTTGAAATATTGATCTGAAATTTTATCAAATTTGGAACTTTTGGTATCGAGTTCTTATTCACGTATACTAAGACTATTCACGATATCACGATATACTATTCACGAATACGGCATTATTCATTTAAAATGAAATTTTCCTTTTAAGTCAAAATATCTAATTCGGATACTAGCTTTGATTGTATCCATGTTTTGATCATTCTTGAATTTTACACCACTATGATTATTTTGAGGTATTTTGGACGTGGATAAAACAAAGTTTAATCCTTAATCCTTGTCATTTTGTTTCACTAGATTCGTTTCTTTAAAATATTTTTCATCATCCTCGGTCTTAAATGATGATATTATTGAATATCTTTGGTTTTGTAGTGCAAAGATGAATAATTTCGATGAATATCTTTGGCAGAAGTAGTGCAAAAGATGAGCAGTGTTTAGATGAACATGACCAACTAATGAATATCTTTGGTGTGTGACGCCCCCAAAAATAGGTATACATCACCCATTCGAAAGTCGCCAATAACATGGTGCGAAATAACTACAACTTTATCATACATAACAAAGAAAGCTGTGAATTTAAATACGAGATATTGCCATCTAAACAATATCCACATACAAATAAATCCTCATCATAATTATTGATACATTATTTTACAAAAATGGTGAGGACTACTAAACAACTCTCTAAAACCATCATTCCATACCCCGACTCGTACTCGCTACATTCTCGCCTCCTGAGAAGAAAAATGGAACAAAAAGGTAAAGGGTGAGCTCAACTAGCCCAGTAAAGAATATTATGACTAAGATAATACAGAACAAATTATCGTTAGTCTTCAACAGGGAAAAAATCTAATAGAATACAATAGACAACAAATTTTAAATCAATACTCGAAGCGGAAAATATTAATTCATAGAAGAGTTACGTAGAAGATGAAATCTACTAATATCTATGAATTTAACAGTCCATCATCAATATTTTTATCTCGTAACATCAATCAATATATATACGGAATCATATATTCATCCTTGCATTCTGAGGCGAGGACATTCACCGATTGGTCATGTTTATCTAAAACACTGTTCATCTTCAGACCACTTCAGCCAAAGATATTCATCGAAATCATTCATCTTTTGCACTA
The DNA here is from genome assembly GCA_020205605.1 of Panax ginseng. Lineage (NCBI taxonomy): Eukaryota > Viridiplantae > Streptophyta > Magnoliopsida > Apiales > Araliaceae > Panax > Panax ginseng. The sequence continues at coordinate 85,399,510 of CM035150.1, read as the reverse complement.
CAAAGCCAAAGATATTTATCGAAATCATTCATCTTTGCACTACTTCGGGCCAAAGATATTCAATAATATCATCATTTAAGACCGAGGATGATGAAAATATTTTTAAAAAAACGAATCCAGTGAAACAAAATGACAAGGATTAAGGATTAAGGATTCGTACTTTGTTTTATCCACGCCAAAAATACCTCAAAAATAATCATAGTGGTGTAAAATTCAAGAATGATCAAAACATGGATACAATCAAAGCTAGTATCCACAATAGATATTTTAGATTTAAAAGGAAAAATTTTATTTTTCGATGAATAGTGTCGTGATTCGTGAATAGTGTCGTACACGTGAATAGTCAGATATCGTGAATAGTAACTTCTACATCAAAAGTTCCAAATTTGATAAAAACTTCAGATCAATATTTCAAAGACAATGATATTGAAGAAATAATATCATTCTGAAAAAAATAATATCCCTTACCTCGGAAAGACGAGATTTAACTGGAATATGGATATAAAGCTATAACTTGAACTTTCACCAGATATAGCAATACTCAAAGTATACTCAAAATACTCACAAGAATACGCTCGATAATATAGAGAGAGAAAACTTGATTTACGGTGTGATTTTCAATTCTAACCTAAGCACCCTATTTATAGGAAATTGCTTAGAACACCCAAAGCAGAAAATTTAATAAAATAATAATATATATTATAAATTCTCTACGCACACTTCTTGAATCTGAAAATCTGCATTCAACACATTCAAATCACATGCTAGACCCACAAAAAACGTTTTTCATATTTAAATTATTTTAAACTTCCAAAATCAATTATTTTGAACTTCTAACTTCAATAATTCACAATAAATAGCTATTTTGTCAGAAAATTCAAATCTCTCGAGTTTTTATAGGAAACTCAATTCTCTACAACTTTGCAGAAGAAAGTTTTTTCAAATTTCAAGCAGAAATTGACCGAAATCCACAAACGGACGATTTTAGAGGCTATAATCAAATTTCAGTCAATAAATGGGGTCCAGAGACATGTTTAACATGTTTTAAACATTTATTGCAACAAAAATACTCTTCCTCCTCGTATACTCATATATCCCACATTAGATTTGTAAAAATATCACCATTATTATATTATTAAAATATAATAATATATATATTTAAATGAATTATTTTATCGAGAAAAAGATAAAATTTCAATTTTCAACAATTGTCATATTAAAAATTTTCTCCATCTATATCCACATAAAATCAATATTTTCTTCATCATATGAATCAATAATTAATTATTCACAAATAATATTACGAGAATCACAATATCGATGACCAGTAGGTTCTAGGAAAGAGGGCTTTCCAATAAGAATTTCTCCTTCTCTGGCAAGCGCAATTAGGTGACCAAACCTCTCCTTAGATGTAACTTTCTAGACATTGCCAATAATGTTATCTAATAATATTATTGAGATAATATGAATTATTGCTTCGATAATGAAAAATTGTGTAATGACAATTATTGAAACAACAATGGCGATATAAAATATCAACGCAACAATTATTGAACCAATAAAATAAAATCTTGAAAAGTAATCATCGTAACCATTATTGAGTAGTGCTTTCTTTACGTAAGAGTCAATAATTAGTGCAATACCAGGTGTCTTCTTGTCGCAACAACAACGTCTTCATCGTGTTTTAACCAACGGGTATTCCAACGATGTAAAGCGGTAACAACTACTTCTGTAGTTATTTTTAAACAACTTATATTTGTCGCTTTTCTTTCTCCAATCGCTTTCGTTATGGGGCCCACTCACATGCGCTACTTGCCGCATGCGAATATTCCCGACGATTGAATATTCCACGACCAAACGAATATTCCCCGACAACAATGAATATTTTATAACCACTTGCTTATTTTGAAATATTTGCGTATTTTACCCATAACTATCCACATTAATCACATCAACCCTTACTATTTCAAAATAATAATTAGAGGAAATTAAATTTCATTTATTAATTATTTGGGGTCTTACATTTGGCTTGTAGTGCAAAGATGAATATTTGATTCCAGATATATATTGATTGATGTTACAAGGATAAAAGATAGACGATGAACTTTTAAATTCATACATAGAAGATAGTAGTTTGCATTCTCTACTTAACTCTTCTAATGAATTATTATTTCTGCTGCGAATATTGATTTAAAACTTGTTGTCTATTGTATTCTATTAAATTTTTCCCTGTTAAAGAGTAGCGATAATTTGTTGTATATTATCTTAGTCATAATAATATTCTTTCTTTGGGCTAGTTGAGCTCACCCTTTTCCTTTTTGTTCCATTTTTCTTCTCGGGAGGCGAGAATATAAGCGAAATCTGAGTCGGGGTATGGAATGATAGTTATAGAGAGTTGTTTTAGTAGTCCTCACCATTTTTATAAAATAATGTATCAATAAATGTGATGAAGATTTATTTGGGTATAGATATTGTACAGAAGATAATATTTGTATTCAAACTCATGATTTTTACTATTGTAATAATAAAGTTGTAGTTGTTTACGTACCATGTATTGACAACTCGGAATGGGTGATGTATACCTATTTTGGGGTGTCACAAATGCCATATAAAATCTGAAAGAAAAATAACGCTTCCAAAGTGGGTTCACTTCACCTTATTATAGTTCACCAAAATTAAATATTACGTGGACGTATAAAATCGACACCCACATCTTAGTCCTCAATACAATTATATATTGTATGTCATGTCTTTTATAATGTATTGAGAAACTTCGACGATCTCGAACCATCTCACTTGCTTTCCTCATTACCCCATTTCGACCCAAACTACACTCTTATTACACGAAAGGAATTGTGAAGCAAAAAGGGTGAAGCACAACTAATCGATAAAGAATATCATGACTAAAGATAATTACATTATCAATAGTTTTTATCAATAATAAATCGAGATTTAGAACATATGGTAGATAATAAAAGTTTTCAACCATAATTTGGTGGAATCAATAATCCATTAGAAGAAGTCAAGTAGAACATAATGTCTCTTCATCTCCTCTAAATTAAAAGTCCATCGTTGATATTTTATTCTGTAATACTCATCAACGGTTCTTTGTTATACTCAAGACAAATAGAACCTTCATCACGTGTCTTCACCGAACCACTTAAAGATGTTAGTTAAATTCACAATTCATATTTATAATAATGTGAATTAACAATTCCTTCTTGCCACAAAGGCTTAATAGAGCGTTTACTCAATATCCTTACCCCAAAGGCTAAAGATATCAGGATATAATAACAATGATCATACCAATGGGTTGTTCATCTTTTGCACTACGTGCCAAAGATGTTCAACTATAAAAGCCATCATCGAGACTCATTTAAATAAATAATTCTCATCATCGAATCATCCTGCCACTACTGACCCGAGGATATTCATTAGTATCACCAAATGGTCATGATCATGTCATACACTGTTCATCTTTGCACTACGGGCCAAAGCTATCAATTAACAATTCATCTTTGCACGTAAGCCAAAGATATTCAACAACATATCATCGTTTCACTATGGGTCAAAGACATACAACTGTAAAACCAATAACCAACAGTATAATAAAGAATATATGAAACTGCAAATGAATTTTCACTTAAACAAATTATTTTCACAATTTAATAAGGAATGAATATAAAGGATCATTCACCATGCAGGTATTCACATAGACAAGTTATTCCAACAGAATAATAAAGAATGGAATAACAGAAGGATTCACCATGCATGCGATAGAAACCGCACAGACAGGTTATTCTCAACAAAATAATAAATACAGAATAATAAAGACGGAACCATGTCCGGTGTAAAACACACAGACAGGATATTCCAACAGAATCGTAAATACGAAATAATAAGTAATGGAACCAGGTCAGGTGAAATTCACACCGACAGGATATTCCGACAGAATAATAAATGCGGAATAATAAAAGAAGATGACCAAGTATTGGGTAAACCGCATATATAGGTCATTCCACCAAGTATAGGGTAAACTAAGCATACATGTTATTCCAACAGAATAATAAAGAATGGAATAACATAAGATTTCACCAGGTATAGGGTATGCCACGTATACAGGTTATGTATAGGGTATGCCACTTTTACAGGTTATTCCAACAGAATAATAAAGAATGGAATAACAGAAGTTCTCTTTTTGAATACAAAAGAATAATATCCCTTACTATAACAATATCCCTTTACCTTTCAAATAAGAGTATTCTGACTAGTAGGACGAGGATATACTCGAAGAAAACTTGCACTACTCTCAAAGTTTTCTTAAACTAAAGAAATACATTTCAAAAGATTATGAAGAAGAATTCTCTCTATAGTTTTCTCTAGAGTTTCAATTGAATTAAGTAAGAAATAATGAAAGAATGAGCTTCTATTTATAAAAGAATGGAATGAATAGTAACTTCAACCCATGAGCGGTCCAAATTGATTTACTTTAATCGGGCGGTCCATATTTAAAGCAAAATCTTTTAAATAAAATATAATATATTCTATTTTATATAAAAAGATTTTACTATATGCAAATACTACGGAGACCTTATGCAAATACTATGCATAATAAAATATAATATATTCTATTTACGAATAACTTTAATAAAGTATTACATTTTTATATAAAAAGATTTTACTATGCAAAACACTATGGACAATAGAATATAATATATTTTATTTATAGTATAACTTTATAAAAGTATTACATTTTTATATAAAAAGATTTTACTATGCAAAATACTATGCACAATAGAATATAATATATTCTATTTATAGAATAACTTTATAAAAGTATTCTATTTTATATAAAAAGATTTTACTATGCAAAACACTATGCATAATAGAATATAATATATTCTATTTATAGAATAACTTTATAAAAGTATTCATTTTATATATAAAAGCTTTTACATTATAATTTCAACCAGCTGATTCGAAAAATTAGTACATCTCTTCATGGAATAATATTGTACCCAAAAATGATTTGGACCGAAAAGAAATATATTTTGTTCAGGTGAATAGTATCCCGTAAATAGTAACTCGTGAATAGTAACCCGTGAATAGTAACTCATGAATAATAATTCGTGAATAGTAACTCGTGAATAGTAACTCATGAATAGTACTCGACACAAAAAGTGTCCCAAATACCGAAAGTGAATAATCTTAGAGTGAATAAGAATAGGGTATTTTATGACAACTTGTCTACTTAAAAAAATTCACAGATCACCCTTAACTTTAACCTTTTATCAATTTAACCATTTACTAAAATAAAAAAATTGAATACTTTTATTTCATAAAATTCGGGGTCTCACATGTGAATTGAATGATTCATTCATATGAAATTAAATAAAAAATTATTTCGTTACTTCATTAGAATGGAATGGGATTGAATGAATCATTCTCATTTTTCTTGAGGTAGGATATGAAATGACTCATTCCGACCAGCAATAAAATAAAACATTTCACCCCATTCCGTTTCATTCACTTCTTTATTCGATTCTTTCTATTCAAGCGGAAAACCTAACCCGCTAAAGTGAAAAAGGGTTAGAAAAGTAAAGAATTAGGTGTAAATTATTGGATGGTAGTGAATGTAAATACAAAGTGTTATCACCAGGATCTTTCTCCACGTCCCAATCACGTAAGACGTCCTGATCCTGCACAGTAAACACAGTCAACACCAAAAGCTTGACGGTGGATCCGTCGGGGGATAGCTCAGGCGTGAGAATTAGTACGTGTTCACAAGGTTAACAATGGAGGAATATATGGTCTAGTGTATTGAGAGAGATCAATTGTGTGTATATGGGAGAATATGAATAATCAATATATGAGAGAACGTACCTCCATACAAGGGCTTCCTTGCTAAGTTATATTACCTTTGCTTGGATTACTGTGCCACCCCTACTACGACACCCCTCTGTCGATGGACTCTGCCGATTATATCGGGTTTATCTCTACCGCTTTTTGTACTGTTTTTCTGGCCGTGGGTTATGATCCCATCCACATTAATGCATGGCGAGAGCCTTGGTCATTTGTCATGCTTTTTTCATCATCACAAGTCAAAGTAATGTGAGATATTAAAATATCTAATGGGTCGATCCGACCCAATTGGCCGATCGATAGGATTAAATAAAGTTGACACAATAAATGGGCTCAAAGAGTCTCATGGCTTAATAATAAAAGCCCAACAGATTATCTTGATAAATGGGCCCAATCTATCCTAGCCCAAAATAGGAGAAATATTATGACCCTGACATTACCCCTAGTTTTTTAGTTAAACAAGATGTTTAATGGAAAACTATATATGATTCATGATATTTAGAATTTAATAAAGGCCGAGGATAGGAAATAAGTGGATCATACCCACTTTTAACATACGAAGTGGAATAAGGAAGACCTGGATAGTGGATACCCGAAGCAATAAGCCCGATTTGATAAAGGATTTGAATTTGAGCGGGATGGGCCAATAAGATAGAAATCCAACGGTCGGGCCCAATCGATAAGATATTCAAAGGTCATCCAAACGCATTCCACGTGTATAGCAAATCGATTATAAAAGATAAACCTCACCAAAATTGACGGTTTTACTCTTCGATTTGAAATTGAACCTTTGAGCTTTCTTCCTTCTCTCGGAAAAACCTCTCTTTAGCTTTCATGAACTCGATAATGGTGAATCCAAGCCAAACCCCTTCAAGTTCTTCTCGTTCAAACCACAAACGAGGGGTTCAAGTGCCAATCCACCATCTCCAATTGATTTCTTCAAAGATGGGGAACAATTTCCTCATCTTAACATCACCTCCACCGCCTCTCTCGAAATCAGGCTGCGAGCTCTCCGGATTCGATATCATGTTTAGGATAACTTTTTGCTATGAGGGCTCCAAATTGCGAGGAAGCGAATGTACCAGCCAATGACAGGGCGGGTGGTCGCATTGCCGACTACTTCTCTTTGAAAAGGGATTCGCTACCCTCCACGCCTTCATAGTTACCCTCCTAGGGTTTATTGGAGTAAACCGCGCTGGCGGTGCCCAACTCCTATATCCATATATTGGCGTTCATCGCCTTACGCCGCGTAATTAGGGGTTATCCCTCTGTTGATATCTTCTTCACCTCTTCTACCATTTGGCGAGATCCGAGAACGAGGGTTCAAAATCCGAGCAAACAGGTTCCACGCCCAAACTTCGAAATTCGAGAAGAGGCCCCTGATGAGCATCCCTCGAGCAACAAAGGATGGCACGAGAAATGGTTCTTCGTCATTTGGTCACGGAATCTCCTCCTTCCCGATTGGACCACTTGGGCGTATCTCTGCCGACTTGGTGACATTCCAGGGGCGTGTGAGGAGATGGGTGACTTCATGAATAGGATCCTCCTCAAGAGTGGAGCTTCACTTTCTTGACCAAGCAAAGCATGGTTGTATGACCATAAGCGTAAGTCTCGGACCATTCTGCGATATAATTTTTGAAATGTTTATGTGGTGCAGTTTTAACTTGTGATTATTTGCGGTGTCTTTGATCAAACCAACTTCCGGAAGTAAAAGACTTGGAAGATTTCTTGGCGGGGAGGATTCTTGATGCAAATGAAGAACTCCCTAACGAGAGCCTTCCGAACCGAACCCCCGCCCGAGCCAACAACAACCCCTCTAGGGATGATGACCTGAAGGTCGACAATCCTATCATCCCTCAAGCGGTCCCTCCGCCTCATGTAGAAGGAAGAAGGCCGCCAAAGGGCTGAGGACTCTCGCGAGATAAATCTGAAAGCGACGAGGAGGTACTTCCGAGGTAAACCCACAACCAATTCCTTCAATGAACCCACAACAACCTCTCGAACCAACCCCACCAACTTACGAACCAACCCCACCAACTTCAGAACCAATCCTAAAATAGAGGAGTCTCTCGACATTCCTCCGACACGATCGGTGAAAGTCCTTCGTGCTAAAAATTAAAGCAAAATAATTCCTCTTCTGCCGATTTAACTCCACTCGCGTCCCCCCTCCTTCAACAACCAACCCTTTAAATGAAACCCCAACACCTAACTTATTTGAAGCGGTCGGGCCGAACCTTCTCTCGTCGAAAAAAAAAAGCTTTCTGACGGACCAAATTTCGGTTCGACTTGAACCTTCTTCAACTCCCCGAGCCAATGCCGGCTCGATCACCTTCTCCAGAGGCAATGCATGCGGATCCTTCATTGGTTCATGATCATTTATGCCTCCTCCTCAAGGACCAATGACCTCCGAATTTCAAAGATGACGCCATGGGTCCACCGATTATGTGGCCTTTGTTCAACGCCAATTTCCCTTTCAACTGTTTGAGGCCTTCGTTTGCAGTAGACCGATGACCATCGGTTCGGAACAGATTCAAATGGGGACTTTACTTTCGTGAAGGCATGAGCTACTTGGCTAAGGTAAATGACTCTTCTCTTCCTTTGCTTACTTATTTTCATACTCATACATCTCAAATCGAGTTGAATAACCTTGAACATGTCTGAGGTAAATGTCGATTCGGACGTCTGCGTCCCAGATCTCCAAGTCAGTGAATCCAGGAGGAGGAGGCCGAAGAAGGAAAATTCCTCTGAAATCGCCTGGCTCGGGAAAGGACTCACCGTGAAGGCCTTCTTCATACTAACGAAGGTCTTGAGAAAAGAGTTGCCCAAGCTAAGGGAGAAGTGAAGGCCTCGAGGAAGAACTAAAGTCGACTAAGGCTCAAAGATGTTTGAAATTGTCAACATGAATGTCGACTTAGTTCGGAGGTGTTGAACCGAGGATGAATAAGATCAAGGAGTTGAAGTCAACGCCAAAATCTTGACCAAGACGATCCGCATGAAGATGGATCGGGATAAAATCTTCAAATGAATATCTGGCAGCACTCGAAGCAAGAGATCCGAGAACTCAAGGCTCTTGGGACCTTGGGCCTCCTTTAAGCGATGCTCTTCAGCAAAGAAATTTGTGAAGAGTATAGAACTCAGACGAAATAAGCGGAGAAATCATGAGGATTCACAAAGAAAGCTACGAGCTCTCTGCCAAGTCTTGAAGGAAAGGTTGATCAAAGCTAACTTAGATCCTTACATCTTTGGACTCTTCGGATGATGATGGTATACTGCATGAAGCAATTAAATTTATGGATTGTCTTGATCTTATTATGAATATTTGCAAAAATTTTATGTTATTTCCTTACTTGTAAATGAACTTTAAATATTAATGAGAAATGATTTTCTTCCTTCATGACTTGATTGCACTTTTTATTTTATGTCAATACTTCAATATGAATTTATATGGACAAGTGTACAAAAAACCCTTTCGAGGATTTAACTTCAAATGATTAAGCATGTCATATAACAGATAAAGTGATGTTAAAGAACGAGGCATTCCGAACTCAACACTTAAATAAAATAAAGTACCACATACTCATCGGCTCCGAAGTGTGAGATCGGTCATTTGTTTACCACTTCGAGGTAAAACAATTATATATGGACCAAGATATAAGGATCAAGATATAAGGACCAAGATATAAGGATCAAGATATAAAGACCAAGATATAAGGATCAAGATATAAAGACCAAGATATAAGGACCAAGATATAAAGATCAAGATATAAGGATCAATTGTGACCATTGACTTACCACCCTGGTAAAATCAATATAGGATCCTTCGTCTACCACTCGGGGTAGAACGACAAATGGGTCGCCATCGAATGGCCGGTGAGTCCTACCATACCTCCTTACACCATAGTGACCATAGGACAAAATAGGACCGGGACCAATAGTGACCATTGATTTACCACCTGGTAAAATCAATATAGGATCTAAATCACCACTTCGGGGGGTAGAATGACAAATGAAATTCGCCATCGAATGGCAAATGAGTCCTACCATACCTCCTTACACCATAGTGACCATAGGACAAAATAGGACCAAGACCAATAGTGAAAAAGTGTCTTTTTATTGATAATGAACAATAATATACAAACTTAGATGAATTAACTTGATCTTTATTGAAAGTATTTAGAAGCCCGCCCGGCGTGCCAAGTGTTTTGATTTGGAACCATCTAATGCCCTTAACAGGTAAGTGCCCGGTTTGGATACTTGATCACCTCATATGGTCCTTTCCAGGTTTGGCATTAACTTTCCGTGTTTTGAGGTGTAGAAGCTTCGGCTACTCTGAGGACGAAGTCTCCTACTTCGAATCTGCGAAGCTTAACTCCTTTGTTATAATGCTTAGCTACTCTTCGTTGATAAGCAGCCAATTTAAGTAGAGTAACCTCTCTAACTTCTTCAAGTAGATCCAAATTGGCCTTCAGTCCTTCGTCATTGTATATTTCTTTGTACTGGCTGACCCCAAGACTCGGAGATCCGATTTCGACAGGGACTAAGGCATCAGTACCATAGGCCAGTCGAAAGGGTGAATCCTCAGTGGTAGTCCTTGGTGTAGTCCGAAGAAGCCCACAACATTTGAAAGCGACTCTCCTCCGCCATCTTCCTTTAAAGCTTCATCTAGTCTGCAAGGCTTGATCCAGATTCAATGACGTCCGTTGGTCACCTCAACTTGGCCATTTGACCGTGGATGAGCCACGAAGTCTTCTTATGTTGAATCCCCAACTCCTTTAAAATGCTTCAAATTTTGATCCACATTTAACCGGCGTCCGTTGTCCGATATTAATACTCTAGGGATCCCAAAGCGAAACACTACGGACTCTTTTATGAACTTCAAACATTCTTGCTCCGTAATTAACCGAAGTGGCTTCGCCTCTACCCACTTAGTCATGTAATCAATAGCAACTATGATAAAGCTAACCTGACCTTTAGCTTTAGGCAATGGACCCAATATATCTACCCCAGACAACGAAGGGTATAGGAGATAAAATCGAGTATAAATTTCTTAGGTGGGCGATAATGGATCGGATTTATTGAGTTGGCACTTTTCACATTTTTTGACATACTCGTAGCTTCCTTAAAAATTGTAGGCCAATAGTATCCTTGTCAAGTACTTTGTAAGCCACCAGATTTGACCGTATGATCGCATGAATGCCCTCGTGAACTTCCCCAAGAAGCATATTCCGCCTCGGATGGGATCGAGGCACTTCAAGAATGGTGAAGAAAAAGGCCAATCGGTAAAGATCCCCATCAATAAGAACAAAGTTAGAGCTCTTGTATTTGATCTTCTTTCTTTAACATATGATCCAGAAGGAAGGACGCCATCGCCAAATACTCGATGTAGGGGGTCATCCAGCAGTTAGATCGCTCGATACACATCACAGCTTCATGCTTTGAACATTAATTTTGTTGCAAAACTTCCAAGTAAACTGATCCGTTAAAAACATCTGCATCCGTAGTAGCCAATTTCGACAATCATCGGCGATAGAATTGTCATTACGCTCTATGCCCTGAAATTCGTACGAAGCGAAATACTGAAGTCGATCCTTTAACTCCGCCAAATACTTGATCATCCGATTTCCACGAGCTTCATAGTCCCCTGACAACTGCTTGACAACCAACCGAGAGTCATCAGATGATAAGGTTAGGACCTCTAGACTCTTTGCCAATCGAACACCATTAGCAAGACCGCTTTCATACTAAACCGTTGTTTGTCGCTTTAAATCCAAATCGATGGCTCGTTGAACTTTGAACCCGTCCGGACTTGTCAAGATAATTCCTACCCCACTAACAGTTAGGGTAGAGGAACCATCTGCATATAAAGTCCAAACATTCTACTCCTGTTGAAGAACTGCAATTGCTCGATCGGAGGATTCGAACTTCCAGTAATTTCGGCATCTGCTTGGTGAGCGAACATTCTATTTATGAAATCGGCCAAAGCTTGGCCTTTGATAAGCGGTTCGTGGATGGTATTCGATGAAAAAGCGTGACAAATCCATTGTCCACGCCGCTAACCTTCCCGAAACTTACGCTTGCCCATCACCTTCTTGATGGTTGATCCGTGTAGACAAACTGACGAGGCCGAGCTTGAAAATACCGCCAAAGCTTCCTATTAGCAATTATTAAGGCGAAGGCAAATTTCTCAACATTTGGATACCGGTTTTTGACATCGCAGACAGGCGTGGTGACATAATAGGCCGGATCTTTGTCTTCCATCGATCTCCGAACCAAAGATCGCTTCCAACCGCATTAATGAACTTGGCTTAGATATAGATATAAGGTCTCATTGGAATGGGTTTCACCAATAAAGGAGCCAAGAAAGATACGCCTTTATGCTCGGAAGGCGTCTTCACACTCTGAAGTCCACTGGAGCGTCTTCGCATTCTTCTACCCTTTGATGTATCGAAGAAAGGAAGGCACCTCTCTGCAGATTGGCGGCGAACCTCCTTAACGTCTGCAATCTCGCGAATGACGTTGGGCGTCTTTGAATGACCGAGGAGACTTCATGTTAAGAATGGCCTGAATCTTCTCTGGATTGGCCTCGATACCCTTTGACTAACAAGATAACCCGAAACTTCCTGCCGCACCGAGGTAGAAAGTGCACTTTGGCGGATTAATTTTAGTTGACGTATGACAGACGATTAAAAGCATTCCTCTAGATCGTCTAAATGACTCACGAACGCATGCTTTTCACGATCATGTCATCAATGTATACTTCCATGTTCCTTCCCAGCTGCCTATCGAAGACGAAGTTCATCATTCTCTGGTAAGTGGCTCCAGCATTTATAAGGCCAAAAGTCATCTTCTTGTAGGCGTACACCGAACGGTGTGTAATAAATGCGGTCTTTGGGATGTCCTCTTTACACATGGATATTTGGTGATAACCTGAAAAAGCATCCATAAAGCTTAGTAATGCATACCCCGAAGTGGCATCGATAAAGCTGATCTATATGGGGTAGAGAGGATAAAATCCTTCCGGACAAGCTTTATTGAGGTCGGTGTAGTCGATGCAAACCCGCCATTTTTCATTATGTTTCTGCACCAACACCACATTAGCCATCCATTCGGGATAATCAATCTCATATATAAAGTCGATGACCAAATGACTTTGCTTATTTCACGATCAATGATTTTACGTCGTTCGGTATGAATCGTCTTTTTTCGCCGCCAACCGCTTCTTCAAGAGGATCTACATTCATTTATGCTCATTTATCTTCCGACTAACTCGGCATGTCCTCGGTTCCCATGCAAAAATATCCGTGATAAAGCAGTAAGAGTTCTATGAGATTTGTCCAGAAGAGGTTCGGTGAGACTGAACCGATCTTCACTACCTTGTCCGAAGCTTTCAAGGATCAATTCGACCTCTTAGTTCCTCGGCGTGAGAATCACCATCGATTCGAGAACTACTTTCGGTAAAAGGCTCGATCTCAATTGTCATCGCCGCTTTTGTTTGTTGAACCCCACTCCGGAGGAAATAAAGATTCCATTAGAGTAGCATAGCTTGCTAGATCCAAGTCCCCGCCACCTCTCTACTCCATGGCCGTGAGAAACAGTTTTTGAAATGAGGGATGGAGGTCACAACTTGGAGGAAGCGATTAAAGTGAGTCTTCCGGTATAACGTTGTAAATCTGAATCAACGTGCACAACATAGAATTTACACACTACCCCGACTTCTTTGGGGTCTTTGTCCGAAGACAACCGGAGTTCAATAAAGGCTCTGACTTTGACGGGATCATTCTTTGGCCGTATAATGGAGCTTCTCGCCCGACCTCCATTTTACGCCCATCAAGGTGCATCCCATGACAGGCATGGGCATACAGGATATCCCGCGAAGATCCATTATCTATCATCATGCTAACTTCATGTCCACCGTGCCCACTTCATACTTTGTGATCACCAAGGCCCCTTCTATGCGGCTCGATGGGCTCAGAGAAGGATAGTCGGCGTCGGTAAATGATATAGTGATCCGGGAATGGTCTATCCGCCTTCAGGGGAGCATCCATCACAGTCATGACCGAATCCAGGTAAGCCCTTCTCTTCCTCCCTATCAACTTCCCCGCGGACCCACCGGTTATCACATCGATAACATGCCTTGGCGGCGATCTGGAGCCCTCGAATCGTCGAACAACAACACGATTAACGTTCTAGCGATTATTACTACCACACATCGCACCAACAAGTCGTCTTTAATCTTCTTCTCCACAAAGTCTTTCAAATTGCAACACTCGTTAGTGTCGTGGCCAGCGGCCTGATGATAGCCACAATACTTACGAGAGTTACCCTGCCCAGTTCGGTAATTATCATGGGGTGGCTCAAAGAAAGGTTGGTTTCTGATTTGATCCAAAATTATCGATCTATCAGTGTTTAGTTTGGTGTAGATCTTATTCACCTTGGGACCGGAGCGGAGCGGAGGATGGCTGCTTCTTGCCTTGAGAATTATTGTACTTTTTGAGCGCATACCGTCCAGATCATTATACCCCCGCTTCCTCTGTTTCAAACTTGGGCTTAGGAGCCACCGACTCTTTCCCACGACCGAAAGAGGATGTTTCAGATCGATTTCATAGCTTCTTCTACAACGATGTAGCCTTACGCTTTGTCAAAGGCTTGACCAAGCTCTTGGGTTATTGAACATCAACTTCTTCACCAACTTTTTCGGACTTTACGAGATCCAATCCATTTGGAACAAACTTCTACACTGGAGATCATTAAGATCGGACACCGACCGATCGCTTCTCCGAACCTCTTTACATCATCGCCCAAAGATTCATTTTGCAAGCTGGCCGGATCTGTGCGAAAGAACCCGTGGGCTTTCCTCTTCTTGATTTGCTCGAAGCAGGCATGGAACTTATCACAAAGTTCGGTCCACGAGGATATGGAATCTGAAGGCAAAGTTCCCAACCAACGCCTCGCATCTTTTCGGCGTTAGGCCAGAAGGTGTGGCACTTGGCGGCGTCGGTGAAGTCGTAATAGTCCATTAATGGAATTGACGCTTTGGTATGGTCATAAAAGGTCCCGGTTCCATCAGTAACTTTCCATGCGAGGCAATTTTTTAGTGATATCCGCCTTTTCCTTGAGAATATCTCGAGGAAAAAGGGATGCTTTCTTTCGGGCGTCCTTCACTTCTTTGGACCTCGGCCGATTGCTTCGAGCTCTTTAAGCTCTTTCACTAGAAAATCAACGCCTTTAGTCGTCAGGGGAAACTTCTTTCTTATGAACAACATTATGTCTCACGAGAGGATCGACCTCCTCCCGCCGATCCTATTGCTTACCTAGAGGACTTCTTGATCCGCTTTACCTGACTCTTTCCTTGTGGTGAGAATGATCACGTTGATAGTCCATTACGGGACTCGGCATGCGACCTCCTTCGACCGCTCCTTTCTTTGATAATCATCTCGATCTTTGAGAGGTAACGACCATTATCGCCTTCTTGAGGCCATGGGAGTTCTCGCTTCGATCTCCCCTACTTCGAGAATGATCCCTACAAAACGCGCGTGAACGCCGGCTCCTTACCCTTTCGCCGATTCTCCTCCTTATGCCCACTTCGTCCTTCCGTATTGATCATGGCTAGATGCTTGCGTCTTGCGATTCCGCGCACCAAGCATCTCGTTCGGCTTATATCTTCTCTTTGCTTTAACAGACCGCCACGACTCTATCTCGCTTCGTCGCCATCTTTGCCAACTTGGCATTTCTATCCTCCGGCTACTTATGATAAATCTTGGTTGGCGAGCCTTCCACATGCTCGACCATGATCTCGCTCCTTATTCGCGATCGAAAACTAATCTTCGTGCAGCCCCGCCAGAATCTTGAGACGGAGATCCACGAATTACGCTAAGCCGTCTTCTCGCGTGAGCACTCTTGGAAGGAACCAGACGATCCTTCATCGAAACACGAGGCGGACGCAGTAATGACCATCGCCGCTTCCGGTGTACCATCCCTACTCCTTATCATCTTAGAAGTAGGTTAAGCGATTGTGATTGAAAATTTTAATGACACTAGAACTCAAAAGCGCCCTCCTTCTAAATACCAATGTTATCATGAGATCTTTCTCCACGTCCCAATCACGTAAGACGTCCCGATCACCGCAAGATAAACGATCAACACTAAAAGCTGGACGATTGGATCCGTCGAGGATAAATTTCGAGGCGTGAGAATTAATACGTGTTCACAAGGTTAACAATGGAGGAATATATGGTCTGAGTGTATCGAGAGAGATAATAATTCTCGATTGTGTGTATATGGGAGAATATGAATAATCAATATATGAGAGAACGTACCTCCATACAAGGGCTTCCGCCTTTAAGTTATATTACTTTGCTTGGATTCTCGTGCCACCCACTACTTACCGACACCCCTCTAATCGATGGACTCTGCCGATTATATCGGGTTTATCTCACCGCTTTTTTACTGCTTTTTTTCTACACGTAGGTTATGATCCCATCCACATTAATGCATGGCAGAGCCTTGGTCATTGTCGTGCTTTTTCATCATCACTGAAGTCAAAGTAATGAGATATTAAAATATCTAATGGGTCGATCCATCGATTTGACCCTATCGAATCGATAGGATTAAATAAAGTTGACACTGATAAATGGGCTCAAAGAGTCCCATGGCTTAATAATAAAAAGCCAAATGATTATCTTAATAAATCTAACCCAATCTATCCGGCCTAAAATAGAAGAAATATTATGACCCAACACAAAGTTTGTTGTTGTATGGGTGGAAAGTTAAATGAAATGCGTTTCCACTTCCATGTTTTAGTGGGTGAATGAATTATTTCCCATTCTCCCCAAAGAATCTTTGCTCCTAAGTCCTAATACACACTACACTACTTGCCAGTGGAAACTAACTCATCTTCCAATTTGATACGTACCTCTATCAATATGTACCACTTTATACTTATTGTTGTTGCCGTGACGGAATCATAAATTTCTTTAAATATGATTTTTTTTTCTTATATAATATGGTCAAAATATTATATTTAAAATAAGTCATAATTAAATGAATCCAAATATATAGGTCAAAATATATCATATAGTTCAAATGATGTCCCGGACGAACAGTAAACGTTCTGAAATCGAATACTACCAACAACAATTTGTAAAAAAAAAAAAAGAAAAAGAAAAAGTCAATATATAGAAACTTCCAATTTTAAGCTTCCGCGACGGCCAAAATGGTAAAACAAGTGAATTCTAAGCAACAAGACCAAGACGGGTCAAGGGTCAATTTATTTCCCGACAGCTGCCGCGTGCGTTAGCCATAGGCCATAGCCGAAGGACATGCCAAAATTCCGGGAGTACCCTTATCTTGAATTTTGCACGATTAATATATGGGTATTTTTAATGTTTGCCAAATGGATAGCATCCGATATGAAGACAAATCCAAAATTACTACTCCTTTTCTTTAAGAATATAAGATTTTTATTTATTTATTTATTACTGATTTTACATTTTAAAAACAAAGATACAATGAAATTTTATCATTGTTGTTAGCTTGATAATTTGTATGTCGATATTATTTAGGTAAATTGAAATAGTATGTATTCATATATTTTATCTAAGATTTATGGTATAGTAAACTTTTATATAAATAATTATAGGACTGTCACACATCATTAATTATTCATATAATAATGATCACACCAGTGTCATAATTTTGTTGTTATTAATATAAAATTTTCCTACATTGTTGATGCATAGAAAATTAATTGAAATGGGGTGCTTTTAGGTGTAAATGCCTCTCTTTTTTATTATATAAAATCACAAATTCGAGTCTACATCTCAATATATAATAAGTCAAAATTCAGTCGTAGTCGTGGTTATATAAAATTAAAATGTAAGTTTCTCTTAATTTTCATTTAGTTCCCTTGCTAGACTTCTCCTATGTTCTTATAAGTGAATTGTAATAATAAATGTATCTAACATGAATTCACTCTAAATATATTTTTAAGGTCAATAATATTGCTAAAGCAAAAATTATGGCGTCATAACAAATACACATTTTAAACACTTTTAATAATTGTTCTAGTTCTGACAATTAAATTTTTAATAATATATTTATCGTTCTTTTTAACAATATTTTATCTATCTTTGATAATATCTTTGGTAAGCATGTACATTTTTAACTACATCTATATATATCTATCTAAAATCTTATGATTTTACTAAGCGTATTATGAAGTATACTCAGCTACGTGAGCGATGATATTTATATATATTTTTTATTTTTTAAATTTAATTATATTATTATTTTGTTTCTTTTACATCAAATGCTATTTAACAATAATAGTAATAGGTTTGGTTGTTCATTAGCTCAACCGTTGCGCATATTATATATATATTGACTTTGATCAAGTAGTTGATGTTTCCTCGTGTAGTACAACACCAGGAAGTACAAGGACAATGTCGTAATAATCATAATCCCGGAGCCTCTATTAGTAGTTTCAGCACCATTTCTCTCTCCTCCTCCCCCCTTCCTCACCAGCTTTTTCAATTACAAATTCGCTGTATCCGCCTTTCTCTCTTTCCAGATTTTCTTTCCTTAATATATATATATATGTATATGTATATGTATATATAAATATAAATATAAATATAAATATAAATATAAATATATGTATATATCTCAATATCGATATATATATTCACCAAGATTTAAGTCTGTTGGTGTATTGTCGTCTCGATTCTCTCAATGGCGCCAAGTTATAGGGACCTTCAGCTAACCGCCGGCCGAAACTCGTCGGCCGGAGACTTAGAGGACGCTCGGCTCCTCGATTCCTATGATGAGGAGGCTAATTCGGTAAAAGTTGAGGAAGGTATGAAGAGAATTCAGGTGAGAATTGGCGGGATGACATGCTCAGCGTGTTCGAATTCCGTAGAAGGAGCTTTGATGAGCTTAAAAGGGGTCCTTAGGGCTTCGGTGGCTTTGCTACAGAACAAGGCGGATGTGGTTTTTGATCCCAGTTTGGTCAACGTTAGTCTTCTTATGATTCTACTTGCTTTTTCCAATTTGGTTTAATTTCATCTTAATGGTGATTTTGATGATGATTTGTTATGTCCGAGTTCAAATAAACAAGCAAAGCCTGTCCCAGCTACTTGGGATTATATTAACTAATGTTAAATTGTTAATTTTGGTCTTGCCAGGCATTGTTGTGGATTGATCTACGTTTTATCTGCTCATGCTCTCAATATGATATCGTCTTATGAATGTGATAGATTAATGTATGATGAATTATTTGTTAATTGTTTATGACGTTACTACAGTTGAGATGTTTGTTTTTGCTGCATCTATAGTCATGCCAATTAATTGTTGGTTTATCTGGATTTATCATATAAGCTACTATGGAACTAGAATTGTTACTGCTTTTATAAGAATGGGATGTGGATGGGAATATAGCTTGAAAAGAAAAAGAACCTTAGGTAACAAGGTAGTCATGGTTGATTTAGTAATAATAGATATTTAATAAATGAAAATAATTTATTCTTGGTGTATTTTTATTCAACGGTTCTTTCAAATTTTTCAGAGTGAAATGGATTAGTTTACTACCAATACTTAAATCATCTTTGAGCTAATATTAGTTATTCATTCGATACTTAAATCCACTCTTTATTATGCATGCAATTTGATTATCTGGTAACGAAGAAAAAAAAGGTTAGAGGAACATAAAAACAAAAAGGTGAGATCCAGTTCTAAATTAGTTAACTTTTTACTTCTTTGTTTGATTTCAGGATGAAGACATTAAGAATGCAGTTGAAGATGCTGGTTTTGAGGCCGAGATTATACCTGAACCCAGTTCATCTCGAACAAATCCACATGGAACGTTAGTGGTGCAGTTCACCATAGGTGGTATGACATGTGCAGCATGTGTAAATTCTGTTGAAGGCATCTTGAGAAAGCTCCCTGGTGTAAAAAGGGCAGTTGTTGCCTTGGCTACCTCATTAGGAGAGGTCGAGTATGATCCTACTATAATTAGTAAGGATGAAATAGTGGAAGCAATTGAAGATGCTGGTTTTGAAGGTTCAGTTGTACAGAGCAGCCAGCAGGATAAAATCATATTAGGTGTTACTGGGATATTGAGTGAATTGGATATACAGCTTTTAGATGGAATACTTTGCAGCTTGAAGGGAGTAAGACAATTTTGTTTCAACAGGACTTCAAAGGAATTAGAAGTTCTCTTTGATCCCGTGGTTCTTGGTTCTAGATCATTAGTTGATGGGATTGAAGAAGGAAGCTCTGGGAAGTTTAAACTACATGTCAGAAACCCTTATACGAGAATGACTTCTAAGGATCTTGAAGAATCCTCAAACATGTTTCGACTTTTCACGGCTAGTCTTTTTCTCAGTGTGAGTATATAACTTTCCTCTGACACTGTTATATTTATAGTTTCATCCTTCTCCGTCTCTTTTACAAAAAGTAATATTTTTTTTCAATTTTTATTTATATATGCAACTATATCCTAATTTGACTTTTGTTTTGCTCTATTAGCCCCTTTTGAAGCCAGCCTACTTCATGGATATGCAAAAAGAAGTTTCTTATTCAAAAAAATTCCCTTTTAATTCATTGTACTGTACTACTTTAGAAAACATCAAAATAAGCCTTAAACTTGTTAAAGGAGATGGCTAAATTCCTGCCCTTCTTTATATGTTACTCTGCTGGCTATTGTCTATGTAACATCTATATATAGTACACTAAAGTCTATCATATTTCATGGGATTATCCCTTTGTATAAAACTATAAATAACATATCAAAATCATTGTGCACAGTCAGTCACTCACATTTCAATTTACTAAATTTTTACTCCAAAATTGTTTCCAGATTCCTGTCTTTCTCATGCGAGTTGTTTGCCCAAGCATTCCTCTACTGTATTCATTATTGCTTCGCAATGTGGACCATTCAAATGGGTGATTGGTTGAAGTGGGCCTTAGTGACTGTTGTTCAGTTTGTTATTGGGAAGTTTTTTTATGTTGCAGCTTGGAGAGCTCTTAGAAATGGTTCAACGAACATGGATGTTCTAGTAGCATTGGGAACTTCAGCTTCTTATTTTTATTCTGTCTGTGCGCTTTTATATGGTGCAGTAACTGGATTTTGGTCACCTACGTACTTTGAAACAAGTGCAATGCTGATAACATTTGTACTTCTAGGGAAGTATTTAGAAACTCTTGCTAAAGGAAAAACATCAGATGCTATAAAGAAGTTGGTAGAACTAGCACCAGCAACAGCTTTGCTACTTCTCACAGACAAGGGTATGCTGCCTTTACATTATTTGAAGGTTTCAGATGAATTGATTTAGAAATTGAGGGTTTTACCTGTTTTTTTACACTCCACTTAACCCCCTCCCCAAAAAAGGAAAGAACCCCCTTCTCCCCCCCCCCCCAAACAAAACAAAAAAAACAAACAGAGAAAACTCCAACACAAAATAAAAGCAAGAAGTCTTCGTGTCTGATAAATTTGGAACCTTAAAAGTTTTACAGATAAATAACCTATAAGTTTTATGTTATTCCTCGCAAGTCATTCAAAACATGATGCAAGCCGATCATATATCTGAACTGTAACCTAATGAATGATTTTATCTCTATTGGATGCTAGGTGGTAAGAGTATTGGAGAAAGGGAAATAGATGCTCTGCTGATTCAGCCCGGTGATATTCTGAAAGTCATTCCTGGCACAAAAATTCCTGTGGATGGCACGGTTGTTTGGGGTTCCAGCTATGTCAATGAGAGTATGGTTACTGGTGAATCATCACCTGTCTCGAAGGAGGTCAATTCGTCAGTAATTGGTGGTACCATAAATTCACATGGTTCCCTTCACATACAAGCTACCAAAGTAGGTTCTGACACAGTTTTGAGCCAGATAATTTCTCTAGTCGAGATGGCACAGATGTCCAAAGCTCCTATTCAGAAATTTGCTGATTATGTAAGTATCAATTGCTAAACTAAGTATAAGCTGTATCTTTGCATTCTATTTTACTTATCTCATATTGGTGGTTAAGTAGTTCTCTGGTTCTTAAGGCCACACTTTTCTTTGCTTACTGTTCTTTAAATTGAAGTTCTTTCCTTTTTCTATTTTTCATTTTATTTCTAGCTTCCTTTGTACATATTTTTCTGGATCTGGGGATTGCATATTCATTAATTATTGCTTTTACTTGTACAAAAAATTATTCAGTAATTACTAGTTTCCAAATTGTAATTCTTAGCTAGTCAAATGATATACTGAGTGAGCAAGGGGCTGTAATGTGGATTTCTTTTCTCAGATACAACTGCAGTTAACTTCTGTCAAATATTTTTACCATATATATAGATTTTAGAGTTTAGAATTCTATATAGGAATGGTATTCACTAAAACAGAATAGAAGATTATTTTACCAATAGCTTGCCAAGGAAATGAGTGCTTAGAAAATTTTTAGTAAAACAAGAATGGTTGCTCAAGGAAGCAGAAAGTTGAAAGAATAATTTTTTTAGGGGAGATCCTGAAAGTTGAAATAGAAGAATAGAATATTTTTAACGTTAACGCGCTCTAGACAATTTAGGGGAGAGCATGGTGCAGTTTTGGGCAACTGCACCTGCAACTGGATATGCAGTTCTAGAACTATGCAAATGCAGGCAGCCAGGCACACAAAAAGCCTCTGGTGTGATTGCTGTCGGTTACGGCTCAGGTTTGGTTCTGGTGCGGTTCTCCCCTAAAATCTGAAATCAATTTCAATTAAGTTGAACAAGTCTGCAGATTAGAAAACCTAATGCGAATAGAGGAAGTATAGAAAATTGAAGAAAACTACAATAATCCACTTTTAATCTGTTACAAACTCTCATTAGATATAGCAAACATATCAATTTCCACTTCATCTAAAAACTTGCCTATCTCATATATCAATTTCAAGGGCAATATAAAGAAGGAAAACAAATACAGATTTCTGAGATCACATGGTCAAAGATTTAGCAAATATCATTTAGTCTTGACACAAAGTTCCTAAATGAAAATGAAGAAACTGGAGGAAACAATGGGAAAGTTTTATATTATACTTCAAAGTTCAATAAGGTTAAAGTTGGAAAGTATATATATTTTATTACTTGAAATACCATTTAATTAAACTTTATGCCACTCAAAATTTTCTTATAAAATGGGACGGAGGGAGTAACACAAATCAGTTATTTCAGCATTAAAGTCTACATTATTATCAACTTGATGATTTTGTTGTAGTAATTGTGTGCAGTCATTTTTCTATATTTATGACTTCTGATATTTGTTCTGGAATGTATTACTGTTTGGTAAATGGGTTATAAACTTTAAAATCCTCACAGTATGTGGCACTGTTATTTGCAGGTTGCAAGCATTTTTGTCCCGACAGTTGTTGCTTTTTCATTATTGACATTTTTTGGTTGGTAAGTAAATTACAATCTGTTTTGACATATTCATGTAGTTAAACTGATAGTTATAGTAAAAAAATTTATAATTTTCATGTCAAAACATCTTTTTGTAGGTATGTTGGTGGAGTTCTTGGTTCTTACCCAGAACAGTGGCTACCTGAAAATGGCAATTACTTTGTTTTTGCCCTCATGTTTGCAATATCAGTTGTAGTGATTGCATGCCCATGTGCACTTGGCTTGGCCACCCCAACAGCCGTCATGGTTGCAACTGGGGTTGGAGCTAATAATGGCGTGCTAATTAAAGGAGGAGATGCCTTGGAGAGGGCTCAGATGGTTAATTATGTTGTATTTGATAAAACAGGCACTTTAACCCAAGGGAAAGCTACAGTTACAACGGCAAAAGTTTTCACGGAATTGGGTCGTGGAGAATTTCTTACTTTGGTAGCTTCAGCAGAGGTAACCTTCAGTTACTAAACTAAATTTGAACTCTTCTATTATTTAGTTCATAATAATTGTAGTTTCATTCTTGTTGAGGCTAGTCATATTACTGTCGCCTTTGTATGACTCTATCCCTTTTATCCTCATGCTTCAACTATGGAGGGGTACCTCCATTGTGTAACCAACTGAAATACCACTAATGATTCATTTTCTCATTTTGATGAGGGTAGTGTCTACTGTTATGTAATCTACATTTTAGTTTATTGCCGCCTTTTTATTTATTTATTTGGTGGGTGGGGTAGTGAGGGGTGTTGGACCTCGTTGTTTATGTGTGATAATGACATTACGGACCTTAAGACGTTGCTTTTCTATGTTTTAGGCTAGCAGTGAACATCCTTTGGGGAAAGCAATAATAGATTATGCCCGACATTTCCATTTCTTTGAAGAGCCTTCTGCTACCACAGATGTCCAATACCATGAGAAAGAGGCCAAGTACTCAGGATGGCTTCTTGATGCGTCGGGGTTCTGTGCTCTTCCTGGAAGAGGTGTCCAGTGCTTTATCAACGGGAAGCAGGTTTTGGTAAGTTTGACACCATGTTTCTTACTTTCCATACTAGAACAAAACGATAAAAGAAAGAGAAAAAAGAAAACAAACAGGAGATCAAACCATATGAGTAATATGATTCATAAACTTGTGGTTTTTTGTTTTTTTGCTTATACGAGATCATTTATACTCGACAGGTTGGTAATCGTAGTTTGCTTACTGAAAACGGCATCACCATCCCAACCAATGTTGAAAAGTTTGTGGTAGAACTGGAAGAAAGTGCAAATACTGGCATACTAGTGTCATATGGTGCTGTCTTAATCGGCGTTCTGGGTGTAGCGGATCCACTAAAGAGAGAAGCTGCTGTAGTTGTGGAAGGCCTGATGAAAATGGGTATCAAACCTGTCATGGTTACAGGGGATAACTGGAGGACAGCTCAGGCTGTTGCTAAGGAGGTGGGTACATTTTATTTTGGGGTTGAACTTTGTTTTTGGTGCAACTGTACCTTACTTTTGTGTATATTACTATATGCTGCAAAACTTGGGGAAACTTTTATTGTTAGAACATACTCTCTCCGTTCTTTAATATAAAGTCGTTTTAAAGTTGTGCACAAGTATTAAAGAAATGATTGTATAGCATTAAATATAATATTAATTATCTATATTGTCCTTGTATTGGAAAAAGAGTGTTATTTATTGGGCAATAAATAGTGAGAAAACCAAAGTTATATTTAATACTTGGTTTAATATTAGAAACTAAGCAATTAATGCTTACTTGAAATTCTCAAACGAACTTATATTAAGGAACAAAAATAATTCTCTAAAACGACCTATGTTATGTTAAGGAACGGAGGGAGTACTTAGTAATGAAGCAAAGAATGACGTATACTTGGTTTGCAGGTCGGTATTCATGATGTAAGAGCGGAGGTACTGCCAGCTGGAAAAGCAGATGTAATCCGTTCGTTTCAGAAAGATGGAAGCACGGTTGCCATGGTTGGTGATGGTATTAATGATTCACCAGCTTTAGCTGCTGCCGATGTTGGTATGGCTATCGGGGCAGGAACAGATATTGCAATAGAGGCTGCCGACTATGTGTTGATGAGGAATAACTTGGAAGATGTTATAACAGCCATTGATCTCTCAAGAAAGACGTTTTCTCGCATCAGATTGAATTATGTGTTTGCCATGGCTTACAACGTCATTGCAATCCCTATTGCGGCTGGCGTTTTCTTTCCTCTCGTAAAGCTCAAATTGCCACCATGGGCCGCCGGTGCTTGTATGGCCATGTCCTCTGTCAGTGTTGTGTGCTCTTCTTTGCTTCTTAGGAGATATAGAAAACCCAGACTTACCACTATTCTGGAAATAACTGTAGAGTAGGAAAATAAAGAAAAACAGACAAAAAGGAGGTATCAACCTCTCGGGAGAAATTGAGAGGGATGTGTGATGATACCTGGTTTCCAAATTTTGTGTATTCTTCTTTCCTTCTTCAACTTTATATAATGCCATGCCAATTGCCATGGGGTGGTCTTGTAGCACATTTTTTAAATCTCACTGTAAATATATAGTTTGTTACTCCCACGCACCCACCTCAAAAGGTTGTCATATATTTTTCATTCCTTAAAAAAACCTTACGAGCAAGATAAATTCAAGAAAAAATGCTACTACTATTTTTCACTAGTTTTCTGACATTATTACATTTCATAGTTTTTTTTTGGACATGAGTATTTTGTTAGTTTATAATTGTTATATTTCTTTGTATAATTCATTAAATATTTTTTTGTTAATTTTTAATTTTAGCTAGAATTTGCAAATTAATTTCAAAAAATAAAATTTTAATTCTAAAATAGTGGGAGTATATAACAAAGTCCCACGATCGCGCAAGAGAGGGTTAGAAAAAAAAAACAATAAATCTTATAAATATAACAATTCTCTAATTTTATTTATTGGCTTGGACTAATTTGGAGGTGAGTGGGTCAAATCCATAAAAGGGAGAAGAGTTGATATTACGTCTCTATTATCCACAATATGAAATACATGATAGGACTACTTTTCTTGAAGTTAATTATAGTTTTTTTTATAATTATTTTTTTATTTATTAAGTAATTGTTAATTATAGCTTTGAATCGTTCTTTATTGACCAAAATCATTATCATCATCAATATTGTCACAAAACCATATAAAATTGGTTAGACTCTTCCCTAATATATATATATATATATACACACACCACGGATAGAATCAAGTGCATATAAGAATTAATATAAAGATCAACGATCGAAAACGGGTTATATCGCTACTAATCACTATTATTAGTAACGAACGTAAATTTTTTAGTTCTAATCTCGGCTGTTAGTTTTTGTATTGGACGCTAATGATGTATTATGATCATAATTGCAAAATATGGGTCTTGTGTCTCACATCGATGGTATGAGATTTTGATATAGGGGTATTTATAAACTTTGGACTCTCCAATCTTAACAATTATCTTTTAAGGTATGACTCTCCCATGATTTGATTCGTCTAGCTTGGCAAAGTTAGCCCGTGTGCGTGGGTGCTGAGACTGCAAGATAAGGACGTGATTCAACATGTTTATTTGGTAAAATGCATATATATATTTTAAAATTCTTCTTAACAATAAACATAAGTTTTGCATTTCTTTACTCGTTCAAACATGTATGAACGCAAAGGTAGTGAATCAATCCTAGTGTTAGGATCAAAGTGCAAAGACAGTACAATTGTACAAATCTTACAAGTCTAAAGAAATAAGTCATAAATTAGTAGGGACCCTTGTTTAATGGACCAAGTAAACGATTAATTTATGCTATCTATTTAAAAAGGAAAAAAAAGAATTACAAAACATTTATAAAATCGTAATATAATCAAATAATGTAAGTAGATTAGTCCCTAATAAATTATATTTCATTTTTAAAAGATAAATTAGTTATCATACTGTTTCATTACATAGTTTCATTTTGACATTTTAAAATTAATTTGAAAAAAAACTGAAATTTGAAATTGATATGAAATAACTAATTTGAATTTAGCCCATACATTCATCAATAAAACAATTTAAAAATATAATACGAGCTTTAAAATTTATTATTTTTAAAATTTGAATAGTTTATATTAATTATAAATTATGTAGTTTTTTTAGTGTGAATTTGCTTCAAAAAGAAAAACACAACACACTTTTGTGGAGTACTAATACTCAGTAATTTAATTCCATGAAGTGTGACATGTCTAGGTCATGTTAGTCAAATGTTCCTTCAATGTACACGTGCCTTAATTTCATCAATTACGAATTATAAGACAACAAGTTTATTAAATTTATAATAAAAAATAATATTTTTTCAAAAAAAATAATAATACTTTCACACGAAAATCGTCGTTATAGATCCTATAGCGACGGTTTTCACCGTCGTTATACATCTATAGTAACACTTTTCATATAAAAATATTAAAAAGTGTTATTAAAATATAAATTTCTGTTCATTAATTATAAAGTGAAAGCTCATATTAAGAGATTTTTTTTTGTCAAAGAAAAGGAGATGGAGAAAACTTGCTTTTCACACAAAATGAAATTGAAAAGTTCTATCTTATATTTATACGGTTAGGATCAAGAGTATTCTCTTTAAATAGCATTTCTCTTTAAGTAACATTCTTTTATTAAAACTACGTCGTTTTGGAGGGACGCGGTGACATTTTTTTGTAAATACGCGGTGACATTGTATTTACAAAAATACCACCGCATTCCTCCAAAAACGACGTAGTTTTAATAAAAAACGCTATTTAAGGAGAATCTTCTTGATCTTTACCATGTATATATATATATATATATATATATATATATATATATATATATATATATATAACCTTGATCTCATTCAATATTTTAATAATGCTAAAAATCCCATGTCAAGATAAATAATCTTAGTAATATTACTAAGAACTTTTGAATAAACATAAGTATGTTATAAACTTAACATAAAAAATAAATTAAATTCAAACAAAGGTAAAAATCGAACTTGAAAATCTAAAGTTTTAACTATGTGACTAAAATTTCAATAACGTTTAATACCTTATTTAAACAATAATAACTCACTTATTCAAATCGAAAAGATCAACAAATATAGACACTTATGCTATGCTATGTTTGGATTAAAAGAATGAAATTACAGGTGAATGAATAGATTAATAGAATAGATAATTATAGAATCAAGAGTGAAATGATTCATTCTAATATTCTAGTTTAAATAAATTATTTCATACCCTTCCATAAGGAATAAAATTCATAAATTTGGGAGGAATGAGAATGGTTTCATTCCATTTCAATCGCACTCAAACACAATTTTTTTCATTCCACAGGAATAAGTCATTGCATTCTCACATTCATTCATCCAATCCAAACGTACCATTAATTTTGACATAAGCACGAAGCATAGGGTGATAAAACAAACTAATAAATCCACAACATAAAATGATATTTTCATATTAAAACCGTCGCTATAGATCCTTATAGCGACATTTTCACTGTAGCGATGTTTTCACTGTCGCTATACATCTATAGCGACACTTTTCATGTGAAAATATCAAAAAAAATATTGTGAAAATATCAATTTCCAATACTAAATTACAAAACAAATTTCTTGTCCACAAATTAGCAATGACTTAATTTGAGGTTATGTGACCTTTTAATTTGTAAGGTTTTGTGATCTTTAAGCCTCGTGTTTAATTCTCATTTAAGTGAGTTTTTTTTTTTATAATCTGTTTCTTATTTAAGTACCTTTTATTTTAATGTTTTCTTTTTGGGATTATGTTTGAGCTAGTCGCTTATGGATGATTTCCTCCATTACATGTATTCTTTAATTTCTATCGATATATAAATATTATTTTTAACGATAATAATAGTAACATATTTATTCATAACAAATTTTATTGTATTATGGTGTTAAATATGTATTAAGATAAATTAAAAGATAAGTATAATGAAGAAGATTGTAATCCATAATTATTAAATACAACTCTCATAATATAACAAATTAAGAATCTCTTTATCTTTTGTACTTTTTGCTAAGGCGGGAAAAAATGGTCAAAGTTTAAAGGTGTTCAATATTCAATTTAATCCGCAAGATGAAAATAATAAAGTTTTCACTTGAAGAGTCAATGTGCTCGTTCAATTCTTCTACCGGTGTTTTGAAGTGTTTGGTGCGTTTAAAAGTTATAAATGCACCAAACGCAGTTGTGAATTTTATTCGTTTAAAAGTATTTTGTTTTACACGCAATTTATTTAACTCACAAATGTTGTGTTTAAAATTCAAACACGATGCTTCTTCAAAAGTGAATATACAATTATACATATAACTCCCAAAAGACAAAAGATCTATCTGCCATTAATCTCGTTCATGTATACAGTGCATTTACTTGATTAAGAAGCAAAAATTTGAAGAACTAGTAAAACACCATACTTAATTAACATTAAACCAATGTTTTGGAAATTTCCTTTTCAATTTTTCTTGAAAGTAAAAAACATCTTTTGTTTTTTTATGATACTAGTCAGCCCTATTCTATTAGAAAGGGGAATTAAGGAGAGGATCAGTGGGTCAAAGCCAATGCTACCACATGATTCTTAGCAAGAATTAGCATCCTGAAAATCTCCAAAATAACATATATAGGGGATTGAGTCTTTGAAGTGATGTAAAGCCAATATGTATGCGTTTACCTCATTCAGATATAGTATATATATACTCGAAGCATCACTTCCCTCTTTGGCCTAAAGCTTAGTCCACACTCCACACAAACGCAGACACACACATATTTTTAAAAAATAAATAAATAGTGTATATATATAAAGAAAATAGGGGTTACATTATCCTAAAAATCTTTGATAAGCTGTCTTTATTTTGTCTTAACATATAGTATAGTTAAATATTTATTTTACTTTTTAATGAAGTATTTTACAACTATATATGGCTGAAGATACAACCACTATATATATATGGAGATGTTCTTAAATTTAAAATTAATATTAAAGGATTAATGTATATATATATATCACTAAGTTTCAACAGTATGCTTTTAAACTTTGACCAGAATTTACTATATTAGACCATCCATTCAAACTAAGATTGCTACCTCCTTTCAAGACAAGTGAAGACTAGAAAGAGAGGAAAATAGATGTGCAAACTTACCCACCCCAACAACTATGAATGACACTACCCCTCTTCCCACTGTTTGGTTTCAATATTACCAACAAACCACCGCTACTCCGGCGATAGCGGCCGGCAGCCACTCCAATACCACAAGTACCACCAGTACTAACAATAATAATATTTCAACTTCTCGTCTGAACCCTCAAACCACACTTGCTAAGCCAATCAGAAGGCGGTCTAGGAATTCACGGAGGACACCGACAACCCTACTCAACGCAAGCACCGCCAATTTCCGATCCCTAGTGCAACGATTTACCGGTTGTCATAATACAAAAACATCTTTAAATTTTCAAAAAGGTTCAGTCAACTTGACTTTTGGTACGTCCAGGAGCCAAAATGTAGAGCTTGGTACAAGTTCTCGGGTCGTGCCATTCGGGTTTGGTTATTATAATCAACAGCCTACAAATCCGGCTCTGCTGCAGCATCAAGAAATGTTGTACCCTAAACAACATGAGAACATGAAGAGTTGTACGTTGGATGATTTTGTTATAGACGATATATATTTCGTTACATGAATCTTCGTTTAATGGGAGCAGGGAAGATGGTTACTACTTTTGAGGGTATATGAAAAATTTCTTAGCTAGATTGTTGAATTTTTATGGATTTAGTAATTAATTAGTAACTAATGCAAATATTTCTTTCATTTAGGTTGATATATATATATAGAGTCCGGATCCAGTCCGGGATCTCGGACTCTATTAAAATCCGGACCTTTTTTTTTTGAAACAACTAAAAATAATAATAATTATGGAATTGGAATTTTTTACATAATCACATGTTTTAGGCGTGATTTGGATGCCTATACCAAAATATTTGCATGCGATGCAGTGCATCGTATATACATTGTTGGTGTAGGTATTAAAAACACACCCAAAACAATCGTAATATCAGAAAAATTTCAGCCTATAATTTTATTTTATTTTTAGTTGTTCTACAAAAAAAAAAATAAAAAATAAAAAATAAATTTTGGGGTCCGGATTTTGGACCAGTCCGGGATCCCTGATTTGGATCCGTTGTCTATATATATATATATATATATATATATATATATATATTATAAGTTATTATATATTCTGTGTTTAATTATATAATAAATTTTATGCATTTTAATCATTCCCCCCTTGAGTAATGTGTTTTGAGTTCTTTGATCTATACATGCATGCAGTTATACAACTTTTTTTGTAGTTATTTTGAGCCATTTCCAATGGAATTATACAGTTTGTTAATTTCCATTAATTTCTAAGTTTTCTGAGAAGGAATTAATATGAAAACAGCCATGAAAAAGTTTTGTAAACATTATAATTGATGTGATTCAAGGGAGTCCAAAACAAGTTTTTACTAGTAGAGCTGGGAAAAAGGAACTTTCTTAACATATTCTTGATAGGATCGGTTGTTATAATAAGACTAAAAAATAATTTGCACTCCAAATTTTACATCGTTGTTGACTTTTACACCCCAAACTGAAAAAGGTGTCTAAGTACACCCCAAACTTCATTATACATAATAAAACGCACACTTTCTTCACTTAACCGGTCAAAAGTGACCGACTAAGGCTGTAACACAAGTTTAGGGTGCAAATTGTCTTTTAGTCTTAAAAATTGGCAAAAATAATTAATTTTAAATAAATTAAAATAATTTTAAAATAATTAATTTAAATAAAATAATTAATTTTAAAAATAAAAATAAAATAATTAATTTTAAAATAAAATAATTAAAATAATAAAACAATTTTTTTTTTTGTAAAAAAATCTGTTTTTACAAAAAAAAAATTAAACAAATTTTGTTCTTACAAAATTGTAAAATAAATTTGTGTTTACAAAATTGTAAAATACAATTTTTTATAAAAAAAATCTATTATTACAAAAAATTGTAAAATAAAATTGTGTTTTACAAAATTGTAAAATACAATTTTTTTACAAAATTGTGTTTAAAAACAGAATTTTTAAAAACTTGTAAAAGCATATTTTTTCAATTTTTTGTAAAAATAGAATTTTTAAAACATTTTTTTTGTAAAAATAGAATTTATAAACAGAATTTTTTTAATTTTTTTTGTCGAAAACAGAATTTAAATTGTCTTTTAGTCTATTTTTTTAAAAACAAAATTGTAAAACAGAATTTTTTTGTAAAATTTCAAGCATAATTATTTTTAAATTTTTTATAAAAATAATTTGTTATTGTTTAGGGAACTTTAAACCAATAACAGCTAATTGGGATCCTAAAATAGTAAAAACGCACACACTATACCTTTCCCTCTTGTAAGTTCCCTAAACAATATCGCGGAAACAAACAAAAATAAAAATATTCAAAATTTAAGAGTTGCAGATAATTTACAAGCAGATACTAAACAATTGCATTTAGCACAAAAAGATTCAACTTTAGCTACCTTTAATTAAAATATTTCCTAAATTGAACCATTTTAAGTACACAAATTCAAACCCGAAAAAAATAACAATTAAAAAAGAATAAAAAGAAGTAAGAAAAATAGAATTTTCCCATTTTATGATTAAATTATGTTTTAAACATAATTTGTCTAAAACAGAATTGTAAAACAGAATTTTTTGTAACAGAATAATTTTTGTAAAAACATAATTATTTTTAATTTTTTTTTTGTAAAAACAGAATTTTTTACAAAAAAATTCTGTTTTACAATTCTGTTTTTAAAAATAGACTAAAAGACAATTTAAATTTTGTTTTAGACAAATTTTTTTTAAAAAATTATGTTTTTAAATTCTATTT
This sequence comes from Panax ginseng, assembly GCA_020205605.1. NCBI lineage: Eukaryota > Viridiplantae > Streptophyta > Magnoliopsida > Apiales > Araliaceae > Panax > Panax ginseng. Next base: position 85,366,323 of record CM035150.1, on the reverse strand, counting down.
TTACAAAAAAAATGTTCTAAAAATTCTATTTTTACAAAAAATTAAAAAAAATCTGCTTTTACAAGTTTTTAAAAATTCTGTTTTTTGAACACAATTTTGTAAAAAAATTGTATTTACAATTTTGTAAAACACAATTTTATTTTACAATTTTTGTAAAAACAAATTTTTTTTTATATAAAAATTGTATTTTACAATTTTGTATACACAAATTTATTTTACAATTTTTGTAAAAACAATTTTTTTTTACTTTTTTTTTGTAAAAACAGAAATTTTTACAAAAAAAAAAAATCTGTTTTATTATTTTAATTATTTTATTTAAATTAATTATTTTAAAATTATTTATTTTATTTAAAATTAATTATTTTTGCCAATTTTTAAGACTAAAAGATAATTTGCACCCCAAACTTATGTTATGTTTCAAATTTTGGCCACTTTAATAGGTTAAGTGAATAAAATATGCGTTTTGTTACGTATAATAAAGTTTGGGGTGTACTTAGACACCTTTTTCGATTTGGGGTGCAAAAGTCAACAACGATATAAAATATAGGGTACAAATTGTCTTTTAGTCTTATAATAATAACAACAATAATATTTTAATGATAAAAGATTAAATATAAAAAGAAATAATATAATTTTAGACATCAAAAAATGACAACCGGCCTAAAAATAAACTAACTATGAGTCATTAAGTCTATAATCTATTGCTCCCCTATATATGAGTCTACCTTAATTGCTATTCAGGGCTTCACTACTATGAGATCATTGGTCAATAACAGTACTCTAAAATGAGCAAATTAATAATTCGGGTTCGATTCGTACTAATTTGATTAAAAGTTTGATTTGAATTTGACTCGAAATATAAATGATTTAAATATGAACAAATTTTAAAATTCGATAAATTACTTGAATTAACCTCCTAAAATTATAATTATAAGTTTAATTCTATAGATACTTGGATCATATTCGTTTGAAAAGTTCAAACTGCTCGAGCTAGATTCAAGATCGTGCTCGAATCGGTAGCTAAATAAGCCTCAATCAAATCTTATTTTATACTCGATAAATTTTGTGAATCAAATCTAAGTAACTCAATATTCAGTTCGACTCAGTTCATTTACATCCTTTTTGGTCAATGTTTCATTAAGGGCAATGTTAGGGCCAAAAATTGGTAAAAATACATGTCGACTAAACACAATGATATAAGATTATATTAAGTGAATAGATTATATAAGAATGGTTTATAAAATTATTGTTTTACTCCATCAAATAGTAATTGTTAACGCCAAGATCTTTCCACGAATTGAACTATAATCACTTAAAGCTCGTCCAAATCCTGCATAGTTCAACAAGTCAACACCAAAAGCTTGATCATTGACTTGACCGTGAGGATAAGCTCGGTGTGTGACGCCCCAAAAGCAGTATACATCACCCATCTTGAGTCGCAGAGGATACAAGGTACTGAATACAAATATAACTTAATTATACAACAATCGTGTAAAATACGACAAAACATAGGTTGTGAGTTTTAATACAAATATTGTTATCTAGACAATATCCACACTCAATGGAGTCCTCATTACATTTATTATCACACTATTTCACAGAATAGTGAAGACTACTAATGCACCATCTAGGATCATCACTCGTTCTCGACATTAGTCCAATACGTTCTCATTTCCCGAAGAATAGCAGTGAAAGAAAGGGTGAGCTCAACTAGACCAGTAAGAAATATTATGACTAAGATAATGCAGAATAAATTATCATTAGCCTTCAATAATGTTAAACTGATAGAATATAATATACAACAAGTTTAACTGCAGCGGATCAAGCAATCCATTAGAAGAGTCAAGTAGAGAATAAAATCAACTATCTTCTATGATTTAAAAGGTTTTTCATCACTTTTATCGTTGAGACTCAGCTTAATAAATAAAATCGAATCATCATTGTTCCACGGCCAAGGATATTCATGTAATCATCAATGATCATGACTATACCGAATAATCCCTGGTCACAATCATACCAACAACTGTCCACCAATGAACTATAGGCCAATGAGGACTTTTACCACATCATTCGTTACATTACGGTCATGATTATACCGAATAATTCTTGGTCATAATCATACCAAGTCCATCTATGCACGTAAGCCAAAGATGACTTTCAACATAATATAAGCATGAGGATGATGACAATTCAATAAAACAAGTTCAAGAATAAATTTTAAAGATTTATAAGTTAATTTATCCGAACTCAATAACGTCCAAATTGTCAACATGATAACGCTTTCATGCAAAAGAAAATTCAAGAATGCTCAAAAGAATATTTCAATGAAAAGATACTGGATGAAGCACAAATATCAAGGATATTCCACTAATTTCATGGAGTATAGAAGCCAAAACTTTAACCAACTGAGTATAATAAAATATATGAAAGCGCAAATGGATTTTCACCCGCCATGCAGTAATCCACGATATCTGAGATCATTTCCACAATTTAATAAGGAATGAATACAAAGGATCATTCACCATGCATGTGGTAATCCACTTAGAGGCGGAGTTATTCCAACATAATAAAAGAATGGAATAATGAAGGATTCACCATGCGTGCGATGAACATGCATGAGTTATTCCCAAATGAATAATAAATAATAGAATCAGTCCCAAGATAAACGCGCATACATCTGAGGATATTAAGCGAGAATAATAAATAATAGAACCAGTCCAAGCGTAAATGTACGTATGAGGATATTAAACAGAATAATAAATAATGGAACCGAGTCCCGGCAGAACGCATGCAGACAAAATATTTCGACGGAATAATAAAAAGCGGAATATTAGAAGAATTTCACCATGTATGTCGCGGTCAGATAAACATGAGTTATTCAGCAGAATAAAAAGAATGGAATAACAAACGAATTTTATCAAGTGTAGGGTAGCCCGCGTATACAGGTTATTCCAACAGAATAATAAAGAATGGAATAACAGAAGTTCTATTTACGAATAAGAAAGAAAGAATACCCCTTACGAGTACAACAAATAATATTCCCTACCATAGAAAAACTGAATACTGAAGTAGTGAAGTAGCAGAATACTTTTCTTCTTTCTCTCTCTATAGTTTCTCTCTCTAGAGTTTCAGTGAATTCGTAAGAAATAATGAAGGAATGAACTTCTATTTATAGAAGAATGGACTGAATAGTAACTAATTCATGAACGACCCAGATTGATTTACTTTTAAACGGACGATCCATATTGATTTACTATTAAAACTTAAAGCAACGATCCATACTGATTTACTATTAAAACTTTAAACCAGCGATCCATATTGATTTACTATTATAACTTTCCACCGGTGATCCATATTGATTCTTATTATATCTTCAACTAATGATCTCGAAAAATTAGCACATCTCCTCATGGAATAATATTGTACCCAAAAATGATTTGTACCTAAAAGAAATATATCCTACGGGTGAATAGTACCTCGTGAATAGTACTCCGACACGAAAAGTGCCCCGAATACCCGATTGAACAATATAACCTCCAGACATCAATTATACTAACACAAATAAGTCCAACACAAAGGAACTATAAAATTCATCTTTAATCAACACGAACTTATTTATCATTAATATTATAATTCACAATATTTAACAACCTGTGTCGTTCCCCTGTGAAAAAAGGGCTTTCCGATAAGGATTTCTCCTTATTAGCGCAAGCAATTAGATGACCAAAACCTCTCGATGTGAACTTCTAGACATTGTCAATATTACAAAATAATAATATGAATAACTTTGTCTCAATTATTGATTTAATAATATATCATATTATGAAGATGATTTCGTAACAATAATTGAATCAATAATATGAGAGATATGATGCAAAGAATTATTGTAGCAAAGAATTGAGTATAAGCGAGTGACTTCGCACGTAAGCATCAATAATCAATCTAGCGTCTACTTATGCAACCACAGCAGTATTCGCATCTTTTACTACCGGGTAGTTCAATAGTTTTAACGCTAACACCTCCGCCGTTATTTTTATAGAAAGATAATTTTGTCTTTTTCTAACTACGACAATACTTCTGTTGTGGGGTCCACCAATGATTGTGCCGTCGTACGAATATTCTCTGTTAAAACGAATATTCCCCGACCAATCGAATATTATATAACCACTTGCTTACTTGCAAAATTTATAAATATTACCCACAACTATTACATTATATCAAATCCACACCATAATATTCACAAATGTATTTCGAGGAAATTATTCTTTATTCATAAAAGTTGGGGTCTTACATCCGGCGTGAGAGTCAGTACAGGCAATCACAAGGTTAACAATGGAGGAAAAATATATAGTGTCTAGAGAGAGATAAATAGTTTGATTAAGTGTTGTTACCTTTAGATTGTGTGATCCTTACCCCATATACTCCAAGCCCGATTTACCGTGGCACCCACTCCTCTCTGACACAGACCCCCACTCATGGTCATCTCAAATTGATCGCATGCAAATTTCACCCACTACCTTCCTTTGATCGCTTTGTTTTTACTACGGTACGGTATTATCATCCCATTCACATTAATATTTTGTAGATAAGACAATCAACTGTCATATTCTTTCATCATTACCGGTCAAAATCCAAAAAGTAGATACTATTTGTCCAATGGATCAGCCCAAAGATTCGGACCAACCACTCAAGACACAATAAATCCAACTCAAGGGAAGAGCCCAACCGGTCCGGCCCAATACGAAAACTATCATGGCCCAATAGTAATAATTCAAGAAACAAAATTAAGAAGTTTGAATTGTATCAACAAATTTGTATAATTAATTAATCGTTTTATTATAGTAAATTAAATAATAGTTACACAGTCTGTACTTCACTTTTACGCATCTCAAGAGTGAAGATTTTTCAGCATGGTTTAAATTTAAAAACAAACAAGACACTTAATATAAATTAAGTGTCTAATACAAACAAGACACTTGATATAGATTAATAATTCCAAGTATAATCTTTACAAACAAACATAACTCAAAGATAGTAAACCTAATAGCAGCGGGTGTGTAAGACCCCGAATTTTATGAAATAAAAGTATTCAATTTTTCTTATAAATACTATTCAGTAAATGGTTAAATTGATAAAAGTTTAAAGTTAAAGGTGATATATGTAAATATTTTAAATAAGCAAGTGGTTATAAAATATTCATTGTTGTCGGGGAATATTCGTTTGGTCGTGAAATATTCTTCCTGTCTTGGAATATTAAATGACATTTGCCTTGATCTTTTGTGGGCCCCATAACTGAAAAGTTTATTTGGATGAAGAAAATGACAAGTATAAGTTGTTTATAAATAACGGCGTAGTTGTTACCAATTATCTTTGTTGGAATATCCGGTGGTCAAAAACACGATGTCTGGCGTTGTCACAAGAAGGCACACCAGTATTGCTCCAATTATTGATTCTTACGTAAGAAGGTACTACTCAATAAATGTGGGATATATGAGTATATGAGGAGGAAGAGTATTTTTGCTCAATAAATGATAAACACATGTTTTATGTGTCGGTGGACCTCATTTCTTGACTGAAATTTGATTATAGCCTGTAAAATCGCCCATTTGTGGATTTCGGTCAATTTTTGTTTGGAATTTAGAAAAACTTTCTTCTGCAAAGTTGTAGAGAATTAAATTTCCTATGAAAAGGACACGTGGTTCGAATTTTTCTGATAAAAGGGCTATTTATTATGAATTATTGAAGTTCCGAAGTTCCGAAATAATTGATTTTTGGAAGTTTTAATTATTTATTTTATGAAAAACGTTTTTGGTGAGTTAGGCACATATGTGGCTGATGTTTTGGATTAGTGGAGGTGTGCGTAGGAATTTATAATATATATATATATATATATATTAATATTTTATTAAATTTTTACGCTTTGGTGTTCTAAGCAATTTCTATAAATAGGGTCTTAAGTTAGAATTGAAAATCACACAGAATCAAGTTTTCTCTCTATATTATCGGCGTTTATTTTTGTGAGTATTTAGATATCTTGAGTGTTGCTATACGGTGCAAGTTCTCTTCAGGGTTATATCCGACATTCCAGTCAGAAGTATTGCTCTTTTGAGGTAAAGGATAGTAAGAGATTTTAAGGGTTATTATGTTTTTCAGTTTCAAAATTTTTACGAACCTTCAAAAATTCTGGAAAAATTTAAAATGATAATTTGATGAGTTTTGTTGATTGTGTCCAAAAATAGCGATTTTTGGATATATAGATTCAGAGTTATGAATTTTATGAGAAAAGACTATTTTAAAAGTAAACGCTTATAACTCCTTGTGGTTAATTCCAAAATTGATGTAATTTTTATTGGGAGTACATGTATCTAACAGAAGTATACCGTGTAAATTTTAGAATTTTTGGACAAAAATATAATTTATGATAAATGTCTAAATATTCAGCAGTTTTGGCCATATGAAAAATAGTAAATGAATTTTAAAAATTCTGAGAAAAATATATGTTCAATATGGGACTATTTTATGCTAAATCCTAGAAAAGAAATATTTTTGGAACTGATTTGATATTTTTCATGAAAATAGTATAGTTATGAGTAAATGAATTAAATATGTTATGTAAAGTAAAAAATTTGGAAAATAGGATTTTATGGCTTAAGAATCCTATATAAGGTATATGCAGATTTTTGATGAGGGTTTTGGTTATTGGTGATGAAATCTTATGAGTTTGACATTTTAGAATGATTAAATGCATTAATTAATAAAGTATAAACAATTAAAATAAATTGTTTATAAGTTTAAGAAATGATTAAGATAATTTGGTAATATTAATAATATTAGATTATGAGATTATTAAGTGATTTATAATATTTGGATTAAGGTGTTATGAAATTATTGATTTATGAATCTTATTCTTGGAATTAAATGCAGTTGTTGATCATATTATTTTTATTATCATATATAATATTTTTATAATTTCGGTGATGATATTTCTCTTTGACTTAAGTGTAAAGATGGGTAGATTATTGGTATGATTGTGACTTTGGGTTCTCTTTGGCCAGTAGTGCAATAATGAATTGTTGACTGGTATGATCATGACCATTGGATTTATAAACAATTATCTTTAGCTTAAGTGCAAAGGTGAATTGATCAACATGGTTATAATTATTATTGATATAAATTCTGAAATGATTATATATTTATTTGAGATATGAATATCTTTGCCCGTAGTAGTAAAAAGATGACTTATTGAATATCTTTTTCTTTTGTAGTGCAAAGATGAATTATTGGTGAATATCTTTGCCCGTGGTATGAAAGATGACATGTTGTTGAATATCTTTGGCCCGTAGTGCAAAAATGACATGTTAATGAATATCTTTGGCCCGTAGTGCAAAGATGGATTTATTAGTATGATTATGAACATGAATTGTGATTTGGTATAACCATGATCTTTGATGTTTCAGGTAAAGACAGGTGATGAAAATTATCTTCGATTACGTATGAGAAAAGAATTTGGAACCACAAATATGATTATGAGTTATTCATATGATTGTGGATAGGAACCATTGATTAATGTTACGAGGATAAAACATTGTTGGTGGACTTTTAACATAGAGAAGATAGTAGACATTATGGTCTATTTGACTCTTCTAATAGATTGTTAGATTACATTAGAACTATGGTTGAAAATTTTTATCATCTACCATATGTTCTAAATCTCGATTTATTTTAACGAAGGCTATTGATAATTTAATTATCTTTAGTTATGATATTCTTTATTGAGCTAGTTGTCTTTCACCCTTTTGCTCACAATTCCTTTCGGAGTAATAAGAGTGTTGTCGGGTCGAGCGGGGATAACAGGGGAGTAGAACGGTGGTCTATATTTGTTGAGGTTCTCCTAAATAGTATGAAAATAATTTTATTGAGAACTTTAGATAAGTGTATCGTATTGTATATGTCATTTGATATTTAATTTTGGTGAACAAGAATAGGGTGAAAGTAACCCAACTTTGGAAGGGTGTTTTGTCACTATCATACAAGATGTCTAATGACATACAACCTCGAAGTTATCATAAAGGCGGGGTTGTGCGCATCCACTTCTTTGAGTATATCTACGAGCACTACCTATATGATCTTGGAGTTTGCTTAAAATATAATTCTCAATTGCAGTACGGTGAAGATAATTATATGTCAAGAGAAGACTTACCATTGGAAAGAAGATGATAATAATCTTCTTGTTTTTTCTTTGGGGACTTTTGGGTCAACCAAGGATAATTACGTGGACATATGATATCTATCATAACCTGACGCATGGCCTCCCCGTGCGACGAAGGTTTTCTTGAGCACTTTTCAAAGATTCTGATTTCTAAAACAATTTTTGACTGTACCTTTATGTAAGGTGCCATTGTGACGTACTATTCAAAGTTGGGACATGAGTCACAGTTGGTATATATTTGTATCAAAACTCACAACATATGTGTTGTTGTATTTTACACGACAATTGTAGTAATAAAGTTATAGTTATTTTCTGTACCATGTTTTTGGCGACTCAGAATAGGTTGGTTGGATTAGACCTATTTTGGGGGCGTTACAGGGTGCATGCATGAAAAAGAAAGAAAAAGAAATTACACATAAAAGAATATTAATAATATGGTAACAATTAATATAAATTAAAAATGAGTAATGCTACAGTAACAAAAAATTATAAAAAATTAGATACAAAATGATGTATTGAACTACAATTAGTCGATGTATTTTACCATACTACATGAGTGGATATAATAATTATAATTAATTATTATTATATACATCATTTTATTTTAATTTTTTTTCACAGAAATATAATTAATTACAAATTGAAGGAGGCAGAATTTTTAGGATATCTAGAAAAGGGAAAGGAGATAACTAATTTTAGACTATACTATGAAATCAATTTGACATTCATATTTGAGCATGTTCGGGAATGACTTATAAGTTGGTCACATCAACTTACAAGTTATTTGTTATTATTCACCTGTTTGTGAATGATTTATTTTTCTACTTATAAGTTGAGTTTTAAATAAAAAAACAAGCAAGTATTTCTAACTTATTTTAAAATGATTTATAAGTCATTTTAAAATAAGTTATTTTGACCAAATGTAATATTTATTTTGTCCTTTTTCTATTTTGCCCATCTTTTTATTAATACCATTTTTATTAATCTTTATATTTATTTTAACTTATAGGTCATTATGAGCCGAACACCTTTATAATTTGTTTTAACTAAATTTTTGACTTACAAATAAAATTAATGTCGAACACTTTTACTTATAAATCACAACTTAAAATAACTTATATTTTAACTTATAAGTCATATCGGAACAAACTTTTAGACACTAAAAATTATTGTTGATATTGTTACACTAAAAATAATATTAATACAAATACACATTTAACAATACTCTTTATCATTATTTTAACGACATTTAAATATTTTAAAAGATATTTATTATTTATTATTTTATTTTTATTATGGTAATATTAACGATTATAAAAAACTATTGGAATTGCAAGAACAAAATGATAACAAATATACATTTAATTTTGTAAATAATATTTAATATTTTAAACAACACTTATTATTCTAATAATATTATTTTTGATAATTTTTATTCAGATGAAAATACTAGAATAATTAACAAAATTATGACAACAAAAACTCTCTTTTAATAATTAATCATATTTTAGGGAGAGGGCAAACTCAGAGCTTTGAGACTGCAATAATGGGAGCAGAGTTCATTTGAAATTTTAACAAATACTGTACTGTAGACAAAAAAATTAAAATAAATAGAGAAAATGGAGGGTGAAGAAGAGGAGAGGAGAGGACTCAGAGGAGTATGAGCGGCAATTCAGCTAATGAACCGCCAAAAGACCGACCGGTTCGGGTATATATGCAGACGGCATATACGATCTTTTCCACTTCGGCCATGCTCGTTCCCTCGAGCAAGCTAAGAAATCTTTAATTTCCCTTTTTTCTCGCGCCCATTTCAGTTTACTTTGGGTCTTTTTCTAATTAATATTCATGAATGATATGTTTATTATATCCATTTGTTATACAGTTTCTCTCTTTTTTGGGTGATTCTTTGTTTTTATGATTTATTTGTTATGGGTTTATTAGGGCTTGTATTAAAGGTTAGTTATGTGTTATTCTTTGGTTGCTCAATTGATTTCCTCATAAAAATTGTATACATTTGTAAAAGTTTTGTTTTAGCTGATTTTTGCTTGGCAACATTGGCGCACTAATCCCTGTTGGGTCACTCCACCTAATAGCTTAAAGCTTTAAACTTTTAGATAAGTTCGTAACTTAATAGGCAATAGTTACATAACTTAGCTCAGATGTGTTGTGTACTTGGTTAGCTATTAAAAGTAAATTATTTTGCTTCAAAGTGCACACTTTTTTTTGTTTAAAATTTCACATGGTATGCTAGCTTTCTCTTCACAATTTAAGATAAATACTTTTGAAGGGTGACCATGCTTTTGATTTGCTTAGGGTTTCTTGGTGGGAATTTGTTTGAGAAATATTTTTCGAATATAGATACCCTAAAACAACTAAGAGTTGTATAAGATTGGAATTTTTTGACCATAGGCTATGTTTGTTTGCAAAAAATATGTTTGAGATTGGACTATTTGTCTTAATTTAACACTAATTCGAACTATTTTATCCCATGATGGGGGATTAATAGTCTTTTAAATAGTACGGATTATTTTTTGTCATTTCTATTCCATGATGAATGTGGGATTAATAGTCCTCCCATTTTTTACTATCAAATGACTCCCACATTAAGGGATAGTCTTAAGTAATGTTAATTTAAGACAAATTGTCCAATTCCAAGTATGCTTTTTGCAACCATGTAGTGGTGGTTAATTATTTAACACAACTATATTTTCAATGTCTAAAATATAGGTTTCCGAATACTTATCTGCTTGTCGGATGCTGCAATGATGAAGTTACCCACAAATTAAAGGGTAAAACTGTCATGAATGACCAGGAGTGCTATGAGTCTCTCCTCCACTGCAAGTTAGTTTTACTCTTGATGGCTAATTTTTTGACCAATTGTCAGACTGCAAGCAAAAGCCTAAAGCACGGGCCATTTGGCCTCCCGCCTGGCCAAAAACGGGCTTTGTCAGCATTTTTTAAGCCCACGAAAACCCGGGCCATTTTGGGCCAGCCCGTGAAGGCCCGGCCTGTGGCCCATGACTTTTTTTTTTAAAAAAATAAAATAAAATGTTACTACTTGTGAGGCTTGAACACAAGACTTGTAAGTAAATAAATAAGAGTTCAAACCAACTGAGCTACAACAACTATTTGTTTTTAATGCAATCTTCAATATATTTTAACTATAATTGAAAACTATAATTAAGATATGTAGTTAATGTAGGTAATTAATTAATAATACTAATTTATAATACTATTAAAATTTTAATTGATTGAGATATGTAGTTAATGTAGGTAATTAATTAATCGTGTTTGTTTGAATTATTGTTTATTATTAATTATTTTATTATTTTTAATATTTATTATTATTATTATTTCTGGTGTAGCAAAGAGTTTGCAAAAAAAAAATAAAAAAAAAATAAAGGGAGAAGCCCGCGGGCCGGCCCGGCCCGCCACGGGCCTCATATTTCCAGCACACCAAAATCCGGGCTTTTTTGGCCCGGCCCACGCTCGACCCGTCCCGCCCCGCCCTGCCCCGCCCCGTCCCGTCCCGCCCCGCCCGTTTGCCAGGTCTACCAATGTCTTAGAGGATGCTCAATATCTAGTTAAACTGTTTGAGTTGAGACAATCCTCATGTTATGCTTTTTGAATTTTTTTTTTATAGCTAGTCCATGTCAAAATTTTGCAAGTAAACGGATTACTTAGAATAGGTCCTGACATCTAGTTGAGACTTTCTAAACATGATTTTAGCTTGTTGCAGTATTTCCCTTATTCTAATAATGGAACATTGTGTTGGTTTATGTTTAATGTTTTAATGATGACAACATATTTTGTATGGAAGTATTTTTGATTAACAAGTTTGGACAAGTGGTTGGGCTGGATATAATTTGATGCTACCAAAAATGTGCTGGAATTCTGGAGGCCCAACAGAAGAAGGAAACATTGAAGCACTACTGGAGATCACATAGGAAATCATATAAGAGTTTTTATCTTGAGTTTTTAATTACAAGGAAGCTTTTATAATTGGTAGAAAATTCTTTTAAAACCTGGTTTTTTATAAAATTGTCCTGGGCTAAAATTTCTATCCGCTTGGGAAACAAAATCAGTTAAGATGTCCCATATCAAGTCAAATCTTATCAGCTGGGAATTTTTCAAAGATTTACTCTCTTAGTCCTATTCTATTTCAAATTGTTTGAAATATTTTATTTGTAGAGTTTTATAGTTATATCCTTTCAAAAACAAATCTTTCCTTCACAACTTTGGGATCGGGCTTTACAATGTTAGCCATTGGTTTGTATATACGCTGCAACAAATTTTCTTTAACCAACTGGGATTTGGTAAATCTTTAATGTTAAAGTATTCAACGTTAAAATAAACTTAGCTGTTGGACTTCTTATATATATATATACCTCACGATTGAAGCTTGAAAAAACACAACTCTCATTTATGAACCACTAAATTACACAGAAAGCTTTCTAGCTTGCCTTGTTCTTAAATTCTTTTTCCACTAATTATTAGTTATGAGTTGTAATTATATTCTTACATCTTTAAACTTGTATACAAGCCAAGTTGGGTTGTGATTGATCCAGTAGTGGATAGGTCTGTACAAAGAAGGCTCAAAGTTGCAGTGGTTCAAAAGGTTGCAGTTGTGCAAAGGGGGCATGGTGTCCAAGAGGATTCAGAGGTGATTTGTATAGGGAGTATTTGTAATTAATTAAAGATTAATTAATGAAAACCTGCTAGGTATGAATTGATATTTGGCCTATCCATAGAGTAGAGGTATAAGGGGCTGAACCAAAGTATAATTCTTGGTGTGTTTGTGCTTTGATTATTGTTCTGTATGTTTAGCTTAATTCTACATTAGAAAATTCTAAAAATACATCTGCATACACTGCATATTTAAAACTGAAGTAATACTGAGAAGGTTTGTAGAAACAACTTAACACAGACAGCTCAAATCAGACAAGTTCTAAAATAGACAACTAAATTTTACATGTCTGGGTTTCTTCTAAAACAGAAAAATTTCAAAGTTGTCATTGTTGAGTGACACAAGAGCGCGCACACCCCTTTATTCAACCCCTTTTAGGTAGGGCTGTAAAATGAGCAAACAGTTCGGGCTCGATTCGTACTCGCTCGACTCGAAATATAAATGAGTCAAATATGAACACATTTTAAAGTTCGATAAATTACCCGAACCTCCTCAAATTATAATCTTCTATTGATCCTCGGATCATATTCGTTCGAAAAGTTCAAACTGCTCGGGCTTGATTCGGAATCGTGCTCAACTCGGTTGTTAAATGAGCCCTCATTCAAACTTTATTTTATACTCGATAAATTTTGTGAACCAAATCTGAGCAACTCAATACTCGAATCGACTCGGCTCGTTTACACCCTTACTTCTAGGTGTGCATACACGTAATTTCACATTACACTGATATGTGTGTTGAGTATGAATTAGTTGTTGATCGCACGGTTATGTTTCAATGCTGCTGCTTAAAAGTTTAGTAAGATAATTTGATTTGCACTTATATATCAAGTAAAAGTAAGCTATTTTGATATTCCCGATTGAGTGTATGAAGTTTTGCTTTGTTCACCTTTTATTGCAGGTGGGTAGATGAAGTTATCCCTGATGCCCCATGGGTGGTTGCACTAGAGTTCCTTGACAAACATCAGATTGATTTTGTGGCACACGACTCTCTTCCGTAAGATTAACCAGCCCAACACTACTTTTGGGTTGTTACCTAACCTCCCATTACTCTTTTTGACACTTTAGGAAAAGGTTTGGTTGGAAGGATGTCAATGCATCCTTCACTTGTAGCGGTAGCATGAGTCGTCAAAAAGCTTAACGTTAGCTAGATTGATTTTTAAGTGAATAAAGAAGATATAATGATATAAAAACAGTCAATCTGAAGTAAACTATGCTAATTAAAAAAAAGTTTATCTAAGAATGTGGGGTTTTCTTTCTTTCTCAGATAAGTAAGCACCGTCTTCCATTAGAAATGTCAATAGGAATCATGTCGTGTACGCGCGAGATATACAAAAGAAACACATAGGTATAACTGAAACACATATACAACTCAATCAATCCCACCCAGCCCTTATCTAAAGCAAGTCTCTATATAATATAACAGAACAAGGAGTTACAAAAGGTAGTAGATACATGCTACAGAGTCAAACATAATGTAGAAATACGAGTACCTAGCAATAAATCATCTTATCGATGATTCATTGGAACAAAGGGCCCAGTTTGGTTTCAATCAGGCCAGGCGATGTGCTTAAGGAAGACTTTTCCAATTTGATAACGTGGAAATTGAATATATTTCCCTATATGGTTTCCAGTTACCTGACTGTATATTTTGGACAATAAAAATTTAATATAATCAATGCAGTTTTAAGTTGATTATGTCTTTGTATGCGTTACCCGTTTTTCTTTTGCCTTAATTTCCTGGTATGCTGATGCGAGCGGGGCTGGCAATGATGTGTATGAATTTGTAAGTTCAAGTCATAGTGTAGTTATATTGTATTGTGATTTCCTGCATGCTTAATATTTGGTGTCTTCTTTCTTTGTACTTTCCTATTCTTCAGCCGCTATAATGTGGTTTCTTCTTGATCCTTCTGGAACTTTCTTTGTTTCATGTTCTCTTGTCTGCTTGTCAGAAGCTTTTCTAGTTTTTGAGCTCTCTTGCTTTTGGCCTTGGGTTTTTTACTTTTTTAGTTTACTACATTATTTTGGGACATAGGTATTTTCTTCATTAATATCCATTATGATTCATAAATGGAATTGTACAAATATAGACATTACACAATTTTCTCTGGTAGGTCAAGTCCATTGGAAGGTTTAAGGAGACCAAACGGACCGAAGGGATCTCTACATCAGATGTAATAATGAGGATTGTCAAAGACTACAATGAGTATGTGATGCGCAATTTGGATCGAGGATACTCAAGGAAGGAACTAGGCGTTAGCTAGGTGAAGGCATGTCCTTTTCTTTGAATAACCACCATCTTTTGCTTTAAATTTTCCTTCATTTGATATCTAATAATCTTCTTCAGCAAGTAAATTCATATCACTTTTGCAACTTTCTATCAGGAAAAGAGGTGGAGAGCATGTTAAAGAAGTAGCGAGAAAAGGTGAAGAAACAGCAAGAGAAAGATTTATGTATATGCTATCACCATCTCTAAGTAACACAGATTACTTTAAATCTTTGCATATGTGTCTTTTACAAATTTTATTGGGTATGCATTATGCAAATCTATGATTCTCTATACTTGCCCTCTGATGAAATGCATCAGATGATCAACTTTCTGCATTTATAAGTGGTTTCTCTCCTTATAGTGTTATTTTCTGATTGTGCAATTCTATGTTCTCTTTGAAGATATGTTATTAGATGGTAACTGGGTAAGAATAATTAAATGGTATGCATCTGGACTGTGTTGCAGATGCAAACAGTTGCAAAAAACCGTAATCTGTGGGTGGAGAATGCTGATCGTATGGTTGCCGGTTTTCTTGAGATGTTTGAAGAAGGCTGCCATAAAATGGTGAGCTCTCTCTCTCTCTCTCTCCCTCTCACGCACACGCACACGCACACGCACAAAAGATAACAGTTTTCAGTTGAATGGAGACTCGAGGGACTTGATGCAGAAAGAATGCTTGCACTTGTTCGGTACATGTATCAGTCCGTGGAAGAGTGAAAGGGTCACCACTACTGAGGATCTCCCCTAATCTAAGATAGGTTTTCAGTCTAGAATGGAGCTTACTTTACTTTTTTTAGAGGACGCTATGAAATAAGAAAAGAAGGTTTATGGATGAAGTAATCGGAATCAGGTGATTCTATTTTAAGTTCTGATAATAAAATTGTTTTTCATCAGGGAACTGCCATCAGAGACCAAATTCAAGAACAACTGATGGCAAAGGCAAATGCAACTTATGATGATGATGAAGAGTATTATTATGATGCCAGTACTGATGAAGAATATTATGATGAGGACGACAATGACGAGGATTAAGGTGTGCTCATGATTTGGTATATATGGTTTGTTGAAGAATTTGATATGTGCATGACCAGGTCATTTTTCTTGAACTGCAAGTTTATGGTGCATTACCTTGCTGTGAAAACATCATAGCCTGTGGTCTGATTGGGAATTTATGCTTAGATTTGAAATGTATATACTGCTTGCCTGTTTGTTCAGTCTCTAACAGAAGTTTTACCAGTGAATTCTACGAGATCGTGTGTTAATCTATGAAGAAGTTTTAGACTGAAATGTTAGGTGTTGAGTTATACTAGCACATTGTTGTTTCTACTTTTTATGATATATAGGACAGATTACTTGTATGGTGCTTAAAGATCTTGGAGAAATTTGGTAATTTTTTTAGGCGGAAATAAGGTTTTTGTGATGGGTGATACTCTCGGACAAACAAGTTGAAAGAGAAGAAACTTGTGAATTATTGAATCAACTTGGCTCAAATTTTTCATGGTCAAGGCATAGAATTCATTAAAAACTGCCCTGTTAAAGGTTTTGCAACAAACCACATGAGATTGCTTTACAGCCCTGGTAAGGCTACGAAGAATCTCTTTTGGACTCCATAATAAAAGAATAAAAAACTATAACTTACAAAATGAAACTCAGTTGCAAGATTTATAACTCAACTAAATTGCGGTTACAAATCTATTAGCTCAAGAAGCTGCCACCAAAATCTCTAAACTGAAGGATATAGAACTGTTGGTCTTGAGGCGAATCCGGCAATTAGGGCAGGATGAGTGAGAAAGCAGCGGTTACAAATCTATTAGCTCAAGAAGCTGCCACCAAAATCTCTAAACTGCAGGATATAGAACTGTTGGTCTTGAGGCGAATCCGGCAATTAGGGCAGGATGAGTGAGAAAGCAGCCACTTGTCGATACAAGTAGCATGGAATCGATGGTTGCATTTGGGTAAAATCCTAATCTTCTCCCCCTCGGAGAAATCCAACAAGCAAATGGCACAGCCTGAAACTGATGGCGGTGAGCCAGAATTTGCATATGTTGAAGTTGGTAATGTTACTATATCTTTCTGCTTAAGGCCGGAGTTTATTCGTCGTGAAGCAACCCATTGAGCTGGCTCAGTGAGTGAGCGATGCGTGCATTGGAATATGCAATGAAGCATGGAGTTTAGACCTAGAGCACAAAGTAAGGCGCACAAGAGGGCTGCAATGATGACTGCAACATTGAAGTCGAGTGCAGGGTTAAGACAAGGCGTGTTTGAGCTGGGACTCAGAGTGGGTGATAGAGGTTCTGCCATTGGGAGAGGGAAAGGAGAGAGATGGGGAGAATAACTGTAAGTGGGAAGATAAAGATGGAAATTTGAATAGGAGGAAAGAACACATAGTACAAAATGAAAGGGACAGGATAAGAAAAACAAGCTATCTCAATGGAGGGTAATGGATAAAATGATGGGAAAATGAGGCACTGGATATGCTTACTTGATAATCCACTGTCTTCCCTTTTGTTTGTGCGCCCAAACTAAAGAGAAAAAGCATCTCTCTTTCTCTCTCACACACAAACAAAATTAAACTCACTAGTGTTTGTTGTATTTGATAGAAGTGACTTAATTTACTAGAGATAGTTTCACTTGGTAAATTTCGGATTAAGATCCCCTCTATTACACTTTTTAGCCAATTTTTTCCAATACATATTTAGCAACACAATAATTTGCGTCGATTTTTAAATATGTATTGAGGAAAAATTGGGTGAAAAATGAGCGAGCATATTAGTCTTAAAAGAGTGCCTCAACATTTCTTTTCAAGTTTTCATTACTTGAGAAACATTATTCATTCTTAATTTATTTCTCAATCTAAATTATTCATCTCTTTAATCTTCTTAGTGTTTCTCCCAAATACAATAAGTTCATAATTTGTCAAATCTTTGAATGGACTTCTGGAATTTTAAGTTCAAATACCTCAAAACTTCTGGAATTTTAAACAAAGGTAAAACACAAAAGGTCAAAAAACTAAAATTACCATTTAAAAATAAATCATCAAATAATACAAGACATCAATCTTTCCTAAAACATTCATTCTTGAAGATTAAGAATGAACAAATTCCTGCAACTTACATGAACAAATTTCTCTCCCCAACCATATTATACTGATCAACACCGAAACTACCCCTTTAACCGCTCTTTCACTCTCAACAACCACAACATTATTGGAAACGTTTGTCAATGCATGTCCTGGAAACCCCCCGGAAGCTCCCTGAGCATAAAATGAGTACTGAACATGATTTATTTGATCAGGAAACACCAGAAGGGATGAAAAATCCGCCTCCCAACGCGTCCCATTTCCAGGTACCACCAACTTCCCCACCGTCGATTTCAATCTCATTCCATTAACATTGTTATGATCAATCACCACTTGATCAATACTCGTGAATTTCCCATCTAAACTTATGGTTGGCACCCAATTCTTGGCGTCGCCAGAAAACATGTTGTCAACAACAGTCAAACCAGAAATTCGACCCTTGATGGATTTCAGAACAATATTCCCTCCTCCCAGGAAAAAGCCATTAGTAACATGAACTTGAGAAGGATCTTCAATGATTATGGAATTATAATCCAAGTAACAATTATCTATTCGAGTCTTGCCTGCTTTTACTAAAATCCCAACACCACCAAAATATGTTGCTTTATTGTAACAATGTACCCCCCGTTATGATATTAGCCTGACCCCTCAAAGTAATCCCAGTAGCTGCTGAAAAAATGGCAACATCAGTAACTGCATTATCGTTGGTAGCAAGATCGATGGCAGTGCCTAAGAAATCCTTTTCCCCTTTATCGCCACCCACTGTGGGGTGTTCTCCCAGAAAACAGGTTGATATGAACGTCTCGTGTCCTTTCTGGACTAGAATTCCTTGTGTTATGAAGTGGAGAAAGAAGCAGTCGACTATGCGGATTCTAGCCGAATCCACCACCAAAATTCCTCCTCCTCGATAACTCGAATTGAAGAGGATTGTTAGTAATATATATACTCTAAGGTTTTAATGATGACAATGTTTTATGGACTAAACTGTTTTTATATAATAAGTCATGTTAATCAAATATTTGTATGCATGTTAATAGTAGCATGAAAGTATACTGCAGTTTGGTCACGTGCGTGCTTCAAAGTTATTTGTAAGTTGTCATTATTATTGTCTCATGCTTCGCTTTTTATATATATAGTTACATCTAATCCTGATTTGGTTTGAAGACTTATTCAAATATGAATTAATATATATATGTTATACCAATTTACGTATCTTGAAGATTTTTTTAGGAATTGGTATATCTATGGACTCTTATTTAAAATGGAACAACGATTAATAAGGACTCTTTCTTGTTAACAACAGACTCTTTGTTATTTTGAAGGTTACTTGTTAGCGATCGAAAAGGACTCTATTAGCTAGTCTTTATATTTTATTTTGACTGCTTCTCTTATCTATTGAGTTGTTATTGCTAACGTTTCTCGCTATTTTAAAAGTAAATAGTAATTCTTTTGTTGATTGGAGCGTTACTTGCGAAGTCATAGTTGTTGCTCTCTTACGTATTTATATGGTTTACCGGCCCGTGAAGGAAGAGGCGAAATATGAGAACATAATCTTCAAGAGAGCTATCTGAGATAATCATTCTTATATTTTTGGTTGACAGTGTTCTTATATCCTTTATTTCAATATCTATTGTAACCATAGTAGTACAAGTCTAGGATTGGCTTGGGGTTTTTATTTTGTAATACTCAGTCTATTCAACGAAGTTATCAAGTCTCAGAGGTGAGGTGTTGCAGAGAGGTCTGAAAAGGAAGAGGTGTCAAGTGATCATCGTTAGTTGTGGAGTTTTATTTACTTTGTAATTCTTTGAGTATTATTTTTAATAAAGTGAGTCTCGATCCTAGTTGGGATTGGACGTGGATTAATTTCTTAGACTAGAGGATAGAAATTTGAACCACGTAAAAAATCTCGGTGTGATTTATTTTTCGTGTTTCTGTTTTTTTTAAGCTTTATATTCTGCCGAGTTTGATTTTAGTTGGAGTAATTTTATACTAATACGGACAGGTATTAGGCGTCAGATTTATAATGATCTAAGAATATAACTAATATGGACGAGGTTAGGCCGTCCGATTATAGCTTGTTATAGTAAATTTTCAAAAATTGGCACTTTGTAGATCACTTCTAAAGTATTTACACCTATTTACCCCCCTACAGGTGTGCTGTATATTTACGTAATTACATTTGGTATCGAGAAAGGCTCTACTAATATTGATCTTTGCAGGTCGTAGAGAAAGATCTATGGCACACCTCGGTTTTCAAGAAGGTCGATCCACAAGCCAAGCCACCTTTGTTGATCGGAGTGAAAACTTCAACTTTTGGAAGTTTAGAATGATGATTTATCTAAAAGCGAGACCCCCGTGGGAATGGTGGGTTGTTGAGAATGGCCTGTCATTCCAAGACATGATGATGGAAAACCGAAGACTCTCATGGAAATGGATTCAAATGAATCATACATGGTATCCTACGACTCAAAAGCCATGAACACCATTTGCTTTAAGTGGAATGATTATTTGAAATTGACAAAGTTTACGCATGAACCACTCGCTAAAGAAATATGGGATACAATCATCATGAGCCATGAGGGAACTACTGAAAGGTAAAAGAAGTCAAATTAAGTTTCTTAATGCAAGAATATGAACTTTTCGGGTTAGAGAAGAATGAATCCATCAAAGAAGCTCAAGCTAGATTCCTCATTCTTATGAACTCTCTAAGCATGCTTGGTCGGGAAAATTGATCAAAAGGAGATAAATAGAAAGATTCTTAGAGTCATACCCCAAACGATTTGCACCAAAAGTCTGACTCTTCAAGACTCAACTACAATCGATGACGATGGAAACTCTAACTTTGTTTGGAGAACTTGAAGAATTTGAAAATCAACTAAAGAGGTATGATGAAGAAGATGAAGGACCTAAAAGGAAGACCTTAGCTCTTGAGTTGAAAGCTACATAGAAGGTGATGATGAAGACTCAGATGAAGAAATAGTTATGATGTCCCGAAAATTGAGAGAGTTGATTAGAAGAAGAATAAATCAAAGTTTCAAGGCAAGACATTCAACAACAAGAAAGATGCCAAACAAAAGCCATAAGAAGATACATTTTGAATGTGGAAGGCAGAGACATTTCAAGAGAGGCGCTTCGATTAAAAGGAAGAACAAAGCAAGCATATTCAAAAGGAAAGGCGTTAATGACATGGAGGCGATGATGAGTCCAATCATGATGAGGAAGAAGATGAAAGCTGCTTTCAATTGTGTTTCTTTGGATTATGCAATTAAGAATCATCGAGGTAAACTCGAACTTGGTGATATTCTTATTTACGATTATCTAGTTTTAAAAATGAAAATATTCATTATTAAAGAGAAAAATGCTCATTTAAAAATTGGATAAATGATTTAATGAAAGAGGTAGAAACATTAATTGAAGAAAAACAAGAAATAGTTAAAGATTGCTCATCAAGTGAAATATCTAAGTTAAATGCTAAAATTGATTATCTTGATAACTATAATAAAATTCTATATAATCGTGCAAACAAATTAAATGAAGAATTGATGATCTAAAAAGGAAGATGATGTTTTAAAAGAAAGTTTGAAAATGAGAGATACTTGTATTGATGCTTTTAATGATGGAAAAATATTAAACATGCAAAATAATAATGAGGAAGAAATAATTTCATTGAAAAAGGATCTTGCAAAATTTGTTCAAGGGGAAGAGAATTTAAATATAATGTTAGGTGCTCAAAGGTCAAGTCTAGATAAACAAGGAATTGGATATAATCCTGTTAAGAACATCACAAGCACTACTAATAAAATTAGAGTAATAAATAATAAACCAAGGAACAAGCCTCTTTTTTGCTCA
Source organism: Panax ginseng (assembly GCA_020205605.1). Lineage (NCBI taxonomy): Eukaryota > Viridiplantae > Streptophyta > Magnoliopsida > Apiales > Araliaceae > Panax > Panax ginseng. The sequence goes on along the minus strand of CM035150.1, from coordinate 85,344,233 downwards.
CCTTTTATTACTTGCAAAAATTGTGGTTTAAAAGGACATTTTGATACAAATTGTAATAAAATTAAATTTAACAAGTTTGGGTAAAGAAAAGAGATTTAATTGCTACTAACAATACAAGACCCAAACGGATTTGGGTATCAAAACGATGAGCTACTTCTTTGTTTTGTAGGTGTGTTTAAAAGCTAAAGTACCGTTACATAAATGGGTGCTAGACAGTGGATGTTCTAGACACATGACGGGTGATAGTGCTAAATTCATCTCATTAACAACTAAGAAGGGAGGAACTGTTACCTTTGGAGATGACACCAAATGCCAAATCGTCGGTAAAGGTAAAATTGGGAATGGTAAGGTTTTCATTGATAATGTTCATTATGTTGAAGGATTAAAATATAATTTAATTAGTGTAAGTCAACTAATGGATAGTGGACATAAAGTAGTTTTTGAAAAAGATAAATGTCTTTATTATTCATGCTTCTCACAATGTTCCTTTAATTGCTTCAAAGGGAAGGTAATATTTATACTATTAATTTTGAAAATCAAAATGAAGATATTTGCTAGCTGTTATTCAAGATCAAACTATTCTTTGGCATAGAAGGTTAGGACATAATGCATATGGAATTGATTAACAAATTAGCTACCAAGAACCTCGTCGAAGGATTGCAAAGCTTAAAATATGAAAAGCGGGGATTTGTAATGCGTATATCGATTAGGTAAGCAAGAAGAAATTCCTTTATTAGCAAAAATAAGGTATCAACTTCTTTACCTCTTGATTATTGCATCTTGATTTGTTTGGACGAGAGATATGCTAGCTTAGGAAATAATCATTATGCTTTTGTTATTGTTGATGATTTTTCAAGATTTATATGGGTTTTATTTTTGAAAACTAAAGATCAAGCTTTTTAGAATTTGAAAAGCTTATAAAGAATGTTGAAACAAAAACATGACCTCAAGCTAATTGGTATTTGGAGTGACCATGGTGGGGAATTTGGAAAAGACTTTATACCGTATTGCGATTGAGAGAGGTGTTACACATGAATTTTATACACCAAGAATTCCACAACAAAATGGTGTAGTGGAACGCAAAAAATCGATCTTCTCAAGAAAGCAATGAGGGCGTTACTTCAAGAAAGTAAAGCGCTAAAAGATTTTGGGCGGAAGAGGTCATGAAATCTTGCATGTTATATTCTAAATAGAGTATTGATTAGACCCATATTATTGAAAACACCATATGAGTTACTAAACAAAATGATTCCTAATATTAATTATTTTAAAGTGTTTGGTGCTAAATGTTTTGTTTTAAATACTAATAGTAATCTTGGAAAATTTGATGCAAAATCAACCGAAGCTATTTTTATTGGTTATTCAGTACATAGTAAGGCATATAGGGTTTATAATCTTGACAAGTCAAAGGTTGAAGAATCAGTGCATGTAATATTTAATGAAGTTAACCATGATCTGTCAAAAGATGAGGATTCTGCAGGAAATAACAATTTAATTCGTGGAAGCCAAATTGCTAAACTGGATGGAATTTACTAAATCGAATCGGAAGGAAATACAATCGAAAACAAAATGTTAAGTAGTCAAGAATCGAAAAAATACAATTTGAAAATAGACGGCTGACCGTTCGTTTTAGTAGAAAACTTCGGACACGTGACACAATTGTAAAGCAGAGACGATCGGACCGCGTTCGATTTAGAAGAAAATCGGAACGAAACATAGATGATCACGAATGTGATATACCACGATTTGAATCCAACGAACAAATGACCACTGCCAAGCTTCCTAAATCATCTCGAACTGTGAGAAATCATCCTCCAAACTTGATTATTGGAGATCCTGACACTTGGATGAACACAAGAAGGAAAACAAGGAATTATTTTGCATTTTCAGCCTTTCTTTCTCAAGTTGAACAAAAAATGCCAAAGAAGCTATTCAAGATGAAAATTGGACAATCATTATGCAGGAAGAGTTAAATCAATTTGAGCGATGTCGGTATGGGATCTTGTTAAGCCTCTAAAAATGCATCTATTATTGGTACTAAATGGATTTTCAAAAATAAATTAGATGAAAATGGTATTATAAGAAACAAAGCAGATTGGTAACTCAAGGCTATAATCAATAGGAAGGTATAGGTATGAAGAAACCTTTGCTTCTGTTGCAAGGTTGGAAGCTATAAGAATTTTATTAGCTTATGCATGCTTTAGACAATTTAAATTATTTCAAATGGATGTGAAAAGTGCTTTTCTAAATGGTTACTTAAATGAAGAAGTTTATGTCAAGCAACCACCCGGGTTTGAACATGAAAAATATCCACATCATGTGTTTAAATTGAAAAAGGCTTTGTATGGATTAAAACAAGCTCCAAGAGCTTGGTATGAAAGACTAAACTAGTTTTTATTAGAAAATGGTTTTAATCGCGGTAAGATTGACTCTACTCTTTTTATTAAAATCAAAAATAAAGATTTATTAATTGTTCAAATTTATGTGGATGACATAATTTTTGGAGCTACTACTAACTCTTTGTGTGAGTGATTTTCCCAATGTATGCATAATGATTTTGGCATGAGGCCTTATGGTGAATTAAACTATTTCTTGGGGCTTCAAATCAAACAATCTAATGAAAGGATTCACATTCACCGATCCAAGTATGTAAAGGAGTTATTAAAGAGATTTGATTTTGAAAATACCAAACCAAAGTCGACACCGATGAGTACTACCATCGAAACTTCTGCGGATCTCTTATAGGTAAAGATGTTGAAGTAACAATGTATCGAGGTATGATTGGTTGTTTACTTTATTTATTCGCATCAAGCGGATATTATGTATAGTGTATGCTTATGTGCTTTAGATTTCAAGCTCAACCGAAAGAATCTCATCTTAAAGCGGTAAAAGAATATTTAAATATTTATCTGGTACAATTAATTTTGGCTTATACTTATCTCGTATCTCCTAGTTTTGAACTAATTGGATATTCGGATGTAGATTATACGAGGTGCCAAGTTGATAGAAAAAAGCACTGCTGCGGTCTTTGTGAATTTTAGGACTGACTTGTGGCAGCACAACAAAAGCAAACATCAAGTGCCTTGTCTACTACTAAGGTGAATATTTAGCGGCGGTAGTTGTTGTTCACAAATTTTATGGATGATTCAAACTCTTCATGATTTTAATGTGATATGTGAAAATGTGCCTATTATGTGTGACAATACTAGTGCAATTGATATTTCAAAAAATCCTGTGCTTCATTATCGTACTAAGCATATTGAAGTGAGACATCATTTTTTACGTGACAATGTTGCTAAAGGATTAATTAAATTAGTATTTGTCCCTACTGAACATCAATTGGCAGATATTTTTACAAAACCTTTAAGTGAAGAGCGTTTTTGCATTTTGAGAAGAGAACTTGGAATGTCTGTATGTGGTTAAGAATTTTAAAATAAAAATAAAAATAAAAAAATTAATTTTTTAATTATAATAATTATTAAAAAAAAAATTTAAAATATATATATATATATATATATATATATATATTTGATTTATTATATGATTATATTAGGATCATTTTTTTTACTTGATTTATGAGAAATTATCATTCTGATCTTATTTACGTAAGGATAAAATTGATATTTTCAGGGGTATGATTGGTATTGGTATTTGTTATGTTAGATTTTGAGCAGGAATATATTTTTTTTGGTACTTACCTGTTTCCATTTTTTAAATAAACTCTCCATCTCCCACTCTTCTTGGACCAAATTCTAAACTGATCAGTGTTTCAATCCTTTTAGTACTCTGTTTTCTATTTTGATATTTATTTTTTTCGTTATTTTTTTTTTCTCTATTATCATCATTACCGGATATTTTTTTTAACAAAACTCTTCATATTCTCTCGATCTTCACGTTTTTTTCTGTCTCTCCTATTCGTTCTTTTTTCTCTCTCACCAACCTAGGTTTATTCTTCTCCCTATCTCCTTCAAGCTTTCTCATTAATCTCCATAAAAATGGCCAAAACAAAGGGTGGGTTTATCTTTAATATGGGACGTGAGTAATTATAACGCCTCAAAACTCTGATTTGGGCTCTCCAGAATTGGATCTTCAAAACGAAGCTTCTTCATCAAAGGGACTGCGAGATAAACGTCGCCTTGACTTCTTCATCAAAGGGACTGCGAGATAAACGTCGCCTTGACCGAAACCTCTCCAAGATGGGCTCTGATTTGAGAAAGAAGATGAAGAAAACAGGGGACACATCTAAGGGTAACACCCGAGTTGCTGTGAGTATACCCATTTCAAACTCTCTTTATAGCACTCATGCCTCCACTATTATTTTTCGATCCAATAAATTTGTAAATCAATTTCAGAAACTAATGGTGAATAAACCCATTGTGTATGGAAAACCCGTTGACCCTGTTCTTTTTCATAAAATTGGGGTTACTGAACTTTTTAATCACATTGGTCTATCTAGTTTATTTTTTCCCCCAACATCTGCTTATCCCAAATTAATTAAACAATTTTATAGAATTTATGCATTGCCCATAATCAAATTCAAACTTTTGTGCAAAACAAAACTCTGTTAATAGACTCTGCTTTACTAGGTGTTTTGTTTGACATCCCTTGCACTGGTCCATCCCCATTCACTCTCAAAGGGCCACTGGAATTTGAAAACTTATCTATTCTGCAACAGTTGAGGATAGTTAAAGATTGTCCCACTTCTGAGTTTGTTTCTCTACCTACAGTTCTTGAGACCACACCATTAAATAGTGTGATACATAAGCTAATTCGTGCCAATCTTATTCCTAGAACTGGTGGTAGGTCTGAGATGACGTATCAAGATTTAATTTTGTCATCCTTCATTTTGTCACAAACACAATTTAATTGTGCTCTTTTAATGATAAATCATATGGAAAGTTGTGTCAAAACAAAATCAAAATGTTTTCCATATGGAGGTTTTTTAACAAAGATATTTAGTCATTTTGATATATCCTTTGAGAATGAAGAAGTGTTTCACTTAACTGAAGTCATTGATGACTTGGTGTTTAAAAATTCAAAACTGAAAATTGGGGCTGACAATATTTTATCTTGGGACATTGCAGAAGACATTCCTGATCCTATTGTTCCTCCTCCTCATGTTTCTCCATCTCATTCTTCTTCTATTCCAATTCCTCTGGTTTCTGCCAATTCAGAACTTTCTCAACTCATTACTGAAATGAATTCCAAGTTTGACACAGTGCTTGAACTCATGCATACTTTTTCAGCTACACTCAATTCTTTATCTGATAGAGTACTCACAGTGACTGAAAAGGTTGAATCTTTAGATGTGCAATTCAAGGATTTGTCTAAGAAGATTGAAGATGGGGTGTTTGAAACTGATAAAGAAGATAATTAATTTCTCCTTTTTGATGATGTCAAAGGGGGAGAGATTTTGGGGCTCTGTTATGTTGGTTTTGAATATTTGGCAGGATATATGTTACTAATTTGAATTTGGATATGTTTTGGATATTTGGCAGGATATGTTACAAATTTGGATATGTTCTGAATATTTTGAAATTTGGATATTTGAATCTGGTATTTGAATTTGTTGGTTTAATCAATCTTGATTGGTTAAGATATATGATTCTTCTTTACTGGCATACTTTGGGCACTATGTGTGTTTAATATGGGTAGTTTGATATATATGCAATATTTGATGAAAATGCCATGTTAAAAGATTTTGTTTGACAAATATGCCTATTTTAAGGGGGAGCCATATATTTAGGGGGAGTGTGTTATATATATATTGTCATCATCAAAAAGGGGGAGAATGTTAGTAATATATATACTCTAAGGTTTTAATGATGACAATGTTTTATGGACTAAACTGTTTTTATATAATAAGTCATGTTAATCAAATATTTGTATGCATGTTAATAGTAGCATGAAAGTATACTGCAGTTTGGTCACGTGCTTCAAAGTTACTATAAGTTGGTTGTTATTGTCTCATGCTTTCTGTTTTATATATATAGTTACATCTAATCCTGATTTGGTTTGAAGACTTATTCAAATATGAATTAATATATATATGTTATACCAATTTACGTGTCTTGAAGATTTTTTTAGGAATTGGTATATCTATGGACTCTTATTTAAAATGGAACAACAGTCAATAAGGACTCTTTCTTGCTAACAGCAGTTGTTGTGTTAACAGTCAAAAGGACTCTATTAGCTAGTCTTTATATTTTATTTTGACTGCTTCTCTTATCTACTGAGTTGTTATTGCTAACGTTTCTACTGTTTCAAAGCACTGGCTGTTGCAATTGGAACGTTACTTGCAGTCATAGCCGTTGTTCTCTTCTGTATTTATATGTTTACTCGGCTTCATGAAGGAAGACAAGACTGCAGAACTGTTGGTTTGTTAATATTCTAATTTTTTTGTTTTGATGATGACTTAATATTACAGACTAATTTGTCTATTGTGATATTTCAGGAAGTTGATGAAAGATCATTGTTGAAAGATTTTGAAGATTAGAGTCTTAAGAAAAATATGAAAGGTTATTGCAAATATTTGATTTTTCGATTCAAGGCTCTAGGACATTTTATGTGAATTAATTGTGCATATCTATAAAATGTTATTCGTTGCTATTTGTTATTATTCATGCAAAAATGTTTTTGTCCGAATTAATTGAGTTTTACATGTGTTGGTAACTTAAAATTTGTTTTTGCCAACTATGGAATAATCATTATCTGATAGAAGTTTAAATTGCACAAATCTCGAAAAAAGGATTATATATGGTGGTAAGGTTTTATTTGCACTACCTTGGAAATATAAAATCATAATTATCCTTGAGAGTTGGAATCTTAGTAATTTATTTCTATCATGATATCTTGTAACAATGGCGGTTTGAAAAAGTCTAGAAGTGATTTATCCGACTTGGTCTCTTTATGGATAATTGTTTGAAGAACCCAACATATCTATATAACTATCAAAGATAATTGCTTGTTGCATTTAACGGTTGTATTGTTGGATTGGTTCTTATTTGTGGGTAACGTAAACAAAGTCTGATAAAATTAGTAACGGTAATAATATTGGGCTATAAAATGAAATTGATATCAGTGGAAAAATTACAACACTTGAATTATTTATTGCACTTATATCTTTGAAAAAAGCTATTTGATATTTTGGTGCAATTGAAACTTCATTTCTTTGTCTTCTTATAACTCTATTTATATTCAGCATAATTTCGTGGGCTATAAATCGGTAATATCTTTCTATTATTAATTGATCATTGCATACATTAGTTGAGCCTTGCATTGTTAAATTGTTTATTTGCTTTAATCATTAGACCTCTATCATTGTAATCTTATTTGTTTTTAGACTAAGTGTTGTCTAAAGGTTTTTTAATCCGGGTGGATTAAGGATTGCTTACAAACAGGTTCAAGGAAGATTAGAAGCTTAAGGGGTGCATTGGTGCACAAGGAGCAAATGTGCTCAAGTGAATTATTGTAATTCAATTTGGTTGAATCTGTTTTGTAACAAGGGTCATTTTTAAAGAAATAAAAGTGAGTCTCCAATACTAGTTGGTATTGGACGTGGGTGTTATTTTATTGCTTGATTTTCTTTAATATTTCTCAAGATAATTAGTTTTCTTAATATTTAAAATATAAACTTTTGCTTCATCTTGAGATAGTATATTTACATCAAGTATTTTATCGACTTATAAATTCACCAAGATATTTTCTTAAACAAAATTCAATTCTATGAGATTGCATTCATTCAGTAGTTTGCATTCTTTGATATAAGAGAAATGTATTCAATAGTTTGAATTTAAAAATTGGTCATAGTTTGCTCCCACACTTATTCAACCCCCCCTTCTAAGTGTGCCATATCTGAATTTCAAGAACATAATCTTCAAGAGAGCTATCTGAGATAATCATTTTTATATTCTTGGTTGACAGTGTTCTTATATCCTTTATTTCAATATCTATTGTAACCATAGTAGTACAAGTCTAGGATTGGCTTGGGATTTTTATTTTGTAATACTCAGTCTGTTCAACGAAGTTATCAAGTCTCAGAGGTGAGGTGTTGCAGAGGTGCAAAGGGGGCAGAGGTGTCCAAGTGATCATCGTTGTAACATGGAGTTTTTATTTACTTTGTAATTGCTGAGTATTATTTTAATAAAGTGAGTCTCCAATCCTAGTTGGGATTGGACGTGGATTAGGCTACTAGACTAGAGGATAGGGGCTGAACCATGTAAAAAATCTCGGTGTGATTTATTTTTCGTGTTTCTGTTTTTTTTAAGCTTTATATTCTGCCGAGTTTGGTTTTAGTTGGAGTAATTTTATACTAATACGGACAGGTATTAGCTGTCCGTTTATAACAGTCTAAGAATATAACTAATACGGACATGGTTAGACTGTCCGATTATAGCTTGTTATAGTAAACTTCAAAAATTGGCCACTGTAGATCATTTCTAAGTATTTACACCTATTCACCTCCCTCTAGATGTGCTATATTACAGAATTACAAGGATGTCCCTGAAGGTAATGACTTCATAGTAGATTCCATTACTTTGGCCTTTATTTTCATTGAATACATCTTGGGTAGTAGTAGTGGTATCTAGTTTATTAAGTTTCTGAGAATTTGGAGACCATAGTTCAACTAGATGGCGATCGGCTGGAAATGTATCTGATGCACGGAAAGTTCCTCCTTGGATCTAATATTTCGATTAATATTAGTTAGTTAGTTAGATAGATTTCAATAAGAATAGAGTCCAAATAACATGCAAAATATATGGTCGTCGAAAACTCAAATGAGATTTATTAAGGTATTTCAAAAGTGAGAGTGTAGCGGAAAATGTTACTATCACAAGTTTCAATTTAATTCAAAATTCAGCAAACACCAAATATTCCAGTTTACCTTTCAGCATAACTCAGAATTCAACAGGACTATTTTTAGAATGAGGAAGTATACAAGTGGAGTGAACATGTATATATCTATCTATATATATATATAGTCCGCTTCTCCAGCGAACTGGGGGGAGCGAACTAAAAACGAACCGACTATAGCGACGGGTTTTTTCGTCACTATAGCATATAAAGTCGGATTTTTATGCTATAACGACGGAAAAAACCGTCGCTATAGCCGGTTCGCTCCCTCCAGTTAATTTGCTGGAGAGAGCCGGACTATATATATATGCCAGTTCTCCAACGGATCAGTTCGTTGACAGATCAATTATGACGATGAACATGATGACGGTTCATACCGTCGCCATTGCTAAAAAACCCGTTGTTATAGTTGGTCTGTCAACGGACCAGTCTATTAGAGATCCTCTCTCTCTCTCTCTATATATATATATATACTAGCTGGGTTTTATGCCTTCGGCACTGTATGGACGGTGAGATTTATCTTAAATTTTGAACGGTCCAGATGATATATTTATTAAGTGAGCAGAAAATTCAAAATTATTTATATTTTATTAGATAGACATATTAAAAGAATATTTCCCAAGGAAATACAAAATAGTTGTAATTTATCTTGAAAAAAGTTTGTACCTTGTTGAGAATATTTTAACCCCACTCTATAAAGAAGCATTTTTAGCAACTGCCACTAGAATAGACATGCACCCTACTTTTTGTGGACTTTTCTTTTCACAAGAAAGCTAAAGGTAATTACCCAATTGAGGTTGCCAACTTCAATTATCTGTCACTTTTGTTTTTATATAATTAAAGTTTACAAATTCCGTACTAGTAGTCTTCTTTTTTTCTTCCAAATTATTCATCCCCCTTTTATTACACAACTCTTTTAATAAATTTGCTTCTTCATAATTTCTGTGAGAAATCTTAACTAAATCATATCTATATTATATTATAAAGGGAGGCATAATTTTTTTTAAAATATGTTTTTATTAAATTTCCTAAATTTAATAAAAAAAATTATTATATCCTAATGTTAATTGCACGTGCAACACGTGTGCCACAAACACTAATGAATATAAATCTTAACTAGTTAATAATTTTACCGATAAAATGCATTATCTCACTATATATAACACAACAAGATGTAGCCTTTCATGCATATGATATGATAGAGAGATTGTCAAATACCGCAATACAGTACTAGTTCTAGCGACTAGCATTATACTTTTTTTTATCAGTCTTTTTAGAGATAAAAATTTATTTATTTTTATCTATTGTAGATTTAATATATTTGAAGAATAAATGACTTAATTTCTCGTACTATTTCTAAATATATATTAAATACTAATTTATATCTCATTAATTTCATGTATTTAATAAATTTTAAAAGAGAAATATTGAGATTTTATACTCAATTTAATTAATTAAATAAAACATGAATTAATTTTATTAATCTATCTGTTTCCTCAACTAAAAATGAACAGAAGGATCACAAATGCATTTTTTTGTTAATTTTATTTATTTATTTATTGCTTCTTTAGAAATCCCAGCTACAAAACCAATAACCCACACAACAAAAGCAGGCCTAAAAGGTGAGAGATTGGACTTTGGAGTAATATGTATGTATGTATTTAATAGAAAATTAATTAAACTGACCAAACAATAATAAAATATGTTGCACTATTTCGTAGGAAGTTGGAAAGTAGTAATAAAGGTTTATAAAAGATTTATTAAGTATGTATTTATTTAGTGTTACTAAATACTTCATCAGTCTCATAATAAACGTACTAATTTAATTTTTATAATTAATTTAATTATTTTTAAAATTAATAATTTTTTTTCAAATAATCAGAATACACGCTTATTAGAGATTAATATGATTATAATAAACTACGAAGAATGTATTATTAATATCAAGTTTTGTGATTTAAAAATTTATATAATTTTTTTAATTATTTATTTTAAAAATAATTAAATTGATTATTAAAATTAAATTAATTTTTTTATTATGAGACAGAGGGAGTGGCGATGATAGAAAAGATTAAACATGAGTTGGAAATAATATGGTAAATGCATTTCGCCATTCCCATGCATGAAAGTCGAAGCGCATGTTAGAACGTGGACACGTGGCCAAAACCCACATGCATATTTTTGTGTTTGTTTCAAATCTACTCGAATTTAACTAGTATATATGTTGCTAATGTGCGCCATGTGCCACATGAAGTTGGAAAGTTGAGATGACAGAGGGTAGAAACAACTAAGGGGTAAATAAATCGAGTCGATCCGAGTATTGAGTTGCTCAGATTTGATTCACAAAATTCATCGAGTATAAAATAAGATTTGATTGAGGTTCATTTACTCTCGAAAGAAGAAGATTTAATTCGATTTGAATCGGCCGTGCAGTTTGGACTTTTCCAACGAATATGATTCGAGTATCAATAGAAAATTATAATTTGAGGAGGTTCGAGTAATTTATCGAACTTTAAAATGTGTTCATATTTGACTCATTTATATTTTGAATCGAGTTCGAATCGAACTTTTGGTCAAGCGAGTACAACTCGAACCCGAACTGTTTGCTCATTTTACAGCCTTAGAAATAACAAAACTGTTTCTTCCTAACTGAAGCATGAAGAACATATAAAGTGCTAGCGTGCGCCTTGTATGTAATTGTAGAGGAGAGAAATATAAATGTACGTACCACTATGTTGCCGGAAGAAGGAGGGAGCCTAATGGGTTTGTTGATCTTGAAACTCACACCTTGCAAATCAATAACTACACCTCCCAAATCAGTGACTCCAGGCATGAGTTCAAGCCCCCCATTTTCCACTTGCAGAGCATCAGTCACTGCCTTCAGTATTGCATCACTGCTATCTTGCGCCCCTGTCGGGTCTGCTCCATACCCAATCGGATAAAATACTCATCCAATGCTCTGTTTTAATTCACCATGCACAAGCAACAAATTATTTCCACTCCATTAAATACAAAATACCAAACACAAACTAATTAAGACATGCATGCATGATTTTCAAACCCATATATATATATATATATATATATATATATATATATATATATCTGATCGGGGATCGAGAGCGTTTATACTTTAAAAGATTCGTTTTAAATAACGTTCTTTTATTAAAATTACGTTTATGGCGGTGACATTTTTGTAAATACAATGCCACCGTAGCGTATTTACAAAAAATGTCACCGCGTCCTCCAAAAGCGGCGTAGTTTTTAATAAAAGCAATCTTATTTAAAGCGAAATGTTATTTAAAGAGAATACTTTCGATCCTTATCATAATATATATATATATATATATATATATATATATGATGATGATGATGATGATGATGATATCGCAATGATCATTCATATCTACTGCTGGGCCAATGTCCATTAAACTTTTTGATAGGCGATCATTTTACACTAAATTATCTGTTAAACAGTTTGACCAACGAGAGTGTTGATATACATACATGTCTATCAAATAGTTTGACGCACTAAATTATACCTGCACACACCACATACAAAATATCTGACAAACTGTGTGACAGACAATATCTGGTTATGAATTATTCCTCTATGTTAACGCCAAGAATCTTTCTCCAGCGTCCCAATCACGTAAGACGTCCCCGATCCTGCGATAAACACAAATCAACACGAAAGCTTTTGGCGGTTCGTCGGAGGATACTTCGAGCGTGAGAATTAGTCACGTGTTCACAAGGTTATGACAATGGAGGAATATATGGTCAATGTATTGAGAGAATTAAAATCTCGATCGTGTGTATGGGAGAATATGAGTAATCAATATATGAGAGAACATACCTCTATCGATGGCTTCCTTCTTAAGTTATATTACTTTTGCTTGGATTATTATGCCACCCACTATTATTACGACACCCTCCGATCGATGGACCACGCCAACTATATCGGGTTTATCTCTAACTTTTTGGCCATTGTTTTCTCCCTCACGTAGGTTATGATCCCATCCACATTAATGCATGGCGGGAGGATTGGTCAATCATTGTCGTGCTTTTCATCATCACAAGTCAAAGTAATGAGATATTAAAATATCTAATGGGCCGATCCTTTGGTCCGACCGGTCAATAGAATTAAATAAAGTTGACACGATAAATGGGCTCGAAAGAGTCCCGTGGCTTAATAATAAAAGCCCGATAGATTATCTTGATAAATGGGCCCAATCTATCCAGGCCCGAGATAGGAGAAATATTATGACTCAACATTACCCCTAGTTTTTTAGTTAAACAAAATGTTTAATGGAAAACTATATAAGATTCATGATATTTAGAATTTAATAAAGGCTCAAAAATAGAAAATAAGTGGATCATACCCACTTTTATCATAATGAAGTGGAATAAGGAGGAATTGGATAGTGGATACCAGAAGTTAATAAGCCTGATTTGATAAAGGATCCGAATCTGACGAGCGGCATGGGCCGATAAGATAGAGATCCAACAATCGAGCCCAATCGATAAGATATTCAAAGGTCATCCAAACGTATTCCACTTTAATTCCCATTATTAACGACATTAAATGCATGGCCTCTGGCCTCATTTCCGCAGAATAGCCGTCGATATAAAAGGTAAACCTCACCAAAATTGGCGGTTTTACTACTTGATTTGAAATTCGAACCTTTGAGCTTTCTTCCGCCTCTCTCGGAAAAACCTCTCTTTAGCTTTCACAAACTTAACAATGGTGAATCCAAGCCAAAACCCTTCAAATTCTTCTCGTTCGAACCCCTAACGAGGGGTTCAAGTGCCAATCCACCATCTCCTTCGATTTCTTCAAGGATGGGGAACAGTTTCCTCGCCAACATCACCTCCACCGCTTTTACGAATCCGAGCTGCGAACTCTCTGGGATTCGGTATCATCATTCCGGATAACTTTCTTTATGAGGGCTCCATCTCTTTGAGGCGAATGTACCCAATGACAGAGACGGATGGGTCGCCATGCCGACTACTCTGCTAGAAAAGGGGGTTCGCCTACCCCTCCACGCCTTCATAATTACCCTCCTAGGGTTTATTGGAGTAGGCTTTGCGCAACTGGTGCCCAACTCCTATATCCATATCTTTGGCGTTCATCGCTATGTCATGAACTAGGGGTTACCCCCTGTTGATCTCTTCTTTACCCTCTTCTATTTGGCGAGATCCCGAGAACGAGGGTTCAAAATCTTGAGCAAGCGGTCCCCACGCCCAAACTCGAAATTCGAGAAGAGGCCCCTAATGAGCACCCCTCGAAAACGAAAGGATGGCATGAGAAATGGTTCTTCGTCCTTTGGTCCTGGAATCTCTTCCTTCCCGATTGGACCACTTGGGCGTATCTCTGCGACTTTGGTGACATCCCGAGGGCGCGTGAGGAGATGGGCGACTTCATGAATAAGATCCCTACCGAGAAGGAGCTTCACTTTCTTGACAAGCAAAGCATGGTTGTATGACCATAAGCGTAAGTCTTGGACCATTACGTGATATAATTTTTGAAATGTTTATGTGGTATGCAGTTTTAACTTGTGATTATTTGCGAGTGTCTTTGATCAAACCAACTTCCGGAAGTAAAAGACTTGGAAGATTTCTTGGCGGGGAGGATTCTTGATGCGAATGAAGAACTCCCTAATGAGGAGCCTTCCGGCCGAACCTCCCCCGAGCCAACAACAACTCTCGCCGGGATGATGACCGAAGGTCGACAATCCTATCATCCCAGGCGGTCCTCCGACCTCGTAGAAGGAAGAAGAAAGCCAAAAGGGCGAGGACTCTCATCGCGAGATAAACTCGAAAGCGAGCGAGGAGGTACTTGGGAGGTAAACCCACAAACGATTCCTTGTTGAACCCACAACAACCTCTCGAACCAACCCTACCAACTTACGAACCAAATCTAAGAAGAGAGTCTCCTTGACATTCCTCCACACGATCGGCGAAAGTCCGCCCGTGCTAAAAAATTGAGAAGCAAAATAATTCCTCTTATCACGAAAGCGAACTCGCGTTCCCCCTCCTTCAACATCCGACCCATTAAATGAAACCCCAACACCTAATTTGGCGAGGTGGGAAGCCGACCCTTCTCCGTCTCCAGAAAAAAGCGACCTTGGACGGTCGGCTCGCAGTTCGACTTGAACCTTCTTGACTCTGAGCGATGCCGGCTCGATCACCTTCTCGGAGGCAATGCATGCGGATCCTTCACCGATTCGCGATCGACCTGTACCTCCTCCTCAAGGATCAATGACATCCGAATTTCAAAGATGATGCCATGGGTTCACCGACTTATGTGGCCTCGGTTTAATGCCAACTTCCCTTTCAATTGTTTGAGGCCTTTGTTCGTGAGGCAGATGACCATCGGTTGGAACAGATTCAAGCGGATTTGCTTTCGGCGAGGGCATGAAGCTACTTGGCTAGGGTAAATGACTCTTCTCTTCCTTTTCTTACTTACTTTCATACTCATACATCCGAAGGTGATTGAATAACATTGAACATGAGCAGGCAAATCTTGTCTTGGACGTCTGCGTCCCGGATCTCTCAAGTGAATCCCAGGAGGAAGCGTTGAAGAAGGAAAATTCCCTCTGAAATGCGCTTACAGCTCGGGAAAGGACTCATCGTGAAGGCCTTCTTCATACTAATGAAGGTCTTGAGAAAGAGATTAGCCCAGCTAAGGGAGAAGTGAAGGCCTCGAGGAAGAACTAAAAGTCGATTAAGGCTCAACGTCTTTGAAATTGTCAACATGAGCGTCGACTTAGTTAGGAGGAGTGAAGCCGAGGATGAATAAGATCAAGAGTTGAAGTCAACGCCAAAATCTTGACCAAGACGATCCGTAAGATGGAGCAGGATGAAAAGCTTCAATTTGAATATCTGGCGGCGACTGAAAGCGAAGAGATCCGAGAACTCGAGGCTCTTCGGGACCTTGGGCCTCCTTTAAGCGATGCTCTTCGTGAAAGAAATTTGTGAAGAGTATAGGAACTCAGACGAAATAAGCGAAGAAATCATGAGGATTCACAAAGAAAGCTATGAGCTCTGCCGAAGTCTTGGCAAGGAAAGGTTGATCGAAGGCTAACTTAGATCACCTCTTTGGACTCTTTGGATGATGATGGAGCTACACAGAAGCACCGAATTTATGGATTATCTTAGGTCTTATTATGAATATCTGTAGAAATTTTATGTTTATTTCCTTGTTTGTAAATGAATTTAAATATTAATGAGAAATGATTTTCTTCCTTATGATGACTTGTACTTTTTATTTTTATGTCGATACTTGATATGAATTTATATGGACAAGTATACAAAAACCCTTTCGAGGATTTAACTTCAAATGATTAAGCATGTCATATAATGAGATAAACATGTCATATAGCGAGATAAAGTGATGTTAAGGGGACGAGGCATTAGAACTCAACACTTAAATAAAATAAAGTACGAATACTCATCGACTCAAGAAGTGTGAGATCGGTCATTTGTTTACCACTCGGGATGAAACAATTATCTCGAAAACCAAGATATAAGGATCAAGACATAAGGACCAAGATATAAGGATCGAGACTTAAGGACCAAGATATAAGGATCGAGATATAAGGACCAAGATATAAGGATCGAGATATAAGGATCGAGATATAAGGATCGAGATATAAGGACCAATTGTGACCATTGACTTACCACCCTGGTAAAATCAATATAGGATCCTTCGTCTACCACTCGGGTTAGAACGACAAATGGGCTGCCATCGAATGGCCAGCGAGTCCTACCATACCTCCTTACACCACAGTGACCATAGGACAAAATAGGACCAGGACCAATAGTGACCATTGATTTACCACCCTGGTAAAATCAATATAGGATCCTAAATACTACCACTCGGGGTAGAGCGACAAATGAAATTTTGCCATCGAATGGCGGTGAGTCCTACCATACCTCCTTACACCACGGTGACCATAGGACAAAATAGGACCGGGACCCGATAGTGACCATTGATTTACCACCTGGTAAAATCAATATAGGATCCTAAATACACCACTCGGGGTAGAAACGACAAATGAAATTTGCCATCGAATGGCCCGGTGAGTCCTACCATACCTCCTTACACCACGGTGACCATAGGACAAAATAGGACCGGGACAATAGTGACCATTGATTTACCACCTGGTAAAATCAATATAGGATCCTTTGTCTACCACTCCGGGGTAGAACGACAAATGGGTCGCCATCGAATGGCCGGTGAGTCCTACCATACCTCCTTACACCATAGTGAGTAGTAGGACAAAATAGGACCAGGATCAATAGTGAAAAAGTGTCTTTTTATTGATAATGAGCGATAATATCTGACTTAGATGAACTAACTTGATCTTTATTGAAAGTATTTCGAAGCCCGCTTGACGTGCCAAGTGTTTTTGATTTGGAACCATCTAATGCCCTTAACCCAGTAAGTGCCTTGTTTGGATACTTCGATCACCTCATATGGTCCTTCCGGTTTGGCATTAACTTTCCGTATTTTGAGGTGTAGAAGCTTGGCTTCTCGAGGAGACGAAGTCTCCTACTTGAATCTGTGATTTGACTCCTTTGTTGTAATGCTTCATTACTCTTCGTTGATAAGCAGACCAATTTAAGTAGAAGCAACCTCTCTAACTTCTTCTAGTAGATCTAAATTGGCCTTGATCCTTCGTCATTGTATATTTCTTTGTATTGGTGACGAAGACTTGGAGATCCGATTTCGATAGGGACTAAGGCATCGATTACCATAGAAGCGGTCGAAAGGTGAATCCCCAGTGGTAGTCCTTGGTGTAGTCCGGTAAGCCACAACACTGACATTTGACGACTCTCCTCGGCCATCTTCCTTTAGCTTCATCTAGTCTGCGGCTTGATCCAGATTCGCAGACATCTGTTAGTCACCTCAACTTGGCCATTTGTTGTGGATGAGCCACAAAGTCTTCTTATGTTGAATCAACTCCTTTAAAAATGCTTCAAATTTTGATCCCACAACCGGCGTCAGGTTGTCCGATATTAATACTCAGGGATCCGAAGCGAAACACTACGGATTCTTTTATGAACTTCAACATTCTTGCTCAGTAATTAAGCAAAAGGCGGCCGCCTACCCACGACAGTCATGTAATCAATAGCAACTATGACAAAACTAACTTGACCTTTAGCTTTAGGCAATGGACCCAATATATCTACCCCAGACGGTGAAGGTATAGGAGATAAAATCGAGTATAGCTCTTGGAGGTGGTGATAATGAGATCAGATTTATTGAGTTGACACTTTTCACATTTCTTGACATACTCTGTAGCTTCCTTGAAAATTGTAAATAATAGTATCCTTGTCGAAGTACTTTGTAAGCCAAAGATTTAGCGACCTATATGATCACCGCAAATGCCCTCGTGAACTTTCCGAAGAGCATATTCCGCCTCGGATGGGACCGAGCACTTGATAAGAATGGTGAAGAAAAGGCCAATCGGTAAAGATCGCCATCGATAAGAGTAAAGTTAGGCGCTCTTGTATTTGATCTTCTTTCTTTATCATCGATCCAGAAGGAAGGACGCCATCGCCGAATATTCGATGTAAGGGTCATCCAATGAGTTAGTTAGATTCGATACACATCACAACTTCATTTGAACACTTTCGGTACATTTGCGAGAACTTCCAAGTAAAGCGTGATCCGTTAAAAACATCTCGCATCCGTAGTAGCCAATTTTGACAATGCATCGGCGATAGAATTGTCATTACGCTCTATGCTACGAAATTTCGAAGCGAAATCTGCGATCGGTCCTTTAACTCCGCCAAATACTTGATCATTCGATTCCCTACGAGCTTCATAGTCCCTCGATAATCGCTTGACAACCAACTGAGAGTCCTTTGTAGATGATAAGGTTAGGACGTCAGACTTTCTTTTGCCAATCAACACTGCTAACACCGCTTCATACTCGCCGTTGTTGGTCGCTTTAAATCCAAATCGATGGCTGTTGAACTTTGAACCCGTCCGGACTTGTCAAGATAATTTCACCTTTACTAACAGTTAGGGTAGAAGAACCATCTGCATATAGGGTCCAAACATTACGATCCTTCAAGAAGCGCAATCGCTTGATCGGAGGATTCAAACTTCCGAGTAATTTCGGCATCTCGCTTACGTGAGCGAACATTCTCTACTATGAAATCGGCCAAAGCTTGGCCTTTGATATGGTTCGTGGATGATATTCGATGAAAAGCGTGATAACTCCATTGTCCACCGCTAACCTTCCGAAACTTCGGCTTGCCCATCACCTTCTTGATGGTTGATCGGTGTAGATAACGAGGGGCCGAGCCTTGAAAATCTGCGCAGAAGCTTCCTACTAGCAATTATCAAAGCGAAGGCAAATTTTTCAATATTTGGATACTGGTTTTTGACATCTCGCAGGACGTGACTAACATAATAGGTGGATCGATGGATCTTCCACTGATCTCCGAACCAAAGATTTTCCAACCGCTTAATGAACTTGCCGCCGGAATCTGAGATATAAGGTCTCTTTGGAATGGGTTTCACCAATAAAAGAGAAGAAAGATACGCCTTTATGCTCGGAAGGCGTCTTCACACTCTAAAGCCCAGCTGGAGCGTCTTCGCATTCTTGACCCTTTTCAATGTATCAAAGAAAGGAAGGCACCTCTCTGCAGATTTGGCGGCGAACCTCCTTAATCTGCCAATCACGCCGATCAGACGTTGGGCGTCTTTTAATGACCCGAGAGTCTTCATGTCAAGAATGGCTGAATCTTCTCTGGATTGGCCTCGATACCCTTTGACTAACAAGATAACCCGAAACTTTCTGTAGACCGAGGTAGAAAGTGCACTTGGCCGGATTACCTTAGTTAGACGATGACGATGATCTGAAAGCATTCATCTAGATCGTCTAAATGACTCAACGTGCATGCTTTTCACGATCATGTCATCAACGTATACCTCCGTGTTCCTTCCCAAATTGCTTTATCGAAGATGAAGTTCATCATTCTGCGGTAAGTGGCTCAAGCATTTATAAGGCCAAAAGTCATCTTCTTGTAGGCGCGTACCGAGCGGTGTGTAATAAATGCGATCTTTGGGATGTCCTCTTTACACATGGATATTTGGTGATAACTGAAAAAGCATCCATAAAGCTTAGTAATGCATACCCGAAAGTGGCATCGATAAAATTTGATCAATATGGGGCGGAAGGATAAAAGTCCTTCGGCAAGCTTTATTGAGGTCGGTGTAGTCGATGCAAACCCGCCATTTTCCATTCTGCTTCGCACCAACACCACATTCGCCATCCACTTTCGGGATAATCAATTTCATAGATGAAGTCGGTGACCCAATGACTTTCTTTATTTCTCATCAATGATTTTACGTATTTTCAAGCAAAGATCCGCCTCTTTTCGCGCCGAACGGCTTCTTGAGGATCTACATTCAGTGTGTTTCGGCTATTTTCCGGCTAACTCGGGCATGTCCTTCGGTTCCCATGCAAAAATATCCGCATAGCAAGTATAACAACTCTATAAGGTTTGTCAAGAAGAGATTACGTAAGCCGAAGCGATCTTCACGCGGTCTTGTCGGGCTTTCCAATGATCAACTCGACCTCCTCCGTCTCTCCGTGAGAATCACCATCGGTTCGGAACTACTTTTTCGGTAAAGGGCTTAATCTCAATTGCCATCTTTGCTTTTGCTTTGACCCCCCACTCCGGAGAAATAATGACATTCAGATAAGCATCGTCGGGCAGATCCAAGTCCCTACCACCTCTCCTACTCCATGAGCCGTGGGAACTTGATTTTGAAATGAGGATGGAGGTCACGACTTGGAGAAGCGATTAAAGTAGGTCTTCCCAAGATAAGCGTTGTAAAATTTGAATCAACGTCACAACATATAATTTACACACTATTTCGAAACTCTTTGAAGGCTGTGTGCAAGACAAAGGGAGTTCAATAGTTCTGCTTTACTTTTACGGGATCATTCTTTGAAGCCAGTATAAAGAGCTTCTCGCCCGACCTCCATTTTACGCCCGTCGAGGTGCATCCTACGATAGGCGTGGGCATCTGAGGATATCTCTTGAAGATCCATTGTCTATCATCACGCGCCGTATGTCCACCGTGCCCACTTACTTATTTGTGATCACCAAGGCCCCTAAATGCATTCGATGGGCTCGGAAGGATGGTCGGCGTCGGTGAATGATATAGCGATCCCGGGAATGGTCTATCTGCTTTCGGGGAACATCTGTCATAGTCATGGCCGAATTCGAGTAAGCCCTTCTCTTCTTTCCTATCAACTTCCCGCGGACCCACCGGTTATCACATCGATAACTTTGCCTCGGCGGCGAGATTGGAGCCCTCAGGCCGTCCGAACAAAGACGGTTAACGTTCTCGCCCGATTATTTACGGCCACATATCGCACTCAACAAGCCGTCTTTAATCTTCCTCTCCACAAAGTCTTTCAAATTGCAACACTCGTTAGTGTCGTGGCAATGACTTTGATGATATACAATACTTACGAGAGTTACCACCGATTCGGTAATTATCACGGGGTGGCTCAAAGAAAGGTTGGTTTTCGATCCGGTCCAAAATTATCGATCTTATTCACTTCCGGTAGGAGCGGAGGATGACTACTTCACGACGCCAGAATTGTTGTACTTTTTGAGCGCCTCCTGTTCGATCATTATACCCCCATTCTCCTCTGTTCAACTTGGGCTTAGGAGCCACCAACTCTTTCCCCGACCCGAAAAGAGGATTTTTCAGTTATTCATAGCTTCTTCCACAACGATGTAGCCTTACGCTTTGTCAAAGGCTTGGCCAAGCTCTTCTTGGATGATTGAACATCACCTTCTTCACCAACTTTTCCGGACTTGACGAGGTCCAATCCATTACGGAACAAACCTACTGACTGGAGGTCATTAAGATCGGACACCGACCGAATCGCTTCCTCGAACCTCTTTACACATCGCCCAAAGATTATTTTGTTGCCGAATCTGTGTCAAAGAACCCGTGGGCTTCCTCTTCTTGGTTACTCTTAAAGAAGCATGGAACTTATCACAAAGTTGGTCCATGAGGATATGGAATCCGAAGGCAAAGTTCCCAACCTTTGTCTCGCATCTTTTTACGGCGTTGTAATAAAGGTGTGGCACTTGGCGACATCAAGAAAGTCGTAATAGTCCATTAGTCGATTGACGCTGGTGGTATGGTCATAAGGATCTCCGGTTCCATCGTAACTTTCCGTGCGAGGCATTTTTTAGTGATATCCGCCTTTTCCTCGAGAATAGGCGAGGAAAAAGGGATGCTTTCTTTCGGGCGTCCTTCACCCGCTGGACCTCACCAGGTTGTTTTCTAAGCTCTTTAAGCTCCTTTACTAGAAAATCAACGCCTTCAGTCATGGAGAAGGCTCTTTCTCATGAACAATATTATGTCTACGAGAGGATCGACCCCCCCGCCGATCGATCCCTGCGCCTAGAGGACTTCTTGATGCCCTTTGACACAACTCTTTCCTTGTGGTGAGAATGATCACGTTGATAGTCCATTACCCGGACTTGGTATGACCTCCTTCGACCGCTCCTTTGTTGATAATCATCTCGATCTTTGAAATAATTGACCATTATCGCCTTCTTTCGAGAGGCCATGGGAGTTCGCTTCTCGATCTTCTCCTACTTCGAGAATGATCCCTAGAAACCATGAGGGGACCTCTTGACTCCTTACCCTTTCGCCGAGTCTCTCCTTATGCCCACTGCGTCTTTCAGTATTGATCATCGTGCATTTGGATGCTTCGTCTTGTAATTCCGCCACAGAAGCATCTGTTCGGCTATATCTTCTCTTTGCTTTAATAGGACCGCCATGGCTCATGCGCTTCGTCCGCCATCTTCGCATGACTTGGGCTCTATCTCTTGGCTACTTCTATGATGAATCTTGGTTGGCGATCCTTCCAACATCCTCGACCATGACCTCGCTCCTCATTCGCATCGAAAACCAATCTTCGTCTACTTGGGAATCTTGGACGGAGATCCCTCGAATTATGCTTAGAAGCCGTGCTCGTGAGCACTCTTGGAAGGACCAGAGACGATCCTTCATCGAAACACGAGGCAATGATGAGCCTAATACCATCGCTCGCCTCTACGGTGTACCATCCCTACTCCTCATCTTCAAGTAGGTTAAAGCGATTGTGATTGAAAATTTTTATGACACTAGAACTCAAAAAGCCCTCCTTCTAGGCGCCTAATGTTAACGCCAAGATCTTTCTCCACGTCCCAATCACGTAAGACGCCACGATCTCCCTGACAATAAAACATGATCAACACAAGAAAGCTTGACGGCGGTTTCGGCTTGGGGATAGCTCGAGCGTGAGAATTAAGACGTGTTCACAAGGTTAACAATGGAGGAATATATGGTCTAGTGTATTGAGAGAATTAAAATCTCGATCGTGTGTATGGGAGAATATGAGTAATCAATATATGAGAGAACATACCTCTATCGATGGCTTCCTTGCTAAGTTATATTACTTTTGCTTGGATTATTATGCCACCCACTATTACGACACCCCTCCGATCGATGGACCCTGCCAACTATATCAGGTTTATCTACTGCTTTTGGCCATTGTTTTCTCCCGCCGGCCGGTTATGATCCCATCCACATTAATGCATGGCAGGAGGATTGGTCAACTGTCATGCTTTTTCATCATCACAAGTCAAAGTAACAGATATTAAAATATCTAATGGGTCGATCCACTGGTCTGACCCGGTCCAATAGAATTAAATAAAGTTGACATAATAAATGGGCTCAAAGAGTCCGTGGCTTAATAATAAAAGCCCAATAGATTATCTTGATAAATGGGCCCAATCTATCCTACCAAGATAGAGAAATATTATGACCCAACACTCTATATATATATGTATAATATATAGATTTACTTGGGGGGTTTTGAAGGCTTAGAAAGTGTTGTTTACGGGATGGCAATGGAGTGCTGCTTGGCATGAAGGAGGCAACAACATTTCGAGTAGGAGAGACAATTTTTTCTGAAGCTTAGTTTGGAAATCGTATAATTTCTGGTGTCTAAAGGAACATGTTGTTTCTTGTACAAATAAAAATATGATGAAGAAGAAGAAGAACATTTTTGCTGATGAAAATGGCCTCCTCATTGTTTAAATTAATTTGTAGTGTTAATAATTTAACAAGTAGTGAATCAAAGATCAAAGAGCTCAACTGCTCAATATATCTATAGATCAGAAACAGAGACAATATATATTTGTGTGGGATCTCTCTCTCTGTCTCTCTCTCTCTCTATATATATATATGTTAATTGTTGGTTGAATGCTTGTAGTGAATGGCCATATATATAGCCTTGGAGATAGTAGCTAGTAGTACGTAGTTTCTGAGAAGGGAGGTGGAGATAATAATTAAATAAATTATATTGAATTAACCTAGCTCGTCAAACTTTACGGTTGCCTGCCTGCCTGCCGTAAAAACTTTATGAGTCCGCAGGAGTTTACCGCTCGGTTAAGAGGCAACTCTCATATTATATATATATATATGTTGGGTCGTGATATTTTTCCTATTGGGCCGAATAAATTGGATCTACTTATTCAGTTAGTCCATTGGGTCTTCACTATTGGGTGTTGACATTATTGGGCCTAGTCACTTTATTATTTTTGTTTAGTCCTTCTAGTATCGGACCAAATCAGTGGGTCGACCCATCATATATTTAAATATCTTCACTTGGGTTCTGAACCGGTGATGATGACAAAGATATGGCTGACTGATATCTTACATGGCATTAATAAGGATTGAACAGTTGGCCAGCGGTGGACAGAGGGGATGGGATTAACAGGTGTCAGGAGGGTCAGTGGCACGGTAAACCAGGTCTTGTAGTATATCATAGCAAGGAAGTCTTCAAGCAAAATGTACGTTCACATTCATATTCACACACACACAACTGAGAATATCTATCTCTCTCAATACACTAGACATTACATCCTCTATTGTTGACCTTGTGAACACGTATACTGACTTTCACGCCTGAGCTATCCCCCGACGGTCGAAGCCGTCAAGCTTTTGGTGTCTTATCGTGTTTACTGTGCAGGATCAGGGCGTCTTACGTGATTGGGACGCGGCAAAAGATCTTGGCGTTAACATTGGCGCTAGAAGGAGGGCTGTTTTCTAGTATTTTTGAGTTATCAATCACAATATTTCCAGTTGTTCTACATCGGAAGTTATGGCACAAATCAGGGGGCTCTTGTTCGAGAGCCCACCTGGTAACTTCGAAGATGGTTGGTCTTCTTTCACCGACAAAGAGCATGATCATGGTAGAAGGCAAGTAAAAGGCACCCCGCCTAGAATTCGGTGACCAAGTGGTCGGTGACATCATACCGATCAAGTTAGAAAGAAATCTACACTTTAAAGACATGTCTCGAGGTAGTCCTCTGGATCAAGCGAGACCAACGACCATTTTCCCGATTGTAGAAGAGGTATTCCATACTATTGGTCTTGGGATTATGGTTGAAAGCGAGTAGATGAAGACCCAACAACCATTTTTCTGATTGGCCAAGAGAGGTACTCCGCACCTATTGGTCTTGGGATTATAATTCGAAGCGAGTAGATGAAGACCCAATGACCATTTTCTGATTGATCAAGAGGGTATTCCGCCTTATTGGTCTTTGGATTATGGTCAAGAAGCGAGTAGATGAAGACCCAGCGACCATTTTCTTGATTGGCCAAAGTGGTACTTCCTTTATTGGTCTTGAGATTATGGTCGAAGCGAGTAGATGAAGACTCAACAACCATTTTCTTGATTGGCCAAGAAGAGGTACTCGCCCTATTGGTCTTTGGGATTATGGTCGAAAGCGGACCCGAAGTCGCGACTCTCGAGAATCCACCGAGGCACACTACGTGGATACTGTCTTCAGGAAAATCCATCTAAAGTTAAACGGATGGAAAGCGGTGAGGAGTCCGACAAAGCCGTTTATAAATGCCAATGACGTTAGAGCTCGTGGACATTGCATGCAGATGGATATTCTATTTCGGACATCGATCAAGATAAGAGTTATCAAGGGTCGATCACAATAACAATTCCATTCTTCGATGCATTATCGAAGTTAGCTACTACGGATGCTTATAACTTTGATGGCATATAGGCGTCCTTCCTTGAGATCGATCTTAGGCTAAAGAAGATCAAGTATAAGAGTGTCAATTTTGTTCTCATTAATGAGAATCTTTTTGAAGGTCCTTTTTCGTCACCATTGCTCAAATATTTGGTTCTGTCCAAGGTAGTATGTTCTTCGGGAAGTTCACAAAGACATCTGTGGCGATCATTTGGCTGCAAAGTTATTGGCCAACAAAATACTTCGGCAGGGATATTCTTGAAAGAATTGGAAATTCAGCACAGAAAGACTTTGGTGGCTCATCCACGCTCATTTTTTTACAATTGATCTTCTTCCTATTGGTCCTAAGTTCACAATGGTATAAGGAGGTATGGTAGGACTCGCTGGCCATTCGATGGTAGCCCACTTATTTGTTACCCCGTGTGGTAGACAAATCCTATGATCCTTTTATATTGATTTTACCAAGGGTGGTAAGTCAATGGGCACCGAAATAAGGAGGTATGGTAGGACTCGCTGGCCATTCTGTAAGACCCCGAATTTTTTTATAAATAAAATGGAATTTCTTCTATTTATTATGTTGAAATAGTAAGGGTTGATTTGATTAATGTGGAAAATTATGGGTAAAATGTGCAAATATTTTAAATAAGCATGTGGTTATAAAATATTCATTATTGTCGGGGAATATTCGTTTGGTCGTGGAATATTAAATCTTGTGTGGGAATATTCGTACAAACCTTGAGTCTTTTGTGGGCCCTATAACGGAAAGCGATTGGATGAAGAAAGCGACAAATATAAGTTGTTTATAAATAACAGCGTAGTTATTCAGATTATCTTTGTTGGAATACCCGGTGGTTAAAACACACTATCTGGCGTTGTTGAAGATGGCATGCAGTATTGCACCAATTATTGATTCTTACGTAAGAAGGCCTTACTCAATAATTGTTACGATGAATTACTTCAAAGATTTTATTTTATTAATTCAATAATTCACTTTGATTGATATTTTATATTCATTGTTGTTTGATAAATTGTCATTACACGATTATTTTCCATTATCGAAGCAATAATTCATATTATCTGAATAATATTATTAGATAACATTATTGGCAATGTCTAGAAAGTTACATCTAAGGAGAGGTTTGGTCACCTAATTGCATGGCATGAAGAAGGAGAAATTCTTATTGGAAAGCCCCTCTTTCACAGGAGGCTATGCGGTTATCAATATTGTGATTATGTAATATTATTTGTAAATAATTAAATATTGATTCATATGATGAGAAAAATATTAATTTTATGTGGATATAGATGGAAAATTTTAATGTGACAATTGTTGAAAATTGAAATTTTATCTTTTACGATAAAATAATTCATTTAAATATATTATTATATTTTTAATAATATAATAATGGTGATATTTTTACAATGAATGTGGGATATATGAGTATATGAGGAGGAGGAGTATTTTGTTACCAAAAATATTTAAAACATGTTTTTCATGTCGGTGGACCCCATTTCTTGTTGAAATTTGATTATAGCTTTGTAAAATCGCTTGTTTGTGAATTTTGGTCAATTACATTTGGAATTTGGAAAAACTTTCTTACGCAAAGTTGTAGAGAATTGAATTTCCTATAAAAAGCGCGAGATTGAATTTTCCGACAAAAGGACTATTTATTATGAATTATTGAAGTTTTGAGTTTCAAAATAATTGATTTTTGGAAGTTTTAATTATTTTATTATGAAAAACGTTTTTATCATTAAAAGGTGGGTCTTGCATGTGATGTAAATGCTGAATTCAGATCACGAAAAAGGGCGTAGGAATTTGTAATATTAATATTATTATTATTATATTAAATTTTCGCTTTTGGTGTTCAAGCATTTTCCTATAAATAGGTGCTTAGGTTAGAATTGAAAATCACACTGTAAGCTGAAGTTTTCTCTCTACATTATCGAAGCGTATTCTTGTGAGTATTTTGAGTATACTTTGAGTATTCTTTATACGGTGCAAGTTCAAGTCATAACTTTATATCGGTGTTATTTTTCTCTCAAATGATATTATTTCTTCAATATCATTATCTTAGAAATATTAGTTGAAAATTTTATCAAATTTAGAACTTTTTTCATATCGGGGTTACTATTCATGAGTTCTTATTCATTTGTACTATTCACGAAGTGTGAAGATGTTTTTTTGTGAAATTTCTATCTTTTGGTGTTTGATTCTTATTCACGTATACGACCTTTATTCACGATATCTGACACTTATTCACGAATACGGCACTATTCATCGAAAAATGAAATTTCTTCTTTTTGTCCAAAATATCTATTATGGATACTAGCTTTGATTGTATCCATGTTTTGATCATTCTTGAATTTTACTTGATTATGATTATTTATAAGTATTTTGAACTTGGATTGTTTAAAATCTGAATCCTTAATATTTGTTCTTTTGTTTCTTTGGATTCGTTTCCTTTAAAATATTTTTCATCATTCTCTCGTCCTAAATGAAGGTGTTCTTGAATATCTTTGGCACGTAGTAAAAGATGAATGATTTCTTGATGAATATCTTTGGCCGTAGTGAAAAGATGAGCAGTGTTGAGATGAACATGACCGATCGATTAATATCTTTGGCCGTAGTGCAAAGATGAACAAGTGTTTTAGATGAACATGACCGGTGATGAATATCTTTGGCACATGTAGTGCAAAGATGAATATTTGATTCGAGATATATATTGATTGATGTTGAGGGATAAAATATCGACGATGAACTTTTAAATTCATATAAAGAAGATAGTAGTTTGCATTCTCTACTTAATTCTTCTAATGAATTGTTGTTTCCATTGCAGATTGTTGATTTAAAAGCGGTTGTCTATTGTATTCTATTAGATTTTCCTGTTGAAGACTAACGATAATTTGTTGTATATTATCTTAGTCATAATATTCTTCTTGGGCTAGTTGAGCTCACCCTTTTCCTTGTTGTTCCGTTTTTCTTCTCAGGAGGTGAGAATGTAGTGAGTACTAGTCGGGGTATGGAATAAAGGTTCTAGAGAGAGTTGTTTAGTAGTCCTCACCATTTTTGTAAAATAATGTATCAATAATTATGATGGGGATTTATTTGCGTGTGGATATTGTCTAGATGGCAATATCTGTATTTAAGCTCACAGTTTATATGTTGTAATAATAAAGTTGTAGTTATTTCTGTACCATGTATTTGGCGACTCAGAATGGGTGATGTATACCTATTTTGGGGGCGTCACACATTCGATGACAGCCTTTTTGATAAGAGTGTCCTTATGGGTTTGATTTACCGCGAGTGGTAAACAAATTCCACTGATCCTTTTTAAATATTGTTTTTACCCGAGTGGTAAATCAATAGGCATAGAAAGTAAGGAGGTATGGTAGGACTTCTTTGGCCATTCGATGGCGACCTTATTGTCGTGAGAGTGTCCTTATGACTTTGTGACCCCGTGTGGTAGAAAAATTCCATGGTCCTTATATAATTGTTCTACCCCGAGTGGTAAACAAAGGTCCTTATATACTTGTTCTACCCCGAGTGGTAAACAAGATATTGATGGTGCAAGGAGAATCAGCCGAATTCACCCTATTGACTGATCTGTCTCACACTTCGGTAACGATAAGTATGCATTATTTTATTTTGTTCAAGTGTTAAGTTCGGATTATATTATCATTGTTCTTAACTGTTATATAATTTGTTTGATTATTGACTAACGGTTTAAGATAAGAGGCACTTGCACAGTTTTCAAGTTGATTGATGATCAATTATTGACAAGAAATGTTCACTCAGAAGTAATAAGGCATGAAGTTAATATTTTAATATTAACTGTTCACAAGAGTTTAGAATTTTTACAGAAAGTTCTACAGTTAAAGGTAAAGGGATGGTCATCTTCAGGCTTCTTCATCGTCATCATCACCATCTGAAGAGTCTAGAAGAGATGGATCTACCTCGGCCGCGACAAAGCTTTTTCTTGCCTTTACTTCGGCAGATTTCATATCATTTGGCATATATATGGACGATCTCATCATTCAACTCGGCGGATTTTCTGTATTCTGCTTGGATCTCCTTACAAATATCTTCGGTCAGTGACAGATCCAAGTTCCTAAGGGCCCGAAGTTATCGGAGTTCCTCTTCAAGCTTTTGACGAAGTGCTATATATCTTGCCTCTTTAGCGTGGATATTGTTATTTTGCTTCGCCAAGCTCTGATTGGACTCGGTCAGATCTTCATTCTTCTTCGTCATTGTGATGACCCGATGAATGGCCTTGGTCGTTTTTAGTTCTTCTTTGATCTTGTCGATATCCTTCCGAAGGCATTCATTGTTGCAGAGAGCAATATCAAGATTAATTCTTTCTTTCGACAACACAGACTTCCCGATGGCGTTATCCCTTCTGGCGGTATTCTCTTCGGCATTCTCTTCAGCTTTCTCTTCGGCATCCTCTTCGGCCTTCTCTTCGGTATCCTTTTGGGCTTCTTTGTATTTGAGACGGAGGCACACGAATTAGCGTTTACCTGCAGATGACCATTATTAGTCAATCATTTTAAATTGATGGGCAGCGAAGTGAATGAATAAATCAAAACTGTCGAATTCCTTTAGTCCGGTATTTCATTCCTTCGTCCATCGGTCCGTGATGGAATTATTGTCGAACCGAATTTCATTCTATAAGCGAGCTTGGTGGTTAAGCTCTTGATTGGTACTTACAGCAGAGGTGGTGAAGATGAACCCTTTATGTTCTTTATTTGATGTTCATCGGATGGACTTGATGAACCGTATTTTGGGCCTTTATCGGTCTTATTATAATTCCTTTTGTCTAAGCCGATGCCATTTATAGTTTCTATTAAACCTCCCTGTTTAATAAAAAACTAGGAAGCAATGTTGGGTCGTGATATTTCTCTATGGTAGAATGGATTGGGCCTACTTATTCGATTAGTCATTAGTCTTCTTCACTATTGGGTGTTGACATTATTGGGCCTAATCACTTTATTATCTTTGTTAAGTCCTTACAATATCGGATCAAATCGATTGAATTCGACCCATCATATATTTAAATATCTTCACTTTGGTTACGAGCAGGGTGATGATGACAAAATATATGGTGATCGATATCTTACATGACATTAATAAAGTTAGACGGTTGGTAGTCATGGTGAGATGAGAGGGATGGGATTAACAGGTGTCGGGAGGGTCGGTGACACGGTAGAACCAAGTCCTGTAGTATATCATAGCAAGAAAGTCTTCAAGCAAAAGGTACGTTCACATTCATATTCACACACACACACAATGTTGAGAATATCTATCTCTCTCTCAATACACTAGACATTACATCCTCCATTGTTGACCTTGTGAACACGATATCTTTGATTCTCACGCTGAAATTTATCCCCTGACGGTCAATAGCGTCAAGCTTTTAGTGTCTTATCGTGTTTCTCATCATGCGAGGATCGAGGCGTCTTACGTGATTGGGACGCGACAAAAGATCTTGGCGTTAACAATATATATATAGATCGGTTCTTGAACGAAGGCGAACAAATGAATATGAACTATGACGACGATTTATCTTTGTCGTCATAGTCTAAAAATCTATCACCATAAATTTGCCGTATATATATATATATATATATATATATATATATATATATATATATATATATATATACATATAACTGATCGATTCTGGCGACATTTTTTTGGACTATGACGACGGCGAAGGGTGAACCGTCGTCATAACTCAAAAATTTCGTCGCCATAGCCCGTATAATACACAACAACAATGTATATACATATAGTCCTATATATATATATATATATATATATATATATATACTTTGTATAAATATAATGGATAAAAAATTATGGGCAACGGGGTGTAACTTTTTTATACTATCCTCTGTAGAAAAAAGTTCACATGAGATATTGCATACAAATTGACATGTGATATTTTTTTTTTCCCGGTAAACATCTGATGCCCCCATCTTTACAAAAAAAAAAAAACTCCCTTCGTTCTGCAAAAGTGTCAACTTAATTTTCTTGTAGTTAGTTTTAAAATTAGTGTAAACCTATTTAATTTGGATTAATGTTGTAAATTAGTTAAAAAATTTTGTTAAATACAAAATGATTATTTTGTAAATTTAAATAAATTTTAAGGAACACGCCATATATCCCCTTTAAACAGAGTCAAATCCCGAGTCAAGAATAAATTTCGGGTCAAATCTCAAGTCCGAATCGAATCAAATTCATCCAAATAACTCAATAGTATCTTTTTAGGTTATTTTAGTCTACCACATGCTCACCCAAAAGGTAATGACTTAAAGATACTATTGATAGTTACTTAATTTATTATATACAAACAAATTTTTTTCATATCTTTTGATGTGAGACTGGAGTGTTACAATTAATTTCTAAATGTTATTTTTTTATTATTTTATATATATATATATTTATTAATGGGGTACGTATTATTGTGATAAAGTAACGGTAAAAAATAGTGTGTTTTTATCTACCATAAAATATTTATACTTTATCGTCAACTTGGAAACAATAGGAGATGCGTAATGGTATTTCTTTCTTTCTTAAGACAGAGTGATCAATGTCCTATACTTTCCCTAAATCTCAAAATTTTCTATTAACTTCAACTGTTTAAAGGGGGTTACTTGACTTGACCACTATCCACTAAATTCATCCATCCTTTGCATGTGGTTTATAGCCTTAATTAATCTAATACAGTTTTTATTCCTTCTTTTTTATATCATATAGTATGCTAGTGAGATAAGTATTGTGTGTGTAATTATTATAAAAATATAATAATTTTTTTAATTAATTTTGGGATAAAATATAAAAAATAAATTAAGAAGGATAAAATTGTAACAAGACCAAACTTATAGGGACAAATGTTTTGGAATTTTTTTTTTGTGACACATCCTCAAGGTTAGTTCTTTTTTTTCTTTTCTCTTAAAAAATGTATTGTTAAAACAATAAATGTCAGTTAAGCGTCACTAAAATAATTATAAAAATATAGTTAAATAAACGTTTGCTCAGATTTAGTTTACAAAATTTATCGAGTATAAAATAAGATTTGATTGAGGCTCATTTGAATTCTTGAGTCGAAATTAGATCTCGAATCGAGTAGAAGCGATTTGAATTTTCGAATGAATATGATCTGAGTATCAATAGAAAATTACAACTTGAGAAGGTTCGAGTAATTTATTGAATTATAAAATTTGCTCATATTTGACTCATTTATATATCGTGTCGAGCTTGAATCAAACTTTTAGTCAAACGAATACGAATCGGTAGAATTATTTCTTTCGTTTCTCGCTTAATTGTGTTACTCATGTTAAAATAAAATCAAAAAAAAATTTATAGCCCACCTGTCACAATTGAGAGCCTCATCTCATATTTTGTTTTTATGCATTTTGACTATGTTTCTTTACAAGAATTATATTTGGGATTTGATTATTAATCTCAAGTCTCTTATTTATTTTTTAAAACTAGATTTGAGATTATTAATCTCGGAATAATAAAATGACTTGAAAGGGAGACTATTTAATATCATGTTCAAGTAGGTATTATAATTCCTACCATTTAGAACTAAAAATTTGTGGACAAAATTAACCTTTAACTTTATTTAAAAAGACCAATCTATCTTATTCTATCTATCTATACTTAAACTAACGAATATAATATTTATATTAGTAGGATCTGTTTTCTCATGCTTGGATACATTTTTTTTCCTTCAGATAAATGCAAATTTTTTCCTTGGCACTTGCATTGGCTGCTATCTTTCATAGCCTCTAAAACCAGCTGGATAAGCCACTTCATTGTCTTTATAATTTTTAATTTTTTTTGCTATCAGTAGGAAAATATAAAGTCAATTTAGACGCAAGTTTAAGTATATTTAACATAATCGCTCAATTACAATTTTTTAATTAATTTCATTACCTAATTGCATTTTATATTTGTTATTAGTAATAAAGGTATGATAGTCTAAACTGTAATTTTTATTCAATTCTTTAAATAATTATGGACAAAACAAACATAACGTGAGACTATTTTAAATTATCCTATGAATAATTTCATAAAAAATAAATATGTAATTAAGAATACTTAATCCTAATAATTTGGGATTATTATCTATGAGTTCCAGGATTATATACATGACCTTTACGCTTTGTTTCTGAGTTTTAAAATGGACAGAAAAGAAAAGTAATGAACGGAAAATTTAAGTTTTCTTTCTAATTGTTTATGAGTTTTTTAATAAACGGAAAAGAAAAGAAATGGATAGAAAACTTGGCATTACTTTTTTCTGCATAAAGTTTTTCGTCAAAAATTAGCTTCGATTTGAATAGGAAAAAAAAAATTGGAATAAGTTATATTTTTATAATTCCCATTTTATCCTCAATTTTTAATATAATAAATTTTAAATTACAACTCATGTTCTCAATTTTAAATTTTCTATTCTTTTCTATTAAAAACTTAGAAACAACACAAAGAAAAACTTCAAGTTTTTTATTCTATTCTTTTTTGTTCTAATTTAAGTTTTCTATTTTTTTCATTTTTGTTCAAAACTCAGAAACAGAGTGTTAAGTTCGGACTTTCTGTTTATGAGATTTTTGTCTGGCGGTTAAAGAATGTGGTATTGTGACCTTTATGTCTCATGTATTAGTTCATACTATTGTAATAGTGAATCAGTGATGTATTTAATTATGAATTATATTGTATTATCCAAAAGTAAAAGTGAAACTTCAAAAAAAAAAAAAATAGGACTTTCTTTTCTCAAAATAGGCTAAAAAGTCAACCGGTTAAACATATTTTTCATCTACTATCAATATTTTTATTATAGTTAAGTTCAGAGGTTAAATGTAAAATTGATTAGTTTTCCATTAAATGTATGACTTTTCTAAGTGAGATTTATTGAATAAATATACAAGTAGTTGTAATTTTAATAAGTAAATAAAAATTACTGTAAGTTCTTGAGTTTGAACATTGAAAATAGGTACTTTATTTGTTTGTTAGTGTTAATAAAGTTGTAAAATGAATCAAGCGGTTGGGGCTTAATTTAGACTCGTTTCGACTAAAATTTCGGTTCGAGCTCGAATTAAAATATAAACAATTCAAATATGAGTAAATTTTAAAGTTCGATATATTATTCGAACATTTTTAAATTATAATTTTCTATTGATATTCAAATCATATTCGTTCGAATTGTTCAAACTGTTCTGGCTCAATTCGAGATTGCGTTCGACTCAATAGCTAAACAAATCTCAATTAAACTTTATTTCAAATTCAATAAATTTTATAAATCAAATTTAAATAACTCAATATTCAATTCGACTCCATTTATTTATCCCGTGTTAGTGTTAATAACAACCCCCCGTGAGCCATCATTGTTTACTGTCTTTTCAGTATATGTTGTTAGCTTTAGAATTGGTTTAGCTGGAACAACTCTAACAGATGGCATGAAAAATGACTAAAATGCACAACCACATTATTAACCCCAGCACAACAAAGGTTAGTCTAATATTTCAGTTTGAATACCCCAATTTATACCAACACACTTCCATTTATATATATATATATATATATATATGTATGTATGTATGTATAATTGTATATGCTTAATTCTTAGCATTATTAAGCACTTTATTTATTTTAAAATATAAGATTATTATTAACTTTTGTACTTAAAAACATTTTAAAATTCAAAATTCTTATGAAGTTTTATAATTCTCAAAGTCTGGGTATTGTGAAAATCTTAATTCCAAGTCTTTGACACAATTTACCGTTCAAAGTCTGGGTATTGTGACAAGTTGGTTTGAGGACCTGTTGGTCAAAGGAAAGGAGAGGTCTTGATTCCAGAGTGGAGCCGTATGACGCGACATGATTTGTTACATCAAGATGAGATGGGATAGACGGTCAAAGGCCGCAACGGGACTACCATAATAAGAAAGCCCGCCCCCAATTTTATCCTTTTTATATATTTTTTAATCTTTTAAATTTTATATAATCTTTATTTTATTATTTATTATTTATATATACAACGCGTGTACCACCGAGTACTAGTGTATATAATAATATATATAATGAATGCAGTCAAAAGAATAAAAGCATGTGTAAAATTTCCACAACTTCGCTTCTCTTAGCAGCAAGTTCTTTGCTGTTTCTAGAGACAGAATCTCCCTTTGTGAAATTATGGTTCAAAATTTTGAATTTCCCATTCTTTGTTCAACAATAGTCTAGTTTCATAAACCAAACTAGAAATCAAATCTTTTGAAATTCCACTAAAAGTACTTGTTTTTCCACCAATCGGAGTACACATTCAAGAAATTTGATCTCTTGTACTTGTATAAGAAAAAAAGAAATGTAATGGAATTGATCCATAAGTATACTCTTTTCCCACCTATTTTCCCAAATCCTTTTGAGTACTAGGTACGACCCACCTTGGCACTCATTGATCCACCATGACAGTAACACTTGCAGGAACCACCACATCCGACACGATGACAACCTTATTATCCGACACATTACGCAAAGCATGATTTGGAAATGCGTTACCACTCGCCGTTAATGAGTACTGTACAGATTTTATAAGATTAGGAAAAAGTAGCATCCGATTAAGGTCGACGGTCCACGAGCTATCATTTCCCTCCGCAGTTCCTCTAGCAATAGTAGCCTTGACATTCATTCCCCTCGCATTATTCCTATCAACCACAACTTGTTCAACCTCCTTGAACTCACCATTACTTTGATCTAATTGTACAATGTCAATCCCATTATTTGAACCCGAGAACATATTATCGACAATATTAACTCCGTTCGCTACCCCATTTATCGATTTTAAGAGGATAAATGCGTCTCCGAGGAAAAAACTACCGGCAATGTGAAGTTGAACCGGATCCTCCGCGACAATACCGGTGTAATCCAAATAAGAATTTACTATTCGAGTTTGTGTCAAACCAGGCAGTTTTAAATAAATCCCTGTGCCACCAAAACCTGTGGCTTTATTGTAACAATGTACCCCCGAGAGTGTATTAGCTTGGCCCGATATGATAATTCCGGTGGCAGCCGAGAAAATGACCACATCTGTAACAGCGTTATCATTCCCACTTAAACTTATTGCAGTTCCGGAGAAGTTTCTCTCTCCGGGATCGCCGCCGGCTGTGATATGTTGGCCTAGGAAGGAATTTCTAATGTAGGTTTCGTGTCCACCTTGGACCGAGATACCAAAGGTAGTGAAGTGTGCAATGTAACAATTATCAATGCTAGTTCTAAGTGAGTCTTCAACTTTGACTCCTCCACCCCTGAAATTAGAGTCTAACATAAGGTCCCTAAGTGTTACAAATTCATAATTGTAATCAAGGTCTTGGTTAGATGAATCTGATAAATCAATAAGATATCCGTCTGTTGGAAAATCATCAGAAGCTTTTAACGTTCCTCCGTGTATCTGTACGTTTTCATTGAAAATATATCAACTTTTAGAACAATTATAAATAAACAAAATAGAGTGGAAAAATTTATGTCATGCAATTAGAATTGGTAACTTTCTTTGAAACTAATACCTTGTAATGTATATATGTTAGCAGCCTACCTCTCTCTTAAAGCATCTTAACATCTCATTGTCCCATATCTTTGTATTAAGAAGTACTTTGAATAGTTAAGATACAAATATGAGTCTATACTATTCAGATGACCTCTTAATATAAATATGTGGCTATTAAAATACATTACGAGATATACTATTCATATACATTAAGATGCAATCAGTACACCACCTTAAGATAATGTTTGATCAACTCTTAATGCTAACACTTCTGAATCGCTCTAAGAGATTAATTACACTAGTTTGGTAAAAAAAATCTGCCTCTTATTGTTTATGGATCGCTGTAAGGGAGAAAAATTACTCCAAATCGTTCAGACTGTTCGAGCGAAATTTTCATTTTTTTCAAACATAATAATTACATTGTTCCTTTTTTGTCCTTGGTGCTATTTTAGCTCTAGTTTCACTTTTCTCTCTCTTCAAATGGCTAAAATTGTAAAATGTTATAATCATTAACATGTTTTATACATATTTATCAAATAATATTTTATCGTTTAGATTCTCATCTACACAGATATATTCAAATCTTAATTACTCATTTTTATTGAACACCGCCTAAGTCAACATGTAGGCAATGGGATGATTATATATGTTTACATTTCATCTGTTGTGATTTATAGTTGTTTACCAACCTATTAGAAAATGAAGAAAATGTAAAGAAAATATATATATATATATATATATATATATATATATATATATATATATATATATATATATATATATATGGGGCGGATCTATGTTTGGGCAAAGTGGAGTCAATTGACCCTTTGAATTTTTTGATCAATTTTAATTTGATTTTGATTTTATAAAGTATTTAGTGAAAATAAAAATTGAATTAAAAGACTATTAAATGTCTCAAATTTCTACTAACACCAACACTCCACTATTTTATATTGTTTAGTAACTTTACATTAATGATATTTTTACAGCTATTGAAATGAGACTATCATCATGATAGTTTCAAACAATGAAATCTCGAAAATGTTATTATAAATAATATTTTAACAATATTATTTAGTTTTATAATTTATTTTTAGAACACGAAAAGTGTCTCTTATAATAATGATGTTTTAAAAATTATAAAATATTATTTTATATATAACATAAGATCAAGGAAGTGTATTCAATTACATAAAACAATATCAATTTTATATGATAACTCACAAAATTATTTTCAATATTTCTCTCATTCTACCTTTATTTTATTGTATTTTATTTTTTATAAATTTTTATTTTTAAAAATTATTTAATGAACTAATGAAATTTGGATCTCCTATATATATATATATATATATAATTAGGGATCGTGTAAGGATTCCCTTTGTTAAAATGCGGACTTTTTTTTTTTTTTTTTTTTGATTTTTTTTAAATAACTAAAAAAAAAAGTTTAATATTTTATGGAATTGAAATTTTTTCATAATGATGTTTTGGATGTGATTTGGATCATATAACAAAGCAGTGCATGCGATGCAATGCAGACTGTACTCACCATTTTTGGTATAGGCATTCAAATCACGCCCAAAACATTATATTATGAAAAAATATCGATTCCATAAAATATTAAATATTTTTAGTTGTTTTAAAAAAAAAAAAAAGGTCCTATATATATATATATATATATATATATATATATATATATATATATATATACGAAATGATCAAGTAAAGGGATATATCGTGTTTTTGTTATACGCACTCCAAATCACACCCAAAACATTGTATTATGAAAAATTTCGATTCCATAAAATATTAAACTTTTTTTTTAGTTGTTTTAAAAAAAAAACAAAAAAAAAGTAAAAAAAAAAAAATCCCTCATTTTAAGAAAATAAGGGATCCCTTACATGATCTTGACCCTATATATATATACACCCATAACGTAAAAGGACCGGACATTGATCACAAAAGTCTTGAGATGAGAATGTAGTTAGATTTTAAAAGTTGCAAAATATTGGGATGCAAATATACCACGAGGTTACCTAGGCCGGCGGCCGGCAGCCGTAAGGGGCGGCTAATTTTGTAAATTCCACCATCAAGGTTGATCTTTACACCACCAAGGTTCACAATTCCCTTCATTAAGAACCCATTACCTGGTCCTTGTACTGCATCTGAAGTTGCTCTAAGAATTGCTTCTGTGCTATCAATTTCCCCACTTGGGTCTGCACCATATGATGTCACGTGATACTCACGTGGGCTTGGTGTACCCCTAACCTACAGCACAATCAATTAATCATAACCTTATCGATGACCACTTCTACTTCAAGATTTTCAAACATTAAAGAAAAAAATAATCACAATACAATCTAATTTTACTGTCCTATCTGTTGTCTCAATTTTATATAATTCTGTCATTTGATCCTTATTTAGTTATTTACAAATAATTTTGCAGACTAAAAAAAATTTAAAAAAAACATGAAATGGAACCGCAAATGAGACAAGAAATGAGACAGAAGATTTAAATTCATCAAACATAGTGGTTCTTTTATGTTTGGAAAATTTGATATAAAAAAACTGAAAATAAATAAATAAAATCTAAAAATTTGCTAATTAATACCTTTTTAATCATTCAAAAACTGATATTTTGGAAGTCTAGATATAGAGAATTAATTTTATTAGAATTTTCTTCTACATTTCGATCTGTTTTTCTCTCTGTTTTAGCCGAAAGATAGTGACTATGGTTCCACAGTAATTTAGAAAAGAAAAAAAAAGGTATTTAGTACTTACTGTTGGTGATGGAGCTGGTGCCAGAAAACTTGGTGATGGAGCTGGTGCAGAAAGGCTTGGCGATGGAGAGATATTGGGGGTAGGTGGAAGAGAGGTGGAATCACGTTGAGCAAAAGAGGCCTTAAAAGCTTGCATTTTTCGCATTTTTGCCCGATAATGGCCGCCGGAAAATTGATCTTCCGGTGATGAATTATCATTGTATGCATGAATTATATTCACAAAAACCAACCCTATTAATATCATGGGCAATAATATTACTACAAGACTCCTCCTCCTTTCCATTTTCTCTCTCTAAATCTCTCTCTCTCTAGTAGTTTGATATCTTAGAGAGAGATTAGGTCATGGAATTTAATATAAATGATGACACTGTAATTATTTATATAAATGGTGACACTATAATTATGTATATATATGTTTAAGTATATATATATATAGGACATGGAAAGGGAGAGGCCGAACTACGAGGCGAAAATAAAATGATTTTTTTGCAAATTAAATTGGGTCATGCAAAGAACATTGAAAAATTAAATTTTTTGAGGGACTCTTTTTTGTTTGTTTGTTTGTTATGCCAAGTGTTTTTTGGTCTAAGCTCTGGTTTGATGTTTGTATAGTTTTATAAGGAATTTAGCTTTTGAAATGTTCTTTCTCATGCACAGAAAAGTAAGCAAGTGACCAACTTCTTACTTTAAGGATCCTAACAGGTTTGACATAAATGAGTACAAGGAATTCTTAACTCACAAATAAAAGATTACATACAACTTATGCAAAATATATTCTTCACAAGAAAATAAAATTTGAGATTTTGAAATAGGCAGAAATAAATATTCAAAATTTTCAGTGCAATTCTGTATCTGTATCTTAAGTAGTGTATGGTTGTACGAAAATGAAATTTTGGTTTGGTTAATTGGTAGGTTAGTGATATCATTTTTATTAATTGGGTTGGGGTGGGGTGGGGTGGGGTGGGGTGGGGGGGATTATTTAGATTAACGAGTGGTTTAAGTTGATTTGTTAGCTTTTGGGAGTAGTTCAAATGTTGCAATTAATTTAGATTAAGGGTCCTATGTAGAGCGGAGGGACCCATTATAGGAGTAGTTTTGAATGGTTATGGTGAGAAAAATCCATGGTAAAAGTCCTTAAGGGATACGTGGGGTAATTGATGGTAAGTTTGATGAATTCTCTTTGACTTCATCACCATAAATGAAAGAAGTTTCGGTAAGTACAACGTTTAGGGCTTGGTGATGTCAGAGGAAATGTACTCACACGAAGGTTAATCCATCGCCTTTATTTTTTCCGTTAAAACCATCGGGCCTGGGCCACCATATTGTATCCGCTTTAATCTTTAAAGTCGGGCTGGCCCAAATGGATCGATTCCATCGATATTTTAATATCTCACATTTTGACTTGTGATGATGAAAAAGCATGACGGCCGACCAAGGTTCCCGCCACGCATTAACGTGGATGGGATCATAATACTACTACGGCCAGAAAAACAAGTAAAAAAGCAAAGGATAAACCTTATACACCCAAGCAGAGCCCATCGTGTCGTAGGAGGTGTCGTGTGATAGTGGGTGGCGAATAATCCAAGCAGGATAAGATAACATAGCAAGGAAGCCCTCGATAGAGGTAACGCTCACATATATTGATTATTCATATTCTCCCCACACACACACAATCGAGAATTATTATCTCTCTCAATACACTAGACCATACATTCCTCCATTGTTAACTTTGTGAACACATTCTAATTCTCACGCCGAAGCTATCCCTCGACGGAACCGCCGCTGCTTTTTGTCGATCGTGGTTTATCGGCAGATCAGACGCCTTACGGATCGGGACGGGAGAAAGATCCGCGCTAACATCAAGCGCTGTAAGGAGGGGTTTTGAGTTCTAAAGGTCATTAAAATTTTCAATCACAATCGCTTAACCTACTTTGAAGATGACGAGAGTAGGATGGTACACCCGTGGCGGTAAGCGATGGTCAGTAGCTCGCCACCGCCTCGTGTTTCGGTGAAGGATCGTCTGGTCCTTCCAAGAGTGTTTCACGAGAAAGACGGCTTCTAAGATAATTGTGGATCTCCGTCTCAAGATTACCAAGGGGCTGCATTTAAGATTGGTTTTCGGCGCGAATGAGGAGCGAGATCATGGTCGAGGACAAATGTGGAAGGCTCACCAACCAAGATTTATCATAAGTAGCCAGAGGTTAGAGTCGCCAAGTCGGGCAAAGACGTAAGGACGACGCAGAGAGACAGAGCCACGGCAAGGTCCTGTTAAAGAAAGAGAAGATATAATTAACAGATGCTTCGGTGTATGGAATTGCAGGACGAAGCATCTAGCCACGATCAATAATGAAGAGACGGGTGGGGCATAAGGAGGAGACTCGGACGAAAAGGGTAAGGAGCCAAGTTGCTCCACGCGTGTTTCTAGGATCATTCTCAAGAGAGGAGATCGAGAAGTTAGAACTCCCACGGCCTCAAGAAGGCGATAATGGCCGCTACCTCTCAAAGATCGAGATGATTATCAACAAAGGAGCAGGTCGAAGGAGGTCGCACTCAAGTCCCGTAATGGACTATCAACGGATCATTCTCACCACAAGGAAAGAGTCATGCATCAAGCAGATCAAGAAGTCCCTCTCTAGCAAAGAGGATCGGCAGGAGGAGGTCGATCCTCTCAGAGACATAATGTTGTTCATGAGAAAGAGGTTTCCCCACAAACCAAGGCGCTGATTTTCTAGTAAAGGAGCTTAAAGAGCTCAGAAAGAACCGGCCGAGGTCCAAAGAAAGGAAGGACGCCCGAAAGAAAGATCCCTTTTTCCTCGATATTCTCGGCGAAAAGGCGATATCACTAAAAAATTGCCTCGCACGGAAAGTTACGATGGAACCGGGACCCTTATGACCATACCAAAGCGCTCAACCGGCTTAATGGACTATTACGATTTCACCGACGACGCCAAGTGCCACACCTTTGTTACGACGCCAAGAAAAGACGCGAGATGTTGGTTGGGAACTTTGCCTTCAGATTCCATATCCTCGTGGACCGAACTTTGTGATAAGTTCCATGCCTGCTTCGGAGCAACCAAGAAGAGGAAAGTTTACGGTTTTTCGGGCATGATCCCCATAGCTTTACCAAATAATCTTTGGGCCAAGATGTAAAGAGGTTCGAGAAGTTAGCCATCGTGTCCGATCTTAATGATCTGTGTCAGTCGTAGGTTTGTTCCGTAATGGATC
The DNA here is from genome assembly GCA_020205605.1 of Panax ginseng. Taxonomy (NCBI): domain Eukaryota; kingdom Viridiplantae; phylum Streptophyta; class Magnoliopsida; order Apiales; family Araliaceae; genus Panax; species Panax ginseng. The sequence goes on along the minus strand of CM035150.1, from coordinate 85,300,735 downwards.
GATCCGTAAAGTCCAAAAGTTGGTGAAGAAGTTGATGTTCAATCATCCAAGAGCTTCGGGTCAAGCCTTCGACAAAGGTAAGGCTACATCGCTGCGGGAAGGTTAGCGAATCACCAAACATCTCTCTTTCGTCAGGGAAAGAGTCATGGCTCCTAAGCCCAAGTTGAACAGAGGAGAACTGGGGGGTATAATGATCTGACAGAGGCGCTCAAAAGTACAATAATTCCTCGGCGGCAAGTGAAGGCCATCCTCCGCTCCTACCAAGGTGAATAAGATCTACACCAAACTAAACATCGATAGATCGATAATTTTGGATCAAATCAAACCAACCTTTCTTTCGAGCCACCCCGTGATAATTACCGAATCAAGGTGGTAACTCTCGTAAAGATTGTATATTATCATCAGTCACCGCCACATACACTAACGAGTGTTGCAATTTGAAAGACTTTGTGGAGAGGAAGATTAAAGACTCATTGTTGTGCAAGATGTGGGTCGTCAGAATAATCGCAGAACGTTAACCGTGGCTGCTCAGACGGCTCTGCGGGCTCCAAAGATCGCCGCCAAGGCATGTTATCGATGTGATAACCGGTGGGTCCGCAGGAAGTTGATAGATGAAGAGAAGGGCTTACCCGAATTCGGCCACGACGTGATGAGATGCTTCCTCGAAAGTTAGATAGACCATTCCCCGGATCGCTATATCATTTACCGACGCCGACTATCCTTCTCGGAGCCCATCGAGCCGCATTTAGGGGGCCTTGGTGATCACAAAGCAAAAGGGGCACGGACATGAAGCGATGATGATAGATAATGGATCTTCAAAGTGGATATCCTCAGATGCCCACGCCTATCGTAGGATGCACCTCGATGGGCGTAAATGGAGGTTTCGGGCAGAAGCTCCTTTATACGGCTTCAAAGAATGATCCCGCTAAAGTCAGCAGCACTATCGAACTCCCTTGCTATCTTCTAAGACAAAGACCCCAAAGAAGTCAAAAAAGGTGTAAATTCTATGTCACAGACGCTGATTCAAATTTTACAACGCTATAATCGAAGAAGACCTACTTTAATCGCTTTCTCCAAGTCGTGACCTCCATCCTCATTTCAAAATCAAGTTCCACTACTACCACGGAGAGAGAGAGAGCGGGGACTGGATCTAGCCCGACGATGCTACGGAATGTCAAGTATTTCTCCCGGAGTGGGGGTCAAGAAACAAAAGCAAAGCGGCGACAATCGAGATCGAGCCTTTTACCGAAAAGTAGTTCTCAATCGATGGTGATTCTCACGAGGAACTAAGAGGTCGAATCGATCTCGAAAGTTTCGGACAAGATCTGTGAAGATCGGCTCAGTCTACCGTAACCTCTTCTGACAAATCTCATAGAACTCTTACGCCGCTACGCGGATATTTTTGCACGGGAACCAAGGGACACGCTCGAGTTACTCGGAAGATACCGAGCATACCGAATGTAGATCCTCGAAGAAGTTTTGCCTACAGTAAAAGACGGATCTTTCATACCGAACGACGTAAAATCATCGATCGTGAAATAAAGAAAAAGTCATTGGTCGCCGATTTTATATATGAGATTGATTATCCCGAATGGATGGCTAATGTGGTGTCAAAAGTGCAAGTTAGAATGGAAAATGGCGGTTCAGATCGACTACACCGACCTCAATAAAGTTTTGTCCAAGGATTTTATCCTCACCCCATATCGATCAAATTTTATCGATGCCACTTCGGTACGATTACTAAGCTTTATGGATGCTTTTTCAAAGTTATCACCAAATATCCATGTGTAAAGAGGATATCCCAAAGATCAGATTTATTACACACCGCTCAGTACGCCTACAAGAAGATGACTTTTGGCCTTATAAATGCCGGAGCCACTTACCGTAGAATGATGAACTTCATCTTCGATAGCAAAATGGAAGGAACACGGAGGTATACGTTGATGACATGATCGTGAAAAGCACGCACGCTCAGAGTCATTTGACGATCTAGAGGAATGCTTTCAGATCGTCCGCCATCGCTAACTAAGGCTTAATCCGCCAAGTTGCACTTTCTACTACTTGCAGCAGGAAGTTTCGGGTTATCTTGTTAGTCAAAGGGTATCGAGGCCAATCCGCAGAAGATTCAGCCATTCTCGACATGAAGACTCCTCACCATTCAAAGACGCCCAACGCCCGATCGCGGTGATTGGCAAAGATTAAGGAGGTTCGCCGCCAAATCGCAGAGAGGTGCCTTCCTTTCTTTCGATACATCGAAAGGGTCAAGAATGCTAAGACGCTCCAAAGGACTTTAGAGTGTGAAGACGCCTTCCAGAGCATAAAGGCGATCTTCTTCTCTGGCCTTTATTGGTGAAACCCATTCCAAAGCAGAGACCTTATATCCAGATTCCGCGGCAAGTTCGTTAATGGTTGGAGCAAAGGCCGGTTCGGAGATCAGTGGAAGACAAAGATCCCGGCCTATTATGTCACCACGCCCGCGAGATGTCAAACCAGTATCCAAATGTTGAGAAATTTGCCTTCGCTTTGATAATTGCTAAGAGAAGCTTCGACAAGATTTTCAAGGTCGGCCCCGGTCGTTGTCTACACGGATCACCCATCAAGAAGGTGGATGGGCAAGCCGTAAGTTTCGTGAAGGTTACGGCGTGGACAATGGAGTTGTCACAGCTTTTCATCGAATACCATCCACGAACCGCTATCAAAGGCCAAGCTTTGGCCGATTTCATAAGTAGAATGTTCGCTCACCAAAGCAGATGCCGAAGTTACCTAAGTTCTAATCGTCCGATCGAAAGCAGCTTGTAGCTTCTTCAACAGAGCAGTAATGTTTGACTCTATATGCAGATGGTTCCTCTACCCTAACTGTTAGTAGTAAGGTGAATTATCTCGACAAGTCCGGACGGTTCAAAGTTCAACAGCCATCGATTTGGATTTAAAGCGACAAACAACGGTTTAGTAGATGAAGAAGTTATAATGGGTGTTCGATTGGCAAAGAGTTCAGAGGTCCTAACCTTATCATCTACAAAGTGACTCTCATTGGTTGTCAAGCAGCCTATCGTGGGACTATGAAGCTCGTGGAAATCTGGATGATCAAGTATTCATGAGTTAAAGGACCGACTTCAAGATTTCGCTTCAGCATTTAATTTTGTGGCATAGAGCGAATGACAATTCTATCGCCGATGCATTGTCGAAATTGGCTACTACTTGATGCGTATGTTTTTAACGGATCGCTTTATTTCGAAGTTCTCAGAATACAACCGAAAGTGTTCAAAGATGAAGCAGTTGATGTGTATCGAAAGCGATCTAACCACCGGATGACCCCTACATCGAGTATTTCGCAGATGGCGCCCTTCCTTCCTTCTGATCGATGTTAAAGAAAGAAGATCAAATACAAGAGCGCCAACTTTGTTCTTATTGATGGGGATCTTTATCGATCGCCTTTTCTTCACCATTATCAAGTGCTCGGTCCCATCCGAAAGTGAATACGCTCTTTCGGAAGTTCACGAGGCATTTATGCGCGATCATATGGTCGCTAAATCTTCGCTTACAAAGTACTTCGACAAGGATACTATTGGCCTACAATTTTCAAGGAAGCTACAGAGTATGTCAAAAATGTGAAAAGTGCCAACTCAACAAATTCGATCTCATTATCACCACCCAAGAGCTATACTCGATTTTATCTCCTATACCCTTCACCGTCTGGGGTAGATATATCGGGTCCATTGCCTAAAGCTAAAGGTCGTTAGCTTTTTATCATAGTTGCTATTGATTACATGACTAAGTTGGGTAGAAAGCGGGCCACTCTTTGCTAATTACTTGAGAGCAAGAATGTTCAAGTTCATAAAAGAGTCCAGAAGTGTTTCGCTTCGGATCCCTAGAGTATTAATATCGGACAACTGGGACGCTCGTGGGATCAAAATTTGAAGCATTTTTAAAGGAGTCAGATTCAAAGATAAAAGACTTTGTGGCTCATCCACAACTAAATGGGCAAGTTGAGGTGACCAATGTGACGTCCGAATCTGGATCAAGCAGCAGATCAGATGAAGCTAAAGGAAGATGGCTGCAGGAGTCGCGTCAACACAGGTTGTGGGCTTACCGGACCGCACCAAGGACTACCATCGGGATTCACCTTTCGATCGCCTATGGTAATCGATGCCTTAGTCCTCGTCAAATCGGATCTCCAAGTCTTCTTCGTCACCAATACAAAGAAATATACAACGACGAAGGATCAAGGCCAATTTGATCTCGCTAGAAGAAGTTAGAGAGGTTGTTTACTTTAAATTGGTCGCTTATCAACGTAAGAAAGAAGCTAAGCATTATAACAAAGGAGTCAAGTCAGCAGATTCAAGTAGAGACTTCGCCCTCAGAGTAGCCAAGCTTCTACACCTCAAAACACGGAAAGTTAATGCCAAACTGGAAGGACCATATGAGGTGATCAAGTATCCCAAACCGTGCACTTACCTGCTAATGGCATTAGATGGTTCCAAATCAAAACACACTGGCACGCCGGGCAAAGCTTTCTAAATACTTTCAATAAAGATCAAGTTAACTCATCTAAGTCTCAGATATTATTGTTCATTATCAATAAAAAGACACTTTTTCACTATGGTCTTGGTCCTATTTTGTCCTATGGTCACTATGGTGTAAGGAGGAATGGTAGGACTTGTCGCCATTCGATGGCAAATTTCATTTGTCGCTCTACCCCGAGTGGTGGTAGATTTAATGATCCTATATCGATTTTACCTGTGGTGGTAAATCAATGGTCACTATGGTCCCGGTCCTATTTTGTCCTATGGTCACTATGGTGTAAGGAGGAATGGTAGACTTCACGCCATTCGATGGCAAAATTTCATTTGTCGTCTCTACCCCGAGTGGTAGACGAATGATCCTATATTGATTTTACCAGGTGGTAAATCAATGGTCACTATTGGTCCCGGTCCTATTTTGTCCTATGGTCACTATGGTGTAAGGAGGAATGGTAGGACTTGTCGGGCCATTCGATGGCAAATTTCATTTGTCGTTTCTACCCCGAAAGTGGTGATTTAATGATCCTATATTGATTTTACCTGTGGTGGGTAAATCAATGGTCACAATGGTCCTTATATCTTGGTTTTCATATAATTGTTTCACCCCGAGTGGTAAACAAACGACCGATCTCACACTTCGGAACCGGCGAAAGATGTGGTACTTTATTTTATTTAAGTGTTGAGTTCTAATGCCTCGCTTCTTTAACATCACTTTATCTCGTTATATTTACACGCTTAATTGTTAATTAACAATTGAAAGTTAAATCCTCAAGTGTTTGAATTCATTCTTTTCGCTCGCTTTAGGTAAATCTCGTCCATGAAATTCAATTCCTTCGCCTCATACATTAACTATTATATATCTTAACCGATTCATCGCTTAGGTTCATTTTATCGATATTGAATTATTGACAAGAAACTAACCGAGAACATAGTTCACAATTAAAGAGATTGCAAATTGTCAGAAAACTAAAACATTCATTCGACCTATTCATTCGCTTAACAAAAAATACACTAATATAGAAACGTAAAATGTTTAAAACAGATAAATTTTTACATAAGTCGAATGAAAGTTAGGAAGAACACCTAGCACCACCTTCGCCTTCTGAGTTGAGTAGAGTGGGTCCAATGAAAGAAACAGATGCTTTTTTTTTGCTCTCTCTCTCTAGCCTTCAGAGCCTTCCGAGTAAACTTTCATGATCTCGACGTTAAGTTCTCGTCCGAGTCTCTATATTCTCGCCTCAGATTCGCTTCTCGAGCTCTTCTACGTAAGAGGACCCTTCCTCAAGATCCTTTATTTTAAGACGAAGCTTGGGCGCTTTGTTCTGTGGTTCCGCCCTTCATCCCTGGCCTTTGATCGAGCCTCGCCAAGTTGAATAGCCAGTTTCGGTTGGTCAAGAAAACTCCTCATTTTTTGCCCTCAAGAATGTGTTTTCTTCGACTAAGTTCTTGCTGCTCAGATCGGTTAAAGTTTGTTGGTTAGCTTCAGAAGCGCCAACCTATCTTCAGGGTCCTTACTTCGTCGCCGACGCCCTCAAATCCATCTTAGTTTCTATCCAAGTCTCGTTGAGGCCATCGACGACTCAAGAGAGTCTTTCGACGGCTTTTTCTCGAGCCAAGGTCGATCTCAAAGATATTGATCTCTTGTCGCATGAAATCTTCCTGCTTCCCCATTTATGTGTCTTCGACGCAAACGTCCAAAGACAAAGATTACTCAAGATATGTTCTAATAAAGATTTCAAGCCAAAGATCCAGATATACAATTAATGATGTAAAGATGTAAAAATAAAGGAATGATTATTTACCTTAGCCAAATAGCTCATCCCTTCATCGAGCAAATTTCGTCTCGGTGATCATCGAACCTATGATCGCCATTTCTCACGAAGGCCCCTTAACAGTCGAACGAAAAATTAGCATCAATCTAGGCTATAGTCGGAGATCCCACTACTTCTGCAGATGATAGCCCGACCAAGGACTCGCTTGCTCGGGCGAAGGTCTTGACCTTTCGGGGAAGGAGTTGGTTGCTTCGGGAGGAGAGGTTCAGTTCAAACAGATACTGGCCCCTGGAGAGGAGATTTGTTCGACCGGGTTCTTGTAGAGGAGTTGACCGACGCAGAAGCTTGGGTGGTCGCCAGTGTTCGCTTCTCTTCCCGGATGTGGTTTCGACAAATTTTTATCTCGATCACCTTCTTCGCCTAATCAGATTTCTACAAAGCAGACGGGGGGGGGTATGATCAAGATCGGGGCACCCTAAGCTCTTTCGGCATCAAAGGCGTTATCTCGCTTTCACCTTTTTTGGTGCGTGAGGATGCTTCTTCGATCAGACGATCGAGTAGCCTCCTCGTCAGTGACTGGACGTGGTGGTTGGCTCGATTTGGGTGGCTTTAAGGGCTGGAAAGGGTGTTGTTCGGTTTTCGATCGCCTCCTCTTTCGGGCGAGGTATGAGAGTCTCTTCCAAACAGAACCTCTTCGCTTCGGTTCGTCCGCTTTGAATTGCCTCAGACATGTTTCCGGATTGGTTCGGCCGGAGCAGCTTCACGCCTCGAAGTTTCAACAAACTTCCAAGGCTTCCTTATTAAAAATCTTCGAGCTCTTTTATCTCTAAAGAGCTCTGGTTTGATCAAAGATATCGTGATAACCAATACAACTCGTGTTAGAATCCACATCATAAAAGCATTTTCAAAAAATTCAGATACATATAAAATAGACCGACACTTACATTTACGGTCGATAACCATGTTTGCTTCGGAGAGAGTCCGCATTTCCACCTCCTCGGGGAAATTGTCAAAAGTTCCATCATTTCATTTTCTTTCTTCGTAAATGTCTCCAAAATCAGCAGAGATCTTCTCGCCAAGGGCCCGGCCGGTAGAGAAGAGATTTTGGCCTTTCGACGTAGAACCATTTTTCATGCCAAATTTCTGTTGTCAAGGCGTTTGTTTACCAAATAACGCCTCTCGAACTTCTCTCCCGACTTTTGAGAATGTTTATAATGGCCTCGAACCCCTTCTCCCTAGATTGTACTATTTTGTATATCGTAGAAAGAAGGAGTCCGTGGAGGGCTCCACGCCCAATTCACGGCAGAGGGCCACGAAGGCCAAGATGTGAATGTACGAAGTTCTAAGATTAGTCGAAATAACCCCACCCCCGTAAACCCCAAAGCAGGTTACTATGAAGATACGCAGAGGGAAACGAACCCCTTCTCCAAGAGGGTCACAGAACTACCGCCCAACCTCTCCGCCGCTGGTACATCTTCTCACCGGATCTAGAACCCTACCGCGCTGGGTATCCGGATGTGGTATCGAGACCGAATTCTCTTCGGGCTCAAATTTCCGCGACGATCGAGGAGGGTCATGCATGAGAATCGCCAAGATTCCCGTAGATTCTTGGAGGGGTTTTGGGATTTATGGGGAGAGGTTTTATCGATTTCGACACTTTTGGGTTCAAAGGTCGAGGCTCCTTCTTCACGAAAGCAATGGTGGTAGGGTTTGGTGTGGAACAAAGAAGTGAGTGGGGTTACCAATATGGGAGAACCTCAGATGTAATCCCGAAGCCCATGTTGATTATTTCATGAAAAGAAAGGAGAAAGTTCGTAAAGTCGAGAGTTCGTAGGCGCCAAATTCAAACGAAGCAGTAAAACCGCACAAAGTTGATAAAGTTACCTTTTATATCGATTTGCTATACACTGTTCAAGGCCTACCATTAAATGCTATGATGATTTGAATTTGAATGGGAAGGGTCCTGCTCGTCCACGATCTATTAAATAGGTTTTTCCGATTTGGGCCTCCATCCTCTTCTCCTTTTATTTCGTGAATAACGATTGGATACACTTCAATTATATCTCACTACGGACCTTTATTAAATTATCTTAGTTATTCTATAGTTTTCTATTAAACATTCTCGCTTAACAAAAAACTAGGGGCAATGTTGTCAAGCGTGATATTTCCTATTTTGGGCCTGTACATCGGGCCTACTCACATGAAGAATCCATCGGGCCTTTATTTTTTCCGTTAAAACCATCGGGCCCAACCACCATATTGTATCCGCTTTTAATCTTTTTTAAAGTTCTGGCCTGGCCCAAATGGATCGATTCCATTCGATATTTTAATATCTCACATTTTAATTCAGATGATGATGAAAAAGCATGGATAAACTTATAACGACCAAGGTTCCCGCCACGCATTAATGTGGATGGGATCATATTGATTATTCATACTCCCGGCCAGAAAAAAAATGGCCAAAAGCAAGTGGATAAACCTTATATACCGGCAGAGCCCATCGTGTCGCAGGAGGAGGTGTCGTGACGTGGAGAAAAGCTGGTAACATTAAAAGAATCCAAGCAAAGGATAAGATAACATAAAAGCAAGGAAGCCCTCAGATAGAGGTACGCTCTCACATATATTGATTATTCATATTCTCCCATACACACACAATCGAGAATTATTATCTCTCTCAATACACTAGACCATACATTCCTCCATTGTTAACTTTGTGAACACATAAATTTAATTCTCACTTGTTTACTTGCAGATGAATTGATATCATATATATTATCCAAAAACTGGACCACCAGCTGTTGGAACCTTTTTACACCATAGAATTAATCATTGACATCACCAAAATCCAAATGCTGCATGTGTAATATTAGGTAATAACTCATGTCCTAATTAACTATCCAATTATATCACCCTATTTACTTTTCTTCTTCCACTTGTTTCTCAACTATAGATTCATCTTTATTTTCCACTTCTTCTTTTCGGCTACCTACTGCTTCAATTTTACTACACCACAAAGTGTGATTCCCCTCCCCTTCCCCTTCCCCTCCCTTAATTTCAATCTCTAATTAATCAAGAAAGATTCAAGCTTAAGTTGAACTATATATATATAAGCCTTTTTAGTCCCCCTTAGTTACAAACGTTTGCCGCATTCGAAAGTCTAAATGCACTTAAAAAATTTGTTTGTTTAATATAATAACAATTTATTTTAAACACAACTTATTTAACTCACAAACGTAGTATTTGAGATCCAACGCATCCAAAATGACTTTATGCGTTTAAAAATTCAAACGCTGCAAACGTTAGAAACCGAACAAAACTCTTTGCCATAATTCATTTTTGTGACTGAAACCTTCAAGACTTATATTGAATAAATTCATTGAAAATTTGTTATTTTTACAAGTTTTATCTGATTTAAAGGCAAGATGGCCCACTTTCAGGCGACAGCTAGAGTGATACGTATAGTTGTTGAACAATTATTAAAAGAAAAAGATTGTAGCAGAGAAAATATAATAAAGTGAAAGTGGTTGCCTCCCCCCACTAAGGATATAAAGCCTCCCTCCGAAAAAACTCTCCTCCACATCTATGTATCAAAAGAATCATCAACAATTTGGTCCACGAGAGGCCATGTCTTATGTGTTGTTGTAGAAGTTATGGTTGATAAGTTTCAAAAGTTAAAATATATGTACGTATTGATTCATTTTGAAGTGATCATGGAGTAATTTGCATAAATATTTTTTGAATAATAATTATTAGGGAGTTATTATTAATATTTTTGTTAAAGTGGATATTTTTGGGTGTTCGAAAAATATTTTATACCAATACCTCTATTTAGTAATAACCTCTCAATTAGAATACAAATAGTTATATATTTAATCAACTGAAAAATAGATTTTATAAATCGAAGAATATATCATTTTCATCAACTTCAACCCCAAAATGTACCAACTTAATTCCAGCCCATAATGACCTAAATTTGCAAAAGAATTAATTAATGAAGTTAAAACATCAATGGCTAAAGAATCCCTAAAAAATGTTAGACAGTTAGTTATATTAGGAAACTATTGAGTGACTCAATGAAATTGCTTGGAGAAGCAAGCATGCAAATTAAAAAAGATGTTCTTATTAATTTATTGGTAGTAGTTGAAGCAAACCAACAACGTTAATAATACATGTTCCCACAAGCATAAATTCTTTTCCCTTTAATTTATCTCTCTCTCATACTACAATCAATTGCCCCCTACGTACTCCATGATCACTTCAACATATATGAATCAATACGTACATATATTTTAGCTTTTGAAACTTGTCACCCATAACTTCAACAACAACACATAAGGCATGGCCGGCTATTTGGTGAAACAAAGATGTGTGTGAATAAGCTCTCGATAATTCTCTCTCTCTCTATATATATATAAATATCAATTTTTTGTTACTGATCAGTACTCTCTAAATCTTAATTTTGTCTCTCTAAAAATAAAGTCATGAATAAGCTTCTTCTACTCAATGTTCTTCTCCTTCTCACAATCCCTTTCTCAGTATATGCATATTAGATTACCGGAACAAAACCGAGTTGCTAAAATTAAAATTAGTGGCTTCAATTTTAGTTCGAATCAATCGGTGTTTCACTTCAAATTTTTGGTAAATTTATCCCGGCTTTTTGTCCCAAAAACAACGCATTTTAATTTCTTGATCAAAGCATTCGCTGCCGGAGTTATACTCGCCACCGGATTCGTTTAACTAGATAATCAAATTAGATTTTTTAAAATTATACTTTAAAATTAATATAATTTATTTAACTTTAAAAAATGCATTCATGACTCCACAAATATTGTTCCAAGAGATATCTAATTAATTTCCAAGATTTACACGGTTGGAACTTGGAGATGCCAAGATTTTAGCAATTTGAATATTTAATTTGATTTTCAGAATATTTGCATGACATGATTTTAGGCATTACCCAATATCTCATTATTAACAGCCACATCAAGTAAGAAATTTCAAACTACAATTATTATTTACTACAACTATAATAATTAAAAATATATTTTTATATTGAAGATTGCATTAAAAATAAATAATTGTTGTAGCTTAGTTGGTTTGAACTCTTATTTATTTACTTACAAGTATTGTGTTCAAGCTTCGTAACCTACAAGTAGCAACATTTAGTTTTTAAAAAAAAAAAAAAAGAATCACAAGTCACAAGTGGGCCAAAAGCAGTAGGGCCAAAACAACCCAGATTTTATGGGCTAAAATTCATCGCTTAAAGCCCACATTTTGTGGTGGTAAGTCGGCCACCACCAGCGGGTTCTGGGCCATCTTTGCCAAGTCTAGTAAGCCTAAATGAAAGAAGTTTAGGTAAGTACAACGTTTAGGGCTTGGCGATATCAGAGGGAAATGTAATTGGACAAGGATCAAGTAACAAATATGATATTGAGATATAAGCAATTGTTTGGTGGATTGCTGCAAAATTAGGTAAACGAATACTCAAAAAAAAAAATGAAAGTTACAAATCCTAACAGTTGGCGCAATAATTTAAATAAGGGTTCTTTACATAAGTATACAACAAATAGAAAGTAATTACAAGAAAAGTGCATCAACCAAATATTTACAAAAAGATTGTACATATTACAAAAATAGTACAATTCACATTAATAAGGAAACCTAAAATCAAGGACAAATAACTGCCATATTTAATAATTCAAATTCAAATATTTGGATCTAACAACAAAAACAAATTCAAATTCAAAATAATAATTCAAATTTAAATATTCAAATTCAAACCTTCATCTCCCTCACATACACTTTGAAATAATAGTCCCCACATGCATGCATGAATCTAGTTGTCCAAAACATGATGAGAATAAGAAGAAGATTCGCCCTACAAAAAGTTTAAAAATAAATAAATGTAACTATTAATGTTCTGAATTTTTTTTATAACTATTTTGTTACTCATAACTAATAAAATGGTTACATTTGTATAAATGGTTGGCTACCAACTCCATCACATTCAAACGAAATTGATAACTTAATAAAACTGAATTGGTAACCAAACTTTTATACCAAGGTAACCAAACTTTTATACCAAGATAACCAATCTATCTTCACACCTGCAGTATGAATTAGTTACCTTCGTCTGAAAGTTTGGCAACCAACTGCATGAAGGTTTGGCTACCAATTGTATTACATGCAAAATAATTTGGAAACTTAATAAAACAGAATTGGTTACCTTGGTATGAAGGTTTGGCTATCAACTGCTTTATGAAAAAGCGCGAAATAATCGAGTGGTAACGTCGAAGCAGAAGCGATGGTAACGTTCTTCCTTCTCTTTAGTCTCCACACTCATCCCCGGTCCTTCATATTTCTTTGAGTCCATTCAGACCGCTTTCAAGACTCTATTTTCTCCTCTTTCTCTCTTCTCCATCTTCATATAATTAAATTATATGGCCAAAGGGAGTGGACTCTCCATTGATCCTCCACATCCCCTCACATAATTTCTTCCCGACAAATCAATATCAACTGTCATCATCAATTCTTTTCCATCCCAAGACCACCGCCACCACCACAAGTGGACTGGACTCGCTTAAGCACTAACTTTTGATACCTATCAACCCTCTTCGCCTTGATGTCGCCAACACCATTTACTACCTTTACCCGGTTTCCTTCTCGCAAAAGGAACCATCAAGTGTCCTTGACCCACAAGTAAAAAGAGTCTTTATTAATCAGGTACATTTTCCATCATACCAAGTCCCCTGCAGATACCATAATCCTTGACACTGATCCTCTCTGTGAAATTTGAGTACTGCGGTTTACTCCTTGAATTGGATTTGGAGTGCAGGTGCGGGTTTGAATTTGAAGAAGAAAGGCCTCGTGATCGTGATCGTGAAGCAAAGACGAAATCGAATGGGAGATTTATTACAGGTGGCGGTGGGGATGTAATGGAGATTTTGCATGTTGCAGTTGTTATAGATGAGGAGAGAGAGAAGAAGCCCTAAATTAAAAAATCCTAATTGAATATTAATTCCCTAATTAAGGAATCCTAATTGCACTAGTATTGTAAATAAATATGGAAGTGTAGTAGTTGTATAAAAAATTTATAAGGGCACTATTGTTGTAATTATTTTTTAAAATGTAATAGAATATGTAATTCATCCTTTAAATAACGCCATGAAACGAGCTGTAGATTCGGACGTCAAAAGAAACTCTTGATTATCAAAAGAAAAAAAATAAAAGTTACATTGGATAAATAAAAAGTGACCGGACTTAGTTTTCATTAATATTCAGTTATATTTAGACGAATTATGACCTAAATATTTGAGGGACTTTGGTATGTATTTTGCAGATCCGCGGATCCGGTTAGCATGAAGTTTATTTTTGGGTAAGTTGGTCAATTGACCAATAGAATACTGACACACATAGAGCCTCGCATGCGTGTCAATACTTTATTGGTCAATTGACCAACTTACTCAAAACTAAAACTTTATGCTAACTACTTCCGTATTTTGCACACACAATCTTTTTTAAATTTATAAAGTCTACATAGTTGATTAATAGTTAGACTTTATTAACACCAAACATTCGGTATAGGATATAAATCAATAACGACATCGCTATAGGATTTGTAGCGCTGATTTTCACGTAAAAATATCAAAAAATCATGTGATAATATTATATGTAGTTTACAATTACACATTTTCCTATTTTACGATATTATTTACATGAAGATATTGAAATTTTCGATACACAATTTAATAACCAAGTCAAACATAATGTTTTAATAATAAAAAATTATTTTAAAAATTAAAATCAATTTCTTTTTAATAAATTGTTAATGTTCAAAATAAAAATAATAATGTCAAAACAAATATATATTTAACTACATTTTTGTATTTATTTTAATAATATTTAAATGACATTATTAGTGTAATAATATCATTTTGCTATTACCGATCAACCACTAAATACTAAATTTCATTTTATCCTCTTAAATATATTCACCCCATTGATATTGATATTGATATCGAGCAGAGAGATTTATGAATTCAGGGTGTTGAACCATAAACTGCAGTCCACCAAGCATATCTAGTAGCCCCCAAGTACTAGATGGATTCGGGTGAAAACACTCCGACCCACAAACCCAAACAGTGAAAAGGACAAATGGGAAGGGACTCCAAAACACAGAAGGCAATCTCTGGTTCCTTGGGAGCTTAGCAGCCATGGTTTTTCTCCATTCATTATTTACTGGCAGAAGAGTTTTCATAGCTCATAATACAATCATCGGTCATTATTTCTCCCAGACACCCAATTTGGTATTATTTTACATCTTTAATTTAGCTTGTTATTACTTGACCAAATTACTTCGTTTAACTTTCGTTGATTTTGTATTCAACCATATTATCAATGTCTAGCATCAATTGACAGATTCTATCATGTTTCAACCATAAATTTTTCAACTCAAAACAAGTATTTTAGCACTTTTCTAAAAACTTTGCAAAACTTGAATTTAAGAACATATAAAAGGATATTACCTTCTGTGAAGTTGAAATGCTAACTCTAGCTTTTATTTGTAGATTGCTCACTCTAATTTCAACTTACTCTCTATATAGAATTCATCAAGAATTCAAGCAACATAATTTATGAGGGGGAGCTTCCAATTTATAGAAAAGCTCTTACCCAATTCATGGTTTTGTCCAACAATTTAAACCAAGAAAAAGAAGAGGAATCCATTGGGCAAGAAGAAGTTGGTGGAGGTGGTTGAAGTTTACTATATGAGTCACTCCCTCCTTCATTATTACCATCATTCTAGCCATTATTACCCTCATGCTTGCCTCTTTGATTTTCAGCAATGAAATAAGATAGACCAAATGCCTACTCACGTGTATTGAGAGATGTGACTCTCTAATTGGAACAAGGCTTATTAAATACATTTCAATGACTTAATGCTACTATATTTCATTAAGTTATATATATATATATACACGATAAGGATCAAGAACATTCTCCTTAAATAGCATTCCTCCTTAAATAGCATTCTTGTATTAAAACTACGTCGTTTTGGAGGGGGGCATTTTTATAAATACAATGCCACCGCGTATTTAAAAAAAATGCCACTGCCCCTCCAAAAGCGACGTAGTTTTAATACAAGAATGTTATTTAAGGAGGAATGCTATTTAAGGAGAATGGTCTTGATCCTGACCGTATATATATATATATATATATATATATATATATATATAAATATATATATATATATATATATACACACACACACACACACAGGTTGTCTTAACAATAGACAATCCGTTGGGAAAAATTAAAATCACTTCCCACTACTTGTTGTTTTGTTAAATTAAATGGCAAGAATAACAAAACACAAGACACCGAGATTTAATGTGAAAAACCCTCTAAAATTAAGAGATAAAAATTACGGGAGAAACTCTAAAAAATCCACTATACTAAGCTAAGCTGAGAGAGTACAAAAATATCTATCACACAATCTTCTACCAACGTATCGAAATTTGAGCTCTCCACAGGCTAGCTGAACGAGGAGTCGATTAACTACATATATAACTGCTATGACTTTAAAAAAATATTATGTTACCCTTGGCCTCACCAGTTGTTTACTTGTAGATGAATTGATATCATATCATCCAAAAACTGGACCACCAGCTGTTCGGAACTTTTTTACGCCATAGAATGAATCATTGACATAACCAAAATCCAAATGTTGCATGTGTAATATTAGGTAATTACTCATGTCCTAACTATCCAATTACATCACCCTATTTACTTTTCTTCCACCACTTGTTTCTCAACTATATATACATACATCTTTATTTTCCATTTCTTCTTTTCGGCTACCTGCTACTACAATTTTACTACACCACAGAACGTGATTGTCCCCCCCTTCCTCCCTCCCTCCCTCCCTCCCTCCCTTCCCTTCCTTCCTTAATTTCAATCTCTAATCAAGAAAGAGTCTAAGTTTAAGTTGAACTATATATATATATAAGCCTTTTTAGTCCCCCTTAGGTTTGCCGCGTTTGAAAGTCTAAATGCACTTAAAAATCTTATTTGTCTAATATAATAACAGTTTATTTTAAACCCAATTTATTTAACTCACAAGCACAGTGTTTGAGACCCAACGTATCCAAAATGACTTTATGCATTTAGAAGTTCAAACGCTGCAAACGTTAGAAACCGAACAAAACTCTTTCTCATACTTCATTTTTGTGACTGAAATCTTCAAGACTTATATTGAATAAAGTCATTGAAAAGTTGTTATTTTTACAAGTTTTATCTGATTTAAAGGCAAGATAAAAGTGATACGTAGTTGTTGAACAATTATTAAAAGAAAAAGATTGTGCCAAATAAAATATAATTATAAGGTGAAAGTGGTTGCCTCCCCCACTAAGGATATAAAGCCTACATCCGAAAAAACTCTCCTCCACGTCTATGTATCAAAGGAATCATTAACAATTTGGTCCACGAGAGGACATGCATGTAATTTTATCTTTGTTTCACCAAATAGCCAGCCATGCCTTATGTGTTGTAGAAGTTATGCTTGACAAGATTCAAAAGCTAAAATATATGTATTGATTAATGTTGAAGTGATCATGGAGTAGGGGTAATTTATTGTAGTATGTGAGAGAGATATAAAGGGAAAAGAATTTATGCTTGTGGGAACATGTATTATTAATGTTGTTGGTTTGCTTCAACTACTACCAATAAATAAAGAAGATCTTTTTTAACTTTTGCATGGTTGCTTCTCCAAGCAATTTCATTGAGTCACTCAATAGTTTCCTAATATAACAAACTGTCTAACATTTTTTAGGGATTCTTTAGCCATTCATGTTTTAACTTCATTAATTAATTCTTTTGCAAATTTAGGTCACCACATTATAGGCTGGAATTAATTAAGTTGGTACATTTTGGGGTTGAAGTTGATGAAAATGATATATTCTTCGATTTATAAAATCTACTTTTCAGTCGATTATATATATATATATATATATATATATATATATATATATATATATACAGAAAAGTTCAAGAGCATAAGTATTATAATTCCTTAAAGAGCATAAGTATTTAAAAGCTAAAACAGTGCCTTCTTTCTGCATCTTTTCTAAAAACCCAAAACAGTGTCTAGCATCTCTCTTCTATCCAAATCGGAAGCCCTAGCTTCTCTCTTCTCTCCTCTCTGCAAATGCTTCTCTTTAAATCACTGAAGATTCGCGACCGTGCATGCCCTATTGTAGCAAGCAGAGCTAAATTGGAACCGTGCCCTAGCTTCTCTGTTCTCTTTTCTCTCCAAATCACTGAGAATCGCGACCGTGCTCTATTTCACTGTGGATGAAAGCAGACACGTGTATGTAATAGATTCTTTTTTCTTTTTCCTTTTAATTTTTCTGTGATGATATGTTTATTGCTTGAAGTTTCGTTGTGGTTGAAGTTTATTCAACCTTTAGATTTTATATTATTTTGGCTTATTCTTTAATTGAGAATGATAATTTGGAGAGAGCCCTTGAAGTAATGAAGTGTATGGTGAGGAATTTTGTTGAAATTGGGAGGTTAAAGGAGGCTGTTAGTATGGTTATTGAGATGGGAAATCAGGGGTTGGTGTTGAAGACTTGGACTTTGAATTTTGTTGTTGGTGTTTCTGTTAAAATGGGTATGATTGATGTTGCAGAGAATGTATTTGATGAAATATGTGAAAGAGGGGTGTCTCATGATTCTTGCAGTTTTAAGTTGATGGAAATTGGGTATTGTGGAATGGGGCTAGTATCTAAGGCAGATAGATGGTTGAGTGCAATGTTGGGAAGAGGCTTTCTTGTTGACAATGCAACATGTACTTTGGTTGTTAGATTATTTTGTGAGAAGGGTTTTGTAAATAAGGGTCTATGGTTTTTTAATAAAATGGTTGAGATGGGTTTGACTCCAAATGTGATCAATTACACCTCTTTGATTAATGGTTTGTGCAAGAGGGGAAGCATTAAGCAAAGTTTTGAATTGTTAGAGGAAATGGTTAGGAAAGTTTTGAAACCAAATGTTTATACTCATAGTGTTGATTGATGGTCTCTGTAAGAAGGGGTGGACTGATAAGGCTTTTAGGCTTTTTCTTAAACTCTTTAGGAGTGACAATTACAAATCTAATGTGCATGCATACACTGCTATGATCACCGGGTACTGCAAAGAGGAAAAATGAATCGAGCAGACATGCTATATATTGACTAGAATGCATGAACAGGGATTGGTTCTTAATGCTAACACTTATACAACTCTTATTGATGGACACTGTAAAGTAGGGAGCTTTGATCATGTGTATGAATTGTTGGATATGATGGGTAAAGAAGGATTCTCTCCTAATATTTGTACATATAATGCAATTATTGATGGTCTCTGTAAGAAGGGAAGGGTTCAAGAGGCATATACACTTCTTTGAAGAGCTACTTTAAATGTGGTAGTGCGCATCTTGATAGAGTTACATATACCATTCTCATATCGGATAGATGCAATCGGAATCTATCATAGGCAAGCTTTGGTGTTCTTTAATAGAGTTACATATATCTTTTTTCTTTCATGTTGTGGTTTTTGTTGTTTGTAATGTAGTTGTAGTTGCGTTGTAATGAAATTGTTTAATGTAATGAAATTACAAGTTGTAGTTGCTTTGTAATGAAACTATTGTAATGAAAGCTGTTGTTTGTAATCTAATGAATTGTCATCTTGCTATTTCAATTTAAAGCAATGTTGTTTTGAATGGGCATGAACTTGTAGATATATCAATCCCTATCTTCATTCCCCAATGGTTGGTCCACCCTTGCCTATGAATCTTCCTACTTTGGACCAACTGGGCATCTTGTAGCATAAGAGTCCAACCTAGATTTAAAAACTGAATCATGTAGTTATATTTGTGAAATAGAGGTTCACCAGGAACTTATCCAAACACCAAATTGACCATTATTTATGGTTTATATGTTTTGCTTGAATTTTTATAACTTGTATTAACTTTACATGATTATCATTTCATTATGTGGTCAACTACTAACAGTGATGGAAATATCTTTATAGTTTAGATCAACAAGTTTGTGTCGGGTAAATAATAGTTGTGGACATTCTTTGAAGTGTTTTTTTTTACTATTTCCTCTATTTAGATTCAATTTTGGGTGTTATTGTTATAACAAAGTCGACAAATAACTCGGAATATGATGCACATAAAATGTATTAATAGAAGATTCATGTTAAGAGGCAAAAGCTAAAAACCAAAAAAGAACATAGGACTAAACTATTACATTCCTCCATTAATCTTTGATTCGATAGCTTTGTCAATTTTCAAAAGCTTCACCTCCAAATTCCAAAATCATTCCACGGATTCTATCGGATCGATTCTTTGGTATTCATCAATGTAGTTACTATTAAAAAAAAACAAGTTCAAGAGCATAAATCTTAAGTAACATAATTTATGAGTTCTTATTCACGAGTTACTATTCACAATACTATTTTGAGTTCTTTTTTTTCTTATTCACAAATTATTCGTTGATTTCACAATAAAATTGGTTACTTTTTCGACCAAATTATCGTTGATTATGAATCTTACTCTTGAAATTAAATCCATGTTTTGATGTTATTGTTTTTATTATCATATATAACATTTTTATAATCTTGGTGAAGAAATTTCTCTTTGACTTGAGTTTAAAGATGGGTAGATTATTGGTATAATCATAACTATGGGTTCTCTTTGGCCAAGAGAGCAAAGATGAATTGTGACTAGTATGATCATGACCATTGAATTTATAATTGAATATTTTTAGCTTAAGTGCAAAGGTGAATTGATCAACATGGTTATAATTATGGTTTATATAGATTTTGAAATGATTATATATTTATTTGAGATGTGAATATCTTTGGCCTGTAAGGCAAAAAGATGATCTGTTGTTGAATATCTTTGGCCCGTAGTTGGCAAAGATGACTTTGTTATTGAATATCTTTGGCTGTGTAGTGCAAAAATGACTTGTTGATGAATATCTTTGGCCCGTAGAAGTGCAAAGATGAATTTATTAGTATGATTATGAGCAGAACTGTGATTTGGTATAACCATGATCTTTGATGTTTGAGATAAAGACATGTGATGAAAATTATCTTCGTTTTGGATGAGAAGATGAATTTAGAATCACAATTATGATTATGAGTTATTCATATAATTGTGGAAAGGAGGCTGTTGATTGATGTTACTGAGGATAAAACATTGTTGGTGGACTTTTAACATGGAGAAGATAATAGAATTTATGGTCTATTTGACTCTTCTAATGGATCGCTTCGTTCACCGCAACTATGGTGGAAATTTTATCATCTACCATATGTTCTAAATCTCCGATTTGTTATTGATAAAGGCTATTGATAATTTAATTATCTTTAGTCATGATATTCTTTATCGAAGCTAGTTGTGCTCTTTCACCCTTTTGCTTTCACAATTCCTTTCGTGTAATAAAAGTGTATTTGGGTTGAGTTGGGGTAACAAGGGAATAAAATGGTGGTCTCTAGTCGTGGGAGTTCTCCCAAACAAGATAGACAAGTGTGTTGTATACATCTTTTAGTAGTTATATTTGGTGAATCATATAGGAGAGAAGCGAACCCAACGTTGGAAGGGTGTTTTGCCACTATCATACAAGATGTCTAATGACATACAACCTCATGTCATCATAAGACAGGGTTGTGCTCATCCACTTGCTGAGTATATTTACGAGAACTACCTATATAATCTTGGTGTTTGTTTGAAGTATAATTCTCAATTTGAGACAGTGGAGATAATGATAAGTCAAGAAAGAATATGATAGTAATTTTCTCATTTTTTCTTTGGGGTCTATTGGGTCAACCAAGGATAATTCTGTGGCCATATGATATCAATCATAACCTGTAGAAGCATGGCCTCCCAAGTACGAAGGTTTTTTGAGCACTTTCCAAAGATTCTAATTTTAAAACAGTTTTTGACTATACCTTTATGTAAGGTGTCATTGTGACGTCTTATCCAAGGTTGGGATGAGTGTCACGGTTGTATATATATTTGTATCCAAACTCACAAAGATATATGTTGTTGTATTTTGCACGACAATTATTGTAATAAAGTTGTAGTTATTTTTACGTACCATGTATTTGGCGACTCGAGAATGGGTTGGATGGAATGGACCTATTTTGGGGTCTCATATTTGGTATCGAGCTTAGGATATGATCTCCGCGGAGATCGGGAATAGAACTAGGAGGGAGAGATGAGTAAATCCTTCGCTAGTGTGTCCTACCTAAGCTTATTTGTTGGGTAATCATAATATCGGGATATTATGTGATATGTTAATTTGTTCAATTAACCCTTATTTTGAAGTCGTATTCTAGAATGATATCTCGAAATACAGGAGATGAGCAATGGAGAAATCACGAGGAAGATGGAAGATGAAAGCAAGGTATTCTCAACTCTTTGAAATACTGTGTACGTAAATTTAGGGGACGAAATTTCATAAAGAGGGAGATTGTAAGACCCCGAATTTTATGAAATAAAAGTATTCAATTTTTCTTATAATTACTATTCAATAAATGGTTAAATTGATAAAAGTTAAAGTTAAGGGTGATATATGAATTTTTTTCAAAATATACAAGTGGTTATAAAATATTCATTGTTTGGGAATATTCGTTTGGTCGTGGAATATTCTTTACGTAGGGAATATTCGTAAATGACGACGGCAGACCATTTGTGGGCCCATAATAAGTAATAAGCGCTTTGGATGAAGAAAATGACAAAATTAAGTTTTTATAAATAACGTAATCGTTACGAATTAACAATCGTTGGAATACCCTATTGGTTAAAATACGATAATACACGTGTTTGCGCACAAGAAGGCACTGTTTTACATGAGATTTTTGAATTATTGATCCTTACATAAGAAGGCATTACTCAATAATTGTTAAATAATTTATCGCTCAATATTTTATTTTATTGATTCAATAATTGTTTGCGTTGATATTTTATATTATTGTTGTTTCAATAATTATCACCGCATAATATTTCTCATTATCGGATCAATAATTCATATTATTTGAATAATATTATTAGATAGCATTATTGGCAATGTCTAGAAAGTTCATCAATGAGAGGTTTGGTCACCTAATTCTGCGCGCCAAGAAGGAGAAATTCTTATCGAAAGCCCCCTCTCACAAGAGAACTACTGGTTGTCATAATTGTGATTCTCGTAATATTATTTGTGAATAATTAATTATTGATTTATATGATAAGGAAATATTTATTTGATGTGGATATAAATGATGGATTTATTTATGTGGTTATAAATGAAGGAATTAATGTTGAGGTATTTTATCGGTATTTTTGTTCGGAATGAAGGTATTAAAAATTAAACCGGTGTGTTTTTGAGATATATTGCGTGAGTTATAATTTTTAATCCGACCGTTGGATCGTTGTAATTTTTTGATATGTTATACATATATAAGTTGAGTATATGTCCACAAATTTTGAACCGTTAAAAATGAACGTATGATTTGTTATTGAGTTTAAGAGGTGAATGGTTCAAAATTATTAAAGTATCCAAATTTAGCATTTTGGTGGAAAATTTTAGAATTGAGTGGGCCCCACTTGTGGTTGGTGAAGAAATGTGCTGAATTTTATTTCAAATGTGGTGGGTGGGAATAGTAGCAGGTAAAGCCATCAAGTTGCAGGTCAAGTCTGCTAACATTTTCCTATAAATAGAGGGCTAAGTTAGAATTGAAAATCACACCGTAAACATAAGCTTTTTCTCTCTCTCTAGATTATTGAGTGTATTTTGTGAGTATTTAGATACTTGGTGAGTTGATATTCATCGCTGCAAGTTTTCTTCAAATGTCATATCCGATATCCAATGTAAGTGTCTTCTTTTTTGAGGAGGGTAAGGGATTGTAAGGATTGTAAGGAATGTTATTTTCTTCATAATGATGTTATTCTTTCAATATCATTATATCGCAATATTGGTATGGATTTTATTGTGGAATTTCTACCTTTTTGTGTTGGGGTTACTATTCACGATATATGGTATTATTCACGATACGATACTATTCACGATATACTGGCATTATTTATGTATATGCATTATTTATGATATATGACATTATTTACATTATACTGGACTATCATATATACAAATAAGTTAATATTCATTCATCGAGTTACTATTCACGAGTTACTATTCATGAGTTCTTATTCACACGAGTTACTAGTGAGTTACTATTCACGAGTTACTATTCATGAGTTACTATTCACGAGTTACTATTCATGAGTTACTATTCACGAGTTACTATTCACAATAAAATTGGTTTCTTTTTATGACCAAATTATCGTTGATTTATGAATCTTACTCTTGAAATTAAATCCATGTTTTGATGTTATTGTTTTTATTATCATATATAACATTTTTATAATCTTGGTGAAGAAATTTGTCTTTGACTTGAGTTTTAAGATGGGTAGATTATTGGTATAATCATGACTATGGGTTCTCTTTGGCCAGTAGTGCAAAGATGAATTGTGACTTGTATGATCATGACCATTGAATTTACAATTGAATATTTTTAGCTTAAGTGCAAAGGTGAATTGATCAACATGGTTATAATTATGGTTTATATAGATTTTGAAATGATTATATATTTATTTGAGATATGAATATCTTTGGCTCGTAATGCAAAAGATGATCTGTTGTTGAATATCTTTGCCCGTAGTGCAAAAGATGACTGTTGTTGAATATCTTTGGCATGTAGTGCAAAAGATGATTGTTGATGAATATCTTTCGCCCGTAGTGCAAAGATGAATTTATTAGTATGATTATGAAGCAGAGGCGTGATTTGGTATAACCATGATCTTTGATGTTTCGAGTAAAGACATGTGATGAAAATTATCTTCGTTCTTGGATGAGAAGATGAATTTAGAATTACAATTATGATTATGAGTTATTCATATAATTGTGGAAAGGAACTATTGATTGATGTTACAGGATAAAACATTGTTGGTGGACTTTTAACATGGAGAAGATAATAGAATTTATGGTCTATTTGACTCTTCTAATGGATCGCTTCGTTCACCGCAACTATGGTTGAAATTTTTATCATCTACCATATGTTCTAAATCTCTCGATTTGTTATTGATGAAGGCTATTGATAATTTAATTATCTTTAGTCATGATATTCTTTATCGAGCTAGTTAGTTGTGCTTTCACCCTTTTGCTTCACAATTCTTTTCGTGTAATAAAAGTGTATTTGGGTCAAGTTGGGGTAACAAGGAATAAAATGGTGGTCTCTAATGTGGAGTTCTCCTAAACAAGATATAGACAAGTGTGTTGTATACATCTTTTAGTAGTTATATTTGGTGAATCATATAGGAGAGGCGAACCCAACGTTGGAAGGGTGTTTTGCCACTATCATACAGGATGTCTAATGACATACAACCTCGTGTCATCATAAGACAGGTTGTGCTCAATCCACTTGTTGAGTATATTTACGAGAACTACCTATATAATCTTGGTGTTTGTTTGAAGTATAATTCTCAATTTGAGACAGTTGGAGATAATGATAAGTCAAGAGAAGACTTATCATTGGGAAGAATATGATAGTAATTTTCTCATTTTTTCTTTGGGGTCTATTGGGTCAACCAAGGATAATTCTGTGGCCATATGATATCAATCATAACCTAGAAGCATGGCCTCCCAAGTACGAAGGTTTTCTTGAGCACTTTCCAAAGATTCTAATTTTTAAAACAGTCTTTGACTATACATTTATGTAAGGTGTCATTGTGACGTGCTATCCAAGGTTGGGATGACAGTCACAGTTGGTATATATATTTGTATCCAAACTCACAGTATATGTGTTGTTGTATTTTGCACGACAATTATTGTAATAAAGTTGTAGTTGTTTTCTGTACCATGTATTTGGCGACTCAGAATGGGTTGGATGGAATGAACCTATTTTGGGGTTGTCACGTATTTGGTATCGAGCTTAGGATATGATCTCTCAGCGAAGATCGGGGAATAGAACTAGGAGGGGAGAGATGAGTAAATCCTTCGCTAAGTGTGTCCTACCTAAGCTTATTTGTTGGTTAGTCATAATATCGGGATATTATGTGATATGTTAATTTGTTCAATTAACCCTTGTTTTGAAGTCAGATTCTAGAATGATATCCAAATAAAGGAGATGAGCAATGGAGAAATCATGATGACGGGGAAGAAGAATCTGAAATGAAAGCAAGGTATTCTCAACTCTTTTGAAATACCGTGTACGTAAATTTCGGGGACGAAATTTCATAAGGAGGGAGATTGTAAGACCCCGAATTTTATGAAATAAAAGTATTCAATTTTTCTTATAATTACTATTCAATAAATGGTTAAATTGATAAAAGTTAAAGTTAAGGGTGATATATGAATTTTTTTTCAAAATATGCAAGTGGTTATAAAATATTCATTGTTGTTTGGGAATATTCGTTTGGTCGTGGAATATTCTTTTCATTTGGGAATATTCGTGACGACGCGCAAGCAGCCCATTTGTGGGCCCCATAATGTAATAACCGCATTGGATGAAGAAAATGACAAAATTAAGTTTTTATAAATAAAACTACAGTAATCGTTATCAAGTTAACAATTGTTGAATACCCTTATGGTTAAAATAAAGTAATACGCGTGTTTGCACAAAGAAGACATTACCCGCTTTTTACAAAGATTTTTGAATTATTGATCCTTACATAAGAAGGCACTACTCAATAATTGTTACAAAGAATTATCGCTCAATATTTTATTTTATTGATTCAATAATTGATGCGTTGATATTTTATATTATTGTTGTTTCAATAATTATCACCGCATAATATTTCTCATTATCGATCAATAATTCATATTATTTGAATAATATTATTAGATAGCATTATTGGCAATGTCTAGAAAGTTCATCAATGAGAGGTTTGGTCACCTAATTGCGGCGCCAAGAAGGAGAAATTCTTATCGGAAAGCCCCCCTTCTCAGGAGAACTACCGTCATCATAATTGTGATTTCGTAATATTATTTGTGAATAATTAATTATTGATTTATATGATAAGGAAATATTTATTTGATGTGGATATAAATGATGGATTTATTTATGTGGTTATAAATGAAGGAATTAATGTTGAGGTATTTTATCAAGATTTTTGCCGGAATGAAGGTATTAAAAATTAAACCAAAGTGTTTTTGAGATATATTATGTGAGTTATAATTTTTAATCCGACCGCTGATCGTTGTAATTTTTGGATATGTTATATATATATAAGTTGAGTATATGTCCACAAATTTTGAACCGTTAAAAATGAACGTATGATTTGTTATGAATTTTAAGAGGTGAATGGTTCAAAATTGTTCAAGTATCCGAATTTAGCATTTTGGTGGAAAATTCTAGAATTGAGTGGGCCCCACTTGTGGTTGGTGAAGAAATGTGCTGAATTTTATTTCAAATGTGGTGGGTGGGAATAATAGCAGTAAAGCCATCAAAGTTGCAGTCAAGTCTCGCTAAAATTTTCCTATAAATAGAGGGCTAAGTTAGAATTGAAAATCACACCAGAAACATAAGCTTTCTCTCTCTAGATTATTGAGTGTATTTTGTGAGTATTTAGATACTTGGTGAGTTGATATTCATCAGTGCAAGTTTTCTTCAGCGTCATATCCGATATCCAAATGTAAGGTGTCTTTTTTTGAGGTAAGGGGGTAGAGGATTTAAGGGATTGTAAGGAATGTTATTTTCTTCATAATGATGTTATTCTTTCAATATCATTATACTGCAATATTGGTATAGATTTTATTGTGGAATTTCTACCTTTTTATGTTGGGGTTACTATTCACGTATATGGTATTATTCACGATACGATATTATTCACGATATCGGCATTATTTATGTATGTGGCACTATTATTTATTATATGACATTATACGATATTATTTACGTACAAATACGATTACTATACAAAGTTATATGAGTATTATATCATGAGTTACTATTCATGAGTTACTATTCATGAGTTATTATTCACGAAGTTATTATTCATGAGTTACTATTCACGAGTTACTTATTCACTGAGTTACTATTCACGACTATTTAGTTATTTATTCACGAGTACTATTCACAATAAAATTGGTTTTTTTTTTACGACCAAATTATCGTTGATTTATGAATCTTACTCTTGAAATTAAATCCATGTTTTGATGTTATTGTTTTTATTATCATATATAACATTTTATAATCTTGGTGAAGAAATTTTCTCTTTGACTTGAGTGTAAAGATGGGTAGATTATTGGTATAATCATGACTATGGGTTCTCTTTGGCCAAGAGTGAAAAGATGAATTGTGACTAGTATGATGATCATGACCATTGAATTTATAATTGAATATTTTTAGCTTAAGT
The DNA here is from genome assembly GCA_020205605.1 of Panax ginseng. NCBI lineage: Eukaryota > Viridiplantae > Streptophyta > Magnoliopsida > Apiales > Araliaceae > Panax > Panax ginseng. The sequence continues at coordinate 85,273,010 of CM035150.1, read as the reverse complement.
GCAAAGGTGAATTGATCAACATGGTTATAATTATGGTTTATATAGATTTTGAAATGATTATATATTTATTTGAGATATGAATATCTTTGGCTCAGAAAAAAGATGATCTGTTGTTGAATATCAAAGTAGTGCAAAGATGACTGTTGTTGAATATCTTTGGCTGTGTAGTGCAAAGATGACTTGTTGATGAATATCTTTGGCCCGTAGTGCAAAAGATGAATTTATTAGTATGATTATGAACAGAGGCTGTGATTTGGTATAACCATGATCTTTGATGTTTCAGTAAAGACATGTGATGTAAATTATCTTCGTCCTGGATGAGAAGAGGAATTTAGAATTACAATTATGATTATCAGTTATTCATATAATTGTGGACAGACACTGTTGATTGATGTAACAGGGATAAAACATTGTTGGTGGACTTTTAACATGGAGAAGATAATAGAATTTATGGTCTATTTGACTCTTCTAATGGATTGCTTCGTTCACTGCTAACTATATGGTTGAAATTTTTATCATCTACCATATGTTCTAAATCTCGATTTGTTATTGATGAAGGCTATTGATAATTTAATTATCTTTAGTCATGATATTCTTTATCGAAGCTAGTTGTTTCACCCTTTTGCTTCACAATTCCTTTCGTGTAATAAAAGTGTAGCCGGGTTTGTTGGGGTAACAAGGAATAAAATGGTGGTCTCTAATGTGGAGTTCTCCTAAACAAGATAGACAAGTGTGTGTTGTATACATCTTTTAGTAGTTATATTTGGTGAATCATATAGGAGAGAAGCTAACCCAACGTTGGAAGGGTGTTTTGTCACTATCATACAAGATGTCTAATGACATACAACCTCGTGTCATCATAAGACAGGGTTGTGCTCATCCACTTGCTGAGTATATTTACGAGCACTACCTATATAATCTTGGTGTTTGTTTGAAGTATAATTCTCAATTTGAGACAGTGGAGATAATGATAAGTCAAGAGAAGACTCACCATTGGGAAGAATATGATAGTAATCTTCTCATTTTTCTTTGGGGTCTATTAGGTCAACCAAGGATAATTTCGTGGCCATATGATATCTATCATAACCTAGAAGCATGGCCTCCCATGTACGAAGGTTTCCTTGAGCACTTCCCAAAGATTCTAATTTCTAAAACAGTTTTTGACTATACATTTATGTAAGGTGTCATTGTGACGTGCTATCCAAGGTTGGGATGAGAGTCACAGTTGGTATATATTTGTATCCAAACTCACAAGATATATGTGTTGTTGTATTTTGCACGACAATTATTGTAATAAAGTTGTAGTTATTTTTCTCGTACCATGTATTTGGCGACTCGTAATGGGTTGGATGGAATGAACCTATTTTGGGGTTGTCATATTTGGTATCGAGCTTAGGATATGATCTCTGGCGGAGATCGGGGAATAGGACTAGGAGGGAGAGATGAGTAAATCCTTATTTAGTGTGTCCTACCTAAGCTTATTTGTTGGTTAGTCATAATATCGGGATATTATGTGATATGTTAATTTGTTCAATTAACCCTTGTTTTGAAGTGTGATTCTAGAATGATATTTGAAATAAAGGAGATGAGCAATGGAGAAATCACGAGGAAGATGGAATCTAAAATGAAAGCAAGGTATTCTCAACTCTTTTGAAATACAGTGTACGTAAATTTAGGGAACGAAATTTCATAAGGAGGGAGATTGTAAGACCCCGAATTTTATGAAATAAAAGTATTCAATTTTTCTTATAATTACTATTTAATAAATGGTTAAATTGATAAAAGTTAAAGTTAAGGGTGATATATGAATTTTTTTTCAAAAATACGCAAGTGGTTATAAAATATTCATTGTTGTTGGGAATATTCGTTTAGTCGTGGAATATTCTTTCGCGTCGGGGAATATTTAAATACGACAAGCTGACCATTTGTGGGCCCATATAATGTAATAAACCGCTTTGGATGAAGAAAACGACAAAATTAAGTTTTTATAAATAAATAACAGGCGTAATCGTTATGCAATTAACATCGTTGAATACCCGGTGGTTAAAAATAAAGTAATAATACGCGTGTTTGCACAAAGAAGACACCTGCGGTTTTACACAATATTTTTTGAATTATTGATCCTTACATAAGAAGGCACTACTCAATAATTGTTACAGTAATTATCGCTCAATATTTTATTTTATTGATTCAATAATTTCTTTGCGTTGATATTTTATATTATTGTTGTTTCAATAATTATCAATCGCACAATATTTCTCATTATCGATCAATAATTCATATTATTTGAATAATATTATTAGATAGCATTATTGGCAATGTCTAGAAAGTTTTTGTCAATGAGAGGTTTGGTCACCTAAATTGCGCTACCAAGAAGGAGAAATTCTTATCGAAAAGCCCTCTTTTCCAAGAACTACTGGTTGTCATAATTGTGATTCTCGTAATATTATTTGTGAATAATTAATTATTGATTTATATGATAAGGAAATATTTATTTGATGTGGATATAAATGATGGATTTATTTATGTGGTTATAAATGAAGGAATTAATGTTGAGGTATTTTATCAAGATTTTTGTCGAAATGAAGGTATTAAAAATTAAACCGGTGTTTTTGAGATATATTATGTGAGTTATAATTTTTAATCCGACCGTTGGATCGTTGTAATTTTTGGATATGTTATACATATATAAGTTGAGTATATGTCCACAAATTTTGAACCGTTAAAATGAACGTATGATTTGTTATGAATTTTAAGAGGTGAATGGTTCAAAAATTGTTCAAGTATCCAAATTTAGCATTTTGGTGGAAAATTCTAGAATTGAGTGGGCCCCACTTGTGGTTGGTGAAGAAATGTGCTGAATTTTATTTCAAATGTGGTGGGTGGGAATAATAGCGAGTAAAGCCATCAAAGTTGCAAGTCAAGTCTCGCTAAAATTTTCCTATAAATAGAGAGGCTAAGTTAGAATTGAAAATCACACCGTAAACATAAGCTTTCTCTTTCTCTCTAGATTATTGAGTGTATTTTGTGAGTATTTAGATACTTGGTGAGTTGATATTCATCGCTGCAAGTTTTCTTCAAACGTCATATCCGATATCCAAATGTAAGTGTTGTTTCTTTGAGGTAAGGAGGTAAGAGATTGTAAGGATTGTAAGGAATGTTATTTTCTTCATAATGATGTTATTCTTTCAATATCATTATAATCGAAATATTGGTATGGATTTTATTGTGGAATTTCTACCTTTTTATGTGGGAGTTACTATTCACGATATGGTACTATTCACGATACTCGATCTTATTCACGATACTAAGACTATCTGACATTATTTATGTATGTGGCACTATTTATGTATATGACATTATTTACGATAAGATATTATGTACAAATCACGATACTATTCGTAAAGTTACTATTCATGAGTTACTATTCACGAGTTACTATTCACGAGTTACTATTCATGAGTTATTATTCACGAGTTACTATTCACGAGTTACTATTCACGAGTTACTATTCACGAGTTACTATTCACGAGTACTATTCACAATAAAATTGGTTTCTTTTTTTGACCAAATTATCGTTGATTTATGAATCTTACTCTTGAAATTAAATCCATGTTTTGATGTTATTGTTTTTATTATCATATATAACATTTTTATAATCTTGGTGAAGAAATTTGTCTTTGACTTGAGTGTAAAGATGGGTAGATTATTGGTATGATCATGACTATGGGTTCTCTTTGCCGATGGAAAAAAAAGATGAATTGTGACTAGTATGATCATGACCATTGAATTTATAATTGAATATTTTTAGCTTAAGTGCAAAGGTGAATTGATCAACATGGTTATAATTATGGTTTATATAGATTTTGAAATGATTATATATTTATTTGAGATATGAATATCTTTGGCTCAGAATGCAAAGATGATGACTATTGTTGAATATCTTTGGCCCAGTAGTGCAAAGATGACTTGTTGATGAATATCTTTGGCTGTAGTGCAAAAAAGATGAACTATTGACGAATATCTTTGGCCCGAAAGTGCAAAGATGAATTTATTAGTATGATTATGAGCAGAGGCTGTGATTTGGTATAACCATGATCTTTGATGTTTTAGGTAAAGACAGTGATGAAAATTATCTTCGTCTTGGATGAGAAGATGAATTTAGAATTACAATTATGATTATGAGTTATTCATATAATTGTGGAAAGGAACTATTGATTTATGTTACAAGGATAAAACATTGTTGGTGGACTTTTAACATGGAGAAGATAATAGAATTTATGGTCTATTTGACTCTTCTAATGGATCGCTCGTTCACCGCAACTATGGTTGAAATTTTTATCATCTACCATATGTTCTAAATCTCGATTTATTATTGATGAAGGCTATTGATAATTTAATTATCTTTAGTCATGATATTCTTTATCGAGCTAGTTGTGCTCACCCTTTTGCTTCACAATTCCTTTAGGTGTAATAAAAGTGTAATTTGGGTGGGTCAATGGGGTAACAAGGAAATAAAACGGTGGTCTCTAGTGTGGAGTTCTCCTAAACAAAGATAGACAAGTGTGTTGTATACATCTTTTAGTAGTTATATTTGGTGAATCATATAAGGAGAAAGCGAACCCAACGTTGGAAGGGTGTTTTGCCACTATCATACACAAGATGTCTAATGACATACAACCTCGTGTCATCATAAGACAGGGTTGTGCTCATCCACTTGCTGAGTATATTTACGAGCACTACCTATATAATCTTGGTGTTTGTTTGAAGTATAATTCTCAATTTGAGACAGTGGAGATAATGATAAGTCAAGAGAAGACTCACCATTGGGAAGAATATGATAGTAATCTTCTCATTTTTCTTTTGGGGTCTATTGGGTCAACCAAGGATAATTCTGTGGCCATATGATATCTATCATAACCTAGAAGCATGGCCTCCCATGTACGAAGGTTTTCTTGAGCACTTCCCAAAGATTCTAATTTTTAAAACAGTTTTTGACTATACATTTATGTAAGGTGTCATTGTGACGTCTTTATCCAAGGTTGGGATGATTGATCACAGTTGGTATATATATTTGTATCCAAACTCATGGGTTGGAAAGATATATGTTGTTGTATTTTGCACGACAATTATTGTAATAAAGTTGTAGTTGTTTTACGTACCATGTATTTGGCGACTCGAGAATGGGTTGGATGGAATGAGACCTATTTTGGGTCATAGCGATTGTATGTATTCATATTAGATTTGTAATTGTCACTCCTACAAGAGTTTAAGAAAAAACCTAAAAGCCTTATCAGTCCACCCCTTCTTACAGAGACCATCAATCAACACTATGAGTATAAACATTTGGTTTCAAACCTTTCCTAACCATTTCCTCTAACAATTCAAAACTTTGCTTAATGCTCCCCCTCTTGCACAAACCATTAATCAAAGAGGTGTGATTGATCACATTTGGAGTCAAACCCATCTCAACCATTTTATTAAAAAACCATCGACCTATACTTACAAAACCCTTCTCACAAAATAATCTAACAACCAAAGTACATGTTGCATTGTCAACAAAAAAGCCTCTTCCCAACATTGCACTCAACCATCTATCCGCCTTGAATCTAGGCCCATTCCACAATACCCAATTTCCATCAACTTAAAGCTGCAAGAATCATGAGACACCCTCTTTCACATATTTCATCAAACACATTCTCTAAACATCAATCATACCCAATTTAATGAAACACCAACAACAAAATTCAAAGTCCAAGTCTTCAACACCAACCCCGATTTCCCATCTCAATAACCATCTAATGACCTCCTTTAACCTCCCAATTTCAACAAAATTCCTCACCATACACATCGTATTACTTCATGGGCTCTCTCCAAATTATCATTCTCAATTAAAGAATAAATCAAAACAATATAAAATCTAAAGGTTGAATAAACATCAACCACAACGAAACTTCAAGCAATAAACATATTGTAAAACCCAACTTTTTGAATAAAGATGAATTTTCTATAAATATTATTTTTGAATATTATGGAGTAAAATTGATATAATGTTATAGTTGTGGGTAATATTTATAAATTTTGCAAAAAGACGCAAGTTGTTATATAATATTCGATTGGTGGGGAATATTCGTTTTAACAGGAATATTAAATGCAATAACATACAATCATTGGTGGACCCTACAAATGGAATTATTGTCGGATTGAAAAATGAAAAAATACTTTTAAGAAAATAACGGCGGAAGTTTTCACCTAATTACTATTGAAACACCCGGTGTTAAAAAATGCGATGTCTGGCGTGGTTGCGTAGTAGCACACGGTATTAATTATTGATACTTACGTGATAAGTCACTCGGTTTTTTTATTGGTATTATTAATGTAATAATACGGAAAATCTTTTATATAAAAAAATGTAATACTTTTATAAAGTTATTCTATAAATAGAATATATTATATTCTATTATGCATAATGTCTGCATAGTGTTTTGCGTAGTAAAATCTTTTTATATAAAACATAATACTTTTATAAAGTTATACATTTTATTAGACAATAATTAGAATATATTATATTTTATTATCGTAGTGTTTGCATAGTGCTGCGTAGTGTTTGTATAGTAAAAATCTTTTTATATAAATAGAATATATTATATTTTATTTAAAAGATTTTCTTTAAATATCAGATAGTCGATTAAAGTAAATCAATACAGACCGTTCATGGATTAATTCTTATGCATTCCATTTTTCTATAAATAAAAGCTCATTCATTCATTATTTTCTTATGAATTCATTTGAAACTCAGAGATAAACTATAGAGAGAGAAAGAAAGAAAGTATTCTCGCTACTTCACTACTTATATATCAATACTCTTTTCTTCTTAAGGTAAGAAATATTATTTGTTGTTCTCGTAAGGGATATTTTTCTTTTGTATTCCAGAAGAGAACTTCTGTTATTCCATTTCTTTATTATTCTGTTGGAATAACCCGTATACACGATCTACCCTATACTTGGTGACATTCTTCTATTATTTTATCTTTATTATTACGGCTGAATATCTCATGCATCTTATATCACCGGACTGGTTCCATCATTTATTATTTACATTGGAACATCCTGTTGGTGTGAATCTCACTTTGACTTTGGTTCCGTTATTATTATTCTGTTGGAATAAGCGCTTTGCCAAGTAAACGCATGTATGGTGATTTCTTTTGTTATTTCATTAAATTATTATACTCGGTTGATTAAAGTTTTGACTTTATACTCCATGAAATTAGTAGAATATCCTTGATATTTATGGCTTCATCCGATATCTTTTCATGGAAATATTCTTCCGATCATTCTTGAATTTTATTATACAAAGAAGTATCATGATGACAATTTGAGCGTTATTGGTTTCTGGACAAATTAATTCTTGAACTTGTTTAATTGAATTCTTATATCATTGTCATCATCCTCATGTTTTATGTTATGTTGAAAGTCATCTTTGGTTTTGTAGTGCATAGATGGACTTGGTATGATTATGACCGAGGATTATTTAATATAATCATGGCCAGTAATGTTATAAATGATGTGAAAATTAAAAGTCCTCATTGGCCCATAGTACATTGATGGGCGATTTTGGTATGATTATGGCTATGGATTCTCTTGACGAGGGAGCAAAGACGAATTGTTTTATGGCATGATCGGGAATGGTTGATGAAAACACGATTATCTTTGGCGTAGAGAGCATGGATAATTCGTGGTCGTGATCTTAAAGAATATCCTTGGCTTTTGTAGTGCGAGGATGATTTAATGATGTGGATTATTTATTAAGTCGAGTCTCAACGATAATGGTGATGAAAAAGCTTTTAAATCATAAAAGATAGTAGATTTTATTTTCCGCTTGACTTTTTTAATGGATTGCTTGTTCCGCTGTAGTTAAACTTGATGTCTATTATATTTTATCAGTTTAACATTGTTGGAGACTAATGATAATTTATTCTGCATTATCTTAGTCATAATATTTCTTATTGGGCAAGTTGAGCTCACCCTTTCTTTCCATTATTATTCTTCTTGAAATGAGAATATACCGGGACGAGTCGGGAGCGGAGTGATGGTCGAGAGGATAGCATTAGTAGTCCTTACTATTACAGTGAAATAGTGTGATAATGATTGTAATGAGGACTCCTTTTGAGTTTGTATAATCTCTAGTAGACAATAATTGTATTCAAACTCACGGTTTATGTTTTGTCGTATTATACACATGCGGTTGTATTAGTAAGTTGTATTTGAATTATGTACCGTATATCTGGCGACCCAAGATGGGTGATGTATACCTAATTGGGGGCGTCATGAGAGGTATCAAAGCTTAGGATATGATCACAGCTAAGATGTGAGATAAGAACTAGGAGGGAGAGGCAGAGAATTCCTTCTGCAGTATGACCTACCAAGTTTATTTGGTATTTAATTGGTCGGTCAAAGTATAGGGATAATATGTGATATGTTAATTAACCCTTGTTTTGTGGCGGTGTTTGAAAATGGCATCCAGGAATGTTGAGATTATCAATGGAGCCATGTGAGACCTGTTGAGTCTCCACGGATCAATAATCGAGGATAATGTGCACGCGGATGACAATACTCCTCATAAAAATAATAACACCGATGAAATGGTGAATGATGGGATGGTCGGAGGCTTTATGCGATTCATGCAACAACGGTGACGGCGACTCTCATCCAAAATCTGGTAGAAATACGATAATAACTCGGGACGGTCCACCATTAAGCGGTTTAAGGAGCAATTCATGCAACAACGGGAGAAAGCGGCTCCTGTTCATGTAATGAGGGAGAAACAATGGCAACCCATGGTTGGTCACCGCTAAGCAATTCAAGGCTGGGACCACCGGAGTTTTTGGGAAAGCGGAACCACTTAAAGCGGAGGCGTGGTTAAAGCAGATCACCAAGATATTTGATGTCTTGGGATCTCCCAGGAGAAAAAGGTTCCCTTTGCCACCTTTATGTTGCGTGAAGAAGCGGATCAATGGTGGGAATCTATAAAAGCATACCCGACTTGGCGACTCAAGATGTCTTGGGAGAAGTTCAAGAGGCATTCAATGACAAGTAATTTTCCGAAAGCATTAAATCACATGAAGGAGGTGGAATTTATCAAGTTGGAGCAAAACAACATGGACAAGGTAATCGCATGATGTGAAGCCAAGTTTGCGGAGTTATCCGGTTTGTGTCCACTTGGTGGATAATGAAGAGAGAATGGCGCGAATGTTTTTAAGATGTTTGAAGCGAGAATCGTCAACATCTTATTTTCATAAAGCGTGTTTGTATTCGGATGTTGTAAATAAGGCTCAATTGGTGGAGCGCGATAACGAGTCAACCAAACCAAAAAGAAGCGGTAAACAAAATGATAATCTGGGTGAAAACAATCATCAAAGCGGTGATAATAAGCATAGAGGAATCAACATGTCGAAATGGTAACCACTTGGTAATAATCATGGCCAAAATAATAAGAATGGATATTTTCAAGAGAAGGTTCAACAATGGCGTAAAGGCGTCGGCACCAACACCGTTTCAAAGGAAGAAGAATGACCACCGGTCGTATGTTTCAAATCGGATGAGGAAGGACACATCCGTCAAATATCTGTGACCGATCAAAAGCGTGTTTTAATTGCGGAAAGAAGGTCACCTAGCTCGATTTTGTCGTATGATGAAGTCAATTCAATTTGGGATAGTGATGCCAAAGGATGTCCGAGACAAGCCAAAAAAAGTAGTTTAAGAGAGCATTTTTTTTTCTCGTGACGAGGAACACGAATAAAATTATCACGGGTAAGTTAATCATAAGCTCATCTGAAGTCTATCTAGTGTTAGATACCGATTCTACTCACTCTTTTATTTCACTAGTTGTGTTCGATGTTTGTACTTAACTCGGAGAAGTTAAACTTTGATTTATCTATTGAAACTCCATTGGGAGAAACCTTCATTACCTCCAACTGTTTATAAATCTTGTTTAATTCAAATCGACACTTTCACGTTACTGTCGATCTTATCTCTTTGAAAATACTTGCCTTTGATGTGGTTTTTTTTTGAAACGATTGGTTAACTACTCATCATGTTTTTCGTAAGGTTGTTAGCTTTCATATTCCTAACCAACCTATTATGCGAATTAAACAACCGAACCACTAAATTCGATCATTGTCATATCAAGCCATAAGTAAAGAACCACGATCAAGAATGCATGAAGCCGGACTTTCTATAGGAGGCGTCGTGAATGGCGATGACAAGTTGATAGGTATCATTGTGAGGTCTTAACTAGGTTAAGGATAGAAGTCACGATTGGTATCAATGTGACATCTTATCAAGTCTTGGATGAAATAATGATTTTGAATGATATTTCTATCATTAATAAATCTCTTGACGATTCTTGAAGACTCCAAGCCTACCTAGAAGCGTGAAATCGAATTTTGTATTGACCCCGGTACAAAAACCCATTTCTTAAACCCTCAGTATTTTTCAACTAAAATGAGCGTAACATGCGCTTAAAGACGTTGACTCGAAATTTGATTGAAGATTACGATCGTCTTATTGATATCATCGTGGAAGAGCAAAAGCGTGGTGGTGGCGTGTTGAGTAGAAGATCGTATGTCGTTTCTGAGTGCGATGTTGTTAAAACAAAGACTCATTTCGTATACTTACACATGATGAAGAAAGAGTGAAAGACTCAGGGACCCACATATAATCTTGAATATCACGAGTAGAATCGACTTTAATCGATAAAGTTAAAAAGCCATTTCAAGCTTCACTTTTGAAGTCGATGAAAGTGAAGAAGAAGGTTCGAGAGGCATTATTTTAGAAGCGAAGAATCGTGAAGATAGGAAATCTAAACCCTCGATTTAATTGGCCCATTTGAAATCCTCGATTGAGTAGGAACTGTGGCTTATAGACTCATTTTACCGCCAAGTATGTCGCGTGTTCATAACATTTTTAACGTATTGATGTTACGTAAATATGTGGATGACCCATATCATATTATTAAATTAGAACTAAACGATATAGCAAAAGATTTAACGTATGAGGAGATATATATTAAAATCTTGGATAAGAATGATCGTATTCAACACACAAAGGTTATACCTCAAGAGTTAGAATTTGAAATGAAGTCGAGGTATCCTCACATCTTTGGCATACCAGGTACGTACGTAAATTTCGAGGGCGAAATTTCATAAGGAGGGGAGATTGTGAGACCCCAGATTTTATGAATAAAGATTTAATTTTCTCGAAATATTTTTTTTTTATATTATGGTGTGGGTTTGAGATAATGTTATAGTTGTGGGTAATATTTATAAATTTTGTAAAGTACGCAAGTTGTTATATAATATTCGATTGGTCGGGGAATATTCGTTTTAACAGGGAATATTAGTACAGCGGCACAATCATTGGTGGACCCACAATGGAATTATTATCGGATTGAGAAAAGCGACAAAAATACTTTATGAAAATAACGGCGGAAGTTTTACAGAATTAAGCTGTTGAAACACCGGTGTTAAAGAAATGCGATGTCTGGCGTGGTTGCGTAGTAGCTTACGGTATTAATTATTGATCTTACGTGATAAGTCACTTTCAGTTTTGTTTTATTGGTATTATTAATGTAATAATCTGGAAAATCTTTTTTTATATAAAGCAGAATACTTTTATAAGTTATTATTACATAAATAGAATATATTATATTCTATTATGCATAGTGTCTGCATAGTATTTTGCATAGTAAAATCTTTTTATATAAAACAGAATACTTTTATAAAGTTATCTGTTTTATTAGACAATAATTAGAATATATTATATTTTATTATGCATAGTGTTTGCATAATTTGCATAGTAGTGTTTTTATAAAGTTAAAATTTTTTTAGATTATAAATAGAATATATTATATTTTATTTAAAGATTTTCTTTAAATATGGACCAGTCAGATTAAAGTAAATCAATCTGGACCATTCATGGATTAATTCTTATACATTCCATTTTTCTATAAATAGAAGCTCATTCATTCATTATTTTCTTACAATTCACTAAAACTTTAGAAAGATAAAACTATAGAGAGAAAGAAGAAAATAGATATTTACTACTTCACTACTTATATATCGATTTCTTCTTCTTAAGGTAGGGAATATTATTTGTTGTACTCGTAAGGGATATTATTCTTTTGTATTTGATGAAGAGAACTTACATTATTCCATTTCTTTATTATTACATTGGAATAACTTTATACTCATGATACTACCTATACTTGGTGATATTCTTTTATTATTATATCTTTATTATTATTCATGTGGAATATCACATACATCTTATCTGTGGGACTTGGTTCCATTTTATTATTCCGTCTTTTTATTATTTTGTTGGAATATCACATGCATGCTTTATCTGCTGGGGACTGGTTCCATCTTTTTATTATTCATTTGGATACATCATCGTGTTTTTGGGGTTAAAATCTTTATGAATGATTGGAACACGACCTGGTTCAAATTATTATTATTACATTGGAATAACATTGGAATAACTTCATATCGAAATCTTGCATGCATGGTGATATCTTTTGTTATTCCATTCATTATTATACTCGGTTGATTAAAGTTTTGACTTCTATACTCCATGAAATTAGTAGAATATCCTTGATATTTGCACTTCATCGATATCTTTTTTCATGAAAATATTCTTACGATCATTCTTGAATTTTATTCTACAAAAGAAGTATCATGTTGACAATTTAGGCGTTATTGGTTCTGGACAAATTAATTCTTGAACTTGTTTAATTGAATTCTTATATCATTGTCATCATCCTCATGTATTTATATATTATGTTGAAAGTCATACATGGCACTGTAAGTGCATAGATGGACTTGGTATGATTATGACGAGGATTATTCGGTATAATCATGGTAGTAATATTACAAATGATGTGAAAATTAAAAGTCCTCATTGGCCCGTGCAGTGCATTGATGGATGGCTATGGATTCTTGGCATGATCATGACCACGAATTGTTTTATGGAATACCTACGATTATCTTTGGCCCGTAGAGCATGGATAATTTGTGGTCGCGATACTAAAGAATATCCTTGGCCGTAGTGCGGGGATGATTTAATAGCGTGGATTATTTATTAAAATTTGAGTCTCGGTGATAAAAGTGATGAAAAAGCTTTTAAATCATAAAAGATAGTAGATTTTATTTTCTACTTGACTCTTTTAATGGATTGCTTGATCATTTGTGAGTTAAACTTGATGTCTATTATATTTTATCGGTTTAACATTGTTGGAGACTAATGATAATTTATTACGCATTATCTTAGTCATAATAATATTTCTTATTGGGCTAGTTGAGTTCACCCTTTCTTTCCTTTATTCTCTTGAGAGAAATGAGAATATACGGGGACGAGTCGAGAAGCGGAGTGATGGTCCGGAGGATAGCATTAGTAGTCCTGTTTTACTATACGTGAAATAGTGTGATAATGATTGTAATGAGGACTCCTTTTGAGTTTGTATAATCTCTAGTAGACAATAATTGTATTCAAACTCACGATTTATGTTTTGTCGTATTGTACATGACAGTTGTATTAGTAAGTTGTATTTGAAATGTACCATGTATCTGGCGACCCAAGATGGGTGATGTATACCTAATTTTGGGGGCGTCACAGTAGTCCTCACTATTCTGTGAAATAGTGTGTTAATAATTATACTGAGGACTCCTTTTGAGTTTGTATAATCTCTAGTAGACAATAATTGTATTCAAACTCACAGTTATGTTTTGTCGTATTATTATTTATACGACAGTTGTATTAGTAAGTTGTATTTGAATTTTGTACCATGTATCGGCGACCCAAGATGGGTGATGTATACCTAATTTTGGGGGCGTCGGTTAATATCAAAGCTTAGGGATATGATCCTGGCTAAGATGTGAGACTAGAACTAGGAGGGGAGGCGGGAATTCCTTGCATTAGTATGACCTACATAAGTTTATTTGGTATTTAATTGATCGGTCAAAGTATATATGGATAATATGTTATATGTTAATGAACCTTTTTTTGTGGCGGTATCTGAAAATGACATCAGAGAATGTTGAAAATAGCAATGGAGCACTGAGAGACCGTTGAGTCTCCACATATCAATAATCGAGGAGAATGTGCATCGAGGAAGGCGACAATCCTCATGCAAACAACAACAACGACCAAATGATGAATGATGGATTGTTTAGAGGCTTTTATACAATTCATGCGACATCAGTGAGGCTGGCTCTGTCCAAAATGTAGGTGGAAATACTTGAAACTCTCGGGCGATCGCTTAAGCGATTCAAGGAATTTGGGACCACCGGATTTTAAGGAGAGCCAAAACCACTTATGGCGGAAGCATGGATAAAGCAGATCACCAAAATATTTGATGTCTTGGGATGCTCGAGGAGCAAAAGGTTCCTTTTGCCGCCTTTTTATGTTTGCGTGCGGAGGTGGATCTTGGTGGGAATCGGTAAAAGCGTACTCGACTTTGTCGTCTGAAGATGTCTTGGGAGAAGTTCCAAAGCATTCAACGACAAATACTTTTCGAAAGTATTATTCGTCACATGAAGGAGGTGGAGTTTATCAAATTGGAGCAAAACAATATGGCCAGAGTGTCGCATGATACGAGGCAAAATTTGCGGAGTTATCCGGTTTGCGTCCCACTTGGTGGATAATAAAGAGAGAATGGTGCGAATGTTTTAAGAGGTTTGAAGCGGAATCGTCAACATCTTATTTCTCATAAAGCGTGTTTGTATTGAGATGTTGTAAATAGGGCTCAGTTGGTGGGGCGCGATAACGAGTCAACACAACCAAAAGAAGCGAACTAACAAAAAAATGATAATACCGGTGAAGCGATAGTCATCAAAGCGGTGACAACAAGCGTGGAGGAATCAACAGGCGAAATAGTAACCACTTGGTGGTAATCGAGCCAAAATAATAAGAATGGACATTTCAAGAAGAGGAGATTCAACAATGATGGAAAGGCGTCGACACAAGTGCCGTTGTTAAGGAAGGAGAAAAGACCACCTATCGTATGCTTCAAATGCGGAGGGAGGACACATCAGTCAAAGCTGCGATGATCAGTCAAAGCATGTTATAATTGTGGAAGAGAAGGTCACTTAGCTCGATTTTGTCGTTGGTGAAGACAAGTTCAACTAGGATGGAGGCATGCAAAGGATGTCCCTAGAAAAGTCAAAGCCAGTAGTTTAGAGAGAGCGTTTTTTTTTTCGTGACGAGGAACACTGAATAAAATTATCACGGGTATGTTAGTCATAAACTCTTTTGAAGTCTATATCTGAAGTGTTGAATCTGGGTTCTACTCACTCTTTTATTTCACCTAGTTGTGTTCGATGTTTGAAGTTAACTTTCGAAGAAGTTAGACTTTGATATATCTGTTTAAACTCGGTTGGGAGAAACCTTCATTACCTCCACTATTTATAAATCTTGTTCAAATCAACACTTTACGTTACGTGTCGATCTTATCTCTTTGAAAATACTTGCCTTTGATGTGATTTTAGGAATTGATTGGTTAAATACTCATCATGCTTTTCGTAAGGTTGTTAGCTTTCATATTCTAACCAACTGTTATGCGAATTTAAACAACCAAACCACTAAAGTCAATCATTGTCATATCAAGCCATAAGTAAAAGAGCGGTCCTTTCGTTGTTGACTTTCTTGTGTGGAATGCCGAAGCCAAACTTTACGTGGCGACGTCGTGAATAGCGATGTCAAGTTGATAGAGTATCAATGTGACGTGTTATCAAGTCTTGGATGAAAGTCACGATTTTGAATGATATTTTATTGTTAATATATTTCTAACGTATTTTTGAAGACTTCTTAGCCTACCCCTAGGCGTGAAATCGAATTTTGTATTGACCCCGATACAAAACCCATTTCTTAAACCCTCAAATATTTTTTTCAACTAAAATGAGCGTAACATGTGCCTAAAAGCGTTGGCTCGAAATTTGTTGAAAATTACGATCATATCATTCAATACTATTGTGGAAAAGCAAACGTGGTAGCTGACGCGTTGAATAGAAGATCGTATGCGTTTACGAGTGCGATGTTATTAACACAAAGACCCATTTCGTATGACTTACAAATGATGAAGATAGAGTTAAAGACTCTAGGAACCCACGTGAAGATAACGAATATATGAGTAGAATTAATCGACTTTAATTGATAAAGTTAAAGCTGCTCAAAGTTCTAGAACTGGAGGTGATGCGTATGAGGAAGAAAGTGCAAGAAGGTGTTATCTTTAGGGAAGCAAGAATCGATGAAGAAGGAATACTTGAGTCAACTCCGGACTTTGTGTTCTAACGACCACGATTTAAAGTATAAAATCATGATGGGGCGCATAACACACCGTTTTGCAATCCATCACTGGGAGTACCAAAATGTATCATGATATTGACATACATTTTGGTGGAGCAATATGAAGAGAGAGAGATAGCGTTGTTTATCTCAAAGTGTCTAACGTGTCAGCGAGTCGGTGAAGCATCAAGTACCAAAAGGTCCATTGCAACCACTTGAAATTCGGAATGGAAGTGGGAGCACATTACCATGGATTTCATTCTTGGTCTTCCCAAAGTTTCTCGAGGAATATATGCGATTTGGGTCATTGTTGATAGATTGACCAAAATCTGCTCATTTCTTACCGAAATCGAGAAACTTATACACTTGAAAATCTTGCTCGTATGTACATAAACAAGATTTTAAGATTGCATGGTATGCGGTATCCATAGTTTACGATCGAGACCCAAGATTCACTTCGCGATTTTGGGTTAGTTTGCGAAAAGCTATGAGCGCATGATTCTGATTTAGCTTCGGCATATCATCCTCGGACGGATGGAGACGATCGAGAGAGGACTATTTAAACTCTTGAAGATCTATTAAGACTATGTGTCCTTGATTTCAAGGAAGTTGGGACAAGTTCTTACCATTGGTGGAGTTTTCCTCTGACAACGGTTATCAAACAAGTATTGGCATGGCTCTATTCGAGGCGTTGTATGGAAGAAAGTGTCGATTCTCCGGTATGTTGGGATGAGGTGGGTGAAGCAGCGTTGTTGGGGCCGGAGTTGATACGTATAACTACGGAAAAGATTCAAACGATCCGACAACGTATAAAAACCTCTGAAAGATCGAAAAAGAGTTATCTTTGATCTTCATCGAAAGGATGTGGAATTCGATATAGGAGATCATGTGTTGTTACGTGTTGCTCCATGGAAAGGAGTCTGAGATTTGGAAAGAGGAAAGCTCGATCCTCGATTTATCGGCCCATTTTAATCCTCGATCGAGTAGGGGCGTGGCTATAGACTCATTTCTTTACCTTGCCAAGTATGTCTCGTGTTCATGCGTTTTCACATATCCATATTACGTAAATCGTGGAAGACCCGAACCACATTATTGAGTTAGAACATGACGAAATAGCGGAAGATTTGGCGTATGAAGAGGTTCTGTTCAAATCTTGGATAGAGAAGGAACATATTCTACGCTCCAAAGTTATATCTCAAGTCAAAGTTTTGTGGAGAAACCACGATGTTGAGGAAATGACTTGGGAGTTAGAATCTAAAATGAAATCAAGGTATCCTTACCTCTTGATATACCAGTCGTACCCTAATTTCGAGAGGCAAAATTTCATAAGAAGGGAGATTGTAAAAACTGACTTTTGAATAAAGATGAATTTTCTATAAATATTATTTTGAATATTATGGAGTAAAATTGATATAATGTTATAGTTGTAGGTAATATTTATAAATTTTTGCAAAATCATGCAAGTTGTTTTATAATATTCGATTAATTGGGGAATATTCGTTTTAACGAGGAATATTATACAATGCACAATCATTGGTGGACCCCTAGCGGAATTATTGCCGGATTGAGAAAATGACAAAAATACTTTTTATGAAAATAAGCAGTAGGAAGTTTTACTGAATTAGCTGTTGAAACACCGGTGTTAAAAAATACGATGTCTGGCGTGGTTGCGTAGTAGCATACGGTATTAATTATTTATGCTTACGTGATAAGTCACTTTCGTTTTTTTATTGGTATTATTAATGTAATAATAATCTGAAAATCTTTTTATATAAAATAGAATACTTTTATAAAGTTATTACATAAATAGAATATATTATATTCTATTATGCATAGTGTTACGTAGTGTCTGCATAGTGTTTTGTATAGTAAAATCTTTTTATATAAAAGCAGAATACTTTTATAAAGTTATACATTTTATTAGACAATAATTAGAATATGTTATATTTTATTACGCATAGTGTTTTTGCATAATGTACTGCATAGTGTTTGCATAGTAAAATCTTTTATAAAGTTATTCGTTTTATTAGATTATAAATAGAATATATTTTATTTTATTTAAAAGATTTTGCTTTAATTATGGACCGTCGGATTAAAGTAAATCAATGCGGAATTGAATTCATGGATTAATTCTTATGCATTCCATTTTTCTATAAATAGAAGTTCATTCCTTCATTATTTTCTTACGAATTCTTTGAACTCTAGAGAGAAACTATAGAGAGATAGAGAGATAGAAGTAAGTATTACATTACTTAACTACTTTTATATTAGGATTTATTTTTTACGGTAAGGGATATTATTCTTTTGTATTTAAGAAGTGAACTTACATTATTCTATTTCTTTATTATTACATTGGAATAACATGTATCATGGAATACCTATACGTGGTGACATTCTTCTATTATTATGTCTTTATTATTAGTTGGAACATCACATTTGTCTTTATCTCATGGGACTGGTTTCCGTTTTATTATTACATCTTTATTATTCCGTTGGAACATCACATGCGTGCTTTCTGTGGGACACAGTTTAAAATCTTTATTATTTCATTCTTTATTATTACTATTGGAACATCCATCGATTGTAATTTTCTTTGACTGGTTCCATTATTATTATTCTGTTGGAATAACTTTACCTATATCAATCTGCATGCATGGTGATTTCTGTTGTTATTCCTTCCTTATTATTCTCAGTTGGTTAAAATTTTGACTTCTATACTCCTTGAAATTAGTGGAATATCCTTGATATTTACGCTTCATCCAGTATTTTTCATGAAAATATTCTTTTGAGAAATCTTGAATTTTACTCTACAAAGCAATATCATGTTGACAATTTGGACGTTATTAGTTCCTGAATAACTTAATTCTTGAACTTATTTTATTGAATTCTTATATCATTGTCATCATCCTCATATTTATATTTTTTTGAAAGTCATACGTGGCTTGTAAAGCATGGATGGACTTGGTATGATTATGACGAGGATTATTGATTGTAATCATGGTAGTAATGTTATAAATGATGTGTAAAAGTCCTCATTGGCCCGTAGTGCATTGATGGAATGAGTTGTTGGCATGATCATGACCATTGATGAATACACAAATATCCTTGTACGTAGTGCATGAAATTTTGGTCGTATTGACCTAATGAATATCCTTGGCCAGTAGTGCGGGGATGATGTGGATTATTTATTAAAGTTGAGTCTCAATGATAAAAGTGATGAAAAACTTTTAAATCATAAAAGATAGTAGATTATATTCTCTACATGACTCTTTTAATGGATTGCTTGATCCGCTTCTGATTAAACTTGATGTTGTTATATTTTATCGGTTTACCTTTGTTGAAGGCTAACGATAATTTATTTTGCATTATCTTAGTCATAATATTTCTTCTTGGGCTAGTTGAGCTCACCTTTTCTTTTCTTTATTCTTTGAGGAAATGAGAACATAGTAGGGACTAGTCGGGGAGCGGGTGATGGTCGAGAAGATAGCATTAGTAGTCCTCACTATTACGTGAAATAGTGTGTTAATAATTGTAATGAGGACTCCTTTTGAGTTTGTATAATCTCTAGTAGACAATAATTGTATTCAAACTCATGATTATGTTTTTGTCGTATTATGTACGAGCAGTTGTATTAGTAAGTTGTATTTGAATTTTGTACCATGTATCTGACGACCCAAGATGGGTGATGTATACCTAATTTTGGGGGCGTCACACATATCATCACAGAAAAATTAAAAGGAAAAAGAAAAAAGAATCTATTACATACACATACCTGCTTTCATCCACAGTGAAATAGGGCACGGTCGCGATTCTCAGTGATTTGGAGAGAAAAGAGAACAGAGAAGCTAGGGCACGGTTCCAATTTGTCTCTGCTTGCTACAATAGGGCATGCACGGTCGCGAATCTTCAGTGATTTAAAGAGAAGCATTTGCAGAGAGGAGAGAAGAGAGAAGTTAGGGCTTCCGGTTTGGAGAGAAGATAGATGCTAGGCACTGTTTTGGGTTTTTAGAAAAGTCGCGGAAAAAAGGCACGGTTTTGGCTTTTAAATACTTATGCTCTTTAAGGAATTATGCTAGTTAATACTTATGCTCTTGAACTTTTCTATATATATATATATATATATATATATATATATATATATATACATATATATATATATAGATACTAGTTCAGGAACAGACCAGAGACTAATTCATTAACGGATTGGTCCATCGTAGATCTTCGTCGTATATATATGTGTGTATGTTTTAGACACACAAGTTTGGGTGTCCTGCACTTAATACGACGTAGTTTTAATTAATAAAATAGTGAAGTGTCAAAACAACTATTCATAAAAATAGTGAAGTGTCAAAACTGTCATTAATAAAAACTCTTAAAATAATTAGACACAAACTTTTGTGTGTTTAAAATACATATATACTCCCAACACATTTAAATTGCTAACTATTTTTGAGTTATGTCATTGTGTTTACTCGTCTAGAAATGATTAAAAAAGTGGTTAATGTAGCAAGACTCTTAGTTTGTTAAGCACCCAAAATGCATGGAACCAATCTTGTGAACCTAATTATTCAAAGAAGCAAGTCATGTGTTTACCAGAATTCTGTTTTAAAGATGTGATACACTACTATGCTTCCCTCCTTTATTTTTTGATTCAATTTTTGTACTTGCGTAAAGAAAGTATGACAAGGCCCTATGCTTTAATTTTTAAATTCAAAAAGATTAATTTTGAAATTCAAAAAGATTACTTAGAACTTAGAAGTGATTGGATAAACAACACTTATAAAAAGGATTAATTACATATTTTAGTATATTTTTAAAAATAATTATAATATTGGTGCATCCATAAAATAATTACAAAAGTAATACACTTTCCTATATTTATTTACAATAATATTAGTGTAACTTAATTTAAAAGATTACTATTGATTTATTTATTAAATTAAGTAATTAATATCTCTACATATTGCAGTCCTTCTTTATTTTTTGATTCAATTTTTATACTTGCGTAAAGAGAGTATGACAAGGCCCAATGCTTTAATTTAGCCCAATATCCCAAGCCCATCTAAGTAATGTAACTTCTCCGATCAATTGTAGTTTTATTTCGGGTTCTTTACACAACTATTCAACCAATAAAAAATAATTACAAAATTAGTGCATCCACAAAATAATTATAAAAAAAGTGCAACACAATAATCACATCAAATCATCCAGTTTCACAGAAATAAAAAAACTCTAAAATCAAGGAGAAGTTATTGTCATCTGCGGCAGTTACCAATAAAAAAGTTCCCAGAAGAAAGGGCGAAGCCGTGGACGAGGCAAAGGACGTGGACGACCTCAATACCACAATAACAATCACAACCATCGTTTACTTGTTATTTCAAAGCCTATTTTTTATGGGTGGATTGGGCAGCTTTTGCTATGTTTACTTGTTATTTCAAAAATTAAAATATATTTACATTACAATTTAAATTTTAAGATTTCAAAAATTACTAGGATCAAGGTCAAATGAGACTTTTTTATGAGATGAAGGAATTAAAAAAATTGACATTCTGAATTGATTTTATTGCATATGGAAAACTACATTTGAGAACAAAAACCAATCAACAACTTGACAAAGGAAATAGAAAGAGTTCTTAATTAGGTAAGGATCAAAACATTACATTTGAACCATCATCTTAATTAATTAACCCAAACTTCATTATATTTTTTCTATCAACAATATATATATATATATATATAGGGTCCGGATCAGGTAAGGACTCCCTTACGATACTAAAATGCGGATTTTTTTTTGTTTTTTTTAAAATAACTAAAAAAAAAGTTTAATATTTTATGGAACTGAAATTTTTCCATAATAACTGTACATACATTTTTTGATATAGATATCCAAATCACGCCCAAAACATTGTATTATGGAAAATTTTCAGTTCCATAAAATATTAAAAAAAAAAATTAGTTGTTTTAAAAAAAAGCAAATAAAAAATAAAAAAAAGTCCGCATTTTAGTATCGTAAGGGAGTCCTTACCTGACCCTCTCTGTATATATATATATATATATATATTATTCCAATTAAAATTGTTGATTTCAAGCCCATTTAGCCATAAGAGACATCCCACCTGCACCCAAAAGAAGTGCAACATAAGATTTAATCTGGAGCTTGATGCTAGCTCGCAATTTTGGGCCCATAAAATCTGCTGCAAGAAGATCTACCGAAGCCATATAGATCAAAAGGCCAGACGATGATGCATTCAGCAATCCAACGGTGATCAACGAGCTTGGGCTATTTTCTTTGTATGCTTTGGACAAGGCAATTCCCAATGCAATTCCAAACGGGGTTGTTATTGAGAAAAAGAACACCATCACAACCTTCTTCAACAACTTGTACTTAGCCTAATAATTAAAATTTAATTATAGAGTAAAAGAATTAGTTAATTGTTATCGAGATAAATGGAATATTGTTAAAATTAAAGTACTGATAAACATTAAAATTTGAAAGTTCAAAGTGTTGTTAAATCAATACATATTTGTAAGACATGATAAAAATTATTACCTGGAGGATACAACCACCGAGACCCATTCCTTCAAACATTTGATGGAAGCAAAGGGCAGCCACAAGGGGCTTAATTGTGCATGTATTGTTTGAGTTTCCTAGTGAAAGTCCGGAAAATAGAAAAATAAAATAAATTCTTAATTATTTATCAAAACATATATCATCATATTAATTTTGTTTCGTTAAATGTATCTTATTCTACTAAACGAATTACATTATTATTATCAATATATAAACAAGTGATACGACTAATTAAAAAGCAGGTTAATGTTAGTATTGATCGACTTGTTTAGTAGAAACCCAAAAACCCACCATCAAAAACCCAAAAATTATTGATCTAAATTATTATTAACAAGTCAGAAACCCAAAAATAAATTTAACATTTTCTTAGTAGAAATTTGATCACTTGGAAAAAAGATTAGGGTGTCAATAGTATCCACCATCAAAGTTCCAATAGCAGAAAGCATGGCAACCAAACCTGTAAAAGGAAATCTCCCCCAAGGGTTTTCTTTAAGGCAAGGGCTTGTCAGACTCTCGGAAGCGTCCGGCAACACGTGTACGAATCCGGTGGCAGCAAATGCTTTGATCAAGAAAAATGCGTTGTTTTCCGAAGAAAAAGCCGGGATAAATTTACCTAAAATTGGAAGCTTATCAGCCATGGTTTTTCTCCATTCATTATTTACTGGCAGAAGAGTTTTCATAGCTCATAATACAATCATCGGTCATTATTTCTCCCAGACACCCAATTTGGTATTATTTTACATGTTTAATTTAGCTTGTTATTGGGTTTGAAAAAATCTTGTTTAGTAAATTTGATAAATCAGAAGATATAATTGACAATCAAAGTGATATAGAAAGGAAGAAGTTGAATACAGGGATGAATATTCTGCAAATCTTACAAAACACACTTGATTAATCCTAAAGCTATTGATATGTATTTATACTATATATATATATATGGCTAACCTAACTACACTAGTTATATACTAACTATGGTTCTAACAACCTACAACATGAAGTGACAACTCATGTATTTCCATAATGCACCCTGTTCTTGTTAATACTATTAGAAAATTTTTGCAACCCACTTATGTAATATGTACCCTGTTCTTGTTAATTCTGTTCATGAATTATAAGGGGCTCTAAATTTTATTGTTAGTATTGATTTACATCGCTATTATTATCATTTTTTGATAGTTGTATACTGTCTTCTGGTTTGATATGAATTTTTCATACATATTGCTCAACTTATTGCTGAGTGGAATTATTACAGAATTCTCAATAATTTATTGCCTGACATTATACTGTTTACGCCTTACACATTCTGAGATTTTATTTGCATTACATATAAAAAAATCAAAATAATTACATTGGTCGAACTCAAGGTTCTGGGATGTAATTATTATTATTGATGTCTTTGTAATATACTAATATTGTTTGCACTATTATATTGAAGATATATTTTCCATGCTCTTTCAGCCCGTTTCAGAATAACTTGGGTAATTATATTATTTATGCAACAAGTGAAAATAATAATATGATTATCTTATCATGTTGGCTATATAATATCAAGGCTTCCCTTGGAGCTTTGTGTGTTAAACTTGAGAATCGTAGTGTCCAACTAACTTTTAAGCATGCTCCCCTTTTCAATTTTCTTACAATAATATTTGGTTGTTTTCTCATGTATGTGTATCCCTCTTTATCTTGTTTTTTTGCAATTATTTACAATATACCCGGTGCCTCGAGTCCTATAGCCAATATCAAAAGTCCTCGACATTCATTTTCTTTCAAATATTTTGAGGATGCCTCTTACCTTTAGGTTAGCTTGGAGCATGTGGCAATGCATTTTACTTTTTAACTCTTTTAATTTGTGGCAACGATGGTATGTTATTACTTGTGCCATTTATATCTGTTTCTTGGTTTTAAAAATTTCTTTAATGCATATTTTTAAAATTATTATTTTTTTCTTTTCATATTAATATATTATCTTCCTCTTTTTCTATTTTCAGTCTTCGTCACATCTTTTCACATTTCTTTACGATTTTCTCTTTTTGTTGGCTGTTCAATCCAAGAGAGATCTCTTTCGTATAACATCAAAGTTCTAGTCATCGGATACCTCGCCTATGAATAAAGGGTTATCCTCCCTGATGTACTCTTTGCATGAGTTTGTCACATCCAGAAATCCGTTGTCATGTGTAAAAGAATCAAAAAGCTCTGTCTAGACATTTTCCTTATATTCCATTTGTTGATTGGCATTAACCCAATTGATATAAGGATATTGAAAGCAGAAAAGAAATAAGAACAGAAAAATCTACAAAAAAACTCATCACAAACACAAACCTGTCACATATATTCCTTTTTGGCTTTCTTAGTTAAAGTTCCCTCTGATATATTTTATCCTTGTTACTAAATACCATTAAGCCTATGAGAAAAGGTTTCTGCTTTGCCTAAAAAACCAAACTAAAATACATTGAAGGACCTCTTCCCAAGATTTTAGCATTATATTTTACTTGGCCATTGTTTACATATCATCTCTCTATTGAAATATCTAAATACCAACTTAGGTATTTTTGAAGCTGTTACCACGGTAAAATTACATTATCCTTTTATCTGATTTGAAATATTTTCTCCTTCTGAGGAGTTGATATCCGAGCTTGAAGAATCTGTATATTACTTGCCTTTTCAGACCTTTTTAAGCACAAGAAATTTTTTAACTGAGTTGCTTATTTAGATTAATATCTGCTAAATTCCAAGTCACTGTGGTCCTTCGAATTAAAAGGGACTCGGGAAATGTTGAAGAGGTCCCCATGTTTTTAGGAGGACCAATTCAGGCCTTTTTATAGTCAGACTTAAATTGTCTCACTTTGAAGGGAGGTTCCCAAGGACATATTTGGTAAGGTCCCCATGACTATGCACTGAATTACTTGTATTGTTAGAGAGTCTATTTAAGCATCCTGTTTTATAACTTATGATGACCAGTGCAATGCTTCTACAGTGAAATCTCTTGAAGGTTCTATTGTTTGTACTGTTGGAGAAATATCTAGCTGGCCAAGATCATTCCAGGAAAGGCAATAATTGACACTGGAAGGGCAGCTATCATTTATGAATTGTCAAACGGGATGCATCAAATCTGCGACCAACATTCTGTTTCTATTATTGTTGAACGAAAGGTGTGAGATTTCCATCTCATTTTGTCTTCTGCTGCTAAATTAAGTTTATACTCATTGTAGTATTGATAATTTCAGCATGATGCCACGCGGTAATTTGTGATACTGGATTACGTTCACAGCTAAAATCTACAGCGTACACTGCTGTATGGAGAATGGCAGGTGAAGATATAGGTGATGTGCAGTGCCAAAATTGTCATTAATAAAAAACTCTTAAAATAATTAGACACACAAACTTTTGTGTGTTTAAAATACATATATAAGTTGCTAACTATTTTTGAGTTATGTCATTGTGTTTACTCGTCTAGAAATGATTAAAAAGTGGTTAATGTAGCAAGACTCTTAGTTTGTTAAGCACCCTAATTATTCGAAGAACCAAGTCATGTGTTTACCAGAATTCTGTTTTAAAGATGTGATACACTACTATATATGCTTCCCTTCTTTATTTTTTGATTCAATTTTTATAAAAGTCTGACAAGGCCCTATACTTTAATTTTAAAATTCAAAAAGATTACTTACAACTTAGAAGTGATGGGATAAACTACACCTATAACTTAGAAGAATAAGAATGACTATTCTAGGAAAAATGGCATTGTATGCAAGTTGGCCATCTCGTGTTTGAAACTTGTACGAAAATGAGGAGCAATTCTGTTAAGCACCCAAAATGCCCAATCTTGTGAACCTAAAATTCTGTTATTCTGTTAAGCACCAAAATTCTGTGTTTAACACTGTGTTTGAGAACCAGCAATTTTGGGTCTTATTTGTGTTTAACTCACAAGCACCCAAAATGCATGGAACCAATCTTTTGAACCAGAATTCTGTTATTCTGTTTTAAAGATGTGATACACTACTATACTTCCTTTCTTTATTTTTTGATTCAATTTTTATACTTGCGTAAAGAGAGTATGACAAGGCCCAATGCTTTAATTTAGTCCAATATCCCAAGCCCATCTAAGTAATGTAACTTCTCCCGACATATGTGTCGACACTAACCACTCCCAAACAAAGTGGAGTGTATTTTGTAAATAAGAACTCCAATTGAAAAAAAAAGAAAAGAGTTTTTCATTTGTAACTTAATTATTTTAGGAAATTGATTGTAGTATGAGAGAGATATAGAGGGAAAACATGCAATTTATGCTTGTGGGAATATGTATTAATTGTGAACCTAATTATTCGAAGAAGCAAGTCATTTGTGTTAGCAACAGCAGTTTTGTTATTGTTTGTGGGAGTGATTATTGTTTGTGTACCGAAGTTTATTTAATCAATACATTTCTAGAAGACCTGAAACTCAAAACTTTAGTGACCAAGCCACCAAGGTAACCATTGGTAAATGTCCAATAACCATTTTGAAATCTGAACACATAACCTTGTACTAAAACTAAATTACTGCGTCTCAATTTAATTCTCAACCTCCTAAATTATGATTGTTCAGTTAGAATTGGTTTTTGGTATATATGGCTGCTACATCATTGCTGCGGCAGTTCTTTTCTGTGAATATGTAATACTGTCACTGTTAACTCCATTGTATGAATTTAAGAGGTAGACATATCAGAGCTAGCCTTACTTCCCATATTATTTTTGTTCTTGTAGGAGGCCTGAACTTTCTTTTTAGTAATTTTGCCACTAATTAACTCTTAGTAAATAATTGATTGACATGCTGTATATTATATTAGAAATTATTTTCCATTCGCAGTAATTTTAATATACTCCCAGCCTATGCGATGCATCCCCTCTTCTCCCCTTGAACAATGCCACTGCTTTGCCACTTCTCCTGGGGCTCTTCAATCAACACCACTTTCACTGTTATCCATTGTTTAACACTCCCCCTGGACCCCCCCTTCTTGTGCTATAGCACTTCAGATTGTTCTTCTTGGATCAGCTTGTTCTTTTGCCACCAATTTAACTCTTTAGTAAATAAGTGACTGACATGCTGCTATATTGGTAGAATATTATATAAGAAATTAT
Source organism: Panax ginseng (assembly GCA_020205605.1). NCBI lineage: Eukaryota > Viridiplantae > Streptophyta > Magnoliopsida > Apiales > Araliaceae > Panax > Panax ginseng. Next base: position 85,244,990 of record CM035150.1, on the reverse strand, counting down.
TTTCCATTCTCAGTAATTTTAATATAATCCCAGCCTATGCGAACAATGCCACTGCTCTGCCACTTCTCCTAGGGCTCTTCGACCAACTCCACTTTCAATGTTATCCATTGTTTAACACCCCCCCTCTTGTGCTATAGCACTTCAGCTTGTTCTTCTCGGACCAGCTTGTTCTGTCACCCGTGTAATTTGCATTCATGTGATACTGTGTATAATATGTATAGACATCCTAAATGCAGTGCGAGCATATAGTTTCTAACCTAAAAAATGTGTTGTGCTTTTTATGATAAAGAATGGGGTTGATGGTGTTCATCTCACCTTGAACTCTTGAAGACTTGGCATGAATCATTTGATTTGGCTGGAACTCGATACTTGTGATTACCTACCTAGCTTCTTTGATATTACATTGTTTATAATTAAAAAACATTTGTTGGGTAGAAGTGTATGAAACACATAATTGTTGAAGGTATATTTAAATTTCTTATTTGCAATGAGTGGATTGCTGCAGGTGCGAGATTATCGGAACTGAACCAGTCCTTCTGCGTATGGTTCTCCTGTTGCTAACAAAGTACGTCTTATTGGAGAATGTAGTGAATGAGAACCAATGAAGAGCAACTTCTTTATTTTTTGATTCAATTTTTATACTTGCGTAAAGAAAGTATGACAAGGCACTATGCTTTAATTTTGAAATTCAAAAAGATACTTAGAACAACACTTACAAAAATTCCCAAGCCCATCTAAAAAGTGATGGTCTCCAGTCAGTCCTCTTCTTTAATAATCTAATAAGGGCTTTGACAACCCAAGGCACGACTTCTCTCCATATATATACTAGTAATTGTCCGTGCCTTGTAACGAAAAATTAAATTTAAATTAAAAAATTATTACATTACCTAAAGACTCTTTGCTACCTAAAATAACTTAACATAACAATTATCAGAATTAACCATATCATCACAATAATTAATAAATACTCAATCATCAACACATCCAACCACCAAAACATCAAGCTAGACGTTACTAATTTCGGCAAAATTTATTTTAAAAATAGATATCCAAAAAAAATCTAAACCTTATTTACAAAACTTACATCATCAATACATATCTAAACCACCAAAACAACCATCATTTCATACCCAAAATCAACATAACCATCATGTATAATTAGTTAACTTTACAAAAGACGAAACACAGAAAATACACACATACAGAAAATAGAGAAACAATTTCGTATTCTTTACAACTTACACCAAGTATCAAATACGTTTGTATGTGGGGGGTGGGGTGGGGTGGGGGTGGGGGTGGGGGTGGGGGTGGGGGGGGAATGATTTATATTGATATAAGTAAGAAGTTAGAAATAATGTAACAATTTATCAATTTATTTAGGAAAAGGTATGGATGAATGTAGACTTACAATCAAATAAGATTTTCTTAGTACGAAGTTGGTATAGTTTAGATTGATATAAGTAAGAATTTTAAGAATTTTAAGAGATTGTAACAAATATTGTCCATTATTGGGCATCCAACGTTCAACTCCAATTTAAACACGAAGAGCTTTTCTTACTACTACCCTGACATATTGACTTGCATTCGCAAAATTATATATTTTGACTATTAGTTTTCTCATTCTGCAAGTACTTTGACACTCCATACACAACAGTTCCCATTTTTCTGGTAGGAAACATGTACTCCTACCTGTAAAAGTGCAATAATTTATACATTACAATTCCAAGTAAAACAAATCAAACCTGCCAGATATAAAACAAATTCTAATCCTTGATGTGGATTGAGGAATATTGCTAGATTTGGGATTATCCTTGCAAAGAGCAATTAAATTATACAAACACATATTATTTGCGAAATTCCCTATCATAATTTATGAATTAACAAAAATATACATTGAATAATTACCTCATAAAATTTTAATATCTTTGCAAGTATAAAATCAAAGGTCAAAAAAGGCTACTGATTATACACCTTATACTGCAAGAATAATTCCCTGAACAAAAATAATAGAACCAAGCCTTAACCAAGTAAGAAGAAAAGCACTCTCAAAAGATTTTATCGAACTAAAAGGCTTTATTTCAAGCCATGTCATTGGAACATTATAGGATTGAATTCATAATTCAAGTATGTTGATAGAATAACAAATTTTGAACATGCTATGACAATTTTGATCTCAGTATCAAACATTATTTCAATTGCTCAAACTCTACCATACAATTACATATCATCAAGGATAAATTGACCATAAAAGATCCATGTAGACCGTAGTGATTAAAATCGAAGGAAGGAAAAATTTCCTTGGTAGAAAAAATCAACCACCAAAGTAAAAACAACTAATAAATACAAAATTACTACGCAGAACCCCAAGCTAATTCACATAAATAAAAAGTTGTTTACATAGTTGAACTCTACAATAATCTTGGTCCAACTAAAAAAATCATATAAACAATTTAATTAGAAGAAAAAAAAAGAGAAAAAGTGCATGTACTTGTGTAATTAAGGCAAAAGAAAGTTGGGCTCAAACTTTGGCATAATAGCTCATGACATATCTTGTTCATTTCCCCTCTTAAAAACCTTCAGCCCCCTTTTTCATTTCCCTTTCTTGTTCCAAATGAAGCTTAAGTACCACAATATGCAATCTACTCAAAATCAACTCCTCTTAAAACAAATGCTACTTCTAACGATTACTGAAGCTAATTAACAATTAATTAGAAATCCATCAAACTTTGGGATAAATTTTGATATAGAGCTACTTCTAACATTTAATGAAATTAACTAATAATTAATTAGAAATCCATCAAACTCAGGGATGAATTTTGATATATAGCTAAAATTTAAGAACTGAAACCTTTGAAAGAACTCATTACTTATCCTGAATTAGCAACCCCTCTTTGGAACAACTCAGTAGATAACATCTACATCAAATAAACTCCTTTTCACATTAAGAGTCTTTACAGCACTTCCTCAAAATTAACTACCAGTTCACCAGAACAGAGATTCTATTTATAGAGATACTTGGAAAAAAATTGAAGATACGAAACTCAATTAAAAAAAGAAAAATTAAACCTTGAACAACACTCATTTCTTGAAGAGCTGGTATTTCTTAGAGAGCTGCAACTTCCTCTTCCATCTCTTTCAATCTTTTTTTCATCTCATGCAATTCCTTTAACACAAACAAACATTCATCAAATCATATACTTGATTAGGGATATTACATTAGAATCTAACACTTGGGATCAATGATGATGTAAACAATGCTCAATCTTGACTTTTATTGAATTTAATCAACAAATCACTTACTACCATAAACAGATAAACAAAACAGAAATTTCGACAAATGGGTTAATAATAAATCAAAACAACAATAGTAATGAAAGTTAACTCATAAAGAACAAATGAAAATCATAAAATTGAATATAAAAACTTTGAGAAAATATATAGTAGCGACCTAAAAAAAGAAAGTAAAATGCGCGAATTTTTCTATCTAATTCCTTCTTTCTCAGTTCAATACTCATAAATTTCTAGAAAAGTAAATTTTCCACTCCTCTCAAAGAAGATGTTGACATACAATTCATGCATGTATATAATCAAGAAGTTATTTGATTTGTAAAAAATCACAGGAGCGCATTTGTAGAATTAATGCATTTTGGATGGAGAAATTTGAGGAAGAAAATAGATCATTTTTCCCTGAAAGTTCAGAACACTCTAACTCAAAACACTTTTTGAAAGTAAATCCAAAGAAAGTAAACAAAAACAAAAACAAAAGGTAAGAACCATAAAAGGTCATCTTCTTTTTCTAGTTTCTAACTTCACAATGTTACATCAGTAATGAATGCATAAACAACATAAAGCAAAATATTTAATCCAAATCAATGAGATGCTCCAAATCAATGAATTAGTAAAGAAGCAATTTTCATCCTTAAAAGGAGGGAAAGGGGGAAAGGGATAATCTGGTACGTAGTAATTTTAAGTTGATAGTACACAAATTACAGTAACTCAATCAGATAATAATGTGTATTTATGTAGACAAACAAATACAAAGCTAGCAGTCTAGCAAGCCTCACCATGGTTCTCTCAAATTCTGATTTTAATTGGCAAAGTAAACCTTCCTGAAATAAATTAACCTCGCAAAATTAACACAAAACACAACCATGAAGCTGAATAAAGACATAATTCGCTCAAATTGAGAGAATACACCAGAAGCTCTAACTTGAAAAACACAAAAAGCTCCAACTTAAAAATACCAGAATTCAATCAATTTCACCAAAAGTCACAAAGTAAAATAAAATTAGACAATACATATTAACCCAATTCACACTAACAAAAAACAATGAAGCTCATAAATAAAATCAACTCGGAATGGCAAGTAGCATAAAATTTCAAAAAATATGAGCATTTATATAAGAGAGAGAGAAAGAAACCTTTTTGCTCCTGCAGAGAGCTCCAAGGAGAAAACTCCTTCCTTCTCAACTGAGCTCGCCATTTCCCAACTATCCGAAAAGAAATAAATTAAAACCTGAAGCTAAAAATAATAATAACACAACGAGACCAACCTACTATGAATGTAATACGTTATATATCTAGCTTTCTATCTTCATCGACAATAAAAATTGATCGATCCACAAACTCCACAATTCGCAATCTCTCGATTTGCTCCACCCAAAGCCCCAAATCAAATTTGTGTGGGAGGGAGAGATACAAAACAAAAAAAATGAGGGGAAAACGATTTCGCGAGGAAGGAATAATGTGAGCCTTTAAATTAAGTAGGAAGAATTGAATTAAATGTGAATGAATCTGAACCGTTATTGTGCTTTCTCAAATTTAAAAACGAACAAAAAATATGATAATGAAAAGAACCTACTCAAATTGCCATTAAACTTTGCACAAAGGCAATTCTAATGCATAGTTGCTTGTTATATATAGAACTGATAATAAAAATAATAATATAAAAAAAAATAGCATTGAGATATCACAATAAAAATTCTTAGGAAATTGCAGGTTGTAATGGATATGCTCATGTAATAAAATAATCATTGCTAATTTTAAGCTATAATATATTATAGCTTATTTGTAACCTGCAGTAACCACCTATGTTAAGATATGAGCTATAATCTTAAGCATATAAGCTGCAATAAATGTCGCTATCATAATTAGCATAACAAACATCATTATCATGATTAAAATTATTAGCGATAAACTATATTTTTTTTCCAATATAACATCATCTTAACATCACTTCAATTTAATAATTATCAAACCGAGAAGAGAAAAAGGAAGAAAAAAATGTAGATAAATCTTCAACTAAGTTCATACTGAACAAACATGCAAAATAAAATATAATTATTCATTATTTTAACAATAAGTTAATCTGAGTAACAGATACTGAAATCATCGAAAAATTTCATGTTACTATACTCACTAACATAAGATGAAATGACACACTAACATAACAAATAAATAATTAATTATAAGAGTATATATATAGTACAAAAATAGAATTAATTTTTAAGGAAGGAGACAGTAATATTTATAGATACTCATATTGGAAAACTAAATATAATTCGGAAGTAATCTTAATTATAACAAAATAAAATAAAATAATGTAGTAATCTTAATTTTAATCTAATTTTAAAAAGAACATTGTTAATAGGCTTATCATATATATAGTTGTGGAGAAATTTACCTCAAGATACTACTCAATGATTTTATCAGTTACATGATCTGGATTATTACGCATTAAATTTCCAAAAAAACCTCATCCCTTCTTCCATTAGGAATGTCCACATTATCACCTTTTGTAAAACATGAAAAGTTAAGGCTCTCTCTGCAAAAGACAGAAACACAAAAATAATTTTATCAATCAGAGTGTACTTCAGGTCTACATAAACAGTTGGATGTCTCCTTTGACAAAAACAATAATGAAAAGATTGTGAAACTAAAAGACTTTATACATTTGGTTTCTTAAGGGACCATTCCCTCTTAAAAATAACTACATCCTTCCCGGAAAAAGATTTCCCATTTAGACATCAAACTTTTTACCGAAGTCTTAACTATATCATTACCATCAGTCACATTCAAATTTAATTCAATACCAAGAGATTTAACTATAGCTTCAAAAGTAGATTCTTTTAATATTCAGTCCCAGAAAGGGAAGAGGAACACTTAATTTGGGAGACAAACTCCTAATTACTCAATTCTGAAGAACAATTCACCAATCCAGTATTTAACTTGAGCTCAGTCGCAACTCAATGCTGACGTCAAATATATAAAACCCAACAAATTCTATGCCTTTATCCATAAAAGAAACTGCACTACAAAATGGGATTTAAAAATGGTCTTTAATTTCTTTGATAGAAGGAACCAATACAACCACTAAGAATTAATTCAACCAAATGGGCCACAACAAATTAACCATCACTAAAAATGGAACTCCCAACATGCCAACAAAGAGAATAAAGGGGAAAGAATACACACCCGAGATTGTTTTACATCGTCAGGCGAGTCCTCTACAGCTCCGGCAGCAGCGGCAGCCTGCTCGGCAGAAACTTTGGGGATGCAGAGTGAGAGTCTTTTGAGGGGAAAAGAATTCCGGTAAAATTTGGGGAAATTGGAAGGTGGGTTTGTGAGAGGAGAGAGAGAAGAGGAGTTATCGGGGAGATGGGGGAGAAAAGTAAGGCCTGAGGCTGATCCCATTAGAGATGCTGTAAAGATAGGCATTGTTGGACGATGGAGAGTAGAACTGAGAGAAGTTAGTTGGAAGCTCGAAGAGTTAGATTGACTGAAGAATGTGGCAAAAGGGGTGGGATTTGGGGGATATTCTGAGGAGTTTGGATCAGCCTGCGATGTGTAATCCTCATGCCCACACGTCCCTTAGTCATGGAATAGGAAGAAAAAATGAAGCAACTGTTCTGACCCGCTCATCTCTATAACTTAAATTCATGAGAGCATTTCCTGGAGTAGGCTTATCAACCCCTACAGAAAATCTCCAAATGAGAAACTCGAGGAAAGCATCAAGTTCTGGTTCGTATTGGAATAACATTCCTGGCTAATTCCAAAGAAAACAAGGGGAAACAAATCAAATGCCATCCACCAGAAAAAAAACTTGGCTGACAACCAAATTAGGTTTAATGATGTACCTTCATTAAAGAAAAAACCTTAACCAACTGTGCTTTCAACATGGCAGACATTTCAATGTCCAGCCTCCCAGCGTCAACCTGATTAACTCTTGAGATAGCAATTGGGATGACTGGCTGTAAAGAAACCACCAAGAAAAACAATTTAGTTGCGGGGAAATGCTAAAAGTATATCACTTTTTCTCCCTCTGTATATAAAAAAGACTTAAGTTACATAACTAAGCAAATAGGATTCTTGGATGTATAAACCAGTCAAACCCTGTACGTGAATTCTTCTGATACATATGTGACACCTAAAACTTTTGCCCTAAACTTAAGTCTCATATCTGCATATAAACATATCTTCTCAGCACAACAGAATAAATTTTTGTGAAACTAGGAAAGCAAAATCATTTTACAAGTTCAAAGTTAGAATATTTATCATATATTCAGACTAAAAAGTTTATGGGGAAAGATCTTCACAGAATAGTTGATTTAATTTTCCTCTAGGGCTCGAAATATTTCAAAATAACTGATCACCCCTCTCAAAAGTTTATTAGCATCTACAATAAATACATGTTTATGCCCGAAGGCAAATGGAAGAGAATACCATGAAGTTAGGGATTGAAGTGATAACAGAAAATTAAAAATTACAAACAAGAAAAGAAAAGAAAAAAGAACATACCTGGTAAGGGAGGGAGGAGGAAGATTGTTGGCATTGAGGGAGTAATCTTTGGTATGAATTAACCCAAGCATCTTCTGTTGGTGGTACAGATGGTAAGGGATTGTTGTTACTACTTGACGGTGCTGAGCAAGCTAGGGTATCTCCCACCATCTGAGGGTGACTCATTAATTATGTAGCATGCATTAATCGAATACATAGTCATACGTAAATATGCCCATTCATAGGCAGCCACTAAACTTAATTTAGTTCATATCATCTTCCAGAAAACCATACCACAGAAAATAAATAGCGACGCCCATAACTATATTACTTGCTTTTTCAGACCTTTTTAAGCACAGGAATTTTTTTAGTTAAGTTGCTTATTTAGATTAATATCTCTGCTAAATTCCAAGTCACTGTAGTCCTTCGAATTAAAAGGGACTCGGGAAATGTTGAAGAGGTCCCCATGTTTTTAGGAGGACCAATTCAGGCCTTTTTATAGTCAGACTTAAATTGTCTCACTTTGAAGGGAGGTTCCCAAGGACATATTGGTACGGTCCCAATGACTATGCGCTGAATTACTTGTATTGTTAGAGAGTCTGTTTAAGCATCCTGAATTTTTTATATCTTATGATGACCAGTGCAATGCTTCTACAGTGAAATCTCTTGAAGGTTCTATTGTTGGACTGTTGGAGAAATATCTAGCTGGCCAACAGCAAGTAATGTCATTCCAAGAAAGGCAATAATTGACACTGGAAGGGCAGCTATCATTTATGAATTGTCAAACGGGATGCATCAAATCTGCGACCAACATTCTGTTTCTATTATTGTTAAATGAAAGGTGTGAGATTTCCATCTCATTTTTTCTTCTGCTGCTAAATTAAGTTTATACTCATTGTAGTATTGATAATTTCAGCATGATGTCACGCGGTAATTTGTGATGCTGGATTGCGTTCACAGCTAAAATCTACAGCGTACACTGCTGTATGGAGAATGGCAGGTGAAGATAAAGGTGATGTGCCTGTACTAATGAGTGGAGCTGGACAGATGCAATGGCCATGTCATTTAACCAAGGTTGGTTATTCAGTCTAAGACCCTTTTAGCAGCTTTTCCATCTGAACAAGTAACTGATATAAAGTGACAATTTGTTATCGTAATGGGTGATTCCATCGTTTATAATCGAAAAGAAGGGTCACAAGAGGTTTTTCAAACCATAATAGTTGGTAGATTGATCTGACTCTGACTTTATTACAAATAAGTCACGTGTTAGCTCGAATTAAGTTTTTCCAAAATGGCTTCATATTGCATAGTCTTTCATGGTAAATTTATCCTGTTTTAGCAAAGATATACTGGAATGTGATCAGGTTGGCATGGTGTTTGTCCATTGTCGTGGAGGGATTAGTCACTGTCCTGAAGAGCATGTAATAGATGATGATGTTTGGGCCGCTGGTTTAGCAATCTTGTCATTTTTAGAAACTCGTTTTTTTACCATCATATTTGATGACATTATATTGTAAATAAAATACAAATGAATCTCTCATCATCTAGCTAATGCATTTATTTGGATACCTAGCCTCCAGTCTGGTATTCCGAAACTGTGTCCTCAGTATACCAGTATTGGGGTCCTGATTTTAATGATATTGAGGGCTTGCAATAAGTGAAAAATAACATATATATATACTACTAACTTTCCAAAATATGTATGTATAATTACTATTCCAGAATTTTCCGAAAAGATGACATCAATTCTATTTTCTCACCCTCTAATTCATTCAATACCCCTCAAATGTCTTTAAACTTTCTGAAAAAAGAGAACAGGATTCGACTCCAGTTGTACAAGTGCCTCCCTGTACCTCTGTACAGTATTCAAGCATATCATGAGGAGGACCCCACCACTGAAGTTTTTCTTTCTCTAGGATTTGGTTTTGATTCTCTGTCTGGTGACTACAAGGTTGTTAGAATTGTAACCCGACACACTTCTCAGGTTCAAGTGGAGCTGTATTCCGCAAATGCTGACTCTTGGAGAGAGATTCAGGTTCAGAAGCTGAGCCTTGTGCAACGCAAAAGCTGTGAAGCTATTGTAAATGAAGTTTTGTATTGGCTATCTATGGATGGACTAGGTCTAGTATCATTTGATTTACATGATGAGGTGTTTGGGTTAATTCCTTTACCCAGCTGTGTGCAGCAGGCAAGAAGTTTTGTGGAAGTTGTGAACTTCAAAGATTCTGTTGCTATGATTTTGTATTCTGATGATGAAGGATCAATGCATAGGGGGATTAGTCTGTGGACGATGGATGACGGATGTGGCAAGGTATCTTGGACTAAAAAGTTCACTTATGTGATTGATTTGGGTGTATATGATGTATATGAGTGTTTGAGGGCTAGACAGTTTGTAGCAGCAAGCCTGGGAGGATTGTTCTTGTATGACGATAAAAGAAAAGTGATTAAGAATGCTGGAATTCCATCTCATAGGGAGGGCGTGGGGGTTTATAGCTACACTGAGAGCCTTGTTTCATTCAAAGGATCCATACAAGTTCAGTGAAAGGCTAAAGAAGATATGGCATCAGGAAGTAACAAAGGCAGGTAGTTTTTTGATGGTTTTCATGACATGACATACTCACTGGCTTTTGATTACAGTTCTTAACTTCTTATTGTTGAATGCAGTTTCATAGCTTTATTATTTGGGTACTGGTTTCATGATTCTATTGCTTTTTGCCTCTTTTTTGTTGTTCAAGTGTTTGTGTGATTAAATTACAAAAAATGTTATATTTAGCATATAATCCATTTAATTAGGTCAAAAGTATAATGATTGATAGAGTGCTTAATATTGGCTAAACACTCTGTGAGCAGGCTTGAAATTAGAGGGTAAGTTGAGAAGGTGGGGATAATGTTCTGTTGCTAAATATTTGAATTTTCTTTTCGATGCAAGTTGTAAGGTTACCTATATTATGTATCTGTTTATATTTTTTTTCAAATAATTGCAAAGAGATTTCTGTGAGAGCAATTACATGAGAGGAGGTAAAGATGTGTTGTTGTGGCTTCGCTACAGCTAAATAGGATTTACTTTTACTGCCTCCATTCCACAAAGTAAGTCCCATATTAACTTTTTAAAGTCAATCTTCAAAATTTAACATTCAAAAATTTATATGTGTTTAATCATGGTTATTCTAAACTATGTTAAAAGTTTTACTAATTATAACATTTTTTGGATTCAAAACTTTTATGAATCATATCAATTTTTAAATTGAGGATTTTGCGAATTGACTTTGGAAGGTCAAAATGAGACTCTTTTTGTGGAGTGGAGGGATTATTACATTGGATATCACCTTGTGGTGATACTGGATAATGGAGCAATCCTGATTCCAATAAAGGTTACACCTAGATTTTGTATAATCCAAACTTTAGATCTTTAAGAACAGTTAACCTATCGCGCTTGTTAGAGATTCCTGGTATAGGGTTGTTCACCAAATTTTATTTAACAGCGAGATGCTTTGATGGAAGGAATTTGAAGCTTCTAGATGTGGAATAGGCAAACCATCTGACTTTGCACTCTTGAAGTACGAGCAAGCTTTAGTTCAAGTGTTTATCCGCCTTTCGTGTTTTTGGTATGAATTCATTTGATTGTGCAGGGACGAAAATACTCTCCTTCATAGTTTGGCTTTAGGTTAGTTTCTATATTTATACCTGAAGCTAGCTCCTCGCGTGATATTGACTGTATTCTGTCTCTGCAGAGAAGGAAGTTTATCATCCGCCTACAGATGAAAGCAAAGGACACTCTTGACGTAATTGGTTGGAATGATGGGTTGTACAAACCACCTACAGAGAGCTTATGTATCTGTTGATCTATTGGCAAGGACTGGAGAGGTGCCTTTGAAGTAGACGTTTGTTTTGATTTTATCGCTAATTGCATTTAAAACATAGTTTGAAGTTGTTTATTTTGCTTCATTGTTTTTGTTTGGTTAAATACTCTTTTTATTCGTACTGAATTAACTTTATGGTGGTTATTTAGCTCTCTTTATTTGCACTGAACTTCTGGTTATTTAGCTCTCTTTGCTCGTACTGAACTTTTGGTTCCCTGATTAATGCATCATGTCACTGCAATGTGGACTGTAAACAAACTCAGTTTGTTCGTGGCAAAACTATACTCGATTAGTGTTTGTTTAACTACTGAGCTTGAACAAGCTTTTTTCCTAAACTAATACTCCCTCCCTCTGGACACCCATTTTTCATCCATTCTCTTTGTGAGTTGCTAGCTAATACTCGATTAGTGTTTGTTAAACTACTGTACTTTGGGAGGAAACCCTGGTTGTAGTTGTGAAAAGACTATTGTGACGTTTCCAAAATTAGGTATACGTCACCCATCTTGGGTCGCCACTTACATGGTACATAAATTCAAATACAACTTAATAATACAATTTGTCATATACAATATCGACAAAACATAAAGCTGTGAGTTTGAATACAAATATTGTATCTTTAGAGATTATACAAACTCAAAAGGAGTTCTTATTACAATTATTGTTATACTATTTCACGAGAATAGTGAGGATTACTAATCTTATCATCAATTAAAGTCACTCAGGTTCCCGACTAGTCTCGCTACGTTCTCATTTCTGAAGAAAACAATAAAAGTAAAAGGGTGAGCTCAACTAGCCCGAGTAGAAAATATTATGACTAAGATAATACGGAATATATTATCGTTAGCCTTCAACAAGTGTTAAAGCGATACAATATAACAACCATCAAGTTTAGCTGCGGTGGAACAAACAATCCATTAAAAAAAGTAGAGAATAAAATCTACTATCTTTTATGATTTAGAAGGGTTTTCATCACTTTTTTATTTGGGACTCAAACAATAAATAATCCACATCATCGAATCACCCCGCACTACTGACCGAGAATATTCTTTAGTATCACGACCACAATTATCCATGCACTACGTGCAAGAATATTTGTGTATCTGATAATGGTCATGATCATGCCAACAATCATCCATCAATACCACTACGGGCCAATGAGGGACTTTTACCACATCATTTGTAACATTACGGTCATGATTACAAGAATAATCCACGGTCATAATCATACCAAGTTCATCTACATACTTTATAGGCCACATATGACTTTCAACAAAATATAAACATTAGGATGATGACAATGATATAAGAATTCAATAAAATAAGTTCAAGAATTATTTTATCCGGGAACTAATAACGTCAAATTGTCAACATGATCTTTGCTTTGTAGAGTAAAATTCAAGAATGCTCGGAAGAATATTTTCATGAAAGATCTGGATGAAGCGCAAATATCGAGGATATTCCACTAATTTCATGGAGTATAGAAATCAAAACTTTAACCAATCGAGTATAATAAGGAATGGAATAACAAAAGAAATCACCGGGCACGCGATAAGGCGCATGTGCAAAAGTTATTTCAACGAGAATAATAAATAACGGAATCAGTCCGGCGTAAAACCCCACGAGGATATTCCAATGAATAATAAAGACAGAATCGGTCCGGCAGAAAGCGCATGCAGATGGGATATTCCAACAGAATAATAAAGACGGAACCAGGTCCGGCGTAGAACGCACGGACATGATGTTCCAACAGAATGATAAAGAATGGAACAATAGAAGAATTTCACAAAGTATAGGGTAGCCCGCGTATACAGGTTATTCCAACAAAATAATAAGAATAGAATAACAGAAGTTCTCTTCATAGATAAGAAATAAATAATACTCCCTACCTTGGAAAAACTGGATACTGGAATAGTGAGTAGCAGATTTCTCTTCTTCTTTCTCTCTATAATAATCGCTCTAAAGCTTTTGTGAATTGGTGAGAAATGAAGGAAGAATGAGCTTCTATTTATAGGAAAATATAATTTCGATAATTGCACGCTTGGGACTCGAAAATTACAAAGACAATACCTCAACTTTTCTTTCATTTTTAATTTAGTCCTGCAAGTATTATCAATCTTGCACCAACTCCCCTAATAGTAAATAATGTGAATCAATAGTTCAATCATGTGAATCAATAGTATAATCATGTGAAAAATACGAATTACTGATGATAAGTACCTCCATCTATACCTCAATTTTTAACTTAGTCATGCAAGTATTATCAATCTTGCACCAACTCCCCTAATAGTAAATAATGTGATTCAATAGTACACATATGTGAATAAATAGTTATATAAGCATGTGAATTAGTAGCAATTAATTGCTCGTTTATCCGATAAATTATCCGATTTATCAATATAACCCTAAACATCAATTATCATCGGAATAAATGTGATTTTCACTAACACAAACAATTCCAACATAATGAAACTATTTTTATCAAAAATATAAATTTTGAAATTTCAAGTTTGACTTTTCCGAAAAAGTCAATGTTGATTTTTCTGACCAAATATTGAATCCGAAAAATTTTGTGTTTATAGACTATTTTTACTAATTTAAATGCGTTTCGGACTTAAATATCACGTCCGCGTCTCCAAATTCAACTCCGAACAACATTCATCATTAATATTATAACTCATAATATTTATCAACCAGGTCGTTCTCAGGAAAGATGGGACTTTCCAATAAGGATTTCTCCCTATTGGAGCGCAATTAGGTGACCAAACCTCTCCTTGACAGAACTTCTAGACATTGTAAATATTGCAGTTTATAATATGAATAAATTTGTCGTCTCAAGTATTGATTTAATAAAAAATATTTTATGCAGATGATACTGACCATAATTGAATCCATAATATTATATATATTGTGACGCCCCCAAAATAGGTCCATTCCATCCAACCCATTCTGAGTCGCCAAATACATGGTACAGAAATAACTACAACTTTATTAATACATTTGTCGTGCAAAAATACGACAACATATATCTTGTGAGTTTAAATACAATTATTGTCTTACAGACAATATACATACCCAAATAAATCCCCATCATAATTATTGATACATTATTTTACAACAATGGTGAGGACTACTAAACAACTCTCCCTAGAATTTTCATTCCATACCCCACCTGCATCTCGCATTATATTCTCGCCTCACGAGAAGAAAAATGGAACAAAAGGAAAAGGTGAGCTCGATTAGCCATTTCAGATAAAGAATATTATGACTAAGATAATATACAACAAATTATCGTTAGTCTTCAACAGGAAAAATATAATAGAATACAATAGACAACAAGTTTTAAATCAATATTACATGAATGAAATAATAATTCATTAGAAGAGTTAAGTAGAGAATGCAAACTACTATCTTCTATGTATGAATTTTAAAGTTCATCGTCTATTTTTATCCTCGTAACATCAATCAATATATATCGGGATCAAATATTCATCCTCAGACTACTGGCCGAGGACATTCACCGATGGGTCGTGTTCATCTAAACACTGTTCATCTTTTGCACTACTGGCCAAAGATATTCATCGAAATCATTCATCTTTGCTTTCTGGGCCAAAGATATTCATCATAAATCATTCACCTTTGCACTACGGGCCAAAGATATTCATCATAAATCATTCATCTGCACTACTGGCCAAAGATATTCAATAATATCATCATTTAAAGGTGAGGATGATGAAAATATTTTTTAAAAAAGCGAATCCAATGAAACAAAATGACAAGGATTAAGGATTAAGGATTCGTACTTTGTTTTATCCACGTCAAAAATACCTCAAAAATAATCATAGTGGTGTAAAATTCGAGAATGATCAAAACATGGATCAATCGAAACCAATTATCCGAATAGATATTTTGGACAAAAAGAAGAAATTTCATTTTTCGATTGAATAGTCTGTAGTATCGTGAATAGTAACTCAGACACCAAAAGATAGAAATTTCACAAAAAAAACATCTTCACGCTTACGCTATGAATAGTACTCGTGAATAGTAACTCGTGAATAGTAACTCATGAATAGTAACTCGTGAATAGTAACTCATGAATAGTAACCCATACATGAAAAAGTTCCAAATTTGATAAAAAGTTTCAACCAATATTTCAAAGATAATGATATTGAAGAAATAATATCATTTGAGAAGAAAATAACATCCACTTACCTTGAAAAGACAGTGATCTTAATAAAACACCAGGATATAGGCTATGACTTGAACTTGCACCAGTATAACAATACTCAAAGTATACTCAAAATACTCACAAGAATACGCTTCGATAATATAGAGAGAAAACTTCAGCTTGGTGTGATTTTCAATTTAACCTAAGCACCTATTTATAGAAATCGCTTAGAACACCAAGTAGAAAATTTAATATAATATTAATATATTATATAACAATTCCTACGCACTCATTCTAGAGTTTGATTTCAGCCACTTAGCATTTTCACATGCCACCTTCTAGAAAAACTAATAAAAAAAACGTTTTTTATATAATAAATAATTAAAACTTCCAAAATCAATTTCTTGAGAGCTTCAAAACTTCAATAATTCATAATAAATAGCCCTTTTATCAGAAAATTTGAATCTCGCGAGTTTTTATAGGAAATTCAATTTTCTACAACTTTGCAGAAGAAAGTTTTTTCAAATTCCAAACAGAAATTGACCGAAATCCACAAACGGGCGATTTGACAAGCTATAATCAAATTTCAGTCAATAAATGGGGTCCACCGACATGTTTAACATGATTTAAACATTTTTGGTAACAACAATACTCCTCCTCCACATATACTCATATATCCCACATTCATCGTAAAAATATCATCGTTAATATATTATTAAAATAATATATTTAAATGAATTATTTTATCAAAAAAAAATAAAATATTAATTTTCAACAATTGTCACTATAAAAATTTTCTCCATCTATATCCACATAAAATCAATATTTTCCTCATCATATGAATCAATAATTAATTATTCACAAATAATATTCTGAGAATCACAATATTGACAACCGAGGCGGTTCAGGAAGAGGGCTTTCAATAAGAATTTCTCCTTATTGGCGCGCAATTAGGTGACCAAACCTCTCCTTGACGAACTTTCTAGACATTGCCAATAATGTTATCTAATAATATTATTCGAGATAATATGAATTATTGCTTCGATAATGAAAAATCTTGTGTAATGACAATTATTGAAACAACAAAGAATATAAAATATCAACGCTTGACAATTATTGAATCAATAAAATAAAATACTGATAAAGTAATTATCGTAACCATTATTGAGTAGTGCCTTCTTTACGTAAGAATCAATAATTGGTGTGTCTTCATCGTTAATAACGATAGACGTATTCTTGTGTTTTAACCACTGGGTATTCCAACAAAAGTAAGCAGTAACAACTACGCCAAGTTATTTTTAAACAACTTATTTTTTGTCGTTTTCTTCCTCCAATCGCTTTCCGTTATGGGGCCCACACATGGCATTTGCTGGCGTAAATGCGAATATTCCACAAGCATCTGAATATTCCACGACCAAACGAATATTCTCAAACGATAATGAATATTATATCACCACTTGCTTATTTAAAATATTTAGCATTTTACCCATAACTAACCACATTAATCAAATCCACCCTTACTATTTCAAAATAATAAATAAAGGAAATTCCTTTTATTTAAAAAATTTGAGGGTCTTACAACCTCCCTCCTTATGAAATTTAAATCCTCGAAATTGGCGTACATACCTAGTGTTTGAAAAGATGAAAATACCTCGCTTTCATTTCCGTTTCCAACTCTCGGGTCATTTCCTCAATAGCATGGTTTCTCCACAAAACTTTAACTTGTGGTATAACCTTCGTCATGTAGGGACATGCTCCTTCCTATCCAAGATCTTGACGGTACCTCTCACCATACGTTAAGTCTTGAATTATCTCAAATGCGGTTCTAACTCAATAGCGTGGTTGAATTCGTCCACATATTTACGTAACATCGATCACGTGAAAAGCGTTATGAACGCGCGTCATACTTTGCGGTAAAAGCGAGTCTATAGGCCACGATTCCTATTCGATCGAGAATGAATTAATAAATCGAAGGTTTAAGCTTTCCTCACCACCGATTCTCGCTTTTGAAATAACAACTTCTTGTACCTCCTTCTTCAAATTCATCGACTTCCAGTGTAGTGGCAAGCGGCTTTAACTTTATCGATTAAAGTCGGTTATACTCGTATATCATCACGTGGGTACTTAGAGTTTTCATCTCCATCTCTATTATTTGTAAATTATACGAAATTAGTTTTTTGACAATATCGTACTCGTACTTGTATACGATCTTCTACTCAACACGTCATTTACACGTTCACTTTTCGGGATGGCACGGTGAACATGTCTTGAAATGAGTCTCTCTTGAGTTCTTGAAGCTTTTCCCACATTCCTTGCTCCATTCAAATTTTGTATCTCTACGAGTCAGCTGCGTTAATGGAATAGCGATTCGAGAATATCCTTCAACGAATCTCCGATAATAACCAACTAAGCTTCTGAAAGCTACGTATTTCGATTCTTCGACTTAGGTTGCTCTCAAGCTGTGACTCACATCCCAATCTTGGATATGCGTTACAATGACACCTATCAGCTTTCTACTATCGCTTACGAATATGGCATCCTCTACGGAGAGTCTGCTTCCCAGTATTCCACAAAGAAGTCACCGGATAGAGGCTCGGGTATCAACTTCTACGGTTGGGTTTTAACTCACGAAGTTCAATAGAGCCATTCGATATGAGATTTTAGAAATGGGTTTTGTCATCGGATTTAAAGTCGATACAAATTCAATATCACGCGCTCGGGAGTAGGCAAGAAATTCTTTGAAATACGTCGGGAAAAATCAATAACAACAGGAATATTATTCAAATCGGCGTGTCTTTATTCAAATCCATAACATGGACTAAGAAAGCTTGACATTCGTTTTCAATAAACAAATGGCTTTATAATTTAATATGAAAGAGTTTGACTTCAATGGTTTGGTTGCTTGAATTGAATAATGAGTTGCTTAAGAATATGAAAACTAACAACCTTACGAAAGCAATCAATTTTGGCATGATGAGTAGTTAACCTTAAAATCACATCAAAAACAAATATCTCTATAGAAATAAGGTTAACGAGGTAATGTGATAGTGCCAACTGAATCAAGCAAGATTTCTAAACAACGGATGTAATAAAAGTTTCTCTTAGCAGAGTCTCCATGAGATAGGTCAAAGTCTAATTTCTCCGTAGTCAAGTTCAAACGTTGAACGCAAAGCGAGAGAGATAAAGAATGGGTAGAGGCCAGATTATCTAGTAAGGTATAAACTTCGCAAGAATTTATAATTAACTAACCCGTGCTAAACTCGTTCGGGTTCCTCGTGATTTTTTATTGTCCACGACAAAACGCTTCTAAGGCAGATTGACTTTTTTCAGGACATCCTTTTGAGTCACCATCCCCATTGGACTTGGTTTCATTCTGCGTACACTCTCGAGCTATATGTCCTTCCTTTCCACAATTATAGCATACCAGGAATTGTGTAGGCGTTTGGTGATATGTCCCTCTTTCCCGCATTTATAGCATATAATGGTGGGTGGTTCTTCTCCCCTTGGAACCCGATTCTTTCTTGGTGGCCGACGTCTTCACATGATTATTGTTGAACCTTCTCTTCTTGAAATGTCCACTTGAGTCACCTCTCCTATTATTATGGCCACGATTACCACCCGAGTGGTTACCGCCTTTGTCCGTATTCTTTCCTCCCCACTGGTCATCGTTCTGATAACTGCTGTCACCGATATGACCCTGGTTGTGGTCCCTCGGTTGAACATACTCGTTATCACGCTCTAATAATTGAGCCCTGTTTACAACATCTGAATATAAAGAAAATTTATGAGAGATAAGATATTGTCGAATCTCGGGTTTTAGACCCTCGAAAACATACGCGTCATTCGTTCCTCATTTTCCACCAAATGAGGTGCAAGCACGGACAACTCAGCAAACTTCGCCTCATCTTTGAGACAAATCGTGTTGTTACGCTCGGTCTAATAAACTCCACTTCCTTCATATGACGAACACTTTCAGGAAAGTATTTGTCATTAAATAGTTTCTGAAATGTCTCCCACGACATGCTGAGTGCAGCTGGATGGGTACGCTTCACAGACTCCCACCAGTAGTCTTCCTCGCCACGGAACATAAAGGTGGCGAATGGAACCTTCTGTTCCTCCGTGCATCCCAAGACATCGAATATCTTGGTGATTTGCTTGACCCATGTTTCCGCGGCATGATCGGATCGAAGCTTTCCCTTAAATTCGGTGGTCCTGACTCTTTAAAGCGCTTGGTTTGTGACAACCCGTGAATTGCTATCATTTCTCCTATGTTTTGAACACGAGTCTCCTAAATGCGATTTTGTATGAGCTATAAAAAGCTTACAAACATCCCGTCGTTTATCGTCTGTCGCTCGGTGGTGTTGTTTACAGGAGGTACATTGTCGACTGTACAGACGTTCTCCTCGTTGATAAACAGCATCTCCACGGTCTCATTCACTCCACTGTTAATATTCTCAGTCGACATTCTCAAATACTGTCATAAAACAAGGGTTAATTAAACAAATTAACAAATCACATAATACCCCTATATTATGACCAACCAACAAATAAGCTTAGGTAGGACACACTAGCGAAGGATTTACTCATCTCTCCCTCCTAGCTCTATTCCCGATCTCCTGTAGATCATATCCTAAGCTCGATACCAACCAATGACGCCCCCAAAATAGGTCCATTCCATCCAACCCATTCTCGAGTCGCCAAATACATGGTACGAAATAACTACAACTTTATTAATACATTTGTCATGCAAAATACGACAACATATATCTTTGTGAGTTTAAATACAATTATTGTCTTACAGACAATATACATACCCAAATAAATCCCCATCATAATTATTGATACATTATTTTACAACAATGGTGAGGACTACTAAACAACTCTCCCTAGAATTTTCATTCCATACCCCACTGCGTCTCGCTATATTCTCGCCTCCCGAGAAGAAAAATGGAACAAAAAGGAAAAGGGTGAGCTCGAGTAGCCCGATAAAGAATATTATGACTAAGATAATATACAACAAATTATCGTTAGTCTTCAATGAGGAAAAATATAATAGAATACAATAGACAACAAGTTTTAAATCAATATTCGCATGGTGAAATAATAATTCATTAGAAGAGTTAAGTAGAGAATGCAAACTACTATCTTCATGTATGAATTTTAAAGTTCATAAATCTATTTTTATCCCTGTAACATCAATCAATATATATACGGGATCAAATATTCATCCTTGCACCTTCTGCCAAGGACATTCACCGATTAGTCATGTTCATCTAAACACTGCTCATCTTTTTGACTACTGGGCCAAAGATATTCATCGAAATCATTCATCTTTGCACTACGGGCCAAAGATATTCATCATAAATCATTCACCTTTGCACTACGGGCCAAAGATATTCATCATAAATCATTCATCTTTGCACTACAGGCCAAAGATATTCAATAATATCATCATTTAAGACCGAGGATGATGAAAAATTTTTTAAAAAAGCGAATCCAATTGAAACAAAATGACAAGGATTAAGGATTAAGGATTAGTACTTTGTTTTATCCACGTCCAAAAAATACCTCAAAAATAATCATAGTGGTGTAAAATTCAAGAATGATCAAAACATGGATACAATCAAAACCAAATTATCCGAATAGATATTTTGGATGAAAAGAAGAAATTTCATTTTTCGGTGAATAAAGTGTCGTATACGTGAATAGTAACTCCGACACCAAAAGATAGAAATTTCACAAAAAACATCTTCACGCTTCATGAATAGTACTCGTGAATAGTAACTCGTGAATAAGTAACTCATGAATAGTAACTCGTGAATAGTAACTCATGAATAGTAACCCCGGCATGAAAAAGTTCAAATTTGATAAAAAGTTTCAAACAATATTTCAAAGATAATGATATTGAAGAAATAATATCATTTGAGAAGAAAATAACATCCCACCTCGAAAATGCAGTCTTACAGTAAAAAACAGGATATAGGCTATGACTTGAACTTGCACCAGTATAACAATACTCAAAGTATACTCAAAATACTCACAAGAATACGCTCGATAATATAGAGAGAGAAAACTTCAGTTTTTGGTGTGATTTTCAATTCTAACCTAAGCACCTACTTATAGGAAATTGCTTAGAACACTAAGAAAGTAGAAAATTTAATATAATATTAATATATTATATAACAATTCCTACGCACTCATTCTAGAGTTTGATTTCAGCCACTTAGCATTTCTCACATGCCACCTTCTAGAAAAACTAATAAAAAAAACGTTTTTTATATAATAAATAATTAAAACTTCCAAAAATCAATTCTTTCGGAGCTTCAGAACTTCAATAATTCATAATAAATAGCCCTTTTATCAGAAAATTTGAATCTCATGAGTTTTTATAGGAAATTCAATTTTCTACAACTTTGCGAGAAGAAAGTTTTTCAAATTCAAACAGAAATTGACCGAAATCCACAAAGCAGGCGATTTGACAAATTTATAATCAAATTTCAAATAATAAATGGGGTCCACCGACATGTTTAACATGATTTAAACATTTTTGGTAACAACAATACTCCTCCTCCACATATACTCATATATCCCACATTCATCGTAAAAATATCATCGTTAATATATTATTAAAATAATATATTTAAATGAATTATTTTATCAAAAAAAAATAAAATATTAATTTTCAACAATTGTCACTATAAAAATTTTCTCCATCTATATCCACATAAAATCAATATTTTCCTCATCATATGAATCAATAATTAATTATTCACAAATAATATTCTGTAATCACAATATTGACAACCAGTGCGGTTCAGGAAAGAGGGCTTTCCAATAAGAATTTCTCTTATTGGTAGCGCAATTAGGTGACCAAACCTCTCCTTAGGCGAACTTTCTAGACATTGCCAATAATGTTATCTAATAATATTATTAGAGATAATATGAATTATTGCTTCGATAATGAAAAAAATCTTGTGTAATGACAATTATTGAAACAACAAAGAATATAAAATATCAACGCAAAGAATTATTGAATCAATAAAATAAAATTTGAGCGATAATTATCGTAACCATTATTGAGTAGTGCCTTCTTACGTAAGAATCAATAATTGGTGTGTGCTCTTGCAATAACGATAGACATTCTTGTGTTTTAACCACCGGGTATTCCAACATGTAAACTCAGTAACAACCTTCGTAGATTATTTTTAAACAACTTATTTTTGTCGTTTTCTTCCTCCAATCGCTTTAGTTATGGGCCCACATGGTCGCTGCGTAAATGCGTCATTGAATATTCCCGACAAGTATGAATATTCCATTAAACAAACGAATATTCTCAAACAATAATGAATATTATATCACCACTTGCTTATTTAAAATATTTGCGCATTTTACCCATAACTAACCACATTAATCAAATCCACCCTTACTATTTCAAAATAATAAATAAAGGAAATTCCTTTTATTTAAAAAAAATTTTGGGGTCTTTATATATGATGCATGAATTATTGTGAAGCAATAATTGAGTATAACTGAGTGACTTCTCACGTAAGCATCAATAATCAATACTGGTGTGCTTACTTACGCAACCACGCCAGACATCGCATACTTTTAACACCGGTGTTTCAACAGATTAACGGTAAAACTTCCATGATATTTTTATAAAGTATTTTTGTCGTTTTTCACCCCTTATCCAACACACACGAGCTCACCCTCACACTAGTGTCGCTAAAAGTATAGACAACAGTTCTATGACCGAACCGTCATGGGATTAAATGCTAAAGCTAAAGTGAGGTGAGCTCGTGTGATATATATAAAGTGATCTTAAGAGCCGAACTATATATATATATGTGACGCCCCCAAAATAAGTATACAACACCCATTCTGAGTCGCCAAAATACAAGGTATAGAAAGAAACTACAACTTTGATAATACAGATGTCGTGTAGAATACGACAATACAATTTGCTATGAGTTTAAATACAAATATTGTCTTCAGGCAATATACACACCCAAATAAGTCCTCATTAATTATTCATACACTATTTTACGTAAATAGTGAGGATGCCTAAAACATCTTCCTAGAACCATCACTCCATACCCAGACTCGATCCTGCTATGTTCTCACCTCACCGAGAAGAAAAATGGAACAAAAAGGAAAAGGGTGAGCTCAACTAGCCCGATAAAGAATATTATGACTAAGATAATATACAACAAATTATCGTTAGTCTTGACGGGGAAAAATCTAATAGAATACAATAGACAACAAGTTTTAGATCAAAAATGCGGTGAAACAATAATCCATTAGAAGAGTCACGTAGAGAAAGAATTCTACTTGTCTTCTAAGGTTTAAAAGTCCATCATCAATATTTTATCCTCAGAATAACAATCAATATTCATCTTTGCACCATGTGCCAAAGATATTCATTTAAATCACCGATTGGTCATGTTCATCTCAACACATTCATCTGCACTTCTGGGCCAAAGATATTCATCGATTAATCGTTCATCTTTTACACTACAGCCAAAGATATTCATTTATATCATCATTTAAGGCGAGGATGATGAAAATATTTTTAAAAAAGCGAATCCGATTGAAACAAAATGATGAGGATTAAGGATTAAGGATTCGTACTTTTGTTTTACCCATGTCCAAAAAATACCTCGAAAATAATCATATTGGTGTAAAATTCAAGAATGATCAAAACATGGATACAATCAAAGCTAGTATCCGAATAGATATTTTGGGCAAAAGAAAATTTTTATTTTTTTAGGTGAATAGTGTAAGTATTCGTGAATAGTGTTGTATACGTGAATAAGGTAGTATCACGTGAATAGTAACCCAAACACAACAAGTTCCAAATTTGATAAAAAAGTTCACCAATACTTGGCATAATGATATTGAAAAAAAAATATCATTTAAGAAGAAAATAATACCCACTTACCTCAAAATAACCGTCTTTCCGATTGAATTTCGGATATAGTCTTGTGAAAACCCGCAAGACCGATAAAGAACACTCAAAGTATACTCACAAGAATACACTCGATAATTTAGAGAGAGAAGAGAGAAAACTTAGTTTTTGGTGTGATTTTCAATTCTAACTTAGCCTCTATTTATAGGAAAATGTTAGAAGCATGAAGAGACTAAATAATAAAATAATATTATTATTAATCAAAATTTTCTCGCATGCTATATAGACCATGACCACCACCACCTTGGAAAAATTTCCAGTGATTCATGTGAATTACTCACCAACCAAAAAATGGGTCCCACCCATTAATTTAATAAAAATCATTTTATTTTCCGAAACTTCAATAATTCGTAGAAAATAGTTCGGTTATCAGAAAAATTCAAAACTCGCGATTTTCTATGGGAAATTCCATTCTCTACAACTTTGCAGAAGAAAGGTTTTCCAAATTCCAAACAGAAATTGACTAAAATCCATAAACGGATGATTTTACAGTCTATAATCAATTTTCGGTCAAGAATTGTGTCCACCGACACACAAAACATGTGTTAAACATTTAATGCCACAAAATACTCTACCTCCTCATATACTCATATATCCCACATTTATTATAAAAATATCACCGTTAATATATTATTAAAATAATATATTTAAATGAATTATTTTATCAGAAAAAGATAAAATATTAATTTTCAACAATTGTCACATTAAAAATTTTCTCCATCTATATCCACATAAAATAAATATTTTCTTTATCATAATAATCAATAATTAATTATTTTAAAATAATATTACTAATCACAAAGATCGATCTTGTGACGCTAGTTAAAGGAAAGAGGGCTTTCAATAAGGATTTCTCCTTACTTGGCGCACAATTAGGTGACCAAACCTCTCTTTATGTGAACTTTCTAGACATTGCCAATAATGTTATCTGATAATATTATTCAAATAATATGAATTATTGATTTGATAATGGAAAATACTGTGTAATGACAATTATTGAAACAACAGCGATACAAAATATCAATGCAACAATTATTGAATCAATATAATATTGAGCAATAATTCACTGTAACAATTATTGAGTAGTGCCTTCTTACGTAAGGATCAATAATTCAACAATCTTCATGTAATCCGGTGGCCATCTTCTTTGTGCGAACCGCGATACATCTTGTATTTTAACCACCGGGTAACCCAACAATGTTATAATTGGTAATAATTTACGCAATTATTTATAAAACTCAATCTTTGTCGTTTTCTTTCATCCAGTAGATTTTTTTCGTTATGGGGCCCACTAATGAGCTGCCAGGCCGTCGACGGAGATTCCCCGACAAAAAGAATATTCCACGACCAAACGAATATTTCCGACAATAATGAATATTTTATAACCACTTGCTTATTTTGTAAACTTTTACATTTCACCCATAACCAAAGAATTATATCAAATTAACCCTTATTAATTTAAAATAATGAATAAAGGAAAATTCAATTTTATTTATAATAAGTTGGGCTCTTCAACCTCCCTCCTTATGAAATTTTGTCCTCGAAATTAACGTCACGCATTCGGTGTATCGAAAAGGTGAGGGTACCTCGCTTTCATCTCCGATTCAACTCCCATGTCATTTCCTCAATTGCATGGTTTCTCCACAAAACCTTAACTTGTGGTATAACTTTAAATGCGTAAGACATGCTCTTTTCTATCCAAAATCTCAGCAGTATCTCCTCGTATGTTAAATCTTGATTTATCTAAATGCTGGTTCTAACGCAATAATGTGGTTCGGGTCCTTCACATATTTCTGAAGCATAGATATGTGAAATACATTGTGAACACGAGACATACTTGGAGGTAACGCGAGTCTATAAAGCTCGTTTCCTATTGGTCGAGAATCTCAAATGGACCAACAAACCTTGGATTGAGCTTTCTCTCTTTTCCAAATCTTGTAACTCCTTTCCATGGAGCAATACGTAACAATACATGATCTCCAATATTAAACTCCACGTCCTTTCTATGAAGATCAAAGATAACTCTTTTGTCGATCTTGTGAAGTTTGAATACGTTTCGAATCATTTGGATCTTTTAAGTAGTCATGCGTACTAATTACGGTCCCAACAATGTTGCTTCTCCCACCTCGTCAAAGATATCTTTGGAAGCGACATTTTTGTCCATACAACGCCTCAAATGGAGCCATGCTTTATACTTGCTTCGATAATTGTTGTTGAAGAGAATTCCACCGATGGCAAGTACTTATCCCAACTTCCTTTGAAATCTAGAACCACGAGTCTTAATAGATCTTGAGGGTTTGAATAGTCCTCTCGATTGTCCGTCTGGTTTGAGGATGGTATCTTTGAATCAGATCGTAAATCCGTGCCCATAGCTTTCTGCAAGCTAACCCAAAATCTTGAAGTGAATCTCGGGTCACGATCCGAAACTATGGATCTTGGCGTGCCATGCAATCGCATAATCTCATTCACGTCACATCTACGAGCAAGGCGTTCAAGGAATAAGTCTCGCGTGTCGGTAAGAAATGGGCGGAACTTGGTTAATCTATCAACAATAGCCCAAATTGCATCTACGCCTTGAGAAATTTTGGGAAGACACACAACAAAATCCATAGTAATGTGTTCCCATTTCCATTCAGGAATCTCAAGTGGTTGCAATGGACCTTTTGGCACTTGATGCTCGCCTTTACACGCCGAATGAGTTAAACATCTTGAGATAAACTCCCCAATCTCTCTCTTCATATTGTTCCACCAAAATGTATGTCGAATATCATGATACATTTTGGTACTCCGTGATGGATTGCAAGCGGGGTGTTGTGTGCCTCCATCATGATTTTATGCTTCAGTCGAATCGTTAGGAGCGCAAAGTCTAGAATTGACTCAAGTATTCCTTCTTCATTGATTCTTCTTACGGAATAGTACCTTCTTGCACTTTCTTCTTCATTTGTATCGGCCTTGGTCCGTAGCTTGAAAGCGCCTTTAACTTTATCAATTAAAGTCGGTTCTGCTTCGTATATTCGCCATCATCATGTGGGATCCTCGAGTCTTTAATTCTATCTTCATCCTTTGTAAGTCGTATAAAATGGGCGCTTTCGTTGACAATATTGCACTCGTGACTTGCATATGATCTTCTACTCAATGCGTCGGCTATTACGTTCGCTTTCCGGGATGATATTGAATAGTGTGATCGTAATCTTTCAATAGCTCAAGCCAACGTCGTTGTCGCGATATTGAGTTCTTTTTGGGTGAAGAAATATTTGAGGCTTTTATGGTCCGTATAAATCTCCACTTCTCTCCATATAAGTAGTGTCTCCATATCTTCAACGCGAAATCATCGCCGCTTAACTCTAGATCATGAGTAGGATAATTCCTCTCATATTCTTTGAGTTGTCGTGAGGCATAAGGCTATGACTTTCCCATTGCATGAGAACACGCCCCAACCCTTGCTGGAAGCATCGTTGAGATAACAAATCCATCCGAACCGGATGGTATTGTTAGAACAAAGCTTAGAAATGAGTCTCCTCTTGAGCTCTTGGAAACTCTTCTCACATTCTCCGCTCCTTATGAATTTTGTATCTTTAAAAGTCACGGTGAGTTAGCGGAGTGGCGATTCGAGAAAATCCTTTCACGAATCTCTCGATAATAACCATTAAGCCCGAAAAGCTGCGTACTTGGCCACCGACTTGGTTGCTCTGACTTTGTATTACTTCAATCTTCACGGGTCAACAGATACTCCTTGTTTTGACACCACGTGCCCAAGAAATGCTACTTCCTCAAGCCGAACTTGCATTTCTTTGACAGCATAAAGCTTGTGTTCACGAAGTCTTTGTAGTACCGACTTCAAATGGTGCTCATGATCTTCACGGCTTTTAGAATAGATGAGGATGTCATCAATAAAGACAACAACGAATCGATCCAAATATTCCTTGAATACACGGTTCATCATATCCATGAAAGCGGCGAGAGCATTGGTCAATCCAAAAGACATGACTAAGAATTCATAATGCCCGTCACCAAGAGTCCCGAAGGCGTCTTTGGAATATCCTTAGTTTTAATCTTCATTTGATGATATCCGAGCGAAGATCGATCTTTGAAAAGAATTGTGCTCCTTGCAAATGGTCAAACAGGTCATCAATGCGAGGTAGTGGATACTATTCTTGATGGTGACATGGTTTAATTCTCATTAGTCAATACAAAATCGCATACTCCCGTCTTTTCTTTCTTTCACGAATAAAGCAGGAGCACCCCAAGGAGCGTCTTGGGGACGAATGAAACCGATGTCTAATAATTCACAGTAGTTGGACTTTTAACTCACGAATTTCAATAGGAGCCATTCGATATGGGGTTTTAGAAATGGGTTTTATGCGGTTCAAGGTCAATAAAGAATTCAACATCACGTTCGGGGTAAACCAGAAGCTCTTCAGAAATACATCGAGGAATTCTCTCAACCACGAAATATTATTCAAATCTGACTTGTCTTTATTCAAATCCATAACATGGACTAAGAAAGCTTGACATCCGTTTTTCAATAAATGAATAGCTTTGTGGCTTGATATGACAGTGACTAATTTTAGTGGTTTAGTGGTTTGAATTCGTATGACAGGTTGGTTAGGAATATGAAAACTAACCACCTTACGAAGACAATCAATTTTGGCATGATAAGTGGTTAACCAATCAATTCCTAAAATCACATCAAAAGCAAGTATCTTTAAAGAGATAAGATCAACAGGTAATGTGATAGTGCCAACTTGGATCATGCAAGATTTATAAACTGTAGATGTAACGAAGGTTTCACCCAACGGAGTTTCAACAGATAAATCAAAATCTAATTTCTCCGAGTCAAGTTTAAACGTTGAGCACAAGCGGGAGAGATAAAGAATGGGTAAACCGGGATCTAGTAAGGTATAAACTTCGCAAGATTTCAAGATTAGCTTACTGCGTGATCACCTCGTTCGGGTTCCTCACGTTTTGGCGATCACGACAAAAAGCTCTTCGAGAACCGGTGATTTCGACTTATCCAGATGTACCCTTGGAATCACCACTCCATTGAACTTGGTTTCGCTTATAGTACAATCTCGAGCGATGTGGCCTTCCTTTCCACAGTTTGTAACATACCTTGGATTGTTGTGGACGGTTTGAGGTGATATGTCCCTCCTTCCCGTATTTGTAACATCTAGCTGGCGGTCGTTTCTCCTCCCCTAGCATTTGTTGTTGGTATTTGGTCTGCTGTTGATGTCTTCCGTCATTGTTGAATCTTCTTTACGAAATTTCCACTTGAGTCACCTTTCCTATTATCATGTCCACGATTACCACACGAGTGGTTACCGCTTTGTCCATATTCTTTCCTCCTCATTTGGTTATCATCGTTCGATGACTACCCCGGGTTGTGGTCCCTCGGTTGAGTATACTCCTTTATCTCGATTCTAATAAGCGAGCCCCTGTTGACAACATCTGAATACAAAGAAAACTTATGAGAGATAAGGTATTGATGAATCTCGGGTTTTAGACCTCTCAAAAATATCGCTGGCGTCATTCGTTCCTCATTCTCCACCAAATGAGGTGCAAAACACAGATAACTCTGCGAACTTTGCCTCGTCTTTCGAGACACCGTCATGTTGTTACGCTCGAGTCTAATAAACTCTACCTCCTTCATATAGCGAATACTTTCAGAAAGTACTTGTCATTGAAACGATTCTGAAATCTTTCCCAAGACATGTTAAGTGCATCATTTGAGTACGCCTCACGTGATTCCCACCAATGAATCAGCTTCACCACGAAACATAAAGGTGGCGAATGGAACTTACATTTCTCCGTGCACCCCAAGACATCGAATATCTTGGTAATTTGCTTGACCCACGTTTCTGCCTTGATTGGATCCGGCTTTCCATGGAAATCTGGTGGTCCCAACTCCTTGAAGCGCTTGTTGTGATGCCAACCAAGCGTTGCCATCATTTCCACCCGTATTTTGTACACGAGTCTCCTCGTCTGCTTTTTTTGCATGAATCGCAAAAAGCTCCTAAACATTCCATCATTCATCGTTTGCTTTCGGTAGTGTTGTTTACGGGAGGAATATTGCCTTCCTGTTAACGTTTCCCTGGGTTTGCGACTAAAGGTTGTTCCACGAGACTCATAAACTCCATTGTTAACGTCTCGTGACCATTCTTAAATCCGCCATAAAACAAGGGTTAATTAAACAATTTAACATGTCATATAATATTCCTATATTATGACGACCAACAAATAAGCTTAGGTAGGACACACTATTAGCGAAGGATTTACTCGTCTCTCCCTCCTAGTTCTATTCCCCGATCTCCGCCGGAGATCATATCCCTAAGCTCGATACATCAACCTGTGGCGCCCCCAAAATAGGTATACAACACCCATTCCGAGTCGCCAAAATACAAGGGTGTAGAAAGCAACTACAACTTTGATAATACAGATGTCGTGTAGAATACGACAATACAACTGTGAGTTTAAATACAAATATTATCTTCTAGACAATATACACACCCAAATAAGTCCTCATTAATTATTCATACACTATTTTACAGAAATAGTGAGGACAGCTAAAACATCTTCCTAGAACCATCACTCCATACCCCGACTCGATCCTGCTATGTTCTCACCTCCTGAGAAGAAAAATGGAACAAAAGGAAAAGGGTGAGCTCAACTAGCCCAGTAAAGAATATTATGACTAAGATAATATACAACAAATTATCGTTAGTCTTCAACAGGGAAAAATCTAATAGAATACAATAGACAACAAGTTTTAGATCAACAAATGCAATGAACAACAATCCATTAGAAAGAGTCACGTAGAAAGAATTCTACTATCTTCTAAGGTTTAAAAGTCCATCATCAATATTTTATCCGTAATAACAATCAATATTCATCTTTGCACTACACAGCCAAAGATATTCATCGATTAATCGTTCATCTTTGCACTACAGCCAAAGATATTCATTTATATCATCATTTAAGACCGAGGATGATGAAAAATATTTAAAAAAAGCGAATCCGATTGAAACAAAATGACAAGGATTAAGGATTAAGGATTCGTACTTTGTTTTACCCATGTCCAAAAAAATACCTCGAAAATAATCATATTGGTGTAAAATTCAAGAATGATCAAAACATGGATACAATCAAAACTAGTATCCGAATAGATATTTTGGGCAAAAGAAAAATTTTATTTTAGAATTGAATAAGGCCGTGATTCGTGAATAGTGTCGATATCGTGAATAGTCAGAGTATCGTGAATAATAACTCCAGACACAACAAGTTCTAAATTTGATAAAAAGTTCACTAATACTTGGCATAATGATATTGAAAAAAAAATATCATTTAAGAAGAAAATAATACCCTTACCTCAAAATAACCGTCTTCCGATTGAATTTTTGGATATAGTCTTGTGAAACCCGCACCGTATAGCAACACTCAAAGTATACTCACAAGAATACGCTCGATAATTTAGAGAGACAAAGAGAGAAAACTTAGTTTCTGGTGTGATTTTCAATTCTAACTTAGCCCTCTATTTATAGGAAAATGTTAGAACGCCAAAGGAGACTAAATAATAAAATAATATTATTATTAATCAAAATTTTCTACGCATGCTATATAGACCATGACCAGCCACCACCTTGGAAAAATTTCCAGCAGCCCATGTGAATTACTCACCAACCAAAAAATGGGTCCCACCCATTAATTTAATAAAAATCATTTTATTTTCCGAAACTTCAATAATTCGTAGAAAATAGTTCGGTTATCAGAAAAATTCAAAACTCGCGACTTTCCTTAGGAAATTCCATTCTCTACAACTTTGCAGAAGAAAGTTTTTCCAAATTCCAAACAGAAATTGACCAAAATCCATAAACGGACGATTTTACAGTCTATAATCAATTTTCGATCAAGAATTGTGTCCACCGACACACAAAACATGTGTTAAACATTTAATGCCACAAAATACTCTACCTCCTCATATACTCATATATCCCACATTCATTATAAAAATATCACCGTTAATATATTATTAAAATAATATATTTAAATGAATTATTTTATCGTAAAAAAGATAAAATATTAATTTTCAACAATTGTCACATTAAAAATTTTCTCTATCTATATCCACATAAAATAAATATTTTCTTTATCATAATAATCAATAATTAATTATTTTAAAAATAATATTACGAGAATCACAAAGATCGACAACCGTGTTAAAGGAAGAGGGCTTTCCAATAAGGATTTCTCCTACATCAAGCACGCAATTAGGTGACCAAACCTCTCCTTGTATGTAACTTTCTAGACATTGCCAATAATGTTATCCGATAATATTATTCAAATAATATGAATTATTGATTTGATAATGGAAAATATCGTATAATGACAATTTTGAAACAACAAATGATACAAAATATCAACGCAACAATTATTGAATCAATATAATATTGAAGCAAGAATAACATCGTAATAATTATTGAGTAAGGCCTTCTACGTAAGGATCAATAATTCAACAATATGCATGCAATACCGGTGTGCTACTTTGTGCAACCACGCATATTATCGTATTTTAACCACCGTGTAACCCAACAATTGTTAGCATCTGTGAATAATTTCTGATTATTTATAAAACTCAATCTTTGTCGTTTTTCTTTCATCCAACCGTTTTTATGGGCCCACCAATGATTGCTAGGCCAGTCGCATCGAGATTCTAAACAAAATGAATATTCCACGACCAAACGAATATTAAAATAATAATGAATATTTTATAACCACTTGCTTATTTTGTAAACTTTGCACATTTCACCCATAACCAAAGAATTATATCAAATTAACTTTTATTAATTTAAAATAATGAATAAAGAAAAATTCAATTTTATTTATAATAAGTTGGGGTCTTCTATATATATATATATATATATATATATATATATATATATATATATATATATATATATATATATATCTGTAAGAATCAAAGCATTCTCCTTAAATAATATTTTTCTTAAATAACATTTTTTATTAAAACTACGTCGTTTTTGAGGTATGCGGTGGCATTTTTGTGTGTATGTACAAAAATGCCATAAAATGTCCTCTCCAAAACGACGCTATTTTAATAAAGAATGTTATTTAATTATAACTTCTTGATCCTTATCGATATATATATATATATATATATATATATATATATATATATATTTATACTAATAATTTTCATGTAAAAATATTAAAAAGTGTTAGTGGAAATATAAATTTCATTCCTTGTATTATATATATATATATTGCTACGTGGCTTATATATTTCTTCTATCCTCGTCTGTTGCTGCTGCTGATTTTTTTTCCCGTACATTATGAAACTCCGATGATGGTTTGTCCGTAAAAAAAAACGAATATGTTTAACTGTTTTATCTTATTTATCTAAAATAAGTGGACCCATAATAATTATTTTATTTGTTTCAAAAGGGTACAATAAAGTAAAACAAGTTCTAATTTAATTAGCAGAAGAAAAAAACTAAATTATGCACGGGTCAATCAATCACTTATTTTTAAATAGGTGTTTTGAAATTTTTTTGGTTATTAAAATATAAAGTATTTAATATATAAGACGGGAGGAGAGAGTTTGGTGTAAATAATTTTTGAAACTTTTTTAAAAATACCCTTCATCTTTTAAGATATTTCTATTTTATTCTTTTTATATTAATCCTAAAATTTTTATAAATTCTCATTTTATCTTACATAATTTAATTATACACAGTACATGTGCCACGAATGCTTTTATATATATACTAGTAACGGTCCCGATGGAATTTATCCCAAACTTTGAACGGCCCAGATGATTTAGTAGGATAAACAGAAAATTTAAAATTATTTGTATTTTATTATATAGACTAGCCGGGTCCCGTGCCTCCAGCACTGTATGAACGGTTGAATTTATTTCAAACTTTGAACGGCCCAGATAATTTATTGAGTTGGTGGGAAATTCAAAATCATTTGTATTTTATTAGATAGATTTATCCCAAACTTTGAACGGCCCAGATGATTTAGTAGGATGAGCACGAAATTTAAAATCATTTGTATTTTATTCTATAGACTAGCCGGGTCCCGTGCCTCCGGCACTGTATGGACGGTGTCTCAAACTTTGAACGGACCAGATAATTTATTAAGTGAGCGGAAAATTCAAAATTATTTGTATTTTATTAGATAGATATATAGACTAGCCGGATTCCGTGTCTCCGGCACTGTATGGACGGTTGAATTTATCTCATATTTTGAACGGTCCAGATAATTTATTGAGTGAGTAGAAAATTTAAAATTATTTATATTTTATTAGATAGATAGACACATTATATAGATAGATTATATAGATAAAACAAAACCTCGGTTCTCTCCGAATCAAAAACAAAACCCAACCTTTCTCTCCAAAACAAAATCTTTGTTCTCTCCAAATCAAAAACAAAACCCAACCTCTGTTCGATCTCTCCAAAACAAATCGAAGTTGTTCGCTCAAAAAAAAAAATTCAAGCAACACGGAGACGGAGACCAAGAGTCAACATATGTCGACTTCGATTCGGTAAACCCTTAACTATTATCCATCAACTCGTTATGGGTTTTGACCTTGGACGATTTCTAGGTTTTATGTGGCCCATTTAAGTCTCATTGCAATTTGGGTTTTTTTAGAGGGTTTGTTCCTTATGTTATTTCATCTTTCTTTCCCGTACGAACATTGAAATCTCTTTGTCTGCTCGATAGCCATTGCCAGTGAATAAGAGCTACAATTTTCTTAATTAATCATTACACTTTTTCCCCTCTCACTCTCTAGTTTCCTTAGTTATTTACAGAAATTTTTTATTTTTATTTTATTAATAATCTTTCTCAAAATTTCAGTTTACCTTTTTTTATTCTTTCGAACTCATGTTTTATTAATTTATTTACTGCTATAAAATTGTGTCTGGTTCTACTTTTTCCCAATTGATAAAAGCTCCAAACTTTGTTGTTTTAGTGATTTTTCTTGTCATTAGTATGATTACAAGGGAAAGTGGTAAAGGGCATTGTTATTATTATTCTAAATTTCATGCATATTTTTCGTGTTCCTGTAGTATCATAAAGTCTGATTTTTTCATCTTTTCACAGAGTATTGATACTATCTTTTTCCATTTGCAGAAATTTGATGTCAGTTTGAAAAGTATAAAGTAATTTCTATTGTTACTTTCCCCCCACTAATAGTTGCATGTTCTTTCTAATTGGTCTTATAATGATCAAAATCCATGTTTGGTTTTCGCACTTTGGTACTTTACAAAAAAATTCACATTTACTTGAGCAAATGTTACTAATTGGTCAAATGTCAACCAATACCCAACATTCAAACAACCCAGAAGAGAAAATTGAACAAATCCCAGACAACAAATTCGACCCATCATGCTAATCAAAAAAAGAAATCGACCCATCAACAGCTGAATTAAATTGCATACATACATCGAGTTCAAGTAGAATCCACTCATTGGTATTTGTGCCAGTAGACCAATTACTCCGAAGGTCTGTCTAGAATATGTGCGCCCTTTTGAAAAGGAGATTCTCGAGACATACCCTTCACTTTGTAGGGCAAAGATTTCACCCTTGGCTCCAGCTCTACCTCCATTTCCCCTTTCTTTCTCTCTACAATCTCTCTCTCTCTCTCTATATGTATAGATATAAGTAGATAGTGTGTAAGTAGAAGGGTTCAGGTGTTGGATTGAATATTCCGACTGGTTCCATCTCGCATAGCTCCTAATCTAGTTGATGAGGATCTGCTGATTTGGGACTTCTAGGTTTGTGATAACGGAGCTTTAAGAGATCTGATACTTGAAACCAAAGGATGGAAAGAATCGGAAATTCGGAAAAGGAATCGACTGAAAGTGAAAGAAGAGGAAGAGGTGAGAAGTAAACCGAAGATGAAGCGGAGGAAAATAAATTGAAAAGGAATCGAATGAGGGTTAATTGAGGAAATGGAAGAGCGGGGAAGGGGAAGATGCGATATATGAGAGGAGGAATAACCGAGTTAACTCTTAATTAATTAAAAGTTGCTGAGTGAATTTTTCAATTGATAACTGAGTTTTCTAATTAAAGGGATCGCATTACGTCCCTTTATATATAGGTATTGATAGTAGATTGATGGACTCGATTAGAGATTAATCGGATAGACCAGCTCGTTTACAATTTTACTTCCTGTGTGGAAAAGAAAGTCGATCATTAAAATCTTTCTGTTATGCATAAGAATAACCCGCCTTAAACTTTGCTAATTTTTTTTTATCACAAATATTATGAATATAAAAAAAACATTTCATTTTAATAAGTTAAAAGTATTTTAATGTAAGGCTTAAATATAAATAACTGTCATGATTTATTAACATTTTTTCATCTCGGTGATCAAACCATTCAATTTTTTCAATCAAATCATTAAATTATCAAATTTTTTCACTTTTGTTCAATTGAACATGTCACGTCATAAATTGATGGCGTGAACCCCTGATTAGGCTAACAATGTCCACACTTAATTAAAAATTAGGCTTAAATATAAATTATTACCCTGAAGTATCGACTTTTTTCACTTTGGTGATCGATCTTTCAATTTTTTCACTTTAGTTCATTTGAAGTTGAAGATGGTGGGTTCACAGAGGCAAAATAGTTAGAGTTATTTACTTTTTAATTACTAGTTTTTAATTGGTTTTCTCCATTAACTGAGAGCTCAATTACATGGAAAGTGATTGTGTAAATTTTGTTCTAATAATTTAATACCATTTTTTATTTTGTGGAAAAGAAATAGTTAATGATAGTTGTAAGTAAGATGACATCTAATAATTAGTTACAAATAGTTTTTTTCCCTTCGGTTTTGTCTGGAAAATTAAGTGTTAATGATAAGTGAGTAATATTTTTCATAATTATTACTTAGTTATTTTTTTTTGAATAAAAAACCTCTTAAATAGATGTTTTTTTTTTTTGTTTTTTGTTAAATTATAATATAATATTATATTTATTCCTATTAGTTTTTATAAAATGATTTAAACTAATTATAAAATGAGTATTATTTTAACACATCATCGGTCACATCATAGGTGTTAAAGTTACATCATCAACTTATGACGTGTCAACTTCAATTGAGCCAAAGTAAAAATAATTAATAGTTTAATTCACCGATTGAAAAATTGAAAGATCGATCAAAGTAAAAAAAATCAATATTTCAGGATAGTAATTTATATTTAAACTTAATTTTTAATTTTTAATTACATGTATGCGTTGATTAGTCTAGTCAGTAGGACCATGTTATCAATTTATGACGTGGCAGATTCAACTGAACGAAAGTGGAAAAAATTGATAGTTTAATGATCTGATTAAAAAAATTGAAAGGTTAATCATCGAAGAGGGAAAAAAAATTAGGGTAATTATTTATATTTAAGCCTTAAAGTAATTATAAATGTAATTTTAGTTGGATGTAAATAATGTCATATGAATGGTGTAAATTGTAATATAAACGTGTCATACGGAAACTTACGAGTCGAACTCTGTCACGTGAATAAACTTAATTCCTCGGTTGAGTTTCAAGATCGAACCTTTTTTATTGGCAAGATATATAGAAACAAAACACAGCTTCATAGTCACTGAACTTGAAGAGGGGACGCCATTAAAGTTGATCTTTAAGATCTGACTCAAATATATTATACTCATCCAAAGGTTTGTTTTTATGTTTGTATTTTGTTACTTCTTCAAATTGGTATAATTTTTCTATGCGTTGACACACTAATTTTATTATGTTTGATTGATAACTGGCTTCGTGTTTATGTTTTGCTTGATTGATAATTGGCTTTGTGTATATGTTATGTGTGAATTTATCATAGACTAGTAGAGTTAGACTTGTTTTGGTTGTGTATACATTTTGTTCGATTAATTGCTTGGACTAGGTAAAACTTGTGTTGCTTTTTGCAATTTGACGTAAACTTTTAGGGACTATGCGCTGTACTGATATGCAATTTACTGCTGGTTCAGGGATACTGAATCTGTTTGACTTGGGTTAATAATTATAGTCACGTGGCTGTGTAATTTGCACAGGTTCTGCTCTTGTTACTCTTTGTTAATGAATAAGTTGATCCCTTAAGGCGAACTCTCAGTGTTTCTTTGTTTGTAGGTTTGTAACAATGGCAGGAGTAATAAAGAAGTTCTTTGTTGCATCAATGTTTATGTGGGTAGTTCCAATTGCAATTTTATATGGTTTCAACCATAACTTGTTCCCGGGTAAGTTTTAATAGTTTTAATATTTTCAGTACAAGGTGATAGTTGATTGGGAAAGAATTTTGGATGTTCTCATTATATTTCGGTATTAGAGGCCATTTTAACTCAACTGAGCATTCTTAAACTATGTTTAATTCTTGTTTTTCTGTTTCCAATCCCACTTATTTTAACTAGAACTCCACCACGATATATTTATTGCTCACTATGAAATCACTTATTTTAATCTAAGTGATTTCATAGTGAGCAATAGTTACAAACGACCAACTTAGTAGTTGAATACCTATATCAAACTAACCATTGCATGGTTTCACTCTCCAGTATGAGTAGTGTAACAAGTCTTACTTATATATACATATGCACACACAATCTTTATACGTTTCAATTTAGGTGATCTAGATTTGGTGGATGAAAGATTTAACCAATGTTACCTAAATTGTTTAATTGTGGTTCGATGCGATACATGGGTCGAAATCGGGAACAGAAAATGTTAGTTTTCCAGAAAAGGAGTATGGTAGGAGTAGGTTTTTTCGAATCGCTTAGTTGATACAAAATATGTTTATTTGGAATGTGTGCTGGGAATAACTTTCTAAAAAAATATAGTTAAAACCGGTTGAGTAATGAGTAACACCCCTTTCCGAACTAGAAAGAGAGGCTACACAAAAACATAACATAACTGATGAAATTATAACAAAGCTCTAAGACAAAAGAATAGTCTTCATAACCAATAAATATCAAAAGACAATCCATACTAAATGATAAATCGACACAAACCACAATATAAAATATGAATACAACTTCAAATAAATCAATGTATCACAACCTAAAAAGAATATAACTAAACCAGTACAAGAATAATGAACTGAAATAACTGCCTTTCGATTAAATAATTACTGCGCCGGAAGGAAAAAACACAACAAAACCAAATACCCACATCCAAATGCAAGAATAATCAAATAACTATGTTTAAGATTAAATGTAAGTCATATACAACGACCGCAAATCCAAATGCATGAAATAATAATAGTTGAATTAAATGGTGGTGTTATTTCATTCGAAGCTCGTAACAAACATCAATATATCTTGCCACACATAACAATAATAATAGAAACTAGTCAATAATAATGCCACACAAGTCGTCTATACATTAATAACTGAAAAATCACTAAATCACCAACTGTTTGACCAAACATCAATGGAGCACAAAATGAAGAAACTAGGGTGACCCATAACGCCTCACAATGCAAAAATAGGTGTTATCCCCGAAGAGGAAATGAAGTTTGGACTAATCACACCGCCACTTGGAAGAAGTCTTATGCGAGAGAGGACATGTTTGTAGTACCCCACATGTGGTTATAGCTCATGAATACCTTAAGGTATATTCTAACAAATATATAATGTCACAATACATGCGACACTATCAACACGAGGTTCTAATACGTACATGTTAAATCGAAACGAATCATTAACACAAAGTCTTCAAAAATATATTAACTTGTATTTTTCTACAAAGATCGAAATAAATACTACAGGTGATAAACTAGTTTAAAGAGTTCAAATATGAATTCTAAGTATCAATGTCAAGATGAAACTATTATATGAATTTGAGAATGAACAATCAAGTGAAACAATAACTAACTTCTAAACGAAAGTAAAACGAACAAATTAAAATTAAAAGGATTATTGTTGAATGAGTACGGAATCCGTAACTGGAGTAAGTAATGTAATACCCAAAAATTTATATTTCAAATTCGACTCGTTTAGACTCCCTCATTTCGAACTAATTAAACAAGATAATAAAAGTATAAGTACAGATACAAAATATTGTACTCTTGTTTAATAATTTTTTTAGGCTTAAATATGTTGCACTGTCCTAAATTATCTGACATATTCCATTTTGGTGATCCACCTTTTAATTTTTTCAATTAGATGATTGAACTATTGATTTTTTCCATTTATGTCTAATTTCTCTTGACACGTCAAAAATTGTTGATGTGTCCGTCGGAGTGGGCCCATCTACAGCTGATGTGTCTTAAAATAATAATTTCTTTACCATTTTGTTAAATTAAAATGTTTAAGCAAGGGTAAAATTGGCAAAATAGCTGCAACTAGAGGAAGCTGCAACCCAAGTACGCCGGTGGATTTCGGATCTGAGGCCTTTTTAACGACCTTCATGAGATCAATTTCTTGATGAGTGCCCAAACCGTGAGAGCGTACTGAGATGTTGCCAGAGGAGTTGACAGAGAAGTACGGTCCTCCCCATCCATCGATTCTGTAAGGAACGTGTGATAGAGAAGGGACCAATGAATGAATTGGTGGTGTTCGTTGGTGGAGGCACGGAAAATGGGTCACAAGCGGGAGAGGTGCAAAGGCATAGCGGGAGGTGCAATAGTCACGCAACACACAAGGGCTGGCATCTCTTCCCCAATTTGCCCTAAAAAGAATTAAAGAATTTTATAGAGATATAAAGGGTTTGATTGTATGTTTGTAATAGGTGGGGGCTTTAGAACCCGCTGAGGCCGGAGCCCCGGCTACCCCCTGAAAAGAAGCAGAAAAAGCTCGTAATCAAATGAAAATGGAACCCTAGCTCACCCCTATAATACACATATCCCCACACCTACTTCAGAAGAAAGAGATCTGACAGACTAACACCACAAACACAAAATGAAGAAAGAATTCACAAATCTAAAAACTGTATACAAATGTCACCATGCAGATTCAGATATTATATAAACAAACAAAAATTGAGCTGACCGGAGAAATCGCAGGAAACGGCGAGAAAATATAGAAATGTAGGTATTCCAAACACTTCTTTTTTGACGATTCCAAGTTTAAAAGTTTTAGATGATGAATTGGCTGCTCTGTAAGGATACAAATTTGAAGTATAACGTTTTTTATTTGAGAATTTAAGCGGAAGAAGAAGCACGCGACATTCTTCACTCTTGTTTTGATTTGGTCATGTTTTTTATTTTATTTTGTTTTGTTTTTTGTTTTTATGTTTAGTTATTAATATATGTTATTGTTGCTGTTAATAAGAAATGTTCTGAGTTAAGTTAACTAATTAGACTTGATTTAAATCTGATTTTATCCTAATTAGTTAATTAATTTGATGTATGGGAAATTGTTCTGGTTTTTTTAATTTTAGTTGTGTTGTATTACACTTTTGCCTTTTTAAAAACATTAAAATAATAAAATGGGTTAAGTAATTATTTTTTTAATACACATCAGCACTAATATCCTATGTGTCTTTACCACGTCATCAAATGTTGATGTGGCAGTTTCAATTAAACTAAAATGGAAAAAATCAATAGTTCAATCATCTAATTGAAAAAATTAAAAGGTGGATCTCCAAAGAGAAATATGTCAGATAGTTTAAAGTAGTGAAACATATTTAAGCCTTTTTTTATAGTCTTATTTTATGATGATTACATTTATTATAATGTTCTGCA
Source organism: Panax ginseng (assembly GCA_020205605.1). NCBI lineage: Eukaryota > Viridiplantae > Streptophyta > Magnoliopsida > Apiales > Araliaceae > Panax > Panax ginseng. The sequence continues at coordinate 85,202,519 of CM035150.1, read as the reverse complement.
AAATTTTAAAGTTAGAATAGCTTAACTATGTACACTTGCCCATGAATCACTTAAGTTCCCAAGGATAGATTATGTATATGATGAAAATATAATGAATCACTTATGTTCCCAACAGAAGGATAGATTTTATATGATGACGAAAATATAATATGACAGCCCACACCCAATTCGCTATAGTAAAATCCGAAATTCTACCAACATGATTACGTTTAATTTATGAAGAGCCATACTTACATTTCTTAAGCTTCCAAACACGAGATGAAATAATAGAGATTCCTCTCTATTAATGGTATCTGAAAATATAATATATGATGATGAAAATATAATATGTACGAGAATTTAACAGCCCGCACCCAATTCGCTATAGTAAAATTCGAAATTCTACCAACATGATTACGTTTAATTTATGAAGAGCCATACTCACATTTCTTAAGCTTCCAGACACGAGATGAAATAATAGAGATTCCTCTCTATTAATGGTAGCCGACACTTTTCTTTCTTCTGTTCTCAAGTTGCTGCCTCTCTTCTTTCCCCTCAATCAGTTCGTATACAAAGAAGTAGTTAGGTTTTGCATATTTATTGATATATATTATTAACCCTCCTAATATTAATAGGATTTAAAATTACACATATAAATTACACCCATTTAGTTAAAGGCTTAAATTAATATAATCCCTTACTTATTATAGTTCACATAATTTAAATACAATTTCACCCAAATATAAGAAAAACTCAATTAAAATATTTAAAATATAGATTTAAATGTTATTCATTTATTTTTATATTTTTTTCTGGTATTACATTATGTCTAAGTGTAGTGTCACAAGAGTTTACTTACTTGATAGTTAATACCCACAATACCCTTAATTGGCTACCTTAGTTGGCATTTCCTAAACCTTTCTTTGATATAATAGGATTTGTAATAGTGTTCTAGATTTACTCATGTACTCATGTGATTATTATACTTCGTAAATATTTATGTAGTCGATCTTGGTCTTTCATAGATTTAATCTTTTAGCCATTGGTTGTATAGTTCAAAGGATTATATAAGATGATGCTAGTCATTAATAAATCATAAAGCGAAGTTGTAATCATGCTTGTGCAATAGAAGTTTAAGTAAATAGGGAAAAATGTTTTGAATCGTCACATTTGATGTTCCGGAACAAAAATGTAACATGTTTTGGAACATGTTACTGTCTTGTGCTAATGATGAATTTAACTCATCATGGTCACAATTCTGTGGGTCAAAGTATTTTGAACTTCTCATAAAAGTATAAAACGAATTGAACACTTACGATAGTAAGAATTTAAATAATTAAATGAATTTTGAAGTTTCAAGATTTAACCATAGCAAAGTTTATTTTCAAGTAAAACTACGATTTCATGTAGTAGAATTTTGGTTCAAAGGGTTCTTAGTTGAAATTATTGTCTAGCCATTTTTCTGGGAGAGTTGGTAGAATTTAAGTTCCCTATAATTGGAGATTACTCTTTTGAAGTTTCAACTGTCAGTTCAGTACTCTTCAAAGTTTGAACTGCCAATTGTATCATGTAGCAAATTGGCGAGCCCCAAGTCAAATACTCTTTTAACACTTTCTGTAATGTTGGTAATGTAGCAACATGATTAGCAAGTTCATTATTAATTGAATCACCATGCCTTTGTGGAGAGTCCTAAGCACATCTTCATATCATGTTTAGTTTGTTGTTTGTTATTTGTTATTTGTTATGATCATATCTTTGTTCATTTTTGGTGTGTACGTGATGAAATAGTGATCTACTTATCTTGTTATTGTTTTTGCTGGTGTTGTAACTAAGCATCGTTCATTTTATTACAGGTATTACTGATTTATCCTCTTCTTCATTGACATTGTTGAGTGGGTTCCTTGCTGTCATATCAGTCAATGTGGTTATCGCTTTCTACATATGTTTGGCAATGAGAGAACCTTTGGAAAAACACGAGCCAGATCCAAAATTTGTTTCAGAGGCCAAGGCTAGTGTCAAGCAGTTTAAACCTAATGAAACAGAGGAATCTTCATCAACCCTTAAGAAAGAAGAGTAAGACTGTTTAGATTAGACCTCCCATCCACTGGAACAATGAATATTTTCATCCAACTGACTGTAAATTATACTATTAGCAAAGGCTACCTGAAACCACCGAGTACAAAAGGCCGGGATTTGGGTTTTGAGTGTTTGTTGCTCATCATTTGTAATTCATTACGAGTTTGACTATGTTTTCTTGATATAAATTTTGTATCACTTGGTTTTTGAATTAAAAACGGGTTCTTAGATATCAATGTAATGATCCATCTGAATTCTTTAAACAGACAGTTAATAGAGTTCCAGTTTGTTAGTCAAGTCGTTTGTGATCTAGCAGTTTTAACAGTTAGATAATTGATAGACATCAAAATACTTGTCTACATCTTGTGGTAAGAGACAATATAGGTGATCTAGCAGTTTTAACAGTTTGATAATTGATAGGCATCAAAATACTTGGCTACATCTTGTGGTAAGAGACTACAAATAGTGTCCAAATGATGTAGTGTGATTGGTTATATCATAAATTACCATTTATCTTAAACAATGTCGCATTATTTACACACATGAGCCGAATTACACATGAGGTAAACTCCTGGCTCAAATAAAAACACAATTCAAAGAAAAACATAAAACTCTCTGACAGATTTTCTCATTAATAATCAATCTCGGTAAATCTTTGAACTTACAACGGGTGGGCGTGGGATTGTAGTATCACCAGCCTAGAGGGTCAGGGTATTTTCACTCTGTTATATCAAAACAGAGCTTAGCTTCATCCCAAGGACCATTTATCTCAAACTTGTATTCTTGAATCCTTATCAACCAATAAGGGCACGCCAAATTAACAAAAACCAACGCACTCAAAAACAGCACAAAAAGTAATCTGTGCAACCTATAAAGAAAAGCCAACGTCACGGTCATCAGTACTAAGGAGACGACAATGTGCAACCGGAAAGAATACTTCTTGATGCAGTAAGTGACTAGAGGAACAAAGAGAAAAACTTCCACGGAGAACAGAACAATAGCAAAAACATGAAGCCTTGATGGAAGGCGAGAAGCAACCAAAAGAGAAGCCACAATTGAGACGTTCAATGAAATATTGCTTGTAAAGGTAGGATTTTCTAGAGCTCCAGGAGCTTTTAGGGTGGATCCCGAGTAGTTATGCAAGAAGAGATGAAGTATGATAAGTGAAGTTGTTAGTGCCACTATGGAATCTGAACTTATAGACCTGGTGAGCGTGTGATAGATGGGACACAACGAATACAAAGCAGTTATAAAGAAGGAGATTTTGAGACAATAATTGAGAAGGAGATTGAAGGAAAGCCTTTTTGTAGTTAAGAGAAGAACCAAGAAACCTAATCCAAGAACGCTTACATCAAGAAGCAAAAGAAAATTTCCGTTGATAGTATATTGAAGAGTGTATGTCCAAACCAAGACAACTAGGGCAACAATGCACAGATATTGAGAAATGGAAACCGAGTCCAGCATCACCTTAAATATTGACCTTTTAACAACATTGGCGTTCATGACCATTTCTGCAAGGAAAGACTCGTCAGTGTGGTTGTCATCAAACCCTGGTTGCATCCCTCCATATGCCACTTTCCTCCATTTGGGTTGGGTGGGAGAAAAGCTTTCACTACGGCTGGTCTCCATTTGAATAATACAGCTTTTTTTAATGCCTATAAAATGTCATACTTGAAATTTCAGCTCCAAAAGCATTCTATTAAGGTGGAGTTGATGGAAAAAGATCACCGAGTAAAAACTGTTGCATTGCTTCAGATCAGTTTGTAATTGCAGAGTCCTGTTTAAGAAAATTGCCATCAGGGTTCACATCAGGATGGAGTTAAGATAGAGAAATCGAAACCACTTTCTACCACCACAACTGGAAAGAGAGAACACAGACACACAAGCAAATAGTAGTTCATGAAACTACAAATCCAAAAAACAAATAGCCAAATATATATTATATGCGGCGAATAACTTTAGAAAACAAGTAATCAGTTCATGGAATCAAATCCGCTGACCAATAGTAGAACAGAGTGTCACATTAAGCGATTCCTACTCAAGTCCCTCATGTTTTTGCATTGAAAGGCAAAGTTAAGACTGATAAAAGGTTCATAAATTCAAGGTAACACATCATATAGTCCACAGCTCCATTCTGACTAATAAAAAGGAGGTTTTATCCACTACTATATCTGAAATTCAGACTGATAGGAACACGCTACTCTAGCCAGCATGAAGCTGTAACGCCCCCCAAAATCGAGACTATTTCTCTTCCCGATCTTGTGCGTTAATAATATCTTCTTCTAGCTTTAAAACATTATTTAATGTTAAAATAGCTAAAAATGCAGAATAAAATATATTTTTTTCTGCTATCATTCATTCCTCGAATTTCAACCTTTACGATTCTTTTTTATAAAAAATCATATTTATTATATGATTTATTTAATCTGAATAGATATGAATATATATACAATTCATTCTTTCAAAAATATCCTTATTTAAGAACAAATGATCTTCATCTATTAAATAATTCAAAGATTTACTTCTTTGTGATTTACACATGTAAAATACCATCATCAGAGTTTAATACATTCTGCATTAAACAACTAGTCTTCTTTTCATGCGCTCCTAATCACGAGAGTTCGCAGCATAGCTTTAACCTGCAAATTAAGTAAGATTGAGCACGACGACCCAACAAGTATAACATCCTATCATGCATCACATAGCATATAGGTTCACATTCAGTTCATGCATTCATATGCTTAGAGTTCAAATATATTACAAATGCATGATCAAACTTATGCCCTGCTAGTAGCAACATACGTACCATAGCATACTACACATGTTCTGCACCTGTCATTCATTGCACATATATATTGAGTTCCCTGACTCAATTCAACAATTAGTCATATTTTGACCTTCATCATTCACAAAACAATTAATGCAGTTCATAAGCATCACATATCTATAAACATAAGTCATGCTAACAGCTATCTATAGCAATTATAAGTCCACATAAATAAACTGAGAAACTTGCCTTGATTGGAGATTACCAAAAAAATTAACTTAGCTTATCTCCACAAATCCTACACAACTGTGTTTAACTATGTCACAAAACATGCATGCATATATTTAATCCAAGATTATTAGTTTATTTAAACTATAATCTTTTATTCTCATCTTAAAACCATCTTAGGTTCCTTTGAAAACGTTGTCCGTTTTAACCATTTTACGCATAATAAAGGTTTCTCATATCATTAATATGTAAACATTTCACATTCTTGAAGTTCAAACCATTCATACCCCATTTTAGAAATATCTTTTACTTTTACTCGCAAATTCGAGATTTAAATGATTAGTTTATAGCTCTTATAGTAAAGCACGACTTACTATATCATTTCCTTTATTTATATTATTTTGTACCTTTTTGATAGCTCATAAGATAACTCGGCCCATCACCTCATACACAAATATTCTATTTCATTAGCAAATTAATTTCGCACTTCGCTTCATGAATAACTCACATCCTTGCTTCGTATATATATTAAATATATGTATATATACGCCATAACATAAATCTTAGCTCAAAATCGCCATTTTGAACTCCGAAAACCTTTATTTCATCACTTTTATGTTCATTACAATTTTCTAATGGTTCCGTTTCGCTATAAAACCATTTTCACATACTATTTTCGGCTTATCTCTTTAAATATGTAAATTTATATTTACATTATATTTTTATTACATTATTTATGCCCGTACTGAGTTTTCATGGCATAACTTATCACATAACGTCAAAACTTATCAAATGGGACTTTATTAGACTTAACATCGATTTTAAAATCTAGCCCAAACAAGATCTGGAACGTCGAACGTCAAATCAGGCCATAGTGGCTACGCTAGGCGTCGCCCGTTTTTATATTCTGACATGCTCCTTCGCTCATTTTTAATTCTCAAACCATTAATCAAATTGCAACGAATTTCTAGTATGTTATAGAACTTATGACATAGTACATTTAAAAATTTTCTAACCGCGAAAACAAGCTACGAACATTGATCAAAACAGCGCTAAAAAAACCCGCCAAGCGATTGCTGCACCAGCAGGGCGTGGCGTGGCATGCGCTGGCTGCTGCTGTGCTGCTGCCTGCCATAATCTAATGAGCCACTTTGCGATTTTCTCACGCCTTGCTCGCTTATCGGAAAATTCTCAAATTTCAGTATGTTTTTCGTATCATATGAGAATATTTTTAAAAAATATGAAACCCCCATTTCGGGTTCATTAGGCAGCCCAAACAGCGCCAAAAGTGTACGTTCATAACAGTTTCACTTTCATTTCAGCTTTACCCTCTCTCGCTAAAACAGTCGTAACTTAACTTTTTCGTTTCAAAACATTTTTGAGCGATTCTTGAGCCCATGTGAAGCTAACTTCCGGGGCTACAACTCTTATTTACTGACCTTTTCCAAAATCTGAACACATCAGCCCAGAAAATTCGTGTAAGGGACAGGTCTGCACTTGATTTTCCTGATTTGGACAGTTTTGACGCGACTACTTTGAACAATCATAACTCTTTGCTCCGAAGTCGGAATTAGTCCGTTCCAAAGTCTATGAAAAGCTTATTCAGTGTACTATACTTCCCCAAAAGCCCAAAATTTTCTAAACAATCTAGCTAACCCTGAATTTTCGTTTTTGGGTCAGCAGTCCACTAGTTTTTCGAACTTCTCGTTTTGACATCCAAAACTCGCCTCGACTCGTTCCAACGTTCTTTACAAATAAGTCTTATTTAACATAATAAGACTCGTCTAAGGTCTCGGATCCGTTAAATTCTAAATTTTTAATCATTTTACTCTTTAAGGCCATTTAACGAACATAATGTGTGCGTCAAAATGGTGGGCTGATTTCATGGGGTTTTGTTTTCGTTCTAACCCAAATTCTTCCTCCTTGTTATTCTCCACTCCTTAGCTCTATATCTCTAATTACAATCATTAGAACTCATTTACATATCAATAGCTCCAAAATAATCATCTAAACTAACTAGTTTACTAACAAAACTAACTTTTTCATTTCTTGATTCAAACCCTTTTCTAATGCCATATTACATATACAAGGATCAAAACTTGATTAATTATAAAGAAACTTAGTCAAAATTTACATCAAAGCTAACTAAACTTACAAAATTCAAATTTTACTCTATTTCTATATAATTTCATGAATTCTTATTAGAACTCAAAATTTAAAACAATTTCATACCTTTTGCTACTTGTGATCAAGATCCAAGCTCTTCCAAAGTTCCAATTTTGGATTTAAGCTTTAGCTCAATTAGGATGTAAATTTTTGGAACTCACGGTTAAAAGATTTTGTGGGCATAAGAGAGCAAAATTTTTGCTAAGGAGGAGAGAGAAAGTTTCGGCTAGTATAGGGAGAGGAGATAAATCGCTAAGCTCTCAATTTGCAAGCAATTTTGGCTTGACCTTCAAGAGAAATTCTTGCTTCCTACACTTGCTCTCATTCACGGTAATAGCAAGGGAAAATAAGGAGGAAAACTATCAACTTTGGCCACCAAGTTTGGAATAGTAGTACGGGCATTTAAGGAATTAACCAATTTAGTTTAATTAAATAATTAAACTAATTATTCTTTTAATGTTTTTGTTAAGTAATTTAATTACCAACCTTAGTAACTTAATTTAATTAAATAAGCTACTACATAAACCTTCTTAAAAATGTTCTACCCTTTTGGAATTATATAATTTTTATAACCCATCTTTGATATATAAATTATATAATACATAACATTATATACATAAATTACATATATATTTTATAATTACAAAATAAATATACACATAATTTCTCATGCAAATACAATTATTTTTACCCAAGATATTATAATAAATATAATATATTTACCTCATTAACGTAAATATAATATTAATAAATATAATATCCTTTTATTACCTCATTAACGTTCACAAAAAAAAAATTGTCGGAAAAAAATAATATCATTTACCTTAGTAGAAAGCTGGATTTGACTCGAATATGAATATTATTCGAGAAAATCTTGCATAAAAGCTACACTCAAAGTATCCTTATACTCACAAGAAATACGCTCAATATTATAGAGAGAGAATTTTCTGATTCTGGTGTGAGTTTCATTGTTTAACTAAGCAGCCTATTTATAATAAAGTGGTAGCACACCACTTCTGACAAATTCACATACGCACCTAAGTTTTGAAAACATGTGCAACACACTTATTTGAAAAATGAGATTTCATCTTCAAAATGACAACTCCCTCATTTATTTCACATGTTTTAAAATATTTTATTAAAAAGAATTCAAATCAATTTGCTCTCTTCCACCTCATTTTATTTATTATAATAATAATAACATTTAAATTATAAAATTATAAAATTGTATTATCACATTATACTATTGTAATGTAATATTATAATATATATATATATATATATATATATATATATATTATCGGAGAAGATAATTATGGTTACAAAAAAATAACAACTTTCGACAAATGTCTCATTCTAAAATTCCTCCATTTATATTTAAAGAAATCTTTGCTTACCATATTCATCAATTATTTATAATTCTTCAATACTTATTTCTAATTAATATTATAGATTTACAATAGTGATAACCAGATCGTTCCCAAGAAAGAATAAGCTTTCCGATAAGGATTTCTCCTTACTGGCGTGCAATTATATGACCTAACCCTTTTTCTCAACAGAACTTTCTGGACATTATCAATAATGATATCTAATAATATCATTTCAATAATATGAGTTATTGTGTCATGACAATTATTGAATCAGTAATGTAAAATACTATTCAATTATAACTGTAGCAATTATTGCATCAATAATACGAAAGACTGTGCAATTTTACTGTATCAATTAGTGAGTGACTTCTTACGTAAAAATTAATAATCAAAGATATTGTGCAATACTGGTGTGCCATCATGCAACCACGCCAGACATCGTACTTTTATCAACGGATATTTCATCAGCTTTTAACGGTAAAAAGTTTTACTGAATTATTTTTATAAAAAGTTATTTCGCTGCTTTTTATATCAAGCGAGTTATTCCAATTATGTGGTCCACTAATGATTGCGTCATCGTACAGATATTCCCGACAAAATGAATATTTCCCGACTATAATATTCTTCGACAAAAAGAATATTTTATGACCACTGGCTTACTTTATAAAATTTGCACATTTCACCCATAACTACAACATTATATCAAATCAACACTTTATTATTCAAAAATAATATTTAGAGAAATTAAATATTTATTCATAAAAAGTTAGGGTCTTACATTATTCACTATTGATAATATTATAGATTTCAATATTGACAACCAGATCGTTCCCAAGAAAGAAGGGGCTTTCCGATAAGGATTTTTCCTTATTGACGCGCAATTAGATAACCTAATCCCATTTCTCAATAGAATTTTTTAGACATTGTCAATAATATTTATCTAATAATATCCTTTCAATAATATGAGTTACTGTGTCGTGACAATTATTGATTTAATAATATAAAATATTATGCAGATGCTACTGTAACAATTATTGAATCAATAATATGAAATACTATGCACCCACTACTGTGACAATTATTAAATATTGAGTGACTTTTTACGTAAGCATCAATTATCAGAGATACCGTGCAATACCATGTGTTACTGTGCAACAACGCGTATTACCGTACTTTTATCACCGGTTATTTCAACAGTTTAACAATAAAAGTTTTGTCATTTTTTTTTATAAAAAGGTTGTTTCTGTCGCTTTCTATATTCGACAGTTATTCTTTGTGAGTTCTACCAATAATTGCATCGTCGTACGAATATTCCCTGACAAAAAGAATATTCACCGACCAAACGAATATTCCTCGACAAAATGAATATTTTATGACAACTTGTTAATTTTGTAAAATTTGCACATATCACCCATATCTATAACATTTATTAAATTATCACCTTACTATTTAGAAGAAAATTAAATCTTTATTCATAAAAAGTTGGGGTCTTACAATAAAAATATGAGTTTAGGAATTTATCCTAGCAATACGTAGTCTAAGAACCAATCAGAGATTGTCCATATGCTTAAGGACTCAAAAACATATTATATGATTATGAGTCACAAACTTCTCATAAGCATGAGTTTTAAGAACTCGCACCTAATCTTATATTATCTAATTACCGAATATACATATTAGAAAAGAATCATCTTCTCACCATATGTATATCGATAGCGCAACACAAACATTTCAACGATTATCAGCGTGATAAACTGAGTGGTCGTTAAACCAAGCACAAAACCTCTGCCCATAAAAAGGTTTGTACAACTCATCTACCACATGAGTCCTCAATTGAAAATTCCACTTAATCCCATCAAATCTTATCTTGTTCTTCGCTCAATACAAATTATATTTAATTTGTATTTCATCCTCAATAACTCTTTTTGAGTTTTCTTTGTACCATCTCATAGTACCATTTCTACATAGCCATTCTGCTATAAATTTTGAATCATTCGATTGTTTACCTGTTTTTCTTTGACTTAATTAGATCACGTTGTGATCTTATCTTATAACCGTGTTATATTACGATTCTTTCTCATTCTAAGATCGTTTCATTTTTACAATCTTTTTAATCTTCTTTTCAATTATATTGTTTTATATGATTATTAGAATCAGGTGTCACCTGATCCTTTACTTCTTGCCTTTTAAGATTATTCTTTGAATCTTTGCGTATTATTTTAACGCATTCTTTATGAATCTCTAAATTCATTCAAGATCATTTAAACCTAATTCGAGTTTTAACATCTTCTTTCTTTTCATCTACCTTGTTTACGATTATAGTCTAAGGTACACTTACCTAAGATTTATAAGACTTAGCTTTGATATCAAATGTAACGACCCCAAAATCGAGTCTATTTCTCTTCTCGATCTTGTTCGTCAAAAATTATCTTGATTTAGCTTTATGTCACACTAAGACGAAATAATAACTAAATTTTTTGGAATAATTAAAATTTTTTCTTCCTGCTTTTTATGCGTTCCCTTTTAATAAATTGTTTTTCCATAACTTAATTTTAATCAAAACAAATATATTGTAATATATTTGATTTATTTTCTTTTATGTCCTATAAATTGTTTCCATCAAATTATTATATATAATAAATATATGATAATAATATATTTATTATTTAAGAATCACATATCACATATTGTACAACACGTATTATGCAGAACAATATCACATAATAAGAATTTTATTTGTTTAACTCTTATTTTAATATTTTTCAAAAATTCGAATCGTCACAGGTCTAGCGGCCGTTAGATATCCTTTACTTTATAGTCACCTTTACGGCTCTTCTCCAACTGTAGTAGCAAAAAATACTCTTTAAATTGAAATTTGTTGACCTACGTGACAATTTAAAGAACATTATTTACTACTTTCGTATTTTGTGCCTCATTAGTGCCTCATCAGTCTTTTCAATTCAATGAGTTGTACATTAACATCAAGTAAAATAAATATTTTTAACCTTTTATAAATATTTTGAGAAGAGAGAATGATGTTGTAGATTTGAAGAGAAAGAATGATGTCGCATATTTGATGACTAAGGTTGACGAGGCTCTTAGAGTCTTGGAGATAATTTTTGTGATGTGACCTACCTATTTAAGTATCCCAAAGTGGTTGAATAAATTGCTGGCTTTTAGTCTACTTTACTCTTTATCAACAATAATATTCATTCATATGAATATTTGTACTATTAAACTATTGAAAATAATAAAATCACAATAAAACAATATTTTTAATATTAAACTTACATTACTAAACAAAACATAAAGATTTTCTATTTTCCCCTTTTTCAATTCAAATTTAAGTTTTATATTATTTTGTTTTTCATTAAAAACTGACGTGCAAGTCTTTTATGAAATTTGTAGTACCAGTATAATAAAATCTCTGATAAATAATACCAGTGTATAATGTTGGAATCATATTTGGCCGTCTCTACAATAACACATACAAGCAGAAACCTAACCCTCATCCGACCTCTGTAAAACCCTAAATTGATCAACACATTATCGGATTCGAAAAACGAAGAAGACGATCAATCAGAGAGTAATCTATTTGAGAGAGAAAAATAGACATAGATTAGGAGGAGATTTGATTTGCGATGGGGAAGAAGAAGAAGAGGGTTTCTTCGAAGGTGTGGTGCTATTACTGCGACAGAGAATTTGATGACGAAAAGATATTGGTTCAGCACCAGAAAGCCAAGCACTTCAAATGTCATGTCTGCCACAAGAAGCTCTCCACTGCTGGTGGCATGACCATTCATGTCCTTCAGGTCCACAAGGAAACCGTCTCTAAGTACTATGTCCTTCTCTTTTTCTCTCTATACATATAATTGTATCTATATGATTTACTTTAGCTGTTTTAGAGCTGGAATTAGCTTGAATTTCGTAATTGTAACCTGGGTAAGCCATTTTGCTCTATATTCTTATGTTGTAAATACTATTTCCTCTAAGAAGGATATCTTTTTAAAGAAATTTCATTCACTGTCCTTGATAAGTAAAATAATCAACACATTTCATACTTCAACACAACTTTCACTAGGAGTGTGAAGCTTATGGTTTCTCGTTTCTCCACGCTTCAAAACTCAAGGTCTATTTTTCAAAGGCAAAATAGACCTTTACCCCACTGTGGTTGTCGAGTTATAAGCATTGACCCACTAAACTTTAAAAAAATGGAATTGACCCATTGTGGTTTTTCAAAATTCTTAATTGGGCCATTCCCACTAATTTCGCAGACTGACGTCCAAAAATTTGCCTAATTTTTCTAGGTGGCTTTAAAAAAAAGAAGAACAAAACACGTTGGTTTTTAAATGCCGACACATTATTCAACTTTAACCATTTTCTTCCCTCTCTTCTTTGACCACCATTTTCTCTCTCCTATTTCCCACTTTCTCTTCTCTTTCCGGCTAACTAAGGTCTCTCTCCTATGCTATTCCGACAACCATCGATCAAATCATAGCTTTACACACAACCACTATCCAAGAAAAACCTCAGATCCCAATTAATGTTGCACAACCCCAATTTTCCATCCCAAATTCGATCATACCCATACCCATCGATCTCCTTCTTCCTCTCCCCCCTTGCGTTGTCTGAGATGGTGGTTTTGATTTGCAGAAATTGTTCCGAATCACAGACCCAATTCGATTTTGAGCAAACTCGTGAAGGAAAAATCACAAATACACAAATCCATGAAGCTAATGAAGATCGAAACAAAAAATGCAAAATTGAGACAAAATTTCACAAAGTTCAGCCTAATACAACTATATGACTTGCTCAACGCAATCTTACAATAGTCGATGAATCTTCAAAATTTGCGAGGAGATAAACGAGGAGAGAAAGAATGAACCTCTTAGTGCATCGTCGAAATTGCTTTATCAATGATAATTTTTAATAAGGATGATAGAATTAGGGTTTTCAGATCCCAATCAATGTTCTAAAAATTCCCGCCTAGGTGCTAGGCCCCCCTTGGCGCCCCACCTAGGTGCTAGGCCCCCCTTGGTGCCTCGCTTCGGCGCTAGGCCTCCTGGCGCTCAAGGCAGCAAAAAAATTCCTCCAGGAAATTAGGCGGGGTCTAGGCGGAGAGTTTTTTATTTTATTTTAATAACTACCCAAATCAGATCTTGATATATATATATATATATTTAATGATTTACCATATTCATAATCTGATTGTAGCATATCAAATTACAACAAGAAGTGAACAATATCATGTCAAAATGGATAATTTTATTATAGTTGTAATTTTTTGAACTTGTACCAACTTTAAATTATATAAATGATAATACATTTGTAATATTTTGTTTAATTCAATATAATTCTTAAATTTATGTTTAGTTTCTTAAGTTTTAATATTGAATTAAATTATTTAAATTTTAAATTTTATTATTTAATAGCAATATTGTTTATGAATAAAACTAATACGTTAAATGTTTGAACTTTGAACAATTGCATGTTTGTGTTTGAACTTTGAACAATTGCATGTTTGTGTTTGAACTTTGACATTAGCAATATGGATATGTGTTTGAACTTTAAGCAAATGCCTTTATTATAGATTGTTTTGCTTTATATTATTGTTTTGTTTGGATAAAAGTAAGATAAAATACTAAAATTGGCTTAAAATAAAAAATTCCGCCTAGGCCCCACCTAGCGCCTTTTAGAACATTGATCCCAATTAAAGTTGCATACCCCTGATTTTCCATCCCAAATTTGATCTCCTTCCTACTCCCTCGCGTCGTCCCTTTCTCGCTCCTTTACAATCGTTAGTTGTGAAATTTTTGATTGATGAAATTTTATGGATCACGTGGTGTTAGTGGAAGGTCATGTATTGAGAAGATGGTTTTGGTGTAAGTTGAGGAGGAGTGAGAAAATTTAGATCTTAACATGACTGTATATATGTCTAATACATATACGGTATATACATATATTTATGTATTCAATTTATTTGAATATTAATATAAGGTTAAAATGGGCCGGGTCGAACTTTGATATGTACACGGGTCGGGTTGACCCACCTCAAGGTTGAAGATAGCCACCTCAGCATTTACATGTCAATTTATTTTAAAGCCACGTAGGAAAATTGGGCAGATTTTTTGACGTCCGTCTGCGAAATTGGACGGAATGGCCCAATTAAAAATTTTTAAAAACCACAATTGGCCAATTCCATTTTTTTAAAGTTTAGTGGCTCAATGCTTACAACTCGACAACCACAGTGGGGTAAAGGTCTATTTTCCCATTTTTCAAATGAGGAATTGTGAGTTTGTGTAGTAGACGCTTAACCTTCAAATCCCACATTATTTTGCTTCATTTGTTGTTGTTTTCTTTAAGTTTCTTTGGCTTCATTTTTGTCCTCATACTGAAGCAAATTTCTTCTAGCTGGTATACATGATAGTATTATTCATAATGGTTCTTTCATCACAATTTTCTTCATAATTTATAGTATTGTGCTTGGCACATTTACTGAACTTCTTTAATTTAACAGGGTGCCAAATGCAAAAGCTGACAGAGAGTCAACCGACATCGAAATATACGGGATGCAGGGTATTCCACCTGATGTCTTGGCAGCTCATTATGGAGAGGAAGGTGTAGTATACTTTACGGTCTCATTCTTAGATCCTACATTCAAATTGTATACCTGTGTCTATGCGTACTTAAAGCTAGGAGAAGGTTCTTTGCTAGCTGTAGGTTCTTTCCAGGCGACTTGTGTTTTGTTAAATGCGAAAATTTCTGCCTAATAGAGTGCTTTTGTGTACGAATGAGGTGGTGAAGGATGTGACTTGTTAGACGAAGAGGGTGTAGGGTCCTTGATTTTGACATTGGATTTTGAGAAAGCCTATGACAAGGTTAGTTGGAACTTTTTAGATAAGGTATTGACTAGGAAGGGACTTTGGCCTAGATGGAATTTAAAAAATTCTTTTGTTGAACTTAAATAAAGAAAACTTGAACTAATCATAATAATATTTACAAATTACAATGTTATCTTCCTAGACCCCATAGTTTGAAAATGTTCTAAGATAGATTCATTATCAATAGTTTCAAATACATCATTTTCAATGTAAAGAACCAAACAATTAACCATTTATCGCTCATTTGGTTTCGGAGAGTGGTTTTAATAATATTCATTGCTGAAAATATCCTCTCCACCATGGCAGTAGCAACCGGCAAAGTCAAAGCCAATTTCAACAACAAATAAACCCGAGGATACAAATCAGCCTTATCATTCTTAATCAACTTTTGAGCAAGTTCACCAATCCCTTTCACATTAGAAAATTCAAGATCATTTTTCATATCTGCAATGTAAGTTTCAAGTTCATCATCAATCCCCCAAAGATCTATTCTTGAAATTCCAACGGGTAAAACTTTATAAATTGAATCAATCGTTCCTTGTTAAATGTTGAGAAAGATTTACTTGGATCCAAACACGCCATACATGAGAGCAACTCTGTATTAACATCGTTAAATTGATCATTCAATTCTTGAAGTTGACTATCTATCACTGTATAGAGTAACTCAACCTGAAAGTGATGAAGATTGGTAACTTTTTCATCCCGACGTGATCTCCCTTGAACCAAAAAGATATCTTCCATTTCTCGAACGATTATTCCATACACATTATAAAATTCAGTAGTTTCTCCCAATAAACTCTCCCAACCCGAATCTCTCATGCTTTGTAATCGTTGCTTTGAGACAGTAACTAAAGTAATTGCATTTACGAGATTTTGGTCTTTCTTTTGTAATGCTTGTGACAAGGTATTCGTGATTACTAAAACCTTTTTCATTAAATGCAACAAGAATACAAACTCAAAATCTCGCATGAAATGCAACAAAGTACCTGCTTCTGTACTTTTATCCCCGATGCATCATCTTCTACTATCTTAAGCACTTCAATTGTTTTAGAAAACAAGTTAATAACACTAAGAATTGTGTCATAATGTGAGCTTCACCGCGTGTCTCCAGACTGTTTCAAGGTCGCTTCTTGATTCAACCCACGTCCGGTCTTGATTTCACCAGAAGCAACTACTTGAATTATTCTTTCTATGTGCTTCACTCGAAGAACTTCCTTGCGCTTGCAAGAAGCTCCAACAACATTTGCCAAAATTGCAAGATAATCAAAGAATGATTTAAGCTTATGTTTTCTTGTATCTACCACAAGTGTTAATTGAAGCTGATGACTGAAACAATGAACATCAAAAGCACTTATTCTCTGACAAAATCAAACTTTTGAGACCATTGAATTCCCCTCGCATGTTACTAGCTCCATCATATCCTTGCCCACGTACACGTGACATGCTCAATCCATGTATTGCAAAAAGTGACTCAATAGCCTTTTTAAGTGTTCGAGCACATGTATTTGCAACATGAACAATGCCAAAAAAACACTCAACAACGCACCCATGTTTGTTCACATAACATAAAGCAACAACCATTTATTCTTTAATTGATGAATCACGAGTCTCGTCAACTAACAAATAGAAAAAATTATCCCCAATCTCAACTATAGCATTTGTGGTCAAAAATGCAGCAACACTACAAATGTCTTTTTGGATTGAAGGTGCCGTTAATTTGTGGTTTCCTGGAGTATTTTTCAACACAACTTTTTTCACTTTATCATTGTTCTCAAATAAAAACTTGACTAGAAAGAATTAAACCTCGCATTTTTGAAGCATCCGATTCATCATGGCCACGGACCCCCTCACTTGAAAGAAATCGAACACACTTGATAGATTGCAAATGAAGCTTGTAATTTTTTTTCTTGGTCAGATATATTGGCAAGTTTGATATCTATGTGTTGCTTTCGGCTCCTCAAATCTTGACAAGCTAACATGCATCGTCTATGAATACTATTGGGTGACTTTCCAATATGTTCATATACGTATTCTGTCTTCTTCCAATTATTAAATCCCTTATCGACAAATGTATTCCCACCCCTTTGACCACCAATATCAACTTCAAATAGATAACAATATAAGCAAAATACTGCATCTTCCTTTTCACTATATTCCAACCAACTGGCATACTTTTTGTACCATTCGTGATTAAATCTACTTTTCTCTCCATAAATAACAGTTTGAGGGAATTTGGAAAACATTGGTTGATGAGGGCTTTTAAGCAAAGATCCTCGGCGAATACTTTCTCTCTTGTTAGAATTATATTCCATTATCGATGGTCTTAGTCCCGGATCCACAACAAGTTCCTCCTCTAAATTGAATTTGAGAATTAATATTTTGAGATGGTTCTTCTATAGGTGTTTCATTTGAGAGATTTTGAGCAGTGTCATCGAATCGGATAGAGTGATGTTGATGATTCATTATTGGAACGTTTGAATTTTGACCACATGTCATAAATGCCTAAATTAATCAAAATACAAGTACACAACTACCCCAAGCAAACAATTATTTTAAGCACCATAAATAGAATTCTATAATATATAACAAATAAATATTTATAATCCAAACTAAAAAAAACATTTCACAATAAAAAACATTTAGATACAATTTAGAAATTTACTTCGGTTACTTGTCATACTTCAATTTGAATGATTCCCCAAATGCTCAAAGCCTCAAATCAAATTTGTTTTCTATATTCAAACAAAATCATGAATTAATTTCAAAGTATAAGAAAACAGTAACCAGTTACACTAATAACAAGAGAATAGTCAACTACAGACCTACAGTGCAGTAAAATCTGCATTAGAAGATAATATTGATTTTGAAATTTCTGAAGTTTGTAAGGTGTAAACGCTTTTGAAGATTATACTGAGAATTATTTTGTTTTTCTCCAATTAATGGGAAGAGGGACGTGCTTGCGCTGGTTTCTTATAGGTTATTGAGGTCCCCTCATATATTTATGGTATTCTTTTTCATTTTATTTCCAATTTAGGCTATAAGAACATAAGAAGCATCTTGTGCATTGCTATATAAGCTAGTGGTCAATTGATGACATGAGAAGAAAAATGCTTTAGTGGATATACGAATGTTACTGAACATGAAAGTGCAAAAACCATAGGCCTCCAAATTTATGCAACAAGAAGTTAAAACATCTCAAAAGACCGATCAGATATGTAAATACCAACCCCTCTAGTGGAATTCCTACCAGCTAAACAACATTACTACGTAGTAATCTATCTTGCTTAGATATCATTAACCAATAATTAACTACTATAAAAAAGCGAACTCACAAAAGAATTAAAATCTAAAAAAAAAATATTAAAAAATCACGCACCCAACAAAAAATTAGTAAAACATGACTATAATTTGGGCAACGTCAAACTCAATAAAACAATCAAATAACCACTAACAATGACATAATGTGCAATTTCACTGATTATATACAAAAATCATGTGTTCACCTTTTTCATTATGTGAAAAGCCCTAATTAGTAATAGTGAAACTTCAAATTATCAAACAAAAAAAAGCCCTCATTAGTAACTTATTAAGTCCAAAATATAATAAATACATCAAATAAATTGAATTGGGTTTAATACCAAGTCCCAAACCAACAACATAATAATATCAAACAAACTACTAATTTTAAATGGGATAAGGTCCAAAATGCCTCGACATTTTCATGCAATGTCTCGAAAAGCACCTATACTTTTTTTTTTTGTCCAAAAATACCCTTAACGTACAATTTTTGGGTCATTCGTGTCCCTCGCAGATTAAATTGTGCCAACTAGACAAGCGGGTGTTAAGCGTGGGGTTTGACACGTGGCAATATTTGCTGACATGGCAATATTTGTTGATATTTATTTTGTTTATTAATTATTTATTTTGTTTTAAAGAAAAATAAAATAAATAATTAATAAACAAAATTAATATATATATTTAATAAACAAAATAAATATTTATATTTATATTTAATTCATTAACACAAATAACAAATTCAACACAATTGCTTCCCCCAAGATTTCACCGAGAACTCTCCACAAGAGTTTCATTCAAAGCCATGGTCGGAATCCTCTCCAATGCATTCTCCAACACCTTAATCGAATCCGACAAATCTCTAAGGTACATCAAACAAAGGGCCTTGGATCCGGCGTGGAGGAAACGGAGTATGAAGGGGACCATGGATTCGGATCGGTTCGGGTAGTGATTCGGGTAGGTTTGATATTGGTAATTGGGGCTATTGAGGGAGTAGTCTAGGGAATCGAGCTCGGCGACGGCGTCGGAGAAGAGGCGAAGCTTGGTGAGAGCGAGGACGTTGAAAATGGCAGCATTACTAGTAACAACGCTCATCATCTTCCTTTGTATCACCGTCGCTTTCGCCCAAGCCCAAAAGCTCAAAACATTTCCCGGCCAATACGGTCCCTTCAACGACACCGACTACTACCGCAAGATATTCCAAGTTGTAGAAATTTGGCGACAATCAACAACAATGCCCTCCGGTGACTCCAGAGATCACGCGGCGGCGAGGATATCTTCCCCATCACAAACAGTCCAAGAGGTCCTCCTCCGGCGACTGATTCAAGCTCCTGGGGAAGGCGATATTAATTCGAATAAGACAACCACCATCGCCTCTTTTAATTCTTCTTTCCTTATCAATATCTATAGACTTTGTAGAATAGATCCAAGTAGAATGGGATAGATCTGAAAAATATGTCCAAGTGTTAACTTCGTTTGTCTATTTGGCATGTCTGTCAACGGCAGGGGTATAATCGACCCAAAAATTGTAACGTTAGGGGTACTTTTGGACAAAAAAAAAGTATAGGGTGCTCGGTAGACATCGCGATAAAAGTCAGGGACATTTTTGACCCTTCTCCCAATTTTAAATTATCAAAACAAAAAGGCCCTAATTTAGTTACCTTTTTAAGTTTGATTACTCTAATATGCGTAAGAGGTGTGACGCGTAATGGAGATTTAGTAGAAAACCACTTAGACAAGGAGTGGGCGGAGACGGAGGCGGAGACGTGGAGGAGAAGAAACTAGAAGCAGGAGGAGTCAGGACTCAGGAGTATGAAAAGCAAAAGGAGAATTGATTTAGAATTGAAAAGTGAAGAGGCGAAGAACAGAGCTTGTATTTAGACTTTGGTAATTTAGAATTGATTTATGAATTTTGTTTTGACCCCTCCAAGTTTAACTCTTCCATTAATCTACCTCCTTAAGTTTATTAACTTAAATATTTGCCCCTACTTTTATACTTATAAAAAAATTTTGAGCATAGGCATCGTTTATAATAATTTTATTGTCTAGTTGAAATTAGTTTCAAAGTTACCCTATGTATGCGATTCCCTACAATTTGAATAGAACTCGCAAGGAAGAAGCAAACTTAGGGGTTGTTTGTTAACTCGATATCTGAGTGAAAAAGTGATTCAGACTGTTTGGTATGAACATGTGAAGGTCTGAAATGATCTGAATTGATCTGACCGAATAAGCTTTAATATCCTAACTGAATCGGTAAGTAAGCCACTGAATGGATTTTTCTCTCATGTTGCCCCTTTCAATCCAATGATTCCATTTATTTGTATATTCACAGCCTTCTTCTCTCTTTCTCCTTATTCTTATCTTCTGCTCTCTTCATTCTCTTCTTCCTGCTTCTTGCCTCACCTCGTTAATGGCATCTTAATCTTCTTAATTTAATTTTTAGACCAAATTCGTTGGAATAATCAAAAAACAAAATTCGTTAATGAATTTATTGTTTTTGTTATTTCTATAAAAGGGATGGTGAGAATTTTGGCATGAATCGGTCGGAGTAAATTGTATAGAGAATATATTTTTCCCTAACCCCCAGTAGGCTGCCCAATATAAGATTGTTTTAATAGTTTAATTTTTAATATTGCTTTCTTTTGTATTTTTGTATTGATTTCTAAATACTCCCTCCGTCCCAGGCTAAAAGTCCTGGTGGACTATTCACGCATATTAAGAAGAGGAATAAAATGACAAAATTGCCCATAATAATGTCATTAAATATGGAGAGAGAATTAGAATAAGAAAAGTATGAGATATTTAATGCTATGGGCATAATAGGAAAAATGTGTAAAAATTTGGTTATTAAAAGAAAGTGGACATTTAACATGGGACAACCCAAAATAATAATAAGGACTTTTATCCTGGGACGGAGGGAGTATAAAGTTTGTAATTCAAAAAGAGTTAAAAATTATGTCATGGTAAATTATAATAATCGAAGCTTGATAACCAAACAAAACAGAAACATATTATTTTTTATCTCAAGACAGAATTTTTTTTTAGATATTTTTTAGCGTTTTATTTAATTATTTTGTATTTTTGAATTTTGCTATTAAAAATACATTACTCATAGACCATAGTATACTCCACTAAAAGTTGTTCAAAAGTTTATACAATTTTTCTTAGTCAACATTGTTCATTTATAATTATAAAATTAATTTGTTCATAACAACTCAGATTTTTAAAATATGAAAATACACGTATCAGACGTTTTAGACTGACAATTATCAAACACGTTATTTCATTATGTATTTAGATCTTCTACTCAATTAAGCTCATTCAGATACTCTTATACAATAAAAACTTTTCATTCAGTTTTATCAAACAACCCCTTAGTATGCTTACTGATGGATCTACTGAGAAGGTGGCGCAAACCATTCTTCTTATATATCTGTTTTCTTTTCTAACATAATCACTTAGTCCCACATGAAAATACTTTGCTCTGAGAATTTTAGACCAGTTATGATTTTATGACAATGGTTTACCATATGATGGCTTTTGTTTGTCTTGCAGATGAAGATGCCCCGTCAAAAATGGCCAAAGTGGATATCCCATCCTCCCAAGTTGTTGGTGGTGTAGTACCAGGATCACTAGGCATTAGATATCCTCCTCCGACAACTTTAGGCACTATGCGACCATTATGCGTTTTTCGTGCATATATTTCCTAATTTCTTCTCGCTACAAGCTATGTTGCCTCTGCTGTTTATGCAAAAGTGATTGCATACTTTTGCATCAAACCCTGATGTGTAGTTGATTTAATTAATTTATGAAATTAAGAAAAGGGCACTCTAATGATACCTACATTTAGGGATGAAACTTGTCAGGCATGCTGGTGATCCAATCTCATTAATATATTTTATTGCAAATATTTAGTAACTGTATTACTTGTGATAAGCACTCACTAAATACAATTGATTGAGTTTTCCTTGTGTATTTTCATTATGTCTCGTGCTTATACAACTGAAATAAGATGTTTCATGATTTAGTTGCATTTTTGTATTATTTTTTATGAATTTCATTGTGCTGCTGCCGAAAGCTTTCATAAGACTTACTTTGTTTCTCTTATAATCTAATTTTCTTCAAATAGTTATTGTACCAAATATAGAATATTCTCCTTAGTTAAATTTTGAATATTCTTGTTGACTGGTTTGTTCAGTCTGCAATTTTATCAAATGAATTGGACAAAAAATGAATTGGACAAGAATAGAGTTGTGGAGGAATAAGTAGAGGATTAGGGAAGAAATATTGGGAGATTAGAGAGATTGGTGAGAAAAAATTATTGAGTTAGAGAATTGGCAGGTAGAGAGATGTAGGTTGACAGGAAAAATATTAGTTCATACATTTCATAACCATTCTCATCTGTTTTACACCTATTTAGAGTTGAGCCTACTACTTAACAGACTTTACAATTAAAATAATTAAAATGATCAACTATTAAATACTTAACCAAGCTATGGTTGTGACACTGTATCTGAAGAAAACAGCATATTAACCAAGTTATGTTTGTGAAACTATATCTAATGAAAACAAATTGCTCCATGCTCATTTGTGGTAAATGGTATTATTTGTAAATAGAAATATTAAGTGTATTATTTGTTTATAGAAATATTGAAAATGCTGGTGAAACAGTTTCTTACTTGGATATCTCATGTTGTTTGAGTGCAGCTACAATCCTGCAGTACCATTGCCACCTGCTGGTTGGCCAGTTCCACCACGCCCTCAACCGTGGTTCACTCAGCATCCAGCTGTATCAGTTCCCCCACCTGGACCTTTGGGATTGGTCCAACAACCTTTATTTCCTGTACAGAATTTGAGGCCTCCTATACCATCAACTGTGTCACCAGGGCTTCAACCATCATTGCCGGTTGCTCCTCCTGGACTGCCTGCATCTACACCTGTTCCTATATCACAACCATTGTTTCCTGTTGTTGCTACCAACAATATACCTAGTCAAGGTTCATCATTTTCTGCTCCTCTTCTTCCAACAAGTGTTCCAATAAGCTCTTCTGCAGACCTCAAAAGTTCTATCAACTTGCACGCGAGCAATAACACTTCGTTGTCTAGCAGCTACCATACACCAAGTTTTCCAGGTTTGAATTTTCTTCACACCATTAATAGCTCTTAGTTATTTTGAGTTATTTAGTGCTATTATTGTGTGATAATGAATGATAACGAATAATTTGTTGAGAATTTCTTTGAATTTGAAAATGAGTCCTTATCCTATGTTCCAAAATTTTCATTAAAATGAAGTTTGAACTATTCCTTGAGGTGTACTTCTATTCGTTTGTCATTATAAGCAGCCATTTTCAGCACACTGCTGTTTGGCCAAGGTGTCATTGTCTTCTTTGTGTCTGTTGGGTTGTCAGTTAGTTAAGATCCTTTGATTGTTTAACAGAATTAATAGTTCGGATCTTTAGACATCAACCACATTGACAGTTTTTTTTGGTTTGATTTAAATGAAACTTCACCCTAAACACGATCATTTGGAAGTGATCCACTCTCCTTATTGGCAAAAGTGTATTTTTGAAAAAGAAAAAAAAAGTGATTGACAGTATCTGCGTCCTGCTTTCTCTGCATTTTGCCAATCCCCTCTTCCTTTCCCAAACCGAAGAAGTGAAAAAAGCTGACCAACTTTAAAAAGCCACTAAATGGATTTACCATTGTTTTCACCCTTATTTCTTGATGAAATACACTAAGAACCTCAAGGTTCACGTATGTTGCAGTCCTCCCTATGGTACTGGAGGGTGTAACAAGTGTAAACGTTGAGGGTGCCGAGTGTAATCTCACCCTATACTTTTTTATTATACTCCCTCTGCCAGAAATAAGAATAACATTTTCAATGGGAATTACTATGAAAGTAAAACTCTTTTTTCCAGGGGGAGTGTTATATACATGTATTTTTTGTTTGATCATCTACAAGATTGGCTCTAAAATAGGTACTCTGCAATTGACATGGGATTGGATATCACTCTGTCTCATTCTCAATTAAGACCATCATTCATGAGAAAATAAGTTTTGCTCCAGGTTTAGTTTACTTATTAAAAACAGTTTGGAAACTGAAAAAAGGAAGTGTTTTTACTCCGAGTTGGCTCATTTGCATGTGCTCGTGTAAATTAAGTTATACTGATGCACATCATTATGGTATTATCATGTAAATCAGTTTACTTGTTAGAATTATGGATAGAATTCTTATCTAGTTGCTCTAACTATTGAAGCTTTATTTATTTATTTTTAATTTTCTACAGGTGGGGTGTTAGCAAATTCACATTCTTATGCATCTGGACCAAATACTGGTGGCCCTTCAATTGGACCCCCTCCTGTAATTTCTAACAAAGCTCCCCAGCCAGCCACAAATGAGGTGTATCTAGTTTGGGATGATGAGGCAATGTCTATGGTAAGTATTTATATCATCCAAATGTGTATCTATACATTCCTTCAAGCTGTTGTTGTAAACTTGTTACAGTAGGTAATCGTACAAAATATTTGCAGGAGGAAAGAAGAATGACCTTACCGAAGTATCAGGTGCATGATGAAACTAGCCAGGTAAGTTGTGATTACCTTTTGTACTATAATTTTTCACATAGTTATGGAATTGCTTTTCACATCTAACCAGATGAGTAGGTGTACCTTCTTTGCCTTTCAGATTCAGTTGTTTACACATTGTTAAATGTTATAAAGGTACTTCTGTATGCAATTTCACTTCTTTCTATTCCTTAAAAAATAAGAAACACTGGGAAGAATATCTGAGCCTTCATTTATTGTGTTTCTACTTTCAACCCCATTGGCTGGTGGGCTGTTTTATATCATTGGCCATTATCTGGTTGTCGAGCAATCGCACCAAAGTTTCTGGTCATCAGAGTTTCAAGTAGGTATTTTACTTAATTTTGTTGGTAGTTAGTAATTAAAATCCTGACAAGCCTGATGTGATCAACTTGAGGATTCTCCATACTCCATTAAGAAACAGAGTGTATGTATTTGCTATTTAGAAAAATTTACTTCTTTTTCGTTATATATCCTCCCTATGCTTATGAAGTGTTGGGATGATTTGTGTGGAACAAAAACATCACCCAAGAGATTTTTTCCAATTCTTATCATCATTACTTACTTTTATGTCCGAACAGTGAATTCAAACTTGGCCCAGGTCAGCTTCTTGCGCAAAATTCTTCATCTCTTAGATAGAAGCTAGCTGTAATATTTGAACTGGTTCAACACTGTGATTGATGGTCACGTATTAATTTTATTTCTTTTTAATTGTGATTCGTTTCAGATGAGTTCAATTGATGCTGCCATCGACAGAAGGATATCAGAA
This sequence comes from Panax ginseng, assembly GCA_020205605.1. Taxonomy (NCBI): domain Eukaryota; kingdom Viridiplantae; phylum Streptophyta; class Magnoliopsida; order Apiales; family Araliaceae; genus Panax; species Panax ginseng. The sequence goes on along the minus strand of CM035150.1, from coordinate 85,176,407 downwards.
AGCAGGCTTGCTGGTCGCATGGCTTTTTAGGATTTGAGGTGCCCAGTTGAGCAATTCCTGATTTCTTGTTTCTTGCTTTGATGGAGCCTTGACCCCGGTACTTTCTGTCTCGCTGTATTCTTCGAAAGATAGAATGTGTGCAAGTGATTCTTTCAATAATTAGCCAAGATTTTATACAAAGTTGCTGATATATTTTTTTCTTCTTCTTGAGATAGGATTTTATAATTTAGTGCACTCTCTAGACATGTTGAGTTTGTTTAGACCCCAGTATTACTAAAATTCTAGTTACCATTTATAATTTATCATTTATGTAGTATGTGCATGCGTGCTTAAAATGATGGAATAAATCTGTGGAATTTCAGTTACCTTACAGTTATTTGTACTTTATAGTTTATACATACTAGTTACCTGCATACACACTGTCAGAGTATAGTATAGCAGCGAAGCTAGGCGGAAATGGGCACTAATGTTAAGTTTGGAATGAAGGAATGGAATGGAATGGAATGGAATGATTTATTCAATTCTAGTTGGAATGAGTCATTCCATACTTTTTCTTCCTTAAAGAAGTAAACACAATCTTTTTCATTCTAATCGGAATTAAACACAATTTTTATTTTATTTTATAGGGATGTGTTAGTTTATTCTCACATTCATTACTGTAATTTAAACATAGCATAAAGACTTTTGGAGAGATCTCTTGCATTTGCATACATACACTATGATTATACTTGGGACAAGAATATTAATTACAAGTGTCTTGTTTGTTTTCAAATTTAGACTTGGGACTATTAGTTTAGGAATTATAAAATGGCTTAATAGTTTTGGAGTTATAATTATAATCTCGGGATTAATTAATAGTCTTGAGATTATAATTTTATGAATTATAAATTATAATTTCGGGATTATAATATTTGTAAACAAACATAGACTACGTGATAAAAGGATAAGAGAGTGATAAAAGGATAAGAGAATGGGAGAGTAAAAAAAGGGTTAAATCAACTTTTCCCACTATACTCGAGTTCGATTTACAAATGGATTACTAGACTAAAATTTTAATAATCAATTCATTGAACTGTTTATTTTTTACAAATTGTCACAAATTTTGTCTTACAAATTGACTTTTAACGAAAAAAATTTAATATTTTAAAGCTAGTTATTCACATGGACTTGTCAAATAATATCTTTTAATCTGTAAAAATAAAATAAATCTGAAAGTTGAAATAAATTAAACAAATAAAATTAAATAAATAAAATCATGGAAGAAAAATAAATATCTCCATAATTCTATTAACCTGAAAAAATATGGAAGAAATTTTATTTACAAAATAAAATATATCTCAATCAATTAAAATAAAAACAATATGTAATTATATATCAAATTATTTAAACAACTTAAATAATTTAATAAACTCATTAAATAGGATGGGTTTGAATTTAAAGGGTTTAAGTTGTTTAATTACGTTAATTTGTTCTATTATTGTATTTCATTTAATACTCCACGTTTTAATTTTTTTTATTTTTCTAACTCTGTAATATATTTTTGGATAGATTTTTGACGTTTTACAAATTTTTAATTAATTTTAACATATACATTTTCTATTTTAATTCTTGGTTATTATTTTCTATTTCTATATATATATATATATATATATATATATATATATATATATATATATTAATTTTTCTATTAGTTAATTATTCCCATTTGTGCGATGCAAAAACTGGCTGCATGTTGAAGCCGTTGACAATAATATCACCAGTAGTGTGCACATAAAACTTGGTGACCCCGGTCTCACAAGAAACTTGAATGGACAAAGAAACATTCTTGCACTAAAAATGACAAAAAAACTATAGATACATACATTTTCCATTAAACACAAACCAACATATAATTATAAAGATAATACATGGGGGATGATGATCTATGCGGATGCGAATGGTAGAATGACGTATATCGTTTATCTATCAAACGTATCTTATCAACTTATTTTTTCTTATGAAGTTGGGCTTTAAATGCTACTACGGAATTTACGTGGATGGCTGAATAGGCAGGGTCTATGTTAAACTTTTGGATAGAAACCTTGGCCTCAAATATCTAACAAAAGTTTTTGAATCAAGAGTCCCAAACTCACAAATGATGACCCATTTTCAATCAAGGCATTCTTGCTCATTTCACTCATTTTCTTGACTTTTTCTCTCACCTCACCACCTTCATTTTCCATCAAAATCCTCACTCCTTTCTCCACCTCTTCTGCACACACCAAATCACTCACTCCATCTCGATAATCCAACCTTATTTCCACACACAATTCCAATTCCCTCACCATTTCAAATGCGTTCAATTGTTGCTCTGCATATATAGGCCATGTTGCTATTGGCACCCCGTACCATAAGCTTTCCAATATTGAGTTCCATCCGCAATGCGACACAAATCCACCAATGGCCTTGTGGGCTAATATGGTCACTTGTGGGACCCACCCACAGACCAAACCGATCCCCGCCGTCCGATCGACAAACCCATCTGGCAGTACTCCCTCCAGATTCGTGTAATTGCTCGGAAGGCCTGATTTAGCCCTGGCCGGTTCACGCAACTGCCAGACGAACCGGTACCCGCTTCTCTCTAGGCCGACTGCTATGTTTTTCACCTGGGCCGGACTTAAACTTCCCATACTTCCAAAGCATAAGAAAACTACTGATGAGGGTGGTTGTTTATCAAGCCATTTTGTGATATTTTCATGATATTGGTCCGAGTTCCATCCCGCCGGTCCGCAGTGATCAACTACCGGTCCGACCGGATAAACCTGTGGCAAGTCAGCAAAGTCAGCTGACAAGGAATCAAGCGCATAAGGTTCCAATTCCTTGAACGTATTTACTACAATACCCTTAGTTTCTTTATATCTGCATGCGTTACACAAGAAGCAAGAGCACCCATCATCGTCATTTCTCCTTAGAAAAAAGGTCGGAAGGACCGAGATAGGAACCGGGTTGGTAAAAGCCGGGATGGTCAACACAGTTGCCGAGTCATCGAGCTCAGAGGCGAGTTGGCCATGTAAGCTCGGGAGGTGGAGCATGAAGCCGAGAAAAGTCGCCGGAGACGCAAAGAAAAGGTAGCACGGCACACCGAGTTCAGCGGCAACGTCCATAATCGGCATACAAAACATGTCAACGAATATCCCGGCGAGTGGGACTACGGAGTTCTCTGACTCGGACTGAGTCTGCATGAGGTTGGCCAATGCATCCTTTACGTGGGGTTTATGTTTCTCTATTAAGAGACACGTAAAGGCTATGGAACTCTGGTATTGATCTGGTGATGGCGGCTCCACCGGTGGGAGGTGGATGAATCGGACTTTTCCAGCGTTGACGGCGGCGCGTGACTCTATGTAGGTGGTTACAAGTGGTCTATGAGATGTAGTGATGACTAGTATGGTGGCTGATAAACGTGGGTCTGTTTTGGTTAAGTGAGTTGCGAACTCGACGGCCGGAACAAGGTTGCCGATTGCCGGAGCTGAGATGAATACAACCTCTGCAGATTTCTTCATTGGATTTGTTAATTTTTGGTGGCTTTGATTTACTCAAGGCTAGTAGTTATTTATATATATACGGAAATGATGAATGACATACCTTGCATACCCTTTTGACAATGAATCGGAGAACGGTTCGATCCATCACTATAGATTCGGTCGATCGTTAAAAACTAAGGCGACAATTATAATGACGAATCGAACTATTGTCTGATCAGTCACTGCAAAAAATAAAACATAATATATAAAATAAAAAAATAAACCTTTGAAATAGACTGTATATACATAATACCTCCCATGCCATTTGAATATTTATACTAAAATGTTATTCAATTGACCGTGACCTCTATGTTTCATTGTGTGCAATTTTGTTACGTACTTGTTAAATAATTAATCATGCAGTCATGCAGATGCCGTGCTTGTGGAAGTCATTTTTGATTTTGTTAAACAATAACTCACTATCAATTTATTTAACCAAATATATATGAGAGAGAGAATTTACTCCCTTTGTTGATTTTTATTTTAATCAATTTATCATATGTTAAAATTGAATTTGTTACTATAATTTTTAAATAGTAATAATTTTTATGTAATTTATGATAATAGCTATTAATTGCACTAACTAAATTTACATTAATTTTGATGATCAATTTCTTTTTTACATCAATTATAAATTTTAAAAATTTATAGATAACTAAAATGAGTTTTGTTTTTTCCGGTGAATTGAGTGGGTTACTAATTTGACCATATATGCTTTCACATCACAATGGAAGAACCAAAGTACATGCTTTCCCATCACAATGGAAGAACCAAAGAATATACTTTATATATATATATATCACCTTAAATAACATTCTTTTATTAAAATTACGTCGTTTTGGAGGACGCGGTGGCATTGTATTTACAAAAATGCCACCGCGTCCCTCCAAAACGACATAGTTTTAATAAAAAAATGTTTTATATATATATATATATATATATATATATTCAAATTGGGTAATATAAACATACATATTTATATATATTTTATTTGTGTATAGTTTGTTAAAACTATATTATTTTGACAGATTTATTTTAAAAATAAATAAATTCTCTTCTCTTAAATTAAAAATTAAAAATAAATATATTAAAATAATATAATTTTGATAAAAATATACACAATTAGTTGTGTATGACCATTATTCACATAGTTAACAGTACTTGTGCACTACCATTGTATTAATAAAAAAAAAATACATGCATGAACTTGATTTAAAAAGTAGGATTCACATCTTATTAACCCAAAGAATTTGGATCTAATGCTCTCTCCTCCATATAATAACCCTCCCATTATTTCAGCAAATCTAAAGGCCACAAGAGATTCCTCCTGGCTGCTGTCCTGCGTCCAATTGACTATAATATCAATGAGCAAATAATTCGGACTCGATTCGTATTTGTTTGACTAAAAATTCGATTCGAACTCTACACGAAATATAAATGAGTCAAATATGAGCAAATTTTAAAGTTTGATAAATTACTCGAACCTTCTCAAATTGTAATTTTCTATTGATACTCGGATTATATTCGTTCGAAAAGTTCAAACTTCTCAGGTTCGATTCGGAATCATACTTGACACGGTAGCTAAATGAGTCTCAATCAAACTTTATTTTATACTCGATAAATTGTGTGAACTAAATCTGAACAACTCAATACTCGGATCGAATCGATTCGTTTACACCCTTATACCCACTCCATCAAGTTAGGTAGTAGTATTTCTCCATGTCTAAGCGTCCATCAATTTTTTCCATTTTCCCAAATTTTCATGTCTAAATGTCTATGGGTATGTTTGGTGGGCAATTTTTATAACCTTTGCAGCAATAATAGCATTTAGATTTTAGTTATTGCATTAAATATATGGTAAGTAAAAGTGTTGGACATCAATTTTATAAATTAAAATAAATATAAAAATTACTAAAAAAAATATTAATAAAAAAGAGGGGCAAAATAAATATTATACTTGGTTAAATTAACTTATTTTAAAATAATTTATAAATCATTTTAAAATAAATTATAAATACTTATTTTTTTTAACTTAAAACTAAATTTATAAGTGGAAAAACAAGTTATTTCCGAACATGGACATGAATAGGACTTATAACATATAAGTCATTCCCGAATCGGCTCAGAAGCTAGAAATTGGAAGCGTGAAAAAAAAAGCCGAAACAAACACGGCTCTAGTAGTAGTAGTATTCTGAAATAAACCGGTGCAAGGTCTCCCCGGACCGTTCAGTGGTTATCAGCTTCACTTTCGTCTTCATTGAACAACACGAGACCTGTGACGAACACTCATAGCAGGTAAGTGCTCTTTCCTCCCTCTCATTGTATCTTCTGTTATAAATTTCTTCATTCTTTCTCGTCCAGCCCTTATAAGTTGAAAAAACCCTAGGCTCATTGAAAAAATTGTTTGTGGTTGTAATTCATTGTCCCTATTTCCCCAGTAAAGGTTCGAACTCAATATGTAATTAGTGAATTTATTAGAGTTGAATGCTCTAATTAGCTGTTAATGTTTACTTTTGCTTTTTATTTGCTTGATCCATCAGTTTTTTGACACTGGTTCTTTTTTCTTTTTATTTTAATAATAAAAATTGATTTTTTTTTGCTGTAATTTTAAAATAGTTTTTGGTTTGGAGCTTGTTTTCAGAGTCTTCTTTTAAATAAACAGTCAGAGTTCGGTATTCCTGGTAAACTCAAGTTGTTATCAGTATTTTATTTTAATAATTCAAACTGGGAAATATTGAGAAAAAGAAAAGGATATGTGAAAAAAAATGTAAAAGCTTTAATAACATTTTACTAGGCTTAATTTTTCGTATTCTCCTTGACCTGACCAAGCTGTGCTCGAAACTGTTACAGTGACAGTGGTGTGAAACCCTCTTAAACCTTTTTTCTGAAGCCAACTTCGAACAAAATAGATGAAATGGGAGTATCGTTACAATTAGACTTTTAATTTATGTGTAATTTGATTTAGTATGCATTTAATTTGTTTTTTTCTGTTTCATTCAAAGTTCTCCTTTCCGCTCCAAGTCTCCATGACCTTTCTGAATTCCAAAAAAAACCTAAAATTTCATTTTAAGGTTGAAATTTGTGAGACTAAAATCTGTATTTTTTTAAGGTTTCTTTGTATGTAAACTTAATTTTATATAAAGCCAAACTCACTGATTTAGTGGGTTGCAAGGCCATTTATAGATTTTTCTGGAGCAGAAACCAAAAGTGGCCGTATATATTTGGGGTGCCTTCTTTAGTACAACCATGTGGCTATCCAATAAATGATATATCCTTTTCATATCTGCTCACGGACTAGAGTTAAATGCTGCAAGCTTGTAATGCATACTGCACCGCTATGGCTCTCTATGTAAATGTTTGAGGCTGCCAAGTTCAACCTCAGTCTATTACTGTTGATCAATTGAGAATTTATTGTAGTTCTCTAGAAGTCCCCTGGCTTACTGTTACTATAGCTAAATGTTGATGGTTATAACGGAAATGCTTGCTGGAAGTCAAGGAGTTGTTAGATATGTTTCAATTGAAGGTAACTCTTGTTAAAATTTATATATATATTTTTGGTAATGTCAACTATTTAACTTAGATTGCTTTTTAAGTATTGCTCAGTGGGAGTTGCTTGTATTGCTTTAGCTATCCACATTGCTCAACTTGTTTGTGCAAGAATGCACACTTGTTCCTCTGCATTTTGTTTATATATTTGCCATATTATGTTTTTCTTTATTTGATGGTTTTCCTTAGGTGTGAGTCACTGTTAAGCCTGTTATGTTTGTGCTATTATGCCTCTTATACATTTTGTTTAAATAGATAGTCTCTTTTAGCTGTGAATTGTTCAATGAAATATATGATACGAGTGTTTGTCGAAGTCTTTGAATATCGTATTTTTTATTTTTCTTTCAAGGGTTTGAACATTGAATAGCTGGAGGTTCTGAAGCAGGCAAAGGAAAGAACTGTTTGTCCAAAGGATTTGTTGGCCTTGTTTCTTTCAAGACCATGTCTGTAACGGCAGGTGTTAGTGATGCTGTGATTGCCATTAGGGATAAGCTCAGGGGGAAAATTGGCCAAACAAAAGTCAAAAGGTATTGGCCTGGTAAAGCTCCTGAATGGGCAGATGACGCTGATGAAGATGGGGATATTCGAATGATCAGGGCAGTTGCCTTAGAAAAGGCCTTTCCTAGCCAAGAAGATTCAAATATCGCGAGAAGAGATGATCCCAGGCTTCGTCGTTTGGCAGAGAGTAAGATAGATAATCGCGAAGAAGTAAGAGCTGATCACAGGCGTATTCGACAAGCTGAGATTGTTTCGACAATAGAAGAGGAGACTAGAAGACAAGAAAGGGTTGATTTAGAGGAAGAGGATGAGGATGCTTTAGAGGAAAGAAGGAAGAAAATTAGGGAAAAGTTGCTTCAGAGGCAACTGGAAGAAGCCTCACTTCTTCCAAAAGAAGAAGAAGAAGAGGAAATAGAGGAAGAGGAGGAAGAAGAATCCGAGTATGAGACTGACTCTGAAGAAGAACAAACAGGCATTACAATGGTCAAGCCTGTCTTTGTTCCAAAGTTGGAGAGGGATACCATAGCTGAGCGCGAGAGACTTGAGGCAGAAGACCATGCACTTGAGGAATTAATGAGAAAGAGATTGGAAGAAAGGAAGGTTGGGACAAAGCAAATAGTGGTTGAGGAGATTCGGAAAGATGAACAAATTCAAAAGAACCTGAAGCTGGAAGCGGATATTGCAGATGTGGATACTGATGATGAATTGAATGAGGCAGAGGAATATGAAGCATGGAAGGCCCGTGAGATTGCAAGGATCAAGAGGGATAGGGAGGATCGTGAAGCAATGTTGAAGGAGAAGGAAGAGATTGAGAGAGTAAGAAACATGACAGAGGAAGAGAGGAGGGAGTGGGAGAGGAAAAACCCGAAGCCTGCTGCCCCATCCAAGCAGAAATGGAGGTTCATGCAGAAATACTACCACAAGGGTGCTTTCTTCCAGTCAAATTCTGATGATCGCTCGTCAACTGCCAGTTCAGATAATATATTCTGTCAAGATTTCTCTGCTCCAACTGGAGAGGATAAGATGGACAAATCGATATTACCAAAAGTCATGCAGGTCAAGCACTTTGGCCGTAGTGGGAGGACAAAATGGACCCATCTTGTTAATGAGGACACTACTGATTGGAATAATCCGTAAGTACATTATCCCGTCTGCTATTAATCAATTTAATTTTCTGTCTTTATCACTTCTTTTTTGGAAAAAAAAAATTGGCCTTCTGCACATTACTGTTCTGAAACAGTCTCAAAATAATGACATTGCTACCTTATTTTTTATGTTCTTCATAACTTTTTCATGACGTAAACTCTATATGCAACCAGCCTACCAATTATAGAGTTATAAAACTGTGGTTCATGCTATTATATGTAGAAATTGACTTGCGGAATGAGAATCGACCATGATTTCCATTCCACTAGGATGCCATTCGGCCCATTCCATTCTGGCTCTAATTCCTATAATCCAAACATACCATTAGATTCCTCTTCTTTGATGCTGTCTTTAGCAACAAGGTGACCTCATTTTTTTTCCTTTAGTTCTTCATTTCTTCCAGTCACATCACTCTTCCCATGACCTTAGTGGTGAGTCCAACTCAGAACTCACTACATTGTCTGTCTGTGCTGGTCGATTGACTACAGCATCCCAGTGAGATGCCAAGTCCCTGTAAAGGTTGTAACACAAATTTAACCTATATTAAATTGAACTAAACTAGTGATGTTCAAATGATTGTTATGTTTATGTATGATTCTTTAGCTTCAAAGTTGACTATGTAAGGTCCAAGTAAGTTGTGCTTGGCCACAAAGGGCATCCTGAGTGCTCTCCCTTTCTTTCAGGTTGCTCCCGTCAGTTTTATATGTTTGCACATGTAAGTCCTCTTAAAAGTGAGTAAATTGTCATGCTAACATCAATTTTTGTCTGCTACTTAATTCTTGTTGCAGTATAAGTTGGTTCAGGTCATCCAACAAGGCAATAATATGTTTTTCGCCTAACTGCATATCCACGATAATAGAATAAGTTAAATTCTTTACAGGAAGAATAGGATTCATGATTGCCAAATATATGGTGTAATCAGACTGGTATCTATAGGAAAGGTTAATGAGATGAGAGTTAATGTAATGATTGATGCTTGTCAATGCGTCAGCTGTTAGTAAAGGGCTAAATGCATTTATAAATAAGAAAATTCCATGTCGACCGTCATAAAGTTTTAAGCTGTTCCTGATTCTTCTTGCATATAGTTGCCTGGTTAGTGCATATCAGGGACATAATATATTGTTGGGGTCAAAATATTTTTTTTAAGGGACTTGCACAGCTTCACACTTATGTGATCCCTAACTTGAATACAATATAGATCTCGTAGGGGGAATTGAACCTGAGACCGAGCTCCTAACTTCGCCCTTACCACTAGGCTAACCATGGGTGGCTTGGTGTCGAAATAAATTGCTTATGGATTCCTCTCTCTTCTGACTGAAGGAGTTGGTGTAATCATGAATAAAAACTGGAATGTCTAATCTGGATTATCTTTAGATGTTAAGCTGTTTCTGTTCTTCTATTTGAAGGATGGCTCTCAAGAACATACATAATTTTAATCCGTTCATAGGTGGTTTATAGAAGAATACTCCACCTTCATGAAATTCATCCTGTTTCTAGATTGTAGGCTTTTGTATGCTGTACCTTATAATATATTGCTTGCTTAATATGCACATCCATGAAAGATTTTCAAGTTTTTGGTATTGGTAGTTCTGCTCCTTGGGAACATAGTGTGTACGGGAACATCTTAAGTTGTGTATGGTGCAAAATATGTACAAGATTTTCATGCTTTTTTTATTTATTTATTTAAAAAAAACGGTTTTATGTTCTGTTAAACATCTACACATTTATTAGTATTATTTTTGTTATTTGAACTCTTTTGTCTAATAATTGATTTATGATAATTCAGGTGGACATATAATGATCCTCTTCGTGCCAAGTATAACGCAAAAATGGCTGGAATGAATGCGCCTATAGCAAAACCTAAAGGAAGCAAAAAGATAAAAGGCTTGGAAGTTTAGATGAACTTTCTTGTATAATTAATTGACATATTAAGGACAAAAATACTTTGTGATAGGTGTAGTACTACTCCATTGGCTTTGTATAGTTGTATACCTTGACTCTCTAATGTTCTTACTTCTTATTGACATTTAAAAAAAATAGTAGTAATAATTAAATGATGTCAAACTTATTTAACCTTGTAATAGTGCACACATTTCTGCTTATCTGGTAAATGTGTGATGTAAAGTCTTCCCATGCGTGGTTAGTTTGACTGAATTAATCATTTCTTCTGCTTGCATATATATATATATATATATATATATATATATATATATACATTGTCATATAATTGAGGAGAGAGAATTAAAAATAAATCGGCTATAATGACGGTTAGAAAGGATTAAGAACATATCCTTGATTCTACGTACTTTGCATCCTTGAGGACGGATCGGACGACGATTCGGTCCGTCTCTGTCGCTATATATTGTCCGTCGTTAAAAGGGTATGCAAGGTATGTAGGATCAAAGGTTATGTCCTTCATCCTTTCCGTATATATATATATATATATATCGGATCTCCGGACCTGATCAAATCCGGACCCTAATTATTTATTTATTTATTTATTTTTAAAACAACTATTTTTTTTTTAATATTTTATGGAACTGAAATTTTTTCATAATACAATGTTTTAGGCGTGATTTGGATATTTATACCAAAAATTGTATGTACAGTCTGCACAGGCTGTACATACCTGTTTTGTTATACGTATCCAAATCACATCCAAAATATTGTATTATACTCACTCTGTCCCAGGATAAAAGTCCCGGTAGACTTTTCATGCATATTAAGAAGATGAATGAAATGACAAAATTACATATAATAATGTCATTAAATATAGAAAGAGAATTAGAATAAGAAAAGTATGATATATTTAATGTTACGGGTATAATAGGAAAATATGTATAAAAATTTGGTTATTAAAGGAAAATGAACATTTAACATGAGACTACCCAAAATAGTAATAAAGATTTTTATCATGGGACGGTGGGAGTATAAAAATTCCAGTTTCATAAAATATTTTAAAAAAAAATTTAATTGTTTTAAAAAAAAAGCAAAAAAAAAAAGAAGAAGTCCGTATTTTAAGAAAGTCCGGGAGTCCGGATAAGAACCGGACTCTCTCTATATATATATATTGATCCTAGTGGAAATATATTTACTTGCATTAAAAATGTACATACATAAACAATCTGATTTTACCAATAAAAAAACATGCTCTAATAATGTTGCGTGGAATTTGTTTATTTATACAATTATACTAGTTTAATATTTTTGTATTCATACATAATAGTATAAACTATAGACAACAGGCATTCAAACTAGTTCATGTTCATTTTCTCATGTCTAAAACAAAAAATAAAATAAATAAAAAGTAAAATAAATATATAAAAAAAATATAAAGTAAAAATTCAGGTCTGGGAAATATTTACTTAATAGAGTATTGACCAAAAGAATCAATAGTTCACAAGAATATTTTCTGAAAAAATAAAAATAAAAAAAATCAATCAACAAAAAGAATGGGGATATGAGATTTATGAAGCTAATACGACATCGTTTTCTCACGAAACCTGCATATATTTTGTTCCCATTTGTCTGGAACGTGGTTAAAATTGGAGGGAAAAGAAGACCGAGAAGGAAGAGAGAGAGAGGGGGATGCCATGCCAGTGGCAAGACCAGAAACGTCTGATTCTCGAGTCATCGCCCATGTCGACATGGATTGCTTCTACGTTCAAGGTATCCTCTTTCTCCTTCTCTCTCCTAAACAGGCACAATTTGTTTTTCTATGGGTGTCGGTTTATATTTTAGGGCATTGGTGGTTCAGGGATGAATGAAATGATAATTATGCTTTTTGTTTCTGAATTTACGTCATCAGTTAAGTGATTCGGATTATAGTATTAAATTCTCATCAAATCCTACTTTTCATTTAGACCTATAAGATAACTAACTATACAGGCGGATCCATAAATTTTTCCGGGGACGGATTTTAACTATTTTTTTTGTTGAAGTTAAAAAAAAAACTTGAACTAATCATAATATTAATTAATCATAATAATGTTTACAAATTACAATAAATATTCATAATCCAAACTAAAAAAGGAATTTCAAATAAAAAGCATTTAGATACAATTTAGAAACTTACTTCAGTTAGTTGTCGTAGTTCAATTTGAATGATTCCCCAAATGCTCAAAATTTGCTTTTTATATTCAAACAAAATCATGAATTAATTTCAAAGCAATAAACTAGTTTTGGTATCTTTTTATAAGTTTCAAATAAGTTTTACAAACAAACCATTCAAAATTTATACTCAGAACACCAAAAATTATACAGAGTCCATTAGTTAGATGCAGGAAACTAAAGTGATTATAATAACTAGAAATGAGGGGCTGCTAATGCTCATAGTAATTTTTTATTTTCCATTTCCCATTATAAAATAAGGCAAAATCATTGTAAGCTATCACGACAGAAACTACTCATCAAAATGATCTCATTTTCAATTGAAGATCAAACAATCCAAAAACAAAAATCCAATCAGACCAAACAAACAGTAACCACAGTTAACCAAATCAATAACAAAAAAATTAAAATTAAATAAAACAATCACTCACGCTGATGAACATTCAAAATCAAAAATTATACAAAAAATACTTATAAGATTTCACCTAGCCTTAAAACTAAGAAGATTTTTGTATTTGTATTTAGAATTGGTTTATGATCTTTTTTTTGCCCTTCTCCAAATTTAATTATTCTATTAATCTGTCCTCTTAAATTTATTAATTTACATATCTGCCCTGCCACTATGGCTATAAATAAATAAAAAATCAACAGGGGCAGCTGCCTATGCTGCCCCATATACAGATCTGCCCTTGACTATACTAGTTACTACTATAGTATTTAATCACTACACTTGTTAGGGAATGAATCACTAATTTTATGTAGCATTCTATATATTTTTTTCACTATGTTGATTCTTGTGGGCTAGATAGATGTTTATATCCTCCGTCCCAAAAAGGTTCTTCATTTGAGTGTCAATTTTTTTAAGCTTTTGAATTCATCTTTTTTCACTGCTTTAAAGTTGTCTAATATGTACATGTTGTATAAGGATATGTAATTCAGATGGTAATTTTGGAATGTGAGAGGATTGATTGGTAAAATTTATAAAATGAGAAAAATGACTCTCAACTTGAAATTGAGGGGATTTTAATATAATGCTAATGCATATGCTCGTGGATAGTGGAGACGTGAACATTATTTTGAAGTTCTGAACATTAACAAGGGATCATAAAGTACACGATAAACATTATTTTCTTAGGGGGAATCGGCTTCTCTTTTATTTTTTTTAAAAGGAAACAATTTGACGACCTATCAGTTAAGTTTTAAATATGATATATTTGAATGACAATACTTATAATCAATAATAATTTTTTTAATTTCAAATGAAGGCATTATAAATGCCGTTTTAATCCATTAATTAATATATTGAAAAAAAGATATGTACCTCTTCATCCAATAGGGTAGCATTTACAATCTTGTTTGTTTTTGTACTTACCCCATCCCAAATTCTACTGACTTTGACTTTGATAGTGAAATCATCTTTTCTTGTATATAGTTGATTCAAGGGAACATGATCCGTATTAAAATTGTAGGATTTTTGAGAGTAATTTGGAGTGTAGATAATTCTATTATAATGAACTAAAGTATGTTAAATGAGATAGGTTATATATACTAATTAGGTTCACGAATCATAAAAAGTAATGCAAAATACTAAGGGTCAGTAGATGTACGTATGAATCATTAATTGATATATTTAGTTTTTACTCGATGCTTTTGTGAGAAATTTAACTCTTGAGCTGTTGGGTCAGTTTTTTGGAATACCAAAATTTATGACCAAGAAGGTAGGAAAATGAAAGAAAGAAAAAAAAAAAAAGAAGCAAACTTTGTTGGCTGACCAACTAAAATCACTCAAACTTGGATTGCATTGAGTGAGTTGACTTAGGACCAACTGAGAGAAAAAATGACTTTGTTTGTTTTACTATTTACTCTTATTATATTTTGGTATGAATGATATATCTTAATAATTGGATCCTGTAACAATATTTTACCATTTTTATTAAATTGAATATTTAAAATTATTAAATAAAATTTTACCCTTTAAAATGGAGGAAGCCAACTTACTTTTTGGTCAAACAATTTTTTAAGGCATTCAGATGATCTAATTTATTAAGACTTCAAATTATGATCTTAAGTTTTACAGTCTTTAGCTGACAATCATGTGGCCTAGTTTATTGAACATATCAGTTGGTAATGACTTGATTTTTGGTCTAGCTGAATTTGCGGTTGCTTGCATACTCTTTCAACTACTGTATGTTTCAAAAAAATAGAAGAATGAATGACTAAAATAATTAAAAACCACTGATATTTGAGACCACAAGTTAAGTTGACCAGAAAGTCATATTCATCAAACATTCCTTCCTAATGTATTTGATTTGTGTTTGTGATTCTGATTTAGAATTGTATTTACTTATTTAAAAACACAGAAATACAGAAGTTCTTCAGAAATAAACTGTGATTGGTGTCATTTGTGCCAGGCTGACTCTTTTTGATTTTTCTTTGTAGTGGAGCAACGTAAACAACCCGATTTAAGAGGGCAGCCTACTGCTGTGGTTCAATACAACTCCTGGAAAGGTGGGGGCCTAATTGCTGTTAGTTATGAGGCTCGTAAATATGGGGTAAAGAGGTAAATAATTTTTTTTAATTTTTTTAGGGATAACTGGATTATCTCTTTGGCATTGAAAAGATGTGTTCCTTGGTTTCAAGATCGATGCGAGGTGATGAGGCAAAGCAGGTTTGTCCACAAATTCAGCTTGTCCGAGTACCAGTTGCTCGTGGTAAAGCTGACTTGACCATATATAGAAATGCGGGTTCAGAGGTTTAAGGGAGTCATAATCTCTCTTTGTTGTTCAAGCTACTTTATTTTTTTAAATCCCTCTTATCTTGAATATATATATATATATGGCTGACTTTGATTGAACTTGCAGGTTGTTGTTATTCTTGCACGGAAAGGTAGATGTGAGCGTGCTTCAATTGACGAGGTATATCTTGACCTTACTGATGCTGCTGAAAAAATGTTGTCAGAAACTCCCCCGGAGAGCCTTGAAGCAATTGATGAAGAAGTTGCTAGATCTCATGTTCTGGGCCTTAGTATGGTATGAAGAGTATGCTTTCTCATTTTTTGTCCTGATAGAAAATTCTATTGATTTTCAAGATTTCAGTTATTATATCAACCAGGCTAAATATTTGGATAGAATTTTCAAGATTTCAGTTATTATATCAACCAGGCTAAATATTTGGTGGAAGTTATAAAAACTTTGGAACACAGAATGTTCAATGGAGAAGATTCTACTTATCTTTTCCCCAACACATCCAGTTATCACATCATTTGAGATTTCAATTCTCTTTTGTATTTATCGATTATTTTTGTGCAATAAAGTCCCTAAGTTTTTTTATTAATATAATTTTTATCCTCTCCCTATTGATGACTCAAGAATCTTATAACTTTATGTTGAGTAGAAGCTTTTCCTGATATAAAAGCAAGAGAACAGGTGTAGGTTGTCTGGGAATTTTTTTCTTTCTAATTAGGTGTTATTGTGATTAATTATATTATTATAAAATGCAAGTATTTGCTTTTGTATTTCTTTTTAGATCCTGGGCATTTCATTAAATTGATTATCTAGCTATAATGTAAAAAAGCTTAAAGTTTACTTAACATACTGAAATGACTATTTTTTTTAGTCAGAATCCTTTTCATCCTCTCAAATGTCTATTTCCTTTCTAATAAAGTTCTTCTTTCATCCAAGAAAATAAAATAAGAAGTTGCTCGTAAATGGAATCTGCTTCCAAGTACTCAATAAGCATGTTTCTACCCTAGAACTTGAACCGCTTCAGGGCATACTCTGCGTGTGTGTCTCCATAGTTGTTTTTTCAACTTCTGCTTATTTTGAATTTTGCAACAACTAATATACTGAAATTGTCATTGTCTGCAGGAGGAAAGTGATGTTAGAGAAGCTGTTAAGGAGTGGATTTGCAGGAGCAATGCTGATCATCGTGATAAGCTGTTGGCCTGTGGGGCTTTTATTGTTGCAGAACTTAGGTTGCAAGTTTTGAAGGAGACTCAATTTTCATGTTCTCGTGGAATCGCTCATAATAAAGTAGGAAGGGGTATTGGTTATCTTTGTTTCGTCTTTAATGATCCATTGTAGACAAAGATAATTCAACTGTTTTCTTGGATTAGGTGCTATTAGCTTATGCATTGTTCTTAACAGATGCTGGCCAAGCTTGCAAGTGGCATGAATAAACCTGCTCAACAAACTGTTGTACCTTTGTCATCTGTAAGGGGATTGCTTGAACCATTGCAAATAAAGAAAATGTAGGTTATTGCTTGATATGTAGTCTTGCAATTTTTGTACATATCAAAAAGTGCAATTTAGGCTGCAATGGTGTATTACACTTGGCTATGTTACTTTTGAATTGGGATCTACTTGGAAGAAAAAAAATTCCTTCTCTCTTTGAAGTTATTATTTCATTTTTTCTATATAGGATGATTATTTGGCTTGTATGGTCTTTTAAAGGTAATGCATTACTCAATATTTAATCTTCTTTGAGTCAAAAATATTAATTGCAGGAAACAGCTTGGTGGAAAGCTTGGCAGTTCTTTGCAAAGTGACCTTGGTGTCAACACTGTCGGGGATCTATTGCAATTTTCAGAGGAAAGGCTGCAAGATCGCTACGGAATAAATACCGGGTTATTATCTTTCAACAGTAGAAAAAATACATGATGGTTAGCGCAAGCTATGCGCGTCCTTTATCAATGCGTCATTTTTTATTTATTTAACTTGAATAGTCAGATCTTTGTAAGCAGTTGTAGGGATTTTTTTATTCTATTTTAAAAGAAGAAGTTTAAGAGATAGTTTACTTAACATATTTCTCAAACAAAAATACCCTTGGTGTTCCTCTCACCTGTTTTCACTCTGTATTTCACTATATTTTCCCATATTTTTCTGAGTTATATATTATGGTGTGAACAATGCGCACTAATGATGTTTTCTTCAAAATCAATAAGATTTTGGGTCAAGGATCATAGCAGTAATCTTTGCTATGTTTCCAACTTTTGCTAAGGATCTGACCTCTTTACAATGATCTTAAACTCGTTTTAAAAGGTTTTGTTTTCATTTTATGGTTGATTTGAGATTTAAGGGAAAATGGGTGTTGCTACTCACCTCTCATACTTCTTCGTGCATGCACAACAGTACTTGGTTATGGAACATTGCCAGAGGGATTAATGGGGATGAGGTTGAGGGTCGACTTCTTCCTAAGAGTCATGGTACGGGGAAGTTATTTCCTGGACTTAGGTGCCTGAAAACCATTACGACTGTGAGTTTTTTCCGCTCCCTATAGAAGAATATTACCTTATTTCTGCATATGCAACTTCAGTTCACTCTACTTATTACCTTGTTTCTTTAAATTGCTCTTATTGTCATGTTCCTACATTCACATTTCACATGAGGTTTAGATGTAGTTAGCATTCAAGGCAATGTTTTATTCTCGTTTCAATACTTATCCGTTGTCTGTCCCCACTGATTTTCTGCTATTCCTCCAGGTAGAACTCTGGCTCAATAAATTTTCTGAAGAACTTAATGAGCGTCTTCAATGTGACATGGAACAGAATAAAAGAATTGCACACACACTCACCCTACATGCTAGTGCTTACAAGGTTGTCATTGTACTCTGTCCCTAGTACTTCTTGCTAGCTTATTTCGTCAAACAATCTAGATGTTTTCCAAATACCTTAAATTTTAAAATATATAGAAAACTTATAGACTGCCTACCCTAACGAGTTTGGGATAAAGGCATTCCTGAGTTGAGTATATAGAAAACTTATAGACTCTATATTGTGCTGATCATATATTGTCTTGCAGTCAAATGACTCAGATTCGCAGAAAAAATTTCCTTCTAAGTCGTGTCCATTAAGGTACGGGGCTGCCAAGATTCAAGAAGACGCCTTGAGCCTGTTTCAGGCTGGGTTACGTGAATATCTCAAATTGTACAGTAAAACTCAGGGAAATCGATGCAGTGGATGGGGAATAAACAGTCTTACTCTATCAGCAAGTAAAATAGTTGATATACCATCTGTAAGCTCGAAGTTACTTTTTTGAGTACTCATTAGCCTTCTATATGCCATTTGCTTAATACTTATCTGCTTTTTGTAATATTTTACCAGCCACAGATATTAAGTTTGATGTTAGCATGTAATGCCATATGTACGTAATGAAACCTAACATCAGATTCACACAGTTTCTACAGATGGGCAGCATGCTATCAACTTGATGTCTGATAGAACTTCTATAAACCTTGATAAAGTATAAAAAAATTGCCAACATCTTTGTTACTCCAAGTGTTCTTTTATTTAATTGGTAACGATGAGTACTTTCATTTTTGAAAATATAATAGGTTTTTATCATTTGTACTCTCTAGTCTTAAGGAGTGATGATTCTCTTGTTGTTTCTAAGCAAGTAGCATTTAGACCATCTGTAAATGGGCTCGTATATCAAGAAACAGATCAGAGGAATTTTGTTACCACACTTTCTATTGTGAAGCAAATATGACCTTAGTTTGTCATGGAAATGGAATCTGGTTCACTTACATGAGAGAACATTAAATGTTTATGTTTGAATTCTTGGTATTTTTGTTTTAGTATATGTTTGAGTGTATGAATTGTAATGTAGCATTAATTGTATATACTTGAGTAATTTTCTTTTATGTTTAGTGTTCCTGTAAATTGAAATATCTTTTTGTGTGTGTGTGTGTGTGTGTGTATATATATATATATATTTCATGTATAAAATTTACATTGTAAAAAATCTTTCGCTTTATGGACAATTAGTCGGGCGCCTAGTCGACTAGTTGCTTAAGCAGTCGGCCACTGACTAGCCTTGACTTAGCGCCTTAACAACTATGGTACAGAGTTTGAATGCATATTTTTGACTTATTCACATGTTTGTGCTTTAGCTGAAGTTGGACCTAAAAGAGCTTAGTGTTCAAAACATTATCCATTTTCAACTTCAGATAATTTGGACAAGGCTTGAATTGAGTTGGGGATAAAATTTATTAAAAAGGATCGATATGTGTGGAGAATAATTGATGATAATTGTTGTATCAGCAGCTACTAGCTGTAACGAAAGCTGTTTGTAAAGTTTTAATTAGAGATCCAACAGAAATATCAAAAAGAAAAAGGAAAACGTTAAATAACTAAAATTTGTTCCATCATCCATGCAAGATTTTGGTTTTTTTGTGCATGTAAGCAAGGTAAATCTTGAGTAAGAAATTTTGAAATTATCTTTGTATATACGTTTATCCTTCTTGGGAGCAAGTCGTCATTTTTTGGATTACGAATAAATGGAAAATGACAAGACTTGTACTCTTCCTCTCTCTCTCCCTCTCTCAAACTTATGCTCATTTTCTCTTGATGGTTTCCTCACCAAACCTGTTTTAACATTTAGCAATTCCATGGTCATGCATGATATTTAGTCCTTTTTTTTTAATGTTCATCATTGTTACTCCTATATATACCTTCTAGTATATCTTTGATCCATTGTCTTTATCTGTTGTTTCGTAAATGCTCTTGGCAGGGCACATGTTCAATCATGAAATACTTTCGGAGTCGAGATCAATTTGACCCTTCATCCAAAGAATTGAATGATAAAGTCCTTCATGAAGCTGCATCTTTATCACCTTCAGGTACCTGTACTGGTTCTCATCTCTGTAGTCTGTACACACTTTTTTTTAGCTTTTCCGTCTACTTTTCGCAAATTTAATAAAGTTGGTGCACCAATTTAGGAAGTGAAAGCTTTTCAGGGCCACATCCACCAGAGCAGCAAATAGAATACTATGAGGAAGAGAAAAGGACAAATTATGTGATGCCAAGTCACTTGGAAGATGAAAGAAAAATGTGTGAAGACAAGGTCTGAGTACTTGAATTCAAATTGTTTCAACCCGCTGATTAATTTTTCATTATTGACTTATGCAACGTCTATTAAGTGATTGATATCTATATAATCAAATGTACCATATAATAAGTCAATTTACAATTCCTCGTAGATCAAATTAGATAACAATGATAATGATAAAACTTGGATGCCTGGTATGTAGTATTTGGCAAGTCAGGAATTGAACATGGACTTGAAGTGTAATTTTAGGTGTCATGGCGTATGTTGATCTTGTTCTCCAGGCTAAATTTACTTCTGCATTGAGACAAATTTCTGACCATGTTTCATTAAACAATGATTATAATGCAATCTTTGTTTACTGAAATGCTAAATCTTTTGGATTTAGGAAACATGTATACTTATGAGATCTATTTGTGACAAGAATCCATCATGTTCTTCCTTCAAGCATGCACAAAATGACTTCTCTGGAGAAACTTCACCATTATCATCTGCAGGTGTTTTTCGTTATTGCACAAGCTCTAGTGCTCATTCTTTCTCTCTTCCTCCTTTTTTTTATAATTCTTTTTTGCAGCATTAAAAATATCAACTTATCAAGCTTGTGTTCGTGTAGGATCGAAAAGCTGTTTGGTAGTGAAGAAAGCTGAACCACAATTGGAGTTTATTGAGGAAGAAACTAGAATAAAGAATAACATGGATGGCATCAGATCAAGAGGGCGGAAAAGAAACGTATTGAAAGAAGAGGTCTCAATAAACCTTTCCCTTTATGCTACTGAACAACTGATGTATCTGTCTATCCTCTACATTCTTTACGAAATTTCCAAAATCGACCCGCCCCTTTTCTCTTTTTCCTATGTTCATTAAAGTGTCAGTACCCATCATTGCTTATTCATCATATGCAGTAATGAGATTATTATTATTCCACAAGTCTATCAAGAATATGGATGCCCAATTCAGTGTCTTACTGTTTTGTTTCAAAATGTGGTTTCAAATCTAATTTCCTTAATTTACCCAACTAAAATATTCATTTGAAATATTGGAATTTTAGTTCATAACTAAAAATTTGGAATCTGGATTCGGTACTTCTTAATTAATTGACTATTTGGTGTCTTGGTTGTGTTGCAAAGTTCTAATATTTAAGCTTTAGGAATTTCTTTTGCCATGCAATTTGGCAGTGTTTCCTACAATGTGAGAGTCTGTTCCATTTGGTGTTTTTTTTTTATTGTTTTAACAAGCCATTTACTGTTTCTTATGAGAAATTCTGACTTAATTCTCATGGTGTTCAAACAAAAGATGCACCACCCCTTAATTAGTTATAAAATATACTCTTGTATATATATATATATTCTTTTTAATCTATCCAGCAGTACCTTTTCTTTTCTCCATTGCTAGTAGTTTAAAATGTCTATCTAGCTTCATAGTTCTTAGATGCAGCAGGGAACATCTTCTATCCTGAGATTCTTTCAAAGTCAGAACTGTTCTTCTTCGACTCAGGAGCCGAGGCAAGAGCTTGTTAATGCTATTCAAGAAACAAAAGCATCTTTATTATCAGGTGACATTAAGACAAAACCCACTTCTATTTTAGATTGCTGTCAATTCTTTTTCCATTTATTTTCCTTCCTCTTTCATTTTGAACGAACAAAATCTCGGTCAAGGCTAACAGCTGTTTTGAACTGATTAAAGGTGAGGTATCCCATGATACCATGCTTGTAGAGAGTAATACCTTCAGAGATGCACATAATGTTTGTCAACATGAAGAGAGAACAAACGCATGGAACTATAAGATTGATGAAATTGACCCCACTGTGGTTGCTGAGTTACCTCTGGAAATACAAGAAGAAGTGAGGGCTTGGCTCAGACCACACAAGCGGGCTAATACAGTCAAACGAGGTTCTAGTATTGCTCATTATTTCCTGCCCAATAAGAACCCATAAATTATCGTTTTAAGTTACTGTACTCAAGTGTATAAGTTTAATTTGAGCAGCTATTTTTCTTAATCAAATGGGTACTAGAACCTGAAATTCTCGAAAGCTTTTGTGCAATCTAGGTTGTGTATTCTTCCCAATCTCTGCAGGATTTATAGTATCTGAATTTCTTGAGTATCTTCTATAATAGAGTGTTTGAAGCAGTCCGGCAAATATAGGTTGTGCCCGAGGGCATTGTAGCTAAGTGAACATGCATTACTTCTGGCACAAATTTTTGTTTTTTGTTTTTTGTTTTTTAATTATTCTCTAATCCTACCAATGGATTCTGGATGTGTGTACTCGGGCAGCCTTTGTTTTGTTTTAACTTGTGTGATATACGTGTATGTCTCGATGTACACTGCTAGTATTATAAAGCTGAAGAGCATATGGATCTTTTATCTTTTGAATGAAGCAAAGAGGGGTGTATTTTTGCTAATTAGGCACAGAATGGGACCAATGTATTTGTAAGATTGGATGAAGATTCACCTTGCAACAGAGTAGCCCAGTGGCGTGCAAGGGTAAGAAAAATATGTATCGAACTGGTTCATACCCCAACACAAAATTGTAGGTATCGGCTTAGCGATATCTCATACACGTAGGGTTTAGGAACTGGTTCATGTCTCAACACGGTATCCCATATAAAGGGAAGTGGTTAGTATGAAGTTTGTTTTGAGATAAGGGTTACGGATTGTGTTTAGGCGAGGTTGTATGTGTTGACACCAAAAAAATAACTTTATTGATACAGTATCCCATGGTAGGGGTTCGCTTTAGACACGGTGTAATGATATCGCTTTAGCGGTATTTCATACACGTAGGGCTATCGCTAATTTTGTATCCTTTTTTGTGTATTGGGTTTGGAGAAATAGGAATTTAGAGTAAAAGAATATCATGTCCTTTTCTTAATTAATGAATTTTAACCTTTTTGTCTATTTTTGACAAATTGAATCAGTGAAATTAAAAAAACAAATAACTTAGATGATTATGCAGGAAATAAATTTTGTATAAGAATTAAACATGTAAACTCACCATATTTAAGGGATTAATAAACAATTTATCATTTTCTAAGAAATTCAAATTTGTAGTCAATTAATATTTCTATCAATTTTAATTTCAGCTCAAGAATTGGCAAGAAAATACTATTTTCTCCAAGGATTTTGAGTTAACGTTTACCTTTAAAAAAGTTGTAAATTACTATAATAAATTTTGTTTTTACCGGTACATGCTCTACTTTAGTAAGGCTATAAAATGAATAAATAGTTCGGGCTCGATTCGTATTCGTTCGACTAAAAGTTCGATTCGAGCTCGGCTCGAAATATAAATGAGTCAAATATGAGCACATTTTAAAGTTCGATAAATTATTCGAACCTCCTCAAATTATAAATTTCTATTGATACTCGGATCATATTCATTGGAAAGTCCAAACTGCTTGGGCTCGATTCAAATAAATCTTTCATTCTTTCAGTAGCTAAATGAGCCTCAATCAAACCTTATTTTATACTCGATAAATTTTGTGAACCAAATAAAAGATTTCAATACTCGGATTGATTTCGATTAATTGCTTACGCTTATACTTTAGGGAATGTTTGGTCATTTACCACTTTCCTTTTGGAAACCAAAACAAATTGGAGTGTCACCCATTATCCGTACTTCCACCCGACCCGTAGTTAGCTCATCCGCCCAAAAAATCACCAGCAAATTTGAGCCTAGGGCTAGGGTTAAGAATTTGGAGGTAGAGAGTCGTCAGAAGGTTGGGGTGTAAGAAAGCAAATTGGAAGAGCAATTTGGTAGTTTGATCCATCGGTGGATCGATCGAAAGTTTGTAGAGGAAGTGCAATTTGGGGATTTTGATCGATCAAACGCTTGGACTTTGGAGAAGGAGGTAGGTGATGAGTGATGATTCTTTGAGTTTAATACAATTTATACTCCTTAAAGAAAAGAAAAAAACCATTCTGTATAATTTATTTATTCAAAATTCTAGCTATGGTATTGCAATTTTGACATAGTTGGTTCTATGGTAAATACACCCCTGGTTTGTTTATAAGCTAGCTAGATACACAAAGTACTTTCTAAAAAGATGAAACAACAATTCGGAGGATCAAAATGTAGTATTGTAGATGCAGGTATGCCAAGTATAGAAGCTATTTATTGTCATTTCTGATTTGTACTGCTCACGGGTTTCTAAATTCGTTTTGTATTCCAACTATGGTTGTGAAATTTTAGGAGCGGTGGATTAATGTCCTTAGGGCTCAAAACAAATATGTAGAATCCTAGAATTCAATTATTAAACGTGATAAACGATTAAGCTCACTTAGGCTCAATCATATACAAAATTAAAAATATACTATGATATAATTTGTTTTTACCAGTACATGCTGTACAAATGCTCGAACTCGCAACTTGTGAGCTAAAAGAGCTGATCTTGAACACATTGTAAAGAACTCAGCCTGAACTTGATCGAGCTTGAACCTAAAAAAAAAAGTTAATGGGTCAAGCTCATAAATCTCTCTCTCAACTCTAGTTGGCTATAGTCCTAGATGCCCTGGCTGTTTGGTAAACATTAAAATTCTTTTGTTGGCAGAGGTCTAATATTTTATATTTTATTTTGCTTAATTATTCATATTAAGGGAAACAGGAAAAGTCACAAAGTCATTGTTGGCTGCCAAAGGGAGCAGAATATTTGTATACGACACATTGTGGAGACTGCAAAACACTAGGATCCATCTGCATGTGAAAACCACTTAGATAGAAGAAGAAAAGAGAAGATAGTAAATCCTTTGAAGACGTTTTGTCAATACCTTTTTTAGCTTTTTAGACTTTCAATTACTCGTTGAGATTTTTGACAAAAGAACCTAAATACGCTTTTGTTCTTGCTAAAAACCAAGGTTTGAAGGTCTTGTTCCTCTTTACACCTTCAATTGTCTTACTTTTTGGAGTGATAATCTAATTTCAAATCAATTATTGCTGCTAACTTTTGACTTCCTATGACTTTCATGTATGTTTAAAAGATACTGTTTTATAGGATTTAGACCATAAGTGAATTGAGCTCCAATATCCCTCATCCGTGTAAATGTGGTATTAGATCTTTTAGCAGAAATTAGTATAAGTTGTTGTGGTGGTATTACTTTCGTTTACCAAACTAAATTTTAACAGTGACATTTTATTTATTTTTGTATTCTTTATGGATGGCGCCATGTATGCCATATTGATTCAGGGAAGACATTACCTACTATGTAATGCAATATATTGGTATCCAATCTTGGACATGCATCTCAAAATGCCTAAAGCGTATCCAGAAGAATGCTTTATAAATATGCCTGTCGATTTAGTGCATAGGGGATGTAAGTGTTGCTAGAATTACACAAAATATATGAAAGCTCTTTGATTAACCTTTCAGTATAGAACTTATGCTGTAATTTTATTTAAGCGGACAGAAATAGCTAGCCTTTCTTTGCTTACATAAGCTTTGATATTACATATTATCCTTCCCAAATAATTATCTGCACTTCTGTACGATGATCACTCTAATAAGTAATAAGTAAGATGAGTGATCACTAGAGCAGCAAATTGTTACATATAATCAATGTTTAGTTTAGTTAGTTAGGATTTGACAGCATTGCCATTGCAGTTTTATGGCTCTTGAAACATTTGAGTAAAAAAAGGTTCCCAGCATCCATTCTTATATAGATATTTTTTTAACTTAGTTTCTGAACTACATCCTTCTAAGATTTTATCCTTAAGATGACAAATTTTTAGTGTCATTGACAATTTTTACCATGAGTCTAATCTTTGTCGTGCCTACTTGTGAATATTAGATGTCTCGGAGGTATGATAGTCGTACAACGATCTTCTCTCCAGAAGGTCGTCTCTACCAGGTTGAGTATGCGATGGAGGCCATAGGAAATGCAGGTTCTGCAATTGGCATCTTGTCTAAGGATGGTGTTGTCTTGATTGGTGAGAAGAAGGTCACTTCCAAGCTCCTCCAGACCTCAACATCCACTGAAAAGATGTACAAGATTGATGACCATGTAGCTTGTGCTGTGGCTGGTATAATGTCTGATGCCAACATACTTATTAACACTGCTCGGGTCCAAGCTCAGCGATACACTTTTTCATACCAAGAGCCGATGCCTGTTGAGCAGCTAGTTCAATCTCTTTGTGACACCAAGCAAGGTTACACACAGTTTGGTGGGCTTCGTCCATTTGGAGTTTCATTTCTGTTTGCGGGGTGGGATAAAAACTACGGATTTCAGCTCTACATGAGTGACCCAAGCTGAAATTATGGTGGCTGGAAGGCTGCGGCTATTGGAGCTAACAACCAGGCTGCACAATCAATGCTTAAGCAGGACTACAAGGATGAAATCACAAGGGAAGAGGCGGTACAGCTTGCACTGAAGGTTCTCAGTAAGACAATGGACAGCACAAGTCTTACTTCTGATAAGCTTGAACTGGCCGAGGTATTCCTCTCTTCTGGGAAAGTGAAGTACCAGGTGTGCTCACCTGAGGCCCTGAGTAAGCTGTTGGTCAAGTATGGTGTTACCCAACCTCCTGCTGAAGCCTCTTAAATTAAGTCTATGATCTTTGAACTTCCAGAGTTTCCAGAACTATTTTGTGATATGTTTTGTATTCTTCTTTAATACAATCATAACAAGAAAACATATTATCTATTCTTGCTCAGATACAATTGGTTTTCATGTTGCAAGCAAGAAAATTATTTATGCATGCAATGTCCCCAAGTTTTATCTGCTCTGTGAAATTGAATCAAAAGCATGTGCTCTTATGTTGGGAATGTTGAAGGAAATATTTAAACTGGTTGAGCCTTTCTTTGCCTTGCCTATTTCTGCCACACTTTAAGATTATAGACTCATGGACTTGATAAATGCAACCATTGAAAACTGAAGCTCATCAGGTTGGTTAGGGAGGGTTGATCTTCAAATTTACACTTCAATTGCTAGTAAAATCACTACCTTGTTCAAATATCAAGTCGACAAAGGTACTACTTGACTACTAGTCCTCACCATCTGGCAAAGTCTAACCTGTAAAACAAAAAATTGTATGCTGTAATAGGAGTAAATAGTAAATAGCTTAATACTTTGTTTATAAAAGAGTATATATTTTGGTCATCTCAATTTCGACCTGTACTCTTAAAAATGTCATACTATGGAAATTGTGATAAGAAGTTGAGGATCAAGCCCTTACCATTGGGATTGTTTCAGTTTACATAAGAAAAGATAAACTTCTCAAATCATGAAATTAACCACCCATGGAAAGGATCGACATTCCATTAACTAACATGGAGCTTCTGTTTTTCTTTTCTTTTTCTTCTCCTTTTTTGGGTTTGAACCAACACAAGGCTTGAGCCAAATGACTGGCTAGCAAAGATTTATTACCTAGTTTGCCTTGGTGTCTATGCTCCGTCAACTTTTGTAATTTGAAACTTTCTCTCTTGTTTGCGTTGACTAATATTGCATACATTTTGCCCTCCTTGATAGGGATAACATGGTGTGTTGAGCTTTGTATTATACATACAAAACATATAAAGCTTGTTTGGTCTTCTATAAATCAAATTTTTTTAACATTACAGCTACGACGCTATAACCAGTCTCCAGTACAACCTCATTGATCAGAGGGAGGTTAACAAAATAAACGAAAGATTGAGCATAACATAGTACAAGTTACTTAGGAAGTTGATTGCTCAGAAGTAAGCCATTCTTGTGCCGCCACCAAGTCAGGGAGCACAGTTGCACCAGACTTCCTCCAATCTTCAGCATCCGGTATCTTAAACCTATCCAACAGTAATGCATGCATGCCTATACTCTTCGAGGGCACATAGTCTTGACGCATACTGTCCCCAATGTGCAGAGCTTCTTCTGGTGCAATATTTCCTGCCCTTTCCAAAGCAATCTTGAATAGTTTTGGGTCTGGCTTTTCCACTCCTTCAAGGCCGGAAAACACGCCAAAGTCCCACTCCGATCCCTGAATCCCAATATGTCATGAAAGAAACTATCAAGATTACGCATATTCAAAGTGTTCAAGCATGAATTCATGCTCATAACAAAAATGGATGTGACCTAACTTGCTGCATAAATTCAATCAAAAACCTACTATATACAGTGTTCTAAAAATCCCCCGCCTAGGTCTGCTTAATCTCCTACTAGCCAGAATCAGACCACTACAACATCAATTTAATAAAAGCTTTGAAGCTCTACAATACTTAAAATTAATTTGTTAGTCCTTGTTTTTTATTAATTTTTCATCTAAAATTTTAAAACACTTCATCTACTATATGCTTTGTATAGTATAACAAGGATATACAATAGCAAAATAAATAAATGAGAATGTCTAAGAAAATGCCTACACTTGCCTAGGAAAATGGCTAGGTGCTAGGCGGCCCCTCCGCCGCCTAGGTTTGCCTAGCGATTTTTAGAACACTGACTACATATGAATTCAGTTATGGTCTTACACTGCCATCTTATCCATGCATATTTACCTGATGTAAACCCAGGGCGGGAAGAATTACATCTCGATACCGGTACTCCGCATTGCTAACAAGTCCAACAAGTACACCTTTTTTCCGAGCCCATCTTAGGAAAGGTTGGGAGTCTGAAAATACAGTATACGGTGCACCAGAACCAAAGGTGGAGTATATGCGTCTGAACACTTTCTCAAATGTCTCTTCATCATAATCATATCCTGCCTGGAAATAATACATGGTTAAGACACAGAAAATTTGTAAAATAGAATAAAATACAATCTGCAAACAAGTTCCAGTCCGATATTTGTGTTGCAGGCCTGTTCTAAATGCTGCAAAGTGCATCAGTATGGAATTAGCTGCTAACTGAAACTGCAAAACTAGGGAGTTACTAGTATGATTTGTGCTCTTCAGAGAATTAATTATGTAGCAGTTGCGCATACTGCAGAAAACAGTCATTGTCTTTTTCTTGTTTTGCAAGAGTTTTACAAACACATTAGACAGTTTCTTGACTTATGACGTGACTAACTATTTGATATTATCTGTATTTACGGAATGTACCACAGGTGTATAGTTCCTTCAGTAACTGACATGCCATAATTGGTGCAGGCTGGAGATTGCAAGAAGATGCGACAAAATAAGCCATGATAAAAGAGTTACCTTTACAAAAGAATCTCTAACACAAGTTTTCCACCATATAATGTTGGGTATTTTCTCCGCATACCCGAAACATGGATGTTCTTTTGCCATGGTTGCGTATGCCATTTTAAAGCCCTCGTGCATACGCTTGTAGTCGGGACATGGCAGTCCAACAGATTTGGCTGCCATGCAATAGTAGTCACCAAGCTCTCCTTTGTAAGCTATCAATGTGCCAGTAACATCCAATGTGATACAGCGTAACTTTGTCAATATAGACATAGTGAGTATGATTTTGTTGCAGGTTCTAATATCTAGATTCTGAAATGAATTTCTAGTGAAACTTCAGTACATCACTTTCTGTAGATATTAAAGTGAGATCAGCAGTAACAACTAACGCAGTCGATCATCAGCTCCCTCTGTTCTACTCAGCAGCCTCTGTATTTCAAATTATAATTAACTTGTTAAAAACTTGCTACATCCTGAATCAAGTATGCAGCAAGGATAATTCTTTACAATAAACTATAAAGGATCTCTTTGGCATGGCATAGAAAACTATGGAACAATAGAAAAGAACTGTGTAATAATTTGATTTCAAAATATGAGAATATCGTCTCTGCATTTGGATCAAACCAATTTCATGATTGACAAAAGGTGTATTATCAAATCATACATCTCTAATGGGTGATAATTCTAGAAAATAACATTATCAAATTTAATGTTCATATGCTCATATTAACTCGAATTTCTGTTTTCAAAGAGGAGTAATAATAGAGTTCCAGAGTCCTGCAACAGGCTACATATTAACAAATACAAACACAACAAAATTTTGTTAAATTCATTAGGGATCTATTGGTCCTCAAGATCCTAGCAGTTCCAAACTTCCATGTGCCAAATATCATAGTTTTAATGATTTCTTCTAAGAATAATAGCAGTGGTTCAGAAACTAATATATGATTTCACAATCTATAATCGTGTTTCCATAATATTCCGTATCTGCAAGAGTACAAACACTAATGAGAAACTCATAAATCACTTAGATCAATAATATTTACAATGCAATGCATCTTGTAGAAATGATTTATGCCTATTTGACATTGTCAGAATCTGGGGTGTGTAGTTTATATTATAATCCAGAACAAGTGTTTGCACGAAACCCTAACATCTTCGATGTAATCTGAGAGTATGTCGTCAATAGAGTAATCATCACAGAAAATGCATTAGAAAACTTTCAGCAATTACACTATTTTCAAGTTGTTAACTACCTTAAGATACATACAACATAAAGAATTTGCTTATGAAACACTATTGAATATAATAACATAAACAAAATAATAACCTTTAAACTCTGTAGATCAGAAGTCTAGAGCAAGAGACTAATTTACAGTGCAAAAAAGACATTGTCACTCTGTAGAAACTAATCAAGGCCACATTTTGCTTCCTTTTTCCCCCTCTGAAGAGCTAAAAAGGAATGAGAAGGGGGAAAAAGGTACCATTGAAACAGTAGAAGCATATACTAGTTGAGACATTAGTTTTCAACAAAATACAAAATTAGATTTAAAACATTAAAGATTTAAAGGAAAAGGGGCAAACAATCAAGAACAGAACTTCATAGGTAAAACTTTGGTTCTTGAAAAACACACACAAAGAGGAAGATTAAATAGAAATGCAAAAAGTCTGATAAAAAAAAATGATTGAAGAATATTAGCTCGAATTGCTGCATACCAAGTTACCAACAACAAATTAAACAGAAAAAGAACAAACCCATGAAAGCATAAAGGGATTGAGAACAAACCCAGAAGTTGAATTGTAGAGAATCTGTAGTTGCTTCGTTGAAGTGGCCAAAGCTTTCAACTTTGCTTCAGCAGATTCATAGAGGGATGGATTTGGGTGCTCAATTCATTTAAATACAACATCATTTAACTTCTTTTTCAAGTACTGTACTGTATTTATTATAGTGTTTATTTATTATTTATTAGAAATTACACTACATTTATTTGTCTCAATTTATTTGCATTTTAGTCCCTGCGGTTTCAAGAATGTGTCTATCTTCTTATTTAATTTCCATTTTTATTCGTTTGCCTCGACCACCGATCTCTTCCTCTCTTTTTCTCTCTTTTCTTTTTTACTTCCAAAATTAATCTAATAGATAATTTATGTCTTTAATTTAATTTTTTGTTATTAAAAGATGCAAATCACTAATGAAAAAGTCATTTCTTCATAGCCCTTTAGAGAATTTTAATTATAAAAAAATATAATTTGATAAGAAAATATTAATCGATATAGTTTGAGTTGTATATAATTTGAAAAACATAACAATCATCTACTACTCAAGTGTATTATTTAAGTTTAATAATTTGAGACTGTGAGAAATAAAAATAAAATAGAGAGATTTTATCTGAGTAATTATACACAGAAATTTTTTATATTGTTTAGAGTAAATATATAAATACTGATGAATGTTGTGCACTTGTGCTCGAAGGAGCAAAATGATAATGAAAAATAAACATTTTGAGAAAAAGATAAAGTTGAATTACATAATGTATAATTATGGATATTACAAAATTCAAGGGTATTATTTCAAGGTGTCATTATGGATATAACAAAAACCAAGTCAATAATTGAAATTTGAAAGCTTAAAACTGTGGACGGTTGCATGTTGTTTTAAGAAACAAAAACAGCGGATTCTACCTCCAGTATCCACTTTTAGATTTTGCTATACTAACTCTACATATATACTAAACGATAAAAATATAAAACTACTCGTTATTTTCTATAATTTTGTGGGATCATTAAGATTAAATTTTAAAAAATTATTTTTTCTTTTATTTTCTCTCTCTTTCTTCTCTCTTCCTCCTCATTCTCACATTTTAGTGTAATTTTCTAATTTCTTCCAATAAATATCTCATATTGCCCCTCATTTTCCATATAATCAATAATAACAAAACTTATGGGAACTTTAAAGGTCACAAGGTTACATATTTATATATTGAAGATAACTTGAACTTCATTAAAATTGAGCTATTACAGAAGTTTAATGGAAACATATTACTTTTGCAATTGCATTCATGCATTCTCCTAGAAGAATTGCTGAAAGGCAGGTCTTGAAAGTAGTAACTTATGGATTTGGATTCCAAACAGTCTTATAAAAACAAGTCGCGCTTGAATAAATGAGAAGTGCAATTGTATAATATTTGTATAACAAAAGTTGTCTAAAGTGCAACTCTTTTCCTGATGAAATCAAGATCCGTAATTTATGGCCCTTCTTTTCCTGTCTCATCTTCTTCAAGAATCTTAGGCATGTCTGGCTTTTGTTGCTGATGAGCCAAGTCATAAGTTGCATGGAGACCAAAAAACACATAGTAAACCAGCATTACAACAGTGCAAATGCCAAACCTTATAAAAGCTTGAGCTCCCAATGATCCCATCAAAAACAAGTTTGTTGCAATTGACAAAGATGGAAACCATGGCACAAAAGGAACACCCCATACTTTTGGTGCCCTTTGTTGCGGCAAAAGCACTGAAATCCCCAAAGTCCCCAAAAACCATATAGGAATTGTAACAACATAACCAACCCAACCATTTGGGTATAATCCCCAATAAGCTGAAGTTCCCATAGAAGAGGCTATAATAATCAGCAAAAATCCAACAAGCTTCAAGAGGTTTGGTCTAGTAGTTACCCCCCTTACATAGTATCTCCTAACAAGAAGCGCCACGGCCATCATCATAAAGATGAAAAGGGTACTTATAGATAACAGACTTGCCAAAACATCTAAGCTTGAGAAAAATGCAATGCAGCCACCGCAAATGGTGATCAATAGCGTAGCATTTATAGGCGTTCCTGTTTTCGGATGAACAAGGGCAAACCAAGGTGGGATCATATGTGCTCGAGCAATATGAGTAGTGTAGCGCCCCTGGCCTAATGCGCCTACCAATAGAACAGTGGTCATGCCCTTTAGAGCTCCTAGAGCAACCAAATACTTGGCCCATTTCATCCCCACACTTTGAAATGCAACAGAGTAGGCGGCATCCGGGTCTATATCCGTGTACTTTTGCATCATAGGAAGTGAAAGTGCCATCAAGCAATATATGACTGTGATAATGGACATTGATCCGAGCAATCCTAGAGGTATATCTCTTGATGGATTTTTCGTTTCTTCAGCCATTGTCGCAATATTGTCGAATCCCCCATAAGCAAAGTACACAATTGCAGCTGCTTGAAACACCCCTTTAGCACCATAAGGCAAAAAGGGTGTCAAGTTGGAAGTGTCAGCATGAACAAACCCTGCAATTAGCACAAAAAGAATGACTATAGTATTTATAGCAGATGCTATCCAATTAAAGTATGAAGTTTTTCTTGTGCTGGTCATGGCAAAGGTTGCGGCAATGGCTAGAACAGCAACAGCAATTGGGTCCAAGAGGTTGAACCCTTCTCGGAGATTTGTATGAATTCGTAGCGAATTCGGGTGTTTGTTCAAAAGGGATGTGAAATATGAAGTCCAAGCTCTTGCAACTGCAGCCCCACCAAGAATGCTTTCGAGGAGAATGTTTGCTGCCGTTATAAAGGCTGCAAAGTCTCCTAATTCTACCCTTAAGTACGCAAATGATCCCCCTGCCACCGGAATTTCTATGGCGAATTCCGTGTAGCAGAAAACTGAAAGCATTGCTGAGACACCAGAAGCAACATATGATAAAACAATGGCAGGTCCAGCGTGTTTGTTGCATTCTTGGCCGGTTAGCACAAAAATGCCAGCTCCGATGACAGAGCCAAATCCGAACCAAGTGAGATCCCACCAGTTTAGGCACCGTTTCATGTCGTTTTCGCTTTGTTTTCGAAGCTCCCCAGTCTCATTTGCATCGCTTGATCGGCTTACAAGGCGGTCCTTGAACCGAGAACATGTTTGGGACAGCGCATACCGGTAAGTACCCCAGTTTTCGAATGATTCTTCTGGGTAAAAATCCTGTTTGCTCCATCTCCAATAGCTTCTTGATTGCAGCTCACCACTCACTTCTTTTAGTGAACTCATTACTTTTTCTTTCTGCCTTTTCTGGGAATGGATGATTATATGGATAAAATTAAACAACTTCAGTGAAATGTCATTTTATAAGAGAGATTTCTTCATCAAGTATCATTCAAGTCAAAGTTTGAAACTTCTGTTATATAGTTGACTTGTTATGGAGAATTAGACAAAAGAGCACAGTTGTAAGATGTTTCTTGTTTATTCACTAAGCTTGTCAAATGAAATGGGGTCCAATCCAATGAACAAACTAGTATTGGAGTATCCGTGTAAATTGTGATTATAATTTATATAATAACGCTGTATAATAATAAATTATTCTATAAATATTTTATAAATTATTGATGTGATCGACATATACACCCACCTCAAAGATAATTGTTGTGCGAGGTAGAGTATGTCGAACTACATATAAAACAATAAAATTTTACGATCAATATGATAAAAATGGGTTTATGCACATTATACAACATATACCTTAATTTTATAAAATGAGTTTATCTCAAGTTTTTAATAAAATTACTCTAAATTTTACTAAAAAACTTGAGATAAACTCATTTTATTACCATAAAGTCAATAATAGACATCACCAAATCATACGAAAATTCATATGTTTAAATATTTTGTTATGTTCTTTAAATCCGTAGAGTTGGATTTATTTTTAAAAAATCCCTAAAAATGAACGTATTAACCATACTGGGTGGTATAC
The DNA here is from genome assembly GCA_020205605.1 of Panax ginseng. Taxonomy (NCBI): domain Eukaryota; kingdom Viridiplantae; phylum Streptophyta; class Magnoliopsida; order Apiales; family Araliaceae; genus Panax; species Panax ginseng. The sequence continues at coordinate 85,140,928 of CM035150.1, read as the reverse complement.
TAGTTAAATACCTATAGGGTATATTCCTTTTTCAGTATAAAGATTCTTCATTTTAGTTCATAATTTATAACTAGATTGTATTTTTCCTCCAAAACATATGAAGATTCTTCTGCTATTTTAGTTTATAATTGCTGGCAGTTCATGGTGACTTATTTTACACCATCCTTGATCAATTAGCTAGGGGTAGTGAACAAATTGATATGCTAGCTATGAATAGTCAAATGTTTATTGTTCTTGAATATGACAATCTGACAAAATTTTTTGTTTTTGTCTATTTATAACTCCTCTATTCTTATTCTAGTGGAATAATTTTAAAAATTAATATTTTCACATGAGCCTCTCTCATATGGAAGTGAGACCCACTTACTCGAAGATGAAAATATCAATTCCTTATCGTGGTTGAAGGGATAGTAAAGCCATTAGATAAGTTGAAATGGTACTCTAAATTCAATTCAATTGATATAAGATACTTTGTCTTTATTAATTGGTGGGCTCAATGATTTTGGATTGTTGTTTTAGATAGTACCATTACTTGTGAGAAAAATGGCACTTATTTTCTGGAGAATCTTTGACCTAACAAGTTGCCACTCCACTTGATCTGCTATTTGTCCCCAATTATGTCATTTTCCCCCATCAGTAGAATGCCCACACTGTGTTTGTTCAAGAATCTAATTGGGTTCAAAGTGCTTTCGAAAATTCAATTTTGGTTGCTAGATGATTTCAAATTATAAACAAAAAAAAAAGAAGTTTAAATGTAAAGACTTCAACTTTTTGCTTAATAAAAGATTAATTTTCTATAAATATCATTTTTCAATATTATGGAATGAATTTGATATAATGTTATAGTTGTGGGTAATATTTATAAATTTTTCAAAATACGTAAGTTGTTATATAATATTCGATTCATTGGGATATATTCGCTTTTAATAGTGAATATATTCGCATAACTAAGACAACAATCATTATTGTAATTCCTACAATCTAAAATTATTGTCGGATCGGAGAAAACGACTAAAAATTTTTTTATGAAAATAATCTAGGTAAGTTTTACCGTTAACTGCTGTTGAAACATTGTGTTAAAAGTATAAAGAATACGCCAGAATACACAAAGAAGACATTACTGCTTTTGGTTATTGATGCTTACGTGAGAAGTGACTCAATTTTGTTCAATTATTGCTACATTAATTGTCGCATAAGATCTCACGTTATTTGATTCAATTATTGTCAATATTTTATATATTATTAAATCAATAATTGAGATGACAAAGTTATTAATATTATTATTTCGTAATATTAACGATGTCTGTAAGCCTCGCAAGGAGAGGTTTGGTCACCTAATCAGGCGCCTAACAGGAGAAATCCATATTGGAAAGCCTCCTCTTCCCGAGAACGACAATTCGGTCGATTAATATGTGAATTATAATAATGATGATAAATGTTGTTAAAAATATCGAGGATTTTATGAAGTATTTGATGTAAATTTTACTTATTATTTCGATCCCCACTTTCCCATATCTAGTTTTGCTTTTATATATATATATATATATATATATATATATATATATATATATATATATATATATATTGTTATTATAATGGCCAGTGGGTGGGGGTGGGGTGTTCAACCTGTTTTCTTGACCGAACCTGATTAAGACTCAACCTGCATCAAATCTTGAAACCGCCCAAATCTTAATACCGATAATTTGCATTCGGTTGAACCAAGATATCTGAACCCATACATTCTGGGTTTCTAGATCTTGCTTTTACCTGAAAATTTATATAATTATTATTTTTATTATTATTTTATTATTTTTATTATTATTATTATAATCATTATTTTATTATTATTATTATTTTTATTATTATAATCATTATTTTATTATTATTATTATTATTATTATTAATAAATTATTAATAATAATAAAAAATTAGAAAATTCCAGATAATTAAATTCTATTCGATTTTTACCGAACCATAAAAACATTGAACAAAATTTGCATCAAAAATCCAGATATACCAATTTTTTTGTAATTGAATCGAAACAATTTTTTTTACTTAATCAATTTGGCTCGTCCGGCTAAAAAATCAAAAACCGAAAAAATCGAAAATAACACCCCTAAAATGGGGGAAATTAGGATGGACGGGAGGAGTATTATTATGTATATTATATTATATATATATATATATATATATATATATATATATAAAGCTTAGTTGACAAAGGAGGCAGGAAGGAAAATTTGATCACTAAGAAGAGTATTCCGTGTTCCGTGATCAAATTTTAGCACATACTATATATATATATATATATTTAATATATATAATATATATTTTATTTAAAGTTTTCGTTTTATTAGAATATTTTATTAAATCAATATGGACCGTCTGATTAAAGTAAATCAATCTGTGAATCGCTCATGAATTAGTTACTACGCAGCCCATTCTTCTATAAATAAGCTCATTCCTTCATTATTTTCTTTTAATTCATCAAACTCTAGAGAGAAATAAGAAAAGTATTCGCTACTTCCCTACTCTTATATTCAGCTTTTACTGTAGAAGGGTATTATTTCTTTCAGATTCATGAAGAGAACTTCATTATTTCATTCTTTATTATTCTCATTTAATAACCAAAGATGTCGCTGACGATTACCCTATACTTGGTGACATTCTTCATTATTCCGCCTTTATTATTATTCATTGGAATATCCTCGTCAGGCATTTACGCTTTGACTGGTTCCGCCTTTTTATTATTATTTCGTTAACATCCCGTTGGTGCGAATTTCTACCGACCGGTTCCGCGCATTTATTAACTCATTTGAATAACTCGCCTACGCCAAGAAATCGCATTTACGGTGATTTCTTTTGTTATTCCATTCGTTATTATGCTCGGGTTGGTTAAAGTTTTGACTTCTATACTCCATGAAATTAGTGGAATATCCTCGATATTCAAGGCTTCATCCAAAGATCTTTTCATGGAAATATTCTTCCGAGCATTCTTGAATTTTACTCTACAAAACAAAGATCATGTCGACAATTTGGACGTTATTGATTCATGGATAAATTAATTTTGAACTTGTTTTATGAATTCTTATATCATTGTCATCATCCTCATGTTTATATTACGTTGAAAGTCATCTCAGGCCTCGTAATGCATAGATGGACTTGGTATGATTATGACCGTGATTATTTGGGTGTAATCATGATCGTAATATTACAAATGATGTGGAAAAGTCCTCATCAATTCGTAAAGGCATCGATGAATAGTTGTTGGTACGATCACTTAATTATTAATGAATACACAAATATTCTCGCCCGTGGTGCATGAATAATTGTGGTCGTGATATTAAAGAATATCATCGTCAGCCGTATAGGGGTGATTCGATGATGTGGATTATTTATTGTCGAGCCACAATGATAAAAGTCATGAAAAACCTTTTAAATCATGTAAGATAGTAGATTTTATTCTCTACTCGACTCTTCTAATGGATCGCTTGTTCTAACAAGCAGCTTAAACTTGATGTTTGTTATATTTTATCGGTTTAACACTATCAAGGCTAATGATAATTTATTCTCGCTATCTTAGTCATAATATTTTCTTTGGGCTAGTTGAGCTCACCCTTTCTTTCACTGCTTTTCTTCTGTGAAATGAGAATATAATGAACGCAGCCTGGGAAAACTGAGTGATGGACAGATGATAAGATTAGAATTCTCACTATTTCATAAGAGTGTGACAATAAATGTAATAAGGACCCTATTGAGTTGTATATTGTCTAGATGACAATATTTGTATTAAAACTCACAACATATGTTTAGTCGTATTTTACACGACGGTTGTATAATTAAGTTGTATTTGAATTTTGTACCATGTATTTGGCAACTCAAGATGGGTGATGTATACCTGTTTTGGGGGCGTCACACTAAATGTGCCAAATTTAGGGAATAGTTTAATGTATATTTATCGTATGACGAATCGAAAGTAATGTGATTAACAAATGTGTTAGTGACATCATTTCGGACTCTATAAATTTGATATTCTTAACATTATTAAAAATGGGGTTAATGGAGCTGCACAGCTGTGCAGACTCTCAAATATACACGGTCTACGATCGTAGAGTTAAGTCACTCTACGATTGTAGAGTAGTCCCTTTATGATGTGGGGATTCACTCTACATTTCAACGGTAATAGAGTGACTATTCTACTATCAGTCAATGACTACTCTACGATTGTAGAATAACTTAACTCTACAATCGTAAACTGTGTATATAAACTTGCACATCTGTGACATTAAAGATACAGATACAATCTACACATCCTTTCGATTGAATTACATTTAAAATTCAAGTTACAGAAGAGCCCTACGACTCGTGATCAATCCATAAGACTAATAAAATAGATATACACACACGAAACAAATACATGTTCGAGCATATTAGAAAACTCCTTATCATCTTGATTCATTCAATGTGAACAAAAGTTCAACCAATTCAATTGTGAATAGAAATGGTACTTAAAATATGTAAACTTTGATAGACCATAACAGGATAAGTACAGCTATACTGATGTCAATGATTATGGGCAGCCATCCCTTTCAGTATTCATGAATTTCATCACCATCAGTCTAAAAATCATCATGACATTTGTCTTAATTATTTTAATAATTTTACCATTTCTAAACAGATTTCAAATATTATCCAGATAGATCCTCCTTTTCCACCATTCAGATAAAAAATTCACTGCATTCCTATGGGTTAAACTGGTAAGCAGAACACTGGCCATTGAGTCATTGGTTTTTAAAATCTCCTACCAAATGTAATGGAGCAGCTCTTCATGTCACCGATTAGTCATTATGCCCAAGATTTCCAAGCCTTGTTCATTTTTTTTGCAAGATATTTAACTCCATGAACAGCACCAACAGTGAAAAGACCAGCAACAGCCTGCCTTGCACTTGAAGCCATAACCTTATTTCTCAGGACTTTTCGCATGCATTCTGCAGCCTCTTCTCTAGAACCAATTACAACTTCACGAACAGCTCGACCTGCATGGACAAATTGACATAAATTTAAAATTCATATTTACTAGGGTTGGGTAATCAATCTTTACAGAGCTTAAAGTTGAACCGAATGTAGTTGAAGAAGTGACAAAGCTTTCCTTAATAACTGTACCAGTCAGCCATTTGGAGATTCACCTCCAGAATAGATATGGTTAGGGTGTAGGTATAGCATTAAAATTCTGAAACATAGCAATGCTTTTAACAAGCCATTTCCTACTGATCAATTCTGCATGAGATGAGCTCGAGCTCTTACCAGTTATACTCAGTTTATTTGTTTCTCCTAGCTTCATCCCCATTTCACTTCTGACGGACTGAGGAAGAGAAGAAACAAGAGCAGATGTTGAAGATAAACCACAATCCTGGTGTTGAGGGGTTGAACATATTAGATTTCTTGAGGCCATGGTTGACTCAAACATGTCATTCCAAATAATATTTACATTCTTTAGCAAGCAATGTGATCATCATATATTTGTACAAGAACAAAATTTCCATATTCACTGAATAACGGTGATGAATTACAATTATAAGCACTTAAAGAAAAACATCAGACATCATAAATTCATTAAGAAAATGAAAAGAAATTCCTATGTATTAAAATAATTACTGCAGATGAAGCGGAGGACAATATGGATAAAGCACGGATCCTTACACTACTTTCTTATTAATGATCATAACACTTGACATATGAAGTGTATACTTTCTATTTTGAAGTTTATATAGAGCTTTTATGGTTATTTTAGGGGTACAGAGGATTTGTTAATATTAACTAATGCGCACTAAATGTTGAACTCCATACATGGAATCAAGAAAGGACATACAGATAAAAATATGCAAGATGAAAGCTGATTCATACAAAGAACATGAGAAACTGCATAGACCTGAGATATATACACTTGTTGATCACCAGATGATGAGAATCTCAACAGCTCCTTGGTTGCATACTCTTCTAGAAATGACTTGTACATTGTCTGGAATAAATTAAATTGCCCTTGAGCAATCTTCTTCACCTGGGAAGTTATGTCGATGATGAACAGAAATTTCAAGAACACAAAGAACAATGTTGACCATATAGCTACCTTCCTAATCAGATGTTATATGTTGATAAACAGCACAAAAAGAAATTTACTGATTAAGTGATGCGAAATTGTGTCGCAAAAAACTTGTAATCAAGTGCAGGCAAAGGCAAGACCTTTTAATGTCCCAATGTAATAGTTAATAGTCCCCCCAGATTGATTATATAAGCAATAAGCTGAAAATATAGAGATTTTATTGTGAAAGTAAATGTTTTTGGTAGCAAGTTGTTCATTTAAGTAGAATTACCTTGACTGAAATCAACAGGCAGTATCATCAAAGGCATAGTAAACAAGCATTAAGACACAAAAAGGCAAAATACACCTTTACCCCATTGTGGTTGTCAACTTGTAAGCATTTGGCCATTGAACTTTAAAAAAATGAATTTGACACACTGAACTTTTTAAAAATTATCAATTGGTGGACCATTCCGTCCAAAAAATTGGACGGACGTTAAATTGGATTGCATATTTACATATGTGGCAGCAAGAGAAAAAGAGAAAATAAAATATTTACTGACTGATCAATGATTTGGCAGCCACGTAAGAATTTAAATAAAGAAGAATAAGTTTTAATTTTCTTTCTTTTCTTTTCCTATTATTTCTCTCTCTTCCGAAGTTCTTCATTTGTGGTTTTCCCTTCTTCCTCCTCTCTGCATCTCTATCTTTTAGATTTGACCACTTCACCCCAACTATTGCAACTTCATCAGTTGTTCCCGTCCATACTAATCCTTCTTCAAATTTATCAAACGCCCACAATCAAAATCGTCAATGATATTCAAACATCACAACCAAAGAGTTAATAATAAATCCAACCTGCAAATTAATTAATTAATACCGACATATATAACCAACCCATGTTAGTTAATACTCCTAATTAATAATTCAACACCTTTTATTTAATTTTGTCATTTTTACTCTTAGTAATTAATCACCAACTAACTGAAAAAAAGGAAGGAAAAAAAGGAACAACAAGTTTAAGACTATGTATTGTAAACTTGATTAATTGGCACCTTAAGAAGCCTAGAGAAGCTTGGAAGAGACCAGCAAAGAAGGTTGAAAAGAATGTGAGGTGAAAAAACAAAAGAAGGTTTCACGGTCCAGATCTGTTGTGGTGGTGGAAGAAAATGAAAGTCCAGACCTGTTGTTTTTTATCACAAGATTTCACAGTCCAGATCTGTTAGATGGTTTCATTGCAGAAAAAGAGAAGAAGAAGCAAAGAGCAATTTCATAATACAAACATATAGACACAGAAAAGTCTCAATCTCATATCTGACAAACGAAAAAAATGAAAACTAAGAAAAGCCTCAATTTCATCTTCAACCAATTTCATTGAAAACGATTGTAAAATTTGAAGTGGCTTGGATTATCCATAGTTGGATTCGGTGGTGCCACCACTGGTGGGACGTTAGATCTAAAGTCATGAAACCATAAACTACAAAGATTGAAGATAAAGAAGAGTTGGAGATTTTAAGGCTTCATAATGTCTGTTACTGCAAGTGGTGAAGGAGGTGCTGCCCAAGAAAAAGAGAAGAAACCCATGGATCAATGCATTAATCTCAAAGTCAAGGGTTAGATAGGTTTTAATTTTTATATGAATTTCTTTAAGCTTTTTTTTGTCATTTTTATCTACGTAATAATTTTTATTTTTTTTATTTTTTTAGACACGTGGATAATAATTAGACTGCCGTTCAATTAATTGGACGGAATGTTTAATTTTAAAATTTTAATTAGTTCAATGGGTTGATTGCATATTTTTAAAGTTCAGTGGCCAAATGCTTACAAGTCGACAACCACAATGGGATAAAGGTATATTTTGCCGACACAAAATTATCAAAGCTACAACGTTTCCCTCCAAAATCCAAGTTAGCTTCAATTAGCCTTACCTTATTTTTATCCTCTGCAAAAAGCATGCGCAAGTCACCCGTATATGAAAGGCTACATATTTTGACATACAGATCTTCCTGCATAAAACACCATGTTGAAGAAATTTTTGGTTGTTATTTTAAAATAACTGAAATATGAAGAAGCAAACCTCAGTAAATTTGGATGGCAAAAGGAGGAGAGCAGCGGAAGTGGCCCCCTTCATATTAACAGAGTTTACACTTTCTATGTCCAAATTATCCACCAGAAAACAAACCTACAGGGGAGACAAAAGTTGCCAGTCCTCCAATGTCAATATTAACAGAGGATATGAGGAAATGACCAAATGGATTACAGTTTTTAATAACCAATAAAACAACGTAGAGGAAGTGTGAAAAAGAAAATGGCTCAAACTTTCGGACAATGGAGGCATATAAGCATATAATCAGTTAAATGAACAGTGTTCAATCAGTTCACTCGATGAAAGATGTCAACATACAATTTTCATGTCATTACTGATTGGAGGACTCAGAAGAACATTCAGAAAAGGCCCAGCAACAACAAAGATATAAATAAACTAAAAATATGGTGTATCATCTTTTGGACAACTGTCGGATGCCATATTGTGTCCAGATGTGTTATGTGCTTCTAACTTCTAAATGTTAGGATAAAAATAATTGGGCATATGTTATAGTAAGAGTGACATTATAGTTGATATATACATGCAAAAGACGATCAATTGTATTGAAGCAATTAAGGACATATATAGTAATTTGGATACTTTGCCCTTTGTTTATGTAGGTACATAATCACCAGTTGAACTGTCATTGACATGTTAGATCATCTTTTGACATGGCATGTCACATGACTAGAAGATTTTAGGGAACATTATGCATAAATTGTTAAAAAATATTAGTTTATTAAGTAAATTGTTCACAGTGATCTAAAACTTGACTTGGTGCTAGCTAGATTGGTTGCTAAAGCTTCTAAATAATTGTAGTCAAACATCTATATTGAATCTAACTCGTACATCAGCTGGGACTTAATGCTCTTGTGGTGGTATAATGATACTTGTTAAAGATAACCAGATAGCATTAGGAAACTTCACAAAATAAAATTGGAGACTGGGGAATGATGTAGGCAAAAAAGGATGATTGGTTTAATGTACAAATATTCACGTGCAACTGGCACCGTCTTTTAAACAAATGTAATATGAAACTGTAAACAGGGAAGAAAATAATATATCATGACTCTACACTTCATAAGAAGATATGCAGACTATCCTAAAAAAACATCCTTCTTTCTATCTTTTCATAATAAAAAGTACAATGGATGAACAAAATCAACATATGTGCGATAAAACATACGGGTTTCTGCAAACGACCACTCAAGTAAAACCTCTTCCATTCCAGTATGTCCCGTATTAAGTCATCCATTCGAACTACCCCATACTTGTACATCTGTCAAAAGTTGCTCATGAATGAAGGCAATTGAGAAGATACCCAGAAATACATGATATACCAAAATATAGAACAAACTCAAGGAAAAACATGTCTCTTTCACAAGTGAATGATTAATACCTTGTCCTCCCAACTAACAAATGGGTTGAAGTGAACCCCAACGCCAATGTCATCCGCCACATCTGTAATCTAACTCAAACAACCAAATATAGAGCTTTAGAGTTAAAGGGAACCATTTTGAGTAGAAGATATGTGTGCATGTGTGTATATTGTAGAGAGAGATAACAGCACCAGACGTGCTCCACCAAGACGCATTATCCATGACGCATAGTGGTCCTTGTTTAGTTTCAGATTCTTCAACATAAATATATAAATAAATGAATGAATAAATAAATAAGAAGAAAGAAAGATAGCAAAATTCATCAAGATTTATCTTCTCTTTTAGAGACTACATAAACCAAAAAACGTGGATAGAGTGCAATGAACCACCCACCTCAGAATGCCATTGTTGAGGATTCGATACACCAAGAATGTAATCTACCATGGATGACTAGATTACAAGCACCATTATGTTGAAAGTAAAAATCCAAAAGGTCAGAAAATCAAGAGCGAAAAGAGAATTGAAAGAATAATATATGTAAGTTGAAAATTAATGAAAAAAATAAAAGAATAACCTTGTCATTATTATGTGGATGGAGAGAAGAGCCATACATGCAGCAAAATTCTACAGGGGGAAGAGTTTTCAGCAAACTCCCAAATTCGGTTCTATTCTCATTGTCCATATCTACACTAGGTTTTCACATGTGAATAATAATTAGTAGGTGCACTTTGAGACTAAATCATATGCATGTTAGACAGGAAAACACTAGACCCACCCAAAAACAGTTTAAGATGAAAAGTAAGACTATTTAAGCAACTAATAAGTAGATAACACATAATGTTTTCTAAGAAACTGAAATTAAGAGACAATGGAACCCCAGAAAATTGTACTAACTTGAGATATGATAACGCAAAAATAAATTACACGTTCTTCTATAAAAATACAAGTGGGGTTCACATTAGAGTTCCACAACATCAAGAACAAAACTTTTCAGTAGCCAATTTTTGGGCACTCAAACTAAATAACGCAACGCTATAAAAACCATATATAGAAGTACTAGATGATTATAAGGGATTGAACTAGGCCACTTTATTCTACATAAAGTACAAGATACTCCATAACAATCTTTTAACCGAAAAATCCATACCTAAATCTTTTAACCCAAAAGAAGAGGACCAGGAGAGGATTGGGCAATTGCCACAAGTATGCACCTCTCAACAACCCCAAAACCCACTTTCAGCTGGCACACAACACATAACAGGAATTTCATCAAACAGTTGGCGTGCAACTTGAGAATTGCTCCAAGAAACAAACCAGCCGGCTATATTTTAGTTAAATAATGAAGATTCAAACTTACTTTGTTAGTGGCGGGAGATTAAAAGTTGATAGATTAGTTGCAGTTAGTTAAGATGTTACAATTTTTTTTAGGGGAAGCAAATTTGTTTGGGGCGGGAAATTCTTAAAGTAATAATGCAAGACAAAGCTTCAGCAAGAACACTTTAAGCTACACAAAATGAGCCAAACAAACTGAGTTGGTTTCAAAGATCTAACCAAGAAAGAGACACAGTAATTTCTAATCAAACCCAGCTGTGTGAACGAGGTTTTGCGACGAAAGACACAGTAATTTCAAACGACGAAAGGTTTTGCGTTTCGGGAACGAGGGACTAAAGAAGATGTATGTACAGATTTATCCTTATTATTTTTTAGTAATACAGATTTGATATTTTCAGTAATACTTTTTGATATTTTTATGTAAAAATACGTTATTATAGATATAATAATTAATTAAAATCATAGATTATAGAATCTATAGCGATACTTTTTATATGAAAATATTATTTTATGTTATGAATTTATCAGTTTCCAATTTTAATTTCAATATTTCATCTTAAAATTTAATATAAACATGTAACCTTGTCCCGTCAAAACTAAAAATATCATCTAATTTTTTTTAGTAGAGGCGAATTTTAATTAATCTTTTTATGATGATGATAATTCATTTTTGGAACGTTTGATCACATGTTATTAATGTCTAAATTAATCAAAATACAAATATACAACAACCCCAAACAAATAATTATTTTATACAACATAAAATAGAATTCTATAATATAACAAATAAATAATTTCAAAATAAAAATATTTAGATACAATTTATAAATTTATTTCGATTACTTGTCATTGTTCAATTTGAATAATTCCCAAATGCTCAAATTTTCAAATCAAATTTGCTTTCTATATTCAAACAAAATCATGAATTAATTTCAAAGCATAAACCAGTTTTAGTATCTTTTTATAAATTTCAAATAACATTTACTTGACACAAGAGAAACAAACCATCCAAATTTTATATTCAAAACACTAAAAATTATGCAGGGTCCATTAGTTAGATGTATTATTACTTATCATTTACTTCTAAGGTCATGACAAACAGGTAAAATTTAAATATAACTTCCACTCTTGAAGTCTAGTGAATTTCCTATAATCTTGATTAGAATACAATTAAATCCTAACTCTAGCTCAATTATGCTCAATTCATCCGTCCAAAACAATAACTAGCTTTGACAAAATTATCATCACATTTTATGTAATTAATTAATAACAGAACCTTGAAAAAAATTGTGCCACACAATTACCTAAATCATCATACATCTAGTTTCTACAACCAAAACAAAATAAAAAATTACACCTCAAAGTAAAAGTTCAAATTATGGTAAACTCAAACTTAAACAACAAAGACCAAGTTACAAACTTTCAATTGGAGCAAACTTCGAATGAGAAAAATAAAATGTAAATATTTACAATTGCAACAACCACTTCAATTATAATAAGCCAAAAAAACATTATTTGCTATTGACGAAAAAAATAATTGATAATTAAAAGATTTAAAGATAATTATCCCTTCAATGAAAGTTGCATAAAATTCCATTAATCATAAAAACCAAGTTATTATAAAATTTGAGATGTGGAGTTTGAATTTGTCAAGTTAGAGATATCGTGACCAAGAATTTCTTCATTATTTTTGTGATCAAACGGATCTTTCTTGATATGACCAATCTATCATTGAGTACTTAAAGTATCCCTCCAAGATTTCACAATAAAATGAATAATAGCAAATCCATATTATGATCTTTTGATAAAAATGCATACCTAAATTGGATTATTCTCAAATCCTTCTTTAAAAAGATATCTACTCAAAGCGATTATTCAAAATATGCATTTGGATTGCTTTTTATTACATTTCCAAAGTGTGACTTTGATTCAATTTGCCATATCAGATTAATCGATTGTCTGTCCTCTGTGACTTCAACCTCTTCTAGAATTTGTATGAGAATCGAGGATTAAATAATATTGAAGAACGATCTCATTATAAACCATAAAGGTTCCATTTACTTCAAGGAATGTAATAGAATCGATCGAAGCGAGATTGTTGATTTTTCAAGAAAAACTCATTATTTTGTATAACTACGAGAAGACATAATTTCACTTCTAAAACATAGTTTCCTTTATCGCTTCAAGGAATATTTTGTAAACTTACGCCTCGATATTCACATTGCAAAGAGCATATTCGAGGCATGAAATATAATAAATATTTTCTCTAATATGTCTTCATCGGTGTTTTCACTCAACACTTTTAAAATCTTGCAACTTCAGTGCAACCAATTATAATGAGCTTTTAAAATCTTTCTTTAAATCATTTCATAAGACAAGTGTTGAGTCTTTTCTTCGTAATGTACTCAACTTTTAATTTTTCATGGAGATGATAAATAATATAAATCATTAATTTTGCATGATCCTTGAGGATGTATGATTATCAACTATAATTGTATTCCAAGGTTCTTTCGCTTTAGATGAATCTTATCATTAAGAGTACATGACAAATAATTCTTGCTCGATATAAATCAAGACAAATAAATTTAAATTTATAAGATTTAAATATTAAATAACTAAACATATTCCCATCAAATTAAATAATTATATATGTTCAAATTTAATTGGTAATGAAACAATTTATAGAAATGCAAGAAACACTTAAACTAAATTTGTCCACTAAAGATAACAAACCAATACTACTAAGCATATTTGTCATTGTAACTTCATACAAAAATTTATCAAAAAGGTCATTAAAATATATCAAATATGCTACCATGCATGCCAAAAGGAAATATATCAAAAATCATTAGAAATATATCAAATATGCTACCATGCATGCGTAAAGAAAATATATCAAAATCATTAAAATATATCAATCAATTTTTTTAAAGATTGTTTTAGTACTCTGAAACTAGAAAGAACTAAAACATCATGTATTCTATCGGATCCTTTTGATTTATTTAAATTAAAAGGAATGCAAAATTACAATACACTTTTATAAAAATAAAACCTTTAATAATTGAGGTTAGATATTACGTAGTATAACAACAAAATAATTTGAGGGTGGTGTGATGATGACTTACATATATGAGTATGAGAGTCATTAGCATGCTAGAACCAAGAACAACAAACTCTATAATAGATTATGAATGAAATAACATGCGATATGTTATACTAAAATTTTTTGCGTATCCATATATATATAATTGATAAACATACCTTCTCCTTCAAATCAAATATGATTATCTTCAAGAGCGAATGTGAGAGAAGCAATTAAATGTACGATAACGTTATAAAAAGATTACTAATATTAAGAATAAAATGATTAGAGAAAAGAAGGTATGTCTCATAATATTTTCATATATCCTCCATATATCCGTCCTCATCTATTACAATGCTCATGCTCTTATTTATAGATACATGAATTTGAAAGTTTCAAAACTTAAAAGTCACGAGTTTAAAACTTAATGAACATGGGAGTTACTTAATGAACTTGGGAGTTCTAAAATACCAAAGAGCATTACAATTAAATATAAATCTAGACATCCATAAATATATATATGTTATAATTTTATAACAAATATTTATAATTGCAACAACCACTTCAATTATAATAGCCAAAAAACATTATTTGCTATTGACGGAAAAATAATTGATAAATGAAAGATTTAAAGATATTTATCACTTTAATGAAAGTTGCATAAAGTTCCATTAATCTACCCTATTGAGTTTATTACTACCACCGTTCCTATTTAATTGATGTTTTAGAGAACAAATTTTGTTCTTATTTATTTGACGTTTGTAGATTTTTAAGAGATATTAATTTCATTACTTCCTAAATTACCCATAAACATTTAATACTCTTCTTAATTCTCTCCTATTTTTCTAAGCTATTTTTTCTCTCTTTAATATCTTAATGGTATACTCTCTTTCTCTTATATTCCTATATTTTCTCTATCATCTAACAATATTTTTTTCTCATTTTTATCATTTATAATTTAGCTTTTATTTATCTATGCAAGGGTGTTTTTGATAATACATAGTAATTTTAATGGAATTTTATAGGAGTTTTAATTTTGTTAATAGTTGTACAAAGCTCAAACGTCAAATAATTAAGAATGGAGGAAGTATTATGTAATTTGCCAACTTATTAGTGTTAATTTCCTCTGGACCCTTGGGTTGACCACATTAGGAATCTTAATCTAGGATCCTCTCACCTCACTAGCTCCCAACGCTAGAAGTTGATGAGATGCACAGCTTTACACTCTATTTTTTTTCTTCTATTAATTAAACAAAAAATAAAATAAAGTGTCAAAAACATTCTCTCCAGATGTATTAAAATGCCATCTTTCAATGGAAAACACCATGAGCATTACATTTATTTTCAGATTCAACAATTCAGAAAAACTGTTGGGCCCACAACAACACTGTGACATTGTTGGTTCACCTAATTTGAGATGTGGAGTTTCTTGTAGAGATATCATATAAAGTATCCCTCCAAGATTTCACTTTTATTACAAATGAAGACTCTCATTATAAACCATACTATATTGCTCATAATACAGCAGGGAGTACAAATTTGATGCTGCTAAGAGCTCAAGCTGCTGCATTAGCAGGGGAAGAAACTACCTTATCAACATAAACAGGATCTCCTACTTTAACTATTATCCCCTTTCCCTCACTACTTGATTCATTGCATACCAAGTTCTGTCCAAAGTAGACCTGCCATTTCATTTGACATGTGAATATATAATAATGTCGATCAGGCTGAAGGAGTAATGTATGTATCGGAACTTTACCTTCCCTTGTTGTTTCTGAGCTGGACGCAAGACTTTATCTGACCGGAAATTCTTTAGAGTTTCAGTTGGCTCAGGGCCTGCAATAGCATTCTCCTGGTTTATTGTAGGCACCTGAAAAATCACGTCGAAGTTTTCGTAAACAAAGAGGTTCTAAAAATCTGAATGATTAGACTGCAACTAAATACATTACATTACACTATGGAAATTTTAAATCTTTCATTGGAAATTCACATAATGTAGCTCTCACATCATTATAAAGCCCTTTGTAGTAGTAGGCATTGCTTGTAAAGTAATGATTGTCATCAAAATACAGATGGACAGTCTTACACTGAACTAGTAAATTTGGATGAATCACATAACTAATAATGAGACCGGAATTTCAGAACTGCGATAGTATGAGATCTTTTTGCTTAATAATCAATAAACATTAAATATGTCCGTGTTTCTTGAAGATTAGAATTTGAAAGCGGGATCATTGCTAGAACCAATTCTTGAAAGCTAGGTGAATAGACAGAGATTTTTTTCCAGGTTAAATGGTTTTTTTTTTCCATTGAAACGACGCAAATGTGACAATTGCATCAATGAATGGCAATTTTGCCAATTGACTAACTGAAGATGTGGCAAATTATCAAATCTTGGTGATATGGCAAGAAGAAAGACAATCTTTATATTTTACCTTACAGCGCAGCGCATAGCTTCACAACCACACCACGAAATGCTAACTTGTTTATTTCCATCTCCATCCACAGGTCCTCAGAAAATGGTTCACAACCATCAACAAGAATGCTGTAACATTCAAGGCTGTTTGTTAGGGAATGCACTGACAACAATTATTTGAAGTATATATACCAATATTATATGGATTTTCTCAACCTTTATGGGAACCGCAGATCCACAACACTGTATCCCATGTAGTAGAATACATATAACAGTATATGAAACACACTACTGGAAATAAAATGCATAGATGCTTCTAAATGAAATAGACATGAGTTTAAGCAGATACTTGGGTCTAAAACAATTAACTGGTACAGGTTCCTTCAGAAGCTTATTCAATGCATCCAATGATCCCTGCAATGATTTGATGTTAACAAGGTAAAGGTATAAGATTTTATTTAAAAGCAGAGATTGCTCGAAAGCTGGAAAGTAACTAATAACTTTGACTAACCTGGGATAGTAAGAGGAAAGGATACCCATCCGAAAACATGACTTTGTATCCACGAGCATAATCGGGATCTACAGGTCTAGTCTCTGACACTGTATAGCATGTCAGTTAAACTATTTCATGTATTTTTTCAGTAATACGGATCTACAGGTTTAGTGAACTCACAGAAAGCGCTACCAAACATCACCTTGTATGTTCTACGTGTAACCAATCAAATATCTTAATAGTAGAACATGTTACACAATCATGATATATAACAAAAGAAACAGAAAAAGACTGCATGGTTTAACCGTGTGAAAACAATATTTGCAGTGATAGATGTGTTTTTCTTCAAGCAGCACAAATGGTGGTCTAACCAATGCAACCAATTTATTCACCATAATAACGAAACAAGAAACATATAACATGCCTAGATATGACTCATAAAGAAAGTTATAGCTTTCATATAGTGATGCATACTTCGCTTGCTCATTAATACAGTTTGCTCTAACATGTGTTCAAAACTAAAAAGATGAGTACTAGTGCAGCAAATGAAGCCTAAATGAGTTTGCATTAAGATTAGAGAGAATTATATACACAATGAATAGATTTTATAATGCTCTAATCAAGGACTACCTTCATTAAAACGCACCAACCGACTAGGTTTGCCAAGATAATCGGAGAACCATTTTGATGCTTCAGCTCCCTCATCTAAGGCAGAACCAGACCACTCCCACACTGAGACATCATCTGCTATTTCATTTGATTTACTCAATGAAATCTTCAGTTCATCCATCCCAGGGGCTTTTATTACTGTAGATAAAGTTAGGTGACATCAAAAAAAATATTATATCCCTATCCATATCTAGTTTATATTCTAACCAAAATTTCAATAATAGCCGTAGTTCTAACCGATAATTCAGATGATTGATGCAAAATTTATACATGAATGACAAAACAATACCGCTTTCCACAGAGGCTGATCGTGTTAGTGATAAGGCAGATTGAAAGAATGAACATTTCAATATTATAATTTCCACATATAAAAAAAATAGTCAAAATCTGGAAACTCTCATACATGCTTATCCAGATTATTCCAGAATTCATTTAAGAAGAACAAAGCATTTTACACAGAACAAAAAAAATGGCGCATGACATGAAAGAATAAAAGAAAATTCTATAACATGATTTTAATAATTAATACACATCAATCATGATTTACCTAAATATGAGCTCTTGGTAGGTTTCCAACCCTCTGAAAATGCCTCATGGGGAAGCTCAACTTCAACTAGAGCAAGTTTTGGCACAACCCTTTGTGTATAGGCCCTGCCTTTGGAATTGACAACTAACCATTGTCGATCCCAGCGAAAAACTTCATTGAAGCACACCTCAGAGAGTGTTAAATATGCAAGAAGAGTGTTAAAACCTTCATTCAAGCACATAATCAACAACAGTGCTATTTTTGTTGGTCAACGTGAGCTGTCCTCACCCATTAATGCCAGCCCATTTCATTCCGCCTAGGCCTTTTCTTTACTCTCTCTCTCTCTCTCCTTCCATTCGGCTATATATAAAGGCAGCAAGTGGAAGAAGATATACATCAACAGCAGCAGCAATTCATACTCCATCCGAGAGTAAGAGAGAAAAGAGAGTAGCTTTTGTAAAGCTTTAGAAAAATAGGGAGAGAAAGATAGTTCAAATAAAATGGTGTTTTATTTGGGTTCCATCACATAGTTATTGTGGTGAAGTAATTTGAGTTTGTACTCAAATTAATATATTTTTGTATTCTCTCATATTATTCTAGTGAATTATTCGGAGTTTGTCCCGTGGTTTTTACCTCTTATTTTTAGAGGGTTTTTCACGTAAAATCTTGGTGTCTCGTGGTTGGATATTTTTCTACTCATTATTTCCTGCAGTGATTATTATTTTGGTGGAACTGCACATTTAATCTGTTTAACATGTGCTAATATTTTATCCATCTAATTTATCAAAGACAACAGTATTTGGGAGGTGATTTTTCCCGACAATTTTATGCAACAAATATATATATATATATATATATATATATATATATTTATTTAAAGGGTCTGCACTTAAAATATCTATTATCAGTCAAACATTAGATATCAAATTCAGGGGGAAATGTGTTGTTTGATCTTATTGTATATTTCCCAGGAATTTTACCCTTTCATGGTACCACTTCCAACATGGCAATGATCAATTAATCTACACCCTCTAATTTTAAAGTTCACATCTTTTTCTTACACCCTCTTTTTGCTTTCATAATTTTTATTGGTTGATATTTTGAATGCCAAAAAAAAATACCCAAGAACTGAAGAACATGAGAATAAAATTATTCAAGTATATGAAGAATTAATTGAGCTAACAATTCATTTTATTGGTACATAGCTTAGTTAAACCATTACTGAAACTGAAATGGTGAAGGGTCGTACCAGTTGAAGCGAGGGGTGCTTGTGAAACAGATATTCCACGGCATGATTTAATTGGGTATACGAAGATTGATGTCACTTGTGCTGCTGCGGCCTTTCCCATCTCTCTCTCTCTCTACCAGTGATGGAAGGTGGGTGCCGTTTCTTCCAAATTTATAGAATTGTTGCTATATTTGACACGCGAAAAATTTATGTGATATTAGAATAGGATTGATTATGGGATACCAAGGTATAAATAATAATTAGGAAGATGATATATCTATATAAATATTTGATGGATGGTGAATAAATTTAAGATTATTATATATATATATATATATATAAATTTTACGTTTGACTAAAAATTAAGAATGAGATTAAAGTACACAACTTAAATTAAAAAAATAAATATGTCATTTAG
Source organism: Panax ginseng (assembly GCA_020205605.1). Taxonomy (NCBI): domain Eukaryota; kingdom Viridiplantae; phylum Streptophyta; class Magnoliopsida; order Apiales; family Araliaceae; genus Panax; species Panax ginseng. The sequence goes on along the minus strand of CM035150.1, from coordinate 85,121,220 downwards.
AGTCTATTAATATAAAAAATTATTTATCGTTTTATATGACCACTAAGAATAAGTTTGAATTTATTTTACTCTTTTTTTTTATTTGTCCTTTTCTTAAATACGTGTATAAATTATATTTTTTTTTTATCTTTTTTAGAGGGAGGAGTGAAAAAAAATATTTAGAAAAGAGAAAAGGCATATCACTACTCTATTAATCGTAAATTTTATATTCCATATAAATTAGTCAACAAATAAATTATGATTTTTTGTTTTATCTACTTATAATTTTACATTAATCCCAATTTACATTCCGCATAAAATTAAGAAAATTAATATTTTTTCTCTCACATGAAATTGAGGATTACTTACTATTTATTTGAAAAAAATTATATAAAAATATTAATTTTTTATGTAAAAATAACGGTTCTCAAAATTAATTTTTAGTCAAACGTGTAAATCATTTTCCTATAGAGAGCTGAATTCTTTGTTTGTGGGTCCAGTACTATTATGGTTTCATGGGGTCAATCTTAGAGGTAGTAACTGTTTGGACATGGAGATTTTAATGTCCGAATCACGGACCATTTTATCCAATCCCGGGCTACAGGATTATCCCGTGCTTTAGACCATGTACTTTCCTATCCACATCTTTGTTTCTTCCGTGCACTTTAAAAAAAAAATACCCAATCTATTAAGAATCTTTTTTTGTTTCTTCTTTGTACTTTAGAAAAAAGAAATTCTATTAAGATTGGAGAAAATAGTCCCCAATGGGAATGGGATACTCTTATCCCATTTTATTGAGGTTTACACGATGCTTTAGAAAAAAGAAATTCTCGGAGAAAATAGTCCCCACATGGGAATGGGATACTCTTATCCCATTTTTTTAGAGGTTTACACAATGCTTGTACTCCCTCCTGTTTAAATGAAATAAGTTATATTTGGGTTTTAATGTTTAGAGTTCTGATATGTATATAAAATCGAAAGATATATTATTATACTTAAAATCAAGGTTCTAATTTGAAAGTAGAAAAATAAAATATAAAAAAAATTGTCAAAATTATTGACAAATTTGTGTAAAAGAAAGTCGAAAAAGTTAATTTAGACTATTTTGAGCTAACATATGATAAAATAAAAATAAAATATAAAAAAAATTGTCAAAATTATTGACAAATTTCTTCTTCATATATAGCTTCCTAAACATGAGCTTCTTGCTTTGAAGACAGATAAAAATGAACAGTAACCAGAAAAAGAAATGGCTGAACCATAGAATGCTGCAATATGTGCCCAAACATTGCTCTCAAAAGGCTAATTATGTTTACTAGAGTAGGCATGAAAAAGAACAAAATTACAAGATCAACCACAAATATTCATTTTGAAGATTATTCAATTCAATGAAATCCTTTTCTTTCAAGAAATTAACTCATCTTTAGATTTTGAGACATGGTGACTGGGATCATCTTCATTCTCACAAAGGGCTACCTACGCTTCCACCTTCTTAGGCACGTTTGTGGGTTTACGTTTGGCAGCACGCTTTCCTTGGCCCTTCTTAGGTGCACCCTTTCCACGACGCTTCAACATTTCGAGCTTGGATAAGCGCCTGCGAGCATAAAATATAATTTAAGACTTATATTACAAAATTACAATCCCTTGACAAAGAGGATTAATAAGTTTATTCATCTGATGTATTAATGTATTAAAAGGGAAAAATTACCAAACATCAATCAAGGTTCTCCAATTTATTTACTTTTGAGGAACATCATTGTGAATGAGCTCATCAAAAGGCAATAGCTCCACAATTTGGTATTTTACTAATTTACTTAAATTCCGCCATACTAATCACTAGTCTTCTGTTGTTAATTTCATTAGGCAGACCTCTTGATTCTTCAATGTAAGTGATGCCCTAAGGAACACAAGGAAGCACTCTTCTCACTTATAAATCCTTGCCACATAGATTAAGACATGATGCTATTCTAGGTCGTCTAGAATTTCACGTTTTACACCAGTACTCTCTAGTAACTAGTAAACTTTTATGCATATAAGCTAACAATTATCAAGCCAAAGCTTATAACAGAAATGAGAAACCTAGTAACAAGTTGTGATTTTATTTTTTTCCGGAGAATAAACTGCATACTACAATTAAATGCCTCAAAGATATGTCAAATCCTTACTAGAAAAGTAAATAATAAAAAATACTAATAATTTCATTTAGAAGGGTTGAAACATGACTGATAAGCTTCTATGACTGAGCAGAAAGTGCGACAGTATAACAAAAATTGTGTAACAGTATGAGCCACAGTGATTTAGATGAAATACAAGTACAATAGAACCTCTATAAATTAATACTCGATAAATTAATAATCTCTCTAAAATAATATTTTTTCCCAGTCTCGACTTGGGCTAATGGGATAAATTAATAATTTTGATAAAATAGTAATTTTTAAAAACCCTTATATAAATATATGGTCCCATCAAAATCATAAATTAATAATTCTTTTAAACTACAAATATATCTAGGGTAATCTTGTAAAATATGGTTATATTCTCATTTGTTTTGTCCGTAATTTTTCTCATTGTGTCCAAAAATTCAGGTGTTGCATTCTCGAATTGTAATAAAAACTTGTGAAGAGTTGTTGACGCTATGAGTGCTTACTTTCGCGTTATTGGCTCCAAATGTATTATATCATCTTCACAAGTATGATACATTAATTTAATAAGTATGATACATTGCATCAAAAAAAGTATGATATAAACATCAATAAAATGCAATAATTTTAATGTAATTAAATTTATGTTCACCAAATAGAAAAACACTCTTTAAATTAATAAATTATTAATTTATCGATTAAATAATAACTCTCTAAATTAATAAAATTTTCCAATTCCAACAATATTAATTTATAGAGGTTCTTCATAACGCAACAAATTCGCAAGAGAAGCAACGCAATAGCAATAATGGTATTAAGTTAGTAGATAAGTTTATGAAAGCGGGAGCAAAATTCAGAATTTCAAAGGATGTACAAAGTTTTTCCGTAAATTAGCGATTTACAGTTAATGTGACCTAGATTAAAATACTGATGTCAACCTCCCACTGCTTGCCGCTTGAAGTTAAGTAAGATAAAACTAGGATAAGTGCATATCATATACAGTCATGATGTTCCAGTTCCAAACAATATGTAATTGATAAAGCAATACCTTATCCTATTTTCTCGATACCGAAACTGGTCATTATCTTATTTGCTATTGGAAATCACATTACTCATAGTTAAATTTTTAGCTATATAATTCAATATAAGTACTAGCATTTTTCTAGAGGAAAAACAACTGTTTATTCTGCAAGCAAAACCATACAAGTCTCGCATGTGTGTGAGAGAGAGAGGGATTACCCAATTTCTTTCTCTTTTGTTATTTCTTTGTGAAAAGGGTTCTCGTCCTCGCCGGGGTACCATGATGCAATTTTGTCACCAATGAGCTTCTTGCTTAAGAGTTTGTGAGAAGATCTCTGCCCTGTTGGGTTAAGTACGTGACCGAATATCTTTGCCCTGGCCTCAGTCACTCCTGTAATGGCTGCTTCAGCCAACACCTTTTTAAGGGCTCCAATGCTCATCTGTTCTCTAATTTAGAGAACAAAGTTCCATGTGGAGCAAAATTAAATTCATAAAGCATGAACTATAAAGTAAATTAGTAAAGCATCAACTACAAGAAGCGACTAAAGTTCAATTCAACGAAATGACATATAATTGATAAGACATATTATATGGAATTTTTTTATGGTATATAAAGTTTCATAGTTCAGGGGGCGGATTAAAGAAAAAAGGTGGCAAATTGACAATTTATCAAACAGTTGATGTGCAGCTGAAGTAAGAAAAATTAAACAAAACTGACGATCAAAAGTTTGACGAAACCTTTCAATAACTTAAATGCCTCAATCAGAAAATGGATTTAAGGATAGAGAAATGAGTTAAAGTTATTTAGGTTTTAAAGTCGGCATTAAAAGAGGGGAAATACAGAATGTAAACCCTAATCGAGAATCTAAAAAAGAGGAAACTTACGATTTCAGCAATCCGCTTGCAGATTCTGTCTTCCTCTGTTGTGTAACAGAAGAAGAGCTAGAGAGAGAGAGAGAGAGAGAGAGAGAGAGAGTATACTTGCCGAAGAAGAGATTTGATTAATTTCTGATTGCTCCCATGAGAGTACAGTACAGAGTACAGACCCCTTGCCTATTTCGAACAAGGCAATAACCCTGTGACTAAAAGACTGTATTATCCCTCAAGAACTAAAAGACAATTACTGAAATACCCATATTCTTCCCGCCCTTCTTCTCTCTCGTTTGGGTGTTCTAAAAAGTTTCATTTTCCTATTTGTTACCAGTCCGGCCAAAATCATAACTCCACCTATTTCCCTACTTATATAATATTCCAAAATTGAATGATACTTTTAAATTTAAGATTGATAGGATGATTAGAGAATATTATCATAAAAATATAAACTCATTAAAAATTTATTAAATTTAAATTTAAAAATATCTTAATAATTAATTTTAAATTTTAAAATGGAAGAAATATTTATTAATTTATGAATTTCAAGAAGTAATAAACTAAAATAAAGGTAAACTAATATTCTAGATATTTTGAATCATAAAATACACTTTGTTTGTACGACTTAGTTATTATATAAACAAAATTATAAAAAAAGTCTTGTGTTTTGAAACGTTCACAAATAATTGACAAATTATTGAATGTGGTCAACTAACTTGGACTTATTTGATTACTTAATATGGATGTTCATGTGTAAATCATAATTCATTGATTCAAAAAACACAAACCGGCTTAATATAATTTCTCTCTATTTTTATCTTTCATTTTTAAAACTCCACAACAATAATTTTCGGGGGTTATTTTTTTTCTGACATTTTAGCGATATTTTTTTTTAAAATTTTTTTTGTAGTACCGCTCAAAAAATGTATAATATTTATTCCAACTAAAATTTTTATAAAAAATAGTATTTTAGATATAATTTGGATACATACAAAAATAGGATTGTACAGACCCTGTTTCTTGTATGTATCCAAATTACACCTAAAACATTGTTTTTTACAAAAATTTCAGTTGAAATAAATATTATACATTTTTTGAGAGGTACTACAAAAAAAATACTAAAAAAAAAATACTAAAAGACAATTTGGACCCCAAACTTTACGCCCTTGTTGACTTTTGCACCCCAAACCGAAAAAGGTGTCTAAGTACACCCCAAACTTCAATTAAACGTAACAGATAGCACACTTTCTTCACTTAACCAGTCAAAAGTGACCGGCTAAGGCTGTAACACAAGTTTGGGGTGCAAAATGTATTTTACTTGACCAACTTTCTCTCTCTCTCTCTCCTCCATAACCATTCTTTGCGAAATCTCTCTCTCTAAAAACTAAAACCCAGAACTCATATCCTGAAAAACCAAAAAATTTATAGGTCCTCGATCGGTGTCTACACAATCTTGTATTTGCAATCTTCTTCCATGCCCGAATACCCAATTGGTACCTCAAAAGATCGCCTATATCTCAAGTGACAATTTTAAGTATAGTTGATGAGCCCATAGTATGTATAGTTATTGATATGTTGCTCTGTGTGTTGGTTGTGGAATTGATGAGATGGGAGGTTGACTATGTTTATGTCTTGAGATGGAGTAATAAAAATTTGAAAAAATTTGGGGTGAACATGCTTAAACCCCTATGAAATCAAACTTTGCTTATTGTAAGACCGAATTTTATGAAATAAAAGTATTCAATTGTTCTTATAATTACTATTCAGGTAAATGGTTAAATTGATAAAAGGTTAAAGTGAAGGTGATATATGTAATTATTTTAAATAAGCAAGTGGTTATAAAATACTCATTGTTGCTTGAAATATTCGTTTGGTCGTGGAATATTCTTCGCTTATGGGAATATTCGACTGACACTTTCATGAGACCAAATTTTTTTTTATAAATAAAATAAAATTTCCTTTATTTATTATTTTGAAATAGTAAGGGTTGATTTGATTAATGTGGTTAGTTATGGGTAAAATGCGCAAATTTTATAAAATACACATGTGGTTATAAAATATTCAATTGTCGGGAATATTCGTTTGGTCGTGGAATATTCTTTACCGTGAGGAATATTAAATGCAATGACGTAGCATGGTACATTTGTGGGCCCCATAATGAGAATAAGCTATCGGATGAAGAAAGCGACAAGTATGTGTTTTTTATAAATAACGACGTAGTTATTCACAGATTAACTGCTAATTGTTGGATTACGGTGGTTAAAATACGATAATATGCGTGGTTGCACAAGAAGAGCAGCACGATATTGTTGAATTATTGATTAAATATATAAGAAAGTATTACTCAATAATTATTACGATAATTCTATGTTCATTATTTTATTTTATTGATTCAATAATTGCTGCGTTGATATTTATATTATTCTGCTTCAATAATTGTCATTGCACGAGTATTTTTCCATTATCGGATCAATAATTCATATTATTTGAATAATATTATCGAGATAACATTATTGGCAATGTCTAGAAAGTTACATCTAAGGAGAGGTTTGGTCACCTAATTTAATTGCATGAAGTGAGAAATTCTTATGGAAAGCCCTACATCTGAGGGCTGCACTGGTTGTCGATAATGTGATTCTGTAATATTATTTGTGAATAATTAATTATTGATTTATATGATGAGGAAAATATTGATTTTATATGAATATAGATGGAGAAAATTTTTAATGTGACAATTGTTGAAAATTAATATTTTATCTTTTTTTGATAAAATAATTCATTTAAATATATTATTTTAATAATATATTAACGGTGATATTTTTATAATGAATGTGGGATATATGAGTATATGAGGAGGTAGAGTATTTTGTGGTATTAAATGTTTAACATATATTTTGTGTGTCGGTGGACACAATTCTTGACCAAAAAATTGATTATAGACTGTAAAATAGTGTATGAATAATTAATGAGGACTTATTTGGGTGTGTATATTGTCTAGAAGGCAATATCTGTATTTAAAATCACAGTATGTATTGTCGTATTTCACACGACATTTGTATTATTGAAGTTGTAGTTATTTTTTGTACTATGTATTTGGCGATTTCGAGAATGGGTTGGGTGGAATGGACTATTTTGGGGGCGTCACGGTTGGTATCGAGCTTAGGGATATGATCTCCGGCGGAGATCGGGGAATAGAACTAGGAGGGAGAGGCAGAGTAAATCCTTGATGGTGTGTCTACTAAGCTTATTTGTTGGTTGATCATAATATAGGATATTATGTGATATGTTAATTTGTTTAATTAACCCTTGTTTTATGGCGATGATAGAAGAATTTGCGAGAGAAGCGTTAACAATGGAGTTTATGAGAGGGTAGGAGACGCAGGTACTCACCAACGAGGAGAAGCGTGGCAACAGTGGCAATGTTCTCTCGTGAACAACGCCATCTGAAGCAAATGATGAACGACGGGATGTTTAGAAGCTTTTTGCGGTTCATGCAAAATCGCAGACGAGGGAGACTCGTGTACACAAAATACTGGGAGGAAATGATAGTAACGTCTGCGGTTTGTCACGGCCAAACAATTCAAAGAGTTGGGACCACAGATTTCCATGGAAAGCCGGATCCGATCGAAAGCGAAATGTGGGTCAGCAAATTACCAAGATATTCGATGTCTTGGGGTGCGGAGGAACGAAGGTTCCATTCGCCACCTTTTGTTTCGTGGTGAAGCAGATTCGGTGGGAATCGTGAAGCGTACCACCAATGAGATGCACTTAACATGTGTTGGGAAAGATTTGAGGCTGATTGATGACAAGTACTTTACGAAAGTATTATTCGCGTATGAAGGAAGTGGAGTTTATTAGACCGGAGCAGGTAATACGTAGCGGTGTCTCAAAGACGAGGTAAGTTTGTGGAGTTGTCCAGTTTGCACCTCATTTGGTGGAAAATGAGGAACGATAACGCGATATGTTTCGAGGGGTCTAAAACTCGAAATTCATAATACCTCATTTCTCATAAATTTTCTCTATATTCAGATGTTGTAAATGAGGCTCAATTATTAGATCGAGATAGTGAGTATACTCAACCGAGGGACCACAACTGAGGTAGTCATCGTAAGCGATGATAACCAAATGAGGAGGAAAGAATACGGACAAAGGCGGTAACCACTGGTGGTAATCGTGGCCATGAAAAAGAGAAAGAAGCGAGTCGGGAGGAGATTTTAAAAGAGGAGATTCAACAACGACCATGTGAAGACGTCAACGCCAAGATGTAATGGTTCCAAGGAGGAGAAAGACCAATTCATTCGTATGTTATAAATGCGGGAAGAGGGACATATCAATCCAAAGCGCCCACAATAGTTCAAGGTATGCTATAATTATGGAAAGGAAGGACATATCGCTTTCGAGATTATGCAGAAAGCGAAACCTAGTTCAGTGAGAATAGTGACTCAAAAGGATGTCCCGAGAAAAGTCAAAGTCAATCGGTTCTCGAAAGAAGCGTTTGTCGCTTTAGGTCAAAATGCAAGGAACTTCGAACGAAGTTAGCACGGGTTAGTTAATTATAAATTCTTGCGAAATTTATACCTTACTGAGATACCTGGGATTCTACCCATTCTTTTATCTCTCTTTGCTTTACTCAACGTTTTAAACTTGACTCTGGAGAAATTAGATTTTGACCTATCTGTGGAAACTCTGTTAGGAGAAACTTTCATCACATCCACTGTTTATAAATCTTGCTTGATTCAGGTGGGCACTATCACATTACCTGTTGATCTTATCTCTTTAAAGATACTTGCTTTTGATGTGATTTTAGGGATTGATTGGTTAACTACTCATCATGCCAAATTGATTGCTTTCGTAAGGTTGTTAGTTTTCATATTCATAAGCAACCTGTTATTCGAATTCAAGCAATCAAACCATTGTAGTCAAACATTTTTATATCAAGCCATAAATTCATTCGAATGTCAAGCTTTTTAGCCCATTTCATGGATTTAAACAAAAATACGTCAGATTTGAATGATATTTCTGTTGTTAGAAAATCTCCTGATGTATTTCCTGAAGAATTTTCTGAGTGTGATGTTGAATTTTGTATCGACCTTGAACCCGGTACAAAACCCATTTCTAAAATCTCATATCGAATGGCTCCTATTGAACTTCAGGAGTTAAAAACCCAACTATAGAAGTTGATACTCAAGCCTCTATCTTATGACTTCCTTTGTGGAATACATGAAGCCGCACTCTCGTAGGGGGCGCCATATTCGATGCAAGAGTAAACCGATAGGTGTCATTGTGACGTCTATATCAAGATTGGGATATGAAGTTACGATTTGAAGCAACCTAAATCGAGAATCGAAATACGTAGCTTTCAGGCTTAGTTGGTTATTATAGGAGATTCGTGGAAAGATTTTCTCAAATCGCTAGTCCATTAACTCAATTTGACTCGTAGAGATACAAAATTCGAATGGAGCACGGAATGTGGGAAGAGGCGAAGAACTCAAGAGGAGACTCATTTCAAAGACACATGTTACGACCATGCCATCACGGAAAAGCGAGCGTGGTAGCCGACGTGTTGAGTAGAAGATCGTATACTGAAAGCACTGAGTACGATATTGTCAAAGACTCATCTCGTATAACTTACAAATGATGAAGATAGAGTTAAAGACTCTAGGGACTCACGTGATGATATCTGAGTAGAATCGACTTTAATTGATAATGTTAAAAGCCGCTCAAGCTATTCTGACTGGTCGATGAATATAAAGAAGAAGGTGCAAGAAGGCGTTATTCTAGAAGTAAGAGTCGATGAAGAAGAAAGCTCAAACCTTTGATTTATTAATTCATTCTCGATCGAGTAGAAAGCGTGGCCTATAGACTCGCTTTACTACCAAGTATGTCGGCGTGTTTATAACATTTTTACGTCATCGATGTTACGTAAATATGTGGACGACCGAATAACATCATTGAGTTAGAACCGGACGAGATAGTGAAGACTTAACGCGTCGAAGAGTGTACTTGTCAAGATATTAGATATGAAGGGCATATCCTATGTCTAGAAGTTATACCATAAGTTAAAGTTTTGTGGAGAAACCATGCTATTGAAGAAATGACACGGGAGTTGGAAATAGAAATGAAAGCGAGGTATCCTCGACTTTTTGAAACACTGTAAGACGTCAATTTCGAGGAATTAAATTTCATAAGGAGGGAGGTTGTAAGACCGAATTTTTTTTTATAAATAAAATAGAATTTCCTTTATTTATTATTTTGAAATAGTAAGGGTTGATTTGATTAATGTGGTTAGTTATGGGTAAAATGCATAAATTTTACAAAATACATGATGGTTATAAAATATTCAATTGTCGGGGAATATTAAATGCAGTCGTGGAATATTCTTTTCCGCGAGGGAATATTAAATGCGCAGCCTTGACCATTTGTGGGCCCCATAATGAGAATAAGCGCCGGATGAAAGAAAGCGGCAAGTATGTGTTTTTATAAATAACGACGTAGTTATTACGAATTAACACTTGTTGGATTACGGTGGTTAAAATACGATAATATCGTGGTTTAAGTAAAGAGCATTAGCGGTATTACGCAGTATTGTTGAATTATTTATTCGCATATAAGAAAGGCGCTTACTCGATAATTGTTACGAAAGAATTAATTACTGTTCATTATTTTATTTTATTGATTCAACAATTCTTTGCGTTGATATTTATATTATTCTCGTTTCAATAATTGTCCGCACGCAGTATTTTCCATTATCGGATCAATAATTATATTATTTGAATAATATTATCGAGATAACATTATTGGCAATGTCTAGAAAGTTCGCTCTAAGGAGAGGTTTGGTCACCTAATCAATTTACGCAAGAAGGAGAAATTCTTATTGGAAAGCCCCTCCATCTCCAGGAACCGCTGGTTGTCAATAATGTGATTTCGTAATATTATTTGTGAATAATTAATTATTGATTTATATGATGAGGAAAATATTGATTTTATATGGATATAGATGGAGAAAATTTTTAATGTGACAATTGTTGAAAATTAATATTTTATCTTTTTACGATAAAATAATTCATTTAAATATATTATTTTAATAATATATTAATCGGTGATATTTTTATAATGAATGTGAGATATATGAGTATATGAGGAGGTAGAGTATTTTGTGGTATTAAATGTTTAACATATGTTTTGTGTGTCGGTGGACGCAATTCTTGACCAAAAAATTGATTATAGACTGTAAAATAGTGTATGAATAATTAATGAGGACTTATTTGGGTGTGTATATTATCTAGAAGGCAATATCTGTATTTAAACTCACAGTATGTATTGTCGTATTTCACACGATATTTGTATTATTGAAGTTGTAGTTATTTCGCATACCATGTATTTGGCACTCGAGAATGGGTTGGGTGGAATGGACCTATTTTGGGGGCGCCACAACCAAGTATGATCTTTTGTGGGCCTGAATCGTAAAAGCGATTGGAGGAAGAAAACGATAAGTATAAGTTGTTTACAAATAACTTGGGCGTAGTTATTCTGAATTAATCTTGTTGGAATACCCAATTGGTTAAAACACAAGAATACCCGTTGTTGTCGCACAAGATGACACCTGTATTGCACCAATTATTGATTCTTACGTGAAGAAGGCACTACTCAATAATTATTACGGTAATTCTTTATTCAATATTTTATTTTATTGATTCAATAATTGCTACATTGATAGTTTATATTATTGTTGTTTTAATCATTGTCATCAACGCATGATATTTTCTATTATCAAATCAATAATTCATATTATTTGAATAATATTATTAGATAGCATTATTGGCAATGTCTACAGAAAGTTACATAAGGAGAGGTTTGGTCACCTAATTGCGCCTACCAAGAAGGAAAAATTCTTATTGAAAGCCCTCTTCCTAGAACTCGCTTTGGTTGTCATTATTGTGATTCGTAATATTATTTGTGAATAATTAATTATTGATTTATATGATAAGGAAAATATTCATTTTATGTGGATATAGATGGAGAAGATTTTTAAAGTGACAATTGTTAAAAAAAATATTATTTTATCTTTTCTGATAAAATAATTTATTATTATATTTTAATAATATAATAATGATGATATTTTTACAATGAATGTGGGATATATGAGTATATGTGGAGGAAGAGTATTTTTGTTGCATTAAATGATTAACACATGTTTTGTGTGTCGGTGGATCCCATTTCTTGACTAAAATTTAATTATAGCTTGTAAAATTATGCATTTATAGATTTTATCAATTTACATTTTGGAATTTGGAAAAACTTTCTTCTGTAAAGTTGTAGAGAATTGAATTTTCTATAAAAATTCGCGAGATTTGAATTTTATGATAAAATGACTATTTATTATGAATTATTGAAGTTCCGAAATTCCGAAATAATTGATTTTTGGAAGTTTTAATTATTTTAATTAAGAAAAACGTTTTTTGATTTAGTTGACTATTGGTATTTGATATTTGGATCCGATTTGGTGTGCGTAGGATTTTTATATATATATATATATATATATATATATATATATATATATTATATTAAATTTTCTGCTTTGGTGTTACAAGCATTTTCCTATAAATAGGGTGCTTAGGTTAGAATTAAAAAAATACAATTTAAACTGAAGTTTTCTCTATTTCTCTCTATATTATCGAGTGGATTCTTGTGAGTATTTTGATAACTTGAGTGTTGCTTTATCTGACAAGGTCAAGTTAGATTCGGCGTTATTCCAAATGTAAGTAATCGCTTTTTTGAGGTAAAGGATAGTAAAAGGATTTTAAGGGATTGAAAGAGATGTTATTTTCTTCGTAGTGATATTATTTCTTCAATATCATTATGTTGAAATATTGGTTTGAACTTTTATCAAATTTGGAACTTTTTCATATCGGGATTACTATTCATGAGTTCTTATTCACGAAAGTTACTATTCATGAGTTACTATTTATAATTTACTATTCACGATTTACTATTCATGAGTTCATTATTCACTAGTTCATTAATCATGAGTTACTATTCACAGTACTATTCACTACAAAATTGGTTTTTTCTAACCAAATTATAGTTGATTTATGAATATTACTCTGGAGATTAAAACTATGTATTGATTATATTGATTTTATTATCATATATAACATTTTATAACCTTGATGTTGAAATTCTCTTTCACCTGGAGTGTAAAGATGGGTAGATTATTGGTATGATCATGACTAAGGTTCTCTTTGGCGATAGTGAAAAGTTGAATTGTGGATTTGGTATGATCATGACCATTGAATTTATAATTGAATATCTTTTAGCTTAAGTGCAAATGTGAATTGATCAACATGGTTATAATTATGGTTTATATAAATTCTAAAATGATTATGTATTTCTTTGAGATATGAATGATTTTTGATGAATATCTTTGGCCCGTAATACAAAGATGAATGATTTCTGATGAATATCTTTGGCATGTAGTGCAAAGATGGTCTGTTGATGAATATCTTTGGCCCGTAGTGCAAAGATGAATTTATTAGTATGATTATGAACATGAAGTGTGATTTGGTATAACCATGATCTTTGATGTTTCAGGTGATGAAAATTAACTTTGTCCTGGATGAGAAAAGGAATTTAGAACAACAAGTACGATTATGAGTTATACATGTGATTGTGGACAGAAATTGTTGATTGATGTTATAGGGATAAAACATTGTGGGTGGACTTTTAACATGGAGAAGATAATAGACTTTATAGTCTATTTGACTCTTCTAATGGATTGCTCATTCCGCTGCAACTATGGTTGAAAAGTTTTATAATCTACCATATGTTCTAAATCTCTGATTTATTACTGATGAAGACTATTGATAATTTATTTATCTTTAGTCATAATATTCTTTCTTCGAAGCTAGTTGTGCTCACCCTTTGCTTCACAATTTCTTTCGGTAATAAAAGTGTATTTGAATGTAGAGGGGATAATGAGGGAATAGAAGCGGTGGTCATCATTTAGTAGTTATATTTGGTGAATCAACTAGGGTGAAGGCGAACCCAACGTTGGAAGGGTGTTTTATCACTATCATACAAGATGTCTAATGACATACAACCTCGTGTCACCATAAGATGTGGTTGTGCTTTCATCCACTTTCTTTGAGTATATATCTGAGCACTACCTATATAATCTTGGTGTTTGTTTGGAGTTTAATTCCCAATTAGAGACACAGTGGAGATAATGATATGTTAAGAAGACTCACCATTGGGAACAATATGATAGTAATCTTCTCGTTTTTCTTTGGGGTCTATTGGGTCAACCAAGGATAATTCTGTGGCCATATGATATCCTAGACGCATGGCCTCCCATGTACGAAGGTTTCCTTGAGCACTTCCCAAAGGTTTTAATTTCTAAAACAGTTTTTGACTCTCCCCTCCTAGTTCTAGTCTCACATCTTAGCCAGGGATCATATCCCTAAGCTTTGATACCAACTGTGACGCCCCCAAAATTAGGTATACATCACCCATCTTGGGTCGCCGGATACATGGCATGTAATTCAAATACAACTTACTAATACAACTGTCATGTGTACAATACGACCAAACATACATCGTGAGTTTGAATACAAATATTATCTACTAGAGATTATACAAACTCAAAAGGAGTCCTCATTATAATTATTATCACACTATTTCACTGAATAGTGAGGACTACTAATGTTATCCTCTCGGACCATCACCTCAGTTCCAGGCTGCGTCTAGCTATATTCTCATATCACTGAAGAGAAGAGTGAAAGGAAGGGTGAGCTCAACTAGCCCAGTAAGAAATATTATGACTAAGATAATGCAGAATAAATTATCATTAGTCTCCAACAATGTTAAACCGATAAAATATAATAGACATCAAGTTTAAGCTGCAATGAATAAGCAATCCATTAAAAGAGTCAAGTAGAAAATAAAATCTACTATCTTTTATGATTAAAAAGGTTTTTCATTACTATTATCGATGAGACTCAGCTTAATAAATATTCCACATCATCGAATCACCCCTGCACTACGGCCAATGATATTCTTTAGTATCACAACCACAATTATCCATGCACTACGGGCCAAGAATATTTGTGTATTCATTAATGGTCATGATCATGCCAACAATCATGCCCATCAATGCACTACGGGCCAATGAGAACTTTTACCACATCATTTGTAACATTACGGCCGTGATTACATTCGAATAATCCTCGTTTCATAATCATACCAAGTCCATCTATGCACTACAGCCACAGATGACTTTCAACAAAATATAAACATGAGGATGATGACAATGATATAAGAATTCAATAAAACAAGTTCAAGAATTATTTTATCCGGGAATTATTAACGTCCAAATTGTCAACATGATCTTTGTTTTGTAGAGTAAAATTCAAGAATGATCGGAAGAATATTTCCATGAAAAGATCTTTGGATGAAGCGCTTAAATATCAAGGATATTCTACTAATTTCATGGAGTATAGAAGTCAAAACTTTAACCAACCGAGTATAATAAAGAATGGAATAACAAAAGAAATCACCACGCATGCGGTCTTCAGCGTAGGACGAGTTATTCCAACAGAATAATAATAACGGAACCAGTCGACAAAATTTGCCCAAGCGAGAATGTTCCAACAAGAATAATAAAGAGGGAACTGTGTCGGTGTAAAACACACGATGCGAGGATGTTCCAACGGAATAATAATAAAGAGCGGAACCGTGTCGGTGTAAAACACGCAGATGAGGATGTTCCAACGGAATAATAATAAAAGGCGGAACCGGTTAATTGTAAAACACAGGAGCATGTGATATTCCAACGGAATAATAATAATAAAGACGGAACAGTGCGGTGTAAAACACACAGACATGATGTTCCAATAGAATAATAGAAGAATGTCACCAAGTATAGGGTGAGATCATAGCGTATCAAGTTATTCCAATGAATAAGAAGAAATGGAATAACAATGCTTTTCTTCATGAATAAGAAAAGAATAACACCCTTTACGAAGTACAACAAATAATATTCCCTACCTTAAGAAGAAAAGTCTTTGGATATATAAGTAGTGAAGTAGCGAATACTTTCTTCTTTTCTCTATAGTTTATCTCTCAGAGTTTCGGTGAATTAAATGAAAATAATGAATGAATGAGCTTCTATTTATAGAAAAATGGAATGCGTAGTAACTAATCCATGAAAAATCAGATTGATTTACTTTTAACTGACGGTCCATATTTAAAGAAAAATCTTTTAAATAAAATATAATATATTCTATTTTATATAAAAAGATTTTTACTATGCAAACTCTTATACGCAGCACTTATCTGCAAAACACTACGCATAATAAAATATAATATATTCTATTTATGAATAACTTTAATAAAGTATTCATTTTATATAAAAAGATTTTACTATACAAAAACACTATACGGGCACTATGCAAATACTATGCATAATAAAATATAATATATTCTATTTATAGAATAATTTTAATAAAGTATACATTTTTATATAAAAGATGTTTCATTTTATTACGTTAATAATCTGAATAAAACAAAACTTAAAAATCAATAATAATCGAATCAAATAATGTGAGATACTTGCAACCACTATATTGTAGTAATAATTGAACAAAACTGAAGTGACTTCTCATATAAATATCAATAATCAATACCATGCTTCTCTTATGCAACAACGCGTGACATTGCACTTTTACTACCAAGTAGTTCAACAAAGATTAACGGTAAAACTTCCGTAGTTATTTTCAATAAAATATTTTTATCGTTTTCTCAACCTAAACAATAATTTTCTTATGGGGTCCACTAATGATTGTCTTGGTCGCATTTAATACTTCCTCGTTTAAAAGCAATATTCCCAGGCCAATCGAATATAATATGACAACTTGCATAATTTGCAAAATTAATAAATATTACCCACAACTATAATATTATCTCAAATTCACACCATAATATAAAAAAATTATTTGAGAAAATTAATTCTTTATACGTAAAATCGGGATTTTACATTATTTTCGAAATCCTCAGATCTATAACTTAAAGAATCGAATTGGTTATGTTATAATTTTGTAAAATACCGTGAAGTACCATTTATAACATATTTAAATTTTAGAGCAATCAGATGTGTGGATTGCAAGATATGAAATTTCAAAGTAGATAGGAAAATAGAAAAGTTCTTTGGAAATCTGCGAGAATCTGGGTGACTCGATTACTTTTGACCCCTATAAATTTACTTTAAAAAGTTTGTTTTGGTCAGTAGTATATTTTAAAAATACTATGTAGTACCATCTTGATGTTGTAAAAATCTGGAGGTTAACGGAGTTGTAGATTAAAAGATGGAAAATGGCAAAGTAGGCTCGAGGCTAAGTGAAATACGCAGTTACGGACTTTTGACCGATTGAATCTATGCCATAGAAAACTTGTTTTAATCGGTAGTATTTTATAAAATACTATGAAGTACCATCTAGAACATATTAAAATTGGATTTGATCGGTATGGATTTTGGTTATAAAATCATGAAGTGGGTAAGAAAATAAGGTCGAAATTTGCCAACGCAAGTTATGGAGGAAGGATTGGTTATGGAGAGAGAGAGAAAGAATGGTTATGGAGGAGAGAGAGAGAAAGTGGTCAAGTAAAATACAATTGCAACCCAAACTTCAGTTATTCTGATAATTGGCCGGTCACTTTTGATTGGGTTAAGTGAAAAAGAAAGTGTGATATCTGTTACGTTTAATTGAAGTTCGGGGTGTACTTAGACACCTTTTTCAGTTTGGGGTGTAAAAATCAACAATGGTATAAAGTTTGGGGTGCAAATTGTCTTTTAGTCAAAAAAAATAATATCACTAAATGTCAGCAAAAAAATATCCCCCTAGAAGGACTCAACTCACAAACAAACACAGTGTAAGGTATCAGTTTCTATATGCTACTCAAAGTGGTTCTTGAGATTTTGATGGTTCAACACAAAAAATAAAAACGAGACAATTTTCGAAAAATTGTCTTCACTAAAAAAAAAACAAGTTGTATTCAAAAAAGTGTATTTTCGAAACTTAAAATATAATAGTTCGACTATAACAAAATATATGAGAACTTCGGCTACAGCAAAATAAATGAGAATACATTCATTGAAAAATACTTCTTCTAATATTTCTAGAGCCAAAATCTTCAATCAAATGTTCAAAATCCTATATATATATATATATATATATAAAATTGGAGCCCCTCTGATCGGGACCCAAGCAGTCGATCCTCTCGTCTGCGTTTTAAACTTCTCGATCGATCTTCTTAGCACTTTTTAACGTCGAAAAAAGTTTCAAGAATTTGAAAATATATATATATATATATATATATATTTAACAAAATACAACTGATTTTAAATTTTCTGCTCACCCTAATAAATTATCTGAATCGTTCAAAATTTGGGACAAATCACACCGTCTATGTAGTACCGGAGGCACGGGACACATCTAGTATATATATATATATATATATATATATATATATATATATAGAGAGAGAGAGAGAGAGAGAGAGAGAGAGAGCAAGGATCTTAGGCTCACCCTTATTGAGCTCACTCCAAGCTCACCCTGCTTTTTTTTTTTTTAATAAAAAAAGCATAACTAATAAAAAATGTATAATAATTTTTGAAATTGAAAGTTTTTTTTAAAAAAATATTTTTGGTGTGATTTGGATACATATAACAAAACAGTGTTGTACAATTTTTTTTTATTAAAAAAAAAAAGGAGGATGATTTCTAAAATTGAAATTTCAATAAAGAATGAGTCTAAGAAATGGACTATATATATATATATATGTCATTGTCTTAATGACAGCACAGACAACTCACAAACTTGTTTGATGCAAAGTTGCTGAAATAGTTACAGGTCAATCCTTCTCCAATTCATTGCCATCCTCTTCTTCTTACTCACTAATAGTTATTATTATTATTATTATTTGTTTACAAGTTAGTGTGTATGTATACATATTACTACCTTTCTCCTTTGTTCTAAAATTAGAGATACATTTTAATTTTTTTAAATTAATTCGCAAAATATTAACTCAAAATTGATATAATATCATTAAATTTTTGAAAACAACAAAGGAAATAATTAATAATATTTCATAGTTAGTTTACAAGTGTTATATTTGTTTGTATCAAAACTAAATAACTTCATATCAGTTTTGAATTTTATAATTTCGGGAATTGACTCTAAAATATATGTATATCTAATTTTGAAACGGAGGGAGTATTAATACATAAATATACATATATTTTATTGATACCTGGACATAGTTGTCAAATATTAACTGGTTATGACTAGCAAGTAAGCAAAATGAAATGTGATTCCCACTAGCTGTGTTAGATATCAAGCCTTGATTTGTATATACTTTTTGCAACTGATTTGAGATATATATTGACAGAACTGTAGAGGACAAAATATAAATATTTTATGTGCTTTCTCAAATCTCAGATGCTTGAACATGGAATATATTGTGATTGCCAAGTGCTACAAAAATTCCCTGTTTCACTAACCTACCAAAGTATATATGTTGACTAGAACAATATCCGCTCTTGATAAATATCCAATGCCTGGATGACCTTCTCTAGGAGCAATTTTCTGTGCAATCTATACCTAGAATACGTAAATTGTTAACAAGTGAAATTAGATATTCATCATATTAAGAAGCTCTGGAAGCAGTAACAGATAACGAGAGAATTACGTACTTGATTGCGACTTCAACCGTCTTTCTAGCTTCCGTCATAGAGTCTGTCAGCAGTTATAATGGAAAGACAGAATCAGGAAATGTGTAATATCCATTTCAAAACATGTTACTTTTTCTTTTTCTTTTTTGATAATGTGGAGTATCCGGTCCGCAGTTCGACTAATCTCCCAACCCCGGGTCAAGCTTTTCATACGGGCTTGCGCCCGCATCCCCATGGCCATTTTATTGGTTTGACAAATTGGAGCTGGTGTGGTATTCGAACCCAAGACATCCGAGTCTACGGCTCGTCCTGGGTCTCATCGCAGTTGGGTTAGTTCTTTTGTTGCATAGCTTCTCTCTTAATTAGAAGTTGTAACAGCAGTTTCTTTTGACAAAATATTTTACTAAACAAATTAATTGGCATATCTACTGATTCATTTGGGTTCATGAGGTAAAGATGGTACCTAATATTTCCTGGTCTTCTACAGAAGTTGTGGCAAACTCTGCTAGCATCTGTTGGCATTCTTCCTGTAGCTCCTTCACAGCTTTCCTTTCAGCGCTAGGGATAGGAGGGATATCGCCATCCAACCACGTGGGCAATGTTCTTGCAGCTGCTATGACCGCTCCATCAACAAAATTATCTCCATCATTTGATAGCCGATCTGCTACAAATGTTATATGCGTCGTATTCTTAGAAAATGCAAAGTCTGAGTTAGGACAATGTTTGTAGAGAAATCTTTATAACCCATACGATTATGATAATATTCATCAGGAAGACCAGATATGTTGAAGACTGACAAGAAGGAATCCAAGTGAATCCGTGCATGGCCTGAAAATGGGATGACATCCCAAGGATTCTGCAATATTAAAGGAAGCCATTTATGAACACATGACCAACTATAAAGTGCAAAGGATGCAAACAAGGATTCTTTAAAGTTTCCAAAAGCCACATACAACTGGGTGCTAATCCAAGTAAATTATGAGCACAACATGAGAACATGAATGCCAAAATAGCCAAGAAAATACAATTGTGAGTTAACAGTTAATATTGTGAGTTTAACAGTTGATCGATAACAAAGAGATCTCTACAATTAGAAATGTTTTCAAATACCGAATCTACACGATCGAAGTTTATCATCACAAACTACTTGTAGAAGATCAGTACTATGAGTTAACAGAAAATCAATAAACTAAGTGGTAATATAGTATTAACATAACATCTAAACCGCGATCCCACGTTCTTATCTTTATCTAAATAAACTCAAGATAACTACAATCTAATGATGTTAAACATTCTTATCTTTTCTAAATAAACTCAAGATAACTAATATCTAATGATGTTGAATTGCGAAGAGTACCCTCCAACAAAGATAGGCAAGTAGGATAGTAAATTATCATCAGATCAAAATGAAATTTTCCAACACAGACCGTAAAAGGAGATTGACCATGTACCATCTGATCAAATCAAGACTTTATTCTAGTACCAGGTGGGCCATTAATGTGCTTTATAATTAAACAAGAACAATTAAGTAAAGATACTCGATATACAAACCAAAAATAAATGGGTGATCTAGTTCGTTTAAGTTCTGTCTAGAGCCACTCACCATGTAGAATCTAGCATAAGAGTACCAATTGAGAGCTGTGACAGAGAGAGTCAGAGAGAACAAATAGAATATGGGAGAATAGGCTTTTGAGTTTCGTAGGTAGGGAGACCACATAAACAATGATAGGCTCAGTTGATGAGTCTGGGAAATTGTCATGTATATTCATCTCAACTTTCTGATTGGCTTCAAAAGAGGTTGAGGTATAAAGTTTGTACCATCACACTTTCCCCATATTTATACATAAAAGCATACATCTATATATTTTAATTATTATATATATGCATACATAGAGTGTGTGTTCACATATATCAATATATGCATACTTCTTCTTTATATATATATATATATATATATATATATATATATATATATATATAGGGAATGATCTATAGCATCTATTTGCTATGGATCAAAAAGTAGCATATAGCATTCATACCGTCCGTTTAACAAATCAGTGGCTGAGATTTGGACTGGGAAATAGCCGTCCGCTAGACTTACTAGCGGACCTGTTTAATCAAAATTCCGGATGCATTTACCCCCCAATTGGCCAAGTCAGAGTAGAACTTAACAATCCGCTAGTAAGTCTAGCGGACACAGAATTAACCACCATTATCGTGGGAAAGGTAACAGAAGGCCACGATAGGTAACAGAAGGATCTTTCAAGAGAACTTGCTAGCGCTGTTAAGGATCAAGAGAACTTGCTAGCGTGAAGGAGGAGAGAGATGCTTTCAGGGAAGAGTGCGAAAAGCTCAAGGGCTTACACAAATGTTCTGATGAAGCAAAAGTTCGAAACAAGTTGCAATTCGACGTAGGTGATCCTCGGGCTCTTGTTGAAGAACTCAGACAAGAATTGAACCATGAGAAAGATCTTAACGCGAATCTTCGGTTACAACTTCAAAAGACACAAGAATCAAACTCTGAGTTGATTCTTGCTGTGCAAGACCTTGATGAAATGTTGGAAGCGAAGAATAGGGAGATACTGGACCTTAACAAAAAATCATTAACAAGTGACAATGCAGAAGACTTCCGGGAAATCAACTCCAAATGTGATATCGATATTGTTGAAGACCAAAAAGCACTCGAAGAGCTTGTTAAGGAGCATAGTGATGCCAAGGATGCATACCTGCTGGAGCAAAAGATCATGGACCTCGATGGTGAAATTGAGATCTATAGGAGAGACAGAGATGATCTAGAGATGCAAATGGAGCAGCTTGCTCTAGATTATGAGATCTTGAAGCAGGAAAACCATGACATCTCATATAAATTGGCGCAAAGTCAGCTGCAAGAACAACTGAAGATGCAGTATGAATGTTCAACTTCTTATGCCACTTTGAACGAACTTGAAACGCAGATCGAGAGTTTGGAAAATGAACTCAAGAAGCAATCAAAAGAATTTTCAGACTCTTTGATAACCATAAGTGATCAGAGGTTGAATATAAATCCATTGAGATTGAAAATCAAAGAAAGTTTGCCGAAGAAACTCACAGAATTCTCTCTGAAGAAATCCAATTCCTTCGGACTGAAATTGGAAGACTCACAGCAGAGAATAATGTCGTCTCTGAGCAGGCAAAGCATAAAGAAACTTTGAGAGCGGAGCTAGAACAAATGAAGGGATCAATCAAGGAAACTGAATTGCTGGTAGACAGAAGGATTACTGAAAGAAATGAATTGGAAAAAATGATAATGTTGCTGAAGATGGATGCGGAGAAGTCACTGAAAGAAATGAACATTATGAGGAGTCTTAAGGATGAAGCAGAGTCAATAGCTGGAAGTCTGCAATCCGAGTTGGAAACCCTTAAAATTCAGTGTAATGAATTGAAGCATTCTCTGTCAGAGGATGTGTTGGAAAAAAAAAAGCTTAGGACTCAGGTTATTCAACTGAAAGGTGACCTAAAGAAGAAGGAAGATGCGCTAAGCAATGTACAGAAGAAGATGAAAGATAGCAATGGACGAGCACCAGTTTTGGAGGTACCCAAAGCAAGAAATAATAAATCTGTCCCTGTTCCTCATAGCTCTAAAGAGATCTGTCCCTGTTCCTCGTGGCTCTAAAGAGGTCGTGTGTATTGGGGGGTAAATGCGTCCGGAATTTTGATTAAACAGGTCCGCTAATAAGTCTAGCGGACGGCTATTTCCCAGTCTAAATCTCAGCCACTAATTTGTTAAACGGACGGTATGGATGCTATATGCCACTTTTTGATCCATATGGATCATTTCCCATATATATATATAAATATATATATATATATATATATAAAATTGATCTTTACAAGATCTGCTACAGAACGAATATGTTTATTTTTCAAATGATTCATATCGTCAAGTGTATCCATTCCAAATTTCATTCCAATCAAATGATACGCGGCTGCCAATATATCTCGCGGTAACAAAAATGTATTGTTCTGGGATATATAAAGGTTCAATCTCCGATTCATATTTCGTCGATCCTTCTTAATGACAAAGAGTCAGGTCGTCTATATAGACCTCAAGCCAGAAAAGACAAAAAAGCAATACGCGCCTAGTAAGGCTCGGAAAAGATAAAGTCCAAAATTCTTTTGTTCACAAGGCCGAAGGCCAAGTCAAAGACAGAGACCGTGCCCCTCGGGTGCTAGATCATGCACTAAATTGAGTCTTGTAGTTAAAGCAGAAGTAAGGACACGACGCATGCAGTAGAAAACTTTTAGACAAGGGGGCGCAACTAAGGGTTTAGCAAGATCACTTGCTTCAGATGTGCAGGGAGGCTCCTACTTTGAGCTGACACCTTTCGTTTTTTTTTTTAAAAAAATCTCTTGATAGAAGGTACGGAGAGGCATGCGGATACACTAATATATATCTATATATATATATATATACACATATATTAAGTAAATAAAAGCACTATATCAATTTATATCATGATGCACAACATGATAGTAGCAACAAGAATACGTTAGTGCCTGAGAATATTACCACAGGTGATGAAAAACCATATCTTTGCATGAACATATCATTCTTCTGTCTACTCATGTAATTGACTGTCATCTGCAAACATAATATGAATCATCAGTAAGCTAAACCCACATCCCTTGCAATTCTAACAGAGATGAGCCTTATTCAAAATGCATACAAAGAAGTTGACCACTATAAAGATCCATTTTGCTTGCAAGTGATTGTCATGATTGATATGTAGAAAGCTTAGACATCGTACAGATGTGTAATGTATCTCAAATAGAATGATGAATTTGGTGCTCCTACTACAGATTGTTCAGATTTAATGCAAGCACCCATATAAGAGCTTTTACCATCTTGTGCCAGCAAGGAATTGCTAAACTCTTACAACAAAAATACATTAAAAAAACACCTTTAATGGTATTCAACGTTTCTTTTTAAACACAATCTCAATCGAGTATTAAGGAATTTTTTTAACCTTCCATAGCAACACCCAAATAACTCATCACAAGTATATAACAGGATAATAAGTTGCTTTCAGTTGAACAAAGGGCCAACATCTTATTGTTGGTTATCAACTTGCCATTTTTGAAGAAATGGGGATCCATACACTTGTACAAAATTCACATGTATTTAAGCCATAGATGTGATCAATAGATGATGAAAGATGTTTTATTCCCTTTCTAGTATCTCAAATGTTTTTTCGGTCAATGTAAAGTCACAATGTACCATATGTGCATGCAATAGAACCACTCAAATCATTGGAGAAAACACACTGAAATGTACCTCATCTCCTTTTTTTATCAGTTGTCCTGCATTTATCATCACTTCAAGCATGCGGTCCTTGAAACGCCAATGGAAAAAGCAATTTGGCTGGAAGGAGTGATTTAGCATGTCTACAAAATAAGACGAGTTGGACCAAGAGACCTTCAATAACATTTCTGTACCAAAATTTTCGGGGAATTGAGGTATTACTGAAAGAATTAAAGGGAGAAAATAATAAACAGTCAAGCTTTAGAACAAGGGGGAAACTTCACTGGATTTATAACAAATTAAGGAGCTTCCAATATTAACCAATTTCACAAGTGTAACATGCATAGAGTTATATTTTATTTTTTTTACTTTTTTGGTCATTAAAATGAAGAGAGACTCAATGTCCAAGGTCTTCACACTATTAAATTAAAGCTGATGCATTCAGTGAATAGTCAGTACTGATCAAACGACATGCCACACAAACAAGGAATTCCTTTCACATTTGATCCTCGTCAGATCTTAATATTTAATTTGGTTCATGCCTAGATGCTGTTGGGTAGAAAACTGAGGAAAACACAAATCACCTCCAAAGCTTTTGTGGATAATGTATTTAGGTTTCGCTCAACTTTGAACAGTTTGCATATTAGATGCAGAAAGACGTACTCCCAGTGCCCACCCATAGGATCAGGTAGAACATAAGCAACTCAGAATTTCAAGAGCATACAACTTTCCTATAAAACTTTAGATGATGCATTACATACCACATACGATCGAAGATCATGTGCAATATAGAACCATATGTCATAGCATAGAAGGCTTCCATCCATTGAACAAATGGCTGAGGTTCAAACTGAATATCCTCACAGCAGATTGTACCTATTTTTTCATGTCTTTCCATATTGTGCATAATAGAAGTGCATTGGCAGACAGTTAAAGCTTATACATGGAAAAAACAATAACACCTATTTCACAAAATGGCATTCTAATCAAATTTCTCTCAGTTTGAGTTGGTTGTGGACAATCGGATAGAATGTGAATAATAAATAACAAGATCAAGACGCTTACCAGCATAAGGAATGAACATATTTGAATCTTGAACTAGTGCACCCATTCTTATTTCCATGTTAATGCATCGAGTCTGTGCCATACTCACAGCCCAAATAAATCTCTCAGGATCACGTGCTAGGCGCTTTATCTTAAGGGGAACAGCAGAGTGCTGAGAATACAGATGTGTTAGAATAGTGGGACTTGGAATAAGTTACAGTAAATAACAGCATGAGGAAAAAACAAATGGCTTGTTAGTTATCATGATACCCAATTCTTTTCCCAAAATTCCAAGGCTCTCCAGCGCTGTTCTCTCATAGTTGAAGCAAGAATCTGATCTTGTAACTCTGAAAGGTCCTCCTATAGGAGATACAAAAAAAAGATGGCAATAAATTCTTGTGTATACCACAAACAGAGAGATGTCAATGATAAATGGAATTTTAAATGGCATATACTTCAACGTTATTACAAGGTTCTTACATGGCACAATGCCCATGCCTAGAGGCTCAGGCACAAGCCGCAAGCTTGGGAATTTTACGTAAAATAAATGGAACTCATGAATATTCAGTTAGGAACTACTTTTATCACCAGGTTTTGGAGTCTCCGAGCACCTCAAAAATCCTTAACCTAAACATATATGTATGTGTGTGTGTGTGTATATATATCTATATGATTATCTAATAGACAACTTGATGCCCCGAGTTTAACGCTATTACCGGGTTATACGTTACTGGGAAGATATGTTTGCATATACATGCCTCAAGCCCAAGTTTTGACTGTTTAACACGATCAAAAGGACAAAAAAGAGCCTCAGGAACCAATAGAGACTCAAAGCTTGAGCTGTAAGCTCTTCATATGTAATAACCTCCTATAATACTTAAACCTATATTGACAACACATCTAAGAAATTTATAACATGGTGTTTTGCAAAAACAATGGAACACATTGAAATGTCATGACATAAATCATTCAACAAATCAAAGCTAATAGTGATGTAATACACAAGATATTAAATTCACAATACAGAAATTAGACAACAGAAAGTTGCACAAAACATCAAATGCTTTATGTTTGACACAATCTCAAACCTCCGTAGCAAGAAGCAAGCTAGTGCTCTCCTCAACACTGGGTAAAAAGTCACCATATAGCTGCCAAAAGTTATCCTCTCGATCGAACGCATACAAAAGAAGACATGCTAACCTCAGGTCCCAATCTGTCTGCCATTGAAATATTTGATATAAAAAACTATTCAGACAGCAAACAAAATATATCAGTCTGAAAATTAAAATAACATTGGTTGAACATCAAAATCCGACAAACACTTGGGCATAAAAACTAATCATATCTTATTGATAATGAGAGGCAAATAAAATAGGACTACCTCAGGATTGGTAGAGTTAATAATATCAAATATTGGATGACCCAATGGTATGATATCTGGGAAAAACATCCATGGGAGCTTTTGGCTTATAGTTAACATCAATTCCAAAGGAATTTCCATGATCACCTGTGTTCTCAACAGAAATATTCATGTTACAACATAATGATAGTTGAATTAAATGTCTTTTGGGTGTGAGCAATTAAGAGATTAGGATGCACAAACTAAAATATAATACAAACATAAAATTGACTATAATGTGGTCCTAGATAAGCCAAAAATGAAAGCAAAACTCACTCTGGGTCGGCGAAGAGGCTCAACATCTTTGGAGGCATAGACTCCAAACCCATCAGGTCCTTCTTTAAATTCGACACCATAAGCTCGAACACTTCGAACATATCCTATCTTATAGAAGTCAGGATCTGCTGGCTCCAACTGTTTTGCAATATTATCAGAAAATTCTTCTCAATTTCAGCTTAATAAAAATTTGAACTACAAAATATTCAACATGCATTTACTTACTAAAATCTAGCCAACTAAACATATAATATAACAGTACTATCTCAGCTAATTTTCAAAATCACAGTACCAAAATCTCACTATAATCAAACAAGTCTTGATCTTTTTCTGAAACTCTTCGACTCTACATTGTGGACTCTCAGTTTGGGTGAGGTAGTATTATGTAAAACCAAAACAAGAAAGAAAAGGCCCAAAAAAGGTTGTTAACTCCATCTACTTTTGAAGTACTATTATCATCAATAAACTTTTTCTCAAGTTCAGCAGGAATGAAAATGCAAATGAAGGAATAAGTTAACAAAGACTTGAGAACTAGAACACTGTCGAATTCATTAAAGGGTGTTAAAATAATACACAGCCAGTAGACTAAATTAAACATAATTCATGATTACAAGAAGAATGATTAATCAAGTAAAGGGTATACCCCTACCTCAGTAGAAGGGGAATCTTGGGGTTCATCTGGAGATTTCAAGAGAGGAAATGAAGAAGAAGAAGAAGAAGCTCTGATGGGTCGTATTCTATTGTTGTTTTCATTGCTGCGTATGTGGGTATTCCTTGATATCCAAACTTGCCTGAAATCCTCTTTAAATAACTGCTTCAAATCACCATACACAGAAATTTATAGAAATAGCCAGAGAAAGAAATGGGTATTAGAAAAGGAAAGAAAAAGGTAGAGACTGACCTGGTGATGATTGGAAATGAAACAATTGGTGGGTTGCTGAAGAAGAATGGAAGAACCCATCTTGGGTATACAATTAGATTCCTGTAGGATTTAGCAAGAAGAAGAAGCAATCACTAGAATTTCATCATCGTCCCACCCTTTTTGCTGTAGAAATTGGAAATGAGGTATTAGCTAAGCAGAGAAACGTTATCCACTTTTAACCAAAGTTAAAACGTTACTATGTTGGTCTCAGTACCCTCATTCCCTCACTCTCTCTCTCTTTCTTATTTTATCGTTTTACTCATTTTAATTTCTTTTGATTTTGAGATAAATTAGAAGGAAGGAAGTGTGCTTTGATTTTATTTTTTCACCCTGGTTTTTTATATATCTTGAAAAAAACTTGTTTCTCTTTCTCTCACCAAAATAAAACATTTAGAATTTCAATGATTTTACCATGCTGTCTGAAATAATTAGAAATTCAAACTGTATTTGTTAACTACATGATACATGAGATATTTTTTATAAAATTAGATGGTTAGGCCTGTTACAATTTTATGATTTAATGAATAAAATTTATATGGAGTAGAGTGTTTTGTTATTCTATTTCCCAACAAGTTCTATAGTTTAAGCAATTTGCTGGTCTCCAACAAAACTTGCTCGGATTTTCAAAAATATGTGATCTAGTACCAATTCAAGCCTAGTGAGGGTTTACCATAAGTTGTCCCTGATTGCTTGCACGTTCATCAAGAGAGAACCAGTTTTCTTTCTTATCATATATTCCTCGTATATATCAGAACAGAACCCTATTTTCAAATAAGAAATTACATTAAAATAATATACCAAATGAATTGATATTTACAATTGACAATATAATATTTTATGTTGTTATCGTCGGGCTCGTGAGGAGAACACAATGTGGAAATAAAATAGTATATCTTCATGTGAAATTATCAGTTCCTATCTGAAATTCACAAAAACTATAACTGCAAATGAAGGTTCTTTCTGCAACTAAATAACTTCAATTTAAACATTTGAGAAAAAGAGGCTGACAATTTTGATCGAAACAACAGTAGTTTGGGTATTCTCTCTTCAATTGTAGCACCCTTATTGTAGAATGCCTTGACTGGCACCCTAAGCAACTCAACATCAGAGCAATCAATTTACAGGGGTGTCTGAAAGTGCCTTGAGACAATAGGTTGGTTTTTCTGTGGACTTTGCAGAACTCTTGTGCTTGTGTGAATCAACAGAACTTGCCCCTTTTCAAAACCTAACACTCCATGAAGCAATTCTTTTTGCATAAAATGTTGATTCCTCAACCAACACTTCCAGTTAAGACGATACCTCCTGCAGAAACAGCAAGTGGTATTAGATACATGTAACATTAGATTTCCAGAACTACAAAGACCCTGCTTTTGAATCTACACACAGCAACAATCAAGTACGGTTGAAGCATTTCTCATCTGCTTCATGCTATTGCAACAGCCAGATTTCAGCACAAAGCTTATTTTGACATTTCATATGCAGGAGAAACTAGAATCAGAGTATGTATCACCTTCATGTCTGCCCTTTTATGATGAATATATATTAGCTGATAAAATTCAAGAGAATAGACTAAAATTCTTAGCAACAATAAAGTTATACATGTAAAAAGCCTATTTTTGATAAGATAACTTTCTATATGCAGTGCATTGATACGACTTACCAATGGTGCCTAGAAGAAAGAAACTGAAGACTAGTAGAGAAAATGATAATAGAGAAATTTGAATCAAGTAAATAACTGAAAATGTTGTAAGTAGAAGACTTTCTGCCAATAAATAATTAGATTTGTACAATCTACAAGCTATGTGAAACCAAAAAGTTATCGTATTAAGCTTCAAGGAGTGAACAGTAAATTGCGCTTTTTAAGCTTATGATTTCAAAGGCCAAGGTTTTGTCAACTATCACTTTTAGAAGCTTCTGATCAGACTAATCCTATAAAATATTTATTATTTACTGTATTTGTAACCATTGTTGAACATAAGAAACTCATGTAGTGATGTACGTACTAGATGTATAATAATTTATTGGGTATGAATACAATCCACGCAAGAAATCTGAAACTGACAGGTTATGTTATGACAAAATTTTAAACTTGTAATAGCTGTTACCCTGTTGCTGACAATCTTTAGTTATTCATAACTAACCTCTTCTAATTTAAATTAGGTCATTATTGTGCCTGCTTTGAAGCTCCGGTAGGATAATTATTAGCAAAAGTAGTATCAACAAGACACAATATGAACATTGTCTATCTTCTGGCGAAAATATTAAGCTCTGTTTTTTGTGCCAATTTTTCTTTATTAGTGTTCTGAGTCATCAGTTTTCTATGAAACTCAGTACATTTTGATTTCAATTGATAAACATGATCTTAAGTGATTTTCAGGGATTGAATAATTCTCTACAACGCGTAAAACAGGTAAAACTGATACTCATCGTACACAAACATGTGCTTATAAGTTATAACAATAAGCATATTGTCAGTTGCCAATGCAACAATCTATAATGTCATCGGGATTAGAATAATTCTCTCCAGATAGGGATTATTATCTTATGCAAATACAAAATTTCAGCATTGCAAACATTGATCAAAAGCATATCCTATTAAATTCAGTAACTTCAAAACATTTTATTTAAAAGGAAAAAACACAATTTGAAAGCAACAAGCTAAAATTGCACCAAGCAATGAAATATATTGAACTTATACCAAACCAAAAAATAAAAAATTACCTGGTCTACTCCTCCCAATTAGTAATCATATGATCTAACAATGCCACCACTTTCTGAGCTCCTTCACCACCACTCCCAATACACCCTAAACCCCCATTCAACTCTTGAGCTTCCTTAATCCTGGCCTCCCTCAGCAAACCCCTAAAAACCCGCATTCTTAGTTCCGGGTCGGGCACAAAACCCACCCCAACCATCTTCCCAACAGCCTTTAGACATTCCAAAACCATTCCATTCCCACAAAGCCCATTAACCGCAATGGCGAAAAACCCATACTCCGGGGCGCAAGGACAGTCTGGTCGGAGCACCCAATTGAACACTTTCACTGCATTTTTCGGTCGACCCATTTTGAAGTAAGAAGAGAGGAACATTTTGGCGATGGGTATGAGTGAGGAGTGAGATAAAGGGGCGTGCTTGAGGCGGTTAAGGAAGGACATGGGTCGGGTCAAGTCGGGGTCGGAGGAGAGAGAGTGGATGAGAATGCGGAGAGAGAGGGAATTGGGAGGTGGGTTTGTGAGGAGAGCTGTGTGGACGAGGCGGATTGCTTCGGGAAGGTGATTTGATGAACAGAGACGAGGGATTAGGAGGTTTATTTGGTTGAGTTCTTCTTGTGTTAATTTGATGGTAGTACCAGAACCAGAAGATGAATAAGAGTAATTGGGAAAAAAAAGGAGAGAGAATGGTTTTGAGGGAGAAGAGAAGAGGTGAGGAAAGAAGAAATTGGTACGAAACTTGTGCATTGATTTCATCTTGATCTGATCAGAAAGAGCAGCGACACCGTTTGTGAGTTTGGATGGAAAATGGAGGGAGGAATAGGATTTTTTTTGGGCTTCCACGTGGATAAACTAAAGCCCAATTCATTTATGATTTTAATAGGAACTGTTAAATCCACAACAGAAAATGTTATTTCTACAATAAAAACGTCGCTATAGATCCTATAGCTACAGTTTTCACCGTCGCTATACATCTACAGCGACATTTTTATTGTAAAAATAACATAAAATATTATGAATTTAACAATTCCCTTTTAATACTTTAATGCAGACCCAACTTGACCCAAATATTGCAGCTCAATCCAGGTCGAAATCAAAATTAAAAATTACTTCTTCTGTCTCAAAAGAATAATTAAATGTATAATTTTTTTATCCTAAAAAAATAACTAAAGATACATAAAATGAATGGTAAATATATCATTTAGTGGGGTTCATTAATATATAAAAAAGTAGTATTCATCATTTTTTATAATTGTGTAGGGCTACTAAGGATAAATTTGAAATTTTTTACTCTTTTTTTTCTATAATTTATATAAAAAATACATTTGCATCATCAGGATGGATAGAGTATACTAAAAATTTGGACAATTGACATTGTTAAAGTAAAAATTTTGCTGTCAAAGGAATTAGTGTTACAAACTTTAAATTGTGTTTTTCTTTCAAATTATTCTCAAATATAATGAGTGGTTTTTTGTTTAAATATTCCAAAAGACTAACATATTAAAATTGTGATTTGCTATAAAAAAAATATTATAGTAAAATGATAATCCTTTCAAACAAATAACCAACAATGAGGAAGAATTTCAATTTGAATAACTAGTGGACACTAGAAGATGATAATAAAACTCTCCCACAAAAATGGAAAAGGAGAACAAATTATTATTTGACAAAAGAGAAATTAAAAAAAAATGAATTTAAGGGAGTGTCTCTCTAAAATTAAAAAAAAAACCATCCTCAAATCTAAAGCTGTGATTAGGGTTCTTGACTAGAGAGAAGAGAGAATTTAATAACAAGTGTGAAAGGAAAAATATTATTTCTCATTACTACTACTGATTTTGCAACTTGATGTATATATATATATAGACAGATTAATAAAAGACTACACTAATTAACTGTACACGTGGACCAATAACAAATAAGAAGTTGATAAACATTTCAAAAATCATGTGCTTATTACAATTGCTCTCAAACTACCTCCTATGCTAGTAACTACTGTATAGAACTTGATAATTTGATTTATCCCTGTTGTATCTTTGATGTGATTATATTAGCATAATACTGAACCAAGGTTGATGCTACTGTGCTGTTTGTATGTTTGAACTAGATTTTCATTGCAATGTATTGCATGTTAGCAAACTGATATTGGTTGATTCTTTACATATTTTTTTTAATTCCAATTTTTGTATTTTTAAAGACCAACATCATATGCAAATCTTGGCTACTGGTGAATTGTCTCTACTGTAACACCCCAGTCTCATATCGAAAGACAGGAGAAAAATTTGTCTGAATATAAGGAAATAAGTTACTATCAATAGTAATTTTAAGGCATGACTTTTTTGGTGAGTCTGTGGTGGGTTAAGATGACCCAATAAAATACTATTGGATCAGTGGGTTTTAGACTTGGGCATGTACCTTATTCCATCATCTTGAACAAAATTCCAGTGCTTTTATCTTTACAAGATAAACAACACCTGTGATATTTGTCCTTTAGCAAAACAAATCAATTTACCTTTTACCTACAAGTTCATTTTCTAACTCAGATTTGTTTGAAATAGTACATTCTGATCTTTGGGGCCATTACAAGAAATGGTTGCAAATATTTCCTAACAGTTGTAGATGATTTTTCCAAGGTTGTAAGAACTTTTCTCGTTTCCACCAAGCAACACATTTAATTTCTCTATCTTAAATAATTTTATCATCTCTGTCCAGACTTAGTTTAACAAACATGCATGTTAAAACATTAAGAAGTGATAATGGGACTGAAAATCATAAAAAATAACCTGGCTTTGATACCACTGTTGGGAAAAGTACGTCAAAAATAATCTATATCCCAGGAATTACTTTTTCGTCTTTGTGCAATTAAATATGAAATCAACAAAACCAATTATGAGAACAAAAATAACAAATAATCATCCACAAGCAAGACACCAAATTTACGTGGAAAATCCTCTAAAATTAAGAGGTAAAAATCACGGGTCAAACTCCGAATCTCCACTATATCACTAATAATGGGCTTACAATAATCCTCTCAAGTTTTATGCCCTAAAACTTGAGGTTACACAATAAATTGAGATAATACAAATTTACCTTTAATTAAGTTGAGAAACCTAATTAACTTCACCACCAAAAACACCCCAAACAATAAAGTCTTCAAGCTTTCAATTGAACGGAGATAATGGCGGATACCCACGAATAACAAACAGTAATTCTCTCAATTTATTCTTTTGGTATCTTCTTACTACCAAGCTTCTCTCATGTATCAAATAAGACTCCCTCATAGCCTTATTTATAGTACTCTTCTTAATCCATTCCTATTATGGATTAGAAACAATTTATTCTCCTAATCAAATTAGGGATCACATCTCCTTGTCTTGGTCACCAACCAATCTAACAAGTAAATCCTTTTTCAACTTGGATTCCTTTCATGGAATTTCCAATTCCATTCATGGAATTTTCAATTCCAATATTGCTTCCATTAACCCAATTTCTAAGTGGATTAATATCAAGTAAAGCCACTTACTTGCTCATAAAGAAAATCAATTCTTTTATATCTTGAATTCTATCTCATGAGTGAGGACCCATGTCAATAAATTCCATGTTAAGTTAGCTCGTAGCTGAACTCTTTCTGTTAAAGTTATCCATTGTTGTTGTTCCAGCACAACAGTAGTATCTGAATTCTTTTTCTGCTTTCCTGCATCTCTCCAAACACTACAGAATGGTGTGGTAGAAAGAAAACACAAAACTATTCTCAATATAGCTAGCACTTAGCAGGGCTTTGAGATTTCAAGCAGGACTTCCCATTTCTTTCTGGGGAGATTCTGTCCTCACAGCTACTTATTTGTTAAATATATAGGATCTATGTTTCTCATCTTTACAATATAAAACTCTATATGAATTGTTATTTCATTATATATGTCCCATCTTATTCACACTTAAAATCTTTTGGTTGCACCAAGGGCTATAAAATCAATTTTCATTGGAGAAATCCCCATGACTAGACCAGATATCAGCTTCACTGTGAATCAACCAAGTCAATTTTTACAAGCTCCACTCTTTGATCATTTTAAAGCTGTTATCCGAGTATTGAGGTATCTCAAAGGCACAATAGGACAAGATTTATGTCATATAAGTACGTTTTACACAGCATTTGATTACATTATTTTGCTGATTTTTGGATTGAAATCATATCAACAAAAAAACAAAGGTACCCAGACTGAGTTTGTAAGAGTCCTTCTACGCCGACCGGCGTTTTCCGACCGGGGTAGTGACCGGCCGGATTTTTTTTTTTTTTTTTGCTTTTGATTATAAAATAATTAATGTGATTTATTGGAACTGAAATTTTTATAAAATGCAATTATTTAGGTGTCATTTGGATACACGTAAAAAACAGTGTTATATAGACTGTATAACCCTGTTTGTTACGTGTAACTAAAAAGATACATAAATCACTGTATTTTATAAAAATTTCAGTTGTAATAAATTACATTAATTATTTGATAGGCAAAAGCAAAAAAAAAAAAAAAATTCCGGCTGATCACTACCCCGATCGGAAAACGCCGGTCCGCCTAGAATTTTTCAGTTTGTAATTATTAGCTTGGGTTTAGACTTTAGAAGATAGAGAGAGATAGAGACATGGGGGTAGGGTAATTAATTGCAAAAAAATGGAACAATTAAATAACTAAGCGAACTAATTAGACAAGTCAAAATTCAGATATAGCCCACATGTTAAGAGAAATGGGGGGCTAGAAGGAGAAACATATTTTATCCAGAAAAAAAAACATATTTTTTTGATTTTCCTTTTATTTTATTAGGAAATATATCAAATTATAATTATATTTATTGAATTTGAACATGTATTATTATTATTATTATAATAATTATGTAATTTGTATTTAAGAAATATATATTAATGTTCAAATTATTCTTAAAATGACCAACTAAATTAATTTTTTTGACTTGTTATATAATTGTATTGATTGATACGGAATAAAAATGAGATTTTATAAATACGACTCTTTTTGTTGAACATACTCATATAATTCTTTAATTTAATTGAGAATGTAATATCAATATCTAAAGCTACGTTTGGATCGATGGAATAGGAGAGAGAATGGAATGAATCATTCCATTGGAATGATAAAAATATTGTTTGGTTTGTTTATTCCAACGGAATAATGTATTTCTAGTGGAATAGGTGTTAACTTAAAATTATAATTTTTATTTCTGGAAGGGGGGGTCAAGAATAACTTATTCCATATATTATTTTTAAGCAATTGACAAATATGCCCCTTAAAAATAAAATAGGGTTCCATGTTCTTTCATTCAATCAATCTATCGATCTGCGAAAGAGGAGCAAAGAGAAAGTGAAAGAGAGCAGAGCCACCCCCACCCCCACCCACACCCACACCCACACCCACACCCACACCCCCAACCCCACTCCCCCACCCCCCCACACTCCCACCCAAAAAAAATAATATTACGTGATTATGTATACACCCCATCCCACCCCACCCCCACTCCACCCCACCACCACCAAGCCACCCACCCCACCCCCACCCAAAAAATAATATTATGTGATTATGTATACACCTCTTACCTCCACCCCACCCCACCACACACCACCACACCCCACCCCAAAAAAATAATATTATGTGATTATGTATACACCTCTTATCCCCACCCACACCCCCACCCCCACCCCACTCCTACACCCCCACCCACCCTCACCTTACCCTCACCCCACCCCACCCCTATCCCCCACCCCCAACCTGTGACGCCTCCCAAAATTAGGTATACATCACTCACCTTGAGTCGCATGGGATACATGGTATGTAATTCAAATACAACTTATTAATACAACTGTCGTGCATACAATACGACAAAACATAAATCTGTGAGTTTGAATACAAATATTGTCTACTAGAGATTATACAAACTCAAAAAGAGTCCTCATTATAATTATTATCACACTATTTCATAAAAATAGTGAGGACTACTAATGCTATCCTCCTCGGACTATTACTCCGTTCTCGACTCGTCCAGGTTATATTCTCATTTCTCAAGAGAAACGGTGAAAAAAAGGGTGAGCTCAACTAGCCCAAAAGAAAAATATTATTACTAAGATAATGTAGAATAAATTATCATTAGTCTCCAACAATGTTAAACCGATAAAATATAATAGACATCAAGTTTAATCTGAATTGAACAAGCAATCCATTAAAAGAGTCAAGTAGAAAATAAAATCTACTATCTTTTATGATTTAAAAGGTTTTCATCACTTTTATCGTTGGAACTCAAATTTTAATAAATAATCCACATCATCGAATCACCCTCGTGACTACGGCCGAGGATATTCTTTAAGTATCACGCACCATAATTATCCAAGCACTACGGGCCAAGAATATTTGTGTATTCATTAATGGTCATGATCATGCCAACAACTCATCCATCAATGCACTACACGCCAATGAGAACTTTTACCACATCATTTGTAACATTACGGTCCAATGATTACACCGGAATAATCCTCGGTCATAATCATACCAAATTCATCTACGCACTACAAAGTCATGTATGACTTTCAACAAAATATAAACATGAGGATGATGATAATGATATAAGAATTCAATAAAACAAGTTCAAGAATTATTTTATCCGAGAAATTATTAACGCCCAAATTGTCAACATGATCTTCGCTTTGTAGAGTAAAATTCAAGAATGCTCGAGGAAGAATATTTTCATGAAAAGATACTTTAGATGAAGCTTAAATATAAAGAATATTCCACTAATTTCATAGAGTATAGAATTCAAAACTTTAACCAACATTTGAGTATAATAAGGAATGTAATAACAAAAGAAATCACCGTGTATCACGATAAGACAGCAAAAAAGTTATTCCAATGTAATAATAATTAACGGAACTGTGTTCGGTAAGGTGAAAATGCACAAACAGGATATTCCAATGTAATAATAAAGATCGAAATCGAAGTCCGACGAAAACAGCATACGTGATGATATTCCAATAAAATAATAAAGATGGAATCGTGTCCGGCGTGAAAACGTATGCATGATGTGATATTCCAAATGTAATACTAAAGACGGAATAATGAAGAATGTCACCAAGTATAGGGTAGATCGGCATGATATGAGTTATTCCAATAGAATAATAAGAAATGGAATAACAACGATTCTCTTCATGAATAAAAAGAATAACACCCTTACCATAAAAGAATGAATATAAGAGTAGTTAAGTAGGAGAAATCTTTTCTTCTTTCTCTCTATAATTTTCTCTCTCTAGAGTTTCAGTGAATTCCTAAGAAATAATGAAGGAATGAACTTCTATTTATAGGAGAATGGAAGTGTACTGTTTATGAAAGAATTATTTCTGCAGAATTATTTCTTCAACCAAATACAATAAAGTCAATCAACTAACCAATAAAATTACAACAAAAATTAAAATATAATACATATATATAAACACATGTTTTCAACTTATATATATCAATATTATATATATACCACTTAATTTTTCTCCCCCATAACCAACATCAATCCCCCACCCACCCAAAAATCAATTTCACTACACTCTTACACATCACTATCACACACACATCACACACCTATCACTTTCACATATCATTTTCTCCCACCATATACTCAATACATACATATACTTCCATACTTATACTCTTCCATTTTCAAAAATCATTTTTCCAACACATATGGGCCCCACATGTGGGCCCCACCTTTAAATAATATTCTACCGATTATTTTGAAAAATGGGTAAATATGAATCCATAAAATAAGCAAACTTTATAAAAAAATCACCTTAATAATTTTAACAACATTCATCATCTTTATTACAATTCACAATATTAATCGATCGTGTCATTCCGTGAGAGAAGGGCTTTCCAATAAGGATTTCTCCATTATCAGCATGATTAGGTGACCAAACCTCTCCTCGATGTAACTTACAGACATCGTTAATATTGCAAATAATAATATTAATAATTTTATAAATCGATTATTGATTTTAACAATATAATAAATATGATAATTGAATCAAATAACATTGAGATCTTATGCAACAATTACTATAGCAATAATTGAACAAAAATCAATGACTTTACTTAAGTATCAATAATCAATCACAGGTGTCTTCTTATACAACTTCTGGCATTATTATTGTACTTTTCTTCACAGGAGTAGTTTAATTGATTATCAGCGGTAAAACTTACCTTTGTTATTTTCATAAAATATTTTTATCGTTTTCTCGATCAAACCAATAATTACATTGTGGGGTCCACTCAATGATTACTTGCCATTGTCTAATATTCCACTGCTAAAAGCGAATATTTCAGAGCCAATGAATATAATATAACAACTATACATTATGCAAAATTTATAAATATTACCCACAACTATAACCTTATATCAATTTCACTCCATAATATTCAAAAATAATATTTATAGAAAATTCATCTTTATTCAAAAAGATGGGGTTTTACAATCTGTGAAACCCCAGATTTTATGAATAAAGAATTAATATTCTCGAAATAATTTTTTTTATATTATGGTGTGAATTTGAGATAATGTTATAGTTGTGGGTAATATTTATAAATTTTGTAAAGTATGCAAGTTGTCATATTATATTCGATTGGTCTGGGAATATTCGTTAAACAGAAATATTCGTATTATTTGACGACACAATCATTGGTGGACCCATTAACTTAATTATCAGTTTGATCGAGAAAACGACAAAAAATATTTTATTGAAAATAACGGCGGAAGTTTTATTGTTGACATTGTTGAACTACTTTGGTAGTAAAAGTACAAGAATACACGTTGTTTGACAAGAAGACATGGTATTGATTATTGATATTTATGTGAGAAGTTACTCGCTTTTGTTCAATTATTGCTACAATAATATCGCTAGTAGTATCTCACATTATTTGATTCAATTATTGTTGATTTAGAAGTTTTGTTTTTATTCTTAATAAAATAGAAACATCTTTTATATAAAATGTAATATTTTATTAAAGTTATTCTATAAATAGAATATATTATATTCTATTATGCATAGTATTTTGTGATAGTAAAATCTTTTATATAAAATGAATACTTTATTAAAGTTATTCTATAAATAGAATATATTATATTTTATTATGCATAGTATTTGCATAAGTGCGCGATAGTGTTTGATAGTAAAAATCTTTTTATATAAATAGAATATATTATATTTTATTTAAAAGATTTTTCTTTAAATATGGACCGTCGATTAAAGTAAATCAATGGATAGTTCATAGATTAGTTCTTATACATTCCATTTTCCTATAAATAAGCTCATTCCTTTATTATTTTCTTACGAATTCACTGAACTATAGAGAGATAGAAGAAAAGTTTTCTGCTACTTCACTACTCTTATATCAAGTATTATTTTACGGTAAGGGGATATTATTCTTTTGTATTCAAAAAGAGAATTTCTGTTATTCCATTTCTTTATTGTTCTGTTGGAATAACCTGTATACGCGGGCTACCCTATACTTGGTGACATTCTTCTATTATTCCGTCTTTATTATTTCTGTCGGAATATCCCGTCTGCATCTTATACTGTGGGACTGGTTCCATTTTTATTATTAAAAGTCTTTATTATTCTCCGGAATATCATATACATTGTTGGTTGATTTCATTAATCAAAGAATACGCGCAAGTATACACGGCCAATAAGTAATAAAGTGATAAAATAGAGTATCGTTCCCACAGAGAATTCTAATTAATAAATTCCAACTACTAGCATTATATCAATCCAATTTTATTCAAACAATAATAAATTATGATTTTCTGAAATATTAAAACTAAATTAAACAATTAAAGATATTATTCTAAAATAAGCAAATAAATAAACTAAGATTTGAGTGAATGACTTCCGATAGATAAGGATTAAGACTTTAATATCTCCAATTATGAACTATAAATCAATTATCCAATTATCCCAACTATTATGTTCATTTGAATTGTTAATGTGAATTCTCCAATGTCAAAAGTCCTTTTCCAAGTGATCAACTCGACTTCTATTTAATCCAAATTAATCTTGCTATATTCCTATGCAAAACAAGTGAATTAAACTCCTTTAATCCCAATTCCTTATGTGTTACATGCGATGAACATATATTTCCATTCAATTCACAAACCTAATTATTCACTTTGCAAATAACTAAGTCACACGTTATCAAACCCAGTTCTAACCCTAGAATTCCTCTTTCAATTCCTTCTAGAATAACAAGGTAATTATTGGCCAAATAATTAAGCAATAGATGCAAGGCGTGATAAACAATTCACTTCAACATAAATAAGTGGAATAACTGAATAACTAATTTATAGCCATAAAAGGTTCAATTGAAATCCTAATTAAAGAATTAGTTCATAACGGAAATAAAAACCAATAATTGTTTGCAAATCATCCTTAAAGAATTACAAATTGAAAATAAGGAGAAGAAAAAGAAAACTCTTTAGCCAATCCTTAGTCTTCAAGTAATCCTTGTTCAGCCTCCAATGAATGAATAATAGATGAATGGTTAGTCAATCCCTGCTTTCAGCACTTCAATCCCTTTTTATATCATGCCACAATCCCAATCCAATTAGGCTTTAACAACAATCAATTTAACAAAGTCAACGAAAAGTCAACATTAAGTCCTCGGTCAATGCGACGACACATTGACTCAATACCCAACGGGCCTAATAATTCAATTAGAGAGCCCTTGCTACGGAGCTTCCAAAAAATTACAATTATGCCCTTTTCAATTTTAAATTCCCTGTTTTTCCTCTGTAGATCCAAATCGCAAAATAACACCTAAACACAATAAAAATATTCTTAAACGACTCAAGATACAACAATTTAAACCCAAGTATATCCGATTTATGGGTATATTACCCAATCATCAAATACCCCCTTAAACTTAAATCGTCAGACGTCCTCAAGCAACTAACACAAAACAATACTAACAATATGAAAACGATAACTCATGCAAATGCAACTAACTAAATGAACGTAATTCCAAAGAATCCAATAGCTCCCAGATATCCATAGGCCTCAGAAAAATCACAAAAACACGCTGATACATCATGTGACACAGATCAATGATATCCCAACAATCAACGAATCTGAATCTGTTATTACTGATATTGTGAGTGTGTGTTCAACAACCATGCTAACCCATGAAAATCAAAAATATGAAAGATAATAAATTTCTTAGTAAGCATCATACAGTGTAACTTGAGAACTCATCAAATACACTTGCTTCAACTAAACTTAAACAATCACCCAAATTCAAGAGTCAAAATGGAATACTTATGCTTTTCTTTTGTCTTTATTTTTATAACGGGGGCTTTTTGCACTTTTCCCGCTTTATTTGCATTTTTTTTATATATACAAAATGATCGTGCAATGTCTCATCCCATTAGGACTAATAAAGCATACCCCTTAGCGAAGCTTTCGACCAACGACTCTGCACCATGAAAGACCTTAGGGCGCTAGTGTAAAGACAATCCCCAAGGCGACTTGCTCAAGTAACAAAGGCCCCAAACAAGACTAATCACCTCAGATACCTTCTTTTTTTTTTTTTTTTTTTTCCTTATATAGTCCAAATATTTTTCCCCCAAACTCGAAGTTTATGTATAAATTCAGTCTTCACTAGCTATTCAAATTATCCTTTCATTTCACTAAAGAATCATCCTTTAGAACTCTATTATCTAACCATTTAAACTATCATATCCAACACGGTCGTTTTTCAAAGTGCTTTCCTATAATATCAGTGTCAAACAGATAAAGATTCAATTTATGTCAAGAAAATCATATCATTGACTCAACAATCCTTACTAGACTTGTTCATGCAATTCTAAATTCATCATTGGCCCCCAAATATACGTACTATCAAAAACTGGAATTAACATGCAATCCTAAATGCAACATTAAACTAACAATCAACCAAATCCACAAACTAATAACAAACTACAATTTAAAAATAAAAATTAACTACCCCCAAACTAATCTAGAGCAATGTCCTCATGCGAAAAATAAGGCAAAATAAAACAGAGGACTTCCCTGACGAACTTATTCCTCGGGTGGAGCATCATCGTCCTCGCTCATCTCCTGATCGAAAGGGGGAAAGACTGGCAGAACTGGAGCAGTTGGGAAATGACTAAGTTGAACGCCCGAATGTGATTGGACGGTCAGTGCATTCTGTGCAGCAAATTGGTTAACTAAAAATTTGAAAATCACGTCTTGACGTTCAGCCAAACGTACATTCTAGGACTCCATGTTGTAGA
Organism: Panax ginseng; assembly: GCA_020205605.1. Classification (NCBI taxonomy): domain Eukaryota; kingdom Viridiplantae; phylum Streptophyta; class Magnoliopsida; order Apiales; family Araliaceae; genus Panax; species Panax ginseng. The sequence goes on along the minus strand of CM035150.1, from coordinate 85,077,526 downwards.
ACCAGCCATCTATTTCCCGCTGGACAGCTTCGGGAACCACACCACGATGAGCTGCTGTAGATGGGCCATAAGTAGGTGGAGCCTGCGGTGGTGGAGCTTGAGAAGCTTCAACTTGGGGAATTATGAAACCCAATCCCCTAGGGTGATTTGCCCCACCTGTCCACACTTTATACCCTGCCGAACTTATGGTCCAACACGGCATAGGCGTTTGAATCATCTCATCCGATTTCTATTTTACCCCAAACTTGGCACATAAAACACAAATTAATGAAGGATGGGGTAAACTCTCCGTGGTTCCACCTCGAGATGCTCGGAGAATGGGATCGCTGGATCACGTGACCGACATCGATCCGCAAGCCTTGGATGATTGAATATATAGAAGACCGCTTCTTTCTTTTTGGTGATATGGCCGATATGTGTGCATGGCATGAGTTTGGCATGATGAAAGCATACCACGCCTTTCATATATGATCGAGGTTAGAATGGGGAAGATCATGCCGCCACGCCCACGACCTTTATCCATGTGGTGCCCGGTTGACAAAGCTCACATATTATCTTCTTCTCATACCGTCCGTGACTCGTAAGTAAGACCGATATATTTGTCGTTAAGATCTTCCAAATCCATTTGATAAAGCACCCATTTATGTTCTCTTCTCCGATTTCCATGATTTTCCCCCGAAAAACACCGTGCGTATAGTGATCGTGTTTCAAACGCTGGCATAGAATTCTTTCACGATCGCGATCACCGCCTTGGTCAAAGTTATTCGGTGAGGAGAACCAATTTCGCTCAAAGAATCATAATCGCGATTTCTCCATCCTTGGTTTGATCGGGCCTCAAACCACGCTCGGGGACTAAAGGAGCGAGGTAGCCATGCGGTTATAGCATTCTTGAGCCGCAAGACTAATAAAACAATGGCTTATCAAATCTCGGCGGGTTCAAGCGGAATCTAATCGCCTCCACGCTGACGCTTGGATGCTATGTCGTAAATTTCGCAATGATAACATATTTATGTATTAGCATTGAACATAATTGAGTGTGGATAAATTTATGTATGACTTGACCCCCAAACTTTATAATATGTGTATATGTTGAGTACAAGGTTGGGGATGAAGTATGAGGATGGAAATCATATCGAATAGGTTCCTGTACGATGAAAATTCTGCATTTAGAGAGCAACATGCATAAGTCGTTCACAAAGTGTGTCGTGCAAAGCAACATGTTCTAGAGTATGCATCGATACCATGTAAATCTTCCCATAACTAGTGTGATAGTATGACGGTGTCAAGGTAGGCCACAAACATGTGCATGTAGGCTTGACGTGTTTGAATTTGGACATGATCATTGACTTAGGCAATTCATCAAACATCTAAGAGGCAACTCATACATTGCTTAGAATCTCACTAAGTTGCTATCAATTCATACATCTTATGTGTAAAAAATAGTCCATGAATGCAATCACTATGTACAAATGAGCAAATTGTGGCCATTATGCAATATAGAAACATTAACCCGTATTTCCAGATGAAGGTTGATGCATATCTGGATGAAGATCACTCACCAATTACATCAATAACCATGCTTGTTGCACAAAAATAGATTTATAGTATACAACATACCTTGTACCTTCAAAGAGTAACTGGGAAACAATTAGGACAGAAATTTTCGTGAATCACCAAGTGGTCGTGCAAAGATCGCCAAGAATGAGATATATGAGAGAGAGGCGAAATTATCGTAAGAAAAAAGGAATTTACGTGAGAATGGGGTGGAGGAAGAAGAATTTAAAAAGGAATTGAGTTATGAGAGAAATTGAAACCGACGTTTGAAACGTCTTGGACTCTGACCGATCCTCAGCAGGTTGGCGCTGTTGATTTGTTTGGGCGTATACCGAGCTCGAAGGTCTTAATAGTCCTTAGCCACGGGCGCTGAAGTTCCTTTGGTTTTGGGCCTTGAAGGCCTGGCCTTTTTTTTTGCACTTTTTCGCCTTAAATTCAAGTCAAAACCTATATGATGGGGGCCATAAGTGGCTGAAGTCAATTCTTTCTTCACTTTGACTCTCATTGCATGACCAGACGAGTAATACCTATGTTATCTTTTGGCATCAAAATCTTCTTCTAATTAAATCAAAGGGAATATCGTAATGAAAACAAAATAAAAAAAAATAAAAAAAATAAAAAATAAAATAAAATAAAATAAAATAAAAATAAATAAAATAAAAATAAATAAATCAATTAAACTAGAAACTCCTTGAGTTGCCTCCCCATAGCACTTGGTTTATAGTCGTCAGCCCGACTTTTCGGTGTTGATCAGTTATCCACTGGTTCGGAGAGGTACTGGACCGTAGCTTGACGTTCGATGGGTCCACTGCAATAATGTTTCAGACGTTGACCGTTGACCTTGAATGTACGCTTTGAGTTCAGTTCCTCGACCTCAATGTTTCCATGTGGAGCGACAGATATAATTACGAATGGGTCGGACCACCGGATTTCAATTTTCGACGAAATAGACGCTTGGCGTGAGTTGAATAAAGAAGATTTTGTCAATCTTGGTTCAAATGTTTTATCAAGAATTTTTTTTATCGTACAAGCTTTGACTTTTTCCTTTGTAGAGCTTTAGCGTTTTTCAGTAGGCATTGAACCGGAATTCGTCCATTTCGTTCAACTCCGCAGACCTTTTCTCACCCACTGTTGCTAGATCAAAGTTTAATTTTCGAATGACCCAGTGTGCACTGTGTTCTAGCTCGACCGGGAGGTGACACGCCTTTCCAAATACCATTATGTACGGTGACATGCCGATAGGATTTTCAGATACTGCTCGATAGCCCCCAGAGCATCGCCAAGATGCAATGACCAATCTTTTCGTGACGGATTTACCACCTTTTCGAGAATCCGCTTAACCTCCCTATTCGACACCTCCGCTTGGCCATTGGTTTGTGGATGGTACGCGAATCGCAATTTTGTGATTTAACCCTATACTTTACAAGCAATTTTGTGAACTGCCATATGTAAGTGAGTCCCCTCATCACTTATTATCGCTCTCGGTGTCCCAAATCGTGTGAAGATATTTTTCTTTAAGAATCGGAGAACAACGTTGGCATCATTTGTGGGTAAAACTGCGGCTTCTACCCATTTGGAGATATAATCGACCGCTAACAAGATGTACTGATTATTGAAAGATGATGGGAATGGTCCCATGAAATCGATTCCCCAAACGTTTAATAGCTTCAACCTCCAAAATCGTGTTGAGTGGAATTTAATCAAGCTTTGAGATATTACCTACGCTACCGCATCGATCACATTTCAAAGACAAATAAAGGCCCTTGAATAAAGAAGGCCAAAAAATCCCGATTGTAGTACTTTTTGCATTGCTCGATCACCGGAATAATGACCTCCGTGAATCGAGGGAGTGGCAATGGCCAAATATACTATCCATTTCTTCACGAGGCACACAACGCCTTATCATTTGATCGCATGTGCCTTAAACATAAATGGTTCATCCCAATAATTGCTTCACATCGTGGAAAAACTTCTTCGTTGTTGTGGAGGTCAAATCGGAGGTAACACTTTGGCAACCACATAGTTCACATAACAAAGATACCAAGGCAATATTATGGTTACCTGTAACAGCTTGTTCATCCAAAATTTTTCATTGATCAAGATGTTATCTTCCTTCTGCACTCTCTCGCTTTTCAACCGAGAAAGATGATCCGCCACCGATTTTCTCGTCCCCTTCATTCCGGATCTCCAGATCGAATTCTTGTAACAACAAGATTCCATCGTATCAAACGCAGTTTTGCATCCTTTCTTCTCAATCAGATATTTAATGGCAGAATGATCAGTGTAGACAATTACCTTGGTGCCAATAAGATACACTATAAATTTGTCGAAGGCAAACTCCACTGCAAGTAACTCTTTTTTGGTGGTTCTGTAGTTCAACTGGGCATCCGTCAACGTCTTACTAGAGTAATATATGGTGTGAAAAATCTTGTCGTGACGTTGTCCCAATATCGCTTCCCATCGCTTAATATTTCAAGGCCGCACATCAATTCGAACCCAGAAAGACCAATTCCAAGCGCTACAATGATTGGAACAAAGACCAATTTCTTCTTTAATACCTCAAATGCCTCGATACAGGACTGATCCATTTTGAAAAGCACATCTTTTCTAAGAGTGAACATAGGGTTTCAAAATCTTTGAAAATCTTTAATGAAGCGCTTCAGAGAAACCCGCATGTCCCAAGAAGCTCCAATACCTTTTACAGATGATGGAGGAGCAGCTTTCAATTGTCTCAATCTTTGCTCTATCCACCTCTAATCCGGATACGTAAACCTTATGTCCAAGAATAATCCCTTTCGCACCATAAAATGACATTTTTCCCAGTTAAGCACCAGGTTAGTTTCCACGCACCGCTTTAACACCAAAATAAGATTCTTCAAACACAAGTCGAAACTATCACCGAACACGGAGAAGTCATCCATAAATACCTCTAAATTCTGTTCGACCATATTGGAGAAGATTGCCATCATACATCGTTAGAAGGTTGCCGGCGCATTACATAAACCAAAAGACATACGCCGGAATGCAAACGTACCGTATGGACATGTGAACGTGGTCTTTTCTTGATCTTCTGGAGCTATGGCAATTTGATTATACCCGAAATATCCATCTAGCAGACAGTAGAATTGATGTCCCGCTAACCTGTCCAACATCTCGATCAACAATGAATCAAGCAAAGGAAAGTGATCCTCGCGTGGCTTTATTCAACTTACGGTAATCCATATATACTCTCCAAATTGTAATAGCTTCTAGTCGGGATGAGCTCATTAGCTTCATTCTTCACCACCATCATACCCCCTTTTCTTCTAAGACGACCGCATGTGACTTACCCACTTAATCGTCCCGAGATTGGGTAAATAATATCTAAGATCCAACCATTTTGTAATTTCTTTTTCACCACATCTTTCATAATGGGATTTAATCTTCTTTGCATCTCAATGGTTGGTTTTGATCCTCTTCCATTAAAATCTTATGCATACGTAGAAGATGGGCTAATACCTCGAATATCCACTATAGTCCATCCAATCATTGCTTTTGAACTCGCGCAGTAACCCGTAGTAATTTTTCCTTTTGGGTGTCGATTAACTCTCGTCAAAACAATAATCGGTAGAGTCGAATCTTTCCCCCGGATAAGCATACTCAAGATGAGAGGAAGTGGCTTTAATTCCAACACCGGTGGCTCTTCTATCGAGGGTTTGCACTTTTACCGTCCGCTTCGGCCTATCAAGGGTGTCGAATGGTTGATTATTTTTCCGGTAACGTCATTCAGATCTAACCATTTGATCTGCTCAATGTCCTCATCAATACCATAGTCGTCTATTTCGAAAAACATAGATTCTATCAGGTCTTCTGAGTAGTTTCCATAAAACTTGTGATTAAATAACTCATCCATTACATCCACCCGCAAACACTCACCTTTTTCCTTCGGATAAGACATTGATTTAAACACATTAAAAGTGACCTGCTGATCTTCAACTCGCATTGTCAATTCTCCTTTCTGTACGTCGATCAATGTTCTCCCCGTTGCTAAAAATGGTCGCCCGAGAATGATGGGAATTTCCTTGTTCGCTTCACAATCCAAGATAACAAAATCTCACGGGAAGATGAATTTATCCACTTTCTTACTATACGCCTTCAACGATATACCGTGGATATGTGAATCGACGGCCCGCCAACAATAAACCGATATTTATCTGTTTTGGTGCCTCGAGCCCAAACTAATCGTATAGACCGTAATGGCATCAAATTAATATCGCCCCCAAATCACATAATGCTCTTCCCAAAACCGATTACCAATGTCGCATCTAATAGTAAAACTACCGGATCTTTCAACTTCTGAGGCAACTTGTTCTCGATAATCATAACAAGATTCTTTCTAAGACTACTATGTTTCAAAATCACCCGCTTTTCTTTTCTTTGACAACACATCCTTCATGAACTTAGCGTGAGTTTCAAGATTTGTTCTAAAGCTTCTCAAGCAAATGGGATGTTGATATGCGATTTCTTGAAAATATCCAAAAATCTTAAAATTACTTATCTAACTTGGATTTCAAAACTCTCATGGATACACAGATTGGCGGATTGTGATAGTTGGTTCCGGCAGCATTCCGCTTCTACGATTTCCTCTTTATCTTTCCCGCTTCCAAAACTTCTTCTATTTCATTGTCGCGTTGTCCCCTTTTCCTTATCCTTAATCGCTTCTTGCAAATCCTTCCCATCACAGAAAGTTACAAACCTTGCAATGCTCGCTTTACTCGGATTAATTTCTCAGATCACCGGGAGCGCTCCTAGTGGATTCGTTATTCAACGCATGTGCTATTTGCCCCACTTGATTTTCCAGATTCTTTAACGATGCCCCATGGCTTTGCAAAGTCACTCTACTTGAATAATTTCTTATCTTGTTTCGCTCTTTTGTCGAAGTTTCTAATGAATTTTTTCAAGGCTTCTTCCAAACTTGATTTCCTCTCCGGTTGTTGAGTTTGATTTGAAAACCGGAGGTGTTTTGTTGTCTCAGTGGTTGAGTTGCAGCCTTTGATTGTTACTCCATGAAAACCCGGATGATTTTTCCAACTCGGATTATAAGCATTTTAAGTTGGATACGGTTGAGTCGAAAGCGATTATAGTTTTCTATTTAATCTATGTCGATTCGTAATTTATGGCGATTGATCCGTAGCATGACCCCAAAGACACAACTCACAAACCATCGCTACTCGTTGGTGGTTTCTGGACGCCTATATTTCCATATGCTTAGCTATCATGGCCACTTGTGTTGTTAATGTTGTCATTACGATTCACTTCATACTTTCCCGATGCTTTCGGGTGATTAGATCTTGTCATGGGCCATCGATAGTTGTTGGTGGCCATTGTCTCTAACAATTGATACGCCTCATCAAAATTCTTGGACATGATCGCTTCCTCCCGTCTGCCGTGATCAATACTAGACCTCGTGGACGCGTGCAAACCATCACAAAATATCCCTAATTGCATCCATCGCGGAATTCCATGATGAGGGCACTTACGAGCATATCCTTGAACCTTCCCACGCCTCATATAACGATTCGAATCAAATGTGCAAAAGTATGAATATCGTTCAAGAGTTTTGCCGATTCGCTAGATGGGAAGAACTTAGCTAAAATTTTTTGAGCTAAGTCATCCCAGTGGTGATCGAGCCAGAGGCAAAGAGTGTAACCGCTGCCGTGCTTTATCTTTTAAAGTAAACGGAACATCCTCAACCTTGTAAAGATCTTCGATACATTGTTAAATTTTGAAGGTATCGCAAACTTCCAAAAACTCAAGATATGCTCATTAGATCATCTATCGAATTACCCCCAAACCGATATGTATTCTCAGAAGATCCGAATTGTTCCCGATTTTATCTCGAAACTGCTCGCATTGATTGATCACGCACTTTTAATACTCGATCAGAACTGTGATATTTGGCATGGCGTAATCCCTAAGTGATTTTCGTTCTTCTACCATGTTCACGGATATTTCCGGTATACGTTCTTCTTCCAAATGTATAACCTCCCTATTCAAATGCACTTTTCGAAACTTCTTTTCAATGTCGCCCCAGATACTGAAAAAAAGTTCCTCTTTAGCCTTCGATCTAGTGTGCATACACACACAAGAATTCCTGCCAGTCCAAGAAGAAAAATAAGTAACGTTTAAATTAAGACCGAATTGATTTACTATCTTTTATGATTTAAAAGGTTTTTCATCACTTTTATTGCTGGGACTCAGCTTAATAAATAATCCACATCATCGAATCACCCCTGCACTACGACCAAGGATATTCTTTAGTACCACGACCACAATTATCCATACACTACGGGTCAAGAATATTTGTGTATTCATTAATGGTCATGATCATGCCAACAACTGTCCATCAATGCACTACGGGTCAATGAGAACTTTTACCACATCATTTGTAACATTACGGCCATGATTACAACCGAATAATCCTCGTCATAATCATACCAAGTCCATCTATGCACTACAGGCCACAAATGACTTTCAAGAAAATATAAACATGAGGATGATGACAATGATATAAGAATTCAATAAAACAAGTTCAAGAATTATTTTATCCAGAAATTATTAACATCCAAATTGTCAACATGATCTTCGCTTTATAGAGTAAAATTCAAGAATGCTCGTAAGAATATTTCCATGAAAAGATACTGGATGAAGCGCAAATATCAAGAATATTCCACTAATTTCATGGAGTATAGAAGTCAAAACTTTAACCAATTGAGTATAATAAGGATTGTAATAACAAAAGAAATCACTAGGCATGCGATAGACAAAGACAGTGGAGTTATTCCAATGTAATAATAATTAACGGAACCAGTCCCACAGAAATGCATGCATAAGATATTCCAATGTAATAATAAAGACGAAAATCAGTCCGGACGTAAAACGCATGCAGGATGTGATATTCCAATGTAATAATAAAGAAGGAATCGTGTCCGCCAGAAAACGCATGCATGTGATATTCCAATGTAATAAGAAACGGAATAATAGAAGAATGTCACCAAGTATAGGGTAGATCGGCAGTACAAAAGTTATTCCAATGTAATAATAAGAAATGGAATAACAATGATCTCTTCATGAATAAGAAAAATAACACCCTTTACCGTAAAAAAAACTGAATATAAGAGTAGTTAAGAAGCAGTAAATCTTTTCTTCTATATCTCTATAATTTTCTCTCAGAGTTTAGGTGAATTCTAAGAAATAATGAAGGAATGAACTTCTATTTATAGGAGAATGGAAGTGTAATTGCTTATGAACTAATTATTTTTTTGTAATTATTTCTTCAACCAAATACAATAAAGTCAATCAACTAACCAATAAAAATCACAAAAAAATTAAAATATAATACATATATATAAACACATGTTTTCAACTTATATATATCAATATTATATATACACCACTTAATCTTTCTCCCCCATAACCAACATAAATCCCCCACCCACCCACCCACCCACCCAAAAATCAATTTCACTACACTCTTACACTATCATACTACCACTTTTTTACCATTTTCCACTCACACACACATCACACACCTATCACTTTCACATATCATTTTCTCCCACCATATACTCAATATATACATATACTTCCATACTTATACTCTTCCATTTTTAAAAATCATTTTTTCAACACATATGGGCCCCACATGTGGGCCCCACCTTTAAATAATTTTCTACCGATTATTTTGAAAAAATGGGTAAATAGGAATCCATAAAATAAGCAAACTTCATAAAAATCACCTTAATAATTTTAACAAAATTCATCATCTATATTACAATTCACAATATTAATCGACCAGGTCGTTCCAAGGAAAGAAGGGGCTTTCTAATAAGGATTTCTCCATATTGACGTGCAATTAGGTGACCAAACCTCTCCTTGACAGAACTTCTAGACATCGTTAATATTGCAAATAATAATATTAATAATTTTGTCGTCTCAATTATTAATTTTAACAATATAATAAATATCGACAATAATTGAATCAAATAACGTGAGATACTATGCAATAATTATTATAGTAATAATTGAACAAAACCGAATGACTTCATCACTAGCATCAATAATCAATACTGGTGTGTTATTATGCAACAGCAGCGACATCGTATTTTACTTTGAGTAGTTCATTAACAATATCAGCGGTAAAACCTACCGTTATTTTTCATAAAAATATTTTATCGTTTTAATCTCGACAATAATTACATTATGGGGTCCACCAATGATTGTCTTTGTTGTTTAATATTCCCGCTAAAACGAATATTTCGACCAATCGAATATAATATAACAACTTGCATATTATGCAAAATTTATAAATATTACCACAACTATAACTTATATCAATTTCACTCCATAATATTCAAAATAATATTTATAGAAAATTCATCTTTATTCAAAAAGATGGGGTTTTACAACTGTGAAACCCAGATTTTATGAATAAAGAATTAATCTTCTAAAATAATTTTTTTATATTATGGTGTGAATTTGAGATAATGTTATAGTTATGGGTAATATTTATAAATTTTACAAAGTATGCAAGTTGTCATATTATATTCGATTGGCTCCGAGAATATTCGCTTTTAAACAGAAATATTCGCATTTACTATTAATAATCTTTGGTGGACCCCACAAATGTAATTATCATTTGATCGAGAAAATGACAAAAATATTTTATTGAAAATAATCGGCTAAGTTTTACCGTTGATATCGCTGAACTACCTAAGTAGTAAAATATACAAGAATAATGCTGTCGTCAGATAAGAAGATACGGTATCGATTATTGATATTTATGTGAGAAGTCACCGCTTTGTTCAATTATTGCTATAATAATAACGACAAGATCTCACATTATTCGATTCAATTATTGTTGATTTAGAAGTTTTATTTTATTCGTAATAAAATAAAAAACATCTTTTATATAAAATGTAATAATTTATTAAAGTTATTCTATAAATAGAATATATTATATTCTATTATGCATAGTATTTTGCATAGTAAAATCTTTTTATATAAAATGTAATACTTTATTAAAGTTATCCTATAAATAGAATATATTATATTTTATTATGCATAGTGTTTGCAGATAGTGCCCAAGATAGTGTTTGCATAGTAAAAAATCTTTTTATATAAATAGAATATATTATATTTTATTTAAAAGATTTTTCTTTAAATATGGACCGTCGATTAAAGTAAATCAAACTGGACCGTTCATGGATTAGTTCTTATGCATTCCATTTTTCTATAAATAGAAGCTCATTCCTTTATTATTTTCTTATGAATTCAATTTGAACTACAGAGAGAAAGTATAGAGATAGAAGAAAAGTTTTCGCTACTTCACTACTTCTTATATCAAGTATTATTTTACGGTAGAAGAGATATTATTCTTTTGTATTCAAGAAGAGAACTTTTGTTATTCTATTTTTTATTGTTTCTATTGGAATAACTCAGACACGCTGGGCTACCCTATACTTGGTGACATTCTTCTATTATTCCGTCTTTATTATTTCCTCGGAATATCCATGCATGCTATATCGCTGAGGACCGGTTATTTTTATTATTCCGTCTTTATTATTCTCATTTGAATATCCTCGCTCTATGCTTATCTGGGACCTAGTTCCACCATTTATTATTCCGCATTTATTATTCATTTGGAATATCACATCCGCTATGTGAATTTTACGACGACTCGCTTGTTATTATTATTACATTGGAATGAATAACCTGCTCATACAAGACCGCATGCATGGTGATATCTTTTGTTATTCCATTCGGATTATACTCAGTTGATTAAATTTTGACTTCTATACTCCATGAAATTAGTGGAATATCCTCGATATTTGCGCTTCATCCAAGATTTTTCATGGAAGTATTCTTCGAGCATTCTTGAATTTTATTCTACAAAAAAAGTATCGTGTTGACAATTTGGACGTTATTGGTTCCCGGGCAAATTAATTCTTGAACTTGTTTAATTCAATTCTTATATCATTGTCATCATCCTCATGTTTATGTTATGTTGAAAGTCATCGTGGCATTCTGTGGTGCATAGATGGACTTAGTATGATTATGACCGAGGGATTATTCGGTATAATCATCATGACCGTAATGTTATAAATGATGTGAAAATTAAAAGTCCTCATCGCCCATAGTGGTATTGATGGACGCTTTTGGTATGATTATGGCTATGGATTCTTCTTGCTAAGGGAGCAAAGATGAAATATTTTATGGCATGATCAAGACCGTTGATGAAAACACGATTATCTTTGGCTCAGAAGTGCATGGATAATTCGTGGTCGGTGTCTAAAGAATATCTTTAGCTTTGTAGTCGTGTATGATTTAATGATGTGGATTATTTATCGAAATGAGTCTCAAATGATACTTGATGATGAAAAACCTTTTTAATCATAAAATATAGTAGATTTTATTTTCTACTTGACTCTTTTAATGGATTACTTGTTCCGCTGCAGTTAAACTTGATGTCTATTGTATTTTATCAGTTTAACATTGTTGGAGGCTAATGATAATTTATTCTGCATTATCTTAGTCATAATATTTCTTATTGGGCTAGTTGAGCTCACCATTTCTTCACTATTCTCTTCAGGAAATGAGAATATAGGTGGGACGAGTCGGAGAACGGAGTGATGGTCCAGAGGATAGCATTAGTAGTCCTCACTATTTTGTGAAATAGTGTGATAATAATTGTAATGAGGACTCCTTTTGAGTTTGTATAATCTCTAGTAGACAATAATTGTTTTTAAACTGACAGTTTATGTTTTGTCGTATTGTACACGACAGTTGTATTAGTATGTTGTATTTGAATTACATACCATGTATCATGGCGACCCAAGATGAGTGATGTATACCTAATTTTGGGGCGCCACACAATCTCCCTTCTTATGAAATTTCTCCCTCGAAATTAGGAAGTACGTCACTGGTATGTCAAGAGGTAAGGATACCTTGATTTCATTTTGATTCTAACTCCCAAGTCATTTCCTCAACATCGTGGTTTCTCCATAAAACTTTGACTTGAGGTATAACCTCTGTGCGTAGAATATGTTCCTTCTTATCCAAGATTTGAACAGAACCTCTTCATACTTTAAATCTTCCGCTATTTCTTCCTGCTCCAACTCAATAATGTGGTTCGGTCTTCCACATATTTACGTAACATGGATATGTGAAAACGTTATGAACACGAGACATACTTGGCGGTAAAAGCGAGTCTATAGGCCACGCTTCCTACCGATCAAGGATTAAAATGGGCCGATAAATCGAGGATTGAGCTTTCCTCTCTTTCCAAATCTCGTAACCCCTTTCCATGGAGCAACACGTAACAACACATGATCTCCTATATCGAATTCCACGTCCTTTCGATGAAGATCAAAGATAACTCTTTTTGTCGATCTTGTGAGGTTTTTTATACGTTTCGGATCGTTTGAATCTTTTCGTAGTCATACGTACTCAACTCCGGTCCCAACAACGTTGCTTCACCCATCTCATCCCAAAGATATCTTGGAGAACGACACTTTCTTCCATACAATGCTTCAAATGGAGCCATGCCAATACTTGCTTGATATCCCCGTTTTAACCTTCGGTGATGATATCCGTAAGCTAAGATCGATCTTTGAAAAAAATTGTGCTCCTTGTAACTGATCAAACAGGTCATCAATACGTGACAATGGGTACCTATTTTTGATGGTGTCATGATTCAACTCCCGATAATCAATACAAAGTCGCATACTCCCATCTTTCTTCTTCACGAATAAAATAGGAACACCCCAAAGAGACGTGCTAGGACTAATGAAACCAATGTCTAACAATTCCTGCAATTGAGTCTTTAACTCCTGAAGTTCAATAGGAGCCAATCGATATGGGGCTTTGGAAATGGGTTTTGTACCGGATTCAAGGTCGATACAAAATTCAACTTCACGCCTCGGGGTAGGCCAGGAAGTTCTTTCGTGGAATACGTCAGAAATTTATTAACAATAGAAATATCCTTCAAATCGGCGTATTTTGTTTAAATCAAGTGACATGAGATAAGAAAGCTTGACATCCGCTTTTCAATAAACGAATAGCTTTTATGGCTTGAGATACGTGTGATTGATTTTAATGGTTTGGTCACTTGAATTCGCATGATAATAGGTTTATTAGGAATATGAAAGCTAACAACCTTACGAAAACAATCAATTTTAGCATGATGAGTAGTTAACCAATCGATTCCTAAAATTGCATCAAAGGCAAGTACTTTCAAAGAGATAAGATTGACAGGTAACGTGAAAGTGTCGATTTCAATCAACAAGATTTATAAATAGTGGAGGTAACGAAGGTTTCTACTAACGAAGTTTCAACCAATAAGTCAAAGTCTAACTTCTCCGGAGTTAAATTTAAACATTGAGCACTAGCAAGAGAGATAAAAGAATGGGTAGAACTGGTATCTAATAAGGTATAGACTTCACAAGAATTTATAATTAACTTACCCGTGATAACTTCGTTCGATTCGTCGTCACGAAAAACGCTCTCCCTTAAACTACCGAATTTGACTTGTTCAGTATCGCCTTTGGTGCCACCGTTCCAAATTTGGACTTGACTTCACTATAATGACACAAAATCGAGCTAAATGACCTTCTCTTCTTGAAATTTCCACTTTATTATCTTGCCATGATTACCATCAAGTGGTTACCATTCTTGGCATGATAATTTCCCCCACGATGGTTATCATTGTTAGATGGTCGTTTCCACCCAGATGATTATTATCGTGTTGTTGGTCGTTACCTTTTGGTTGAATTTAACTCATTATCGCGCTCCAATAATCGAGCCCTATTTACAATATCCGAATATAAACAAAGTTTATGAGAAATGAGGTATCGACGTATTTTGGGTTTCAAACCTTGCGAAACATTCACGTCATTCTCTCCTCATTATCGACCAAATGGGATGCAAACCGGATAACTCAAAGCAAACTTAGCCTCAGAATGCGACACGTTCATATTGTTTTGCTCCATTGCATATCTCAAATTTTTTTAGATGTCATTCTCAACATCTTTGTCACAAAACAAGGGTTAATTAAACAAATTAACATATCACATATTATCCCTATATTTCGACCACCAATTAAATACCAATTAAACTTAGGTAGTCATAGTAAGAAAGGAATTCCCCCGTCTCTCCCTCCTAGTTCTAGTCTCACATCTTAGTGGGGATCATATCCCTAAGCTTTGATACCAACTGTGGACGCCCAAAATAGGTATACATCACCTATTCTCGAAGTCGCCAAATACATAGTATGTAATACAAATACAACTTAATTATACAACTTTCGTGTAAAGTACGATAAAACATAAGTCGTGAGTTTTAACACAAATATTGTCGTCTGCATAATATACAAACTCAAATTCAATATTATTACATTTATTTTCCACTATTTCACTTTGAATAGTGAGGACTACTAATGTTATCATCCGTCCGTCACTCACTCTTTTTTCGACTAGTCCTCGCTACGTTCTCATTTCCTCAAGAGAACAATAAAAGTAAAAGGATGAGCTCAACTAGCCCAAAGAGAAAATATTATGACTAAGATAATGCGTAATATATTATCGTTAGCCTTCAACAAATGTTAAACCGATACAATATAACAACCATCAAGTTTAATCAGATGGCGGAAAGCAATCCATTAAAAGAGTCAAGAGAGAATAAAATCTACTATCTTTTATGATTTAAAAGGTTTTTCATCACTTTTATCATTTGGGACTCACTTAATAAATAATCCACATTATCGAATCACCCTTACTACTACCAAGGATATTCTTTAATATCACGACCACAATTATCCATACACTACGGCCGAGAATATTTGTGTATTCAATAATGGTCATGATCATGCGTAACAATCATCCATCAATGCACTACGAGCCAATGAGAACTTTTACCACATCATTTGTAACATTACTAATCATGATTACACCGAATAATCCACGGTCATAATCACACCAAGTCCATCTATGCACTACTGAATACATATGACTTTCAAAAAAATATAAACATGAGGATGATGACAATGATATAAGAATTCAATAAAACAAGTTCAAGAATTAATTTATACATGAACTAATAATGTCCAAATTGTCAACATGATATCGTTTTTGTAGAGTAAAATTCAAGAATTCTCGGAAGAATATTTCCATGAAAAGATATTGGACGAAGACAAATATCAAGGATATTCCACTAATTTCATGGAGTATATAAGTCAAAACTTTAACCAACTAAGTATAATAAGGAATAAAATAACAAAAGAAATCACCAGAGCGCGACAGATAGACGCCTGCAGAAAGTTATTCCAACAGAATAATAAATAACGGAATCAGGTCGCGTAAAACGCACAGACAAGATATTCCAACAGAATAATAATAAAGACGGAATCAGATCCGGCGTAAAACGCACAAACAGGATATTCCAATGTAATAATAAAGACAGATCAGTCCCCCAGAACGCATAAACATGATATTCCAATGTAATAATAATATAGAATCAGTCCCGGCGTAAACGCATGCGAGCCGGGATATTCAATGTAATAATAAAGACTTTTAACTAGGTTCTAAGGTAGAATGCATGCATGCAGGATGTTCCAACAGAATGATAAAGAATGGAACAATGTAAGAATTTCACCAAGTATAGGGTAGCCTGCGTGATCTGAGTTATTCCAACAGTAATAATAAAGAATGGAATAATGTAAGTTCTCTTCATAGATAAGAAAGAAATAATACTCCTACCTTTTAAAAAAGCGGATCTTTGGAATAAGTGAGTAAAGCAGTACTTCTCTTCTTCTTTCTATAATTTTCTCTATAATAATCGCTTCTAAAGCTTTTTGTGAATTGGTGAGAAATGAAGGAAGAATGAGCTTCTATTTATAGTAAAAATATAGTTTCGATAATTGCATGTTATGGGGATCGAAAAAATTATAAGACAATACCTCCAACTTTTTCTTTATTTTTAATTTAGTCATGGAAGTATTATCAAACTTGCACCACCTCCCCTAATAGTAAATAATGTGATTCAATAGTAAATTATGTGAATCAATAGTTCTGTATATGTGAAAATACGAATTATGAGATAAGACCTCCATCAATACCTCCATTTTTAACTTAGTCACGCAAGTATTATCAATCTTGCACTAACTCCCTAATAAGTAACAAGAATGTGAAACAATAGTATACACATGTGAATAAATAGTTATAATCATGTGAAATAATAGCAATTAATTGCTTTCATTTATCCAATTAAATACCGATTCGTCAATATAACCTCCAGACATCAATTATTATCGAAATAATTTGTCGATTTTCACTAACACAAATAATTCTAACACAATGAAACCATTTTATCAAAATATAAATTTTGAAGTTTGACTTTTCCCGAAAAAGTCAAACTGTTGATTTTTTGACCAAATAGTGAATTCAAAAATTTTGTGTTTATAGATTATTTTACTTAATTTCATCGTTCAGGACTCAAATATCACGTCCGCGTCTTCAAATTCAACTCCGAACACAACTTCAATCTTAATAACATTCATCATTAATATTATAACTCACAATATTTATCAACCGTCGTTCCCAAAAAAAAGAGGGCTTTCAATAAGGATTTCTCCCTATCGACGCCTTAATTAGGTGACCAAACCTCTCCTCGATGTAACTTCTAGACATTATAAATATTGTAATTTAATAATATGAATAACTTTGTCGTCTCAATTATTGATTTAATAAAATAACATATTATATGTAGATGATACTTATGACAATAATCGAATCAATAATATAAGAGATATGATGCAAAGAATTATCAGTAAGAATAATTGAGTATAACCGAGTGACTTTCACGTAAGCATCAATAATCAATATCGTGCGCTACTATGCAACCAATGCCAGACATTTGACTTTTTTACTGGGATAGTTCAATCAGGTTAATCGGTAAAACTTTCGCCGTTATTTTTTCATAAAGTATTTTTGTCGTTTTCTCAATTCGATAATAATTCCATTGTGGGGTCTACCAATGATTGTGCCATTGCATTTAATATTCCCGTTAAAGCGAATATTCCCAGACCAATCGAATATTATATAACAACTTGCGTACTTTACAAAATTTATAAATATTACCTACAACTATAACATTATATCAAATCCACACCATAATATTCAAAAATATATTTCGAGAAAATTTAATCTTTATTCAAAAAGTTGGGGTCTTCTAAATGCCAAGGATATTCTTTAGTATCACCGACCACAATTATCCACGCACTACTGGCCAAGAATATTTGTGGTATTCATTAATGGTCATGATCATGCCAACAATTGCCCATCAATGCACTACTGGCCAATGAGAACTTTACCACATCATTTATAACATTACTACCATGATTACATCGAATAATCCTCGTCATAATAATCATACCAAGTCCATCTATGCACTACAGCCACGGATGACTTTCAAAAAATATAAACATGAGGATGATGACAATGATATAAGAATTCAATAAAACAAGTTCAAGAATTAATTTATCCATGAATCAATAACGTCCAAATTGTCAATACGATAATCTTTTTTGTAGAGTAAAATTCAAGAATGCTCGTAAGAATATTTTCATGAAAAGATCTTTGGATGAAGAAATATCAAGAATGTTCCACTAATTTCATGGAGTATATAAGTCAAAACTTTAACCAAACCGAGTATAATAAGGAATGAAATAACAAAAGAAATCATCGAGCATGCGATAATCGCATACATGCAGAGTTATTCCAATGTAATAATAATTAACGGAACCGGTCCCACAGAAACGCTATTGCATGTGATATTTCAATGTAATAATAAACACGGAATCAGGTGCGGCGTAAAACGCACAGATAGGATATTCCAACAGAATAATAAAGACGGAATCAGGTCCGACATAAAACGCACAAACAGGATATTCCAATAGAATAGTAAAGACGGAATAATAGAAGAATGTCACCAAGTATAGGGTAGATCGCGAATACAGGTTATTCCAACAGAATAATAAGAAATGGAATAACAACAGTTCTCTTCATGAATAAGAAAGAATAACACCCCTTACCGTAAAAGAACTGAATATAAGAGTAGTTAAATAGCAGAAATCTTTTCTTCTTTTTCTCTATAATTTTTCAGTGAATTCCTAAGAAATAATGAAGGAATGAGCTTCTATTTATAGAAATATGGAAGTGTACTGTTTATGAACGAATTATTTCTGCAGAATTATTTATTCAACCAAATACAATAAAGTCAATCAACTAACCAATAAAATCACAACAAAAATTAAAATATAATACATATATATATATAAACACATATTTTCAACTTATATATATCAATATTATATATACACCACTTAATTTTTCTCCCCCATAACCAACATTAATCCCCCACCCACCCAAAAATCAATTTCACTACACTCTTACACATCACTATCATACTATCACTTTTCCACCATTTTCCACTCACACACCTATCACTTTCACATATCATTTTCTCCCACCATATACTCAATACATACATATACTTCTATACTTATACTCTTCCATTTTCAAAAATCATTTTTTCAACACATATGGGCCCCATATGTGGGCCCCACCTTTAAATAATTTTTTACCGATTATTTTAAAAAATGGATAAATAGAAATTTATAAAATAAGCAAACTTCATAAAAATCACCTTAATAATTTTAACAACATTCATCATCTTTATTACAATTCACAATATTAATCGACTGCGTCGCTCCCCAAGAAAGAGGGCTTTTCAATAAGGATTTCTCCCTATTGGCGCAATGATTAGGTGACCAAACCTCTCCTCGATGTAATTTCTAGACATCGTTAATATTACAAATAATAATATTAATAATTTTGTCATCTCAATTATTAATTTTAACAATATAATAAATATCGACAATAATTGAATCAAATAACGTGAGATCTTATGTACAATTACTTATATAGAATAATTGAACAAAACCTGAATGACTTCTCACTTAAGCATCAATAATCAATACCGTGTGCTATTACGCAACTAATACATGGCAGACATTCTTTATCTTTACTAATGAAAGTAGTTCATTCTTGATATCAACCAGTAAAACTTCCGCCGTTATTTTCATAAAAATATTTTTGTCGCTTTTTTCAATCAAACAATAATTACATTATGGGTCCACTAATGATTCACATTGTTGTAATAATATTCCTCGCTAAAAACGAATATTCCCCAACCAATCTAATATAATATAACAACTTGCATCTATGCAAAAATTTATAAATATTACCCACAACTATAACCTTATATCAATTTCACTCCATAATATTCAAAAATAATATCTATAGAAAATTCATCTTTATTCAAAAAGTTGAGGTTTTACACCCACCCCCATGCAGAAAAAATAATAATATTATGTGATTATGTGATATACCCCACCCCACAAAAAAAAAAATATTATGTGATTATGTATACACCCCTTACCACCACCCCACCACCCACCCCACCTCCACCCAAAAAAAATTATATAAAAAAGTGTATGAAAAAATATATGAAAAATTATATGAAAAAGTATATGAAAAAAAGAAGAAGAATATGATTATAAAAAAAAAATCTAGAGAAATATGTGTTAATTTTTTAATATAAATTGAATTTAAGTTAAATTTGAACATTTGGGGGTATTTAGGTCACTTTCTAATTATTTATTTCATTCTTAGATGTATTCATAACATCAACCAAACATGTACATGAAATATTAAAAAATCATTCTATTCTCTTCCTTATTTCATTCCCTTATCTATTCCATTCTATACTCTATTTCATTCCTTCAATCCAAACGTAGCATAAAAGTATATATTCTACACAATAATATATAAATTCATTTCAAGATTCTTCTAATTCGCAATAAAAAATAAAAAATGAACATAAATGGACCTACCAACTACCTTTGAATAACGGAGGAAGGATATAATTGCACAAGTTCAACGTGTTGTATGAGAGGGACTCTGCAAACTGACTGTAGTGTGGACACAACGTTTTTTGTAGGGAAAAAAAAATTGTTTTTGTTAAATAATAATCTTAAAAAATGTTGAATATATATATATATATATATATGCATGTATGCATATTAATTTAAATTATTTAATAAAGGGTAAAAATATTCGTGGCTTGTTATTGTCAGACTTGCTTATAAATTAAGTTCAAAAGCAGGTACGGATCCGGCCGCAGATTTTAGTGGTTCAAATTCAAAAAAAAAATATTTAAAAATAAAAAATTAATAAAATAAATTACAAAATTAAATAATTCTCAAATATTATTTATAATAATATTTTTTGAGATTTCATTATTTGAAATTGTTGTATGATAACCTCATTTTTAATAGTTGTAGAAATATCACGCTCAACGTAAAACTACTAATGTACCGTTATATAGGTTTCATTGGGGTTGAGTTTTGCTTAAAAACTAAAATAATATATATTATTAATAACTAATGTATAGCCAAATGAAAATAATAAATATAAAAGTCAAAACAGTATCAACATTAAACATTATATTATGTAGATTACAAGTACATTTTGTAACGTAAAGTTACCAAAAATTCTTGTAATAAATCCTTAATTATCGTATACTCTGTTATATTTGAATACGTAACTTGTTTCATAAGGTTTTTCATCCATTAATTTAACCAACTAACATAATTTAGTACAATTATAAACAGATTTAATTATAAAGTGACAAATTTTGTGACAAAAGAAATGTTAAATAAAAAAAAAAAGATAATAGAAAAAGAAGATGAAAAATAAATCATGGACTTATCTTATATATGATAATGTTTTATTCTATTTTTTACTTTTTTATTCGCTTTCTAAATAATATTTTAAATAAATAAGGAATCAAATAATTTAAATTTACACAAAGAACAAATAGTTCGTGAGCTTCCTCACCCTAATTTACGATAAATAAATGTTAAAAGATAATAAAATGTCACAAATACTAGTATTAGTGAATGAATGTATCTACAAATAACTCACACTAACGTTGCATTTTCCCCTAATCTTTATCGTTGGCAGAATAATGCCTATAAATACATCCTCGTGCTCCTTTTCTTTTGCACACTACCCTTTACTCACTCTCCTGTAGCTTTTCTTACAGCACAGATTACATACCCTCTTCGCAATTCCTTCCGGAAATCTCTTCCACTTGAAAATTTCATTTCCAGGCAAATAAGGGACCTGCTTTAATCCAGGTAATAATATATATTTTTTGTTTTCAAAGGATAACATTTTTGAGTTCATATGACTGTTCTTCATTAGTCAGGGCTGTCAATGACCCAAATCTTAATTTGACCCTCATTTATTCGCTGATTTGTGATAAATTGATTTATTGGATCAATATTTTAAATGGGCCAAATGGTAGATCTGATTTGATTTGCCCACTGATAAAAAAAACTATATAATTGATGAAATACATTGATTAAATATATATGATGCACTCCTGTACTAATTTCATGTGTACATTTGTGGTGTAAAATAAAACAAAAAATTAACAGGAACAACACGAAGCAATATAATACTGAAAGCAGTTTAATAAGTAGATATAAAGTAAAACAATAATATTATGAAGTAGACACAATTTTTAAGTAAAGAAACAAAAGTATGTATGAACACGCAATATTACTAAAAAAGTAATGTATTACTTCCTGTAGTATTACAAAACTTTTAAGAGTATTTAAGGAAAGTAAGTAAATAATAGGAATTAAGAAGAATGATCGAAATAAAGTGATTTTATTACTCTAGCGTATTGTCTCTATGAGATTTATATAGATATGTTGTATTTATTTTAAATGAAATTTTTAGGAGAAGGATCATTTTTAAGTGAATAAACCAAAAATGAGAATTAGTTAGCAAATCGTTTCTATGAGATTTATATAAATGTGTTGTATTTATTTTATATTAAATACAATTTATTTATTTTAACATAATTTTAACATTTTAATGTAATTTTATAAATAATTGGGATCATTTGAAATGTTATTGTTGGATCAAGTGGATCATGGAACAAATCAATGATCCATTATATAATAAATCAAATCATTGATCCATTATCACCAAGTGGAACATATTGGCTCAGAGCATAATTTGATTTGATCTGAGCCATTGACAACCCTATACTACTGTTTTTGAAGAAAAGAACAAAAATTTCGTGTTATATCATGCAATCAATAAGGGTCCAGTTCTTGAGTTGTAGAAAATTTTAAGGGTTTGTTTAATATCATGTTAAAAAGTAGTTTAACTTAAAATAATATATGTCAGTTCCTTTGTTGATTAATTTAACATTCCAATTAGCCTGACTGCCTCCAAATTATGAAATTGAGCAGCAGTTATTGCTTAAATAAATCTATGTAATAGATTGAATCTTAGTTTATTTATTTATTTATATCAATTTATGTTCTTTTAGTATTTATTTTGTTATTTTCTTTGTATGGACTGTTTAATCTTTTTATTTTTCTCCTTGCTTTCTACTTTTTCTCTTACATATGAGATTCACTTTATGAATCCGTTTTGTAGCGGAATTGTACGATCCATCCAACATCAATTCATCACCATGCAGTGCACACCTGTGTAGACTCAATAAGTATGTTGGACCACCTCTTTACTTAAAAGGTTAACCTATTAGGTTGAGGCTCTACCATACTTATTAATCCATCTACACTATGTCGAATTCATGTGAAATAACGTTTGAAAATAACAACATTGAATATTCAAAAGAAAAACAAATACACAAGACACAAAAATATGTTTGCCCAAAAGTTGGGTTACATCTACGCTTGACAACAAATTAAATTCACCATCTCATAAAAGAGTACATAAAAAAGTAGATGACACCCACTTATATTGTGCAATACAAGAACCCTAATTCTTCCCGAAAGGATAAAACTATCTCCAAAAATTTAGGCCAGGATCTGTTTCTGGACCCCGCCTAGTTATTTGTTGGCTTGTAGAGTCGATCAACAATAAATTATGCTCAGGGGGGCATGTTCCTTCTGCTCCGGACCTACTTATCATCTTTTGGATACCTTTACAATCTTCTCTAAATCAAAGTTAGACCAAGTTTCACCAATAACACTTATTCCAACTAGTTTGAGACAAAAGAGTTTGTTGTTGAGATAGTGCGAGTATTTTAAATATTACACAAAGTAGAAACATTATAAATGGTTTCCTTATTAACTTTTGAGACTTATGTAAAAAATATTATGAGTCTTGATATGTATTGTGAAAGTTTTCAGTTGAATTATGATTGCGGCGTATGTGGATACATGAAATAGGTAGGAATTAAGAATGACCCACACTAATTTATTTTATCTTATCGCCTAGACTTCTACGTTGGTCATAATCCACCTTAAATCGCATAGTTGTTTACATGTATATCATTTCCCAAAAATTATAAATTGTTTCCTTTTATAACTTGATTATCCATTCCTAAACTTTCAGGGGAAGGATCTTTGAATCACAACTAGGCAAATTTGTGGAAGGATATTGAATATGACTGACAAAGTTCAAACTGTTGAGCCATTTGGAGGTGAGGGAAGTCTACTATGGGATGATGGAGCTTACTCTACTGTAAGAGAAATAGTTGTATATGCCTCATCAGTGATAGAATCCATCCAAATCGAGTATGACGAGAATGGGAGCTCGGTATGGGCCCAGAAACACGGTTATAGTGAAGATGGAAACAAAAACACGGTTAGTCCAATTCAAACTTACTGTTTGATATACCTGATCTTTTGTCATACTTTTTCTTCAATTTAGTAATGGTGCAGATAAGCCTTTTAACACATCAATGCGTAATTTTAAAATTTAAAGTAATGCTATCATGAGGTTGAACCTAGTGAATTAAAGACCACACAGCGACATATGTTGAGAATATTTATCCGCCATGAGCTTGCCAGTTCCAAGCTCAACCTTGGCTTTGAGAAAATTTCCATGGTATATATGCATAGAAAAAAAAATTACATGTGTCGGTCACTGTCCCTTTGTCAATGAAATCTCTCATTCTCTTCTACTCTTATATAGATTCAATTATAAGGTATTCGTTATGTGTAGTTTTGGATGAATTATTTCCTCTGATAAGTGGAAATGTACTTTGGCCAAAGTAATGAACTACTACAGTAAAATGGTCATCAATTGCCTCATAGCAAGACATAGCTTTTTTAGTTTGGTTTATTATTACTGCAAGATTTAATTTGTATCTTTCCCAAATTCATCTTGGTGTATATTAAGAACAATTATAAGAATATATTTTAACCTTATTTTCAGGAAAAAAGAGAGAAAAAACAGATTTCTTGTTAGTATGGGTGCTAAAAATTCCTTGTCATCCAACTTATCAATTTTTTATTTTTGTTTTGTCATCAAAATTCTTGTAGGTAGAGCTTGATTACCCCATGAGTTTCTCATTTCAGTCTCTGGACACCTTGGGGATCAAACTTACCTATTCAATCACTTACATTTGAAAGTAATCGAAGAACATATGGACCATTTGGCACTGAAAAAGGAGACTATTTCAAGATTCAAGCATCTAACGGAAAGAAGATTGTAGGTTTCCATGGAATGAGTGATTATCAACTAGACGGAATTGGTGCTTATGTTGAACTAGCTGTTGGTGCAAACAATTGGACATCCGGTGGGCCATTTGGTGGTGAAGGAGGAGATTTATGGAATGATGGAATCCATACAACAATTAGAAAGTTTATCATATTCTCTTCAGAGGCTATTCATTCCATTGAAATTGAGTATGATGACAACGGGCAATCGAAAAGACATGGGAAAAAACAGGGCAAAAGGGAATCTGTAAGTTTATCACATTAAGCATTTTTCTGTACATGGTATCTTATTTTGGTTTATGATTTTATAAGAATTCAATCATGATCTGGTTTGGGTAGATCATTATCTTTTTTTGAAGTTGGAACTCCTCTAAAGTAAACTTAATAGTTATTCCTAAATTCAAACAAATGGATACGCACATTTTGTTGCTAAACATTTTTTCGAACACTTAAATATCCTTAGCTATGCCAGTGCATCTATCACTATCACAACGTGACGAAAAAGAGACATAATAATTATGCATCTTGCAATCTTTGAAGCAAATATTTCTCTTCTAGGTATGCTAGTATGGATATACTTATAATTGATTCTTAAACTCTGAATTCCACCCTTCTTCGTTAATTTTACTCTTCTAGGTTGAGCTTGATTACCCCAATGAGTTTCTCATTTCCATATCGGGATACATTGACTCCCATTATTCAACTACAGTTGTCCGCTCGATTAAATTTGAAAGCAATAAAAGAACTTATGGTCCATTTGGTACTGAAGGTGGTACTCAATTCAAGTTCCCATCATCAAGTGGTGGTAAGATTGTGGGATTCCATGGAAGGTCTGGCGATTATCTTGATTCGATCGGAGCTTATTTAGGACCGATTTCAAGTTCAAGCGTAGATCCACCATCAAGTCCAAGCCAGTGGTTAACTGTAGGGCCATATGGTGGCACAGGTGGAACTAGATGGGATGATGGAGTTCACACTGCAGTAAGACAAGTAATTATTTTCACCTCACAGGTGATTGAATCCCTTCAAATTGAGTACGACAAAAATGGACAGTCAAAATGGTCAGAAATCCATGGAAGAGGAAGGAGCACAAGAAACACCGTAAGTGTACCATAGTCTTCTAAATTTTGAGTTTCCATTGAAGTTTGAAATAACACTTTTGTCTCTCAGTTTTGATCTTGCATGAAATTATATGAATAATAATATTAAAAGTCTTTGTCAGCATACCTCATAACTTCTTATTTAGCTAAGTTAAAGTTTAGTCCGCATAGCACTTTCCTTCCTCTGAGTTTCACCCTAGCGTCGAGTTGGTCTCTTCAGTTAAAACGCATTGCATCGCAAACTTTTATAGTTTATCAATTTGGGCCAGTGAATTTCATTGGATACTGTCAAGGTTAACAATGTTGGTTCATTATCATTTTTTAGTTGGATTGAAATGCCTAATATAACTTCTTTTTTTAACTGTCAATAAGTAGCAACTGTAAAACTTTGACAATAATTTTCATCTAAATTCACCAATTGGGCCATATTGACATGATTGTGAAACTGCGGTAAAACTTAAAGGACCAAAAGTGTAAGCCAGAAAAAAGTTCAATGCAAAGTGTTCATACTGTCAACATAATTAAGAACAAAAATATTATAATGGTAATTTTCTTTTACCATTTCAAATTTTGTACTTTTTACAACTTGAATGAGTTTTGGAATTTGTTTAAAATTCATTATTTCATACAGGCCTCAGCCATTAGACGCAACATGTATATCTAGTGAAGTAGTAATCAAGAACTTTTCCAGAATCTTATTATTCTGCTCCAGAAGCATAACCGTTAATTTAACTAGACAAGAATAGACAAACCAGAAAATGGACATAATTTACTCTATGATGTGCATTTGATTCATATATGTACAATACAAAAAGAAAATTCAGTATCTAAAGAAATAGAAAATCTATCCATTCATTTGTTCTCATTAACTAATGAGTACATTAAATACAAAGCAAGTATTTCAGTATTCACGATCAATAACACCACATCATAATTTTTTTGGTTGCAAATCCTATTATATTTCTTACTGTATCTACTGTATATATAGATAAACGAATGACACTATTGTTGCTAAATTTAGTGTTGGCATTGATACATCCAACTTTCCTACGTTCTTTTTAATACCCATGCTTAACTTTCTTTGTCATCCAATTCTTGAAGGTCAAGCTTGACTATCCCGATGAGTATCTTGTTTCAGTTTCGGGGCATATTGGTCTGCATTATTCAATGACGGTTATTCGTTCCCTTACACTTAAAAGCAATAGGAGAACATATGGACCATTTGGTACCCCAAATGGAACTTATACTTTCGAGATTTCATCATCAAATGTTGACAAGATTGTAGGATTCTTCGGAAGTTCAGGTGATTTCCTAGATCATATTGGAGCCTATTTAAGCATGCAAGCCATACAATGGGTATCCGTTGGGCCATATGGTGGCAAAGGTGGAGATAAATGGGATGATGGAGTTCACGCAACAGTAAGACAACTGATCATATACTCCTCAGAGGTGATTGAATCCATTGAATTGAGTACGATTTACAAAATGGACAGTCAAAATGGTCAGATACCATGGTAGGGAAGTGGGCACAAGAAACACTGTAAGTTTGTTACATCTCAAGATCCATAGGCAATATATATCGTTTGCTTGCATGAAATTGTTAGAATAACATTTTATAGTCTTGGTTAGAATGAGTCTTAACTTCTTATCTGGTTGTTTTGTTAAAAGTTTAAGCTAAATATATGAAAATATAGCATTGCTCTTGTTTTTTTGCACATCTCAAATGTAAACTTGTTTAAGAAAATCATCTTACAATCCTATTTTACATATATATATATATATATAGCTAAATGAAGGACATTCTGTTGTTACAAGGAAGGTTGGTTTTTAATAGATTTATGCAGCATCCCTTCATTTCATGTCTTGAATTGCAAAGTTGACGTTTCTTTGTAATCTAACACTTGCAGATCAAGCTTGACTACCCTAATGAGTTTCTGGTTTCAGTCTCCGGGCATATTGGTGTACACAATGGACTGACGGTTATTTGTTCCCTCACACTCAAAAGCAACAGACGAACATACGGACCATTTGGTATCCAAAGAGGAAATTATTTCGAGTTTCCATCATCCAGTGGTAACAAGATCATAGGATTCCATGGGAGTTCTGGTTATCACCTAGATTCTATTGGAGCCTACTCAAAACCAATTTAAATCAAATCCAGCAATGGGCATCTCTTAGGCCATTTAGTGGTCAAGAAAATTGGATTTCATGGATGAGAAACGAAGACCGTCTTGCTGCACTTGGAGTTCATTTATGAACCCTATCTATCTTGACACTATGTTATATATATAGATTGTGAAAATAAAGGGGAATATGTATACAGACACATACATGTGTGTGTGTCTATTCCATGTGTGCTGGTCTCTGATACTGAGAAATGTTTTAGTTCTAGTGCTTGATCAGGTGTCGTTCAATGTTTGATACAAGTTATTGTGTGCTTTGTTAGGTGCTTGTACCAGTGTTTGCTTATATATGAACGAGTATGTTGGGAAATTGCATGAGTGATGTATAAATGTTGGATGTGTGACTTGGTAACTGCTAGCCACCAGGTGTTTGTTTGACTTCAAAATTTACCATGCATGGCAAATTTGTGGAAAAATATCTCACTCTTTTGATCTAAGTTCATATATTTTTGTTGTTGCTTGGATTCTAAGTGAATTGGCAGACAGCAAGCTCTATATTGAGTTGAGATATGTGTTTCCTCTTAATTTCTAACAAAAATAAAAAGAAAAAGGAAAAGAAAAGAAAGGGAGTAAAAAGAAATTTATTTTCTTTCTTAATGTTTGAGTTTTTTTTTTGGAAATTTAACTTAAGAGTATAATTGCTGTTTTACTGTTTTTTTTTAAATGCTTGAAATTTCAATGAATGTGTCGAACTACAAATTAACAAAATACAATCTTTGGCAATCCTACCAAAAGAAAGCCATGTTAAAAATTTAAGTTATTTTCAACCAGGCAATGGAAATCTGAAATTCAATTGGTCTGCTAAATTTAGACACAAATAAAAGACAATTTAGTCCTTATTATTTCTTTGGTGATTTTATACATTGATCAGTATATAAATATCAACTAAAAGCCTCCATCTAAATCTCAATAGTTATTCACAAAGAAGTGTAGTCCTGTGAACAAGTTTCCTAAAGATGTAAAATTTACAAACTTTATCACCAACTGATTGATGGGTCCGAAAACGGCATAATAAATCTTTTTCATGGAACCCTTTAACTAGTATTATAATGCCTTGGTGTCATCTCCTGCAAGTTCAATGATTCACTCTTTCATCACACAGAAAAACTAGGCGGAAAAAAAAAGAACGAAAAGAAAAGATTGAATACTGCAAGGCTGAGATCAGCGAATGAGTACCTTCATTAAACACTTGAGCTGCCTTGTCGTAGGGGTTCGCCTTCATGTTGAACAACTTGATTATGATGCTGGCCGTCAAGAGGCATGTATTGTGACATAATAGCCATAATCTCCGAGTCCATGTAAGACTGCAGTAAAAAATAATATCTTACATCAGTGAGTTATTGGTATCCCGGAGAAAGATTAGCGTGTATGAACGCTATTTAGTTGGTGGATATTTATTAAACATACCCGAAGCCTATATTTGTAGAATATGTAACCAGCAGTAGCAGCAGCTGCGACTGCTCCTAGGACCAAGAGGGCAAGGAACCATCCGAATTTTGAGGTGTTTCTTTCTGTACCAGAGATGCAGAAGAATAAAACCATGAGTTATATTGTTTCTGTCTGTAACATTATTAGAGAAAATAATCGGCGTCATTATGTCAAATGTAATTTTCTCATCCAAGAATATTCAACGCAAATACGGACGCTTGAATACCTCATGGCTCATGCTAAAATGCCAAATAAGTGACCAGTGATATCATTGCATACTGAATAATATTTGACTCCTATGTTTTAGACGACATAGGAGAAAACTAAAACATCAAACACAGATCACATAACCAAGAATGCTACCATTATATAATTAAGACGACAAAATCTACCAATATTAAAGCATTACCCTCATATGTGTCAAATAGATGCCAATGTAATTTCTATTGTAGCAAATAGAGTTGTGAGAAGTTAAAACTGAAATGAGTTATCATACCGATACATGTGTCTTGCTCCATTATATATAATTTGTTTCCCTTGCACTTGCAGCCATATCCGCCCCAAGTGTTCTTACAGGAGCAACCTTCACACTGACAAGCAAGGCCTTCCTTGCATTCATCAATATCTGGTACATGATCCAAAGCAGAAAATTTTATTATACATTAATTTTAGATTGGTCAAATCCCAGAAAAATTATCACTAAGGTCTTTGAAAAAGTTACAAAAAAGAACACATAAAAGTACCTTCACATTTATTACCGTCCCCTCTAAAACCATGCGGACAGCGACAGCCTGATATATCAGAGTCCTATATCATAGGAAAAGAGAACTTCAGTGATATGAGAAATTTTAGTATTAGAAATGAGGTGCCAAGATGAAAAACAAAACGAAGAGAAAAAAATAAAATGGAACATCACTAAACTGAGCAAGCTGAGATTGTTTGTCCGTATCTAGTTTCTGACCAGCAACCTCCACTGTTTATTGAACACCTTCCAGGTCCAAAAGCTGTCAATGAAAGAGGAAAAGGTAAGAAACAAGATATTACTGGGAAATAGTCATCTACCTATTCTATATAGACTGATAGACAGTATAAATGTGTTGCTGTTCCTTCTCTAATTTTCAACTAAACTGTTGCTATTCTGGAGTGTAGTCTGTAGACTTGCAAAACTCTAATGTAGGCCTCTTTCCAATCAAATGAATATTATATAATTTGCATAAAATAAAAGAAACTGAAAACCATCAGATGATATATGCTTGAAGGAAAACATATACCTTCGCAAGATTTATATCCATCTCCCTTGTATTGTACACCATTTGCCACAGGACACTCACAAACTCTTCCCCTAAATGTGTCCTAAAGAAAAGACAATTAAGGTATAAGTCATAAACATTTACTCTTTACATTCTTGTACAAGAACATGTTGAGATTTTATGAAGATCAGTTCTAGCAACGTTTGGTGCACCCTTTGGCATACCTTGCAAGCAGTTATATTAGATTGTGAGTCCCGCCAACAGCCACCATTCCTCTCAAGGCATTCATTGGTCTCAAGATCTGTATATCGCATTGATTGTAAGTAGAGGTATCAGTACATATTTGTATATACATCTACTAATAAAAGCACAAAAATGAGGTCACATCAAACCTCCACTTAGACAAATTGAAGGCTCGGTAGTCTCCTGAAATCCAGCGCATATGGCCTTCAGCACAGCAGTTCTGTCCAATTTTCCTTTAGGTAAAAACAAAAGAAAGTGAGAAACTATGTTAAGTACTTCAGTTTTCCAATAGATTAATGCCTTTTCCCTCTATCCCTAGTAATCATATGACGACAACATGTCTGGAGGAATAAGAAAAGAAAAATCAAACAAATGAAAAAGCAACAAGGAGAGGAAAAGTAAGGATAATCCTTTTTTATGCCGGCCTGGTGAAAAACACTGAACTGTAGCCCTATAACCGGCACATGTAGTGAAAAAAAGAAAGAATTTTTATAACCGCTTAAAATGGCATTAACTGAAAGAATTAAAACATAAATAAGATATCTACAATCCCTAGTCATAAAAACATGGACTTTTCAGCATTGTCAATAGGTAAGATAGGAAACTTGACTATGACTCAAGAGGAATACATTAGCGGGTGAATTATTTAACAAACCTCTATATTGAACGTCGTTTATGACCAATGTTGGTAAGATGGTTACATCACCACGAGATCCTCGTCCAACCTATTTTAAGCAGAATATGAAATTATTGAACTGGAGAGTACTATGAATGCACAAGAGTATCTATCTTACATCTGCTTAGTACTAGTAGATAATATACTACTAAAATCATTGCTTATTCAAAGTAATGGATTTTATGAAAAGAGCAGAAATGGAAAATGTATATTTGAAAAGAAAATATATATTTGAAAAAATGGTATGAACCTGGCGATCTTGCTCAAATTTTAGGACTTCATTTTCCACATCAGCTTGTGGATCGCCCATGCAACTTTTTATCTTCTCAATAGGCAGATCTGGTGAATTCAGTTGATATTTAAAACAATAAATATTTGAACAGATAAAGAAAATGCAATTGTATGCACAATGATCCCTTGAAGTACTTACTTAGAGATTTCATGACTTCTTCGGCACAGTCTTTGCTATATCTCTTTTCCTTCATCGAACACCTAATGTGGAAATCTGTCACATAATCCCACCAAACCCATGACCGGTTGCTCTCATTAGCAACTCTATGCACACAAAGCTGTCTCAAGTTCTCAAAGACCACATCCTTTCCTTCATACCCCTCTCCAAAATCTTTTTCTGGATCAGGTGCGCAATATCTCCCATGGTTTATGCATTGAGACTTGCATTGATTGCTAAGAATGAAAGGTGGAGGACAATACCAAGTTATATAGTGTGGCGTGAACAAGGTGTAACCGCCCTTCT
Organism: Panax ginseng; assembly: GCA_020205605.1. Taxonomy (NCBI): domain Eukaryota; kingdom Viridiplantae; phylum Streptophyta; class Magnoliopsida; order Apiales; family Araliaceae; genus Panax; species Panax ginseng. The sequence continues at coordinate 85,044,688 of CM035150.1, read as the reverse complement.
CAAGAATCTGCATGTCCTTTAAAGTCCTTTATTGAAATTCATCTGCTCATCGCATGGTAATTCCACACTCATCATTGCTGTTAGTCCAAAATTCATACTCAACCCTCTGATCAGGGTGGGGCATTGATTCTCTCCAGTCCAATTTAATCACCACATCCTCCTCACCTTTCTGTAAGGCGGCTTTCAAGGTCTCACCAAAGGCTCGATTAATTAGAGCTGATGGGATTCCAATCTTGTCTATATAGCCATCTGCATCAGAACTCTCCTCGGGGGATTCCATAGTTATGAGAGGCTCGTCTCTGCTATCAGCCACCAAAACTGCTGCAGCACCTGCCTGTTGCCCATTCCACACCTTCAAAGCAAAGTAGCACTCTGGAAAAAAGAATACACCCTAGGAATCAGGATTTACTCCTATTTTATTTCTGGTATTGCCTATATAAAAAGGTCTTAGTGCAGGCAGCCAAACTTGGTAAACGTTATATGGTCACCTATAGAAGGGACCAAGTAACATTGATTTCAAATAACGAAACCCCATTTATGCCAAAGAAGATAGTACTAGTAGTAGTTGTCAAATGAAAGTAGAAACAAAATGATGAGAAATAAAAAAAACGTATATGGCTGGTAAATAAAAGTTTATGGGAGCATTTGTTCCATATGATTGCATGGAGGAGCTAAGAAGTAAGAACAACAAAATTACATAACAAATGATCTTCTGGTATATATCAAATTGTACTGATGGTATGATATATTGCGAATGTTTTACGTCAATTTTGATTCTCGATTACGTGGATAAGTATTAGTGATAATATTTTTGGAGAGATGTGTTATAATTGGGCCCTCCTATAATTCTTGCCAATAATTGATAAGCTTCACAATTATAATTCGGCCTAAACTTATGGCAATACATAACAGAACTTTGTCCAATTCAGAAATCTCATTAGTAATTTAAATTATAGGGTCCACGTACTCTTTTATGCTCATATAATTATTCAAAACATAAAAAAGACAAGAAATTTGTTAAATTAAACTTTAACATGGGACAACCGATGCAGAGATATAGGCCAAAAGCACAAAACAGAGTTAAAAAACAGAGTATATACAAATAGGCAAAATTTAAAATATTGAAAGGCAACTTCCATAAGATTGATAATGCCTATCAATCAACACATCTTAAAATGGAAATAGGAAATAATAATTTACATACACAACTCTCCGTCCCAAAATCAAAGTCCCATTTAACTACTATTGCTCTATGCATGTATGCATATGAGCATATTAAGGTTTATCTAATACCCACTTAAAACACAAATTTTTCCATAATTTTTTTTCCAGTTTCAAACCATAAAATGGGAACAAAAGGTTCAAATTCGAAAGTGAAATAGGACTATCATTTTGGGACAAGTGATCGTTCAACCATTTGTATGACAAAACACTGTAATAGTCTTTACCTCCACGATCAAGAAGAAGGAAGGTAGGACGAGAAGTGTTAGACTTGAAGGGTTTATCCCCATCAAAAGCGTTGCACCCATAAGAGCCCTTGTGTGGATAAACAACAGAGCCCACCATGGATCCTCCATAATCAGGAACTCCAAAGTTCCCAATTGCAGAATCATGCTTCTGTGACCGAAGATCATAAGGAGAAATAACACTTATGCTACTCTTTTCCACCACAAATCGGCCATTTACAACACAAATACCCAATATCAAAACACATAAACCCACAAATAAATCTGTTGCCATTAAACCCATAAACAGAAATTGGAGAAGATGAAGTGAAAAAGAAGAAGAATAAAGTATAGAGGAGAAAAATGGGGATATGGGTTTTATAAAAGAAGAGTTTGCCGGTGGAAAAAAGAAAGGGGTGGTGACTTAATTAGTTGCAGAGCTTTTTAGAGAGAGAAAAGTCAAGAGTGGACTTAGAGAGTTAGAGAGAGAAATATAGGAGAGAGAAGACTTTTATTAGTTGGGGACTTGGGGTTTTGCTTCTGTTCTACATTTTGTGCATTGGTATGACGTAAAGGAACGGACAGATGAGAGGGAGGGAAGGTGGTTGACGGAGGGAGGGGAACTACCACCACCAACTTCCACACATCTATAAAACAAAATAAGTTAGTATAGCTTAAAGAAAAAACAGTGTTTCTATACAAATTCATGCCGATATTGTTGAGATACTTTTTTCAAAAAAAAATATTTTTAGTTAAAATATTATTCTTATATTTAGTAGGTATATTTATTATATATGAAATTGTAATATTCAAAATATATATATATATATATATATAATATATATAACATGTGAGATTGTTTTAATTAAATTAAGAAAAAATAAGTTGTTGAGATTCTATGAGTATAGTCTTGTATTTAAATAAAAAATTAAAAGAAGTGTAATGGTAGGAGTTTCAATTTTTTTTGTCATAAATGAATCTCGAATAACATGACATCAAATATTTTAATAATAATTTATGAGATAATATTTAAGGTATTTTTTTGAGAAAATAAATTTGAGACCCTTGGCTTCTTATAGAGTTGAGAGTAGTAGTAGTAAGTAGTAACATCTTATGTAGTTGAGAGAGAGTATAATTGAGTATTAGGTTGGTATGAAATTGAAGACTTTTTCAAGTTTTATTCTACTATAAAAATTATAATAATAATATTATGTATTGTAATAAATTTGTGTGTAAACATATTAATATATGGAATTTGATATTATTATAAGAGAATCCCATTTATTACACATTTTTAAAAAAATCATTAATAATTATTAACATAAACATTTGCAATATATATTAATTTCCAAATTATAATATGTTGAAAGTTATTTTATCTATTTTATTGTACTGTTTGATATTAATTATCAAAGGATGTATCTAAATACACGAGATATAATTTGTAAAAAAAAAAGAATTCAGATACTATTATTTTATTTTATCACTTATAATTCTACATTAATTGTAATTTATATTCTACATATAAAAATAAAAAGAAAAAGGAATTCCAAGTCAATGAGTTTTGGGATTGAATACTATATTGATGGCAAATCATGTTCATGGAAAGTCCTAGGAAGTTGGAAGTTAGAACTCCATCTCCATGGGTCCCCAATTTCTTTTTCATTATCTTACATGTTTAAAAAATAAAAATAAAAATAAAAATAAAAATAAAATGGAAATTTAGAGAAGAAAATCATTATTTTTTGTTTTTAATTTTTTTTAAGGGGGAAAAGAATGAAAAAGGGTATATAATTATTCGGGCTTTCTCCCAAAAGTTCACACTCTGAAAAATGAAAAATATTGTATGATTATTACTGGTATTTCATCATCTAAATAAATTATAGCTTAAGAAATATTTGCTCATCTAAAAATAAACTAATCAAATCAGTTCAAATATCATTTTCGTGCCAAGTCATGCATGCTGGAAATATAATAAACATAACTAAGATCTTCCATCATACATACTCATCCCGGCCTTGATTGCTTTGATTATAAAGAAGGACAAACATTTGTAAACTAACTTAATACTCATACTTAATTATTTAATTCATGTATTTGTATTTGTTATGAATCAAAAATGAGCATACACTATTTTTATCGTTCAATATAAGAATCAACGGTCGAGATTAAAACTAAAAAATTCACGTCCGCTACAAATTACTAATAGTAAAGAACGACGATATTATTTTCAGCGGCATCTGTTATTATTTAGTAGCGGACGACACCCATTATCCGCTACTATTAGTAGCTGACATGAATTTTTTAATTTTAATCTCGGTCGTTGGTTCTTGTATTGAATACTAATGATGATGTTTGCTTATTTTTTAATCATAACTGAATCATTCTTTTATATATATTTTATATATATATATATATAGAAGACAGATTAAAATATACCTCTTAAATAATATACTAGAGTTGGCTATATTTGTAAGTTTAATTGGGATGAGAACATTTAATTACAATTGTAGGGGGTTTGGTCAGTGGTCACGGTTGACTGACTCCTGTATGGTCAAGTTTAAATTGAGTACTAAATGTGTTGCTCCCTCTTTTTCGATTGTGATTTTTGAGTATGAATAACATTATTATTTTTTTTTAAACAAAATTTTTATTACAGAAACCTACCAAAATATGCAGTTCGAAAATGACTATTGATAACGTGTAACAATATTTATGCTGTCAGAGTAAATATGTATTTAACGATGCTTTTATATTAGATCTGGTTATCATGAAATTAATTTAATGGTAAGTTGGTCAATTGATCAATCTGATATTGATTGCATACGAATAGAAAGATCACTTACTAATTCGCACGCGTATTAATAATTGTATTTACCAATTGACTAAAATTAATTTCGTGATAACTACTTCTTTTTATATTTGTTTAAACAATACTGTGAACTTTCAGTGACATTTATTATTCTGCCATTGTCACTAGCCTAAAAAATTTAATATAATTTAATAAAAGTTATATTTAATATAATTTTATGGCTAGTGATAATATGACCTTTTATTGTCACATTAATATCATAAAATTAGTGGCCAGCCAAGAATAGAAAAAGGGAAGAACTTTTTCTTCAAGCACAAATTGCAAGGCAATGACCAGCCCAAGAAAGAGTGCTTCTATGGGGTAGACTTTTATTTAATTTCTTGAGGATTTTCTTTATAGAAAACTAGGGATAAAGTATTTATATATATTTTTTCTAAATTATACGGTAAATATTGACTTCTTAAATTGAATTTTTTAAAATATTTTATATATAATATAAACTCTTTAAATTCTAGACAATATAATTATAAAAATATAAATTAAAAACTACTAATTACAAGATTTCTTTCAAAAAAATAAAATATATCAATTTAAATTTAAAAATATATTATATTGACCTTATATTTTAGAACGAATGCACCCTTTATACTTATATTATATATCATTTCCTTTTGAATCTCTCAACGGAGAAAAGTAAATTGAAATCCATGTTGGGCTCGTGAGTTGAATCATGTCAAATATATAAATTCCTCTCCATGTGGTTGGTGAAAACAATTAATTTATATTTTGCAAAGCCAAAACAAGAAATTAAAACTATGTATATTATATATATATATATATGAGAAAAATATATGTATACTGGTTGTGTAATGCTGCGTCCAATCGGTATAATGACGGTTTCACCCGTCATCATAACTATTCTGGATATGGCGACGGGTGAACCGTAAATCGATGGTGGATCAGAACGCAAGGGCGGGGGGCACACCTTGCTGGATTTTCATAGAGCAAGGAAGCATTCAAGTTAAAAAATGCTAGGAAATCAAGTACTGAAGTTGGAAAATATTTATTTGAAGAGCTTAAAAAATTAATTCTATTAATCTCACATTCCTGCTACTATTATTTATTTAATATAGTTTTACAAGTCTCACATTCCCATTACCTTGGTCAAATTTATTTAATATTTGTCTAAATTCAATGGAGCAAAAATTGATTCAGTCTCTCATTTTTCATTCAAAAACTGCGGATTACGAAATATCCCAATTTCAAAAACTGCAGAGTATTTAACAATTGTTTTAGGAATTTTTGTAATTATTTATGAAGAGAACTCCATCAAATAAAAGTTATTTGAGTATGTATTCTATTCTATTTTTACTTTCTTTAAATTTTGTAATTTATTTTGTAATGTTACTTGTTACTTGTTACTTGTTAGTGGTTTAATTGAGATTGTTTATTGTTGTTGCTAATTACACTTGACTATTCATATTATTTATTGGTTTTGTTTTGAAGTTGAATTTTTTTAAATATTTATTGATTGTTAGGCTCTAAACATACAAAATTTGAATTTATTCCTGAAAATGTTCAAGCTGAAGGGACTAGTGATGAACCTGTCACTGCTAATATTTACCAAGAAACTCACTCGCAAAATGTTAACGGTTAACCCCCAAACCCAAACTCATACACCGGTATCTCCTTCCCTTAATTAATATTGAGAGGGATCTCGGTAAAAGACAATCAATGAGTTCTTATCCCGTTAGTGAAAAAGAGAATTTTAGAAGAAGTTATTTACTCGGGAGCCCGACTCAACCAATACCTCACAAAGAGAGAATGTAATTATATAATTATTTAGTTTTGTAATTATTTTATTAAAATTTTATTCTTAAGAAGAATTTTTTTTTGAATTTGCCCCCACTGAATTGCGAGGCTGGATCCGTCCCTGACCGTCGTTGTAAAACCCCAACTTTTTGAATAAAAATGAATTTTCTATAATTATCATTTTTGAATATTATGGAATGAATTTAATATAATGTTATAGTTGTGGGTAATATTTATAAATTTTGCAAAGTATGCAAGTTGTCATATAATATTCGATTGATTGGTGGAAATATTAGCTTTTTAAACAGGAAATATTAAATGCGATGGCACAATCATTGGTGGACCCCTATAATGTAATTATTGTCGGATCGAGAAAAGCGACAAAAATACTTTTTATGAAAATAACGGCGGAAGTTTTACCATTAATCTTTGTTGAACTACTCGGTAGTAAAAGAAAAACGATGTCTGGCGTGGTTGCATAGTAGTAGTACCGGTATTGATGCTTTTATGTGATAAGTCACTCGGTTTTGTTTTATTGGTATTATTAATGTAATATCTGAGAAAATCTTTTATGTAAAGCAGAATACTTTTATAAAGTTATTCTATAAATAGAATATATTATATTCTATTATACATAGTGTTGCATAAGTATCTGCATAATGCTTTGCATAGTAAAATATTTTTATATAAAGCAGAATACTTTTATAAAGTTATACATTTTATAAGACAATAATTAAAATATATTATATTTTATTATGCATAGTGTTTGCACGTAGTGCACCGCATAGTAAAATCTTTTATAAAGTTATTCGTTTTATTAGATTATAAATAGAATATATTATATTTTATTTAGATTTTGCTTTAAATATGGATGAAGTCGATTAAAGTAAATCAATACAGACCGATTCATGGATTAATTCTTATGCATTTCATTTTCCTATAAATAGAAGCTCATTCCTTCATTATTTTCTTACAATTCTTTGAACTCTGTAGAGAGAAACTATAGAGAGAATATAGAGATAGAAGAAAAGTATTTTTTTGCTACTTTTATATTGAGTTTCTTTTTACGGTGAGGGTGTTATTCTTTCTTATTCGTGAAGAAAGGCTGTTGTTATTCCATTTCTTATTATTCTGCTTTGGAATAACTCAGATATGTCATTTACCCTATACTTGGTGACATTCTTTATTATTACATTGGAACATCACATGCATGTGTTTTACAATTAGGACTGGTTAAAATCTTTATTATTATTAGTTGGAACATCACATGCGTGTGTTTTACAGGACTGGTTTAAATCTTATTATTATTATGTTGGAACATCACATAAATTGCAAATTTTGCACGACCGGTTAAGATTATTATTATTACATTGGAATAACACATGTCATGTAGAATCACCGCATGCATGGTGATTTCTTTTGTTATTCCATTCTTTATTATACTCGATTAGTTAAAGTTTTGACTTCTATACTCCATGAAATTAGTAGAATATCCTTGATATTTGCGCTTCATCCGATATCTTTTCATGGAAATATTCTTACGATCATTCTTGAATTTTACTCTACAAAAAAAGGTATCATGTTGACAATTTGGGCGTTAATAATTCTGGATAAAATAATTCTTGAACTTGTTTTATTGAATTCTTATATCATTGTCATCATCCTCATGTTTATATTTTGTTGAAAGTCATACATGGCATGTAGTGCATAGATGGACTTGGTATGATTATGACCGAGGGATTATTGATTGTAATCATGGTAGTAATGTTACAAATGATGTGGTAAAAGTTCTCATTGGCCCGTAATGCATTGATGGGCGGTTGTTGGCATGATCATGACCATTGATGAATACCACAAATATCCTTGGCCCGTGGTGCGTAGAATTTGTGGTCGTGACCACTAATGAATATCCTTGGTAGTAGTGCTTGGGGATGATGTGGATTATTTTTTAAGTGAGTCTAAATGATAAAAGTGATAAAACTTTTTAAATCATAAAAGATAGTAGATTCTATTTCTCTACTTGACTCTTTTAATGGATTGCTTGATCCATTGCAGATTAAACTTGATGTTGTTATATTTTATCGGTTTAACATTGTTGAAGGCTAACGATAATTTATTACGCATTATCTTAGTCATAATATTTCTTCTTGGGCTAGTTGAGCTCACCCTTTCTTTCACTTTATTCTCTTGAAATGAGAACATAGCGAGGACTAGTCGGGGAGCGGAGTGGCGGTCGGAGAGGATAACATTAGTAGTCCTCACTCTTTATATGAAATAGTGTGTTAATAATAATAATGATGACTCCTTTTGAGTTTGTATAATCTTTAGTAGACAATAATTGTATTCAAACTCACAGTTATGTTTTTTGTTGTATTGTACCTGACAGTTGTATTAGTAAGTTGTATCTGAATTTTGTACCATGTATCGGCGACCCAAGATGGGTGATGTATACCTAATTTTGGGGCGTCACGGTTCAATATCAAAGCTTAGGATATGATCCACAAGCTAAGATGTGAGACTAGAACTAGGAGGAGGAGAGGGGGAATTCCTTCGCTAGTATGTCTACTTAAATTTATTTTGTATTTAAATTGGTTGGTGAGAGTTTAGAGATATTATGTTACATGTCAATTAACCTTTGTTTTATGGCGATGATCTGAAAATGACATCAAAGAAAAATGTTGAGAATATCAATGGAGCACAAGAGACCAGTTGAGTCTCCACATATCAATAATCGGGAGAATGTGCATTATGAAGGCGACAATCCTCATGCAAACAACAACCTTGACTAAATCTTTGAATGATGGATTGTTTAGAGGCTTTATGCGAATTCATGCAATGAAATGAGCGAGCGGCTCTGTCTAAAATGTAGGTGGAAATACTTTGGAAACTCTCGGTGATCCACCATTAAGCAGATTCAATTTGGGACCACCGGAGTTTAAGGGAGAGCCAAAACCACTTATAAGCGAAGCATGGATAAAGCGAGATCACCAAGATATTTGATGTCTTGGGATGCTCCCGCCACTTTATGTTCTTGTGCGGAGGCAGATTCTTGGTGGAAATCGGTAAAAGCGTACCCAACCCATTGTCTTTAAAGATGTCTTGGGATAAGTTCAAGAGGCATTTAACGACAACTACTTTCGAAAGTATTCGTCACATGAAGGAGGTGGAGTTTATCAAATTGGAGCAAAACAATATGGCCGTGTCGCAATACGAGGTAAAATTTGTGGAGTTATCCGGTTTTCGTCCCAACGGTGGATAATGAATAGAGAATGCGCGAATATTTTTAAGAGGTTTGAAGCGGAAATACGTCAACATCTTATTTCTCATAAAGCTGTGTTTGTCTTGAGATGTTGTAAATAGGACTCGATTGGTGGAGTGCGATAACGAGTCAACGCAATGACAAAAGAAGCGGTGGCAAAATGATAATACCGATGAGAAGCGATCATCGAGCGGTGACAACAAAGCGTGGAGGAATCAATGGCTAGAAATGGTAACCACTTGGTGGTAATCGGGCCAAAACAATAAGAATGGACATTTCAAGAAGAAGATTCAACAATGATGGAAAGGCGTCAGACCAAGACACTAGTTATTAAGGAAGGAGAAAGACCACTATCGTATGCTTCAAATGCGGAGAGGAGGACACATCGGTCCAAATTAGCGATGTCAGTCAAAACATGTTATAATTGTGGAAGAGAAGGTCACTTAGCTCGATTTTGTCGTTCACCGAAGACAAATTTAGCTAGGATGGAGGCACCAAAGGCTGTCCTATAAAAGTCAAAGCCGGTAGAGCAAGGGAGAGCATTTGTTGTGACCTCCCAGAGAGCAAAGAACCCGAATGAGGTAATCACGGGTAAGCTTATCATAAACTCATGAAGTCTACACTTTATTTGATATCGGTTCTACCCATTCTTTTATTTCTCTACTTGCGCTCAGCGATTAAATTTGACTCAGGAGAAATTAGACTTTGACTTATCTGTGGAAACTCGTTGGGAGAAACCTTCATTACATCCACGGTTTATAAGTCTTGTTTGGTTCAAGTTGGTACCCACACATTACTGTCGATCTTATTGCATTAAAATACTTGCATTTGATGTAATTCTAGGATTGATTGGTTAACTACTCATCATGCAAAAATTGATTATTTTCGTAAGGTTGTTAGCTTTCATATTCCTAATCGACCTATTATGCGAATTTAAGCAACCAAACCATTAAAATCAATCTTTGTCATATCAAGCCATAAAGCTATTCATTTATTGAAAAAGCGGATGTCAAGCTTTCTTAGCTCGTATCACGATTCTAAACAAAAATACGTCGAGTTTTGAATAATATTTCTATTGTTAATGAATTTCACGGCGTATTCACGAAGAACTTCTGGCCTACCCCAGGCGTGAAATTGAATTTTGTATCGACCTTGAACACGGTACAAAACCCATTTCCAAAGCCCCATATCGAATGGCTCTATTGAACTTGGGGAGTTAAAGACTCAATGCAGGAATTGTTAGACATTTGCTTTATTAAATCCTAATACTTCTCCTTGGGGTGCTCTCATTACTATTAAGTGAAGAAGAAAGATGGGAGTATGCGACTTTGTATTGATTATCGGGAGTTGAATCATGTCACCATCAAAAATAGGTATCCATTGCCACGTATTGATGACTGTTTGACCCGATTGCAAGGAGCCAAATTCTTTTCAAAGATTGATCTTCGATTACGGATATCACCAATTGAAGATTAGAGCCGAGTGACATTCAAAGATGGCTTTCGGAAACTCGATGACGGGCATTATGAATTCCTAGTCATGTCCTTTGGATTGACTAATGCTCCTGCTGCCTTCATGGATATGATGAACCGAGTATTCAAGGAATATTTGGATCACTTTGTGGTCGTCTTTATTGATGACATCCTTATTTATTCCAAAAGCCGTGAAGATCATGAGGAACACTTGAGGCTGATACTCCAAAAGCTTCGTGAATACAAGCTTTATGCCAAGTTGAAGAAATCGAGTTACGGCGAGGAAGTAGCATTCCTTGGGCACGTGGTATCAAGTCATGGAATATCATTGATTGACAAGAAGATTGAAGCTATTCAAAGTCGGGAGCAACCTAAATCGATGAATCAAGTCGTAGCTTTCTCAAAACTGCATTTGGTTATTATCGGAGATTCGTAGAAGGGTTTTCTCGAATCGCTACTCCACTAACTTCGGTGACTCGGAAAGATACAAAGTTCGGTTGGGCGAGGAATGTGAGAAGAGTTTTCAAGAACTCGAGAGGAGACTCATTTAGACTGTTGTTGACAATACCATCGGTTAGGAGGATTTGTCATCTGGTGATCTTGAGGCAAAGGGTTAGGATGTGTTCGCATGAAACATGGGAAAGTCATAGCCTATGTGACGCCCCCAAAATAGGTCCATTCCATCCAATCCATTCCGAGTCGCCAAATACATGGTACATAAATAACTACAACTTTATTATTACAACATATAAGCTGTGAGTTTAAATCGAGATATTGTCATCTAGACAATATCCCACATAAATAAATCCCCATCATAATTATTGATACATTATTTTACAAAAATGGTGAGGACTACTAAACAACTCTCTCTAGAACCTTCATTTCCAGTACCACTAAGTAGTAATCGCTACATTCTCGTCTTACGAGAAGAAAAATGGAACAAAAAGGAAAAGGGTGAGCTCAACTAGCTCGATAAAGAATATTATGACTAAGATAATATACAACAAAATTATCGTTAGTCTTCAACGGGGAAAAATCTAATAGAATACAATAGACAACAAGTTTTAAATCAATATTCGCAGCGTGAAATAATAATTCATTAGAAGAGTTAAGTAGAGAATACAAACTACTATCTTCTATGTATGAATTTTAAAGTTCATAAATCTATCTTTTATCCCTGTAACATCAATCGATATATATCTGGAATCAAATATTCATCTTGCACTACGGGCCAAAGATATTCATCGATTGGTCGTGTTCATCTAAACACTGTTCATCTTTGCACTACGGGCCAAAGATATTCATCGAGAAATCATTCATCTTTGCACTTCTAAGGCCAAAGATATTCATCATAAATCATTCATCTTTGCACTACTGGACCAAAGATATTCAATAATATCATTATTTAAGACCGAGGATGATGAAAAATATTTTTAAATAAAGCGAATCCGGTTGAAACAAAATGACAAAGATTAAGGATTAAGGATTAGTACTTTGTTTTATCCATATCTAAAAATACCTCAAAATAATCATAGTGGTGTAAAATTCAAGAATGATCAAAACATGGATACAATCAAAAGCTAGTATCCGAATAGATATTTTAGACGAAAAGAAGAAATTTCATTTTTCGATGAATAGTCTTGCAAGTATTCGGGAATAGTGTCAAGTATCGTGAATAGTCGATTAGTATCGTGAGCGATAACTTTCAAACACCAAAAGATAGAAATTTCACAAAAAAAAACATCTTCACGCCGTGAATAGTACTCATGAATAAGTAACTCGTGAATAGTAACTCATGAATAGTAACCCGACATGAAAAAGTTTTAAATTTGATAAAAAGTTTCAACCAATATTTTGGCATAATGATATTGAAGAAATAATATCATTTTTAAAAATAATATCCACTTACCTCGAAAAGCATGTACTTACAGTTGAAACAGGATATAAATTTATGACTTGAACTTGCACCATATATATAGCAATACTCAAAATACTCACAAGAATACGCTCGATAATATAGAGAGAAAACTTGATTTACGGTGTGATTTTCAATTCTAACCTAAGCACCCTATTTATAGGAAAATGCTTAGAACACAAAAAGCGAAAATTTAATAAATTAATAATATATATATTAAGTTTTCTCACGCCAACCTTCCTAGATCTGAATTCAACAACATGACACATTTATAACATATGGAACACTCGACCAAAAACGTTTTTATTATTTAAAATAATTAAAACTTCAAAAAATCAATTATTTTGGAACTCCGAAACTTCAATAATTCATAATAAATAGCCCTTTTGCTAGAAAATTGAATCTCGCATGAATTTTTATAGGAAATTTAATTCTCTACAACTGCAGAAGAAAGGTTTTCCAAATTCCAAAGCGAAATTTGCGAAATCCACAAGCAGGCGATTTTACAATTTATAATCAAATTTGATCGATAAATGGGGTCCATTGACATGTTTAACATGTTTTAAACATTTATTGCAACAAAAATACTCTCGTATACTCATATATCCCACATTCATTGTAAAAATATCACCATTATTATATTATTAAAATATAATATATATATATATATATATATATATATATATATATATATATATATATATATTTAAATGAATTATTTCATCGAGGAAAAGATAAAATTTCAATTTTCAACAATTATCACATTAAAATTTTCTCCATCTATATCCACATAAAATCAATATTTTCCTCATCATATAAATCAATAATTAATTATTCACAAATAATATTACGAGAATCACAAGATCTTCGTGCAACTAAGTAGTTCAGGAAGAGGGCTTTCAATAAGAATTTCTCCTTCTTGGCTCATGATTAGGTGACCAAACCTCTCCTTGAAATGAGAACTTTCTAGATATTGCCAATAATGTTATCTAATAATATTATTGAGGATAATATGAATTATTATTTCGATAATGAAAAATCTTGTGTAATGACAATTATTGAAACAACGGTAATATAAAATATCAATGCAACAATTATTGAATCAATAAAATAAAATCTTTGAGCGATAATTATCGTAATAATTATTGAGGAATGCCTTTCTACGTAATAATTAATAATTGATGCAATCTGGTAAGTATTCTTGTCGCAACAACGCAGCGTATTAGTGTGTTTTAACCTTTGGGTATTCCAATGATTAATACTTGGTAAGTAAGCTGCGCAGTTATTTATAAACAACTTATTCTTGTCATTTTCTTCTTCGATCGCTTTTAGTTATGGGGCCCACACACATTTGTCTTACCGTAAATACGAATATTCTGACGCATTCTGAATATTCCACGACCAAACGAATATTCTAGATAATAATGAATATTATATCACCACTTTGCTTATTTAAAATATTTGCGTATTTTACCCATAACTAACCACATTAATCAAATCCACCCTTACTATTTCAAAATAATAAATAAAGGAAATTCCTTTTTATTTAAAAAAATTTTGGTCTTCTGACCTCCCTTCCTTATGAAATTTCGTCCTCGAAATTGGCGTGCGATACTGGTGTTTCGAAAAGATGAGAATACCTCGCTTTTATTTCCGTTTACAACTCCCAGGTCATTTCCTCAATAGCATGGTTTCTTCACAAAACTTTAACTTGTGGTATAACCTCGGTATATAGGACATGTTCTTTCTATCCAAGATCTTGTGGTACCTCCTCGTACGTTAAGTCTTGATGGCTATCTCGTCGATTCTAACTTCGATGATGTGGTTCGGGTCGTCCACATATTTACGTAACATCGATCGTGAAAAGCGTTATGAACACGCGTCATACTTGGCGGTAAAAGCGAGTCTATAAGCCCGCAGTTCTATTCGATCGAGAATTTCAAATGAATTAATAAATCGAAGGTTTGAGCTTTCCTCACCTCACCGATTCTCGTTTTTGAAATAACAACTTCTTGCATCTTCTTCTTCAAATTCATCGACTCGGTGTGTAAGCTTGAGCGACTTTAACTTTATTGATTAAAGTCGATTATACTCGTAAATCATCGGCGTGGGTACTAGAGTTTTCATCTCCATCTCTATTATTTGTAAATTATCTGAAATTAGTTTTTGACAATATCGTACTCGTACTTGTATATACGATCTTACTCAATCGTCCACCTACCACGTTCGCTTTTCGAGGATGGCATGGTCGAACATGTCTTTGAAATGAGTCTCCTCTTGAGTTCTTGAAGCTCTTCCCACATTCTTTGCTCCATTCGAATTTTGTATCTCTACGAGTCAATTTGCGTTAATGGAATAGCGATTCGAGAATATCCTTCAACGAATCTCAGATAATAACCAACTAAGCCTGAAAGCTACATATTTTGATTACTGAGCATAGGTTGTTATCAATTTGTGACTCATATCCCAACCTTGGATAGCACATTACAATGACACTATCGATTTCTTATCGCTTACGAATATGGTGTCTCCTACGGAGAATGCTCGGCCCGGTGCATTCCACAAAAGGAAGTCACCGGATAAAGGCTCGGGTATCAACTTCTGAGTTGGGTTTTAACTCACGAAGTTCAATAGGAGCCATTCAATATGAAATTTTAGAAATGGGTTTTGTCTGGGATTTAAAGTCGATACAAATTCAATATCACGCTTCGAGGAGTAGGCAAGAATTCTTCAGAAATACGTCGGGAAAAATCAATAACAACGGGAATATTATTCAAATCGGCGTGTCTTTATTCAAATCCATAACATGGACTAAGAAAACTTGACATCCGTAATAAGCGAATGACTTCATGGCTTGATATGAAAATGTTTGACTACAATGGTTTGATTGCTTGAATTGAATAACGAGTTGCTTAGAAATATGAAAACTAACAACTTACGAAAGTAATCAATTTGGCATGATGAGTAGTTAACCTTAAAATCACATCAAAAGCAAGTATCTCTATAGAAATAAGGTTAACAGGTAATGTGATAGTGCAACTGAATCAAGCAAGATTTCTAAACAACGGATGTAATGAAAGTTTCTCTAATAGAGTCTCCATAGATAGGTCAAAGTCTAATTTCTTCGTAGTCAAGTTCAAGCGTTGGCGTAAGCAAAGAGAGATAAAAGGATGGGTAGAAGCGTAGGTATCTAATAAGGTATAAACTTGTAAGAATTTATAATTAACTAACCCGTCTTAACTTCGTTCGGGTTCCTCGCATTTTAATGGGGTCACGACAAACGCTCTTCCGGGAACCATTGACTTTGACTTTTTTGGGACATCCTTTTGAGTCACCATCCCATTGGACTTGGTTTATTCTACCGTACAATCTCGAAAGCGATATGTCCTTTTTTCCACAATTATAGCATACCTTAAAGCTGTTGTGAAGCGGTTTGGTGATATGTCCTCTCTCCGCATTTGTAATATGTCTGATGGGTGGTCTTTCTCCTCCTTGGAACCGATTTACTCTTTTGGCCAGCGTCTTCGCATGGTGGTTGTTGAATCTCCTCTTTTTAAAATCTCCTCGACTCACTTCTTCTATTTTCATGGCCACGATTACCACCGGAGTGGTTACCGCCTTCTGTCAAGTATTCTTCTTTCTCCATTTGGTTATCGTTATTACGATGGCGCTATCTTGGTATGATCTGGTTATGGTCCCTCGGTTGAGCGTACTCGTTATCTCGCTCTAACAAGCTGAGCCCTGTTGACAACATCTGAATAGCGAAAAAATTTATGAGAAATGAGATCTTGGCGTATCTTGGGTTTCAAACCTCTCGAAACATCTGCGTCATACGTTCCTCATTCTCCATGAATGAGTGCTGAGCACGGATAACTCATGAACTTTCGCCTCGTCTTTGGGACACCGTCATGTTATTACTGCTCCGATCTAATAAACTCCACTTCCTTCATATGATTGAATACTTTCGGGGAAGTACTTGTCATTCGAATATTTTGAAAACGTCTCCCATGACATCTTTGAGTGCAATTTGGATGGAGTACGCTTCATGATTCCACCGATAATTTGCCTCGTTCACGGAACATAAAAAGTAGCGAATGGAACTTTCTGTTCCTCTGTGCATCCCATGACATCGAATATCTTGGTAATTTGTTTGACCCACGTCTCGCCTTTAATCGGATCAAACTTTCCCAGTGCAGGTGGTCCCGACTCTTTGAGCTTTGTTGTGACCACCCGTGAATTGCTATCATTTCATCCTCATATTTTGAACACGAGTCTCCTCAAATGTCGATTTTGCATGAAGCGCAAAAAGCTTCTAAACATCCCTCGTTCATCATCTCGCCTCAGGTGGTGTTGTTCACGGGAGGAACATCGCTTGACTGTTTACGTTCTCCTCGTTGGAAATACAAGCGTCTCCACGGTCTCATTTCCATTGTTAATATTCTCGATTCGACATTCTCAAATCTTTTGTCATAAAACAAGGGTTAATTAAGGAAATCAATATATCACATAATATCCTATATCTTGACCAACTAACAAATAAGCTTAGGTAGGACACACTAGCGAAGGATTTACTCGTCTCTCCCTCCTAGTTCTATTCCCGATCTCCGCCGGAGATCATATCCTAAGCTCGATACCAATTTGTGGCGCCCCAAAATAGGTCCATTCCATCCAACCCATTACGAGTCGCCAAATACATGAGTACGAAATAACTACAACTTTATTATTACAACATATAAGCATGTGAGTTTAAATGAGATATTGCCATCTAGACAATATCCACACGCAAATAAATCCCCATCATAATTATTGATACATTATTTTACAAAAATGGTGAGGACTACTAAACAACTCTCTCTAGAACCTTCATTCCATACCCGACTAGTAATCGCTACATTTCGCGTCTTACGAGGAAGAAAAATGGAACAAAAAGGAAAAGGGTGAGCTCAACTAGCCCAGTAAAGAATATTATGACTAAGATAATATACAACAAAATTATCGTTAGTCTTCAACGGGGAAAAATCTAATAGAATACAATAGACAACAAGTTTTAAATCAATATTCGCAACGAAAATAATAATTCATTAGAAGAGTTAAGTAGAGAATGCAAACTACTATCTTCTATGTATGAATTTTAAAGTTCATCGTCTATCTTTAATCCCTGTAACATCAATCAATATATATCTGGAATCAAATATTCATCTTTGCACTTACTGAGCCAAAAGATATTCATCGATTAAGTCATGTTCATCTAAACACCTGTTCATCTTTGCACTACGGGCCAAATATATTCATCAGAAATCATTCATCTTTGCACTACAGGCCAAAGATATTCATCATAAATCATTCATCTTTGTACTACAGGCCAAAGATATTCAATAATATCATTATTTAAGACTGAGGATGATGAAAAATATTTTTAAATAAACGAATCCAGTGAAACAAAATGACAAAGATTAAGGATTAAGGATTCGTACTTTGTTTTATCCATATCTAAAAATACCTCAAAATAATCATAGTGGTGTAAAATTCAAGAATGATAAAAACATGGATACAATCAAAGCTAGTATCCAGAATAGATATTTTGGACGAAAAGAAGAAATTTCATTTTTCGATGAATAGTGTCGTATTCGGGAATAGTGTCTTATCACGTGAATAGTGCAGTATACATGAACGATAATCTTGACACCAAAAGATAGAAATTTCACAAAAAAAAATATCTTCACGCTTCGTGAATAGTACTCATGAATAGTAACTCGTGAATAGTAACTCGTGAATAGTAACTCATGAATAAGTAACCCCAGAACATGAAAAAGTTCCAAATTAGATAAAAGTTTCAACCAATATTTTGGCATAATGATATTGAAGAAATAATATCATTTTTAAAAAATAATATCCACTTACCTCGAAGAATGATACTTTAGTTGAAACACAGGATATAGGCTATGACTTGAACTTGCACCGTATAGCAATACTCAAAATACTCACAAGAATAAACTCGATAATATAGAGAGAAAACTTGATTTTCTGGTGTGATTTTTAATTTAACCTAAGCACCCTATTTATAGGAAAATCTTTAGAACACCAAAGTTAGAAAATTTAATAAATTAATAATATATATTAAGTTTTCTCGCCAACCTTCCTAGATCTGAATTCAGCAACATGACACATTTATAACATGTGGAACAACGACCAAAAATGTTTTTATTATTTAAAATAATTAAAACTTCCAAAAATCAATTATTTTGGAACTCAAAACTTCAATAATTCATAATAAATAGCCCTTTTGCTAGAAAATTGAATCTCATGAATTTTTATAGGAAATTTAATTCTCTACAACTTTGCGGAAGAAAGGCTTTCCAAATTTCAAGCAGAGAAATTGGCGAAATCCACAAACCAAGCGATTTTATAATTTTATAATCAAATTTCGATCGATAAATGGGGTCCATTGACATGTTTAACATGTTTTAAACATTTATTGCAACAAAAATACTCTCGTATACTCATATATCCCACATTCGTTGTAAAAATATCACCATTATTATATTATTAAAATAATATATATATATATATATATATATATATATATTTAAATGAATTATTTCATCGAGAAAAAGATAAAATTTCAATTTTCAACAATTGTCACATTAAAAATTTTCTCCATCTATATCCACATAAAATCAATATTTTCCTCATCATATAAATCAATAATTAATTATTCACAAATAATATTACAGAATCACAATCTGGCGGTAGTTCAGCGGGAAGAGGGGGCTTTCAATAAGAATTTCTCTTCTTTGGCGCTTGATTAGGTGACCAAACCTCTCCTTAGAGCAGAACTTTCTAGATATTGCCAATAATGTTATCTAATAATATTATTAGGATAATATGAATTATTGCTTCGATAATGAAAAATCTTGTGTAATGACAATTATTGAAACAACGGTAATATAAAATATCAATGCGGCAATTATTGAATCAATAAAATAAAATATTTGAGCGATAAGAATTATGTAACAATTATTGAGGAATGCCTTACTACGTAAGAATCAATAATTGATGCAATACTGGTGTCTTCTTGTCTGCAACAACGCGTATTAGTGTGTTTTAACCATTGGGTATTCCAACAGAGATAATTGGTAACAAGCTGCTGCGTTATTTATAAACAACTTATTCTTCATCGTTTCTTCCTCCAACGCTTTAGTTATGGGGCCCCACACATGGTCATTTGGCCGTCATACGAATATTCTGAACGATGCGAATATTCCACATTACTAAACGAATATTCCAAACAATAATGAATATTATATCACCACTTGCTTATTTAAAATATTTGCGCATTTTACCAATAACTAACCACATTAATCAAATCCACCCTTACTATTTCAAAATAATAAATAAAGGAAATTCCTTTTTATTTAAAAAAATTTCAGGGTCTTACAGCCTATGCCTCACGACAACTCAAAGAATATGAGAGAAATTATCCTACTCATAACCTAGAGTTAGCAGCTGTTGTCTTTGCACTTAAAATTTGGAGGCATTACTTGTATGGGGAGAAAGTGGTGATCTTTACGGATTATAAAAGCCTCAAATATTTATTCACTCAAAAGAAACTCAACATGCGACAACGACGTTGGCTTGAACTGTTGAAAGATTATGATCATACCATCCAATACCATCCTGGAAAAGCGAACGTGGTAGCTGACGCATTGAGTAGAAGATCATATGCGGGTGGGAGTGCAATATTGTCAACGCAAAGGCCCATTTTGTATGACTTTCAAAGGATGGAGATAGAGATAAAGACTCCAAGAACCCACGTGATGATGGAGAATATACGAGTAGAACCGACTTTAATTGATAAAATTAAAAAGCTTTCAAGTTACTGATCCTGGAGTCGATGCGTATGAGGAAGGAAGTACAAGAAGGTGCGATCTGGGAAGCAAGAATCGATGAAGAAGGAATACTTGAGTCAACTCCGGACTTTGTGTTTCTAACGACGATTTAAAGTATAAAATCATGATGGAGGCGCATGACACACCATTTACAATCCATCTCAGGAGTACCAAAATGTATCATGATCTTGACATACATTTTGGTGGCACAATATGAAGAGAGAGATATAAGCATTTGTTTATCTCAAGGTGTCTAACGTGTTAACGAGTCAAGGCGGAGCGTCAAGTACCAAAAAGTCCATTGCAACAACTTGAAATTCCAGAATGAAAGTGGGAGCACATTATCATGGATTTCGTTACTGGTCTTCCCAAAGTTTCTCAAGGCATAGATGCGATTTGGGTCATTGTTGATAGATTGACCAAGTCTGCTCAT
Source organism: Panax ginseng (assembly GCA_020205605.1). Lineage (NCBI taxonomy): Eukaryota > Viridiplantae > Streptophyta > Magnoliopsida > Apiales > Araliaceae > Panax > Panax ginseng. The sequence continues at coordinate 85,023,651 of CM035150.1, read as the reverse complement.
TTCTTACCGATACGAGAAACTTATACACTTGAACGTCTTGCGTCGTATGTACATAAACGAGGTTGTAAGATTGCATGGTATGCCAAAGATCCATAGTTTTCGATCGAGACCCAAGATTCACTTCAGCGATTTTGGGTTAGTTTGCAAAAAGCTATGAGCGCAGATTTACGATTTAGCTCAAAGATATCATCCTCGAGACAGACGGACGATCAGAGAGGACTATTCAAACTCTTGAAGATCTATTAAGACTCTGTGTCCTTGATTTCAAGGGAAGTTGGGACAAGTTCTTACCATTGGTGGAATTTTTCTACAACAACAGTTATCAAACAAGTATTGGCATGGCTCCATTTGAAGCGTTGTATGGAAGAAAGTGTCGTTTTCCAGTATACTGGGATAAGGTGGGTGAAGCAACGTTGTTGGGACCGGAGTTGGTACGTATGACTATAGAAAAGATTCAAACGATCCGACAACGTATAAAAACCTCACAAGATCGACAAAAGAGTTATGCTGATCTTCATCGAAAGGACGTGGAATTCGATATAGGAGATCATGTGTTGTTACGTGTTGCTCCATGTAAAGGGGTTACGATATTTGGAAAGAGAGAAAAGCTCAATCCTCGATTTATCGGCCCATTTTTAATCCTTGATCGTGTAGACACTGTGGCCTATAGACTCGCTTTACCGCCAAGTATGTCTCGTGTTCATAACGTTTTTCACATATCCATGTTACGTAAATATGTGGAAGACCCGAACCACATTATTGAGTTGGAACCGAACGAAATATCGGAAGATTTAACGTATGAAGAGGTTCCTGTTCAAATCTTGGATAAGAAGGAACATATTCTACGCACCAAGGTTATACCTCAAGTCAAAGTTTTGTGGAGAAACCACGATGTTGAGGAAATGACTTGGGAGTTAGAATCTGAAATGAAATCAAGGTATCCTTACCTCTTCGACTTACCAGGTACGTACCCTAATTTCGAGGGCAAAATTTCATAAGAAGGGGAGATTGTAAAACCCTAACTTTTTGAATAAAAATGAATTTTCTATAATTATCATTTTTGAATATTATGGAATTAATTTAATATAATGTTATAGTTGTGGGTAATATTTATAAATTTTGCAAAGTATGCAAGTTGTCATATAATATTCGATTAGTCGGGGAATATTCGTTTTAAACAGAAAATATCCGTACGATGGCACAATCATTGGTGGATCCCACAATGTAATTATTATTGTCGGATTGAGAAAATGATAAAATACTTTTTATGAAAATAACGACGGAAGTTTTACCATTAATCTTTGTTGAACTACTCGATAAGAAAAAAAGTCTGATGTCTGGCGTGGTTGCATAGTAGTAGACACTCAGTATTGATGCTTATGTGATAAGTCACTCGGTTTTGTTTTATTGGTATTATTAATGTAATAATACGAGAAAATCTTTTATATAAAATGTAATACTTTTATAAAGTTATTCTATAAATAGAATATATTATATTCTATTATACATAGTGTTGCATAGTGTCTGCATAATGTTTTGCGATAGTAAAATCTTTTATATAAAAAATGTAATACTTTTATAAAGTTATCTATTTTATTAGACAATAATTAAAATATATTATATTTTATTATGCATAGTGTTTGCATAAAGTTACTGCATAGATGTTTCAAGTAGTAAAATCTTTTATAAAGTTATTCATTTTATTAGATTATAAATAGAATATATTATATTTTATTTAAAAGATTTTGCTTTAAATATGGTAGATCGATTAAAGTAAATCAATTTGGACCGTTCATGGATTAATTACTATGCATTCCATTTTCCTATAAATAGAAGCTCATTCCTTCATTATTTTCTTATTTAATTCATCGAACTCTCTAGAGAGAAACTATAGAGATAGAAGAAAAGTATTTTGCTACTTTTATATTCAGTTTCTTTTACGGTAGTGGGTGTTATTCTTTCTTATTCATGAAGAGAAGCTGTTGTTATTCCATTTCTTATTATTACATTGGAATAACTTTTGTATCTGTGATCTCACCCTATACTTGGTGACATTCTTCTATTATTCGTTGGAACATCCTCATCATGTGTTTTACACTTAGGACTGGTTAAAATCTTTATTATTATTCCGTTGGAACATCACATCGTGTGTGTTTTACCGGACTGGTTAAAATCTTATTATTATTCTGTTGGAACATCCTCGCTCATGTGTTTTACAGGACCGGTTCCATCTTTATTATTCTGTTGGAACATCCCGCTTTGCAAATTTTGCCCGACTGGTTCCGTTATTATTATTCTCGTTGGAATAACTTTCGTCTACGCAAGTACCGCATGCATGATAATTTCTTTTGTTATTCCATTCTTTATTATACTCAGTTGGTTAAAGTTTTGACTTCTATACTCCATGAAATTAGTAGAATATCCTCGATATTTACGCTTCATCTAAATATCTTTTCATGGAAATATTCTTACGATCATTCTTGAATTTTACTCTACAAAACAAAGATCATGTTGACAATTTGGACGTTAATAATTCATGGATAAAATAATTCTTGAACTTGTTTTATTGAATTCTTATATCATTGTCATCATCCTCATGTTTATATTTTGTTGAAAGTCATCCGTGGCTTCGTGGTGCATAGATGGACTTGGTATGATTATGACCGAGGATTATTCTTGTGTAATCATGACCGTAATATTACAAATGATGTGGTAAAAGTTCTTAATGGCCCGTAGTGCATTGATGGACAGTTGTTGGCATGATCATGACCATTGATGAATACACAAATATCCTTGGCCCGTAGTGCATAGAATTTATGGTCGTGACCCTAATGAATATCCTGGCCAGTAGTCTTTGAGGATGATGTGGATTATTTATTAAGTCGAGTCTCAAATGATAAAAGTGATGAAAAACTTTTTAAATCATAAAAGATAGTAAATTATATTCTCTATTTTACTCTTTTAATGGATTGCTTGATCCACCGCATTAAACTTGATGTTGTTATATTTTATCGTTTAACATCTTTGTTGAAGCTAACGATAATTTATTACGCATTATCTTAGTCATAATATTTCTTCTTGGGCTAGTTGAGCTCACCCTTTCTTTCACTTTATTTCTTGAAATGAGAACATAGCGAGGACTACTAATCGGGGAACGGAGTGACGGTCCAGAGGATAAGATTAGTAGTCCTCACTATTCAGTAAAATAGTGTGTTAATAATTGTAATGAGGACTCCTTTTGAGTTTGTATAATCTCTAGTAAGAGACAATAATTGTATTCAAACTCACAAGTTATGTTTTATCGTATTGCACACGACATTGTATTAGTAAGTTGTATTTGAATTTTGTACCATGTATCGGACGACCCAAGATGGGTGATGTATACCTAATTTTTGGGAGCGCCACAACACATACCCAAAAAATTCGTCATATATACCAGTCATTGTAATACACAGCTGTGTATATACATATAATCCTATATATATAAGGGAATGCAAAAATGAGCAAACAACATTTCTATTGTTTTATATAGGAACCAGATCGACACGTACGCTACTATTTAGTTTCAGACGACACGTTACGTCCCCTACTAACAGTAGCGGACGTAAATTTTTCAGTTCTAATCTCGGTCTTTAATTCTTGTATTGAGCAAATAATGATATTTGCCCATTTTTAATTCATAGAAAGTGCTTGTTACATATCATTTATCTTATATATATATTTATAGTATTTTGCTATGTAGTGGACATTTGATTACGAATAAGTTTAGCCGGACAGGAAATTGGGACCGAAAAATTGGACCGGTCTAAATTTTTTTTTTTCTTTTTATTGTGACTTTTAAAAAATGTATAGTATTTATTCTAACAGGAATTTTTATAAAATATAGTGTTTTAGGTGTAATTTAGATACATATACAAATACTGAGGTTATATACGATGCAGTATAACCTCAGTATTTGTATATGTATCCAAATTATACCTAAAATATTATATTTTGTAAAAATTCCTGTTGAAATAAATACTATACATTTTTTTAAAATCACAATAAAAAAAAAATTAAAAAACCTGTCCAATTTTCCTGTCATTCGCCTGTCCGCCTAGCATTACTCTATGATTACTAATACAGGGATTTCATCAAAGTTGACTCTAGAATATTATTGTAATTCTTACTGCAGGTCGTTGAACTTAACAAGATTCCCTGTTAGGCAAAACAAATACAATATTCAGAGTTTTGTCGAGGGCAAGTTGGCTTAGTGGGGGTGTCAATTGGGACTTAATTTTTGTTGTAATGGTCTCAACATTTTTGTATGTAACAATGTGTCCATCTTTTTTCATTACGTGATGGAAAAATAAAATAAACATTTGATTTACTTTATATTGAATATTAGTTGCCATTTGGGCCAAAAAAGGTATAAAAATAAATCAGTGATTAACAATATTCAAAGTTAATGGATTTATTCAGGTAATGAATTACAACATGCAAAAGCTGGAAAACATTTATAAGTACAAAAATATGCAATACTAGTGATTATTATGAAGTTAATTGACCAATACAGTGTTTGACACACAGACGGGAGGTCATATTTCTCTGCGTGCCAACACTGTATTGATTAATTGGCCAACTTACGTAATCAGATTTGCAAATGAGCATTTCTATTGTAGTTAAAACATAACTTATTATGAACTTACACCGACAATTGGCTAATTGACTAACACGGTTCCATGGTCATGAAAAAAAATAGTAATAATAATAAAAATTTATGGTGGTGTTTCTCAAAGCATAGTGAATTTGACAATTCTCAAAAAATGGCATAAATCTCAACTGTTGGATGAACTTGAAGGTGACTGGAAAAGCAAGATTATGAAATTATGGGCAATGTCTCTTCATTCATTTGCAAGACTTAAAGACTTGATTTTCCCACTAAAAAGGACTGATATAAGGTTTATGGTGTTCCGATATTACAATAAACCAAGATAAATTTTCCTGTATATCAGCAAGGAAATAAAGTTTATGGAACTTTAATATTCTTTTTCCACACATAAAATTTAGATACCTACCACACAAGTACAGAATTAAACATGAAAACAAAAGGAAAAAAAAACATACACATATTTGTCCAGTCCTGCCCTGTCCTATCAACAATACCATAAGCATGAGCCTAAGAACATACATACCAGCACAACTTCACAACCACCCCAAACAACATCATAGACTGCATTAACTATTAGCCTCACATAGCAAGCAGTGATCCAAACCAGCCACAAGGCTTCACATCACACAAGCAGCCTCTTTAAACATCAAGTGAGCTACACCGGTGTTAATATGCTGCGAGAAAGACTGATATCAAACAAATCTAAAGCCATAAGGTGAGGCCTTTATGACAGTAATGCTCCAAGAGTTTCTTTCACTGCCAAAAACCAATATCAGTAAAGGGAAATATTAAGTTTCCAAATTGTCTAATTCACAAGTTAAGACAGTGAAATTTTTCCAAGCAAAAAATAATGATGAAAAGAGGCTTTGATGTACTAATTTGATCACATGCAAAAGATGAAAAACTTTGTGTTCATGCTGACCTTATAAAGTGATTAGCTGGGAAAACTTTAAGAAAGATTCTCCGTTGTAGGTTCCCCATTCGAGTTATTATAGTAAGCCTGGATGTAAGGGATGTGATCAACCAGATGACGTAATTCTCCTCTTCTCTTCAGCTGGTTCACAAAATTCTGTGGCATATCACCCAAAATCAACTCTTTGAGGTGAGTGAGCTTGCCAATGCCAATTGGAACCTGCTCCAAGTGTCTGCAGCTCTTTATGATTAGCTTTTGGAGGCAAGGCAATGTTCTTCTTTCCATTAAGACCACTCTCAGCTGTTCCATTTTCTCCAACTGCAATATCTTAAGCTTCTGAAATTTTCCTGCAAAGAAATCCAACTGTAATCCAGTGTAGGCATCAAACAAATGGAGTTCCAATAGATTGGGAAGATCTTCAAGGATTTCAATTGGGCTTCTGTTATGTCCCAACTTGGACCATTTCAAACGTATGCGTCAGGTCGTGGAGTCTAGAAACCCAAAGTGGTAGTCTTTCTAAGCTCCCTTTAAGACACAAACGATGAAGAATTGGTGGATGAGTAATTTCTTGTAGATCCAGACACTCTCCCTTATGCAATGAATTAAGTCACATTCAAGGACTGCAGATTTCCCAGCCTTTGAATAGTTTGGCACAAGTTTGGCCCATCATATCTTCTTAGATCAATAATGCCAAGCTTTCTCAGTTGGATCAAATTTCCCAGTGCCAGTATTAATTCATGACCGCGATGTCTCTTTGCTTTGAGAAATGATAGCTTCTGCAAGTTCTTTAACGTCCCAATCTTAGCTGATATATCAAATCCTTTAACGCAGTCAAAACTCATGCCACTTCCTTTGTTGGAGTACTGGCAAACAAGCAAGTGACGAAGTTTATCAAGTTTGGTAACTGCTTTTGGTAGCTTTCTTATGAAAGTCTGTTTAAGGTCCAAGGTTTCGAGGTGCCTAAGCATCCCCAGAGACTTTGGAATGCTGCTGATTCGCGTATTACTCAAACACAAGTACCTCAAGAAAAGTAGTTCCACAATCTCACTGGGGAATCTGTGGAACTACTTCTCTTGAGGTACCATTTCCATACTCAAATATAAGAAACAGTACTTGAGATGAAATGGCAAGTCAGAATAACTTATAAACAACACTTCCATAGTATTTGAGAGACGGCCATTTATTTTTAATTCTGATTCAAGGCTATCATGTAACATTTTCCACTCTGATTCACTCTTCTCTCTATTGGACAAAAATTGGCCAACTTCAATGATTCCCAGTGGCAGTCCTTCACATTTTCCTAAGATACTTTCGGACCTCCCCACCAACCACGGAGGGCATATGCCACCATGTTTGGAGAAAACCTTATTATAGAATAGTTCCTGAGCGCATTCCAGAGGTAGAGGCTGGATGTGATGGATGCAAGTAAAGTTATCTCTACAAGAATAAGATAGCTATATCCCCCCTTCGCGTAGTAATAATTACTCTACCTCGGTTTTCCATCCGAGGTAATGCATAACGAATGGATTCCCAAACATCTTTAATCCACAAGTCATCAAGAACAATCATGTACCTTTTTCCATGTAGATAATCCCGCAGCTGGTGCATCAATTCAACTTCATTGGTTAGAGCTGGTTCAGCCATTGCATTGTCAAATTGATTAAACATGGACAGTAAGAGGTAGTCTTTCTTTTTGGACTTGGAAGCAGTAATCCAGGCGTAACAATCAAAGTCTCCTTTCACCCTCTGGTAAGCCTTATTAACAAGTGTTGTCTTTCCAGATCCGACCATCCCAACCACAAACATGGTTGCACACCTGTCTCTTCCTTGCAGTGCCCAGGAAGTAAGCCAATTTATACTTTCTTCGAATCCCACAACATCAGTGCCATCCATAAACAAAGGTGCAATCCTCGGATGAAGGGTCGAGTAGTTTCTAGCAGTAGTACTTGAACTGGAACTGGAGGCCAGAGAAGAAACTATGTGGCCATACCTTTCCTTCGTCTCACCGATCAATTTGGGCTTTGATTTAATGTCATCTATAAGCTTAGCAATTGAACGGATATTACAGTTAGCACAAACAAGCTGCTTATCCCAGAGTTTGGTATACCAGTGTACATTCTTTTCATTTTCAGCCACGTGGAATGCAAAAACATCAAGAACATCTTCGATGTCATAAGCAACATCCTGAACTTGTTGAACCCAAATCCTGACTTGGTTGTTGTTATGATCTCCCGTGGCACTATCAGCATCTTGCAGGAGTGCATTCACGTTATGCAGTTCGCTTCCTAAGCTGAAGATTCCGGTTCTGATCGTTTCATTCAAGCCCCATTATCTCCTTATCAGATAGTTAAGTTTATTTAGTAGAAAACTCACAGCAGCCTCTGCCATCTCTCTTGTATTTCAACCTGTTGCTTTTCCTTTCCTCCACTTTCAGATAGATAAAATAAATATAAGCTAGAAAAGAAAAGGAGACAATATAGATTCGTTCATAGCATTTCCGGTTTTACCAAAATGCTTCTCAGAACTTATCTAGAATGTAAATGAAAAGGACTTGTCAAAATAAAATGTATACCAACACAAAAAGGTGTTTCAAATGAAATGGAAACAATAATAGAAAATCTACAAGAAAATGGTAAATTCTTGGAAATTTAAATTTAACTATTTACGGAGATTTCCACCCATAGCTTTTGGTTAGTTAGGGCAGAGATCCTTGTATACATACTTACATATTGCCAACAACGATGCGTTTTCTTGTAAGATGGAATTTGATGAAATTGTTCTTTTCTTTTTGGCGAAAAACGGTTGTCATAGGAGAGGAGTTCAATGCCAGGCTTTAACATTGTTAATACTATAATGGCACAAAAATATAAGAAAAAACAAAAATAGACAGAGGCTAGAATTGAGAAAACAAGACAACAACTAACATCAAAATTTCTGTTTTAAGAAATAACCATGATAGGGAAAAGAACAGAAAGACAGGACCATAAGCAAAAACAAACTAAAAAACCTCCATCAATCTCCATTGTTAGTACAAGATGCTCCATCCTTGATGCAAAACAGTGAACACAACATGACAGTAGAAATTTTTTTCATTTGGAAAACGAAGAATCTTAGACCTGCTGGATGAGTTAACTTTTATCTTACTGCATCAAACCAGCTATCTCATACATTGCAATAGAAATATGCATAGCACTTCAACATTCAGATATAGATCATTTCTCATCATTTCCTATTGGTAGCGACTGTTTTTGGACCTCCAAATATGGACATTATTAGACTAGGCTTGGCCAAAGAAAGTTGCATTATCACACGCATAGATACAGAAAGGGAAGCACTTCTAACCTTTACAAAAGGTCTCACTGATCCTTCAGGCAGGCTTTCTTCCCGGGTAGGCGTCGATTACTGCCAGTGGAGTGGCATCGGATGCAACAACATATCAGGAAATGTCATCAATCTCGATCTCCGAAATCCATTTCCATCAAACACCTATGGTATAGCTTCAATGGCAGAAGATAACAGCACAGCTTACAGAAGCTCGTGTTTAGACGGTGAGATAAATTCTTCTGCTTGAGTTAAGATTTTTAAGATATTTGGATCTAAGCTTGAAATATTTTGAAGCAATTCGAATTCCTAAATTCTTCGGAATGTTTAAGAATTTGAGATATCTAAATCTCTCTTCCACATCAATCGTGGGTGATATTCCACCTCATCTTGGAAATTTTTCTAGCCTGACTTATCTTGATCTTTATTCAGACTCATTGACCATTCCTGAATGTACAAATTACGCTCTACAAACATACGATGGCTCTCGGGTCTCACTTCCCAGAAAGATCTTAACATGGGACAGGCTGAACTATTCTACAAGGGATCAGAATAACTGCAAGTTTTCAGTATGCTTGCTTCTCTTGAGGAGTTACACTTCCATAGGTGTAATCTTTATACCCTTCCACTCCCACTTTCACTTTACCTTATTTTCTGTCCTTGATCTTTCTCAAAATATTTTAAAGTCTTCAATACCAAACTGGCTTTTTAACCTTACAAGTCTTACAAAACTAGATCTCAGCCTGAATTCCCCAAGGGTAACATTCCCAGAGAATACCATGAATTTTCTAAAACTCTCCGAATAGAAGCTCAAATACCAGGATTCTTAGGAAGTCTTTGCAGGCTAGAACATCTCTCGAAAAACTATTTACTGGTGAGATTGATGAACTTTTAGATAGTTTCACCACAATTTGTCCCAACAACAGCTTAGTATCACTAGACTTAAGTGGTAACCGACTAATAGGGGACTTACCAAACTCGATAGGATCATTTAAGAATCTGAAAGAGCTTCGTCTCACTCGCAACTATTTCTGGGGATCAATTCCAGAAACTATAGGAAACTTATTATCATTGCAAGAATTGGATCTCTCTTTCAATAAGATTGTTGGGAACTTGCGACTCATAATATAGAAGCCACTGGAAAAGGGCTAGTGCGGAGCGTAAGGGCTAGTGCGGAGTGTAGTGGAGCGTAGCGAAACGGAGCGGAGTGGGCCGGTTCGGCGACACAGTTTTGTGGTTTGTTAATTGGAAAGGGTATTATGGGTAATTGATCATAATATGAAGTAGGGTTGGAATATGATTAGTATATATGAAGTAGGGTATATATACTATCTATTGTAAAGCCTTATGTAACCAAGGAATCATCAATAAACAACAAGTCGTCTGTGGAGTACCCAAATTGGGAAACCACGTAAATCTCTTGTGTTCTTCTTAATTCTCTATCGTTTGTGTGTCTGTGTGTGATCCTATAGTCTAACAAAGATGAATGGAACAATTCCTGCAACTTTAGGACAACTATCCAAGCTCACTAACCTGAACCTTGAAGCCAATAGTTGGCAAGGTGTTTTATCAGAAGCCCAGCCGATCAATCTCACAAGATTGCAGCATTTAACTGTGAGCACAGACACAGTCAAGTTATTGTTTTTCAATGTTAAATCTGAATGGGATCCCCCTTTCAAGCTCATGTCTCTTGAACTACAAAACTGTCTAGTAGGACCTACATTTCCTGTGTGGATTCGTGTTTAAAGTGAACTCAACTATGTGAACCTTCAAAATGCTGGAATTGAAGACACCATACCAGAGGAATGGTTCTCCAAGATATCATCTCAAATCACCTTCTTGGATCTGTCTAATAACCAAATTAAGGGGGAAGCTGCCACAAAAGCTGAATTATCCTGAACTTGTTTATATCGACTTGAGGAATAATCACTTTAAGGGTTCACTCCCAATTTGGTCCACTAATGGGTCTGACCTTTTTCTTCAGAACAATTTGTTCTCAGGGCCTATTCCACGCGATATCAGTGAACTAATGCCACAGTTGAGAATTCTAGATCTTTCGAATAACAGTCTCAATGGTATGATCCCATCATCCATTTGTGCGCTGAGAAGTTTGGAAGGACTATCCCCTAGGATCAACCAATTATTGGGGAATCTACCTCAGTGTTGGGATGAAATGCAACAATTATGAGCTCTTGACGTAGCAAGCAACAACCTATCTGGTGGCATTCCTAGCTCATTGGGTCTCCTAAGTTATTTCAGAATATTGATTTTGAGCAACAATAATTTTTTTTTTTTTTTTTTTTTTTTTGGGGGGGGAGAGAACTAACTGCTCAGATATGGAGAGCCTTGATCTAGGAGGAAACAGATTATCCAGAAACCTACCCTTGTGTATAGGAAAGAAAGACATGGCAGGCATTCTGGGTCCTACCTACCCTTGTGGATAGGAAAGAATGCCATGGCAGGCATTCTGGATCCTACGCCTAAGATCTAATGCATTCAGCGGAGCCATCCTAGACAAGGGTTCAATCTTTGAACTCTTCATTTCCTAAATCTGGCCGAGAACAATTTCAAGGGTCATTCCAAGCTGTTTTGGCAGTCTAAGTTCGCTGATTTGTACTAATGGTACTGGTTACACTTAGCCCTCCAGCTCACAGAACTATGTCTATGAAGAGCAAATGCGGCTAAAGGAAGAGAAATGGAATATAGCAGAAACCTGCAATATGTCGATAGCATTGATCTTTCCAGGAATCATCTAACAGATAAAATACCAGAAGGGATAACAAACCTCATGGCATTGGGTACCTTAAATTTTTCCATGAATTATCTCACAGGAAGCATCCCGGATGAGATTGGGAACTTGAGATGGTTAGAACACTTGATCTACCGAACAACCCATTCCACAAACTCTGAGTCACTTGAACCTATCGCATAACAATTTGGTTGGAGGATTCCATCAGGAAATCAGCTACAAACACGCGATGATTTGTCTATTTATGAAGGTAATCCTTCATTGTGTGGGGGTGCCTATTCCATCCAAGTGCCATAGCATGCTGATATCCCTACCTATTGATGAAGATCTCGATGAGAACGATTATAAAAATATATGGTTCTTGGATGTGGATTTGTTGTTGGCCTAGGTGGTGTTTGCTGCACTTTATGGAGAAAAAATTCATGGAGAATTGCTTATTTTCAATTCTTACAATCATCATAACTGCATTATTCACGTTGTGAGTGGAGTGTGTATATAGGAGTCAAGTGAACTACCATTCTGTGTAATCAGATATCTACTAAAAGCTTTAAGTATATATCATGATTACATATAATTTGGTTAAGTTTCACAGAGTCATCATTCAAATCTCAACATAGAACAAAGTTAGGAATCTTACAGGTTCTGCATCAACTTTATGATCTGACAAAGTTATAATAGTTGCATCCATACATTAACAAATTTCCAAAGCAAAATGCCTTTACACCCATCAGAGGTCTCTTGATGCCGAGGTCAGGAAGTAAAATGGGTTCAGCTCAAAACAAAAGCTTAAAATTTAACTAAATTATGAGGCAGAACTGATAAACAATAGACTGATTTATGCAATTAGAATAGCAACCTCATCCATGCAAAACAATAAGGTTTAATAAGAAGACTAAAACCAACTGCCGCCACCAACGTGAATAAGATAGTGTTAAACTCAACAAGAGTGTCGCTATTGGACATCAAAATATCATTACACTGATCAAGTTCAACCATTGCGCTTCCTCCTCCTCCTGATTCTTTTATGCTTTCATTTAACTATGCTAGCTAAAATTGACAAGCCGAATGCTTCTCTCTTTTTCATTGCCACAAATATAGTTGGTAAACAATAAAGACCATGCACAGCAAATGCACTTGGAAAAACACAGAAAGCACCATTAAACATTAATTTAAAGAGTCCAGAAATGGGCATGTATATTTATGTCAAATAATGTGTATTAAGAAAAATTTAAAAATAAATATAATGGAGGAATGTGATCCATAATTATTTGAGAAGGATTTACTGCTCTCTTCTCTCTATAACATTTTGGATATTGATATTTTCAGAAAATGATATTTTCATATCTAAACCGTCGCTATAGATCCTATTGCGATGGTTTTTACCAAAATTATACATCTATAACTACTTATGTTGTGAAAATATCAAAAATATTATGAAAATATATGACCTTTCTATACAGATATAAAAAAATAGGTAAAATTCAAATACACTCGAGTCTAATTTTTATGTACAGTTTTTATGTCAACAGAGTTTTTGTAAATATATTGACAGAGGAGAGGTAAAAATCGCTTGTCAACCAACTCACAAGGCGGTTGGGACGGGTCACAAACTTGAATCCATTTCTTTGCCGGGCAAAGGTCTAAAAATGTCCCCAAACAAAATCTCACTTTCACCTTCAACTTTTTTTTCTTTCAAAAGTACTCTTAACGTTAAAAATATAAGCTCAATTATGCCCCTCATATTAATGATACTGCCAACTAGACAAACGGAGTAAAACATATCTGATGTGGTTGACATGTGACACTTTCCTCTTTTGTCTACTTTTCTCTCTCCTCCAAAAATTAGTGCCTTCCTCTTTTATCTATTTTTCTCTCTCTAAAAAGAGAGAGCAACATCAAGAAGAAGAAAATGGATGAAGATCGGGGTTTACTCACGATGATTAGAGGCTGCTCCACCGCTGCCACATCAACCAAACCCACCTCCTCCACCACCACAACCAAATCGCCGTGAATAATATATTTCAAGCTGCCTCGTTTTTGCTAAGCGCCGCTTCAAACGGTGGCGGTGAAGGGCGATGGCAGTGATGTTTGTGGAGTTATGATCTGATAAGGGGATCTACCAATGACCTGGGTATGGGATTTTCAGATCTTGATATTTATGTTGGTGTTGGGGGATTTGGAACAGGGGTGTGTAAGTCAGCCGAATAGTTCGGTGCTCTACTCGAGAATATATATGATTCAAAACTCGAATTCAAAATTGATCCAAGTCGAATCTGATTCATATCCGTTTTCTGTTTAACGATACATGAGTCAAATTCGAGCATACCAATGTTCGCTCAGGATTTGAGTATTTTATTTTATTTTTTCGAACCATACTCATATTTGCTTGATGAATTATATTCGAATACTGATATGATCCATACTAACAAGGTAAATATGTGATATTTGTATCAATAAAGCGTAGTATGAAATTGTATAAGCTTGTACTTGAATAAATCAATGAATTGATTTTCCCTTTGTATTACATTCTTTGTAATTTCTTTACATTACATGAATAAAAGTGAAAAACTTTTATATATAAACATTAGTTCAGTAATCAATTTAGTATATAGTGGTTCAATTTTAATTGATATAGTTCATATTCGAAACTCGATTTGAAAACTCATGAGTGTATTTTGCTATGTAAACGGTAATTTAAAGAGTGTTCGAAAGAATGATCCGGAGTTGAATCATGTAAAGTTAGAAATTTCTTATCGAACCCGAGCCGAATTTTTTCGAGTCGAGTCGAATTTGAACATTAGGGTGTTCGCTGATATTCAACCCGTTTATACTCTTAATTTGGAAATGGCTCCTATTCGGATTTGCTCCTATCGATCCGTGTGCTTGCCCAAACTGGGTTCATATTTTATATCTGTTAATCATTATCATAACCAGTTTTTAATTGATTTAAATTGAAGTTTCTCTTCAATGGGTCTAATCAATTTGTTATTTTTCCATTCGATTCTTTATGTTTGTTGTTGGTTTATCTTTTACGGAATTAAGTTGGTGTTTTTTTCCCGATTTTGTTCATCTTAACTCGTGTTGGGATGGTTCTGGATATGCCAGTTCCATTTTAGTTTGATTTAGGAATTTTTTTTTCTTCTTAGGGGGGTGTATTCAATTAAGATTTTTAAAGACTTTTAAAGACTTTAAAAGTTTGGTTGTATTCGATCAAGACATTTAAAGAGTTTATAAAAGTTTAGTAGTATTCAATTACAACTTTTTAATGCCTTTAAAAGTTAGGTAGATTGAATTAAGATTTTTACAAAATCTATAAAAGTATTTTGATATTTAAAAGTCATAGATTTTAAAGATTTCTATCAAATGGTAGAGTTTGATGCATTTTTAGAGTTAAAATTATAACTATCAACCCATATCCAAAGTCTTTGCTCTCATCTCTAAAGATTTTAAAAGACTTCCAAATAAATACAACGGTTGATAAAACTAGTTATTAATTGGACTTTATCTTTTATTGGGTCAAATTAGTTATTTATTTTATATGAGCTAATAAATATTAATATGTGCTAAAAAAATTAAAAATTAAAATAAAAATAAAATAAATAATTTGGTAAAATTTGGGCCATAAAAATAATTGAATTTATTATAATTTTATTATAAAAGAATTAACAAGATATATTAATAAGTAAACAAATAACTATACATAATCTGAATTGGTGAGGGAAAAAACAGTCGTTCGAAAGCTTCCAATAGAAAGAGGAAAGAGATTTGTTCAACAAAGGTGAGATAAAATCATAAAACTCTCACATCAATTGTAAAAATTATGTATTATAATATATGAAAATAGAAAATATATAATGTGTATGTGTATGTTTTTTTTAGTTTTCTGATATTTTAAACGAAGAAAATCACTGTTAATTTTTGAGACATCCTCCATATTCGTCTTAAAGTGTCTTTGGTGTATCATAGTGAAATAATGTAACATGTGGTTGTATACTTGTATTCCTGCATGACAAATTGACAGAATTGTTATCTTTCCCTTATAAAAAAGGAAAAAAACGCATTACTTTGATATATGTTAAAGTAGATAAAAAGGTCCACACAATCAAACAAAACTAGCAGCAGTTAAGATGGACAATTGGGTTGACAGAATCACACAATCAACACACACACACACACACACACACACACACACATATATATATATATACACATATTAGTAAAGCAATCAATAATAAAAAGTAATTAATTATTAGTAAAAGCGTACGCATATGCATAAAGTATATATAACTCAATGAAAAGTGAGTTTAATTTTTGTATTACGTCTGTAGTTTCTAAAATTTTATTGGTATCCGAGTATCCAAATGTATCATGAAATAAGTAGAATAATGTGAACGCTTTCAACATATATAAAATCTCATGCCACAATAATATAATTAGATTTACTCTAGTTCGTGAAAAAAGAAGGAGCTGTTGTACACATGGGCTAATTAATAATTAATATAAGTTGCAGAGATATATTAGAAGTATACAAAAGTCTATCACAAATTTTAATAAAAAAGTTTATAAAAGTCTATTATTTATTTCATGGAGTCTATAAAAGTCATTTTAAAAAAGTCTTTAGAGTCTGTGAAAGTCATTAAAATCCCACAAATTCTACAAAAGTCTGTCACTTAAAAAAAGTCTTTAAAAATCTTAATTGAATACACCACCCTTAATCTAGCTGATTTGGTGTTTCTAATGTAGTTCTTTGTTGCTACATTTTGGTATGTACTCCATTATATCCAAAAATTCTTCTTTCTTAATGGTTTTGGGTCGTCTTCCGTGACAATTTGGTGTTGATTTTGAAGTCTATTGGTTTGGGCTTTTAGATTCAGATCTGTTTTTCATTGTTCATTTTAGCATATTTTTTATTTTCTTAATCAGTTGATGTTTTGTTCAATGACTAAATTACAAATCTGACCTTCCTATTTATCATGTTTTTTTGCTAAATCGTTTTAAACTTTTTTTTAAGATAATCGCTTTCATAAATGCGTTAATTATGCAAATATGTTCCTCCCATGTTCGCCAAATTTTTTTTAGCACAATCGTTTCGTAGATCGTTAGTAAATGCAAATGTGTTCCTTCATTCTTTTTTTTTCACCTATTAAAATTGATGTTCTCTCTCCTCTCCTCATTTTTTTTATTTTTAAAATTTGTGTAAAAGTATATTATTATTCTTTTTAATTTTTATATTATCATTTTGAATTTAATATGAAATATCTTTAAATTCAAAATTAGTATAAATTAATTAATTTTAGACAATATAATTTCCAAAATATAAACCGTACTATTTTTTTTATTTTATCTAAATGGTACTAATAACCTCATATGAGAAAAATATAATTAATAAAAAAATTAAAAAATACTAGTTTATATAAATCTTACTATTTTTTTATTAGTGTCATTTAGATAAAATAAAAAATAGTAAAGTTTATAATTTTGGTAATTATATTGTTTAAAATTAATTAATTTATACTAATTTTGAATTTAAAGATATTTTATATTGAATTCAAAATGCCAATATAAAAATAAATAAATAAAAAGAAGAAGAAGAGTATACTTTTTACATATATTTTAAAAAATAAAAAAAAAAAAAAATGAGGAGGAAGAAGAGAGGAGAGAGAAAATCAAATTTAATAGGTTAAAAAAATTAGAGGAACATATTTGCATGATTAACGCATATATGAGGAATAGTTATGCGCAAAAAAAAGTTTATGGAACATTGAAGGAACACATTTGCATGACTAACGCACTTATGAGGAACAATTATGCTAAAATAAAAGTTTAGGGAACAGTTTAACAAAAACATAATAAATAAGAGGGTTAGATTTGCAATTTAGTCTTTGTTCAATGGTGATTTGGTTGTTGCTCTGTGGCGATCTAGTTTTCTGCTACCTCCTCCTCGCTGATTGGCATTCCCGAAATGGTGGTTTACTGTCATTGTCGGACAGTTTGGGGGCCGGTGGCGGTGAAGGGCGTATAAGAAAAAAGAGGATAGAGAATAGAGGAAGAAGATGAGAGAGAGAGAAAACAAATATTCTACCTATATGTTTTTTTCTTAAAAATTCTATGTTGACATGGAAATTGGACCCCTAATGGGTAAAAATACGAATAAGTGAAATTCAAATATATTCATGTCCAATTTTTATGTCTATCTAGAAGAGTTATTTTTTTCTTTGCCATGTCACACTTTTGTCCACGTGTTACTTGTTCAAAAATAAACTAACATCCGTTTATCTAGTTGACAATATCGTTAACGGAAGAGGCATAGCTGAATTTAAATTTGTAATGTTAAGGATATTTTTGGAAGAAAAAAAAAATTCAGAATGGAAGTGAGATTTTGGGTAAACGTCAGGGTTATTATTGAACCTTTTCCCTTTCTTTGCCTTACCGGCCTTCCCCAAGCGTGATCTCTCTACCTTCTCTCTCCTCAGTACACGCAGAAAGTCACTGAATTAGGGTTCCAAACATCAACTTTACCAGCTCCAAGCATTGAAATCAAATGGTACTCTCTTTATTTCTTCGCCTAATTTGATTGCAAATGATTGTTTCCAGCTTCTAAATTGTTTAATTTTGTTTTGATTTATAGGTTTTCATTACTTTGCGTACTCTTGCATCTACCTGAATTCAGCTCAATAAAGCATATAATGAAGTTTTTATCAAGCGAGATTATCTGAACCTGAATTAATTGAATTAACACAGTGCATTATTGGTGGAAGTTGGAATTGCAATTTTAAGTGGAAAATGGTTGGAAATTCTTTAGTATATGTTTCCACAACATATCCTTCTGTGTTATCTTCACGTTTGGTTTCTCCCATTCCTCGTAGTGGTTCTATAAATTGCTTACCTAATCTGTCTTTAAGTCCCAGAAAGAGACTCCTCGGTCTAAGAGCTACATCTTCTGATACAGAAAATACCCAACAACCATCTTCTACTCCTGAAAAGAAGAACCCTCTGGATGTTGTTCTTGATATTCCTAAGAATATTTGGAGGCAAACATTGCGGCCTTTAAGTGATTTTGGGTTTGGCAGAAGGAGCATTTGGGAAGGTGGGGTTGGACTATTTCTCGTGTTGAGCACGGTTCTCTTTGCACTTAGTTTGGTTTGGTTGAGAGGGTTTCAACTGCGTTCGAAATTCAGTAAGTATTTGGCTGTTTTTGAGTTTGCTCAGGCTTGTGGTATTTCCACTGGTACGCCTGTTAGGGTTAGAGGGGTCACTATTGGTAATGTTATTCGGGTTAATCCTTCATTGAGAAGTATTGAAGCAGTAGTGGAGGTAAGTTAAATGTCAAATGTTTACGAAGAAAGGTTTTTTTCATCGTGAGGCGTTGCCAAGTTGTTCTTTGCATCACCTCCTGGTTTTGCTTTGCAGGTTGAAGATGAAAAGGTAATAATACCTCGTAATTCACTGATTGAGGTGAATCAGTCCGGCCTTCTCATGGAAACTATGATTGATATAACACCTCGTGATCCAATTCCAACACCTGCAGTAGGGCCTCTTCACGCAGATTGTGGTAAAGAAGGTCTAATTGTATGTGACAGACAAAGGATAAAAGGAATTCAAGGGGTAAGTTTGGATGAATTGGTTGGAATATTCACCCGCCTTGGACGTGAAGTAGAAGAAATTGGTGTTGCTAATACCTATTCATTGGCTGTACGAGCTGCATCAGTTATTGAAGAAGCAAGACCACTGCTTACAAAGGTGGGTGGTGTGCATCTTAAATTTTTTATGTAGTTGAAACTACTCAATGTGTTGCTTATTGTAGTTTTGAGTTGTGCTAGCATGTTTACATCAAAACTACGAAAAAGCACAACCTAATGATGGAACCGTGTGAATAATCATAAATGTAAAAAAATTGTGTCAAATCAGTATATCTCTAACCATTGTTAAATGACTATCACATATTTATGCGTCAGATGCTATATGATAATGCACCATGTTCTGGGTGGGTCCATTAATGCATAAAGGGTGTGAATTGGCTTTTGATAATCCTATTAATCTGTTTACTTATTAGATGAGATTTAACAGATGGGGTGCTCTACTAATATCTTACACACAAATAGAATATAAGTTGTTTAGAGAAGAAGCTAGACTTCACAAACAACTAGAATATAAGTTGTTCAGAGAAGAAGCTAGACATAGCTATTTTTACCGTAGGGGACGAGGATAAATGGTTACAAGAATTGTTGAATCACTTTTAACATATTTAAGCATGCATATTTTTTATTTTTTTAAGTGTGCATAACTTTTAGGCCCCATTCACCTCCCTCATTTAGCTTAATTCTTTGTAAATGTTGCAATCACTTGCTTTGCTTCCACAAATTACTTTCACTGTAAATTTAAAAGCTAGCCAAGGGGGGTTGCCACACTGTCAGAGCTTGATTGCATTACCTACTTGCTGTTCTGCAGTGTGATTGTTGATAAGTTGGAAATGCAATAATTGACGAAGATCTAGCATAATCATGCCATTTATTGTGCTTGCCGAGTTTTAAGCTTGCTTCTACAAATTATTTAATATATTCTCATGCACAAAGTTTCTACGTCTGATGTAGCGATGTTTCAGATCAAAGCCATGTCTGAAGATGTTCAACCTTTGTTGGCTGAGGTTCGTGAAAGTGGTTTGCTTAAAGAAGTGGAGAGTTTAACCAAAAGCCTGACACAAGCATCTGAGGATTTGAGGTAAATGTCTCACATCTCTAATTGTCATGTCCTGCTTTCAGTTTACATGTTGAAGGCTTATATTGGAATTAGATCCTGTCCAGCACTGTAGGTCAACCTGCTGAACCAGTAACCCATTGACCCAGGTGGTCATCATTTCTGAGACATATTTACGCATGTTACCCGGCTTATCCTGGTCACCAAGATGGATTATAAGAAAACCAATGCTACATGGACCTGATTTCATCACCCGGCTATTTGCCTTTTTCTTGCAAAAATGTCTATTTTTGGTATCAATGTGCTTTATCTGTGATCCAACATCACATACAAGCGCTTCAACCACAGAACCACTAGTACACAAATGACTTTTTGAATTTGTTATCATATGTCTCTATCTATATAACACTGAACACTCAATTAATGCTTGTTTATTTTCAATATATTTGCCATATTTGTCTCAAATGACTAAGGTTGTGTTTGATAAATTTGGGAATTAAGATTTGAATGATTATGATGTCTTAATAAATTAGATCATCTGAATGGTTATGAGGTCTGAATCTAAAAAATTATTTGATAACTAAAAAGTAAGTTGTCTCTTAATGACACTATTTTACTATTTTAAAGGGTAAAATTTTATTTAATAATTTTAAATATTCAAAATAATAAAAATGAGTGCATAATATTGTTTAATATATTTATATAAAAAAAATTTAGCAAAAAAAATTAATTAAGAGGTACCTCTTAATTATTAAGATTTCATTTTCTGTCTTACCGATTAAGAGACATTCAGAGGTAACAAAAAACAAAATAAACAGCATCATGCCTCTTAGCGAATAAAAGGCAGTCCATTAAGAGACAATCAGATGTAAACAAACAACACCTAACACAGTAGTAGAGCTCTTATGTTTATATTTATATCCATGAAACACGTTATGTGTATAAGGACTCTGTATTCTTTTGAACTCTGTGTGGCTCTATGTATGAAGTAGTGTGTCTATCTGATAGTGTGTGTTATTATTAGTTTGGGTTCATATGAGATTATAGGTTTGCAGCAATTAATTTTCTCTCTCTCCCTCTTTGTCTGTCAAGCAATTTGGACTCTTTCAATGCTGTGAAATTCAAAATAGTGTCTCTTAATTTTACAAGTCCATCCTTCCAAGTTCCCAGATATCTGTGTGTGTGTGTCTGTGTGTATTGAGTGCTGTGTCTGATTGTGTACATGCTGTGGCTAGATGTGTATGCGAACCTATGTGTTTGTATTTGGTTATAAGCTTATGGTGGATTAATTTCCTTATTTTCCAGAAGGGTGCATTCATCCATTATGACCCCAGAAAACACTGAATTGATCCGGAAATCCATATATACCCTCATCTTCACTTTGAAGAATATTGAGGTACTGAGCTGATTGGACAAGTCTTTTATTGCTGTTTTACTTTGGCCTTCTGTTATATTTGTTCACTTTGAGCTTTTGTGCCACCATCGCAGAATATAAGTTCAGATATTGTGGGATTTACTGGTGATGAAGCTACAAGAAAAAATTTGAAGTTGCTTATCAAGTCTCTCAGCAGGCTATTATAATGGCAAAACAGGTTTGACAATTGCTAATAGCTTTCTTTAAAACAATGAAGATTGGCTAAGGGAAGGGTAGAGACCTGAAGGTACTCTCTGGCTGTATGGCAGGGCTTGTGTTTAGTTGATACTGTGACGTGGAATTTTGGTATGAAGCCACTTGTACTGTTGGATGGAAGAGTTGGAGTTTGGTCTTATTTTGTTGGATGTTTCTGCTAATCGGAACAGTCTACTTTGATCTACGAATATTGAAGTTCCAAAGGCTTTTCCCTTCATCTTATTTGGTTGATATAAAAGATAGCGACATAAATATACACATGCCATTATTTTCCCCAAGGTTTTACAAGAATTATTTACACACTACACTATATCTGTTGCACCAAATCCACATGCAACTTTAGGAAACCTCTGCTAAACTGTTTCATAATCATCCCTGCTTTTGCAAGAGCCAAATATGCAGTTACAATGGGCACATTGAATCTTTTACTTTCCTTATCTTTTCAAATCAGGACTGGAAACGTCGGTGCAAGAACTTGTGGTCAGTTTCATTTCAGTTTGAAAACCTAGACTTGTAACTTGTAAGAACTGGCTGGACTTCATTTTAACCAGTTTACGTTCTCTCTCTCTCTCTCTCTCTCTCTCTCTCACACACACACACACACACACGCGCACACACATAACTTGCGCTCATGCACACATTGGCTAAAAAGTTCAAGAACTTCGACATATTTGTGATTTTGGAATTTCAGATGACTACATGCCTGATGCCATTGAAAGAAAGATGAAAAAGGAAAATCAGCAAGTGCAAGGTGAAAAGAGGAGCTGGTTCAATTCCACAATTCAGAAAACTGTTAAAATATTGCTTTGGGAGCTAACAGCCCAAGATCATATTTTGTATATGCTCTTATATAGAATTTAGTACAAATGTCTGCACTCCAAATGAAAATGAAGAGCCAGTATAATTTTTAGTTCTCTTTTACCCAGAAAAACAGAGGTCACTTCAGAATACTTTACGAATCTTTTACTTGGAATGTTAGACCAACTTCTCAAATTTTATGCCTTGCCAATGAACTCCACATCAAACAGAAGAACTGCATCTGGTGGGATAATGCATGAACCTAGACACAGCGGTTAGATAGATAGTAAAGAGATCAATTCGCCAAGAATTTCATATAGACCATGAATATGATCTTGTCCCAAGACCTTAAGGATTGCTTACCTCCTTTACAACCAGCTCCTCTCATGCCATATCCAAGACTTGGAGGAAGCTTTAGTGTCCGTTTTCCTCCTAAGAAAGCCGTATTATTCATGTTCTATATCATGTATAAGTAATTAGAAAAAAAGAAATATAGCAGCATCTGTATGCATATATCCTTGTTACCAGCAAGCATGGGTGGAACTCCATCGCCACCTAGAATTCCTTGATCCCATCCTTTAATAACCTATGAGGCACCCAAAGATCCAATGGGAATTTAAGCAACAACAATGTGCTTGTATTAACAATACTGAAATAGAATTATCTTTTATTTAAATATAGTACTGAACTTGAAAAGATCTGTAATTGTGTGTACCTCACCAACACCTATACGAAATGTAAGAGGCTTTCCGCGGTTATAGCTGCTGTCAAAAACCTTCCCATTCTCCAGTTTCCCTACATAATGTGCCTGCCCATTTTCAAAAATATCGCAAACTTAAGATACCTTTCTGCATAAGGAGCAATTTTCATTCATGTTGTTATGTGGTTTCTATACAATCACAACTGGAGCAGAGCTCTACTGTTATATACAATATGTTGTTATACTTTTGATAGGTTCAGGATGTTTATATCTAACAAAAATATACAACATCCCAAAAGAAGAGTTCAAGTTTAGTGTAATCTCAACCTGCCAAGATTAAAGTTACCTAGGTATGGTAGCACGCATAAGGCATTTAGTTCTCTATCACAATTAGGTATGATAGTACCCATTATGGCGAAGGCAGGGCCAAAATATACATAAATACATATGAAAACATATATAAGTAAAGATTTATGTGGTAAATTACCTACCTTGATCAATTGCCCTTTGGAAGCCTCAGGTCCAGACCCCACAACTCTATCGCAGAAGGCGAGGCCTGAAGGAGTTGAAGTTAGCTCACACGGCGCAGTGGCTTCAGCTGCTGCTGCATTTAGCTCTGGTTGGCAAAGAACATCAAGAAGACTGAAAGACAAGCCAAGCCCAATTGCTTCTCTTCTTCGGAAAAAACTGTTTGATGTTTTTTCATCATTTATTCCCGGCAGGTTTGCGAATTTGAGTGCTGATGCTTCTGTATTGTAGGAATTTCTAATGAGCAGGAATTTATTTGCAGAAATGGTACTTAGCTTTGTGGGTGTGGAAGACCCAAGGGAAAATGGTAATGAGCTCATCTCTAGCCAGGATTTTGAGGGGATAAGAATGGAAGCCTAGTAAAGGATAGCCTAGTAATGGCCAGAGTGGGGTAAGCTGTAAACCATGGCTATTACAAAATGTACTTGGAAATCTAAAACAGATGGCCTTTTTTAGATTAGTAGTGAAAGGTATGCAATGAGCAGAAAATCCAGGGCAATGGATTCGTTTCATTTTTTCTTTCCCATTTTCCCTCTTAAAATACAAACTATCGTGGACACTTCTTAGAAGTTGCAGAACTAGAAGCGTTGCTTTGGAACAACTCAATATAACAAATCTTAAAACACTTTATTCATCATCAAATGATATCAGAATGGTAGAACTTGGCCCACAATCTAACTTAAAAAAGTTCCCTTTTTATGAATTTAGGCAGTCATACAGATGTAAAATACATTTATTAAAGCAACAATTTTCATTCGGTAAATTTTTTTGATCCAGAAATGGAAAGTTTGGAATTACATAAATGCTTAGAATCTGTATGTGTTCATCTCAGTTCCTTATTCTCCCTTGGTCTTTCTTTTCTTCATCGTATAATTGATCTCTCTTTTTTTCTCAACCTCCTCATTCTCAAGTTCAGTTGAATTGCAAAACTGAAAGAATCAGAAAGAATCGCTATCTATCATCACAATGGATGCATCCCCTTCCCACCAAATCAGTCATTGAATAAAACTTCAGATAAAGCACCAACAAGAAAAACCTGGAGCTAAAACATAAATATGCTGCAAAGAATCTCTGATTGAAGTTCATGGGCTGCAAACGAAGCAGTCAAGGCAAGAATGCTGTTTATGATGTTCCACTTCTAATGAAACTAGATCGATCCTCTTGGCTTCTTCACACTCTGCTTTATCACTAATTTCCTCACCCTTTCTGCATCATTCCACTTATCACTCAAAACATACACATCACAGATAAGAGTATAAACCCCTCCATCATTCTCTGGCTTGACCGTTTCCAGAATCCAATCGATCACTCTCTCTGCTATCTCAAACTGCTTATGAACCTTACAAGATGACAAAAAGGAACCCCAAAAAAATACATTGGGTTCAAATGGCATCGCTTTTATAACCTCATAAGCTTGCCTCAAGTCCCCTGCCTTGCCAAATAAATCAGCCATGCAGCCATAGTGCTGAATTCTTGGCTTCAACCCATACTCTGAAATCATCTTGAAATATTTACGGCCCTCCTCAACCAACCCTGCTCGTGCACAAGCACTGAGAATTCCAGTAAAGGTTAACTCATTCGGTTCCACTCCTGTTCCTATCATTTTCTCAAATACAGTCGATGCTTCTTTGCCGTATCCTTGTTGGGCCGCCCCACATATCAATGCTGTCCAAGAAGCAACATTTCTATCTTGCATCATGTCAAAGACCAAACAAGTATTCTTCAAGCATCCACACTTGGCATACATGTTAACTAACATCGTGCCAAGGTCCACATTCAATTCCCACCCATTTTTCGTGGCAAACCCATTAAGGGATTTCCCCAAAAGTAAACCACTCGAACCCATGTTAGAACACCCCGTTAAAATCAAACACAAGGTCAGCTGATCAGGCATTATCTTCTCATCCACCAACATTTCCCGAAAAAGCATTAATCCCTTATCCGATTTCCCACTATTCACATACCCTGTAATCATAGCAGACCAAGAAGCAAGGTCCCTCAATGGCATTTTCTCAAACAATGCCCGTGCATTCTCAACATCTCCAAACCTTGAAAAACCCGTAATCATCGTGTTCCACGTGACCGTGTTCCTCACAGGCATTTCATCGAACAGATTGCAGGCATCGCTAAAAGAAGCAGCAACATACGCATTTAACAGTGAAGTAGCCACATAAACATGAGAACTGAACCCCAATTTGAGAAGATGGGTATGAAGATGGCGGATCAAGGCGAGGTTTTGCAAATGGGTACAGGATTTTAGAGCAAAAAGAATCGAGTAACTATCAAAAGGGATGGACTGGCGTTGCATTTGAGTGTAAAATTGTAAAGCTTTTTCAGGTGAAGAAGAAGCATTCTTGATAGCTAAAGTCCATGACTGGAAACCTCTGGAAAGACAAGAGAGAATCAGTGGCATTAGCATAGCTTTACTTCCATTAACCAGAAGTTCGGAGGTTTGTTGGCGCCAGTTTGTTAACAGAAGAACGGCTTGTTTGGGAATTTAAAAACCGAGTTATTAAATACATAGGGATAAATAACGTTTTGGCCATCGTATTCATTCGATTGAATAAGCATCTTTCTTATATATTATAAAATGGTCATTATTTTCAATTTTAAATAGAAAAAGCAGACGGAAAAATTGATTAGGCATAAATGGGTTAGATTTTTTTGATGTGATGACTTTCTTTGAATTTTGACCCATATCTATCATTCTTTCCATTTTCGGTTTTCACATACAATAATAATAATTGAATACGAAAAATAAATACTTTATAATTTTATTTATTTATAATAATACTTTATTATTTATAATTATTCATATAAAATATTTTTATAATTTATATAATTTTTAAAAAATTTAAATTTTAAAATTATTATTATTAGTAGTATTTTATTATTATTATTATTAGTATTTTATTTATTATTATTAAATAACGTTTAGTTAACGTTTTTAAAAAATTAGTTCAGTTTTAAAAAAAAATATTAGTTCCGTTTAAAAAAATTAACGCTTTTTAAAAATTAAAAATTCTGTTTTTATAAAAAAGTAGCATTTTTTAAAAAATTAACGTTTTTAAAATTAAAAAATTCTGTTATTATGTTTTGTTATTTTAAATTATTATTACAAAATAATAATAATAATTTCACAATAAAACAGACTTTTTTAAAAAATAGAATTTTAAAAAAACATAAAATTTTAACATAATTTCTTTTTAAAAAATTAGTTCAGTTTAAAAAAAAAATTAGTTAACTTTTTCTAAAAATTAGTTCAGTTTAAAAAAAATCTTAAACTAATTAGTTCAGTTTAAGAAATATTTAATTAATTTCTTTAATAATTTCTTAAAAACGTTAACTAATTCTTAAAAAATTAGTTAACATTAATTAACGTTTTTAACATTAAAAACTAATTAAATAAAATACTAATATTTTTTAGACTGAACTATAATTTTTTAAACTGAACTAATATTTTTTTTTTAAAACTGAACTAATTTTTAAAAAACATTAACTAAACGTTATTTAATAATAATAAATAAAATACTACTAATAATAATAATTTTAAAATTTAAATTTTTTAAAAATTATATAAATTATAAAAATATTTTTATATGAATAATTATAAATAATAAAGTATTATTATAAATAAATAAAATTATAAAGTATTTATTTTTCAGATTCAATTATTATTATTGTATGTGAAAACTGAAAATGGAAAGAATGATAGATATATAATTAAAGGTCAAAGAAATTCGCCACATCAAAGAAAACTAACCCATTTACTAGTCACTTTTTCCATTCTGTTTTTTTGGATTTAAAATTGAAAATAATGACCATTTTATAATATACGAGAAAGACAGCTTATTCAATCAGAATAAAAAAAGTTTAAGAATCAAAATAAAAATCTGACCTCAATACAATTGACCAAAATATTATTTATCTCTAAATACATATGTACAGAGAGAAGAGAGTTTGGTGTTTGATTTCGAAAGAACGGACCCCTTGGAGAACGGAAACACAAACCGCCCTCTGATTATATGTTTTTTGTTCGACCCGAAAAATTTAGGACCGGGTATAGACCGTATAGTGATAATTATTTTAATGAAAATAAAATAAATAATAAATACGTCTCACATTCATGTAAAAAAATATCAATTTTTTTAATAATTAAATATAATAATATTTTGATGATTAATACATGTTTATAAATAATTCAAATATCTATATTTTATATGTTATTATATATTTTGTACACTTATATATTTATACATTAAAAATTTTAATTATATAATTACTTGCACTTGTCTAGTCCGATCGTTTAGCTACTCATGTATGGTCAAATGTTGTATTGGACTCTACTTTGCTATTTGTTAGCTCAACGACAAGATATTTATTTCTATTTTCTTTCAAAATTTAGAAATTATAGGATATGAGGAAATAAATGATTACCTATTGTAAGAGTTGACGATTTTTTTATATTGATAGGACATAATATTAATAATTATGTATGTAAAATAAAATAACTCAACGAGTATTATGAACAAGCTTTTAATTAAATATGATACAATTAAATTAAAAGGATACTTCAGTTAATTTAATTATATCAAAAGCTTAACATTTTTCTCTGTTTTTTGTAATACCGAAAAAATAAAATAAAATAATAATAATAATATTTAAATAAATATTTAAAATAGTTAATTTGGGCTTTTAAATTAATTGGGTATAAATTATAATTGTGTAATTTTAAATCCTAGTAAAATTAAGAGTATTAATAAAACATATTAATTAATAAATAAACCAAAACCTAATCGCTTCATTACTTCTAATACAAATCGATTTTCGGAGGAAGAAAAAAAAGAGAAGAGGATCTCAACCGGCGTTAAGCAAAGGGAAGGAAATTGGATCAACTGGTAAGTTATTATTATTCCTTTCAATTGAATAAGAGTCTGAGCATAGGGTGCATGTGTATATGTATGATCACTGTCGCAAATTGTGAATGAATAATATGAAGGCAATGTTCTGATTAGTTTTAAAAAGAGAGAGAGAGAGATATTAATAAAGAATTCGTTATCATGATCAGGATCATAAGTTCTACATTATTACTAAATGGTACATATTATATATAAGCTTAAGGAGGTTGAATGGTCAAAATCATAAGGAAAGTGATAAAATAAAATCAATAGTAATTTAGTTTAAATTTATCTTGTAAAACTGATGTAAATTGAGAAATAATTTCCTGTTATTAGAAATTATAGTTATTAATAAGTAATTTAATTGTGTATTATATTTTATTTTGATAATTAGATCGGATTGAGGGAGTTTAGCGGGTGATAGTTGGATTCGGCGAATTATTTTGGTACTATATTAAGGTACGGATTTCGTACTTTTTTAGCGATACTCTTTTAAATTTAATTCGTTCGTTTTGTATTCGTTTAGAGATTTGGTATTGCCCCTCCGGATTATTCTTTGTTGTCAAAATTATTGAGACATTTCGTTTTGGCGTTGATATTATAATTCGTATTTGTACTCTTGAAACTAGTTAATCGTGTCAATATGTTTTGGAGACTTTATTCGTTTGTACCATTGTTCGTATATTTTTGTTCACATTCAGGAGTTATTTTTGATCATTGATATATTGGGATAATTAATATTGTTTGTATTTGATAATTCGATTTCATTTGAATATGGTCATGTGAGACTTGTGATTTGAACCCCTTTCGCTTACATTTTTGTAGTTTGATCCTTGGGGTATACTTGAGCTAACCACCGTGGGGGTACCACATGCATGTCCTCTCGACATTGAAGTGGCATGACACCCTTCCGTGGCGGTGTGATTAGTCCACCACGTATCCTTTTGTATGCTTTGGGTATGAGCTTTGGCCATTTGATATATTTGTTCGTGATACGTATGGGTCGCAACCCAAAGATTTGATTTGATTCGATTTGTTTGGCGGATTAGTGACGTATGTGTCGCATGCGTCTTATCCGATTTGATTTGTATACATCATGGTACCGATGTATTTTGTTAATTTTGGCTATTTGTATTTGAGAGCTCGAGATGAAATTGTTATCTTACAACCATTTGATTCAACCTTATTATTTGTTGAGATTCTTTTGGCTAAAATTATTCGATTGACAATTGTTAGTCATTTGTAAATGGACTCTCAAATTTTGATATATTCATAATTCGTTTGTAATTCACATGTGTTCATTTATTCAACTCATTTAGATTCATTACTTATTGTGATATATTTATTCATCTTCATATCCGTACTGGGCAATTGGCTCGTTTGTGTTCTTTTTTCCCGAGCAGTAATCGGGGTGATCAGGATTTGTGGGATGAGAGCTACCTTTGATCCAAATGAGTAGATTAGCTTTTGAGATTATTATTAGACTTGGTTTTCCTAAGATTTTGTAACTAGATATTTTGGGGTCTATTTTGATATTTATTTATTCTTAGTAGCGACTATATAAATGTGGAGTTCATTCTATTTAAATTGGAGTATGTGACATTTGGTATTAAATTTTATTGGAGATATTTTGAGGTTTATTAGAGATTTGTATTTATTATATTTGTGCGTGACATCCCTTTTTCCTTTTGAGAAAGGGGGTGTTACAGTTTTGGTATTATTAAACATAACGTTTCAATTTACACCATGGGTAGTGTCACACGGGTAAAGTTTGATCCAAAATTTTCGTCTAACTCTGTAATGGCTTGATTGTTTTTTACAACCAGTCAGTTAACTCGTACAGTGTTGTACGTCGTACTGTTTGCACCAACAACACACACACACACACACACTCTGTTTGTCTGTCTACTATTAGAAACAAGGAAGATATGTATAGTACAATGGGCAACACACGATATAGGCAAAACACCCAACCTTTTATTGCACTCTCAATAAATTAGGAATTCGCCTAAAGGCTTACAAAACTCAGCTCTCTAGCCTACTTTGTCTGATGTCTCTACACCACCCAATATATTTGTGCACCTAGCACTGGCTATTTATAGCTTGGTGGTCAGTTGACACCCCCAACTGCCAAGAGGTTTGCACCACTAAGGTGCTGCCACCAAAGAGGTGACAGTTCCCAAAAACTACCTAATATGCCCAATCCATGCCCAACTCATGAACGAGTCTTCAATCCATCAAAGTCACCTATGACTCGTTAGCATTGTTGTAGAGGAACCCAATCAATGCCTAAACATGCCCCACACATTAGCCATGACATCCTGCTCATGACCCCGAGTGACCTTTACGGAGCACCCCCCTATAGTAGCACTTAAGAAAATATCCAAGTTGCCACCAACAGACATCCACTGTGTTTGAGGAGTCATAATGTAAGTTGCCCAGAACATATATTTTTTGACATAGTGTCCAATTACTTACTACGTCGTCCCAAATACTTGTCATCGTGACATTGTCGCATCGATGTTTGTATAGTGTCGCCCAAGTGATTGTCAAGGTCCAACCTTGGCATTTGGCCAAAGCCCAAATCTGTAGCCAGATGCTACGCTTAAGTCTTTGCAGACGTGACTTTGTTGTTGTCAAAGACGCACGCGCTTTGTTGTCGCACGTCAAGGCTTAAGCTTATGACGCTGTGCTGTGGTACTACACCATTTGAGTGTCAAGGTCGTGTCAAGCCGACAAATGTCTAACATGTAGGGACTAGGGAGGTGGTGTAAGGTCGGCTTATGTATGTTCCACTGCGCAGCCAGCCAATGGGTTCGGTTGGTTGAAGTAGTTTGTAAAATGAGATGGGTTTGAATTGTTTATAAAATTAAATGGGTTATAATTGCATAAAGCCCAACAAATTGTCAACCTGGTCCATGATTAAATCTAACCTTATTATACAAACAAAGCTTATTAAAAAGGGTCTTTTACATAAGTATACAACATTTAGAAAGTAATTACACTATTAGTGCACTCATAAAAAATTTACATAATTAATACACTTTCTATATTTATTTACAATATTAGTGCAATTAGGATTCCTTAGTTTAGTGAATTAGTATAGGATTCAATTCATAATAATAAGGAAACCTAAAATCAAGGAGAAATAACTACCATAATTAATAATTCAAATTCAAATATCTTAGATCTAACAAACAAAACAAATTCAAAAATAATAATTAAAATTCAAATATTCAAAGTTTGGCAACATCATCTTCCTCCTCCCCTTCGCCGATCATTTTCCTCCTCCCCTTCTCCGCCGCTTCAACACCATGGACGCCGACCATTTTCCTCCGCTTCACCATGGACGCCGGTCATCTTCCTCCGCTTCACCATGAACGCCGCCGCTTCAACACCATGGACGCCGGCCACAGCTGCCATTATAACGAAGGTTGATTTAGTCCAAAAATTAAAAGGAGAAAAAGATAAATTTTAGTGCAGTTGGTATCCAAATATTTATACAAAGGTAACCATTTTAGTTTTTGTGGGTAACCAATAGAAATTTTAGTGCAGTTGGTAACCAAAACTTTCAAAGGTAACAATTTTAGTTTTTGTTGGTTACATTTGTATTAAAGTTTCGTTACCAATCAAGATTATATAAAAAAAAAAAATCTATAATAGATTTTTATAATTAATTGGTAAACCAATAAAACTGAATTGGTTACCTTTGTATTAAGGTTTGTCTACTAATTGCATTATAAAAAAACTACAATAATTTTTTTTAATTAATTGGTAATCCAATAAAATTTGAATTGGTAACATTTGTATAAAGTGTTAGCTACTGCATTTTTATTAAATAAAAAAATCTATAATAGATTTTTAAAAATAAATTAGAAACCTAATAACACCGAATTGGTTACCTTGGTATGAATGTTTGGCTACCAAATGTCTTATAAAAAAATCGCAAAGAATCGCATTTTATGAAAAAATCGCAGTGTAGATGTGGAGGATGGCGTTAATGGTGTGGATAAACATCATCTCCAATCGGATCACTAGAAGAATTATTACTTAAACTTCCTTGATCATCTCCAATCGAAAAATTCCTCCGTAACATTGTCTTTCTGCAAGACAGGCACGTACCTCATCAAGATCAATGGAGTCCCCATCGAGGTAATTCAGTTTGAAATCCTCCACCACAAGGCCTTCGAACCTATCCTACTATTGGGTCGCCACACACCTCCCAGATCACTCCACTTTCAAGTTTCAAGTTTTCGCTGGCGTGGACATGAGAATCCGAGTCAAAGGCGGCGTGGACATGATAAATGGATTACTCCACTTTCAAGTTTCAATATGCAAAATGATACTGACAAAACTAATACTCCCTAAATGAATTATTGCTTCATATATACGCCACTTTGATTTTATTTTAATATGTATAGATATTAATTACTTAATTTAATAAGTAAATCAATACTAATCCCCTAAATTAAGGAATCCTAATTGCATACTAATTCCCTAAATTAAGGAATTCTAATTGCACTAATATTGTAAATAAAACTTTAAATATATTAATTGTATAAATATTTTATGAGTCTTATTTATTGTTGTAATTATTTTAAAATATGTAATAGAATATGTAATTGATCCTATTAAAAAATCAATTGAGACCCATATATCTCAGGTTGGGCCTCCAGCTGACTGGTTGTTGGGCTGAAAGTGGATGATGTTTTTTAAAGGTAAAGTAGTTTATGGGCCTGTATTACATTTTGGACGTACCATCCACTTGAATTCTCCATCTAAAGGATTATAATTATAACTTTAGAAGTATAAAAATCACGCATTTTGGAGAGAAATGTGACATTTTCATTTACTCTCCTAATTCAATTTATATAATAAGATTAATTGATATAAAATAACATTTAAAGCAGTATATAATAAGAAAATTGATAACAGAAAATAATATTTTCACAATAAAATCGTCGCTATAGGTCCTATAATGACGATTTTCACTTTCTTAAAATGAAAATTATCGTTATATTAAACCACGATTAATTGAAACAGCTTCATTTTCTTATAAATACAGATAAAATAAAATTTTAAACGAGATGATTCAGTCTCTCACCAAAACCAATCCTCAATTTTCAAATCAGGAAGCTTCATTTTATATTAATTGAAAAAGTTTCATTTTCTTGTAAATGTATTTAAATTAATTTTTATTTTTTTAAAAAAAAAATATATATTTGTTGAAACTATATAAAAAAGAAAAAAAGATTTCATTACTCAACCATGACTTTTGTTTTCTCCCCTTGCATATAAATAATATATATAGAGAGAGAAACAGTACTTCTAGATGAAATAATTAATTTACGTTGTAGTGAAGAAGATTCAAAACATGTACGTAGGTAGAATGATCCATTCCTTATGCAATCAATCAAAAACAAAGGTCAAGCTATTAGTTCTTCCTGGTCAACTTTGACAGCAGTCTTATCTCAAATAATTGGAAAAAAAAAAAGTAATCCGTCCGTGCCGTAATATATGATGTTTTAGTTTTTTTAAAGTTGGGCACAAGAATTAAAAAAATAATTAAATAAAATTAAATATAATATCAATTGTCTATAACACCCTTAAATTCTCATTTATTATCATATATTTATCTCACTCTCTCTCATAAGAAATTTTTTCTCATGAGGGGTAATTTTAATTTTTTTTTATAATTAATCCTCTTAAATTATATAAAATGACAATTAATTTAGAACAAATAAAATCATCTAAAACGTTATATATTATTTATGGGACGGAGGGAGTATAACTAATACCATGTCTTTTTCAAGTTTTATAAAATATATATTCATTTGTTTGAAGTATAAACTTCATTATTCACTTTTATACTTCACCTTCCTCCTTTATATTTTCTCTTAATTTATTCTTATTGGCTTAATGTTTGAAAATTTGCAATTAATCGTTCTTCTCCAATTATATAAGACTTGGACTTTGTCTCCCTAATATATAACCTCGTAAACTAATTAACCTAAACCCTCTTACAATTCTTAATTTCCCTAATAATTTGGATTATATATATATATATATACACACACACACACGCACTATATATTTATTTTCCTTCCTCAATTTTACAAGGAGAGTCACTTGGTGTTTATTCCGATTAGCTTACTAAATCTTAAAATTCAAAATTAATCTGAATTTAATTATTAGATTTTGATTTGTGAAATAAATAAATAATTAATATTGTAAAAAAAATATTATTTCAAAAATTAAAATAAATTCACATTTTGAACTAGAATCAATTAATGTGGAATGGAACTCTCTTTTGGTGAAAGGGAGGGAGTAAATTATGGTTTTGTTAATGGTGATTTGAAATTCTCAGTTAACTAATTAATCCTCTCAAGAAACAGAAAGAGAAATATTCACAAGTTGCAATAGAATTAATTGCTCTTGTTTACGCCACACATGAGCTGTAGATTTTGGTATTTTTGGTTTGAAATTTGAATGACAAGATCAAGAAGTCACCATTTGGCTTTAGCTAGCTAGCAAGCTTTTTAATAATTAATTCATATATACTGATCTTATATTAATTAATTAATTAATATCTCCGTACAAAAATAAAAGTTTTATTTGATTTTTTAATTTGTTACGAAAACATAAGTATTGGATTCCGAAATTGAAAATAGGGAATAATATATAGACTGCATTTAATTTAATTAAAGAAAATTAATATTTACTTCATCAAAATTATATTAATTACTGATTAAAGGTAAACTAATAACAATGTGAATTTACATATTATAGCAATTTGGGGTCAAAATCAGGTTGCTCCTCAACAACCGGGTTGTTGTGGATGGAATCCCATATATATATATATATATATATATGGGAGCCCTTCCATGCTTGATAGGTTCTTTATAATCTTGTCAACACCCCTTTTGGACCGTTGATAAATTGAATTGATGGGCTGCGATTAACTTTTCTATTTGATAGTGGCACGAGTGTTGTTGTGCTAATTATTTACTGCATCTGAGCTTCTATTTTAATAAGTGAGGCTCACGTAAAATTATATTGTCGATTATAGTTATAAAAAGTGAATATTTATTATTAAAATAATCCGTAGGAAGAGCTTCTACAAGCCACACATTTTTTTTTAATTTTTTTATTTCTCCTACCGGCGGTCACAGTTGATCTTCTTTGGCATTAAAATAATAAAATAATCGTGGAGCTTTCTATACTTTACATTTTTTTTTTAATTTTTTTTATTTCTCCGTAGGTATAAAATTTGATACTATTTAGTATTAAAAATTTGAAAAAAATAAGTAGTAATAGAAAACTTGTCACATTGGTATTAAAA
This sequence comes from Panax ginseng, assembly GCA_020205605.1. NCBI lineage: Eukaryota > Viridiplantae > Streptophyta > Magnoliopsida > Apiales > Araliaceae > Panax > Panax ginseng. The sequence continues at coordinate 84,987,427 of CM035150.1, read as the reverse complement.
AATTGAAAAAATAACTTAAGTAGAAGTCTGACATCATGGTGGTATTAAAAATTGAAAAAAATGATTTTATTCAAGCAATTATTCTTAAATGATTCGAACTCGTAACCTCAAACTCCAACACTCGTCATCGTATGACCACCCGAGAGCACCACAGCCTATTTATTAATTTCAACCAAGGATATATCTTTATATTAAAACTTCACCATCCTCCAAAATCTATATTCTTGTATTATTATTATATTACGATTTATTATTATTAATAAATCTATATAATATAATATATGGGGTTTTCTATTTAGAAATAAGTTAATATCTATATTTATTAAGCAATGATTATTAGTAATGATTTTATATATTAAGCAATGATTTTATTATTAAGAAATGATTTTATTATTAATAAAACTAGTGAAGTATAATAATAATGTGATTATCGAATTTATAAAAGTAGTGAAGTATTATAATAATAATAATAATAATGTGATTATCAATATTAGAAATGCAGATTATACCAATACTAATCTTTGCATAACATTAAGAGGAATAGTACATATTACATGTTCATTTTCATAAAATAAAAAACATAGAATGATTAATACAATGGCGCTTTATTTTTTTGGCTCAGAATCCCTAGCACTCGATAGTGATTTCGACTTTTATCGTCTTTCGGTTTCAAAGCCATAAATTGCACATTTTCAATGAGTCTTAGAAGGAATGATTTTCTCGAAAGTGCCTTTCTTGAATCTAGATTATTTTTGCGGCCCTTTGTTTGAGAAATATTAGGCGGCAAAATTTTCTTCTTCTTCCACCTCTGCATCTTCATCGTCATTATCGTATCCCATATCATGATTTGGATCTCCAATGTGTCAATCAATGTTGTCATCGCCAGATTCGATAATATTCTCATTCGGATCATCTTGGTCAACCAACTATTTTCCTCGTGCATTCGGTTTAAAACGGTTTGTAACCTCGGATTGAGCAAAGCTTTGCTTTCGCTAACTCACAGTAATCACCCATCAAATGATTATAGCGCATTGCTTGATTTTGTTCGAAGTCAGCAGATGTGGAGTTAAAGAGTAAGTCTTCACCATTGCTTTTATTCGCGTCTCTTGTCTACCGATGAAGGATCATATCGGTCGGTATTTGTGAAATACTCTTTGCTATGAAATATCTCAAGATGTGCCTGCATAATTCACCAGAGTGAGAAAACATTTGGCAGTTACATATTACCGATCCCAGGTTGTCGATTGTTGACAACTTCTTTATATCTTCCACCACTTTCGATTGCATCGCATTATACCTGGCTGCATAAACCTTAGTATCGGTGACACACAACTCACTAAGTTTATGAACATTGTATTTCATGGAATCGGCTAATTGACGTTGGAAACATCTAAACATCTCTTTTGTGTACACTTGTGCAAAGCATGAACTTCTAAAGATGAGCAAAAGTACCATAATTCTTTTTTACGATGTTTTGTTATGTAGTCGGCCTTCCTCTCCACGATAAAGCTGTCTTTACTGACTTTTGACTCTGCGAAGACAAAACATAGCATACTGTTGATGCATTAACATACTCATCAAAAAAGGCATTCATGCTCTACCGCCTTCCAAGGTGGTAGTCATTCCAGCTGCAAATTATCTCTTTGTATATCTTTGGAATCCATTTACATCGCATACATCATACAAACTTCCAAGCCATTCATTAGTATACAATTCATAGGAACTTATCGAATATGCCAACGCTTCTTCAAATTCCTCGATGGACAATGAGTTATACACACGGTTGTTAAAATCATTTTTGAGCGATGGGTGCTTCAGAATAAACATGATGCAATTTTTCAGAAATTTATTTCTAATATGCGAGAACACAATAAATGATAACTAGTTGGAAATGCAAGTAGCAATAGGATTACTCATGGCTCTGTCTTGATCGGTGATGATGGTTGTAGGTGCCTTGTAGTCCATGGCTTCAAGCCGTATCTGTAATACCCAAACGAAAGTGTCCTCTGTCTCGTCTCGTAACGAGAGACAAATCCAAACAATATAGGTCGATAATGGTGGTTGACCCGTGAATGGAACAAAGCGGCATCTATACTTATTTATCCCGGTATGCCTATCAAATGTCACAACGTCTCCGAACAGTTGATATATAAACCTTGATCGGCGTCACCCACAAAATACAAGCTATCACGGTTGTTTTCCACCAAGGTTTCACTCGGAAAAAAAATTCTTCGGCACTTCCGGATGCAAGTTTGTTCAAATGATTGGCAAACCGACTTGTGCATCATTTTCATCTGCGAGAATCACGCCTTAAATCTCGCACCACATTCTCAACATTGGCGAGAGAAAGGAACATTTTGCAAATCACCTCCCATTGTGCTCAAAACATTCATCATCTTACTAGGACCAATCTGGGACTTATTTAAAGTGTCAATTAAATTTCTTGCAGCAGGAGTAATATTTACGTGTGTCTCTATCAAATCTACTTTGGTGGGGTCACTAAGTGATGATTGTGCTCTAATTCAACAAGAGAAAATCAATTGTCTTTCTTTCTTATTGTGGACAACATATATTCTAGCTTTGCACATTGTTCGATCTATTGAGTCTCTCTGTCTAGTTATTTTATTACTACTATCTTCATCATCGGGTAACTCTTGCCAACAATTGTGTAAGAACTTTCTTTACATATATCTTTGCTAGATCGATATCATTCAGATTAGCATGTTTATGACTAGTTGCAATTCTAATCTCAAATCCATTTTTTATGAGCATATGATCTATAAAATATTCAACCTCTTCAGCAACGTACAAAATAATTGACCAACGTGCGAACAATATCAGTTTATTACTTTCAACTTCACTAACAAATTCGGATGTATTATATGACATTTTGAAAAACTTACTTGTGAATAATAGTGATGAATTTTGCTCGATCAGAACTTCAACTTGATTTTCGAAGTGAAAGTGGGCAACCGGATGAAACAAATTATGAGTAGAGGTGAAAAAAAAAATAATATCGAGAGAATAAATTTGGGTTCATGGAAGAAGATAACTTGAGAAAATAAGCGACTTACAAAGACAATATTTAAAGGTAAAAAGACCGGTAAATCTGACTTTATAATAATAATAATAATGGTAATAAACTAATAAAAAAGTACATAAGTTAGAATTTACAATATGGAGCGGCTTTATACTCAATTCGTAATAATATAATAATAATAATAATAATAATAATAATAATAATAATAATAATAATAATAATAATAATAATAATAATAATAATAATAATAATAATCGAATAATTATAATAAAATATTGAGAAATTTAATTTGGGGGAAATGGATTTATTTTAAGATATATACAAATCCAAGGTAAATTAAAACAATTTAGGCAGTGGTGGTCTTTCGAATTGGTCATATGACGAGAGATTGGTGCTTGAGGTCGCGATTTGAATCATTTAGCGATGAATAGTTTGGGATCTTGAATTATTTTTTTTATTCAATTTGTCGGTAGGATGAAATTTATCTTAAGTGGTCTTGTTTACATAAGTTAATGGGATGATTTGTCTTAAGTAGGATCTTTTTTATTTATTTATTTATTTTAATTTTTGAGTCATCATTATACAATGGAGAAAAGAAGATAAAAAAAATTAAAAAGCTAAGTAGGTTTAATGTATGACGTAGGAAAAAAAAAAAAAAAAAAAAACTTTTTCATGACATAACATGCATTGATAAGTACTTTTTTACGCCATGTTGACTACTTTTTACGCGCCACATCGCCTCGGGAAAGAACATCTATGCAAGCTCATGGTAAACTAAAAAGTCATGACCCATACTTGATATTAATGTTTGAATTTGGTCCTAAAATAATTCATGTCTGGGACTTGCATGAGCTTATTTAAACGTCTATTGAGAACACATGTTGTTCAAAACTAAAGTTCACTTGCCAAGCTAGATCAAACTAAAAATAACAGAGAGTATAGAGGAGTATTTCGGAAGATTTTAATGCATGAAAACTTCAACAAGTTGAATCCCATTTGGATTCCATTTATTATATTCCAAGAAGATGAAGAAGATTTTAATGTAAGATATTGTTATAAATTTATTATTGTTATTTATTGTAAGATATTCCATTTGTTCATTTTTAATAGTTTACATTGTTGTTATTATTTTAGATAATAACAACAAAAAAATATCAAGATTTATAATGATCACTTTATATTTTATTAAAGAATGATATTTATTTTAATATATTAATTAGACTAATTGGACATATTTTTATAAAATAAGAAAAAATATTAAAAGGGATAATAATAAATATAGATATTAACTTATTTCTATTTTAACAAATCCAATTAATAGATTTTTGGGGATGATGAAGTTTTACTATAAAGATATATCCTTGGTAGAAATTATGATTGCTAACAAGTGGTGCTTTCGAAGTGGTCGTATAACGAGGATTGGTGCTTGAGGTCGCGATTTGAATCTGTTTAGCAATGAATAGTTTGGGATCTAAAATATTTTTTTTTATTCCATTTATCATCCAAGGATAAATTTGTGTCGGTAGTCTTGTTTACATAAGTTAAAATTTGGATGATGGTATATAAGTAGGATGCTTTTTTATTTATTTTTTATTTTAATTTCTTTGAGTCATCATTATACAATGGAGAAAAGAAGATAAAAAATTAAAAAAGCTAAAAGTAGGTTTAATTTATCTTCTAGTAAAAAAAAAGAAAACTTTTTAAAGATGACGTAACATCGTTGATAAGTATTTATTTTATTATTATTTTTTATTTATTGTTTTATTTTATTCAATGTACTCAATTGTTCACTTATTATTTTAATTTATTTTTCTTCTTATTGTTTTTGTTTTTAATAGTTTTTGTTTTATTAGTTTTTAATGCATGTTAATATTATTACATTATATACATCGTATTATTATTACATGACGTGTTGTTGGTTTTTAATGCATGTTAGTGTGTATTATTATTCTTGTCATTTTGCGGCATATTACTTTCAACTTCATTTTGTCATGCATCTTAATACTAATATGGAATTGATGTATTTTTTAGGTAAAAGATGAATAGTTGGGAATATGGGCGAATTGATCAGTGTTTCGCATGATCAACAAGATCGTGTATCGGATGACATATATCATGGGAGAGAGAGGGGAAAACTAGGCTCAAGTCGATATCTTGATCGGAAATATAATCGGTGGGCTTTGACAAAGAACAAAAAATCCTTGTAGATAAATGTGGATTTGGAGTATTTAGTTTTCAAGGTGTTGTACACCTGGCCCGATCTTGATGCGATATCCGCTTTAGTCGAGAGATGGCATGGAGACCAATACTTTTCATTTAAAGCTGTGGAGAAATAATAATCACGTTAGAGGATGTTCACTTTATTTTTGGGTTACAAATTGGTGGGAAAGCCTCCTTGGGTTCCTCTTGTCACCAATTTGAATTATTTTAGGGATTGTTTTGGAGATAAATTATTTGGTGAATATTTTAGTTCAAAAAACGCGGTGCAATTTCATTAGTGTGGTTTGCGAACATTTTAATAAATGTCAGGAATGCAAGTAAAGATGTTGTGAGAAGGCGACACACAAAGGCATACATGTTGTGGTTGTGTGAGGCAATATTATTCCCTAATAGGAATAGAAATAGTGTGCACCCACGATATATGTCTTTTATTGCCAATATTTAAAGATTGTGTAACTTACTCTTGGGGCAGCAGTAGTGTTAGCATATTTGTACTGAGATCTTTATATATCGCTACTTAGGAAAGGAGTTAAATACATTAATGGTTGTGTTACATTGTTACAAATTTGGGTTTATGGCGTGTAAGTATTGGAAAGTCAAACCCTTGGCCACAATCATCCTTATGGTTACCTAGGGCTTTAGCATGGTCCTATTATGGTTCTGAAGATCGCGGAGACCACATCTCTTATGGACCAAAAATGGTCCTTATTCAAAAGACTTAAAGATTGGAAGGAGACATTTGTAAATAAACATATGTTTGGAAAGCGCGTGGCACACGAAGGGATTTATATCCTTTATCACATCCGCGCCCAGTTATATGAATTAGAACACAATGCAAAGGCAATCCTTAGGGCACAGGAGTTGGATATTTGAGTTATGTCATCGACTTTATATGTTGTTCTTCTGAGGCGGAGAGGAATACTACGGTCGCGGGGAATCTGAGTGGTCCCAATTTGGTTTCATGAATTCATTCTTTCACGATACATCTTAGGCGGGACTATGTGCCTACTTTAACGTGAAATCTTGCATGGAGTTTTTGCGATCCGTATGTTAACGAGATGTTGGTCCACCTTTACACGAATGCAAATACATATTAAATGCTAGGTGTGTGTAGTACCAATCAACGCCATTTTGTCTTGTTCTATTCACGGTTGAAGATTGGATGGTTACCATAATTGACCCGCTTACTTCTGATGACCTTTAAGTATATTAAGTTCATGAAATGTACTTTCGAGAATTAGTTAAAGTTGCGGTATGTTTAGTTTTAAAATATTTTAATTTTATAATGTCTTTTAATATTAAAAATTATTAACTTAACTACTTTATACATTGCGGTACATTTGATACCATTTTGTTTGCGAAATGGTAATCCGAAATCGTGAGTGGCCAATGGTAATCCTACTTGTGCAGACACTTAAAGATTAAGCCAAACAACACACAACAACTCGGATGGCATTTTGTATACAAGTATGTTGGTTTGTTTCGTTAGGGCCGATGGTAATATTTACGAAGAGAAGTGGTCCTTGGAAGATGTCACAGTCTTTGAATTCTGGCGTCCGCATGGGAGCTCTAAAGAAATCCATGCAAGATTACTTCCTTTATGAGATATAGAACTTATCCAACGTTATCTAATATACATATTAATTAATAAAAATGTACATTTGATTGAACTTTATGGGATTTTCAAATTCATAACTTAGTAATATGAATATTATTGAATCACATAAACCACTTCATATTATTAATGTCTGAAAAAATTATCTATTTTGTTGAAGCTGTATGGATATTTTATTAGGACTAATATTAATAATCACATTATTTATATTAATATTAAAAATTATTATTAATATTATTTTTTAATAATAGTAATACATGAATATAATAATAATAGTAATACATGAATATAAAATCATTATTTATATTTTATTAAAGAATGATATTTTTTTAATATATTAATAATCCTTTTATTGATATTATTACAAAAATAAGAAAAAATATTAAAGGGATAATAATAAATATAGATATTAACTTATTTCTAAATAGAAAACCCCATATGTATTATATAGACTTATTAATAATAATAAATCGTAATATAATAATAATGCAAGAATATAGATTTTGGGGGATGATGAAGTTTTAATATAAAGATATATCCTTGGTTGAAATTACTTAATTTAGGCAAAGTGGTGCTTGGGTGGTCGTATAATGAGTGTTTGGAGTTTGAGGTCATGAGTTCGAATCTGTTTAGCGATGAATTGCTTGAATAAAATTATTTTTTCAATTTTTTAATACCGGTAGTGACAAATTACTTTATTTTTTTCAATTTTTAATACCGGTAGTAATAATTTGTCTGCCGTAGGTTATTTTTAATTTTAATTTTTAATACCAGGTAGTATCATTTTGTCTTTTGGGATTATTTTATTATTTTAATGCAATTTGTATCGGACTGTGTCTGGTAGGAGAAATAAAAAAATTAAAAAAAAAAAATGTATATAGCCGTTAGAAGCTCTTAGGTAGGATTATTTTATTATTTTAATGCCATCAAGTATCATTTTATCTTGGTAGGAGAAATAAAAAATAAAAAAATTAAAAAAAATGTGTAAGCGGAGATAGAAGCTCTTAGTAGGATTATTTTAATAATAAATATTCACTTTTTATAACTATATTGACAATATAATTTTACGTGGGCCTCAACTTATTAAAATAGAAATAGAAGTGCAGGTGAATAATTAAAGCACAACAACTTTGTCTTAAACTTATCAAATAGAAAAGTTAATCACAACTCAAACAATTCAATTTATCAACTATCAAAAGGGGGTACACAGATCTTTCATGACTATAAAGAATAGAAGCTGCCATGGAAGAAAATTTACTATATATATATATACTTAATTATTTTCATCAGTTCATGGACCATGCATGCAACTAATTGCATATACTTTGCTCGACATGCAACGGGACATAACAAATAATTTGTCCTACAACCCGTACAATTTCCTGAACCCTAGAAACAACATGTCTATATCATGATGTTAATTCGATAAAGATGATTTGTACGTGACGATAATGACTTCTGTGTCCATCCATATGTATAGTAGTACTCTAGCTAGCTAGGGTAATTAAGAATTAATATTAATTAATTATTTTATCCCTCAAAATTAGTCATATTTATCAACAACAAAAAATCCATAAAAGAAGTCCATATTTCAGTTATAGTAATACAAAATGATACTACCAAGTTAATTTGTCGTCACAATTTCATTATCATTATCATTATTATATCATGTTAGACCGACTCTAAATTTATCTAATGATTTATATTAGGGGTATACGTGACGCACACACCACACACAGAACCCGACCTTATGCATATCATGAGGTGAATCATACCGTTGGGCCAAATTAATACCACGCGGTGAATTGCGACTCTTTTTGGTTAAGCGACTGTACGTAATTATTACACTTGTATTATATAAATAGAAAGGAAAAGTTGAGTTGTATGGGGTACATACAACTTTTAGTTATAAAATTGGACAATGTATGTACAAAGTTAAACCATTTTTCGTACGACTGATAAAGGAAATTGGCTCCTTGAATTTGTAGTCTTTTGCTTGAACACACTACTAAAAGACAATTAGTATCGATCGCTTTCTTTATGGGTAATTAATTAAACAAGTAGAGTCACTAAAACATAAGAGAAAGATTCATTAGGGACCACAGTTAACACGAGTGATTATGCAAAGATAACTTGACAAGTGGGGATAATCAAGATTAATTGTTGGCTTTAAGCAGATAATTAATATTATTAATTAATTATAAAGAGTAGAGGTAATTATGAATTTTGTCGGCAACATTAGTGGTTGCATTTGTGGTATGGGCCGGGGTTCTCTTAATTTGATGTAATGATGTTAGATGAAACTTAAATTAAAGTGCTTAATTACTTGTTAATTAATTCCAATTAGTTTCCATAATTTACCGTTCACCAATTAAATTAAGCAAATTAAAGAAAATTTAATATTTGGCAAAAGTTTGATCAGAATAGTGATGATCAGAATATATATATATATATATATATATATATATATATATATATATATATGATGAGCACTTATTTATAAGGAACAAAATGCAACTTTTATGATTTGAAAATTGGCTCCCTTTTTTTGGAGTTCACTTAGAAAAAGAGGTATACCTAGTGAAGCTAAGAACAAATTAATTAATAGTAAACTGGTGGCAATGAGGTTAATTATGATGGCTAATCCCTTTTATATATGCATGTCAATGTCTTTTATAAAAAAATATTATATTTGTAAACCCTAGAAAAAAAATGTGGATAGAAAATTGATACATTATTTGAATATATGGCATGAAAAAGAAGGGAGCGGTTGAAAATCAATGATATGTAAATGTAAAAAGTTAATAATTTCCTTACCATGCATGTTCATGGAGATACTCATGTTTCTATGATACTAATTAATATAATTAAGATACTTGCCATTAATTATTAATACACGAAGGGTTGGGCATATTAATTAATTAAGTGGATAATCACAATAATGAGTTGAATCTGTCAAATCAAATTAGTAGTTTGTTCAAGTTAATGAACTTATGTTTAGTGTGACAGAAAAGCTTGATCCTAGTATTTTTATATAAATACAAGAAAATTAATTATTCCAAGTAAAGTAATGATCAAGATACATATATATATATATATATATATACATATATATATATATATGAAAAATCAAAATGATTGAATGGGAAGAAAGGAATCCCAAGGCATGTTTTTATCTTTACCCTGATAGAGACATGTAATCAAACCTAACTCATAAGTCAAAAACAATAATGATGTTTTAGGGGGCATGCAATCAAATTATATATGCCATGAATGGTCTGTATGAACTCATGATTAATTTCTTTTAGCTACTTAATTGGGTAGTTAGTAGAAATTAATGAAAGCGGACTAGCTAGAAACATTTAATTAAATCATGATTAATTCTAAATTTTATAAGTTCAATTGTTGTTCATATAAAAAAAGAACGACATGATAAGATTAAGAATTAGCCAGCCAGTGAACTTCTAAATTAGTATGTTTGTTGAAAGTTTTCTAGCTAAAAGATTTCACCTGCTATAAGTGCAATGATGAAAAAAGGTAACTTAATTTTACAGGAAATCAAAAGGTTTGAACTAAATTTAAAGGCCACATTTTAAATTCCTTTTTTTTTCAATTAGCCTTTTGTCCCCCCTTTGAAGCTTTTCTTTTTCACGTGATTTCCTTCTAAGAAACAAAAGAAAAACAATCAACGACTAGGAAGATTCTTTAAAAAATTAAAAGAGTATATATATATATATATATATATATATATATATATATATATATATATATATATATATATATATATATATACATAAATTAAATGATAGTTATTGTTCCGATAATATCATTTTTGTTTTTATTCCTATATATATATATATATATATATATATATATATATATATATATATATATATATATATATATATATATATATATATATATATAACTAAAAAAAGGTAAATGGAGAGATAATATCATTTTGTTCTAATAATATTAATATATATATATATATATGAATATTATTATCAAGAAAGCGGACACCTTCAATCATCATAATCATCTCTGTTGACACCAAGAAATTGACCCTCCCAAGCAACCGTTAAGGGAAGGAAACATATGTCACCGTCTTAATTTCCATATGTATTTCGTGTGTGTATTCTTTGTCTATGTCTATACATGTATACAAGGCAAATAATATTATTATTTTTGATAATAAAAACATCATACGGAGAGATAATGACATTCTAATTAATATTGTGTGAACGTCTCTTTACTCATCATGTTGAATTAATCATACTAAAGTCATATCGGTTAATTTATATGGTTAATTTATATCAGTACGGTATGAATGTCCCTACACTTGTTTATGTCAGATTATCTGACTAAAAAATCTATCTAATAAAATCTGTTGATTTGAATTTTAAGTTAAATCCTAATAAATTATTTCACGTTCGAAGTTTAAGATTAAATACGTTAAGTTGTAATTATAGAAGACCTTGAATACATCTAGTATATATATATATCATAGCTAGGGGAAGACTAATTAATTAAACAAAATCATCCATGGGCTGAGATTTTGTGTGTCAAGATCTGCAAATCATTAGGTCTTCGATCCTTATATGGCCACACTATGATTCACTCTCTACCTTAATGATTATATTTTCCTAATATGGCCATACATACAAGTCCGCTACTACTCTTTTGAAATAAATATACGTATCAAACTTCCAATATTGGAGCTTTATTTAATTATATGATAATTAATTTCATCTAACTTTAATTATTGGTATCCCACTAATGATCACACAAAAGCTTGTCTCGGACGTGGCTCACATTAATATCATATACTAATTTCATACTTTGCTTTACGTATAAAATACAATATTAATCATCTTTACTCATGCATTATTTTGTATTATATATATATATATATATATATACTACACATGATTTTACTATTTTCTTATGATATGTTTCACATTTGGTACTTGAAACACGTTGAGCACAAAAAATCGACAAAACAAAGATAAATGTAAAACAAAGAAGAAAACAAAACTATCATACTGAATTAAGATAAATATAATTGTCAATACTTTTAAAAGATAGAACATCAAGAACAATGTTAAAATATAACGTAATAATTGGTTAATAAAGTTCAAGCAAATTTTCAGATTTCATGTTCTTTTCTTTTCCTTCGTTTTTTAATCTCAAGATTCCAAGTTCTAGTATATATATATATATATATATGTGTGTGTGTGTGTGTGTGTGTGTGTGTGTGTATTATGTGCTTATAAATGTGAATTGTGAGGTAAGACTCCTTTTATATATATATATATATATATATATATATATATATATATATGTATATGTATGGATCCAAGTAAGCTAGTGTGAAAATGTGGGGTTTTAACTTATTGAATTGTTTAATTAATGGTGCGGTTTCTTGTTTTAGGGTTATGTTTTCTTGATACATATTATTTGATTATAATATGAATAAACTGGAATAGGATATTTATTTGTCTTTTTTTGATTAGTTTAAGAAGAGTGATTATTAAGCTAGGAACAATGGTCCTCTCACGAGTAGTACTCCCTAACTTAAAATTTTCCTTTACAACTCTCTCTAATTTTCTCTCTCTTAATTCATATATAGCTAGTGATTAATTAGTACTAGTATATATAATACACAGTGACGTACACTTCACCTAAATTACACAACTATAACAAAGCTAATATTTGGAGAAAACTTTACCTCTTTATGTAGAAAAAGACACGTATAAATATTTAGTTTATATATATATATATATATATATATATATAACTATATATATATAGTTATATTGTATGTAGGATTTTAAGTTTATAATAAGGAAAATATATATAAAGGAGAATGAATGAATGAAGCAGCTAGCTAGAGTATATAGGTAATGAGTTGTGCTTATGAGGGAAGTGAAAGAGGGTTTAAGAGAGATGGGGCATCACTGCTGCAGTAAACAGAAAGTAAAGAGAGGACTTTGGTCTCCTGAAGAAGATGATAAGCTTATCAGACACATCACCACTCATGGCCATGGCTGCTGGAGTTCAGTCCCAAAATTAGCAGGCATTCATTTGATCCTTTTAACTTCTCTTGATTTTGTTTTCTTCTTTGTAGGATTTTTTTCTTCTTGAAATATGATTTCTTAGGAATTGGGTAATTCTTTTATATATACATATATATATATGGTGGATGGGTCTTTGCCAAAGCAGTCATCCTGATTCTAAATTTCTTACTTTGTCGGAATGCTTCATTTCTTGAAATAACTTTTTCATATTAATTTTGAAATTTATTAATTTCTTCGTCAAAAATGTTTCATTTCTTCAAATCACCCCCCTTCAAAAGGCTAAAATGTAATATATTGCCAGAATATATATATTCCTTAATCTATTAGATATAGATAATGGAATATGAGATTACAAAGCAGCATACAATGGAATTTGAACTTGAAAAGCATACAAACATTCCATAATTAAAGCTCACAATCTTAATAACTGATAAAACTAATAAGGAACAAAGAAGCAAAAATTCAATAGTTGTCCCCCTCCCCCAGTAGTTTTTATATTTTTTGTTAGAATGGTTCATTTCTTCAAATGGGTTTTTCATATTAATTATTATTTTCTTTTCTTTGTTGAGAATGTTTCAATTCTTGAAATGGGTTCTCCATATATAGTAATTCTGATATTTCTTTCTTTGTTGAGAATGTTTCATTTCTTGAAATGTTTTTTTTCCCATATTAATTATGTTATTTCTTACTTTGCCAAGAATGTTTCATTTCTTGAAATGGTTTTTTCCCTAGTAATTCTGACATTTCATTCTTTGTTAAGAATTTTTCATTTCTTAAAATGGGTTTTTAATTTCTTATATATTAATTGTTATTTTTTTTTTCTTTATTCCAATATATGTTTCATTTCTTGATATGTTTTTTTTAGGCCTTATTATATAATTGCCTTGTTTCAGGGTTGCAAAGGTGTGGAAAGAGTTGCAGATTAAGGTGGATAAATTACCTAAGGCCTGATCTCAAAAGGGGCTCTTTTACAGAACAAGAGGAAAGAACTATCATTGATGTTCATAGAATATTAGGCAACAGATGGGCTCAAATAGCCAAACACTTGCCTGGTAGAACAGATAATGAAGTGAAGAACTTTTGGAATTCATGCATCAAGAAGAAGCTTATTGCTCAAGGGTTAGACCCCAACACTCACAATCTTCTCTCCCTTCATCAAAAAAATAATAGTAATTATAATAACAACAACAATATTATTATTTCATCTAATAAAACCTCCCCAGTTTTCTCTTTAAGTACTTGTTCACAATCCAAAGATTCTTCCAAAAACTGTGTGAAAATGCATACAAATGCAATATTACCTCCTAACCAAATGCATGAAAGTTATACAACAAAAAATGGCTTTGACTACAAAAACCCTAACTTTGTTTGGAGTACTCAAAGTCCACAATCCTTGATGGGATTTTCTAGCCAATCTTCCATGGAAACTACACCGATATCGTCGTCTTCCATGACTCAATCTACTGCATTTGGGGTTTTGGGAAGAGAATTGCATGTGGGGGGGTACTAATAGTAGTACTATTCAGAACTTTGAAACAAGATCAGTACAAGATCAAGAAATGCAGCCCCAAAAACAAGAAGAAACACAGCAAGAAAAGGGTTTTGGAGCTGGGGAATTTATCGATAATGATGAGTTGATGGTTGGCCAAGGCATGGATCATTCATTTGATGGAACTAACTTTGATTTTGAGTTTATGGAGGCTGCACTTATGCCTTGTGGAATGTATAGTAATGGGAATTCAGTGGATCAACTTGCATGGGATTACTAGTTAGCTAGCTTCAAATAAGTTTTTTTTTTTTTTTTGAAATTAATTAAGGACATGTTTATAAGGTGCTTGGATACAGAATTAGGTGGATTGATCATAGTTTGATATATGCTTAATTGCTTCTGCTTGACCTTAACTTCTCATCTCTCGCTTCTTTTCGCTCGCTCTTTCACCCAAAGGAATAAATAGCTAGAAGATTCATGCATGGTAATTAAAACATTATAAATATAATTAGAAAAATAATAATAATAATAATAATAATATGGATGAATATATCCCACATCTATGTGTGTATATATATAGTCGTGAAAAACATAACCAATACTATTCTGGTCTTTATTTGATTAACATGGTCAACATGATGTCATATAGTAAATATTTTTTTTTAAAAAAAATGATTCTTTTTCACAAAAAGTATTCTTTTTTATTACAAAAAGAGTCCCACATTTGTAATTTTTTTTAAAAAAATTTACAAATGAAATACTTTTTGTATAAAAATGGAAAGAAGTATATCGCTTACACCAAATCATATATAGGGCATATGGTATTGTGTTTTATTTTGTAAATACTTCCTTTTCACATACAATGAGTCTTTTTTATATAATCCATATAAAAGTATAAAAAGACACAATGCCTTTAAATTTATTTTTATAATAATTTTATTATATTCAATTATTAAATGAATAATTAATTTAAGAATAAATGTAAAAAAAAAATATATTATTATATTTATAAATTTAATAAATGATAATTTTTCTCCCTGAAATTTACACTTATTTTGACACTTCAAGAACTTCAAGTCTTCAAGAAAAGAATAGCACGGCACGAATACCGAAGCGGAGGGACTAAGTAGAATAAACTCAACAAAGCCAATGCAGAAAACACAAGTTCTTGTGTTGGACCAGTCAAACTAGTTACTGTACTGAGTCTACTGACTACTGAGGCTGCTTTTGTTGACATTTTTTTCCTAACTGTGCCCCCCTATTAATTAGTTAGTCTAATAAGAAAAATGATATATAGTACATATTGAATAATATTGAACGATCATGACTAATATAAAAATTTATGTAATAAAATAAATTAAACTAAGATAAAATTTATTTTAATTTTTATTTATCACATATATATACATTCGTAATTATAATTCAACTGCTTTATTCGTCTAATATTAATTGTCAAATATTATTATTAATCACTCAATAGCTAACGGCAACATTTTTCTTATATATTCAATCCGTTCTAAAATTAGATATACAATTTGACTTTTAAAGTCAAAAGACGATATATTAAATTTTAAATTGATATAAATTTATTTAATTTTAATTAATAAAATTATTATAATTGTATAGTATATAATAAAAAACTATTAATCACAAAATTTATTTTATTCTAAACTTTTATAAGTACTGCCAAATTTTAAAATTTAATAGTCGTTTGACCTTAAAAGTCAAATTATATCTCTAATCTTGGAACGACAGAGTATTCAATATTTCAGAAAAGTGTGTATATTTTTTGACTAAATGTGATCAAATCATATGTTTCATATTTGCAATTTGTAGTGAAAGTTATTGCATCAGTATGCAAATCAAAGAAATTTCTTGAAAAGAAGAAGAAACAGAATAAAATCAAATTGGACCAAAGATCCAAAAGCTTCATTTACTTGACATGAATATTGAATATCAATCAATGCCTCTTCAGATCTTTCACTCTTCTCTATTTCCTCTATCTTTTTATATTTCAAATCCTCTTGAGGAAGATGCCATGCTTTAATTCTCATGCAAAGCCTTCATCAAATACAGCTTGCTGAAACTCTGTCCTGCAACACTGCATGTTGAAGTCCACATATTACATATATATTACTTTCGAGGAAGATGTATACCTAGAACAAATAATGAGTAGAGGAGGAGCAACTAATGGAAATTCCTAGTGCAGAGTTAAGCGAAAAATGGACAGGATTTTGTTTCTAGAAAAACATTTTTAAGGACAAAGGAGGGAGGGAGGCACAACTTGTGCAGTAGACATGTCATCATTCTTAACCATAAATAGTGAGCATAGTAGTGTTCTATTTATGTAAATGAGAAGTTTAAGACACAAGTATGTTTATAGTAAGGGGAACCTAGCGTCTAGTGATGCATGCACCAGGAAGATGATAAGTTGACATTTCTATGTGTTTCTTTTATGTAGAAAATAAATAAACTCTTCCAATGATAATTGCTACTTTTAATACCTATATCTATTTGTATCTTTTTCCTGCCGAAAGGAATTGTAGCATACCCATTAATTTGATTGCAGTAGTTGGAAATTTGATTTGTTATGAGGAAGCTATCCAACCGTGGTGGCTCTGGGATTGGCTTGAAAACAGGATTTGAAGGATCCTCCTCAGGCAACGCCTCTTCTCCTGCAGCTTTTCTTGCCATGTTTTCAGCTCTATTAAACACACACACAGTAGAAAATAATTATATGGATAAAAAATAATATGCAAACATGTGAAAAACGAAAGAGATAATATAAAAGATGAAACCAAGCTTAAAATTTTCACTGAGAAGACCACAAATGTAAACAAACTTGATATATAATTCATCACCAATCATGGAAAATTGGGTTTGTATGAAACTTTTTATTTTCTTTCTTTATAGCTTTGCACATATACGACATATATGCTGATGTTTCCTTGCCTTCCTGAAAGGAAGAAAACACATGCTTCAAATTAATTTTTTTTCTAAAGAGGCTAGTTGAAGATTATAGGGATGGTCTTTTGGTATTAAGACTTCGACAGTTTGTTTGACTATTTGGACTTCTGAATAGGTGCAACCTTTTATTTTGTTTTTAGCACTAAATTTTTATTATTTGAATCATTTGATAGGTGAACTCTGATTCCTTCTCCTCTAGACAAGAAAAAAGAACTATAAAATAAAGAATAAAAAAGTGAAAAATTCAAAGCCATCCATTCGACAATGCTTATCATCAAATAATATATCCTTAACGTTAACTAAATCACTAACGAGCAATGGCGTAATATTTAAAAGATATGTATGTAAATCATTCTAGAAGTAATCCAAAATTTCCTAACTAAATTTTATTTAAAAGAAGAAGAAATATTAAGCAATTTATATAGCATAGTTTAAAATTTTCAAATAATTAGGCATGGGCATACACTGAACTAGTCGGCTAGTTGCTCACCATAAGGGCCAAATTGGTAACAAACACTTCTCAAAACTAAGAATAACCCATATACATTCAAAAATAGCAAAATTACCTTCTCTTCTGCAACCATGCTTGCTGCTGTGCTTGCTGACGTGACAGATTCCTATAGTAAAATTGGAACTGTAAACAAAAGGTTAGTCTTGTCATCTGAATGGTCATTCAAATGATACTATGAAAAAGACCCAATGGAATATAAGAATAACCTTCTGCTGTTCCATTGACAAATCATCCATGCATTCAATTAAGAATTCGACATTTCTCTCCATAAATGGATTGGTAGATAACTGAAGCCTGTCATAATCACACTAGCTTGTACAAAAAAGATGTAATTAGCATTTATTTTAGATTTAATGTCAATAAAGATCCCAAAAGTGGAAGTAATTACCTGTGTAACTGGAGTATCGGCTTCAAGTTCAGTCATGAAGGCACTTATAAGAGCAGAATTAGAGACCTTTATCTAAGAATATAAAAGGCAATTATATGATCCACAAGTGAAGTCAAAATAAACAATAATGGTTCCTTAATGAACACTTATAGTATATCAAATAACTAAATATTGCAGGCAATTGGTCTATGAAGCATGTAACTCTTATAGGTCAGCATTTCAGGTTTCCTAAATTCGAGAAATTTTGGAGATGCAACACTTAGAAATGCTGGCAAAAAATGTCCATAAAACGCCAACCCGAATTTCTCATTTCTTTTTCCCCTTTCCAATTCGGAAAGGACATGGAAAAAGAAACATGCAAAACCTCTTAAGAAACATGATCAAAACATTACATAGATTAATATAGTAGAAACATACAGGTATCTCCTCAAAGATATCCACCCATGAAAGATTTTTCTCTAGCAGCCTGAGGAGGAAATATATATAATGAAAATGTGACAAAATGGGAAGAAAAATATCTACAAAAGTAGATATAGAAAGGAAAATATAGAAAACCATACTTCTCTCCAGTAAAATTATTGCTGCGGTAAAGTTCCATGAAGGAATCAGAAAGCTTCAAGGCCTTCAAGGCCAAGACACCTTGGTTGGACTTTGAAGGATCATAAATGATGCACACACACCGCTTTATATTCTCCTGCAACCAAAAGTAAAGTCATACGATGTAGGGAGTTTATAATTAGCAATTGTATAGAAAATAAAAACAAATACCAAAAGTCAAAACACATATAACAACTGAATCTTGGCATGCAACAGAAGCTAACAAAAAATTCAATTCATCAATTGAATATAAATATCATCGTTCCTGTGACTGTTTGGGATTCCACATACAGAGAAGCCCTTGAAAAAAGGAATAAACAAGTACAGAACAGCCTGTATAATGGATAATATGACAACAAAATGCAATAGAAAAATGGGCAGACAGATGTTACCTGGTAATTCATAAAGGTCTCTATCAGTTCCACCGTCTGAAAAGAACCTAATAGAGTCGATTGATACCTGGAAAATGTTTGACAGATAGCTTTAATATTCAAGGAAAGAAGACCGTAAAGACATAAGGACTAACATGAACCTTCCTACATTCAAAACTAATAACTAATATTTATTTATTTCACGTTGTATTCTTTCTTATTAAAATGAAAATAAAATTACTAAGAAAGCATAAATACTTCAGACATAAAAATGACAGAAGGCCTAACTAATTGACCCCCATAATACTAAAGAAAAATTTGAAAAAAATACTGAAAGCTACATTTCATTTAACAAATCAATACAACAAACTGAAAATGATTGTGCAAAAGATTATCAACTTTTGCATTTAAGAAAGTTACAATTCACTCTAAGACCTAAATAATCAATAAGCCAAACTAATTGTCCTCCATAATATTAAAGAAAAAATTAATAAAACTAAAGTCTAAAACATAGTTAGAAAAAAGTGTACACTGTATATTGTGTAAAAAACTATTTATACCCGCAAAAGACAAATTTTCAACTAGAGAGAATAAATATGATAGAGTACTGTACTGCACCCTAGACGGTGAGAGCCCAGTAGCTGAAAGACTTCAAAATGTATACTAATCAACAAAAAACTTGACACAAATTATTCATGTTATTATTTTACTAGAGCTGACAATATAAAGAGGGGAAAAGCACATTAAAGTGTGTATATCTCCCAAATTAATTATTGGTAATCTGAGAAAATAAAGGTATATTAAAAAAATCAATATAATTAGACTTCATTTAACAAACCATGACAAACAAATTACCATCAAGTAAAACAAGAACTATCCAGATAACAAATATACTAAAGATTGTCATCCCATTTTGTTGATCTCTTATAAATTCTAAATACATTGATTAGCAGTAAATAAGACAAAACTCACCATCCAACAGTGTTATTGTCAACATTAACCTCTCTCAAACATCTCATCATCTCAAGCTGATAATTAGCACCTTCTGCTTCAATCTCCTCATCTTCTTCCCGGATCTGCATTTATTTACAGGCATAAATAAAACAATAATATAAAACTAAAAACAAAAGGACAAAAGAAATCATTTGTGTTGTCCAAAATTCCCATCAATGGCCATGAAGAATATTCGAAAGGAGAAAAGCTACATGCATCACATACCGGGAAGGGGAAACAGTTGGTTACTTCGAGAACACTGCCAACATCTAATCCAAGGAGTTGACCTGTGACAAGAGCAGGTGAAAACTCCTTGCAATGTTTGATAATCTTTAATATAGCCTGTTAAAAGGAATATTATAGTAAAAGTATTAGAAACTTCATACGCATAGACAAAGGTAAGACAAAAAACCCATACCAGAAAAATTCAATGTACATTAATAGAATATATTTAGTTTTGACTTGCCCAGTTGCCCTTTTACTCAAAAAATGAAGCTAGTGAAGAGAGAGGCCCTCACGGATAGAATTTGAGTAAAATGAAGCTATTACATTGAGACTGGAGACAACTGATGTCTACTATAAAACTGAGTCAACTAAATCATTACGCTCATTAAGTTCTTTCTGTTGTTATTTATTCTTTGGAGTTTGGACTGTCAAAAACAACAAGAAGCTTGAATTCTTCCAAACAAAAACAAATGATTCCTTCTTCGTCCACGTCCTTATCAATGTTACCTGAACGTGGTTCGTTCAGTACGCGGTACAAATACAGGTACGCAGTACACGTAGTTAAGAAAATGCGGTACACTAGAGTATCTTTATAAAAGCTCTTATAGTTACGAATTCATTTAGAATCTGTAATAAACCTAAGTTTTATAAAAGATTTTTATTTGAATCAACAAGTTGATTATTTTATAAATAATTTAGTACAAAGTTATAATATTGATATGTGAGCAATCATAAGTAAAACAACATTGAAATTTTCTGGTACCATGGGGTATCTTTATATAAGCTCAAAATGTACTTTAGTGGCCACCTGGTTGTTTTGGAAAGTTTAAATAATGTTTTACCAACAATTTAACCACAGGGTTATAAGTAATTATTTTACCGTAAAGGCTACAGATCAACAAGTAGTTTATAATAAGACTCTGTATTTAACCCTGGATGAAACTGTACATAAAAACACAGCGACATGGCTCTTCTCTACCACTTTCCATTTTCCCTCAGTCAAACAAGTAATTTACTTTAAGATAATGCAATAAAAATCATTTCCGCTCCGATGTATGAAACTTCTTCTGCACCGCAAACAAAGAAAGAAAAAAATGGGTCCCACTTAGCTTTAAGTTAATTTGTGAAATCCTAAAATTCAAATTTATTAAGAATTCATTTGGTTTAGTTATGAACTTCTAATTATTGTAAACTGTCTAAAAAGTACTACTCCCTCTGTTCTTAAAAGATTGTCGTTTAAGGTTTTGACACATGGATTAAGAAAGTGTCATTTACCAAGTAAAATTTGTTTAAAATTCCATCACTACCCCTTTATGGGAAATTGAAAACTATTAATACAAGAGAGAATTTATTGGGACAATGAGAGAAGGTAGGGATAAAATTGGAAAGTACTCCATCCGTCCCATAGTTATATGCTGATTTTCCATTTTGAGATGTCCCAATATATAGGCTACTTACTATTTATAAAATTTAGTTGGTTCATTGTTTTACTTTTATGCCCTTATAATAAATATTCAATCATTACTCTTTTTTTAAAGAAACAACATTCATTGTCATTATTTTTATCACCACATTTAATGTTGTTGTAATCTCTTTGGTTAAAGTTCTATGGTTATGGACTTTAACAAGTCAATCAATGAAGTTGAGAGTTCGAGTGCGATAAGTAGGGAGTAATTAACTTATTCATTAATTCCATATTAAGGGATATATATAGAAAATTTATGTTAAAAATTGTTACTAAACTGATTTTCTTAAACTATGTGCCAAAAGAAATCAGCTTATAACTATGGGACGGAGGGAGTAAATAATTTATTCTCCTCGAAAGTTGTAAACGACAAACTTTTTGGAACAAATTTTTTTTTCTAAAACGACAATCTTTTAGGAACGGAGGGAGTAACAGTTAAAAAAATGATTTTTAACTAATAAAAAAAATGACTTTTTTAACTTAAAATAAATGTCTATTTTAAATTTTAAGAAATGGCAAATTGATTTTAGAAAGTCAAAACTGGGACTTTTTGGGGAACTGAGTTAAGCAAGCATTAGTTTACGAAAAGTAACTTTACAATTTTAACCTTTTGATTGATTCTGTATTTCTTATCAAAATTTAAGCTTTCTAATTCTCCAATTATTTGCAAAATTGATCAATTTAATGCAGTTTATCATTGTTTCTACAAGAGATTACAGACTGAATGAGTGAAGGCCAAATCCCAAACACACTGAAAACAGAAAACCTCAAACACAGAAAAAATTAATAAAAAATAACCCAACAAAACTTCATTGGAGAGAGAGAAACAAATACATTCTAGAGAGAAGTAGTACCAGTCCCTCGATCTGAACTACTCTGAGAGGGGATGCAACTTCCTCTGTAGCTGCCACTTGCAAAAACGACCGAACTGTTGTAGCTGCAACCAATTGACAACAATTCAATATAAATTAACCTGCTTATATAAAGCTAAAACCCTACAATATACATCTAACAATTCACTATCAATTTACATACTTATATAAAGCCAAAACCCTAAAATATATATACCGAGACAGAAAAAGAAACTAACTTTGCGCCATGACGATTATGTATTAGAATTACAGAGTACGAAGACTGATGAATTGATAAATTATCAAGCTTTTTCTGTCCTGGATAATTGACAAAACGAACTGATTTGTAAGCCCTGGAGAGAGGGGAAAAGGGAAAACAAGAAGAAGAAAAAAAGGAGTACATTAATTAACCATGGTGGTTTATGGCTTAGGCTTCTAGGCCCATTATATTAATAGGATTAGCCACTGATGACTGAGCCCAAAGAGATGAGGTGAGGTTGATTCGGAAACTGATTTTATTTGTAATATTTTTTTCTCATGTTTTATATAAAAAGATATTTTTAAGTTAGAAAATATATATCACGCTCTTGTAATTAAATACATTTTTTCTATGTTATAATATAAAAAAATTATTTTATAAGACGAAATATATACATAATTTAAATATGTAATATATATATATATATACTTGTTCATTACTCAAAACAATAATAGTACTATTTAATAATCATGTGATGTCATGAATAAATGAACATAAAATCAAATTACATTGTTATTATTGATGTGATTGACTTTTGTTATGTTTTTTTGAAGTAAAAAAAGTTGTTAACACGATTTGATGAATTTAGAATCGTTTTGCATGTTTTTAGAATTGAAGAAACAAATTTTAATAGTATGTTTTTTTTTTACTTTTATTTGTTCCCAAACTGAGATTTGCTTTCATTTGTTCCAAATCTAGGGTTCCACTATTTAAAATCGTATTGTTATGAATTTACTTATAGAACCAATTCACAAAAGGAAAATATTCTTCATTTTGTTATTATTATTATTATTATTTGATAGTCCGCGCAATGCACGGACTAATTTGAATAATGAATTATATAATTTATTAACACAATCGCTCGAAATTGAAGACGTATTATCTATTGTAACAATTAAAAAGGACTTTAAAGACCATTAATCATATTTACCTAGTATGAAATTTATTTTGATTTAATAGATTATATTATAAATATAAAATTATAAATATGTAAATAATTGTGAAATTGTTATTTACACACCCGGAGATGAATTCACACCTGAAAATTTTTATAACTAATTCATACTTGACATGAAATTTCAAATACCCACTACGACAACAAAATTCTTTTAAATTGAACATCAATATTACAAACGCTATCAAATCCAACGCAACCCATTTTACGTCCTAAAATTTAAACACCACATAAAAATACAGCATAATATCTTCCAAAGATTTAAATTATCTTTGGTCTGTTGGTCTTCTTTTCGATTTGCTACCTTGGAATTGAGTTCTTCATCCCTATGAAACAAAATAATGTACCAAGGAGTGTAAGGCAAAAGCAAATATATCAGAAGATATGGGGCTGCCAAATATAAATAGCAAGACACTAAATCCTTTGTTCGAAATAAAGAAATTACAACAAAATGCCCAACATCAATAGTTGGTGCAAAACTAACCGTTGATGTTAAAAGTCCGGAAAACAACTACTTTGAGAGTTACCTTAAATGTAGGTCCCCCATTAATACTAAATTTTAAGCGTGCACGATTCTATATTAATTTTATATCCCAAACTGCATTTCAAAATTGGATTCTACATCAAATTCATATTACAAACTCCACAAATAACACAAAATAAAGTTATTAATAAAATCTTTGACAAAAGACTTTCGATCAAAATAGATTTCAACAGAATATGACCTAGAAATTAAAGTTAAAGAACTTAATACCCGACTTTTTTCGTAGTTATTAGTAACAACCATCAATAATAATTAAGGCATGCTATCATTGTCATATGATATGTGTGTAATAAATGCAATTACTAGCTAATTCTATTGTCAGATTGTTAATGTCTTAATATAAATGATCTTTTGGAAACCAAATGTACAACAATTTTTTTTTACCAAGACTTAGAAAAGAAGATACCTTTACTATTCATAAATCAACCAACAATTCTTTCAACAATAGAAGGGTATATCTTACATTACAACCCTTACCACCAAAGGACTAATAAGATCTATCAATATCATGATCTCCCCAAACTAAACTATAGTAGACAACAAATACTAAATCATCTGGTTGTTATACCTTAAAACAATAGACACCCAAAGGCTGTGTCTTCGTGTTGAAGCAATTCTAAAGAGTTTTTCCAGTAGGACAAAGAGTAACAGAACCTTTGTCTGGATTAGAAAACTTTCGGTAGATAACCTTGAGCTTACTTTCTGCAACAGTTGCATGATAGTTGATAAAGAGCTTTGCATAATTCCTCAATTGATCCTCAAAGTAGCCAGTGTAGTGCTCAAGTGTTTCGGTCCAAAAAAGGGCTCTTGTTGAGCGTAGAAGATCATGCAGCATAAACAGTTGAAGCAGTGAATATAAAAACCTTATACGTGATTCTCTCTCTCTCTCACACACACAAACACATGTGGCAGTGGTCTGAACTAGTGGTGGAACCAGAACATTTTTAGAATGGGATCAAAATATATCAATAAATTTTTTTTAATTTATTGACGTTTGGAGTGCTTGTTTCAAATTCATTTTGTCCGATTATAGTATTTCACATCATCCTATTCCAACCCTTATCAACCTTTGAGTTGTGAGTCTAATGATTTTAAATACATATATATATATATATATATATATATATATATATATATATATATATTAATTTCCCTCGAATTATGGGACTATTAATCAGATTTTAAAATTTTTAGTCAACTGATTAGCTACTTTTATAGATAAATTACAAATTATAATATTATATATTCAAAATCTTGTATTGTGATTTTGGTCATCTTCTTTGGAGATAACTAAGAAGAGTCACTTAAAGCAAGAAAATAAATTAAATTATTTTCATTTATAAAAAAATTAATATCAATGTATGATTAGTTCAGTAAAATAAATGAGTGTAATATTAATTAATTAATCATCAAACTTATTTAATATTATTTTATCTTATAATAATATTGTTAATTTATTATAAATAAACCCCACACCCACACCCACACCCACACCCACACCCACACCCAAGTTCCGCCTCTGGTGTTACTCTTAAATTTGAAGTAACTAATTTGCTTTTGGAGAGCATATTAAATAAAGCATGATTTTGTCTTTCGCTTTTGATTTTGAGGAGATTTGCTACTTTAAGGAACTTTTGTATCATTGACTCAACAACTTCTCTTTCTCTCTCTTCAAAAAAATTATATATATATATATATATATATATATATATATATATATATATATATATCTTAAATTCGGCTCTTATTGATTCACTTGACAGCTCACCCCTTTAGTACTGGTAATGAAGATGACGATGGTTCGGTTATCTGTTGTCGTCTATACTTTTAGCGACGGACAACATATAGCGGCGCTAAAAGTATGATTTACGACGATTGTATTTAACCGTCAGTCATCAATCATCCGTCATCACGCTAAAGCTTCGAGTGAGACATGAAATAATGGTGAAATTTTAAGATCCGAACTTTCTCTCTATATATATAACCATAATTTTTAAAGATAATTTTATATAATCTTAATATTCATTAGGAATTTAGCTGTGGACTTGTGGTAATATGAATGCATGACATTGAATAATAGTAAAAAAGTAATTGCGATATCATTTTATAGTCTTTAAATAAAAATATATCTCTAATTTTATAATGAATTAGTATATATATATATATATCGAGAGGTTCTCCACCGGACTTATCCGTTAAAAAGAAGAATAAATCTATGGATGTATCACATTTACTCCTTCATTCCCGGATGCAATATAAAAGGAAAGAAGAAAAAAAACAAGCCTGGTGGAGGTCCGTCTATGGTACCTCACTTCAAGTTTTTTTTTTTTTTTTTTTATAGTACATTTGGGAAGGATGAAGCAAATCTGATGTATCTATAGATTTACTTTAAAAAGAAAACTATATCTTTAGGGGACATTATTTTCACGTATGTTTTTGATATTTTTATATGATTCTTTTTCACATAAAGATATAATCTACTGTATGTTTGCGTGAAAGAGAATCATGCGAAAATATCAAAAATATATGTAAAAATATGAGTTTTGGAAGGGAGTAGAGTATATCTTTAACGGTAGCTACCTGGCTCCCCTACACTACGAGAACCTATATAAATGGAACGAGCTTCATGCTGGGTAAAGATATAAAATGCTCTCAAACAAAGCAAAAGCTGGCCGTCTTCTCATGTAGAAAGGCTTAAAAAGATGAAACTCATGTTGGTACCTTTAAGGAAAAAAGCAATTATATATATATATACAGAAAGGATCAAGAGTAGAATTCTTAAATAGCAGAATGCCTTAAATAATAGAATTTTATCAAAACGACTTAGTTTTGATAAGACGCGGTGATATTTTTGTAAATACACGGTGGCATGGTATTTATAAAAATGCCACCGCGTCTTATCAAAACTACGTCGTTTTGATAAAATTCTATTATTTAAGAGAGTTCTACTACTTAAGAGGTCTACTCTTAATCTGTCTATATATATATATAAAGCGAGATCAGTCATCACTTATCTTACTCACCGTGCTTACTCTCCTTTAAATGACGGTTGGCGATTAATCTGTTGAAGTAAATACATACTTTTAATGACATATATGTTTGTCCGTCGCTAAAAGTATAGATGACGATTGTATGACCAAATATCTAAAAAAAGTAAACATAGTGAGAAAGAATAAAGTATATGACTGATCCGACCGTATATATATATATATATATATATATATATATATATATATATATATATATATATAAAGCAAGGATCAAAGTATTCCTATTAAATAACATTTTTCTTAAATAACACTCCTCTATTAAAATTACGCGTTTTGGAATGGCTAAAAGAGAGTGGTCTCACTTATTTTTCTTTTATTTATAAAATGCTATCCATCATGCCACTCCAAAATGACGTAGTTTTAATAAAGGAGTGCTATTTAAGGAGGAATGCTATTTAAGAGGAATGCTCTTGATCCTTGCTATATATATATATATATATATATATATATATATATATTAATAAGAAAAATCAAAAACCTCTGCATTTTTCTCAATATTAAATTAATTGTTGAAATTTTACTGGCCAAGTAGTATTTATTTTTTGAGTTGTAGTCGGATATCTCAACTAGACATATGAAGTAATAATTATCGGCAATTTCGTGGACTTTTATTAATTTTGTCTAATCATTATATATATACAATCTTGACAAATGTAGTTAATTATGATATATGTAGGGTCCGTTCTTCGCGGTTGACTTATTTTTAAATAATTTATAAATTAAAATTTAAAAAAATTGACAAAATTTTACTTAATACACTTCTGAACTTTTAATTTTTTAAAATATCCCATTGAACTAATTATTATTTTTAAATTAGACCATTCTGTTAACTTTGGCTCACGATTGATAAATATTTTCCTCTATTATCCGACATGGATGTGGAAAAAAATAAGAAAAAAAATGACATAGGCCATGTGTATTACTCCACCACCCACCTAGCTCACCAATTCAAATCAATTCATGTTTTCCTCCAAATGATTCACCTCACCTTATCTTATTAGTCTATTAATGGATAAAACCCTTGGAAATATTTCTCCGACAACGATGACGACGGAGAGATCCGACGTAACCGTCGACCCAACGTTGTTGCTGGTCAACGCCATCACAGACTAGGATATCTTCCGTGGCCACCGCTTCATCCGTCGTCCGTCGAGCCTCCGTGGCGTTACGCGGTTCCTGCGTCGAGCCAGCAACCGGTGGATGTTACGGGAGCCATCAATACGAGTCAGCGACACAGCATATCGAGGAGCGGCAGAGTGATTGGGCGTACTCGCGGCCGATTGTTATTCTCGACCTCGTTTGGAATTTCGCCTATGTTCTCCTTCGATCTCAAAATGTCTTTCTTTCTTCATCCCTTTAGACCTTAAATGATTATCACCCGCCATTGACGAAGCTCTGTATTTGCTTCAGGTTCGTCTTATTAATCGATATAGGTATCGTGATTTTATTTCTCTTGGGATTCCCGATTTGGCTTTTCAGGTTTTAAGGTTAGCTTTCATCTGGGATTCTAGATTTTTAATCTTATAATTTTTAGGAGGCCATGGACTGCATGTTTTGGTGTTGATTTTTGAGACTTTGATCGAGTTGGGTATGACGACCCCAAAATAGGTCCATTCCATCCAACTCATTCTGAGTCGCCAAATACATGGTACAGAAAATAACTAAAACTTTATTACAACAATTGTCGTACAAAATACAACAACACTTAAACTGTGAGTTTAAATACAAATATATACCAACTGTGACTCATGTCCCAACCGTGGACAACACCTCATAATGACACCTTACATAAAGGTATAGTCGAAAACTGTTTTAGAAATTAGAACCTTTGGGAAGTGCTCAAAGAAACCTTCGTACATGAGAGGCCATTCGTCTAGGTTATGACAGATATCATATGCCCACAAAATTATCCTTGGTTGACCCTAATAGACCCCTAAAAGAAAAATGAGAAGATTACTATCATATTCTTCCCAATGGTGAGTCTTCTCTTGACATATCATTATCTCCTTTGTCTCTAATTGGGAATTAAACTCCAAACAAACACCAAGATTATATAGGTAGTGCTTCGTAAATATACTCAAAGAAGTGGATGAGACAACCCGCATCTTATGATGACTCGAGGTTGTATGTCATTAGACATCTTGTATGATAGTGACAAAACACCCTTCCAAAGTTGGGTTCGCTTTCACCTATTTAGGAGAACCTCAACTATATAATATGACCACCTTTCTATTCCTTGTTATCCCCACTCGACCCAATACACTCGTATTACACGAAAGGAATTGTGAAGCAAAAGGTGAAAGCACAACTAGCTCGATAAAGAATATCATGACTAAAGATAAATAAATTATCAATAGCCTTCAACGGTAATAAATCGTAGATTTAGAACATATGGTAGATGATAAAACTTTTCAACCATAGTTCGTAAATGAACGTAATAATCCATTAGAAAAGTCAAATAGACCATAAAATCTATTATCTTCTACATGTTAAAAGTCCACCAACAATGTTTTATCCCTGTAGCATCAATCAACAATTCCTGTCCACAATCACATGTATAACTCATAATCGCAATTGTAGTTCTAAATTCCTTTTCGCATTCAGGACGAAGATATTTTTCATCACCCGTCTTTACTTGAAACATCAAAGATCATGGTTATACCAAATCACAGTTCATGTTCATAATCATACTAATAAATTCATCTTTGCACTACGGGCCTAAGATATTCATTAACATGTCATCTTTGCACTACGGGCCAAAGATATTCAACAACAGGTCATCTTTGCACTACAAGCCAAAGATATTCAACAACAAATCATCTTCAGACTACTCTGCACAAAGATATTAATATCTCGAAGAAATATATAATCATTTCAGAATTTATATAAACAATAATTATAACCATGTTGATCAATTCACCTTTGCACTTAAGTTAAAGATATTCAATTATAAATTCAATGGACATGATCATACCAGTCAACAATTCATTTTTTCACTACTGGCCAAAGAGAACCCTAGTCATGATCATACCAATAATCTATTCATCTTTACACTCCAGTGAAAGAGAATTTCAACATCAGGGTTATAAAAATGTTATATATGATAATAAAATCAATATAATCAATACATAGTTTTAATCTCCAGAGTAATATTCATAAATCAACTATAATTTGGTTAGAAAAAGAAACCAATTTTATAGTGAATAGTACCCATGAATAGTAACTCGTGAATAGTAGCTCATGAATAGTAACCCATCGTGAATAGTAACTCGTGAATAGTAACTCATGAATAGTAACTCGTGAATAGTAACTCATAAATAGTAATCCCGACATGAAAAAGTTCCAAATTTGATAAAAAGTTCAAACCAATATTTTGGCATAATGATATTGAAGAAATAATATCATTTATGGAGAAAATAATCTCCCTTACAATCACTTAAAATCACTTATCAAACCTTACTATCCCTTACCTCAAAAGAAGCGGCAGATTTAACCGGAATAATATTTGAACGAACTTGCATAGTATAAAGAACACTCAAGATATCAAAATACTCACAAGAATACACTCGATAATATATAGATAGAGAAATAGAGAAAACTTCAATTTCGGTGTGATTTTCAATTCTAACCCAAGCACCTATTTATAGAAATTGCTTAGAACATAAAAGTAGAAAATTTAATAAAATAATATTATTTATATTACAATTTCTTACGCCCACTTATCAACTGATTCTCAAAGCCATCTTACACATGATAAAGATGCTCACAAAACAAACAAAAAATGTTTTTGTTAATTAAAACAATTAAAACTTCTAAAATCAATTATTTCGGAACTTCAGAACTTCAATAATTCATAATAAATAGCCCTTTTATCAACAAATTCGAATCTCACGACTATTTATAGGAAATTCAAATCTCTACAACTGCGAGTAAGAAAGTTTTTCCAAATTCCAAATGAAATTGGCGAAGAAATCCACATACAGACGATTTTACAAGTTTATAATCAAATTTCGGTCAAGAAATGGGGTCCACCACACACAAAACATGTGTTAATCATTTAATACAACAAAATACTCTTCCTCCTCATATACTCACATATCATATACATTCATTGTAAAAAATATCATCATTATTATATTATAAAATAATATATTCAAATGAATTATTTTATCAAAAAAGATAAAATATTAATTTTCAACAATTGTCACATTTAAAAATTTTCTCCATCTATATCCACATAAAATCAATATTTTCCTCATCATATAAATCAATAATTAATTATTCACAAATAATATTTACAGAATCACAATATTGATGACAAAAGTAGGTTCAGGAAAGAGGGACTTTTCAATAAGAATTTCTCCTCTTCGACGGCGTGCAATTAGGTGACCAAACCTCTCCTTGAGCGCAATTTTCTAGACATTGTCAATAATGTTATCTAATAATATTATTAGGATAATATGAATTATTGCTTCGATAATAAAAAATCTCGTGTAGTGACAATTATTGAAACAATAGTAATATAAAATATCAACGCAACAATTATTGAATCAATAAAATAAAATATTGAGCGGTAATTCATTGTAACAATTATTGAGTAAGTGCCTTCTACACGTAAGAATCAATAATTGGTGCAATCTGGTGTCTTCTTCGCTGCAACAACGCGTATTCTTGTGTTTTAACCATTGGGTATTCCAACAAAGATTACTTGGTAACAATTCTTGTAGATTATTTATAAACAACTTATACTTGTCGTTTTCTTTTATCTAATCGCTTTCGTTATGGGGCCCACAAAATTTGTATGGAAGTCGTATGAATATTCTCCGACAGAAAAAGAATATTCCACCGATCAAACGAATATTCTAAAACAACAATGAGTATTTTATAACCACTTGCTTATTTTGAAAAAAAATTCATATATCACCCTTAACTTTAATTTTTTATCAATTTAACCATTTACTGAATAGTAATTATAAAAAAAATTGAATACTTTTATTTAATAAAATTCGGGGTCTTACATTGGGTGTATCTTCTTTAATTTAAATTAAAGGTTTCTCTTTGATTGTCTTCAATTTGTCAATTTTTGTGCTAATTTGGCCCTCGTTTACTGCTGATTTTTGAATTTTGCAAATTCAAAAATAGGATTTATTGATTTTTGTGTTTGTAGATGTGGGTTTATAAAACCTTTTGATGTCATTGTGTTATTCACTCAGAATTTGTAATCTTTCCTCAAAATCTCATCATGAATTCAAAGCTTGATTTTCTTTAAAATCACAAAATCCAACTAAGAATTTGGTTAGAAATTAAAAGTAACGTTTCATGAATTTTTGGT
This sequence comes from Panax ginseng, assembly GCA_020205605.1. Taxonomy (NCBI): domain Eukaryota; kingdom Viridiplantae; phylum Streptophyta; class Magnoliopsida; order Apiales; family Araliaceae; genus Panax; species Panax ginseng. The sequence continues at coordinate 84,954,475 of CM035150.1, read as the reverse complement.
GATGGTCGTTTGGAATTTGACGTTCATGTTGGTTTCGATTGCTGCATGTGTTGATTATGAGTCGGAAGGAGAAGTCGGCTAGCTAGTCTGTTGAGCTTTGGATTGTTGGGTATTGTTGTTATATGGTGTGCATTTTTATGGAGTATAAGCAGAGGTATTATCAGTTGAGGTTTGAGGCGGATGAAAGATTGGAGGCGGCGGAGGGAAGTGGTGGTGGTGAAGTAATACACGTCTGATAGGACCATGTCATTTTTTTTCTTTTCTTTTCACGTTCACGTCAGATAATAGCTGAAAGAATTTAACAGTTGTGAGTTTAGAGTTAACATAATAACCCAATTTAAAAATAATAATTAGTTTAATGAGATAATTTAAAAAATTAAAAGTTCGGTAGTGTGTTAAGTAAAATGTGTCAACTACAGTGGCTAAATCATTAGTTTTGCCTAAAAAAAATTTATAAGTTATATTAAATGGTAACTTATAAATAAAAGTATTTGATACCTTTTTGACTTATAAGTCAGAAATTAAGTTCAAATAAAATGTGAGTTAAGGTGTTTGGCTAAATTGACTTATAAGTTAAAATAAGATGTAAACACTATTAAAATAAGGGTAAAATAGTCTTTACATTTGGTCAAATTTATTTATTTTAAAATGACTTATAAAATATTTTTTAATAAGTCAAAATTTGTTATTTATCGAAAATAACTTATAAGTCCAAAAATAAGTTACTCCCAAATAATTCTAAAATATAAATTATAAAGTAGTTTGACCAACTTATAAATTGTGGCTCGTGAACGATATGATGCTGCTTACGTGGAGTTGTACTATATATCTTGAGTTACTTATCGATTAAGCGTACACGACAAAGAACACAATGTAAATATAATCAACGTTGCGGAACAGATATTCCAAATATTATTCACGACACCACGTCACCACCCACATAGCATTGTTCTTAAAATGCCAAGCTCAGCCTCTTTCCTTTTCCTTCCAATTATATTTACCTTACGAACCCTAATATGGGGATTAATTTCTTTTTTATTATTTAGAACTAATTAATTAACCTACTTTTGTTAATTCGTCTCTCTAGCTAGCAGATTAAAACTCTTAAAAGATTTAATATATATAATAATATATGGTGATCAATTTTAACAAGATGTCGATCTCTTTCTGAACTAATATTAATTATTTCCATTAATTAATTTAACGTGAAAGAATTCAACCTGAAAATTTAGCAACTCGATCCCTTTAAATTAAAGTTATGTCAAATTACCGAAATTCTGCTAAAATCTTTATTCATTACAAAAGTTAATTGCCCCTGAACTTTTGTTTTTTGACTTTATGACCTCCTAAAGTAAACCCTAGTAACAATTCAGCCCTAATTCTTGAATGCAAATTAGCTAATCTTTTTAAGGGGTACAAATTTGAAATGATATTTCAAGCTCAAGAAGTACATTTGCAGCGCAAGTCATTCAATGCACACTTATAGAAAATGAAATTATTGTACCTTTTCACCGAGAATATTAGTAATTTCTGAGTATATAGAAAATAAATATTTTATAGAAAATGAAATTATCCCTTTATTGGCAACCCCTTTCACTAATCTAAGAAGCCCTTAATACGAGTGTGAGGAGGGGGAGAGTAACAATATATATATATATAGTCCTTTTTCCTTTCTTTTTCTTTTTCTCTCCACCCCACCTCACTCCACCCCACCCCACCCCAAGATGATATAAAACTTGGCATGTCCTTTACTTACAAACTATATCTGGTTTGCCCCAAAATATATAAGAAATAATACCATGCACACAAGCGAAAGGAAACAAAAGAGATGGCCAAATCCTTCCATCCCAAAGCAAACAAATTAAAGAGAAGAGGCCACTGATTTAAATGGTCAATACAATACAATACAATACAGCCTTTTCAAGCTGTTAGTTCTTCTCCTATGGAAGAAATTACAAATGAAGACCTCATTTTCACTAGTCAGTGAAAGAAAAGGACACTTCTTACCTGCCCTTCCTAGCTGCAGTACCTTACTTTGGATACTATATGTATGTAAATATACATACACCACTTACATGCATACATAACAATATATACATATACATATACATATATATGTATATATATGTGTATATATTAATATGTATATGACTTTTCACGCAAAACAATGCTTGTTTTTGCCCTATATATATATATACTTTTACTTTTCCATAATTGCATGCAGTCTCGTCTTAAGTCTTAACATATAAAGCTACATAAACAAGAATAATCATTATGTTGCTCAGACCTACTTTTGTTATGGGCTCCTCATTTTTAGAAATAATTTGATATTTTTTTTACCTTTCATGTTTCACTCCCTCAATTCCCTTTTAGGATTTTCTTTCTATAATTTAAAATTTTTAAAAATGGCAAAGCTTAATTGTTGGTAGTTCTAAAATTGTAATATATCTACTTATATATCTATATTAATTATATGTGTACTATTGCAACAAAAAACTAAATGAATAATGCCATATATATACTAATTGAGATGTCTTTAAAAGTATTTCCTTTTCAATTTTTATGACAAATGAGTGTTAGAAAAAGGTAAAAGAGAGAGAACAATATTTAATCAATTTAATGTATGTATGGGGGATGGTAAATTAATCCCTCTCTTAACCAAATGGCACATCAATTCAAATGTTATAATTAGATGAATTAGCTAGTGAATTTAATTCTTTGGATTTGTAAATCATGCATTTTGTTTTCTATATATCTTTCTAGAAGATTTGGAGAATCTTCTTTTAGTAAATTGAATGCATAAATTATTATAGAAAAAACAAGATTATCTTTTCCTTGTGCAGTTCAGCAGTTGTGTATAGTGACTTTTATACAAAAAATGATTGTATCAATCACCGAAAAAAATAATACAAACACAATCACACAAATATTGATGGAATATCCATGCACAATCCAAATCATGTTTTTTTTAATAAAATCCAAATATGATTCACTACATCATTAATCTCATATTTACACCCTCATGGCTAAATGATTGGGGAGACAAAACAATAATAATTAAGACTAATAACATTGGTAAACTATATATATAAGAAACACAAACAACAATATATATATATATATATATATATATATATATATATATATATATATATATACATATGAAGAAATTTGGTAATTGTTTGAATTTTGGTACTATGATTTTCTTTGCAATTCTTACCTATTTGAAATAGGATTTGGACCACTAGGAACTTCATGAGCACTAGCATTGAAAGCCCGCTCTTGCCACAGCGACCGGTTTGCCGGCCCTCCCCGTCGACCTCCAGTGGCCGGAATATTTTGGACATAAGTAGTTTCTTGTTTGTTGATACTGCCGGAGTCTCTTTGTGGGGTTAGAGGTGGTAAGTTTTGTTCTTGATGGGCCATTATAGTTAGAAGGAAGAAAATGAAGAAGAAGAAGAGGGGTTTTGAAGGAAAAATGGGAGAAATGAAGGTGAAGGTCATTTTATTGTAAGTGGCAATGCCATTCTCCTTGGCCATAAAATTACATGAGTACAAGATTCATCCACTATAAGGAGAGAGAGACAGATAGAGAGAGAGAGAATCTTGAAAGATAAACCGAGGGAAATAGCTTGGGTTTGGGAAGGAGAGGTTGGGGTTGTTTTTGAAATGTATTGTAAACGTGTGGTTGGTTTTGAAAGTAGGAAAAACATAACAACAAATATGTATGAGAAAGAGAGGATATATATATATATATATATATATATATATATATATATATATATATATATATATTGGGGTATATATAGGGATTCCATCCATACAAGGATTCTTTGTGGAAGCAATCTTTTGGCTTGTTGTAATTTTTTATTTTATTTTTTTGTTCCGGTCAAAAATTACACCAAACTAAAAAATGAAGTAATTTCCACAAAGAATTGATATGAATCATTAACCCCATATATATATATATGTATGTCGTGGGAATTTAGATCTTCCGCCACTTTTTTTTATCTCATATACTGTGTCATATCATGTATGTATTAGTGTCAGTTACTACTTATACATTTAAAAAATTAATTATAAATAAAAACACCATTAATAAAAATGATAAAATATCAAAAACACCATTAATAAAATCTCTTAAAATAATAAGACACACATAAATTTGTGTCTAAGACACATATATATTCCATTATTTCGTATATATATATATATATATATATATATATATATATATATATATATATATATATGGAGTTGAAAAATGACCTCTAATTTTTTTTCACTACAAGGTTGAAATATATTGTAATAAAATAATAATTAATCCTAATAAAATTTAGGAGTGTGTTTATATGCATGTATATATATACTCTCTCTCTATTCCATATTATTTGATCATTATTAACGTTTTAAAGTCAATTTAAGAGATTTTTAAACTCAAATTTGATATAAATTCTTTCAATTTTAATCAATACAATGATAAATATTGTAAACCATCTAAAAATTATTTCTTATTGTAAACTTTATTGTTTCATATATAATTTTTAATTAATTATTTTAATTTTGAGGGAGAGAGTGGGAGAGGGAGAGGGAGAGGGAGAGGTATCATGCCCGGCCCTTGTGTGCGTGTGGCTTGACTCTTTGATTCTTGGTTTTGAGAGGGTGAGTTAGGGTGGAGCCCATACAAAATGGACAAAACATACAAGATATTTAGTTTCACCAAAATGGTTTCCAGGCAATTCTTAAAGATCGAATAACACAGATTACGTACTTAATTATTTCATATCTATATTTATGTATACTGGGGGGCCGGGGGGCTTAAAAGGAAGTGAATAGTTTTGAGAAGAAGAGACATAGGAATGGAGCCAACTGAAATTTGGTGGCATGCAAAATGTACAAAATATTTAATGTACTGAGCTGACAAAAGAGAAAAAGTGATGAGATTTGAAGAAGGGACACAAAGATAAATGGAGCCGTTAAATTTTGGCCTCACGGAAATGGGCAAACGTATGATACAAATAAGAAGGTGGTGATGTTAAGCTTACTTATAATTGAGAGAAATTTTGTGAGCCCCATAGGCATATACCTAGCAAGTGTTATGTATGTCATGTTTTGCTATAGTCATGAAGAAACCACCAAATTGAAACCTAAAGTATTTTCTCACTCAAAAAATTTAATATTTCTACCGTTTCAAAATATAAGATTGATTATAATTAATTTTTTAAAGTCAGATCAATTAAAATATTATTAAATTTAAAATTAATATAAATTTATTTAAGTTTAAATAATACAATAATAAAAATGTAAATTATAGAAAAAGTATTAATAATTACAAATTTTATTATTTCTTAAAAAGTATATGGATAACATCAGTTTTGAATTTTGTGGACCCATGTGCAAAATTAGAGTTCACATGACCTAATTAAATTAAATGCACAATTAGGGTTCCAGCTGACCTCATTAAATGTGCAATTTAGGGTTCGCGATAACTTAATGGAATGAAGATGGAAAAGTCGAGAAATAAAGGTCTTGGGGCAGGAGAAGCCTCCACGTGTCCCGAGGCGAAAGACTCGTGGAGGCGGCTCATTTTGGGAATTGATTGAGGATTGGTTTGGTGGGCTGAAGAAGACGAGGCAATATGGGCATTACTTTAATGGTGAAGGGTATTCTGGAATTTCATTGAGAACATGTGCCTAGCATGTAATGACTTAAGTCGAGGAACTCTATAAATACCCCTTCCATTCTAGGAAGGAGGAGGACTCTTTAGTAGCTTAAGGCTTGGATATTCCACCTAAAAAGCCTAACAAGATTGAACACTCTCTCAACTCGAAGAAGAATGAAGAAGGCTCTTGGACTCCCAATAACCCTAACACGGTTTAGAATTCTAGGGGTTCTGCCGTGCGTCGTTGGAGTAATCCCCAATGCGTTCTCCCTCTACAATCAATTAATCAATTCTGTATTCTTCGTGGATTTATCCTCCTCGGTGACACGAAACCCTAACCTAAGAAGATCGATTTTCTTTTACATTTAGTTAAGCGACTCTCTTTGGGGAGGTGTAGGGAAGGTATATATGTGACTTCGAAGTGGGAGAATTACGAGGGAAAGGCATTTCACCTGACAAATAGCATTATCACCGGATCCAGTTGACAAGTAACTCAAGTCAAAGGGAGAATTACAATTATTGAAGACGACTTGGAAGGGAGTTGAGCATCACCACGTATGGCTTCAAACCAACAAATAGCGGATGCGGTGGACGACGAATCTTTGTGCATTGGGATCCGAGGCATTGAAGGAAGCCGAGAAGGGCAAGGATGATGTTAACTTCAAGATTTGAAATCTGAAGGAAACAAAGAGAAGATGGGAATTTCCATGTAGTTGATCGCAGATTGACTTTTAAGGCCAAGTTCGCGGGGGAATAGGTAGAAGACAACAACAATGGCGGCAACAATAAAGGAGTTACCGCATACCGACATCAATCGGTTCCAATAATCAACTTGGAGATACCACGGTGGCGGCGTTACCTGACTTAGGTTAACAAGCAAACAAACATCATCATTTGCTCTCCCATCAATTTCCAGGTCAAATGCCAACCATTCCGAGGCGATGTCCGGTAGTGAGCAATGACGCGTGTGCCAACTTTGCATGATGCAGTGTGCATCGACCAATCTCTTTACCATACCTGTGCCGTAAATGGAGTATATCACAACACCCCGCAGAGATTCATGCCACGAGCGATTATGTGGCGAAGGATGATATGATCGATGTTATCAATCAACTTGATTGGCGGACATCTCGACCCTCGAGTTGGACTTCTGATGTTCGGAGGCTGACCTTTGAGTAGGGTATATTGAGCATCCGCAATTTCAAAATACACAACGGAGAGAAGAAAGAAAATGTCGGGGAACATATTGTCGGGGTTTGTAGAAGTCGATAAAGTATTTTGGGATATGATGAAGTGAACAACCACAACTTGTTGATCACGGGAATTCAACAAAACTTTGACGGATAGTGCCTTCGATTTATATACTACAATTGTGGCGCCCCAAAATTGGTATACATCACCCATCTTGGGTCGCCGATACATGGTATAAAAATTCAAATACAACTTACTAATACAACTGTCAGGTACAATACGACAAAACATAATCGTGAGTTTGAATACAATTATTGTCTACTAGAGATTATACAAACTCAAAAGGAGTCCTCATTACAATTATTAACACACTATTTCACGTAATAGTGAGGACTACTAATGCTATCCTCTCGACCATCACTCCGCTCCCCGACTAGTCCCTCGCTATGTTCTCATTTCAAGAGAACAAAGAAAGAAAGGGTGAGCTCAACTAGCCCAAGAAGAAATATTATGACTAAGATAATGCGTAATAAATTATCGTTAGCCTTCAAAAATGTTAAACCGATAAAATATAACAACATCAAGTTTAATCAGCAATGATCAAGCAATCCATTAAAAGAGTCAAGTAGAGAATAGAATCTACTATCTTTTATGATTTAAAAGTTTTTCATCACTTTTATCGCCGAGACTCAACTTAATAAATAATCCACATCATCCCCCGCACTACGGCCAAGGATATTCATTGTGGTCACGACCACAAATTCCATGCACTACGGGCCAAGGATATTTGTGTATTCATCAATGGTCATGATCATGCCAACAATCGCCCATCAATGCACTACGGCCAATGAGAACTTTTACCACATCATTTGTAATATTACTACCATGATTACACCAATAATCCTCGGTCATAATCATACCAAGTCCATCTATGCACTACACAGCCATGTATGATGACTTTCAAAAAATATAAACATGAGGATGATGACAATGATATAAGAATTCAATAAAACAAGTTCAAGAATTATTTTATCCAGAATTATTAACGCCCAAATTGTCAACATGATATCGCTTAGTAGAGTAAAATTCAAGAATGATCGTAAGAATATTTCCATGAAAAGATATCGATGAAGCGTAAATATCAAGGATATTCTACTAATTTCATGGAGTATAGAAGTCAAAACTTTAACCAACCGAGTATAATAAAGAATGGAATAACAAAAGAAATCACCATGCATGCGCAGATTCAGACAGACAAAGTTATTCCAATGTAATAATAATAACGAACTGTGTCGTGCAAAATTTGCAACCGGATGTGATGTTCCAACAGTAATAATAAAGATTTTAACCAGTCCTGTAAAACACATGCATGTGATGTTCCAATGTAATAATAATAAGATTTTAACTGTGTCCCTGTAAAACACATGCATGTGATGTTCCAACTAATAATAATAAAGAGATTTAACTGTGTCCAAGGTAAAACACACGCATGTGATGTTCCAATGTATAATAGAAGAATGTCACCAAGTATATAGGTAGACACATGATACAAAGTTATTCCAATGTAATAATAAGAAATGGAATAACAACAGCTTTTCTTCATGAATAAGAAAGAATAACACCCCTCACCGTAAAAAGACCTCAATATAAAAGTAGTTAAAAATACTTTTCTTCTATCTCTATAGTCTCTCTCTATAGTTTTCTCTCTAGAGTTCAAAGTGAATTCGTAAGAAAATAATGAAGGAATGAGCTTCTATTTATAGGAAAATGGAATGCATAGTAACTAATCCATGAACTATCCAGATTGATTTACTTTAACTGACTCATCCATATTTAAAGCAAAAATCTTTTAAATAAAATATAATATATTCTATTTATAATCTAATAAAACTAATAACTTTATAAAAGATTTTACTATGCAAACACTATGCAGCACTATAAAACACTATGCATAATAAAATATAATATATTCTAATTATTGTCTAATAAAAATGTATAACTTTATAAAAGTATTCTGCTTTTATATAAAAAGATTTTACTATGCAAAACACTATGCATACACTACGCAACACTATGCATAATAGAATATAATATATTCTATTTATGTAATAACTTTATAAAAGTATTCTGCTTTTATATAAAAGATTTTTCAGATTATTACATTAATAATACCAATAAAACAAAACCGAGGACTTATCACATAAGATCAATCAATAATACCGTACTACTATGCAACCACGCCAGACATCGCATTTCTTTTACTACCGAAAGTAGTTCAACAAAGATTAATGGTAAAACTTCCGCCGTTATTTTCATAAAGTATTTTTGTCGCTTTTCAATCCGATAATAATTTGCTAGGGGTCCACCAATGATTGTGCCATCGCATTTAATATTTCCGCTTTAAAACTAATATTCCCCACCAATCAATAATATTATATGACAACTCAGATACTTTGCAAAATTTATAAATATTACCCACAACTATAACATTATATTAAATTCATTCCATAATATTCAAAAATGATAATTATAGAAAATTCATTTTTATTCAAAAGTTGGGGTCTTACAACCTCCCCTTCTTAAGAAATTTCGCCTCAAATTAGGGTACGTACGACTGTATGTCAAGAGGTAAGGATACCTTGATTTCATTTCAGATTCTAACTCCCAAGTCATTTCCTCAACATCGTGGTTTCTCCACAAAACTTTGACTTGAGGTATAACCTCGTGCGTAGAATATGTTCCTTCTTATCCAAGATTTGAACAGAACTCTTCATACGCCAAATCTTCCGCTATTTCGTCCTGGTTCTAACTCAATAATGTGGTTCGGATCTTCCACATATTTACGTAGCATGGATATGTGAAAAACGTTATGAACACGAGACATACTTGGCAGTAAAGCGAGTCTATAGGCCACAGGCCCTACCGATCGAGGATTAAAATGGGCCGATGAATCGAGGATCGAGCTTTTTCTCTCTTTCCAAATCTCAGAACTCCTTTCCATGGAGCAACACGTAATAAACACATGATCTCCTATATCAATTCCACGCCCTTTCGATGAAGATCAAGATAACTCTTTTGTCGATCTTGTGAGGTTTTTATACGCTGTCGGATCGCTTTGAATCTTTTCCGTAGTCATACGCATCAACTCCCGGCCCCAACAACGCTGCTTCACCCACCTCATCCCAACATACCGAGAACGACACTTTCTTCCATACAACGCTCGAATGGAGCCATGCCAATACTTGTTTGATAATCGTTGTTGTAGGAAAACTCCACCAATGGTAAGAACTTGTCCCAACTTCCTTGAAATCAAGGACACAGTAGTCTTAATAGATCTTCAAGAGTTTGAATAGTCCTCTCTCGATCGTCTCGTCCGTCTCGAGGATGATATGCCGAAGCTAAATCGTAAATCTGCGCCCATAGCTTTTTTGCAAACTAACCCAAAATCGCTGAAGTGAATCTTGGGTCTCGATCGTAAACTATGGATACCGCATACCATGCAATCTTACAACCTCGCTTATGTACATACGAAAGCAAGACGTTCAAGTGTATAAGTTTCTCAGACGGAAGAAATGAGCAGACTTGGTCAATCTATCAACAATGACCCAAATCGCATCTATGCCTTGAGAAACTTTGGGAAGACCAAGAAATTAAATCCATGGTAATGTGCTCCCACTTCCATTCGAATTTCAAGTGGTTGCAATGGACCTTTTGGTACTTGATGTCTACCGACTCGCTGACACGTTAGACACCTTGAGATAAACAACGCTATCTCTCTCTTCATATTGCCCCACCAAAATGTATGTCAAGATCATGATACATTTTGGTACTCCTGTGATGGATTGCAAACCTGTGTGTGTTGTGCGCCCATCATGATTTTATACTTTAAATCGTGGTCGTTAGGAACACAAAGTCCGGAGTTGACTCAAGTATTCCTTCTTCATCTATTCTTGCTTCCTAAGATCGCACCTTCTTGTACTTTCTTCCTCATACGCATCGCCTCCGGATCTCAGAATTTTGAGCAGCTTTTAATTTTATCAATTAAAGTCTGGCTTCTACTCAGATATTCGCCATCATCACGGGTCCTCGAGTCTTTATCTCTATCTCCATCCTTTGCAAGTCATACAAAATGGGCCTTCATATTGACAATATTGCACTCGCACCAAGATATGATCTTCTACTCAATGCGCCGCCTACCACGCTCTCGCTTTTCCGTGATGGTATCGATGGTATGATCATAATCTTTCAACAGTTCAAGCCAACGCCGTTGTCGCATGTTGAGTTCCTTTTGAGTGAAGAAATATTTGAGGCTTTTATGATCCGTGAAAGATCTCCACTTTCTCCCCATACAAGTAATGCCTCCAAATTTTAAGTGCTGTAAGACAACAAATGCTAACTCTAGGTCATGAGTAGGATAATTTCTCTCATATTCTTTGAGTTGTCGTGAGGCATAGGCTATGACTTTCCCATGTTGCATGAGAACACATCCTAACCCTTTGCCCAAGCATCATCAGAGATGACAAATCCCTCCCAACCAGATGGTATTGTCGTAACAAAATAAATGAGTCTCCTCTCGAAGTTCTTGAAAACTCTTCTCACATTCCTCGCTTCCAACCGAACTTTGTATCTTTTCGAGTCACCGAAAGTTAGTGGAGTAGCGATTCGAGAAAACCTTCTATTTAATCTCCGATAATAACCAAATGTAAGCCGAGAAAGCTACGATTTTTGGCCATCGATTTAGGTTGCTCCCAGCCTTTGAATAGCTTCAATCTTTGTCGGGTCAACAGATATTCCATGACTTGATACCACGTGCCCAAGGAATGCTACTTCCTCAAGCCGTAACTCGTGATTTCTTCAACTTGGCATAAAGCTTGTATTCACTAAGCTTTTGGAGTATCAAATTTCAAGTGTTCCTCATGATCTTCACGGCTTTTTGAATAAATAAGGATGTCATCAATAAAGACGACCACAAAGTGATCCAAATATTCCTTGAATACTCGGGCTCATCATATCCATGAAGGCAAAGAGAGCATTAGTCAATCCAAAGGACATGACTAGGAATTCATAATGCCCGCATCGAAGTTCTCAAAGCCGCCTTTGGAATGTCATCTCGGCTCTAATCTTCAATTGGTGATATCCTAATCTAAGATCAATCTTTGAAAAGAATTTGGCTCCTTGCAATCGGGTCAAACAGTCATCAATACGCGGCAATGGATACCTATTTTTGATGGTGACATGATTCAACTCCCGATAATCAATAAAGTCGTCGATACTCCCATCTTTCTTCTTTCAATAATAGAACAGAGCACCCCAAGGAGAAAGTACTAGGATTTAATAAAGCCAATGTCTAACAATTCTCGCAGCTTGAGTCTTTAACTCCTCAAGTTCAATAGAGCTATTCGACATGGGGCTTTGGAAATGGGTTTTGTACCGGGTTCAAGGTCGATACAAAATTCAATTTCACGCCCGGGGTAGGCCAGAAGTTCTTCAGTGGAATACGCCAGAAATTCATTAACAATAGAAATATTATTCAAAATCGACGTATTTTTGTTTAGATCTCATGATATGAGCTAAGAAAGCTTGACATCCGCTTTTCAATAAACGAATAGCTTTTATGGCTTGAGATGACAAAGTGATTGATTTTAATGGTTTGGTTGCTTGAATTCGCATAATAGGTCGATTAGGAATATGAAAGCTAACAACCTTATTTAAAATAATCAATTTTTGCATGATGAGTAGTTAACCAATCAATCCCTAGAATTACATCAAATGCAAGTATTTTTAATGCAATAAGATCGAAGGTGTAATGTGTGGGTACCAACTTGAACCAAACAAGACTTATAAACCGTGGATGTAATGAAGGTTTCTCCCAACGGAGTTTCCACAGATAAGTCAAAGTCTAATTTCTCCTGAGTCAAATTTAATCGCTGAGCGCAAGTAGAGAAATAAAAGAATGGGTAGAACCCAGATCAAATAAAGTGTAGACTTCGCTAGAGTTTATGATAAGCTTTTACCCGTGATGACCTCATTCGTTCTTGCTTTTCGGGAGGTCACAACAAACGCCTCCTCAGACTACGGGCTTTGACTTTTCTCGGGACAAACCTTTTGGTGCCTCCATCCTAGTTGAATTTGTTTTCTGTGAACGACAAAATCGGGCTAAGTGACCTTTCTTCCACAATTATAACATGCTTTGACTAAGATCGCGCAATTTGACCGATGTGTCCCTCCCTCCGTGATTTGAAAGCATATGATAGTGGTCTTTCTCCTTCCTTAACAACGGCTATTGTGCCGACGCTTTCCATCATTGTTGAATCTCCTCTTCTTGAAATGTCCATTCTTATTGTTTTGCCCTCGATTACCACCAAGTGGTTACCATTTTCGCCTCGTTGATTTCCTCCACGCTTGTTGTCACCGCTCGATGACGCTTCTCACCGGTATTATCATTTTGCTTACGCGCTTCTTTTGATCATAGGTTGACTCGTTATCGCGCTTCCACCAATCGAGCCCTATTTACAACATCCGAATACAAACACGCTTTATGAGAAATAAGATGTCGACGATCTCCCGCTTCAAACCTCTTAAAAACATTCGCGCCATTCTCTCTTCATTATCCACCAAGTGGGACGCAAACCGGATAACTCCGCAAATTTTGCCTCGTATCATGACACTGGCCATATTGTTTTGCTCCAATTTGATAAACTCCACCTCCTTCATGTGATTTAATACTTTCGGAAAGTATTTGTCGTTGAATGCTCTTCTTGAACTTCTCCCAAGACATCTTCAAGACGACAGAAAGTTGAGTACGCTTTTACCGATTCCCACCAAGAACCGCCTTCTCCGCCGCAACATAAAGGCGGTAGCAAAGGAACCTTTTGCTCCTGAGCATCCCAAGACATCAAATATTTTGGTGATCGCTTTATCCATGTTTCCGCCATAAGTGGTTTTGGCTCTCCCTTAAACTCCCGGTGGTCCCAGCTCCTGAACTGCTTAAGCGTAGGACCGCCCGAGATTTTCCAAGTGTTTCCACCTACATTTTGACAGAGAGCGCCTCATCGGCTTGTTGCATGAATTCAGATAAAGCCTCGAACAATCCATCATTCATCATTTGGTCGTTGTTGTTGTTTGCATGAGGATTGTCGCCTTCCTCGATGCACATTCTCCCGATTATTGATATGTGGAGACTCAACGGCCTCTTGTGCTCCATTGCTATTTTCAACATTTTTGGATGTCATTTTCAGACATCGCCACAAAACAAAGGTTAATTGACATGTAACATAATATCTCTAAACTCGACCAACCAATTTAAATACAAAATAAATTTAAGTAGGTCATACTAATGTAAGGAATTCCTCTGCCCTCCCTCCTAGTTCTAGTCTCACATCTTAGCCAGGATCATATCCCTAAGCTTTGATACCAACCGTGACGCCCCAAAATTAGGTATACATCACCCATCTTGGGTCGCCGATACATGGTACAAAAATTCAAATACAACTTATTAATACAACTGTCAGGTACAATACGACAAAAAACATAATCGTGAGTTTGAATACAATTATTGTCTACTAGAGATTATACAAACTCAAAAGGAGTCCTCATTACAATTATTAACACACTATTTCACGTAATAGTGAGGACTACTAATGCTATCCTCTCGACCGCCACTCCGCTCCCCGACTAGTCCCCTCGCTATGTTCTCATTTCCTCAAGAGAATAAATGAAAGAAAGGGTGAGCTCAACTAGCCCAAGAAGAAATATTATGACTAAGATAATGCGTAATAAATTATCGTTAGCCTTCAACAAATGTTAAACCGATAAAATATAACAACATCAAGTTTAACTCATAATGATCAAGCAATCCATTAAAAGAGTCAAGTAGAGAATAGAATCTACTATCTTTTATGATTTAAAAGTTTTTCATCACTTTTATCACGAGACTCAAATTTTAATAAATAATCCACATCATCCCCCGCACTACTACCAAGGATATTCATTGTGGTCACGCACCACAAATTCCATGCACTACGGCCAAGGATATTTGTGTATTCATCAATGGTCATGATCATGCCAACAATCGGCCCATCAATGCACTACGGGCCAATGAGAACTTTTACCACATCATTTGTAATATTACTACCATGATTACAATCAATAATCCTCGGTCATAATCATACCAAGTCCATCTATGCACTACAATGTGCCATGTATGATGACTTTTCAACAAAATATAAACATGAGGATGATGACAATGATATAAGAATTCAATAAAACAAGTTCAAGAATTATTTTATCCAGAATTATTAACGCCCAAATTGTCAACATGATACGCTTTTTGTAGAGTAAAATTCAAGAATGATCAAGAATATTTCCATGAAAAGATATCGATGAAGCGCAAATATCAAGGATATTCTACTAATTTCATGGAGTATAGAAGTCAAAACTTTAACCAACCGAGTATAATAAAGAATGGAATAACAAAAGAAATCACCATGCATGCAGAGATTGTGACAGACAAAGTTATTCCAATGTAATAATAATAACGGAACCAGTCGTGCAAAATTTGCACCGACAAGATGTTCCAATGTAATAATAAAGATTTTAACAGTGTCCTGTAAAACACACAAACATGTGATGTTCCAATGTAATAATAATAAGATTTAAACCAGTCCCGTGTAAAACACATGCATGTGATGTTCCAAACTAATAATAATAAAGATTTTAACCAGTCCTGTAAACACACATGTATGTGATGTTCCAATGTAATAATAGAAGAATGTCACCAAGTATAGGTAGATCACAGATACAAAAGTTATTCCAATGTAATAATAAGAAATGGAATAACAACAGCTTCTCTTCATGAATAAGAAAGAATAACACACCTCTTACCGTAAAAGAAACTCGAATATAAAAGTAGTTAAAAATACTTTTCTTCTATCTCTATAGTCTCTCTCTATAGTTTCTCTCTGTAGAGTTCAAAGAATTCGTAAGAAAATAATGAAGGAATGAGCTTCTATTTATAGGAAAATGGAATGCATAGTAACTAATCCATGAACTATCTGTATTGATTTACTTTAACTCCGACTCATCCATATTTAAAGCAAAATCTTTTAAATAAAATATAATATATTCTATTTATAATCTAATAAAACGAATAACTTTATAAAAGATTTTACTATGCAAACACTATGCAGTGCACTATGCAAACACTATGCATAATAAAATATAATATATTCTAATTATTGTCTAATAAAATGTATAACTTTATAAAAGTATTCGCTTTTATATAAAAAGATTTTTACTATGCAAAACACTATGCGTACACTACGCAACACTATGCATAATAGAATATAATATATTCTATTTATAGAATAACTTTATAAAAGTATTCTGCTTTTATATAAAAGATTTTTTGTATTATTACATTAATAATACCAAAAAAAAAAAACGAAAGTGACTTATCACATAAGCATCAATACCGCGGTACTACTATGCAACCACGCCAGACATCATTACTTTTACTACCGAGTAGTTCAACAAAGATTAATGGTAAAACTTCCGCCGTTATTTTCATAAAGTATTTTTGTCGCTTTTTTCAATCCGACAATAATTTCATTGTCAGGGGTCCACCAATGATTGTGCCATCGCATTTAATATTTCCTCGCTTAAAACTAATATTCCCTAACCAATCGAATATTATATGACAACTTGCATACTTTGCAAAATTTATAAATATTACCCACAACTATAACATTATATTAAATTCATTCCATAATATTCAAAAATGATAATTATAGAAAATTCATTTTTATTCAAAAGTTGGGGTCGACCGGGCACTGCAAGTGGTGGCGTTGATGAATGGGGCCAAGTTCGGAAATTTTTTTCGATCGGATAGGATTGGCCAATGAAGAAAAGATTGAGGCAACCAGGGCCATCATTAAGGCCGCCGAGACACAGGAGACTTGCATAGCCATAAGCAAAGGATTTGTGAAGACGATGGAGGAAGAAGCAAATAAGATATCTTTCTCTAAAGTCGATAGAGAGATAAGATACAGATAAATGACACGGCCATTTATATATATGATGATAATCAATCAATGGCATCGAAGTGCGGAGGGCGTTCATTGATAATGGAGCGTCTATAAATATTATGCCCTACACCATGTTCAAACGGTTAGGCCTGCCAGAGAGAAAGATTGTGAAAGAACAAACAAATATTACAGGATTCGCCAACCAAAGCACAAGAACCCTAGGACACATCAAGGTAGACATGCAAGTTGGGAAGATTCGAGGGCCTGTAATGTTCCATGTTGCAGAGGTACCCTCAGTTTTTCATCAATGCCTAAAAGCTATCTGGAAAGGAAGAGAAGTGAAGGTACCAGCAACTCGAAATCCCTTTGGACCAGAGGAGGCACACATCACCAAGCAACTTTCTTGATGATGTCATTTGAAGAGGAGAGAACGGATCGCGAGGCTGATTCCTAAGACTAGCATGGCTGGAAGGAAGTGCAGGAAGATAAGTTTGTACCTGAAGAAAAAGTGAAGAAGAAGACCTCGGAACATGGAGAATGTTCCAAAAATATGAAGCCAGTAGTGGTAGACTTGGAGAAGGAAGGAAGAGAAGAGAAGAAAAGGCCAGCAGATCCTGAAGATGCCAGAAATATAATAAATGCCAAAAGGCAAAATGGGAGAGGGTTGTTAAACCCGACGGAAAGGTGGTGTTTTGATTGTGATGGTGCAAGGGGGAAGAGCCCAAAGAAGCGTGCAAACCCAACGGCTCAGGAGGTGTCCCCCACTCCAGCAATAATGAAAAAGAAGAAGTTGTACAACAGAAGGTAGAACCAGCTCCAGAATTCTTTGAGGATAGGCCAAAACCTCAACAAAATGAATTAGAAGAAGTTGATTTGGCAACAGATGGAGGAACGCCAAGACCGACATATGTCAACAAGGAGCTTGAGGCTAACCAGAAAGAGGAGCTCACACAACTATTGCGAGAGTATAGGGACGTCTTTGCGTGGAATTACGACGAGATGCCCGGAATTGACAAAGATCTTGTGGAGCACAATCTAAATATAAGCCCGGGAATGAAGCCAGTGAAGCAAGCACCTCGCAACTATGCACCCGAAGTCGAATCCCAAATAAAGGAAGAAATCAAAAAGTTACTGGAAGTAGGGTTCATCAAGCCGATTCAACATCCAACATGGCTTTCCAGCATCGTACCGGTAAAGAAATCAAATGGACAGCTACGAATATGTGTCGATTTCAGAGACTTGAACAAGGCATGCCCGAAGGACATGTACCCATTACCCAACATAGACACTTTGGTAGATGCAACGGCTAATCATGAGATGATGTCATTCATGGACGGGTTTGTGGGTTACAATCCGATAAAGATGTCTATAGAAGATCACGAGTTGATGACCTTTTCGTACCCATTTGGGAATTTCTACTATGTAGTAATGCCATTCGGGTTGAAGAATGTGGGGGCAACTTATCAAAGGGCAATGCACGCCATATTTCATGACATGATTCATGATATAGTGGAGGACTATGTGGACGACATAGTGGTGAAATCAAAAAAGCGACAACTCGTGTGGAGGACTTGAGGAAAGTGTTTGAAAGCGATCTAAGAAGGTACAAGTTGAGGATGAATCAGAAGAAATGCGCCTTTGGAATGGCCAATTTGGAAAATTCTTGGGCTTCTTGGTACTGTGAGAGGTTTAGAAGTAGACCAAGCAAGGCAAAAGCGATTCATAAAGATGCCCCCACCAAAGACACAAAAGCGGTTGAAGAGCTTTCTAAGGAAGGTCTAAATACATGAGAAGATTCATGCCCGGCATTATTTGAAGTCACAGAACCTTTCGGCAAATTGCTAAAAGGAAAGGCACAATGGGATGGGGCAAGACCAACAATGAGCCTTGAGAAGGTAAAAGAATTTTGTCTTGAAGACAAGCGATGGTAGTGCCACAAAGAGGAATGCCATTCTGGTTGTACATCACATCTACCAAGAAGTCTATGGGAGGATTGATCACGTAAGAGGTGGATGGAGAAAGAGAAACACATGTATTACATTAGCCGGATAATCAGAGGACCAGAAACCAGGTATTCACAGGTGGAGAGGCATTGTTTAGCATTGGTGTTCATTGCGCAGAAAATGCGGCATTATTTTCTAGTGCACGAAGTAAAGATTGCAACAAAAACTGATTCGATCAGATACTTATTGACTAGGCCAGCATTAGTAGGAAGACCTGCCAGATGGATGATGATCCTTTCAGAATACGACATCAAGTGTCTAACACCAAAAGCAATCCGATGTCAAGCCTTGGCAGACCTGCTAGCTCAATTTCTAAATGGAGAATATGAACCCCCCTTCTGAGGATCTCCCGGGTGGAGAAGTAGAATCAATCGACTTGATGGATGAGGACTCAGAATGGTGGAGTTTGGCTTTTGATGGATCATCTGCAAAAGGTAAAGGCGGAGTAATAGTGGTGTTGACCACCAAAGAAGGAAATGAAATATCCTTGTCATACAAATTGGACTTCCCTTGCACAAATAATGGAGCAGAATACGAGGCGTTCATACTAGGATTGTTGGCGGCTCAAGAATTGGGAGCCAAATATCTTAAAGTAAAGGGAGATTCAAACCTTATAGTGCAGCAGATAAGAGGCCAATTCAGAGTGAAGGAACCTATCTTGGCGCCATATAGAACTGTAGCACAAAAGGTTATGGAAGCTTTCAAGAAGGTGGTGATTGAATATGTACCAAGAGGACAAAATAAACAACCGGATGCACTAGCAACAGTAACATCTCGAGTCTATGTCCAAGGGGAAGATTTGGATGTGAAGGTAATGAAGAGAACCCACCCAACCATGGTGCTAGACTTGTTCCCCAAAGACATGATAGACGATTGGAGATATGACATCTCCCATCAATTCCAAACAAAGGAAGGAACAATACCAATCGTGGAGCTATAGAAGTACAACATCATCAAAGGTGTCTTGTATCACAAAGAAGCAGATGGTGTATTGACACGATGTTTGGGTAGGCAAGAAGCAAGTAAAGTCTTGCATCAGGTGCATGAAGAGAAGCTGCGGGTTTTGCGAGACATAGAGTGCATATCGTAGGGTTACGCCATGATGGTATTATTGGCTGAAATGAAGAAGGAAGCGGATGCCCCTACAACGCCACTTGTGTTTCATGCCAAGAATACCCAGGGGGAGGATGAATGCGCTTTTATTGATGACATAGCGGATTAAGCGAATTCCTTATGTGGACTTCTTACAAAAGCGGGACTCTTCCGATCGAAAAGAAGGATGCTGATTATAATAAAGAGGAAGTCGCAACGATTCTTCTTACAAAATGGAGAATTATTAGGGAAGAGATTTCAATGGCTAGCCCTACGATTGTGTTAGAACTAAGCGAGGCCAAAGATTTAGTTTATCAAATGCACTGAGGATGAACATCAAGGGGGAGCAAGTTATACAAACAACTTATTGATCATGGTTCTTATTGGCCAAAGATGGAAGGAGATTGTCTAGAATTTGTCAAAAAGTGCCACATTTGTCAAATACATGAAAACTTGATACATCTCCCGTAGTGGATTTGCGCACCTTAGCAACACCATGGCCCCTTTCATACATGGGGAATGGATCTTATAGGTCTGTTCACCTTAATTCTAAAAGGGCAACATATGGATTTTAAGCGCCCATAGAGATGTACCACAAAGTGGGTGGGCCGTACCACTTGAAGAAGGCCACGGGACCAGCAGTGGAAAATTTTATCAAGGAACACATCATTTTCCGTTTCGGGATTTCGAAGGTCATTTTATCGGATAATGGAACTCCTTTCATCAATAGAGACATCAAAAATCTGATGGAAAGATACGAGGTGAAACATTACAAATCATCACCCTACTACCTAAAAGGTAAACGGACAAGCGAGAGAATTTACAAATAAAACTTTGATAAAAATCTTATCAAAAACCCTGAGCGATCATCAGAAGAAATGGGTGAACAACTACCAATAGCGTTATGGGCATATCGAACTTCAAAAAGAAAGCCAACAAGTGAAACCCC
Organism: Panax ginseng; assembly: GCA_020205605.1. NCBI lineage: Eukaryota > Viridiplantae > Streptophyta > Magnoliopsida > Apiales > Araliaceae > Panax > Panax ginseng. The sequence goes on along the minus strand of CM035150.1, from coordinate 84,933,553 downwards.
ATACGCTTTGGTTTATGGTGTGAAGAATTTATCTTGCCGTAGAAATAGAAATACATTCGGCTCGAATGAGACTTCGAAGCTTAGTCGAGGAAGAAAGACGACCAGCCGCCCTAGAGGCCTTAGCCGACTTCAGAGACAAGGCTAAAGAAAAGCTTGAACGGTACCACGAAAGATTGTGATGACAATACAATACCGCGGTGGTACCACGACAAATTCTGGTGGGAAACCTGGTGCTCAAAATGGCAACTCAAGTTATGAGGGGGACCCCGACCACCAAATTTTACCCCAAATGGGAAGGCCCGTATAGGGTACGAGAGATCTCCGAAAGCGGGTATTGCAAGATATCTCGTGTGGGATCAGATGCTGTCTTAGGCCCATTAAACTTAAAATGGGTAAAGAAATATTACACATGAGAATAACATCACAAAAGTTATACTTTCAACTTCAAAAGTAATCGAGGCACCTGAATCACAGCCCTCGGAAGTTACACTTTTAACTTCAAAAGTGATCGAGGTACCTGACTAACAGCCCTCGGAAATTACACTTTCAACTTCAAAAGTGACTGAGGCACCTGAGTATAAGCCCTTAAACCCGAAAGTTACATTTTAACTTTAAAAGTGGAGAACGTTATGCTTTATTCGACAAAAGCAAGAAAGTTACACTTTATCTCTAAAAGTGGCAAACGTTATGCTTTCTTCGATAAAAGCAAGATTTACTATGTAAAGCGTTATGCTTTTTCGTTAAAAGCAATTTTTATCAATAAATTGACAAACTTTCACTTATACTTGAATGTTTTATTTTCTTAAAAAAAGTATAAATTCAAGTGTTGGTTTGTGAAAAATATATATATATTTTGACAAAATTCATGTTTTCTTATAATACCTATTGTTGTCTTGGAATATTAATTTGAATAACTTGAGATTGATGATAAATATTGAGTTTTAAGGAATCACTCAAATTAAAGGCAATCAACAAGGTTAAAGAAACCACGTTACGATAAATGAAATATGTGTAAATGAGTTTACGAAACAGAAATTGAAAAAAAAAAACTACTGATAAGTTATGATCTAAAGGCCAAGACATATCAAAATGAAGAGAAGACACAACTAAAGCTTCCAAGTCGAGAATTCAATGACATCTCGAATCTTAAGATTTGCAACTTTCGACTCCCCTAACTTTTGTTGAGTAGTGACTCTAAGTCCTTGTGACGACACTCTACCTCTAAAGTTTTGCCTCTAGATCTCGGTTGGCCCTCTAAATCTTGAGGCTGGGATCTTCAATTTGTTTGCGGCTTCATCAAACTCGAGAAAATTTTGCACTAAAAGGATTCATCTTCACACTTACGTCTGTGAACCTCGAACATAGTGAAACAAGATTAAAACTCGACTTGAGAAAATCCAACCTATCACGAAAAGGAGACATGTCAACACCTACGTACCGCAAGGTCATCTACATCATCGCTAAACTTCTTCAAGTCCTCAACTTCATGAGGAATATAAAGAAAGAGTATGCAACCCAAGAACAAGGCTGCGGTGGTCAGGAAGAGAGTTTGGGTGGAAGTTGTCTTAATAATCAACCGGTCGAGGATCTGCGGGAGGCAAGAGCTAAGAGGCGCTCGGACTTTCGACTAGAAGGCGATATCTGGAAAACCCTCAAGAAACAAGATCCCACTTGGATTGAAGGAAGCTCTCGGCGGGAGCTACTTTAGAAGCCACCATGAGAATCTGTCGAGACCGGGGATGGAGGAGCGAGAAAGATGTTGTCGGCTAAGGATTCTCGAAGCCTTGGTCACTGGAGGATAACCAAGGCCTTTATATGGCGAGTGGGCAACATCCGGATGGAGAACGACAAATAACGCGAGAGTGCCTCAGCGGCGAAAAGGCAAATCTTTCATCCTCTCGCTCTACGAAAATAAGATGTCAAAGCACAATATATTATAAAGAAAAAAAGAAAGGAAATTCAAGACAAATAATTTGTGGATTAAAGAAGGATACTCACAATATAGTCGATGGAAAAGGAGTAGGAGATGCCACGAGAAGGGAATGTCATCCAACCCACCCAAAGTACTATCAACAATGCCCTCCGAGCAATCACCAACTCGGTAGAATCCTTTAGGGAAGATGAACATCACCAATAGTTTTAGAATGATTCTCCCTTGGGGAAGTAAGAGTCTCATCAACATCTTCAGACTCATCATGAGGAGCAGGCATAGGAAGGTTTGAAGAAATTATCGTATCACCCACAACAAGACTCGAGCTCACATCAGACAAAGTATCCTTAGCATCCAGACTAACACAATCGTCGCGAGGAGTAGATGACTCAATATCCACAAGGATAGGTTGGGCCGGGCTCACGACTAGTGGAAGCCGCATGGAAGCCTCATTTGTAGTACTATACATTAACCCGAGAGGAACATCATCATCATCATTTATCGACCACGGTAACTAAAATAAAAAAAATAAAGGAAATAATTACTCAATGATATGTGAAAGCGATGTCTGAGGATGAAAGAAAAATGAGAATAGTCGACAAATTACCAAATTTCTCATGGCGACTTCTTGATCGGATCCTCATTGCTTCGAGAGATACTAGGATCAACATTATCAAGAGGCGTTTCTTTAATGGCTTTATGATAAGCTGATAGGAAGACAATGATTGGAACTGGCGGAGAAGAAATAGGAGGAACTATCTCGAGAATCGGTAGTAGTAGGCTTGCTCTCATTTTAGAGCGAGTAACTCTCATCTCCTCGGCATCAGAGGATCCCTGGGGAGGAGCTAGAGAGGACACCCGAAACGGAGCCCGTGGTGGAAGACTCCTGGAAGTAGTGGGAACCTGTGATGGAATGATCTGATTAGGGGGAGACGACTTAGGCATCAAAATGTCACGCTTTCATTTAATCAAATTCTCTTGGTGGCCAAAGTGTTGAGCGAACATTGGGCTTGGGAGAGCATAGCAGCCGGCCCCATTGAAGACGTTGTGGAATAGAGACTGGCAATGAACAAATCAAGGTACCATCCTCCCATCTTTTAAGAGTGACTTGCTAGTAATTACGTTCTCGGTAGTATATATCGCCGCATTTCAAGAGTCATACGGTATGACAAAAGGAAGGGATCTATAGGGATCACTTGATAGCCTCGGAAATGCCCATGTAAAAGAGGGGAGGTAGAGGCGAAATTGAGAAGAGCATCCTCATAATTCCCCGCGCAGGTTGTGTGAGAAGAGGCGTTCTGGTCATATCAAGAATTGTCTCATGACCACTGTGAGGAGAATACGATCTGATACCAAAACTATTATTCTCAAGGAAATAGGGAAGCTCTGTGAGGCCAGAAGGAAAGCGAACCAAGGCGGTCTTGAGCCACTCAAGCTATTTCATTGAGGTTGGAGAAGGTACGAAATTTGTGCTTGTAGAAGTGAGGTAGATGATCGCAACCCCACAGAAACAATGGTATAGGGAATGACGGTGAAGCATGAATAATCATCAAGGAAATGTCATAAATCCGTCTTTATCGGGACTAGGCGGTGATCAATCCAACGTAGCATGCGAGGAATGATGTTACGTGGTGGGAGAGAATGAGACTTCTTCTTCTGTAGAAAGATGCTCAAGATCGGAAGAGCAGGAAAAGCACTCGAAAAAAGAAAGATCTAAAGGAAGGAGCATGGAATGAAGCAATTGACATCATACTGAGTAAATAAAAAAAATATATATATATTATAGAAAAGGTTAAAGGAAAAGAAGCGCTATGATTTGAAAGACAATTAAATATAAAATATGAAAGTGATTACCTCCCAGTGGATTCTTTCATGGTGAGGTTGTTTAAATCAAGCTGACGATATAAGGTCCCTAAGAAGAGAGAAGCGAGGGAATCTCAGAGCCTCGGGATAACATTTCCAAACCTGAACATCTGGCGGAAGGGACCGTACATGGGAGACCAAGGAAGATGAAAGCAGGATGACCACATAACCGGATATCTGTTGCTTGGAAGAAGGGACAAGTTTCTTCATGGAAGACGAAACAGACTTGTCATGTGAGCAGACCTATTCCTTTGGTTGGTCTTGTAATCACGGAAGAAATAAGCGCACCAGGATAACCAAGAATTCTTTTGCCGACTTGAGCTCTTGAAGTCCAGGAAAGGCGTATCGCCACTTGAAGCGGGAGGTGAAGTGGGAAGATTGCTTGAAGGCCTCCGTCAAGTAGTAGGCCACACAGTAAATCATCCCTAGTGGACATCTTTAGAAGGACCACGGGAGTTTGAAGCAACAATAGGAAGGCTACTGAAGATGTAATTCGGGATAAATATACATATTTGAAACATGAGAATGAATGAAAGGAATAAAGAAGAAGACTTCTTGATAGAGGGGCATAAACATCCTCAGAGTAGGGGTGAATTCCCCAGCGGTGATGAATGTGCAAGTAGAGGAACACCATCGTGAGATCAACACGATAAGTGCGTTATGGTCTGGTAAATCAAGTAGGTCTCTACTGCAGTTGAACACGGTGAAAGATACTCGCGTTCTTGAGTATTTCGACATATTGGCGTTGTCGAGGATCTCGTCGGTCGATCACGCCATCCTTGAATGCGACCGGATGAATCGGCGAGGAAGCGAAAGGGGTGAATGGGTACTCTTGCTTCTCTATGCATAGGCGGGGAATGCAATCGGCATGAGGGAAGTCATCCCAACCTCGGAAGCGGGGCATCAAAAACAAGCCTTCTTTCTACGGTGGAGGAAAAGTTATGCAGTCGTAGTCTCTAACTCTCCCATCCGAAAAGAGGTCGGAAGGACCAAAGAGGAGCTTTCCCCAATCGGTGATGAATGGGGACTCCTTGGTAGTTCTTAGATTCTGCAGAGCATTCGGGAGAAAGGGCCTACAAGCGAGGGAAGTTCATTATAACAATTGTAAAGAAAACAAAGAAATGATGTAAAGTATGTGAGCTTGAAGTACTCATCATGGCAAAAGGGTGCGAACGTCCGAGAGTTAACCTTCAAAACACCTGAAAAGAAGAAGAAACAATGTCAGAAAGATTGAGGGAATACATTTATGTAAGAAAAAATTCCCGAAAATTTTTGAAAAAACTTCGGATGGCCAAAATCCATCCTTCGGAGCCTTTTTTGGACTTATAACTGCATATGTCATGGCAAAGCGATGACTTTTGAAGGCTTTCGTCGATCTGGTCATTTTGATATATTATAGGCCCCAAAACTCCAAATGGCGCTCCCAATAGTAGAGGCTCGTCGTCCGAACTTCATTTTTTTTGCCCAAAAACATGAATTTCTACCTAGAGTTCTCCCCCAGGTTCGGCCCCCAGGGTTTGGCCTCACAAGGTTCGCCCCTAGGGGTTTGGTCATCTGAGTGGTTTAAATGGCATACAAGCATATCGTTTTTTTTCTTCTTTTTTGCGTTTTCGTCAAGGAAAAATATTAAATCTTTCTTCATTATCCGAGAGAAAAAATCAAGATGTACTCAAGGTATTGGGGCTCGGAAGACAAAAGAAAGTTTGGAGAGATTAAAAAAATAAAAATTGCATAGGTTCGGCCCCTAAGGTTTGGCGCCCTATAGGGTTCGGCTCCTATAGGGTTCGGCCACTACTAGGGGCGGTCTCCTTAAAAAAAAATATGCTAAGGTTCGACGCCTAGGGTTCGGCCACCACCTAGGGGCTGTCTCCTTAAAATTTTTTTGCTAAGGTTGGCCCCTAGGGTTCGGCTCATATAGGGTTCGGCCACCACCTAGGGGCTGTCTCCTTCATTCCAAAAAAAAAATTGCTAAGGTTCGGCCCCTAGGGTTCGGCTCCTATAGGGTTCGGCCACCACCTAAGGGTTGTCTCCTTCGGAAAAAAAAAAGGTGTTTAGGTTCGGCACCCTATAGGGTTCGGCCCCTATAGGGTTCAAACACCACCTAGGGGTTTGTTCCCACGCCTACCTTGGAGCTCCTTTTGCTCTCCTAATCCACTGTTTGGGACGAATGCTCCTTCTTGCATGAAAATTATAGCCTTTTTACGAGGAATTACGAGGGAAAAAGCCAAGATATAGTGATGGGACTCGAAAAAATTGAAGAAAGTCTACAATTCTAGAGAAATATATATATAGAGAGGAAACAATTATGAGAAATTGGCTAATGAAGACTCCAATAAAGGTTGCACCCCTAATGGTTTACAATTACCTGGTGTTGGATACCTCGAGGATGTCCTTGATTATAAGACTTGATAATGTGGGCTGCATGATGGTGAAGAACCTGCGTGTGTTCGTTGGCTCTAGCGATTATGAGACAATCTAAGAAATATGCCGCATAAGTAGCACCTACTCAATCGAAGGCATCGACAATGGATTACGAATATGGACTTTTTTACTTCTCCAAAATAAAGATAAGTAAAAAAAAAAAAAGTTTATTTTTTTGAAAATAATAAAATTTAAGTTAATTTTACTCCCGATAAAGGGTAGTTTTTTAGAAAAATAGCTTATTTATATATATATATATATATATATATATATATATCAAATAAAGATAGATTTGATTTTATTTCCAAAATAAATAAAGATAGATTTGGTTTATTTTCTAAATAAAGAAAGATTTTATTTTGTTTTCAAAATAAAGAGATTTGATTTCAAACTAAAATTAAGATTTTATTTTATTTTCAAAATAAAATTAAGATTTTATTTTCAAAATAAAATTAAGATTTTATTTTATTTCCAAAATAAAATTATGATTTTATTTGGTTTGATGAAAAAGAAAGATTTTGTTCACCATCCAAAATAAAAATTTCTTTTTATTTAAATGCTATTTGATTATTTTTCTTGTTTTCAATTTTTGGGAAAAATAAAGAAACAAATCAAGGGTTTGGCTCACTAGGAGTTCCATTTACTAGGATCATGGTCTTGAAGATTAGTAAAAAGTGAAGTCACATAAAATAGTTCAAAAGTTTGAAGTATTCTTGCACGATCGTCTATTTGGAAATGCGACTCTCATGAGGGGGGAAAATGTGGGCCCATGTGCAAAATTAGGGTTCACATGACCTAATTAAATTAAATGCACAATTAGGGTTCCATGACCTCATTAAATGTGCAATTTAGGGTTCGCGTAACCTAATGGAATGAAGATGGAAAAGTCGAGAAATAAAGGTGTCGGTAGGGAGAAGCCTCCCGCGTCTCCGAGGCGGAAGACTTCGTGGGCGGTTCATTTTGGGAATTGATTGAGGATTGGTTTGGTGGCTATTTAGAAGGACGAGGCAATATGGGCATTACTTTAATGGTGAAGGGTATTTACGAATTTTATTGAGAACATGTGTCTAGCGTGTGATGACTTAAGTCCGAGGAACTCTATAGGAAGGAGGAGGACTCTTTTAGTAGCTTAAGGCTTGGATATTCCACCTAAATACCTAACAAGATTCGAATTCTAGAAGAAGGAAGAGGACTCTTGGACTTAGATAACCCTAAAGGCTTGGATTTTAGGGGTTACGCCGCAGCGTCGTTGGAAAAGATTCTCTCCCACTACAATCAATCAAGATTCGAACACTGGATTTCTATCTTCGAAGAACGAACCCTAACCCTAGCAAGATACGATTTTCTTGCCTATAAATTTAAAAATATTCTAAATTGAATTTGTGAAATAATTATAAGAATAGATTAAAAAATAGTAGAAAAGGTTAAACTAACTAGATTCACATTTTAAATGGGAATTACTAAATCTCATAGAATTAAATTTTGATAAACCCTGAATTTCTTTCTTCTCTCTAGCGATTTAGATCTATAGGGAGGGTCTATCTCCCTCCTCTGAATCTTTTTGGTATCATTAATCTATTACTTGATTGTTTGTTTCTCCCTCTATGGAGTTTTTTTTTGGTTTAGGAAATTTTGTTTTTTCCTAGTTTAGGATTAGATCTCTCAATCTTTCACTACAAGAAAGCCGGCTAAATCCGACGGATATATGTTCGACGGACACAGTCCCTCGAAAATAACATTTATTCTGATGGAGTATTCAGTCGAAGATACGTCAGTCGATAATACTTTAATTTCGACTGATGTTCGTCGAACATTTATGTATCCCATTGGCGACAATGTTCCCGCCAGCGCGAATATTAGTTTCGACGGAATATGATGTAGTCCGACGGAAGAGTCAGTCGAAGATACCTTACGTACGACGAATGTATGTACGACGAACTTTCCGTCGAAGATAATCCTAAAATCTAATTAATCGGTACATCTTCCCGGCCCCCTCGTTTCTGCAGACCTTAATATAATCTCATTTCTCTCTTTCTCTCTCTCTCTCTCATTTCTCTAGATCTAGCTCTCAACCACCTCTTCGCCGAGACTTCACTGCTCTCACGCCACCACCATCGCCGCCACCACCACATACTGCCACCACCACCTTCAATTCCACCACCATCACCACGTACTGCCACCACCACCACTGTCGATCGGTTCCACCACCAGTAGATGCCACCAACACCGTCGGTTGAACCACCATCACTGACATCACCAGAAGCCACCACCGTCGGTTAGTTGCACATTAATTCAATTTCAAGGATAGTTTTCTGCTAAGTATTAGATTTTTAGGGTTAATTTGTTGCAAATTATGAAATTTGTGGCTTAATTTGTTTTAGGTTTAGTTTAATTTGAGTTTGAATATGAGATTAACCCAATTTGGATAATATGTTGTTGCTGTGAATTTGTGGAGTGTATATTCTTTGAAATTGGAATTTTGATTTTGGGTTTGTGAATTTTTATTATTTAAGTGCATATTATTTGGAATTTGGAAATTGCAGAATATTGATATCAAATTTGGGTTCCTTATCATAATGTAACTAATTTTAGGACTGTTTTTAATCTTGATATATTTGTTATTTGTTAATTTAATTTATGATGAAATTTTGTCAGAATTATGAAATTGCAGACTTGTATGTATTGTATTAGTAATTAGTTTCCCAATATTAATAAATCATAAACTAAGTGCCATTTACTTAGTTTTTTACTACTAAAATAAAATAAATATAATTTAATTTAGTTTATTAAATAAAATAAATTTTAAAAATAAAATAAATAACGTAATATAATACAAAATAAAGTAAAATAAAATAAAAAATAAATTAATTAATTTGAATAAAATAAAAAAAATTGATTTAATCTAATAAATAAAATACAATTCAATAAAAAATAAAATTAAAAAACATAATAAAATAAAATAAAATAAAATAAATTTAATTTAAATAATCTAAATTAAATTAAATTAAATTTAAAATAAATTTAATTAATTTAATTTAATTTAATTTAATAAAAAACATTAAAATTATATAATATATATCTAATACAAAATAAAATAAAAGTAATAAAAATTTTAATTTAATTTAGTTTAATAAATAAAATAAAATAAAATATATAAGTAGTCTCTATAGATTCCAATAAAAATTTTCATAAACTAAGTACCACTTACTTAGTTTATCATCATTGGCAAAATAGCAGTTTATAGCTAGAAGTGAATGTCGAACAGTAGTCTCTATAGATTCCAAATAACAATTCTCATAAACTAAGTACCACTTGCTTAGTTTATCATCATTGACAAAATAAACTAAGAATAGCTAGAAGTGAATGTCGAACAGTAGTCTCTATAGATTCCAAATAATTAACAATTCTCATAAACTAAGTACCACTTACTTAGTTTTATCATTGGCAAAATAAACTAAGTAGCATTTGCTTAGTTTGCCACAATTTTCAATATATAAATGTAATAATACTCTCCTACATATATGTACTCTTTCTTGTATGCAGGTTTGGACATAGCGATTCTTGACTAAATAAGTACTCAACCTGGTTCCTAAGCAACAATTAAAAAAGGGGTTGTAGTTCTATTTGTGTCTTATACTCGAATAATAAAGGTAATTGAATTCTCTGAGACATTTCATCTTTGTTCCATCATAACGGTGACAACATCAGGAAGTAGTGCGATAAGTTGTTGAACTTTGTTTGATAGCGTAATGGAACTCCTTCGGGATGTTGTCATCTGTTATAATGGAACAGTGAGGAATGTTTGCAGTAATTGAATTAACTTTATTATTCGAGTATAGGACACAACAGGAACTACGACCCTTTTTTTTTGCCCGGTTGCCAACTCAAGTAGAGATTCCACATAAATTCTCATAAACTATGTACTATACTTTGAAACTTAGAAACCCGTTTGACATACACTCAATAGGGGTGAAATGTCGAACAATCCCCAGTTTGGGACTGTTATTGGATGTTATGTCTCTCACTTAGGCCGGTACATTTTTTGTTATTTTGAGGATTAATCGACTGTTATCTCTATATGTTCTCCGAGTGCATACTTAGATTAAGTTATCTTAGTCTATTTCGTGTGCTTGGAGACCATGGGGAGGTGTTCTTAGAAATTTTTTGAAACTCATGAAATGTACTCAACGTGTTTGCACTAGTGATGAGACACATTCAATAACGGGATAAGCCTTACCCCGTCCGTAGAGATCTTAGGTAAATCTAATTGACGCGTGAATATCCAAATTAACTTAATGTATTTGGCTTGGATGACGATATCTTGATGGTGATAAAGGCGTGTGTCGGATAGAGTTCCATACCGATCCAGGTCTTTCAGCGTCAACAGTTGCCTTCGATTTCGTCTTCACCAGATTGCTCGAGGATATTATAAAGCGAGGGCCTCTGCAGAGAAATACGAGATTACCACGGGAGGCGATTCGACGCTTGGAGCGCCAAGATGCTCTGGATGGTGATTACCCTCTTGGAGGAGGCTTTTCGTCCGCCCCCACCTACTCAGGTATTCTTATTGTTTATATTTTTCAATTAAGGCTAGTTTGTTAATTCTAACATATATATATATGGACTAATGATTTATATTTTTGATTCTATCAACAGGGTGGCGATGGCGACCAGGCTGGTGATGATGAGTAGGAGCACGAGTCTGACATCCATACACCAGAGCAGCGTCGTTCACCTCCGCCCGATGATGATCATACTTTTACTAGTTTATAGTTCATTTGTATATATTCATGTTCTTGGTAGACCCTTTTATATATATTGTATTGTCTAATTGCGTCTGTACAACTATTGTAAATTATATTATTTAACATTTATGGTCAATTAATTATATTTGTAATTGGTTAGCTTATAATACGTTTTGGTGGATATTTGAATGTGAATGTGAATGATAATGAGTTGAAGATTAAGTTTTAGTGCTACGTTGCATATTTGAATGTGAGATACAAGTTTATATTACTGTGTATTGGGTTGTGACAGATTACAGGTACATTAATGGGTTTAAACACCTGGAAACTGAACTTTTAAAATCTGTATTTAAAAAAAGGCTAGTTAATTCCGACGGAATAAGATAGTTGCGACGGAATTTCCCTCGGAAATAACAAATAAGTAATTTTTAATAAATACCGAAATATCCTAATTTCAGTCGAGCATACGTTATCTTGGTAGAAATTATCCGTCAGTAAACACCTATCTCCCGACGTAAAGTCCGTCCGAAGGTAATAATCAACCAATTTTAATGTTTGATGGGTTATTCTATTTTTCAGTCGGGAATAAGGAATTCCGAGGGAATGTATCCGTCGAACTTAGTTACTCTTATATTCGACGAACAGTTTCGTCCTATATATTCGGTCGAAGATAGATAATGTTCGACGTGCATCCGTCGGAGATACGTTCGTCGAAGATATATAATTTTCGACAGAATTCTTGACGGACGTTATTTTCGACGCGAATATTTACAACCGAATATCTGACGGATATTTCCATCGATAATAACGTAATTTCGACTGAATAAGAGTAATTCCGACGAAAAAATCCGTCGGACTTAAGTTTTTTTCTTGTAGTGTTTCTCCATTCTTGTGGGAATCAATTTTCTCCTTTTGTGAGCTTGAATTCTCTTTATGTAGAGAGTTGTTCTCATTTTTCAGTGATGACGATTGTAGATTTTAACTGGATGAGGCATGTCTTTGACTGTTATTTCCTGTGATTCGGATTTCATTGTAATTCGTATCTTTCTGATTAAATAAATTAATCTTCCCTCGACATTGTTCGATCTAAAAAAAATTTAAAAAAAAAGAGAAAGAAACTCATAGAATTAGAGTCCAAAAGAAAATCTTATAAAATATCTTGAGCTCATTAGGTGATGATTATGGATGAATTTTATGTTGAAGTAACAATTATAGATGGAAAAAAAAGAATGCCCGGCCACTTGTATTCGTCCAATATATATAATCTCCTGCCAACAGATCTCAACTGCCTGATTTTGGGGACATACCCAGCCTATGGTCATGTTGCATGTTAGCCGTCTATCCCAATATATTTTAGTGAGCTTGGATTGGGCTTGGCTGATGGATGGCACTGGAACATGAAATTGTTATGGAATATTTGAGGGGGAAAGGTAAGGATTTAATTGAGATTAGCAAAAATTCCGTGAGATTGCTAACATGTTCAACTTGCAAATACATGGTTATTTTAATATATATATATATATAGAGAGAGAGAGAGGGAGAGAAAATGTATATCTGCTGGTTTGTGTAGTCTACAATGATAGTATAATGACGATTTTTTGAAATTTATAATGGACGATATACATGGTTAGTTAGCTAGTATACATGGTATATGTTTTAGCCTGATAGTTAAGACTTAGTATGTATCGTGTTTGATTTTCACTGTTATCATCATATTATATGATCAGTGTAATTTTTTTTGGATTTTTGATGCTTGTGGTTGTTCTTGATAATGATTATGAAAATACCAAGTAGGTGTACGTAATTTGGAATCTTAATTTTGAACTTTATAACATACATGATTTCATACTTTAAAAATGCAAGTAAATGATTAAATAGTAAACAAAATCATGTATCATTAATTAATATTATCAATTGATACAAACAACTTTAATTTTGCAACAATTGATTATATATAATTTCAGAAACAAACAAACAAAAATAAATATTAATTTAAAAAAAATTAATTCAATACACGCATATATATATATATATATATATATATATATATATATATATATATATATATATATATATATATATATATTGTCCTTGACTCAATTAAAGTTAATAATAATATCAATGGATGGATGGATGGATGGATGGATCTCAAGCATTAATTAAATAATAATTAATTAATGCAACTGCATTTGAGGCGAATTTCGGCATGGTCATCATCGGAAGAAGGGTCTTGAATCTTTCCTAGTTTGACCATTGAAGCCGCAAATTGTGCATAAAAGAGGTCCGGCTGAGAAGCCAAGGCGCTGACCAAAGTGGAAGTTCTTGAATCTGAGTATAAGAGTTGGTCAGTTGCTAAAAGTCCCATATTTTTCTGCAGATTTTTGTAGTATTCATTGTTGAAGGCCTTTGGTGTCATTCCATCAAAATCCACAAATTCTGATGCCCACCGGCATTTTCTTTTCAAGAAATTCAAGTATTTTTGATCCATGGTTGGATCGCATTCTCCGGCGGTTCCGTTGTACTTGTATAGCCTGTTTTGTAATGAGCCGCAGCTACTTCTTCCGATTGTGTGTGCCCCTGAATGAAAACCATGCATGCAATTGCAAATTAATTAATAACTTCAATTATATATATATATATATATATATATATATATATATATATATAGCATATATGTATGTATCATTATATACTTATTAATTAATATATAATTTAATTACCTGAGAGGACAACCAAATCAAGTATACTCAATCCCTTAGACTGAAAAAACTCGATGAGATCAGTAACTCTTTCCCGGCCCACCGGAAGGGATTCGGCATCTTTGGCATGGGAAACTTTGCCGTCTTTTCTGCCATAAGGAACCATATAGTAAGGACCACCAACCTTTAGAACAGCATCTCTAACTGCACCTGTTAAAATGTCCGAACAAGACACAATCTTTGGGCACCTCTTCTCTATTTCTTCTTTTATGTCGTCAATTACTTCAAACCCTCTTAATGATTTGCTAGGATTTGCAGTCCTCTCGCTTCCCTCGTGGTCCAAAAGAATGGAACCATCACATCCCTATACATTTATATATGCATTTTACAAATTACTTACAACCAGGGGCGGAGCCACTCATGGGCTAGGGTGAGCTCTAGCTCGGGTGGACTTTTTGACAAATATTTAGTATTTATATATCTTAATAGTCCAGCTCAATCTTCATAAGTCATGTTCCTTTACATCATATGTTCCATGTTAATTGTTATCCGCCCATTCCATATATTTTCCTTCTCTCTAAACTACTTCAAACCTTTATCAATTGCTCTTGTTTTTCGGGTGAAATTAATAATGGAATAAAAGTTGCAAATTGAATTGGGAAGGAATTGAAGCTTATTTTCGGCAAGAGGAAACTGATTTTGGCCAACATCAATGCAAATGACAAGAATTTTCATGAAAGGTACGACATAAGTTTTAGTTCATTTTGAAATTAAAGTCATAGTGTCGATTTTGCTATGTTAGTTATAAGCATTTGTGAATTGTTTATGGAAATGAGAATATATATGGTGGGTGCCGGGTGGAGTAATAAGGAAAAAGAATTGAAAAATTCTTGGCTTAATTATTTCTAAATGGTTATGAGATCTCTCTTTTAAATTATGCACTTCACTTGTTTGATTAAATTCCTCTTAGAGTCTGTGAAGTTTTAAAAGTGATAACTTGATGTTATTGTAAGCAAGAAAGCTTATGTTTATAAAATATATGTATCTCAAGTGGCTTAACTGAATTAGAAATGGTTTAGAAGTAAGTTTAAATAAATTGAGTAATTTTGGTTTGGTTAGAAAAGCCCATGTAATTTGAGCAATTTTGAGCCCATATAGAACTTGTGTGAAACATTTATTTGGTCTGGTATATATTTTTTTTAAAATAGTATGTCATACCTTCAATAACATGTTAAAAATTGATTTTAATTGGATGTGTATAGGCTGAGTTAGAAAATTGTAAAGTGGCTACAAAAAAATGCAAAATTTGAAAATTCTGAGCAAAAGCCTAACACTGAGATAGAAGCGCATTGCCCTTGGTCCCCTCAAGCCCAGGTTTTTAATTCTTGTTCTGATTTTATAGTCTAGAACGAAATTTTTTCCTGGCTCTGCCCTTGCTTACAACATTCTATGTATCGTACGGTTGGTGATCAAACGATTCAATTAATGAAATTAAATGCTCGAGCTAGTCACCACGAGCTAGAGTTGTGGTTGGCACATGAAAGTCATATATATATATATATATATATATATATATATATATATATATATATATATATATATATAGTATATGAAACTGATTCTTAACTAACGTCACGTATGCACACATGCATATATAACTACGTTGTCAGATATATATACACGCATGCACACATGCATACAAATACAATAATTAAGCAAGCAATTATAGAAGAAGCTAGGCGTGTTAATTTTCTTACCCGAACAACGCAATCTTGGTAATGTAGCCTAATAAGACTAGGAGCAAGCGTGTAATCTTTGTTAACCCATTCATCAACTTTCCTATGAACAATGGCTTCAAAATCTGGACAGCTCTTGTGATAATAGGAAAAGGAAAGGTCATCATCGTAAGGCAATAAATTCGGAAAAATTTTCAGATTGGCAAATGAATTCCCAGGGGGGGTAGCGGCAGCAGCAGCTTCATCATCACCATCATTATACTCATCATAGGCTGAAACTGAAACCACAACCAAGAACAAGAACGTCAAGATCAAGAACCTCTTTAGGCAAGAACACTTCATTATTTTTATTTCAGCCTTGAGGAGTTTCGATTTTTTTTTTTTGTGTTATGATCAGATTAACAAAATATCTTTGATTCTGATTGTATGGTTGTTTGATGGATATGTGTATATATAGGTGGCTATATATTGCATGATAATGCATACGTGATACGCACCCTTGTTTGAAATTGATAACGTGCTAACATGTAGAGTTGAGAATATGATGCATGTTACTACAGTATTTTTGGTATAAAATTATTAATATTAATAATTAAATTAACTAAATTATTAGTATCCACCTAATTAGATTCCATTGGCATTAAAAATATAGCTACAAGTTCAACAGATTTTTTGATTATGAAAACTTACTTTTATGTTGATTTTAATTAATTCTAGAATTTAACAAAAAACGGGTTCCCTTAACTAACCAGTGCAAACTTCTAGTTTATATATAATCAGTTTGAAAACAGTTTTTAGATTTAAATTAATTTCATTTTATGTTTATTTGTTGTACATTTTAATAGTTTATATTAATTGGTTAAAGATTGATCTTACATATATTATTTTGCAGGGCTAATTATAAAAATGTGACGTTCCTCTAAACCAATATGAAGGATCGTCCTTCAAATAACTTGGACACTTGGAGGATAGTTGATTATTTAAGCACCTCTGATCTTGCCTTTAAGTATTGAAAATGGGTAACTTTGACTATGTTTCTCTTCCCACATATATCACATGCATTATCAATTCAACTGTAATTACACTAAAAATTATACTACTCTTTTTCTTTTTGTTATAAAATTAGAGATACAATTTGACTTTTAAAGTGTATATTAAATTTTAAAATTGATATAACTCATACAAGTTTAGAATGCATTTTTTTTTGTTATTAATAGTTTTTGTTATATATACTATACAATTATAATAATTGCATCAACTAAAATTAAATAAATTCACATCAATTTGAAGTTTAATATTTTGTCTTTTGATTTCAAAAGTTAAATTATATATCTAATTTTGAAACTGAGAGAGTATCTAATTGTTTTCGCAATAATTAAGAACTATAGAAAGATTATATATATTGTTCCTACAATTGTAAATAAGAGAAAACTTTTTTTATATACCATGGGTGTCTTGAAATAAATGTCATACTATTGGGCTTGTGTAGAGCTTCGCAAGTCATGTGTTCCATTTGGAATTCAGAACCCAACAACATATCTTTTTCATAACTAAATCTCTGATGACCTTAATGAACTTATAAAGAGTCTAAAAGCTTGAATTTTATGCTATCTTTTTGCCCCCATATAGTTAACGCAAGTGTTGACTCCACGCTAAGTTTGGGGTAATTGGGAAACCCATTTTCTACTTAGAATTAAGCTCTCAAATTCAGATGACTAGATTCCCATTTGAGTCTTCAGGTGGCGGATTGATAATACAGTCGACTGCTCCTTGGCAATCAGTTTCAACCATAACAGAGCGAAACCCCATATCCCAAGTCAAAGAGATGTCTTTTCAGATGCCCTAAATTTCTGTTTGAAGACCTGTGACAAGAGTAAGAGAGAAGCTTCGTATCCCTCTTGCCATTTGCCAAGCTAATCTATACAATAAATAATGTTGGCTGACCCAACCGGCCCCATGTTTAGAAGCTCGTCTGTATTAATGGACAAAAAGAGTTCTATATATTCGAAACACATAATTTCTTTCACAAAATTAAAGTCTGCTAGTATTTTTTGTCGATATTAGTAGGGAATCAAATTACCTCCGAAACCGCACTAAAAATCGCACAAACCACACCAACGATTTCGACGTATGTATCGATTTTAGATACCGAATTGACGGTTTAAGTTTGGTTACTGGCCAAAACCGCATGCATACAATCGAAATCGCACCATACGCCAACAGGATAAAAAAGCCAAGTTGTCCAGAGTAATTTATAAATTTTAATGAGAATATGATTAAATTTACCATCATCATTATTATAATAATTAACAATAATAATTTACAAGAATAAGTCCACCAACAAACTTTATTCACTCTTATCAACCACTATATTTATATAAACAATACTAGCTCATATACATATATATTTTCAATTGGTTTTAGAGTCGAAACTGCACAAAATAAAACCGCATCGCACGGTTCAAAACCGCACCGCATCAATCACAGGCGTTTTCATGTGTAGTTTTAGATTTGTCAAACCGCACCTAAACGGTTTGGTGTACGGTTTGGATTTCAAACAGTACCATGCTCACCCCTAGATATTAGTATAAAATGACTAACTTTTCTCAATTTTATAATCATAATTTCAGTATCATGCCCAATCCAAAAGTTTAGTTTGAAGTTTGATTAATCATTTCTTCAATTTAGAGTGAGGTAAAAGTAAACTAGCCCTCAACAATATATATATAATTTAAGGTTTAATTTTGAGTACATAAATGTATCGAAGTGATTAACATGAATTTAACTTTAGTCAATTGATCAATACAGTATCGACATGTAGGTCGAGAGATAATATCTCTTTTTGTATGTCATTGCTGTATTAATTAATTAACAAACTTATCGTGAAAGTAACTTCATGATAATCGAAATGTATTCTTGACCTGGCCTTGCATTGTGGTTTTGGTAAGTGTCGGGTCCCAACAACTCCAAATAATCTCTGCTTTCTGTCAGTCATGCATATATGACTCTTGAGATTTGTGTGGCAGAAATCAGCTCACTAAAAGTACAAATCCACCAAATCTAATTTTCATTTCTTGTTTTAGCAAAGCACAATTGAATCATCTTTCAACTGCATGAAAGTGCTATTTGAAGCTGCCACTTAAGTCGTTTTAAGTCATTTTCTTTGGCTTTTGATTATTTAATCTTAATTTTGATTTAATTTTAAGGGGATAAACAATCATGGAAAAATACTTAAATGTATAAGCAAATCTTAATAAGAGAAATATAAACGATGCAACTCAAACAAGACTCTCATTTTAAAACAGGGAGGTGATGGTATGATATTTTTGTATGTGCTCATTCGGTTCCATATTAACCGTCTTTTTAGTTTCATACACATAAATTAAAAAATTCATTTAATACTATCATTTAAAAATTAAAATTTGTATAAAATTTTATCACTATCCTTTTATGGAAAATTGAAAATTATTAATACAAGAGAAAAATTCTTAGAACAAAAGGAAAAGTTGATATAGCAAAATAAATAATTTATTTTCCTAAAAAGATACATAAACGACAAATAAATTAGAACAATTTTTTTTCTATAAAAGAATTATTATGGAACCGAGGGAGTAATTTCATATCATTCATACGGTTATTTCAAATTTCAAATCCCAAAAATCGAAAGCGGTAGTCAGAAGGAATAAATGAGAAAATATTAAGTACTCCATCCATTCTTATATGTAGGTCGTTTTAGAATTTTTTTTTTATTCCTAATTATTTGTCGTTTGTAGTTATCTAGGAGAATTGATTACTATTTTTCCCAAATTGCCCCTTATTACTCCGCCTAATTTTTTGATCCATATTTATGAGATAAGTGAGGTGAAGGGTATTACAGACAATTGATAATATAGTTAATACTTTTCAATCATTTTTTTAATTCTTGTACACATGTCTAAAACGATCTATATTAAGGAACGGATAGAGTATCATACGTGTCATATCTATTACTCCATAAAAAATGGAGAGAATTATGTATTTCTCTTTTATTTTATGTCTGACGTGGTAGCACAATTGTATCCAATATTTATTGGCAAAACTATGATTTTTACCACTAAACTTGGCACGTTTTATTTAATATTATTTGAATTTTTAATTTTTTGAATTACATCATTAAACTAATTAAAAAATTTTAATTGGATCATTAAAAGTCCAAAATAGTTGTGAGACGTTAAAGTGGTATGCTAGTGTAGTATTTGATGTGGCAATAAAATAAAAAAAAAATTGCTTATGTGGCAAAAAAAATCAAAAACAGATTTTAAAAAAAAAATTAACATTTTAAAGTTTTAAAAATAACAAAAACATAATAAAATACAACAAAAATTAAAAAAAAATTAAAAAAGATTTTTTTAAAAATATTTTTTTTGAAAACAGATTTTTTAAAAAAAAATAGAATTCTATAAAAATATATTTTTTTAAAAACAGATTTTTTAAAAAATAGAATTCTATAAAAAATGAATTTTTTTGCCACATAAGCAATTTTTTATTTTTTTAGCGTCGGTATAACTTTAACGTCATCAACTATTTTGGACGGAATGACCCAATTAAAATTTTTTAATTAGTTTAATGATGTAATTTAAAAAATTAAAAGTTCAGTGGTGTATTAAGTAAAATGTGCCAAGTTTAGTGGTGAAAATAATAGTTTTGCCAATATTTATTTATTTATTTTCGCAATAAACACATTTCATAGGCAAAATTTTATGAATTAATGTTGTAAAGAATAAAATATTTTTTCTCATGCAGTTTTGTCCAATTAATCTGCCCATTTCACAGTATGAATTGTTTGACAAATTGGTCAACTCTCACCTAAACACCAAGCTCTGGATAATGACCATTGGAGACTTCAACCGTATTCAAAAAACTTGGAACTATCTGCAGATGGGGACTACATATATATATATATATATATATATATATATATATATATATATATATATATATAAGTCTAGGCAGACCGAAATAGTGGACCGGATTATTGGATATTTTCAATTTTTTATTTAATTTTTTTTTTTTGCTTGTGACTCAAAAAATGTATAATATTTATTTTAACTGGAATTTTTATAAAATATAATGTTTTAGGTATAATTTGGATACATATATAAACACAGGGTTGTACGGTCTGTATAACCCTGTTTTTGTATATGTATCCAAATTATACCTAAAACACTATATTTTGTATAAATTCCTGTTGGAATAAATATTATACATTTTTTGAGAGTCACAAGTAAAAAAAAAAAAAACAACCAAATATTGAAAATGTCCAATAAACATGTCCATGTAGAAGGACTATATATATATATATAGCTCGACTCCTCAAAGCAAATTAGAAGAAAGTAACTAAGAGCGAATAAATTTATAATGACGGGTTTTTTAAAATCGTTATAGCATAAAAACCGATTTTTATACTATAGCGTAAGAAAAATCCGTGGTTTCATTCTTAATTCGCTCTCCGTTCATTTGAAAAGCGGACTATATATATATATATATATATATATATATATATATATATATATATATATAATCTATTTCAAAGTTCACCTTTATTTTACATACCATGTTCATTTCTTTTAATTACTGAATAGGGTGACGTTTGATGTCATTATATATATATCGTCAAGTCAAAATATCATTATATCGAGAGAAGCGTAAATCTTAGCTTTTAGCGACAGGATGACATATAATAATGAACCAGAACCGTCGTTCGATCCCATCATTAAAGGGGTATACAAGGTATGTAGGATCAAGTGGTAAGCCCTTGATCCTTTCCATATATATATATATATATATATATATAGGCATCAAAATCACAAAACATAATTATCATTCATAATCTAACATTATGGCCCTTGAAGTTTGTTGCATATTTGTCTTGATAGAATTTAATTTATATGTACCAAAGAAATAATCTGATTCGAGAAATAGTTTAAAATTAATAAATAATTTGTCTCATGCATTTGGATTTGGTATCGAATTATGCACATCATTATGTATAATTAAACCAAGCATCTAAGACCGAATGCCAAGTATTCGATTCGTTTATTGGCGTACATTATTGAAAAATTACATTAAACTAATTAAATTTCTTATACTAATCTTCATAATTGGGAGCTTATTATTCTTTAAATAACTCATAAATTTGTTTTTATTATTGGAATAATATGTATATTGTGAGTATTTTATACTACCATATGCTTCTTCCAAATTCTGACCCCAAAAAATTGTCATATACATACCAAAGTGCAGGCTAAATTAAATTTCCACTGCAGCCTTGTGAATGCCGGGATCATACATAGTTGTTTTATTTAGTGCCCGTGACCTAGTTATATATAGACGACCAGAAATGGATTCACAGTAATATAGTTTCATTCCAAATATGCTATCAATTTTGACTTTTTGAAGTCAGTTTAAAATATTTTTAAATTCAAAATTGATATGAATTCACATAATTTTAGACCATATAATTATATATATAATTATCTAAAATATATTGTTAATTACAAGATTTATTATTTTTAAAAGATTGAATGAATCACACCAATTTTTGAATTTAAAAATATATCTCGAATTGACTATAAAATATTGAAATTGATCTTCTATGAATGAAAGGAGTGATTGGGAAGAGAAGGGATTAGATGAACTAGTCAAATGAACAAAAAGGGTCAATCACAATTAGTAGCAAAAAAAATTTGTTTCATGAAGAAATAATCCAAGTTTTATAATATTATATATCAAAAAAACTTGATTTTCATGGAGTAAAGAGCAGAAATAAAGGGTTGGTTCACCAAATTAATCCAACCAAAGCATCAAAACTTTACAATATCCTATAACATTCTCAACCTCTTGCAGGAAAATATTTATTTATTAAGCTAAAAGGATATTCAATATCTTTCCTACATGGAGAGAGGTTGATACTATACACTCCTTCCATACATATATTATTTCTAACCCATTATTGGATCTGTTGGCACATAAAGGAATAGGAGAGATGTTTGATTTTGACTATCTTCAATTGAAAGATACTCCATTAATTAGTTCCAAAAGTTGAATATTAATTAATTAATTAATTACCTTTTCAAGCCTCTTTTCCTTTTGATGACATCTAGAGAAAGTGACTAGCAGTATTCTATTGGAGGGATAATCTTGAAGATTAATTGCAAACAGTCTAGAAGAACAAGAAAGAATAATAATAATAAAAATAGTAATAGTAATATTAATATCAATGTCTTGAGCATAAATTTTATAGATTAGGTAGGAATGCTTTGCTGAAACCAAACACAGAGTCTGTTTGGCAAAATTTGTAGAGTGGTGTGATAAACTCTGGATGGGCATAAACTTTTTCCAAGAGAAGGAATTTTTGCATTATGTTCCTTGTTACGGGGATGAAAATGAAACCAAGGGACAAAAAATGAGTTGTTTTGCCTAAATAGCTTTAAAGGCAACCACTTAAAGCAAAGTTCCTGCAAAAGGACATCAAGTTTTGGTAGCTCAAACCCATAAACATCAATCCAAAAGAATGTCCAACTATTAACTACTCCCTTCATCCCATTATATCTGACGTTTAAGAATTCATTGCAACAATTAAGAAATATTAAACATGATTTTTTTGCCCTTAATAAATGAATTAACCAAACAAGAATTAATTACTCCACCACGTTAAAAACATGACTCTTTTGCAATTCTCTGTAATACCTTTACCACCATGTAAGCGCTTGTGGAATCGAGCCGGCCCCGACGTCGGCTCGTTGAGGAATAATAGAGTTGGATCGTGAATTATATCGATTCCAATTGAGGCGGTGTTCGACGCCGGAGACGCCTCTGTGGCCTCCGTCCCCAATATTTATTTTGGTTGCGTTACAGAGGCCTAATTGATCAATTAAGGCTTGAACTTTGAGCTTCTTCTTTGATTTTGATAGAGTTCGGGGGAGACGAAATTCGGCGGCAAACATTAGTGTCTCTTCCACGGTTAACATCGGGAATAGAAGATCGTCTTGCATGACATAAGTTGAAATTACTTTGAGTAATCGGGATTCCAATTGCTCACCGTTTAATGTTACTGATCCTTTCAACCTTCCTTTCGCGATCCGATTCGTCAAAGCATCGATTAATGTTGATTTTCCCGATCCAGAAGCTCCAAGCACGACAAGGATTTCTCCGTCTCGGGCCTCGCCGGATATGCGTTGAGTAGAGTTTTTGTATTGAGAATAGGCTCTCAACCTGAATTGGGCTCCGCAAGTGGTCGCCGGAACTTCAAAAGGAAGTGACGGTTACCAAACAAAGTCGACATCTTCATTTTCCGAGGGATTTCCACGTTGTAGGTGAGATTATTGAAGGAGAGAACGAACGACATGCTAGTATTAAGAAGAAGGGGTAGTATTAGAATAAAAGTGGACAATTTAGCTTTGGACTTGTAAAACGTCTATTATTTTGGGAAAAATAAAAACCCCTTAAACGTCAGATATAATGGGATGGAGGGAGTAGTATTACCTCAGTTTCTAACAAATTACTACTATCGTTTAAAGTTTTTACACATGGATTAAAAAAGTCATTTAATACTATCATTTACTCCCTCTGTTCCTAAAAAATAGTCGTTTAAGGTTAATGCACACAGATTAAGGAATATAATTAATACCTAACGAAAATATTATACTACCCTTATTAATTGTCTCAACCAATTATTCATTTCTCAATATTTTTTATTCAATTCAACCAATTACTTCTTATTCAACCAATTATTACTTGGATTATAACATTCAATTGGATAAGAATCATTAGGAAGGGAAGAAAACTTTAAATAAGGGTAAAGTAGGGAAAAAATAGCTAATGTGTATTGATAAACTCAAAACGACAATCTTTTTGGAACAAAAATTACTTTTTAAAACGACGATCTTTTAGGAACGGAGGGAGTAATAATTAAAATTTGTTTGAAATTGCATCACTACCCCTTTATGGGAAGTTGAAAACTATTAATACAAGTGAGATAATTTCTTGGGACTGAGAAAAAGTAGGGGTAATATAAAAAAATAAATAATTTATTCTCCTAGAAAGTTATAAACGACAAACATTTTGGAACTTTTTTTTCTCTAAAACGACAAACTTTTAGAAACGGAGGGAGTATAAACTATAAACTATAATAAAAGAAAATTGATATTTTCACATGAAAAATATCGCTATAAATGTATAACGACGGTAAAAATCGTAGCTATAGAATTTATAATGACAATATTTATATGAAAATATCAGTTTTCTATAATAAATTAACATTAACTATAAACAAAATAAAATAACTTATGTTTATATAGTACTCCATCCGTTCCTTAATATAGGTCGTTTTAGACATGTGCACAAAAATTAAGTAAATGATTAAAAAACATTAACTATACTATCAATTGTCTATAATACCCTTCACCTCACTTATATCATAATGAAAGAGTTTTATTGGGAGAAAGAAATAAAGACTTAAAGAGTAGAGTAGTAGTATATGATAATGAAATTTATTTTTGGGTATGTTAGTCAATTGGTCAATAGTGTGCTGACACGCAGACGAGACTTTATGTGTATAAATATTATATTGATCAATTGATCAACTTACTAACAAAATAAACTTAATGTTAATCGGATCCGGAACGGAGGGAGTAGTAATAATGTAAGACCCCAAATAATTAATAAATGAAATTTAATTTCCTCTAATTATTATTTTGAAATAGTAAGGGTTGATGTGATTAATGTGGATAGTTATGGGTAAAATACGCAAATATTTCAAAATAAGCAAGTGGTTATAAAATATTCATTGTTGTTAGGGAATATTCGTTTGGTCGTGGAATATTCGTCTTTGTTGGGAATATTAAATATTGATGGTATGAAACCATATATGGGCCCCCATGTGAAGCGATTGGAGAAAGAAAACAACAAATATAAGTTATTTAAAAATAGCAGGCGTAGTTATACATCATATTTACTGCTTGTTGGAATACCGGTTGGTTAAAAAACACGATAATAAAGCATTGTTGCAAGATGGCACGCAGTATTGCACCAATTATTGACTCTTACGTAAGAAGGCACTACTCAATAATGGTTCTGATTAATTCTTATTAGATTATTTTATTTTATTGGTTCAATAATTGTTGCGTTGATATTTTATATTCTTGTTGTTTGATAATTGTCATTACACAATATTTTTCATTATCGAAGCAATAATTCATATTATCGAATAATATTATTAGATAACATTATTGGCAATGTCTAGAAAGTTACATCTAAGGAGAGGTTTGGTCACCTAATAATTGCGGCAGAGTAAGGAGAAATTCTTATTGGAAGCCCCCTCTTTCCTGGGAAGCGCACAGGTTGTCGATATTGTGATTACATTATATTATTTGTGAATAATTAATTATTGATTCATATGATGAGGAAAATATTGATTTTATGTGGATATAGATGGAAAATTTTTTAATGTGACAATTGTTGAAAATTGAAATTTTATCTTTTTACGATAAAATAATTCATTTAAATATATATATTATTATATTTTAATAATATAATAATGGTGATATTTTTACAACAGAATGTGGGATATATGAGTATCTGAGGAGGAAGAGTATTTTGTTGCAATAAATGTTTAAAACATGTTAAAACATGTAATTGGACCCCATTTATTGGTGAAATTTGATTATAGCCTCTAAAATCACCCGTTTGTGAATTTCGGTCAATTTATGTTTTGAATTTGGAAAAACTTTCTTACGCAAAGTTGTAGAGAATTGAATTTCCTATAAAACTCATGAGATTCAAATTTTTCTGATAAAAGGGCTATTTATTGTGAATTATTGAAGTTACGAAGCTACGAAATAATTGATTTTGGAAGTTTAAAATATTTAAAGAATGAAAAACGTTTTTTTGTTTGTGGGCAGCCTAGGATGTGATGTAAATGCTGAATTCAAAATCTAGAAAGTGTGCGTAGAGAATTTGTTATATATATTATTATTATATTAAATTTTCTGCTTTGGTGTTCTAAGCATTTTCCTATAAATAGGGTTCTTAGGTTAGAATTGAAAATTACACCAGAAACTGAAGTTTTATCTCTCTATATTATCGAGCGTATTCTTGTGAGTATTTTGAGTATACTTTGAGTATTGATATACGGTGAAAGTTCAAGTTATAGCTTTATATCCAAAAGATTCCAGGTTAAATCTTGTCTTTTCCGAGGTAAGGGATATTATTTTTTTTCGTAATGATATTATTTCTTCAATATCATTATCTTTGAAATATTGATCTGAAGTTTTATCAAATTTGAAACTTTTGGTGTCTGAGATTCTTATTCACGATATCTGACCTTTATTCACGATATCGACCACTATTCACGAATATGACACTATTCATCGAAAAATGAAAATTTTCCCTTTTCGTCTAAAATATCAATTATGGATACTAGCTTTGATTGTATTCATGTTTTGATCATTCTTAAATTTTACACCACTATGATTATTTTTGAGGTATTTTTGGACATGGATAAAACAAAATACGAATCCTTAATCCTTAATCCTTGTCATTTTGTTTTACTGGATTCGTTTCTTTAAAAATATTTTTCATCATTCTCAGTCTTAAATGATGATATTATTGAATATCTTTTGGCACCTGTAGTGCAAAGATGAATGATTTTCGATGAATATCTTTGGCCCGTAGTGCAAAGATGAGCAGTGTTTAGATGAACATGACCGGTGATGAATATCCTTGGCACAGTAGTGCGAGGATGAATATATGATTCGAGATATATATTGATTGATGTTACGGGGATAAAAATATTGATGATGGATTATTAAATTCATAGATATTAGTAGATTTCATCCTCTACGTAACTCTTACATGAATTAATATTTTTTCATTATGCAGTATTAATTTAAAATTTGTTGTCTATTGTATTCTATTAGATTTTCCTGTTTAAGACTAACGATAATTTGTTACGTATTATCTTAGTCATAATATTTTTCTTGAAAGCTAGTTGAGCTCACCCTTTTCCTTTTTGTTCTATTTTTTCTTCTCGGGAGGCGAGAATATAGCGAAAGACAGTCGGGATATGGAATGAAGGTTCTAGAGAGAGTTGTTTAGTAGTCCTCACCATTTTTGTAAAATAATGTATCAATAAATGTGATGAGGATTTATTTGAGTATAGATATTATGCAGAAGATAATATTTGTATTCAAACTCACAGTTTCTTGTTGTAATAATAAAGTTGTAGTTATTTACATACCTTGTTTTGACAACTCGGAATGGGTGATGTATACCTATTTTGGGGTGTCACGGTTAGTATCGAGCTTAGGGATATGATCTCTGGCGGAGATCGGAAATATAACTAGGAGAGGAGAGCGAGTAAATCCTTTATTTAGTGTGTCCTACCTAAGCTTATTTGTTAGTTGGTGTATATAGGGATATTATGTGATATATTGATTTGCTTAATTAACCCTTGTTTTTATGGCGATATTTAAGAATGGCAAGAGAATGTTAACGAGTGGAGTAAATGAGGCCAAGTGGAGATGCTGTCTTACCAGCGAGGAGAAGCGTCAACAGCCAGTGGCAATGTTCCTCTGTGAACAACACCTTTGAAGCGAGATGATGAACGAGGGATGTTTAGAAGTTTTTTGCAGTTCATGCAAAACCAAACGAGGAGACTTCGTGTTCAAAATCTGAGGAGAAATGATAGCAATTCACGGGTTGTCATCACCAAGCGATTCAAAGAGTTGGGACCACTGGAATTTAAGGGAAAGCGGATCCGATCATGGAGCGGAGGCGTGGGTAAAGCAAATTACCAAGATATTCGATGTCTTGGGATGCACGGAGGAACAGAAGGTTCCATTCGCCACCTTTATGTTAAAGTGGCGAGGTAGACTACTTGGTGGGAATCTGTGAAGCGTATCCATCCATTTACGACTTTAAGATGTCTTGGGAGGCGTTTGAAACTATTTAATTACAAATACTTTCACGAAAGTGTTCGTCATATGAAGGAAGTGGAGTTCATCGATTAGAACAAAACAACATGGCGGTGTCTCGATGAAAGCAAAGTTTGCGAGAGTTATCGGTTTGCACCTCATTTGGTGGAGAATGAGAAAGCGTATAATGACGGATGTTTACGAGAGGTTTGAAACGGCGTACGACAATATCTCATTTCTCATAAATTTTCTCTCTATTGAGGATGTTGTAAATGAGGCTCAATTATTAGGCGAGATAACGGTATGGTCAACTAGAGGGACCACAATCGAGGATCATCTAGGAGATAGCGATCAACAAAATAACGATAACCGGCGGAGAAAAGAAAAAGACGGACAAAAATGGTAACCACTCGGTGGTAATCATAGCCATGAAAATAGAAGAAACGAAGTGAGGAGGAGATTTTAAAAGAGGAGATTCAACAACGACCATGTGAAGACGACGGTACAAAGAAGAATCTGGTTCGAGGGAGAAACGACCACCGGTCATATGCTATAAATGGGAAAAGAGGACATATCGGTCAAAGCGCCCACAACAGTTCAAGGTATGCTATAATTGTGGAAAGGAATGACATATCGCCGAGATTGCACGGTAGCGAAACCTAGTTAATGGGACGGTGACTCAAAAAAGACATCCCGAGAAAAGTCAAAGTCAACGGTTCTGGAAGCGTTTGTTGTGGTGGTCAAAATGCGAGAACCCAAGCGAGGTGATCACGGGTAAGCTATTTATAAATTCTTGCGAAGTTTATACCTTACTTGATACCGGTCTTACCCATTCATTTATCTCTCTACTTGTGCTCAACGTTTAAATTTGACTCTCGGAAAAATTAGACTTTGACTATCTGTGGAAACTCGTTAGGAGAAACTTTCATCACATCCATTCATTTATAAGTCTTGTTTGATCCAAGTTGGCACCATCACCTTACCTATTGACCTTATCTCTTTAAAGATACTTGCTTTTGATGTGATTTTAGGGATTGATTGGTTAACTACTCATCATGCCAAAATTGATTGTTTTCGTAAGGTTGTTAGTTTTCATATTCCTAAACAACCTTGTTGTTGAATTCTAGCAACTAAACCATTAAAATCAATCACTGTCATATCTAATCATAAAGCTATTCGTTTATTGAAAAACGGATGTCAAGCTTTCTTAGCTCATGTTTTGGATTTGAATAAAGACACGTCAAATTTGAATAATATTCCTGTTGTTATTGACTTTCCTGACGTATTTCCTGAAGAACTTCCCGGTCTACCCCAGGCGTGAAGTTGAATTCTTTATTGACCTTGAACACGGTACAAAGCCCATTTCTAAAACCCCATATCGAATGGCTCTATTGAACTTTGAGTTAAAGGTCCAACTCTAGGAGTTGTTGGACATCGGTTTCATTAAATCTAGTACATCTCCTTGAGGTGCTCTCTGTTTTATTTGTAAAGATGAAAGGCGGGGTATGCGACTTTGTATTGACTATTGGGAATTGAACCATGTCACTATCAAGAATAGGTATCCTCTACCTCGTATTGATGACTTATTTGACCGATTCAAGGAGCACAATTCTTTTCTAAAAATCGATCTTCTTCTCGGATATCATCAATTTGAAAATTAGAAGGCGAGGATATTCCAAGAGCGCCTTGAGAACTCGGTATGGGCATTATGAATTCTTAGTTATGTCTTTCGGATTGACTAATGCTCTTGGCTTTCATGGATATGATGAATCGAGTATTCAAGGAATATTTGGATTAATTCGTTTGTAGTCTTTATTGATGACATCCTCATATATTACAAAAGCCGTGAAGATCATGAGCACCATTTGAAATTTGGTACTCAAAGGCTTCGTGAAAACAAGTTATATGCTAAGTTGAAGAAATGCGAGTTCGGCGAGGAAGTAGCATTCCTTGGACACGTGGTGTCAAAACACATGTAGTATCTGCTGACTTGCATTAAGATTGAAGCAATACAAAGTTAGAGCAACAAAAGTCGGTGGTGAAGTACGTAGCTTTTTGGGAGAATTTGGTTATTATCGGAGATTAGTGGAAGGGTTTTCTCGAATCATTACTCCATTAACTCGGTGACTCGGAAGATATAAAATTGGTATGGGCGAGGAATCGAGAAGAGTTTCAAGAGCTTAAGAGGAGACTTATTTGGCACACTGTTCTAACAATACCATCTGGTTGGATGGATTTGTTATCTACTGATGATGCTTCGAGCAAAGGGTTAGGATGTGTTCTCATGCAACGTGGGAAAGTCATAGCCTATGCCTCGCGACAACTTAAAAGTATGAGAGAATTATCCTACTCATGATCAGAGAGTTAGCGCCGATCGTTTTGCGCTTAAAGATATGGAGGCCTTATCTATATGGGGAGAAAGTGGAGATATATTCGGACCATATAAAAGCCTCAAATATTTCTTCATAAAAGGAACTCAACATGCGCAAGCGACTTTGGCTTGAGTTATTGAAAGATTACGACCACACTATTCAATATCATCCGGAAAAGTGAGCGTGGTAGGCGGTCGTTGAGTAGAAGATCATATGCACGAGGAGCGAGTGCGATGATGTCAAATATACGCATAGAGCCAACTTTAATAGAAAAAGTTAAGGTTGCTCGAGCCACCGAGGCGGTGATGCATATGAAGAAGAAAGTACAAGAAGGTCTATTATTAGGAGCGAGAATTGATGAAGAAGAAATACTTGAGTCCACTCCGGACTTTGTGTTCTAACGATTACGATTTGAAGTACAAGATCATGATGGAGGCACACAATACACCATTTGCAATCCATCACGGAAGTCTTAAAATGTATCGTGATCTTCGACATATATTTTGGTGGAACAATATGAAGAGAGATTTCAAAGTTTATCTCAACATGTTTAACTTGTCGGCGTGTAAAGAAAGCGAACATCAAGTGCCTAAGGACCATTGCAACCACTTGAGATTCCGAAATGGAAGTGGAAACACATTACCATGGATTTAGATTCTGGGTCTTCCCACGGTTTTCAAGGCATAAATGCTATTTGGGTTATTGTTGATAGATTAACCAAGTCGCACATTTCTTGCCGAATCTGGAGACTTATTCTCTTGAGCGTCTTGCTAGTATGTATATAAATGAGATTGTGAGGTTGCATGGCATGCCGATATCTATATTTTGGATCGTGACCCAAGATTCACTTCAAGATTTTGGGTTAGCTTGCAAAAAGCTATGGGTGCAATTTACGATTGATTGGCGCATACCATCCTCAAAGCAGACGGATAATCGAGAGGACTATTCAAACTCTTGAAGATTTATTAAGACTCTGTGTCCTAGAATTCAAGGCGGTTGGGATAAGTATTTACCATTGGTAGAATTCTCCTACAACAACAGTTATCAGGCAAGTATAGGTGTGGCTCCATTTGAAGCATTATATGGAAGAAAGTGTCGCTCTCCGATATGTTGGGATGAGGTGGGTGAAGCAACATTGTTGGGACCCGAGTTAAATCACGATATGACTATCAAAGAAAAGATCCAAATGATTTGACAACGTATACAAAGCGGCACAAGATCGACAAAAGAGTTATGCGGATCTTCATCGAAAGGACGTGAAATTTAGTAAAGGGATCATGTATTGTTGTGAGTTGCTCCATGGAAGGAGTTACAAGATTTGGGAATTTTTTATAAATAAAATGGAATTTCCTTTATTTATTATTTTGAAATAGTAAAGGTTGATTTGATTAATGTGGTTAGTTATGGGTAAAATCATAAATTTTACAAAATAAGCAAGTGGTTATAAAATATTCATTGTTGTCGGGGAATATTCGTTTGGTCGTGGAATATTAAATTTGTCGGGGAATATTAAATGCGATAAGCAGTATGACCATGTGTGGGCCCATGTGAAAGCGATTGGAGGAAGAAAGCGACAAATATAAGTTGTTTAAAAATACTTGGCGTAGTTATTCACAGATTTACCTTTGTTGGAATACGGTGGTTAAAATACGATAATATGCGTGGTTGCGATGGCTAGCTGCGGTATTGCAGTATTGTTGAATTATTGATCCTTACGTGAAGGCCTTTACTCGATAATTATTACGGTGAATTCTTTATTGATATTATATTGATTGATAATTCTTTGCGTTGATATTTGGTATTATTGTTGTTTGATAATTGTCATTACTACGGTATTTTCCATTATCGAATCAATAATTCATATTATTTGAATAATATTATCGAGATAACATTATTGGCAATGTCTAGAAAGTTACATCTAAGGAGAGGTTTGGTCACTAATTAATTGTTGCAGGTAAGGAGAAATCCTTATTGGAAAGCCCCCTGCTTTCTGAGGAGCGGCTGGTTGTCGATCTTTGTGATTACTATAATATTATTTTTAAATAATTAATTATTGATTATATGATAAAGAAAATATTTATTTTATGTGGATATAGATGGGAAAATTTTAATGTGACAATTGTTGAAAATTAATATTTTATCTTTTTACGATAAAATAATTCATTTAAATATATTATTTTAATAATATATTAGCGGTGATATTTTATAATGAATGTGGGATATATGAGTATATGAGGAGGTAGAGTATTTTGTGGCATTAAATGTTTTAACATATGTTTTGTGTGTCGGTGGACACTGATTCTTGACAAAAGAAAATTGATTATAGTTTGTAAAATCGCTCATTTATGGATTTGGATAATTTACATTTGGAATTTGGAAAAACTTTCATACGCAAAGTTGTAGAAATTGAATTTCTATAAAAAATCCTTGAGATTGAATTTTACGACAAAAGGCTATTTATCATGAATTATTGAAGTTAGGAGTTAAAATAATTGATTTTGGAAGTTT
Source organism: Panax ginseng (assembly GCA_020205605.1). Lineage (NCBI taxonomy): Eukaryota > Viridiplantae > Streptophyta > Magnoliopsida > Apiales > Araliaceae > Panax > Panax ginseng. Next base: position 84,900,326 of record CM035150.1, on the reverse strand, counting down.
TAATTATTTTATATAAGAAAAAAACGTTTTTGTGGTTGTTGGCACATGGGTGGTGATGATTTTTTGACCAAAGAAGGCATGCTAGAGTTTTTCAAAACATGTGGGTAGGAATTTTGAATAAATAATAATATATTTTATTAATTTAGTCTCGCTTTTGGCGTTTAACATTTTCTATAAATAGAGGCTAAGTTAGAATTGAAAATCACACGAAACTAAAGTTTCTCTCTCTCTCTCTCTATATTATCGGCGTATTCTTGTGAGTATACTTTGAGTGTTCTTTATCTGGTGCGAGTTTACATCGACCTTATCTAGAAATTCGATCGGAAATACGGTTATTTTGAGGTAAAGGATGTTATTTCTTTCATGAAATGATATTATTTTCTTGATATCATTATGCCAAAATATTAGTTGAACTTTTTATCAAATTTGGAACTTTTTCATATGGGGTTCTTATTCATGAGTTCTTATTCGAGATTCTTATTTGATTCTTATTCACGAGATTCTTATTCACGATTCTTATTCATGAATTCTTATTCACGAAGCGTGAAGATGTTTTTTGTGAAATTTCTATCTTTTTTGTGTCGGAGTTCTTATTCACGTATACGACCTTTATTCACGTATCTGACCTTTATTCACGAATCTGGCCTTTATTCATGAGAAAAAAAAAATTTTTTTTTTGTCGAAGATATCTATTTTGGCTCTTATCTTTGATTGTATCCATGTTTTGATCGTTATTTTTGAGTTACGCTTCAAAATCGTTTATTATGAAGTATTATCGATCTTGGATAAATTTGTTATGCGAATCCCTAATATTTTGTCTTACATATCTCTTTGGATTAGTTCTTAAAAATATTTTTCATCATCCTCGGTCCTTAATGGTGATACTTGATGAATATCTTTGCTTTTGTAGTGCTGAAGATGAGCGATTAAGCGATGAATATCTTTGGCTGTAGTGCGAAGATGAGCAGTGTTGAGATGAACATGACCATTTGGTGATTTAAATGAATATCTTTGGCACTGTAGTGCAAAGATGAATATTGATTGTTATTCTGAGGATAAAATATTGATGATGGACTTTTAAACCTTAGAAGGCGGTAGAATTCTTTCTCTACGTGACTCTTACAATGGATTCTTTATTTCCATTGCATTTGTTGATCTAAAACTTGTTATCTATTGTATTTATTAGATTTTTTCCTGTTGAAGACTAACGATAATTTGTTGTATATTATCTTAGTCATAATATTCTTCTTGGGCTAGTTGAGCTCACCCTTTTCCTTGTTGTTCCATTTTCTTCTCGGGAGGTGAGAACATAGCGAGGATCGAGTCGGGGTATGGAATGAAGGTTAGAGAGAGTTGTTTAGTAGTCCTCACCATTTTGTAAAATAATGTATCAATAATTATGATGGGGATTTATTTGCGTGTGGATATTATCAGGCGGCAATATACGTATTTAAACTCACGGTATGTATTGTGCGTATTTCACACGACATTTGTATTATTGAAGTTGTAGTTATTTACGTACCATGTATTTGGCGACTCGAGAATGGGTTGGGTGGAATGGACCTATTTTGGGGGCGTCGCGGTTGGTATCGAGCTTAGGGATATGATCTGGCGGAGATCGGGGAATAGAACTAGGAGGGGAGGCGAGTAAATCCTTATTTAGTGTGTCTACTAAGCTTATTTGTTGGTCGGTCGTAATATAGGGATATTATGTGATATATTAATTTGTTTAATTAACCCTTGTTTTATGGCGATATTTGAGAATGGTATTTGAGAATATTAATGATGGAGTAAATGAGGCGTGGAACAAGGGTCTGCAGCGAGGAGAAGCGTGCAGCGGGTGGCAATATTCCTCTGTAAACAACACACACACAAAGAGCAAGCGATGAGCGATGGAATGTTTAGGAGCTTTTTGCGGTTCATGCAAAATCAGACGAGGAGACTCGTGTACAAAAAACGGGTGGAAATGATGTAGCTGCAGCGGTTTATGACCGAACAATTCGAAGAGTTGGGACCACAGATTTCCATGGAAAGCGGATCCGATCAAAGCGAAGCGTGGGTCGAAAGCAAATTACCAAGATATTTGATGTCTTGGGATGTGCGGAGAGAACGAAGGTTCCATTCGCCACCTTTATGTTTTCGTGGTGAAGCGATTCTTGGTGGGAATCGTGAGGCGTACTGACCGGATGCACTCAACATGTCTTGGGAAAGATTTGAAGCTGTTGATGACAAGTACTTTCCGAGAGAAAGTATTCGTCATATGAAGGAAGTAGAGTTTATTAGACTCGAGCGAGAACAACATGGCGGTGTCTCGATGCGAGGCAAAGTTTCGGAGTTATCGAGGTTTGCACCTCATTTGGTGGAAAATGAGGAGCGAATATATGGCGTATGTTTACGAGAGGTCTAAAACTTCGAAATTCGTCGATACCTTATTTCTCATAAATTTTCTCTATATTAGGATGTTGTAAGCGAGGGGCTCGATTATTAGGCGAGATAGTGAGTATACTCAATGGGGACCCTGACGGGGTAGTCATCGAGCGATGATAACCGGTGAGGAGGAAAGAATACGGACAAAGCGGTAACCACTCGGTGGTAATCGTGGCCATGAAAATAGAAGAAAGTGAGTCGGGAGGAGATTTTAAAAGGAGATTCAACAGCGACCATGTGAAGGCGTCGTCGGTATGATGTAATTGGTTCGAGGAGAGAGAAAGACCACCAGTTTAGTATGTTACAAATGCGGGAAGGAGGGACATATCATTATTTATCACTGACATTCAAGGTATGTTCTGTTGTGGAAAGGAAGGCCACATCGCTCGAGATTTGTCTTATAAGCGAAACCAAGTTTAGCGGAGTGGTGATTCAAAATTTACATCCGGATAAGTCGAAATCGGCGGTTCTGGAAGGCGTTTGTCGTGGCCGGTCAAAATCACGAGGAACGAGCGAGTTTAGCGGGTTAGTTAATTATAAATTCTTGCGAAGTTTATACCTTACTGAATCTGGGTTCTACCCATTCTTTTTATCTCTCTTGCTTGCGCTCAGCGTTTGAACTTGACTACGGAGAAATTAGACTTTGACCTATTTATGGAGACTTCGTTAGGAGAAACTTTCATTACATCAGTTGTTTAGAAATCTTGCTTGATTGAGTTGGCACTATCACATTACACATTGATCTTATCTCTTTAAAGATACTTGCTTTTGATGTGATTTTAGAGATTGATTGGTTAACTACTCATCATACCAAATTGATTGCTTTTGTAAGGTTGTTAGTTTTCATATTCTAAATGACTTTTTATTGAATTCAAGCAATCAAACCATTGTAGTCAAACATTTTTATATCAAGCCATGAAGTCATTCGTTTATTACGGATGTCAAGTTTTCTTAGTCCATGTTATGGATTTGAATAAAGACACGTCGATTTGAATAATATTTCTGTTGTTATTGATTTTTCTGGCGTATTTCTGAAGAATTTCTTGGCTTACTCCCAAAGTGTGATATTGAATTTTATATCGACTTTGAACCGGTACAAAACCCATTTCTAAAATCTCATATCGAATGGCTCTATTGAACTTGAGGAGTTAAAACCCAACTATAAGTTGATACGAGCCTCTATCTTATGACTTCCTTTGTGGAATACAAGAAGCGGACTCTCCGTGGGGGCGCCATATTCGATGCGATAGTAAAGCGATAGGTGTCATTGTGACGTCTTATCAAGATTGGGATATGAGTTACGATTGAGAACAACCTAAGTCGATAATCGAAATCGTAGCTTTCTGAAGCTTAGTTGGTTATTATCGGAGATTAAGTGGAAAGATTTTCTCAAATCGCTATTCCATTAACTTCGGTGACTCGTAGAGATACAAAATTTGAATGAGCCGCGGAAATGGGAAAGAGCTTGAAGAACTTAAGAAGAGACTCATTTCGGCACGTGTTACGACCGTACCATCTGGAAGCGAGCGTGGTGGTGGCGTGTTGAGTAAAAGATCGTATCTGATCTGAGTGCGATATTGTCAAAGACTCATCTCGTATAACTTACAAATGATGAAGATAGAGTTAAAGACTACAGGGACTCGCGTGATGATATCTGAGTAGAATCGACTTTAATCGATAATGTTAAAAAATCGCTCAAAGCTACGGACTGAAGGTGATGAATATAAAGAAGAAGAAGGTCAAGAAGGCGTTATTCTAGAAGTAAGAGTCGATGAAGAAGAAAGCTCGAACCTTGATTTATTAATTTGAAATTCTCGATCGAGTAGAAGCTGTGGCCTATAGACTCGCTTTACTACCAAGTATGTGGCGTGTTTATAACATTTTTTACGTCTGATCGATGTTACGTAAATATGTGGACGACCGAATAACATCATTGAGTTAGAACCCGGAGACGAGATGCATTTGAAGACTTAACGTACGAAGAGAGGTTTTTGTCGAGATATTAGATATGAAGAAGCATGTCTATGTCTGGGGTTATACCACAAGTTAAAGTTTTGTGGAGAAACCATCTTTATTGAAGAAATGACACAGGAGTTGGAAATAGAAATGAAAGCGAGGTATCCTCGACTTTTTGAAACACACAGTGCATACGTCGATTTCGAGGGCGAAATTTCATAAGGAGGAGGTTGTAAGACCCGATTTTTTTTTATAAATAAAATGGAATTTCCTTTATTTATTATTTTGAAATAGTAAGGGTTGATTTGATTAATGTGGTTAGTTATGGGTAAAATCATAAATTTTACAAAATAAGCAAGTGGTTATAAAATATTCATTGTTGTTAGGGAATATTCGTTTGGTCGTGGAATATTATTATCTTTTTGTCGGGGAATATTAAATGCGGTGGTATGACCATGTGTGGGCCCATGTGAAGCGATTGGAGGAAGAAAGCGACAAATATAAGTTGTTTTAAAAATAGGTGGCGTAGTTATTCAGATTTACCTTTGTTGGAATACGGTGGTTAAAATACGATGTAATATCGTGGTTGTCACGCGATGGCTTTGCGGTATTACCGCAGTATTGTTGAATTATTGATCCTTACGTGAAGGCCACTACTCGATAATTATTACGATAATTCTTATTGATATTATATTGATTGATAATAATTGCGTTGATATTTGTTTATATTATTGTTGTTTGATAATTGTCATTTTACGGTATTTTCCATTATCGAATCAATAATTCATATTATTTGAATAATATTATCGAGATAACATTATTGGCGATGTCTAGAAAGTTACATACAGGAGAGGTTTGGTCACTAATTGCTTGTAGATAAGGAGAAATCCTTATTGGAAAGCCCCTCTTTCTGAGGAGCGGCACGGTTGTCGATCTTGTGATTACATAATATTATTTGTGAATAATTAATTATTGATTATTATGATAAAAAATATTGATTTTATATGTGGATATAGATGGAAAATTTTTAATGTGACAATTGTTGAAAATTAATATTTTATCTTTTACGATAAAATAATTCATTTAAATATATTATTTTAATAATATATTAGCGGTGATATTTTATAATGAATGTGGGATATATGAGTATATGAGGAGGTAGAGTATTTTGTGGCATTAAATGTTTTAACATATGTTTTTTTGTGTGTCGGTGGACACTGATTCTTGTAGAAAATTGATTATAATTGTAAAATCGCTCATTTATGGATTTGGATAATTTACTGTTTGGAATTTGGAAAAACTTCATACGCAAAGTTGTGAGAATTGAATTTCCTATAAAAAAATCATGAGATTGAATTTTTTACGACAAAAGGGCTATTTATCATGAATTATTGAAGTTAGGAGTTAGAAATAATTGATTTTGGAAGTTTTAATTATTTTATATAAGAAAAACGTTTTTGTGGTTGTTGGCACATGGGTGGTGATGTTTTTGACCAAAAGAAGGCATCTAGAGTTTTCAAAACATGTGGGTAGGAATTTTGAATAAATAATAATATATTTTATTAATTTAGTCTCGCTTTGGCGTTTAACATTTTTCTATAAATAGAGGCTAAGTTAGAATTGAAAATCACACGAAACTAAGTTTTCTCTCTTTCTCTCTCTATATTATCGGCGTATTCTTGTGAGTATACTTTGAGTGTTCTTTATCTGGTGCGAGTTTACATCGACCCTTATCTGAAAATTCGATCGAAATACGGTTATTTTGAGGTAAAGGATGTTTATTTCTTTCATAAATGATATTATTTTCTTGATATCATTATGCCAAAATATTGGTTGAACTTTTTATCAAATTTGGAACTTTTTCATGTGGGAGTTCTTATTCATGAGTTCTTATTCACGAGATTCTTATTCATGATTCTTATTATTATTCGATTCTTATTCACGATTCTTATTCACGAGTTCTTATTCACGAAGCGTGAAGATGTTTTTTGTGAAATTTCTATCTTTTTGTGTCGGGGGTTCTTATTCACGTATCGGCCTTTATTCACGTATCTGACCTTTATTCACGAATCTGACCTTTATTCATAGAAAAATGAAAATTTTTCTTTTTGTCAAGATGTCTATTTTGGCTCTTATCTTTGATTGTATCCATGTTTTTGATCGTTATTTTTGAGTTACGCTTCAAAATCGTTTATTATAGTATTATCGATCTTGGATAAATGTTATGCGAATCCACTAATATTTGTCCTTATATCTCTTTGGATTAGATTCTTAAAAATATTTTTCATCATCCTCGGTCCTTAATGGTGATACTTGATGAATATCTTTTGGCTGTAGTGCAAAGATGAGCGATTAAGCGATGAATATCTTTGGCTGTAGTGCGAAGATGAGCAGTGTTGAGATGAACATGACCCATTTGGTGATTTAAATGAATATCTTTGGCTTTTGTAGTGCAAAGATGAATATTGATTGTTATTCTGGGGATAAAATATTGATGATGGACTTTTAAACCTTAGAAGGCGGTAGAATTCTTTCTCTACGTGACTCTTACAATGGATTCTTTATTTCCATTGCATTTGTTGATCTAAAACTTGTTGTCTATTATTGTATTATTAGATTTTTTTCCTGTTGAAGACTAACGATAATTTGTTGTATATTATCTTAGTCGTAATATTCTTCTTGGGCTAGTTGAGCTCACCCTTTTCCTTGTTGTTCCATTTTCTTCTCGGGAGGTGAGAACATAGCGAGGATCGAGTCGGGGTATGGAATGAAGGTTAGAGAGAGTTGTTTAGTAGTCCTCACCATTTTTTGTAAAATAATGTATCGATAATTATGATGGGGATTTATTTGCGTGTGGATATTTATGCAGGCGGCAATATACGTATTTAAACTCACGGTATGTATTATTGCGTATTTCACACGACATTTGTATTATTGAAGTTGTAGTTATTTTACGTACCATGTATTTGGCGATTTCGAGAATGGGTTGGGTGGAATGGACCTATTTTGGGGCGTCCACAATTATTAGATAACATTATTGGCAATGTTTAGAAAGTTTTAAGGAGAGGTTTGGTTAAATGATAGGAGAAATTCTTATTGGAAAGCCCTCTTCCTGGGAGGCTGCACAGTTGTAATATTGTGATTTTGTAATATTATTGTGAATAATTAATTATTGATTCATATGATGAGGAAAATATTGATTTTATGTGGATATAGATGGAGAAAATTTTAATGACAATTATTTGAAAATTAAAAGAGTTTTCGATAAAATAATTCATTTAAATATATATATTATTATATTTTAATAATATAATAATGGTGATATTTTTACAACGAATGTGGGATATATTTGAGGAAGAGTATTTTTGTTTGCAATAAATGTTTAAAACATGTTTCTACGGTGGAATTTATTGAAATTTGATTATAGCCTCTAAAATCATCCGTTTGTGGATTCCGGTCAATTTATGTTTGGAATTTGGAAAACTTTCTTACAAAGTTTGAATTGATTTTCCTATAACAACTCTCGCGAGATTCAAATTTTTCGATAAAGGGCTATTTATTGTGAATTATTGAAGTTAGGAAAGGCTACGAAATAATGGATTTTGAAGTTTAAAATATTTAAAAAATGAAAAAGCGTTTTTTTTGTTTATACATGTGATGTAAATCTTGAATTCAAAATCTAGAGTGTGCGTAGAGAATTTGTTATATATATTATTATTATTATATTAAATTTTTATAACTTTGGTGTTTCTAAGCATTTTTCCTATAAATAGGGTGTTTAGGTTAGAATTGAAAATTATACCCGGGAAGCTCGAAGTTTTATCTCTCTATATTATTGGTATTCTTGTGAGTATTTTGAGTATACTTTGAGTATTGTTATCTTGAAAGTTCAAGTTATCTTTATATCCAAGTTATTAGGTTAAATCTTTGTCTTTCCGAGGTAAGGGATATTATTTTTTAAAGAATGATATTATTTCTCAATATCATTATCTTGAAATATTGATTTTTTTATCAAATTTGAAATTTTTTAATTATTGATTCTTATTCACGTATCTGATATTTATTCACGATATCTGATCTTATTCACGAATACTTTATTCATCAAAAATGAAAATTTTTCCTTTTTCGTCTAAAATATCAATTATGGATACTAGCTTTTGATTGTATTAATGTTTTGATCATTCTTGAATTTTACACCACTTATGATTATTTTTGAGGTATTTTTGGACATGGATAAAACAAAATACGAATCCTTAATCCTTGTCATTTTGTTTTTTCTTTGGATTCGTTTTCTTTAAAAATATTTTTCATCATTCTCGGTCTTAAATGATGATATTATTGAATATCTTTGGCGCCGTAAAGCAAGGTTGATTTTCTTATGAATATCTGAATGATGATTTCGATGAATATCTTTGGCGTAGTCAAAAAGATGAGCAGTGTTTAGATGAACATGAATTAATGATGAATATCCTTGGCACGTAGTGCAAAGGATGAATATATGATTGAGATATATATTGATTGATGTTACGAGGATAAAATATTGATGATGGAATTATTAAATTCATAGATATTAGTAGATTTCATCTCTCTACGTAACTCTTACATGAATTAATATTTTTCATTCATGAGTATTAATTTAAAATTTGTTGTCTATTGTATTCTATTAGATTTTTTCCTGTTTAAGACTAACGATAATTTGTTGTATTATCTTAGTCATAATATTTTTTCTTGGCTAGTTGAAGTTTCACTTTTTCCTTTTGTTCTATTTTTTCTCTCGGGAGGCGAGAATATAAGCGAGTCACGAGTCGGGATATGGAATGAAGGTTCTAGATAGAGTTGTTTAGTAGTCCTCACTATTTTTGTAAAATAATGTATCAATAAATATGATGAGAATTTATTTGAGTATATATATTGTCTGGAAGATAATATTTGTATTCAAACTCACAGTTTTACTATTGTAATAATAAAATTGTAATTATTTCTGTACCTTGTTTTTGACAACTCAAAATGAAGAATGTATACCTGTTTTGGGGGTGTCACAAATAATACTCCTAAGGGAGTAGAGAAATAATGTGTCAGTAACATAAACTCACAAGCGAGTAGAGAAATTTGTTGTCTTGCTCTGGCATACGTGGGGAATGGGGATACAGTTGACTTTGTAAAAACTGCTTCAATGGCAGAAGTTGGGAATCCAACTGATTACTCCTTCCCTAAAGATTTTAACTCCTTTTTTCAGCTCACACACCAAAACAAGCCAAACCCAAAACTCTTAAAATATCATTTTCTTGTCATTCATTAGCTGCTAGCCCACTGTATCTTCTCTGCAACTCTCTCTCTATATATATATCTGTATCTATCTCCCCTGTGCTACAATTTCACCCGTCTCTGTATTTAATGGAACAGTAGTACTACCCCGTATTACAGTAATTGGGTGGTCATCTTTCATTATCTCTATTTGTTCTTGTTTCCATTAAATTTTCACCCATTTTAAGGGACCATTAAATTTCTTCTGCAAATACCCAAAAATCTTCCAAATCCCCATAATTACATGCACCGGCCCAAAACCCACATTTCTGACCACCCAAGATCAAAACTTTTGATTCTTAATTCTTTAATGCCCACAAAAAAAACCCCAACTATTTCCATGCAAATTGACGAGCAAATGAAAAAAACCAGTCCATTGAGTCAAACCTTTTAAGGTTCTTTTTATTCATCTTTTCTTGTCATAAGAAACATCTCTAGTTTGGTTGAATCTGTCATTTGTTTGATTTGACACACAAAAAATGACAATATTGCCAAAACAAATTCACCCAAATCTTCTTGTTTTTCTTTTTCTTGGTTTCTTTTTATGTGGGCATATTTTGTGCAAGAACTCACCAGAATCAACTCTAGCAATTCTTTTGGAAGTGAGACAATCATTTGTGGACGACCCACAAAATGTACTGCAAGATTGGTCCAAAAAGAACTCAAATTTCTGCACATGGAGAGGTGTTTCTTGTGGAAGAGACCTTGCAGATGGTTCACTCCATGTACTGAGTCTAAACCTTTCGGATTCCTCACTCGGTGGCTCACTTTCGCCAGTGCTCGGCCGGCTAAATGACCTGCTCCACCTTGATCTTTCTTCCAATTACCTCTCCGGTCCCATTCCACCTAATCTCTCTAACCTTTCCTCTTTAACTTCTCTGTTTCTCTTCTCTAACCAACTCTCTGGTCCCATTCCAACTCAACTTGGCTCACTTTACAATCTTCAATTCCTCCGAATTGGAGATAATGGCCTGACCGGAGAAATTCCAGCAACATTTGGTGATCTTGAGAACTTGGTTGTTCTTGCTTTAGCTTCATGTAGCCTAACTGGTCCAATTCCACCGGAAATTGGGAAACTCAGGGGGCTTGAAAATTTGGTTCTGCAGGAAAATCAGCTAACTGGTCAGATTCCGGCGGAGCTTGGGAATTGTTCTAGCCTTGTTGTGTTTACTGCTGCTGTCAATAATCTTACAGGATCAATCCCTGCTGAATTGGGTAATCTCAAGAATCTTGAAAAACTTAATCTTGCTAATAATACTCTGTCTGCGGAAATTCCAAGTGAGCTTGGGGGATTGAGTCAGCTTGTTTATTTGAATTTTCTTGGAAATCAGCTTGAAGGGTCAATTCCAAAGTCTTTGGAAAAGTTGGGTAATCTTCAGAATCTTGATTTATCTGCAAATAGGCTGACTGGTGAAATTCCGGATGAATTGGGCAATATGGGTCAGTTGGTTTACTTGGTTTTGTCAAGCAATAATCTTTCTGGTTTAATACCAAGAAGTATTTGCTCCAATGCCACCAGTTTGGAGCACTTGATTCTTGGTGGAAACCAACTTTTTGGTGAAATTCCGGTTAAGTTGAAAGATTGCAGGGCTCTCAAACAGCTTGATTTATCGAATAATACACTCAACGGATCGATACCATTGGAACTCTTTGAGCTTGTTGAATTGACTGATCTTACACTCAACAATAATACTTTAGTTGGTTCCATTTCTCCATTTGTAGCAAACCTTACAAATCTGCAAACACTTGCATTGTTCCAAAACAACTTGAAGGGTAATCTGCCAAGAGAGATTGGAATGCTTAAGAATCTCGAGATTTTGTACATCTATGACAACCAATTATCTGGAGAAATCCCAGATGAAATTGGTAACTGCTCTAGCTTGCAGTGGATTGATTTCTTTGGCAATCATTTCTCGGGCAAAATTCCTGCTACAGTTGGAAGGCTAAAGCAGCTGAGATTCCTTCATCTTAGGCAGAATGATCTTTCAGGTGAAATTCCAGCCATTTTGGGCAACTGCCATCAACTGAATGTTCTTGATTTGGCAGACAATCGTTTCTCCGGTGGCATTCCTGCAACTTTTGGGCATCTCCGGGCATTGGAAAAGCTCATGCTTTACAACAATTCTCTTGAAGGTAACATTCCCATTGGATTAAGCTATGTTTCAAATCTGACTAGAGTAAATCTTTCGAATAACAGATTGAATGGTAGCATTGCTGCATTGTGTAGCTCGCATTCTTTTCTTTCTTTTGATGTCACAAACAATGCATTTGATGCTGAAATTCCACTCCAACTTGGTAAATCGCCTTCTCTTGAGAGGCTGCGATTAGGAACAACCAATTCACCGGACAAATCCCTTGGACATTGGGAGAAATTCAAGAACTTAGGCTTTAGATCTTTCAGGCAATTCACTCACTGGATCAATACCTCCTCAGCTTTCAATGTGCAAGAAACTGACACACATTGATCTCAATAACAACCATATTTCGGGGCAAATCCCCTTTTGGCTTGGTAACTTGTCTGAATTGGGAGAACTCAAGCTCTCTTCTAATCAGTTTTATGGTCCTCTCCCACCAGAACTATTCAATTGCACTAATCTTTTGGTGCTTTCTCTTGATGGCAATTCGCTTAACGGAACTCTCCCTCTTGAAATTGGTAAACTTGGGTCCATCAATGTTCTAAATCTCGACAGAAACCTTTTTTCTGGACCAGTTCCTCCAGCTATAGGTGAATTAAGCAAGCTTTATGAACTCCGGCTATCAAGAAACAGCTTTAGTGGTGAAATACCCATTGAGATTGGGAAAATCCAAAATCTTCAGAGCATTTTAGACCTTAGCTACAACAATCTCACAGGTCAAATCCCGTTTTCCATTGGAAAACTGATTAAACTCGAAGTGTTAGACTTATCTGAGAATGAACTTGTCGGAGAAATCCCACCCCAGCTTGGTGAAATGAGTAGCTTGAGCCACCTGAATCTTTCATACAACAATCTTGAAGGAAAACTGGACAAACGGTATTCACACTGGCCAGCCGATGCATTCTCTGGAAACTTGCAACTTTGTGGGAGCCCTCTGGAGCATTGTAACGACATCAAATCCAATAATCAGCAATCAGGCTTGAGTCAATCATCAGTAGTTGCTATTTCAGCAGTATCATCTATTGTAGCCATTGTCCTTATGTTACTTGGAGCTGCCCTGTTCTTCAAATACAAGCGCGAATCCATTAAAAGAGCCAATGAATTGAGTTTCGCCTACTCTTCTTCCAGTTCCTCCAAAACACGACGACGCCCATTCTTTCAGTATGGTGCTACCAATAGTCATTTCAGATGGGAAGACATTATGGAAGCGACAGATAATCTGAGTGATGAGTTCATAATCGGGTCAGGAGGATCAGGAACAGTCTACAAAGCTGAAATGCTCACAGGAGAAACCATAGCTGTTAAAAAGATAACAAGAAAAGATGATCTTTTGCTGGATAAAAGCTTTGCTAGAGAAGTAAAGACGCTTGGGCGGATAAGACACAGGCATCTGGTGAAGTTGCTGGGATATTGCAGCAGTAGAGGAGAAGGCCAAACTTGTTGATATCACGAGTACATGGACAATGGGAGCTTATGGGATTGGCTGCACAAGCAACCATTGAATGTCAAGAAGAAGAAGAGCCTCGACTGGGAGACAAGATTAAAGATTGCGGTGGGGTTAGCTCAGGGAGTGGAGTACCTGCATCATGATTGCGTGCCAAAGATCATTCATAGGGATATAAAATCTAGCAATGTTCTGCTAGATTTCAATATGGAAGCACATTTGGGAGATTTTGGACTGGCAAAAACAATCACAGAGAATTATGAATCGTTTGCAATCGAATCAAACACTTGCTTTGCAGGTTCTTATGGTTACATTGCTCCAGGTATGAAAACTGGGTTCTCCTATGAATTATATACATGTTTCTTGTACAAATTCATATCTACAAGTTTTAATCTCTAACAAATAACTGGTAATGTTTTTCAGAGTACGGTTATTCGATGAAGGCAACAGAGAAGAGTGATGTATACAGCATGGGAATTGTGCTGATAGAGCTTGTGAGTGGGAGGACGCCTACTGATGGTAGTTACGGGGAGAATATGGACATGGTCAGATGGCTCGAGACACATATTGAGATGCAAGGATCTGCTCGAGACGAGCTGATAGATCCAGCGCTGAAACCGCTTTTACCAAATGAAGAAAGTGCTGCATTCCAAGTGCTTGAAATAGCACTGCAGTGCACAAAAACTTCACCTATGGAGAGGCCATCGTCCCGGCAAGTTTGTGATCTTCTCCTCCACGTATTCAATGACAGGATGTACCAAATGGAGAAGATGAGTCCAGATCAATATGCATAGTTCATGAAATCAGATTGGTGTTTTATGTTTTCGATTTTTCTCTTTTGGGTTGGGGATTGATACAAGGAAAGGTATAATTAGCTATATTTTTTGGGGCTAAGATCCAACTTCACATTGTTGTAACTAAATGCTCATATGTTAATTAGATAATGTTTGGTGTTACAGATGGTATTATACTACTGGTGTTATTGCTCAAATAATAGCACAAAGCCGAATACCACACAAAAACATATATCAGCTATAAGAAATTAAGAACAATGGTATAGCAAATTCCAGTGTAATCAAGTTTTTGAACCCTGGAGAGAAAGGGCCTCAAGATATTGTAATTCGGAGCCAATTCTCATTATCGGTGCATCTCAAAGCTTATGTGCAGCAAAATCACAATGTAAACAACCTTACAAACAGCCAATTCTTATTATCAAGCACATTTATGTCTACAACCCACAGTAAAAGCTGGAGCGCAAAACAACATTCTTGAAAAGTGAATGTCAAGACTTGAGACCTGAGTTCTAGTCATCATCTTCATCTGCAAATATAAAATTCAAATCTAATTAAAGTTCAGAAGAAGTTAAATACCCGACAAAATACGGATTGTTAACGCCTCATTTTGTATGCCTGACGACCAAAACAACAGACCAAAATAGCGCCAACGGTTGATGGAGTAATTGTTGTGAAATCAAACTCACGAAATACACTCACATAAATATAAATAAAGATATATAAAGTATGAACACAAGAATTTACGTGGAAACCCAATTGGGAAAAAACCACGGACAGAGAGAGTAATCCACCATAATAATATTGGGAGTACAAGTTGTATATTTGTGTTATATCTCTTGTGCCCTATTATATTCTCTTCTTTTTGTTATCCCCTTCAACCCTAGCTTGTAGCCAAAGTCATCTCCATCCGCATCCAACTAAGAGAAGGACTCCTTATCCCTCCAAATAAGGAATACAATCCTATTTTAATAAGGACTATCTTACTATCATAATAAATACATATGGGTCATCACCAGATCCGGATCATTTAATAGACTGGGCTGCACCATGGCTAGACCCAAATAATCACATCCCAACATTGCCCCCCAATCTCTTATTTACATTCAAAAAGTCTGAGTGGGATTTTTATATCGGGATTTTTATTCTCGGAATTTTTATTCTCGGGATTTTATCCTCCGAATTTCCTTCAGTCTGTGGTTGATGATGAAACCGAAGCCACCTTTAAAGCACTTCAATGACATAAAAGCTTAAACTTTTTATCTGCTTATTTGTTGAATTAAATTCTTGGTGACTCAAAGACCAATTTATCATCACTTGGACCAAATTGTTAATGTTTAGATTTTACATGCATCATGTGACTACCACTACATGCATAATATAAATGAGAGAATATGTAAAGTTGTATCAATAATCAATTACGAAAAAGAATCACTTATCTCCTTTGGTGAATCGGACACTAGAACAAGTGTCTTGTTCCCACAGACGGCGCGAATGTTAACGCCTGATTTTGTACACCTGACAAAATCACCAAAACAACAGGCCAAAATAGCGTCAACGGTTGATGGAGTAATTCTTGTGAAATCAAACTCACGAAATACACTCACATAAATATAAATAAAGAAATATAAAGTATGAACACAAGAATTTACGTGGAAATCCAATTGGAAAAAAACCACGGAGAGAGAGTAATCCATTATAATAATATTGGGAGTACAAGTTGTATATTTGTGTTATATCTCTTGTACCCTATCATATTCTCTTCTTTTTGTTCTCCCCTTCAACCCTAGCTTGTAGTAGTATATATAGAAGTCATCTTCATCCGCATCCAACTAGGAGAATGACTCCTTATCCCTCCAAATAAGAAAATACAATCCTATTTTAATAAGGACTCTCCTTAGACCTGACAAAATATGGTTATGGGTTGGTTTTGATTTTCAAAATATGGTTAACCAACCATTTAAGAACTAAAACCATATTAATCATTTTTAATATGGATAATATGGGTTGGAACCATATGGTTATGGTTAAAAACCATATTAACCATTTTAATATGGTTATAGTTCCATGAAAGCCTGATTTGATATATTATTATTATTATTTTGGGGGGTGGAGTATATACATAATCACATAATATTATTTTTTTTTTGGTGGAAGTAGGGTGGGGTGGGGGGTAAGGGGTGTATACATAATCACATAATATTTTTTTTGGTGGGGTAGGGATGGGAGTGGGGTGGGGGAGTGGGGGTAAGGGGTGGGGTGAGGGTGGTGGTAAGAGGTGTAATAATACCATTCACCTGCTCTAATAATACAAGGAGCAAATAAATAAGACATGCCCCTAGATACAGTTGGTAACCACCTTTGATCAATGCAATCTCCTTTGCCTTTAAAAATTTAATAATTAAGATTCTGTAAATATAGAGGAAAAAAATAGAATAAAATGTTAGATTTGGAAACAATCAGGGATTTCAGAAAACATTAATCATTAGCAAAAACAAAAAAAAATTAATTAAAACAAAAAAAAAGTTAGAATTCTCTATAGGATAAAATCAAAATTACTAAAGTCATCAAAAAAAAACAACTTTTGAACCCCATAAAAACCCATAAAATTCTTCAGAATCACTAATTCTGTGAATCCATGTAGTATTTGATAAAATTACGTGGTGGTGGTGGTGGTGGTGGTGGTGGTGGTGGTGGTGGTGGTGGTGGTGGTGGTGGTGGTGGTGGTGGTGGTGGTGGTGGTGGTGGTGGTGGTGGTCACATAATATTATTTATTTTGGGTGGGGTGGGGTGGGGGGGGGGGGGGGGGGGGGGGTGGGGGTGGGGGGGGGGGTGGGGGTGGTGGGTGGGGTGGGGTGGGAGTGGGGGTGGGGTGGGAGTGGGGAATGTTGGGGTAGGGAGTAGGGGTGGGTGGGTGGGTGAGTGGGTGGGTGGGGTAGGGGTGGGTGGGTGCGTGGGGTAAGGGTGAGGGGGTAAGGGGTGTATATATAATCACATAATATTTTTTTGTGGAGGTGGGGGTGGGGGTGGGGGTGGGGTAGGGTGGGTGGTTGAGTTTCTTGAATATGTAAATATGGGTGGAAAAAACTTTTGATTTGGATTTGGAATAAAATATGGGTCGAAAAATGGTTAACCGGATCGGAATTATATTTCTTTTTTAAAATATGGTTCCAAACTTTAACCAACCCAAATAAATAAATATAGTTAATCAACCCATTCGGTTCCAGTTAATATGGATTGATCCGGCAGTTAACCAACTATATTGTCAGGTTTAACTCTCCCACTATCATAATAAATACATATGGGCCATCACCAGATCCGGACCATTAAATAAACTGGTTAGACCCAAATAATCACATCCCAACACAACACGGATATATATAAACTGATTAGTGTTTGTAAGAGGAAACTTAAAAGGAAATGACCAAGGTACCAGCCTGCCACCAAGTAATCAAAAATCCAAATACCCCAAACATGAGAATGATAAGTTGCAAAAACGACCAACACAACATGTACAATGACATATTCATTCTGTTACACAGCTGCTGATGTATTAGAAATTGTAATAGTCAATTCTAGAAGGAATAATATTACTACCCCTTTTGGTATGTTACAGTGGAAAAATTGGGCCTCTAGTTGCACCACCAACGCTAATTTCCAAGACACAGCATGCTGCTATATTGACACTTAATACGTGTGGGATAGCAATGTAAGACATAGCAGGGATTAATATGACCATGAGATGAACTTCTATCAAATTCACCAACAGGCCAAACAAAATTTCTTGGCAACTATGTAAATTCACTCAAAGCTTAAGACGAAAACCTTGTTATTAAGATGATATTCCCAGAATGGATAGCTATGTCATGCACATCGGCAGCACCAAACCTTCATTTCTAACCATAAATTGATTATGAGCACTAGATTGCTCGTGGTCTAATATGTTCCATTTCTAGTTCTACGTAACCTAGGCTGCCTAGCATTCCTTATATAATTACATTAACCGGTTATGGTTTGTACTTCTTTTTCCAATATTGTAAGGAATGAGGATTATGTTTTTGCTGGATGGTTCTTGGTTATTATGTCTGCGGGAGACACCAACTCTCTCTGTTGTCTAATCTCAACATTTCTTCTAGTCCTTAGTTGCTAGAACATATTAATGTTTCCAATTCATTGTTTTCTTTAAACAAAAAAGAAGAAGTTATTTTTTCATTGTTATTACCAGATATGAAATAAAAATCTATACCCACTTAACAAAAGGAATATACCAACAATAAGCAGCTTTGTATCTCAGATACTAACTTATCATCTACCTCGCAACTCAAATTCCGATGTTCAACCGATCAAACATCACCAATCGCAATGTGCCTTTTAACACTAACATCTGGACTTTTTGATATACCAATTCCTAAACCCAATGCTCATGGATATTAGTTACAATAATTAATGTTGATATAATTTCAATAATAATAAATTTTCTAACCGTTTGCATATTCATTTGGATATTAATTCATTTTACCATTTGGGATATTAATTATTTTACCGCTGCCGTCTTTTCCTTCTATAAACAAAGGCTGAGCTCTTAGTAATGGAAACACCAACAAAAAAGTTGTTGACGACTTGCACCAACATAAAGCTGATGTCCTCATACATCTAAAAAAGTTTTGCCCCTTACATATACATATATACTACCGTGATTTTCACTACTAGTATTATATAAATATATATAAACAGTGAGTTCCATATAAATATTTTATTGTATATATGTAAGACTCCGAAATTTTTTTAAATAAAAAGGAATTTTCTTTATTTATTATTTTGAAATAGTAAGAGTGGATTTGATTAATGTGGTTAGTTATGGGTAAAATCTTGTAAATATTTTAAATAAGCAAGTGGTGATATAATATTCATTATTATTAGGAGAATATTCGTTTGGTAGTGGAATATTAAATCTTTGTCAGGGAATATTATTAAATGCGGCCAAAATGACCATGTGTACTCCATAACGGAAAGCGATTGGAGGAAGAAAATGACAAAAATAAGTTGTTTAAAAATAACTTGGCGTAGTTATTCTGATTTACCTTTGTTGAATATGCCGGTGGTTTAAAACACGTGAATGTCGCGTTATTATTACAAGAAGACATGCAGTATTGCACCAATTATTGATTCTTACGTGAAGGCACTACTCAATAATGGTTACGATAATTCTTTATTCAGGTATTTTATTTTATTGATTCAATAATTCTTCGCATTGATATTTTATATTCTTTTTTTCAATAATTGTCATTACACGATATTTTTCATTATCGAACCAATAATTCATATTATCCGAATAATATTACTAGATAACATTATTGGCAATGTCTAGAAAGTTCTGTCTAAGGAGAGGTTTGGTCACCTAATCAAGGCTTTAGTAAGGAGAAATTCTTATTGGAAGGCCCTCTTTCACTCGAAGCGCCACGGTTGTCAATATTGTGATTACGTAATATTATTTGTGAATAATTAATTATTGATTCATATGATGAGGAAAATATTGATTTTATGTGGATATAGATGGAGAAATTTTTATAGTGACAATTGTTGAAAATTAATATTTTATCTTTTTTACGATAAAATAATTCATTTAAATATATTATTTTAATAATATATTAACGATGATATTTTTACGATAAATGTGGGATATATGAGTATAGGTGGAGGAGGAGTATTTTTGTTACCAAAAATGTTTAAAACATGTTAAACATGTCGGTGGACCCCATTTATTGACTGAAATTTGATTATAGCCTGTAAAATCGCCCATTTTTGGATTTCGGTCAATTTCCGTTTGGAATTTGGAAAAACTTTCTTCTGTAAAGTTGTAGAAAATTGAATTTCCTATAAAAACACGCGAGATTTGAATTTTCTGGCAAAAGGGCTATTTATTGTGAATTATTGAAGTTCCGAAGCTCCGAAATAATTGATTTTTGGAAGTTTAAAATATTTTTATTTACAAAAACGTTTTTTTTTTCATTTGGTTCCCTCATTTAACACATGACAAGTTGCTGAAATTCAGATTCAAGGTGTGCGTAGGAATTATTATTATAAATAATAATATTATATTAAATTTTTTGCTTGGTGTTACAGCAATTTCTATAAATAGGTCTTGGGTTAGAAATGAAAATCACACGTAAGCTGAAGTTTCTCTCTCTATATTATCGGCGTATTCTTGTGAGTATTTTGAGTATACTTTGAGTATTGCTATACGGTGCAAGTTCAAGTCATAGCTTTATATCAGGTGTTTCAATTAGAAATCTTGTCTTTTTCGAGGTAAGGGATGTTATTTTCTTCTCAAATGATATTATTTCTTCAATATCATTATATTTGAAATATTGGTTGGAACTTTTTATCAAATTTGGAACTTTTTTCATATCGGGGTTCTTATTCATGAGTTCTTATTCATGAGTTCTTATTCACGAGTTCTTATTCAAAAGTCTTATTCACTAAGCGTGAAGATGTTTTTTTGTGAAATTTCTATCTTTTGGTGTCTGAGATTACTATTCACGATACTAAGACTATTCACGTATCTGATACTATTCACGAATACGGCACTTATTCATCGAAAAATAAAAATTTTTCTTTTCGTTCAAAATATCTATTGTGGATACTAGCTTTGATTGTATCCATGTTTTGATCATTCTTGAATTTTACACCACTATGATTATTTTTGAGGTATTTTGAACATGGATAAAAGCGTAAGTCTGAATCCTTAATCCTTAATCCTTGTCATTTTGTTTCCTTTGGATTCGTTTCTTTTAAAAAAAAATAATATATTTTCATCATCCTCGGTCTTAAATGATGATATTATTGAATATCTTTGGGCTGTAGCAGCAAAAGATGAATGATTTTTGATGAATATCTTTGGCACATAGTGCAAAGATGAATGATTTTCGATGAATATCTTTGGCCCGTAGTGCAAAGATGAACATGTGTTTAGATGAACATGACCAAGTGGTGAATGTCCTTGGCACGTAGTGCAAAGGATGAATATATGATTCGAGATATATATTGATTGATGTTAAATGATAAAAAAAATAGGCGATGAACTTTAAAATTCATACATAGAAGATAGTAGTTTGCATTCTCTACTTAACTCTTCTAATGAATTATTATTTTATTGCGAATATTGATTTAAAACTTGTTGTCTATTGTATTCTATTATATTTTTCCTGTTGAAGACTAACGATAATTTATTGTATATTATCTTAGTCATAATATTCTTCTTGGCTAGTCGAGCTCACCTTTTCCTTTTTGTTCCATTTTTCTTCTCGGGAGGCGAGAATATAAGCGAGTGCAATGGGGTATGGAATGAAAGTTCTAGGAGAGTTGTTTAGTAGTTCTCACCATTGTTGTAAAATAATGTATCAATAATTATGATGAGGATTTATTTGTATGTGGATATTGTCTAGATGGCAATATCTCGTATTTAAACTCACAGTTTACTATTGTAATAATAAAGTTGTAGTTGTTTACATCGCAGTGTATTGACAACTCGAGAATGGGTTGGATGGAATGGACCTATTTTGGGGGTGTCACGGTTGGTATCGAGCTTAGGGATATGATCTCCGGCGGAGATGGGGAATAGAACTAGGAGGGAGGCAGACGAGTAAATCCTTGTTGAGTGTGTCTACCTAAGCTTATTTGTTAGTTAGTTAGTATATATAGGATATTATGTGATATATTGATTTCCTTAATTAACCCTTGTTTTATGACAATATTTGAGAATGTCGATTGAGAATATTAACAATGGAGTGAATGAGACCGTGGAGATGCTGTCTTTACCAACGAGGAGAGTAACGTGCACCAGTGGCAATGTACCTCCTGTGAAACAACACCACCGAAAGCAGACGACGATAAGCAGCGGGATGTTTAGAAACTTTTTGCGATTCATGCAAAATCGCACGAGGAGACTCGTGTTCAAAACATAGGAGGAAATGATAGCAATTCACGGGTTATCATGGCCAAGCGATTCAAAGAGTTGGGACCACGAATTTAAGGGAAAGCTTCGATCCGATCATGGCGGAAACATGGGTCAAGCAAATCACCAAGATATTCGATGTCTTGGGATGCACGGAGAGAAGAAGGTTCCATTCGCCACCTTTATGTTCCGTGGCGAGGCAGATCACTGGTGGGGAATCTCATGAAGCGTACTCCATCCATCTGCTTTCGGATGTCTTGGGAGACGTTTGAAACTATTTAATGACAAATACTTTTCGAAAGTGTTAAATATATGAAGGAAGTGGAGTTTATTAGATCGAGCGAGAACAACATAGCGATTGTCTCTCAAGATGAGGCGAAGTTTTGCGGAGTTGTCGTGTTTGCACCTCATTTGGTGGAAAATGAGGAGCGAATGACGCGATATATTTCGAGGGTCTAAAACTCGAGATTCGACAATATCTTATCTCTCATAAATTTTCTTTATATTAGGATGTTGTAAACAAGGCTCAATTATTGAAAGCGTGATAACGAGTATGTTCAACCGAGGACCACAAACGTGGTCATATCGGTGATGGCGATCATCAAAAGCGATGATAACCGGTGGGGAGGAAAGAATACGGACAAAAGCGGTAACCACTCGGGTGGTAATCGTGGCCATGATAATAGGAGAGGTGACTCAAGTGGACATTTCAAGAAGAGAAGGTTCAACAATAACCATGTGAAGGCGTCGGCGCCAGTAAACCGGTTCAAGGAGGAGAAGCGACCACCCGGTCGTATGTTATAAATGCGGAAAGAGGGACATATCGGTCAAGCCCACACATGAGTTCAGTATGCTATAATTGTGGAAAGGAAGGACATATAGCTCGAGAGTGTACGGTAGCAAAACCAAGTACAAATGGGGATGGTGACTCAAAAGGATGTCTAGAAAAGTCAAAGTCAATCGGTGCCTAGAAGCGTTTGTCGTGAATGGGAGTTAAAATCGAGGAACCCGAACGAGTTTAAGCAGGTTAGTTAATTATAAATTCTTGCGAAGTTTATACCTTACTAGATACCTGGTTCTACCCATTTTTTATCTCTCTTGCTTGCGCCAACGCGTTTGAATTTGACTTCTACGGAGAAATTAGATTTTGACTATCTTTGGAGACTCAGTTAAGAGAAACTTTTATTACATCCGTTGTTTAGAAATCTTTCTTGATTCAGGGTTGGCACTATCACATTACTGTTAACCTTATTTCTATAGAGATATTTGTTTTTTTGATGTGATTTTAAGGTTAACTACTCATCATGCCAAAATTGATTGCTTTTCGTAAGGTTGTTAGTTTTCATATTCTTAAGCAACTGTTATTCAATTCAAGCAACCAAACCATTGAAGTCAAACTCTTTCATATTAAATTATAAAGCCATTTGTTTATTGAAAAAGCGAATGTCAAGCTTTCTTAGTCCATGTTATGGATTTGAATAAAGACACGTCGATTTGAATAATATTCCTGTTGTTATTGATTTTTTCCGACGTATTTCACTGAAGAATTTCTTGGCCTACTCCCGGGCGTGATATTAAATTTTGTATCGACTTTGAACGGTACAAAACTCATTTCTAAAATCTTATATCGAATGGCTCTATTAAACTTCGTGGAGTTAAAAACCCAACTCGTAGAAGTTGATACCGAGCCTCTATCTGGTGACTTCCTTTGTGGAATGCACCGAAGCGCACTCTCCGTAGGGACACCATATTCGATGCGATAGTAAAGGCGATAGGTGTCATTGTAACGTCTTATCCAAGATTGGGATGTGAGTCACGATTGAGAACAACCTAAGTCTCAGAATCGAAATATGTAGCTTTCAGGCTTAGTTGGTTATTATCGGAGATTCGTTGAAGGATATTCTCGAATCGCTATTCCATTACTTATGGTGACTCGTAGAGATACAAAATTCGAATGGAGCAAAGAATGTGGGAAGAGCTTGAAGAACTCAAGAGAGACTCATTTCAAAGACATGTTCTCGACCATGCCATCCCGGAAAAGCTAACGTGGTAGGTGGCGTGTTGAGTAGAAGATCGTATACAAAGACGAAAAGACGATATTGTCAAAAACTAATTTCGTATAATTTACAAATAATAGAGATGGAGATGAAAACTCTAGGTACCCACGTGATGATATACAAGTATAATCAACTTTAATCGATAAAGTTAAAGCTGGTCAAGCTACACACCGGAGCTGATGAATTTGAAGAAGGAGGTACAAGAAGTTGTTATTTCAAAAGGGAGAATCGGTGAAGTGAGGAAAGCTCAAACCTTCGATTTATTAATCAATTTGAAATTCTCGATCGAATAGGAACTGTGGCCTATAGACTCATTTTACCGCCAAGTATGACGCGTGTTCATAACGTTTTCACGTATCGATGTTACGTAAATATGTGGACGACCCGAACCACGTCATTTAGTTAGAATCGGACGAGATAGCCGAAGACTTAATATACGAGGAGGTACCTGTTAAGATCTTGGATAGGAAATAGCATGTCCTATGTACCGAGGTTATACCACAAGTTAAAGTTTTGTGGAGAAACCATGCTATTGAGAAAATGACCTGGGAGTTGGAAACGGAAATGAAAGCGAGGTATTCTCATCTTTTCGAAACACAGTAGACGTCACGTCAATTTCGAGGACGAAATTTCATAAGGAGGGGAGGTTGTAAGACCTCAAATTTTTTTAAATAAAAGGAATTTCCTTTATTTATTATTTTGAAATAGTAAGAGTGGATTTGATTAATGTGGTTAGTTATGGGTAAAATCATAAATATTTTAAATAAGCAGTGGTGATATAATATTCATTATTGTGGGAGAATATTCGTTTGGTCGTGGAATATTCGCATCTTGTCAAGGGAATATTTAAATGCACCAAGTAGCGACCATGTGTGGAGCCCCATAACTGAAAGCGATTGAGGAAGAAAACGACAAAAATAAGTTGTTTAAAAATAACTACAGTAGTTATTACCGTTTAATTGTTGGAATACTCGGTGGTAAAAAACAAGAATGTCGCGTTATCGACAAGATGGCACTGCAGTATTGCACCAATTATTGATTCTTACGTAGAAGGCACTACTCAATAATGGTTACGATGAATTAATTATTCAAAGATTTTATTTTATTGATTCAATAATTCACGCATTGATATTTTATATTGATGTTGTTTCAATAATTGTCATTACTGCGGTATTTTTTCATTATCGAACCAATAATTCATATTATCTCGAATAATATTACTAGATAACATTATTGGCAATGTCTAGAAAGTTACATCTAAGGAGAGGTTTGGTCACCTAATCAACTTGGCTAGTAAGGAGAAATTCTTATTGGAAAGCCCCCTTCACAGGAGCTGCGTCAGTTGTCAATATTGTGATTCGTAATATTATTTGTGAATAATTAATTATTGATTCATATGATGAGGAAAATATTGATTTTATGTGGATATAGATGGAGAAAATTTTATAGTGACAATTGTTGAAAATTAATATTTTATCTTTTTACGATAAAATAATTCATTTAAATATATTATTTTAATAATATATTAACGATGATATTTTTACGATAAATGTGGGATATATGAGTATAGGTGGAGGAGGAGTATTTTTGTTACCAAAATGTTTAAAACATATTAAACATGTCGGTGGACCCCATTTATCGATGAAATTTGATTATAATTTGTAAAATCGCCCATTTTTGGATTTTGGTCAATTTCCGTTTGGAATTTGGAAAAACTTTCTTCAGTAAAGTGTAGAGAATTGAATTTCCTATAAAAACACGCGAGATTTGAATTTTCGGCAAAAGGGCTATTTATTGTGAATTATTGAAGTTAGAAGCTCAGAAATAATTGTTTTTTGGAAGTTTAAAATATTTTTATTTACAAAAACGTTTTTTTTCATTTGGTTCCCTCATTTAACACATGACAAGTTGCTGAAATTTGATTCAAGGTGTGCGTAGGAATTATTATTATAAATAATAATATTATATTAAATTTTTCGCTTTTGGTGTTCTAAGCGATTTCCTATAAATAGGTGCTTAGTTAGAAATGAAAATCACATTTAAATCAAGTTTTCTCTCTATATTATCGGCGTATTCTTGTGAGTATTTTGAGTATACTTTGAGTATTGCTATATCGGCAAGTTCAAGTCATAGCCTATATCGGTGTTTCAACTTAAATCTTGTCTTTTCGAGGTAAGGATGTTATTTTCTTCTCAAATGATATTATTTCTTCAATATCATTATCTTTGAAATATTGGTTGGAACTTTTATCAAATTTGGAACTTTTCATGCATGTCGAGTTCTTATTCATGAGTTCATTATTCATGAGTTCTTATTCACGAGTTCTTATTCATTAAAGTCTTATTCACGAAGCGTGAAGATGTTTTTTGTGAAATTTCTATCTTTTGGTGTCGGAGTTACTATTCACGATGTCAAGACTATTCACGTATCGATACTATTCACGAATCGGCACTTATTCATCGAAAAATAAAAAATTTTTCTTTTCGCTCAAAATATCTATCATGGATACTAGCTTTGATTGTATCCATGTTTTGATCATTCTTGAATTTTACACCACTATGATTATTTTTGAGGTATTTTTGAACATGGATAAAACGCAATACTGAATCCTTAATCCTTAATCCTTGTCATTTTGTTTCACTTTGGATTCGTTTCTTTAAAAAATAATAATATATTTTTCATCATCCTCGGTCTTAAATGATGATATTATTGAATATCTTCATTTTGTAGTGCAAAGATGAATGATTTTTGATGAATATCTTTGGCCCGTAGTGCAAAAGATGAATGATTTCGATGAATATCTTTGGCCCGTAGTGCAAAGATGAACATGTGTTTAGATGAACATGACCAATGGTGAATGTCCTTGGCAGTAGTGCGAGGATGAATATATGATTCCGGATATATATTGATTGATGTTACAAATGATAAAAAAAAATAGAGCGATGAACTTTAAAATTCATACATAGAAGATAGTAGTTTGCATTCTCTACTTAACTCTTCTAATGAATTATTATTTTCATTGCGAATATTGATTTAAAACTTGTTGTCTATTGTATTCTATTATATTTTTCCTGTTGAAGACTAACGATAATTTATTGTATATTATCTTAGTCATAATATTCTTTTCTTGGGCTAGTCGAGCTCACCCTTTTCCTTTTTGTTCCATTTTTCTTCTCGGGAGGCGAGAATATAAGCGATGCAGTGGGTAAAATGGAATGAAAGTTCTAGGAGAGTTGTTTAGTAGTTCTCACCATTGTTGTAAAATAATGTATCAATAATTATGATGAGGATTTATTTGTATGTGGATATTGTCTGCAGATGGCAATATCTCGTATTTAAACTCACAGTTTACTTATTGTAATAATAAAGTCAGTAGTTGTTTACATGCATTGTGTATTGACAACTCGAGAATGGGTTGGATGGAATGGACCTATTTTGGGGGTGTCACGGTTGGTATCGAGCTTGGGGATATGATCTCTGGCGGAGATCGGGGAATAGAACTAGGAGGGAGAGAGACGAGTAAATCCTTCGCTAGTGTGTCCTACCTAAAGCTTATTTGTTAGTTGGTTAAGTATATAGGGATATTATGTGATATATTGATTTCCTTAATTAACCCTTGTTTTATGACAATATTTGAGAATGTCGAATGAGAATATTAACAAATGGAGTGAATGAGACCAAGTGGAGATGCTCGTCTTTACCAACGAGGAGAACGTCTGCAACAGTGGCAATGTACCTCTGTAAACAACACCACCGAAAGCGGACGATAAGCAGACGGGATGTTTAGAAGCTTTTTGCAGTTCATGCAAAATCGACGAGGAGACTCGTGTTCAAAACATAGGAGGAAATGATAGCAATTCACGGGTTGTCACAATGCAAGCGATTCAAAGAGTTGGGACCACGAATTTAAGTGGAAAGCCTGATCCGATCATGGCGGAAACATGGGTCAAGCAAATCACCAAGATATTCGATGTCTTGGGATGCACGGAGAACAGAAGGTTCCATTCGCCACCTTTATGTTCCGTAGTGGCGGGCGAGACTCTTGGTGGGGAGTCGTGAAGCGTACCATCCAATTTGCGCCAAAGATGTCTTGGGAGCGTTTAAGAAACTATTTAATGACAAATACTTTCACGAAAGTGTTCGTCATATGAAGGAAGTGGAGTTTATTAGGTGGAGCAGAACAACATGGCGGTGTCTCAAAGATGAGGCGAAGTTTCATGAGTTGTTCAGGTTTGCACCTCATTTGGTGGAAAATGAGGAGCGAATGACGCGTATATTTCGAGGGTCTAAAACCCGAGATTGACAATATCTTATCTCTCATAAATTTTCTTTATATTCGGATGTTGTAAACAAGGCTCAATTATTAGAAGCGTGATAACGAGTATATTCAACCGAGGGACCACAACCGTGGTCATATCGGTGGCAATGCGATCATCAAACGATGATAACGGGGAGGAGAAAGAATACGGACAAAGGCGGTAACCACTCGGGTGGTAATCGTGGCCATGATAATAGGAGAGGTGACTCAAGTGGACATTTCAAGAAGAAGGTTCAACAATAACCATGTGAAGACGTCGTCGCCAAAGAAGAATCGGTTCAAGGAGGAGAACGACCACCCGGGTCATATATTATAAATGCGGGAAAGAGGGACATATCACCAAAGCGCCCACAACAGTTCCTGTATGCTATAATTGTGGAAAGGAAGGACATATAGCTCGAGAGTGTATGGTAGCAAAACCAAGTACAATGAGGGATGGTGACTCAAAAGGATGTCCTAGAAAAGTCAAAGTCAAGCGGTTCTAGAAAGCGTTTATGTCGTGATTCAGGTTAAAATGCGAGGAACCCGAACGAGTTTAGCCTTGGGTTAGTTAATTATAAATTCTTGTGAAGTTTATACCTTACTAGATACCTGGTTCTACCCATTTTTTATCTCTTTGCTTTGCCAACGCGTTTGAATTTGACTACGGAGAAATTAGATTTTGACCTATCTTTGGAGACTCAGTTAAGAGAAACTTTTATTACATCCGTTGTTTAGAAATCTTGCTTGATTCAGGTTGGCACTATCACATTACTTGTTAACCTTATTTCTATAGAGATATTTGTTTTTGATGTGATTTTAAGGTTAACTACTCATCATGCCAAAATTGATTGCTTTCGTAAGGTTGTTAGTTTTCATATTCTTAAGCAACCCGTTATTCGAATTCAAGCAACCAAACCATTGAAGTCAAACTCTTTCATATTAAATTATAAAGCCATTTGTTTATTGAAAAACGAATGTCAAGCTTTCTTAGTCCATGTTATGGATTTGAATAAAGACACGTCAGATTTGAATAATATTCCTGTTGTTATTGATTTTTCTGACGTATTTCAAGAATTTCTCGCCTACTCTCGAGGCGTGATATTAAATTTTGTATCGACTTTGACCCCGCAGACAAAACTCATTTCTAAAATCTTATATCGAATGGCTCTATTAAACTTCGTGAGTTAAAACCCAATGTAGAAGTTGACACGAGCCTCTATCCGGTGACTTCCTTTTGTGGAATGCACCGAAGCGACTCTCCATGGGGACACCATATTCGATGCGATAAGAAACCGATAGGTTTCATTGTAACGTCTTATCCAAGATTGGGATGTGAGTCACGGTTGAGAACAACCTAAAATTCGGTAATCGAAATATATAGCTTTCTAAGCTTAGTTGGTTATTATCGGAGATTCGTTGAAGGATATTCTCGAATCGCTATTCCATTAACGCAGCTGACTCGTAGAGATACAAAATTCGAATGGAGCAAAGAATGTGGGAAGAGCTTCGAAGAACTCAAGAGGAGACTCATTTCAGCACATGTTCTGACCATGCCATCCTGGAAAAGCTAACGTGGTAGCTGACGTGTTGAGTAGAAGATCGTATACAAGTACGAGTACGATATTGTCAAAAACTAATTTCGTATAATTTACAAATAATAGAGATGGAGATGAAAACTCTAGGTACCCACGTGATGATATACAAGTATAATCAACTTTAATCGATAAAGTTAAAGCTGGTCAAGCTACACACCGGAGCTGATGAATTTGAAGAAGGAGGTACAAGAAGTTGTTATTTCAAAAGGGAGAATCGGTGAAGTGAGGAAAGCTCAAACCTTCGATTTATTAATCAATTTGAAATTCTCGATCGAATAGGAGCGTGGGCCTATAGACTCATTTTACCGCCAAGTATGGCGTGTTCATAACGATTTTTCACGTGATCGATGTTACGTAAATATGTGGACGACCCGAACCACGTCATTTAGTTAGAACCGGACGAGATAGACGAAGACTTAATATACGAGGAGGTACTCGTTAAGATCTTGGATAGGAAATAGCATGTCCTATGTATCGAGGTTATACCACAAGTTAAAGTTTTTGTGGAGAAACCATCTTTATTGAGAAAATGACACGGGAGTTGGAAGCGGAAATGAAAGCGAGGTATTTCATCATCTTTTGAAACACCGTATCGCGACGTCAATTTCGGAGGACGAAATTTCATAAGGAGGGAGGTTGTAAGACCGAATTTTTTTAAATAAAAAGGAATTTCCTTTATTTATTATTTTGAAATAAAAGAGTGGATTTGATTAATGTGGTTAGTTATGGGTAAAATGCTTAAATATTTTAAATAAGCAAGTGGTGATATAATATTCATTATTGTTGAGAATATTCGTTTGGTCGTGGAATATTAGCATCGTCGGGGAATATTAAATGCGATGGTATGACCATGTGTGGGCCCCATAACGGAAAGCGATTGGAGGAAGAAAGCGACAAAAATAAGTTGTTTAAAAATAACAGGCGTAGTTGTTACTGATTAATCTTGTTGGAATACCCGGTGGTTAAAACACGATGTCTACGGCGTTATCGCTTGCGAAGACACTGCGGTATTGCACCAATTATTGATTCTTACGTAAGAAGGCACTACTCAATAATGGTTACGGTAATTATTGCTCAATTATTTTATTTTATTGATTCAATAATTCTTTGCATTGATATTTTATATTGATGTTGTTTGATAATTGTCATTACACAAGATTTTTCATTATCGAACCAATAATTCATATTATCTCGAATAATATTACTAGATAACATTATTGGCAATGTCTAGAAAGTTCATCTAAGGAGAGGTTTGGTCACCTAATTGCTTGTGCCAAGTAAGGAGAAATTCTTATTGGAAAGCCCCTCTTTCACAGAAGCTACTGGTTGTCAATATTGTGATTACGTAATATTATTTGTGAATAATTAATTATTGATTCATATGATGAGGAAAATATTGATTTTATGTGGATATAGATTGAGAAAATTTTTATAGTGACAATTGTTGAAAATTAATATTTTATCTTTTTCGATAAAATAATTCATTTAAAAATATTATTTTAATAATATATTAACGATGATATTTTTTACGATGAATGTGGGATATATGAGTATAGGTGGAGGAGGAGTATTTTGTTACCAAAATGTTTAAAACATGTTAAACATGTAAATTGGACCCCATTTATTGGTGAAATTTGATTATAGCATGTAAAATCGCCCATTTGTGGATTTCGATCAATTTTTGTTTGGAATTTGGAAAACCTTTCTTCTGTAAAGTTGTAGATAATTGAATTTCCTATAAAAAGTCGCGAGATTTGAATTTTCTGGCAAAAGGGCTATTTATTGTGAATTATTGAAGTTCCGAAGCTCGGAAATAATTGATTTTTGGAAGTTTAAAATATTTTTATTTACAAAAACGTTTTTTTAATTTGGTTCCCTCATTTAACACATGACAAGTTGCTGAAATTCAGATTCAAGGTGTGCGTAAGAATTATTATTATAAATAATAATATTATATTAAATTTTTCGCTTTTGGTGTTCTAAGCAATTTCCTATAAATAGTCTTAGGTTAGAATTGAAAATCACACCGTAAACTGAAGTTTTCTCTCTATATTATCGAAGCGTATTCTTGTGAGTATTTTGAGTATACTTTGAGTATTGCTATACGGTCTGCAAGTTCAAGTCATAGCCTATATCCAAATGTTTCAACTTAGAATCTTGTCTTTCGAGGGTAGGGATGTTATTTTTTCTCAAATGATATTATTTCTTCAATATCATTATCTTTGAAATATTGGTTGGAACTTTTATCAAATTTGGAACTTTTCATGCTCTAAGTTCTTATTCATGAGTTCTTATTCATGAGTTCTTATTCACGAAGTTCTTATTCACGAAAGTACTATTCACGAAGCGTGAAGATGTTTTTTGTGAAATTTCTATCTTTTGGTGTTGAGTTACTTATTCACGATATACGGCACTATTCACGTATCTGACATAATTATTCACGAATACGGCACTTATTCATCGAAAAATAAAAATTTTTCTTTTCGTTCAAAATATCTATTGTGGATACTAGCTTTGATTGTATCCATGTTTTGATCATTCTTGAATTTTACACCACTATGATTATTTTTGAGGTATTTTTGAACATGGATAAAACGAAGTACGAATCCTTAATCCTTAATCCTTGTCATTTTGTTTCACTGGATTCGTTTCTTTTAAAAAAAAAATAATATATTTTTCATCATCCTCAGTCTTAAATGATGATATTATTGAATATCTTTGGCCTGTAGTGCAAAGATGAATGATTTTTGATGAATATCTTTGGCCCGTAGTGCAAAGATGAACAGGTGTTTAGATGAACATGACCAACTGGTGAATGTCCTTGGCCTGTAGTGCAAGGATGAATATATGATTCCAGATATATATTGATTGATGTTACAGGGATAAAAAAATAGACGATGAACTTTAAAATTCATACATAGAAGATAGTAGTTTGCATTCTCTACTTAACTCTTCTAATGAATTATTATTTCCGCTGCGAATATTGATTTAAAACTTGTTGTCTATTGTATTCTATTATATTTTTCCCTATTGAAAACTAACGATAATTTGTTGTATATTATCTTAGTCATAATATTCTTTCTCTGGCTAGTCGAGCTCACCCTTTTCCTTTTTGTTCCATTTTTCTTCTCGGAGGCGAGAATATAAGCAGTATGAATGAGGGGTATGGAATGAAAGTTCTAGGGAGAGTTGTTTAGTAGTCCTCACCATTGTTGTAAAATAATGTATCAATAATTATAATGAGGATTTATTTGTATGTGGATATTGTCTAGATGGCAATATCTGTATTTAAACTCACAGTTTTACTATTGTAATAATAAAGTTGTAGTTGTTTCTGTACCGTGTATTGACAACTCAGAATGGGTTGGATGGAATTGACCTATTTTGGGGGTGTCACAATATACACGGTTTATTTTTTGAGTTTGAGGAAGGAAAATTAGAAGTTGTTCCTGGGTCATTCAACTATTTCGAGTGCTGATTAGTTGGGTGAAGATTCGTTAAATCCTGGAGTAAGATTTTGTCAGTGACCTTAGCACCGAGAAAAGTTCTTCGAGAGGTGAAATTTCTACTTAAGGAACGCGCTGCACGCCTCTGCTCAACATAATTTGCTATAACTCGATAAGTCCTTTAGTCTCTCCTTATTTTATAATTGAATCCTATATATTTTATTTGTGTTCTCCTACAATCTTAAGTAGAAATTATGGATTCTACTACGCTTACCGCCACTAAATCTGTCCCTGATTTGACCAAAGTTGAGCGTTTTGATGGATTCAATTTTAAAAGATGGCAAACCAAATTACTTTTGATTATGGACATTGCTAAAGTTGACCATATTTTAACCAAACCAAAACCAGTTAAACCCCCTAAGGATGCTACTGATGAACAAAAGAAAGAGTATGATTCTTCTATTAGTACTTGGACTTCTGCTGATAAAATTTGCAAGGCTATCATTCTCAACTCATTGTCGAATGAACTTTTTGATATCTATTGTCTATATAAACATGCTGCTAAAATTTGGGATGCATTAGTTTTGAAATATATTGTGGAAGATGTTGGTGTCAAGAAGTACGCAATTGGTAATTTTCTCAACTTTTACATGACCGAAGATAAAGATGTCTTTTCCCAAATTCATGTTTTTCGTCTTGTCGTAGCCGAATTTAATAATGAAGGCATGACTTTACCTGCTCCTTTTATTGTTGGCTCTCTTATTTAAAAATTGCCTGATACTTGGAAATATTACAAGAATACTATGAAACATAAAAGGAAAGACACGACCTTAGAGGAGTTAATTGTTCATATTCGTATTGAGGAAAAGAACAGAAATTTAGATAAAATTGCCAAAGCTAAGGAGATGTCTTCGAAGGCAAATTTGGTTGATGACTGCAAACCTCGTAACCCGTTCAACAAACTTCCTAAACATAGGCATAAGTATAACATTGGTCCGAAAGCAAAACCAAATCAGTTCAAACACAAAACCTCAAAACCTAAAGGTGATTGTTTCGTGTGTGGAAGGTCAGGTCATCATGTTGCCCAATGCAAGTTCAAAAAGGGAAACAACCAGTCTGTTCCTCCGAGAGCTAACTTAGCTGAGGCAGACAATACTAATGTGGCGGTTGTCTCCGAGGTGAACATGGTAGTTGACAAAGAGGCATGGGTAGTGGATTTTGGTGCTACCAAGCACATTTGTGCGAATCTTGATGCATTCATCTCTTATACTCTCCTTAAGGAAAAAGATGAACATATTTATATGGGCGACTCGAGGCCTGCACCAGTGATGGGTAAAGGAAAAGTAAATTTAAAATTGACTACTGGAAAGATCATTTCTCTTAATAATGTTTTCCATATTCTTGAGATTCGCTACAATCTCGTATCTGTTGAGATACTTGGGAAAGTTGGGGTTGGGGTTAGGGTTATGTTTGAATCTGATAAGGTCGTGTTAACCAAAAATGGGGTGTTTGTAGGAAAAGGGTATCTTAATGCTGGTTTATTTCATTTGAATGTACTTGAACTCATGAATAATAATGCTAGTACTTATTTTGCTTACTTGGTTGCATGTGATGATATTCGGCATGCAAGATTAGGTCATGTGAATTACTCTTATATAAAAATGATGAAAAATTTAGGAATTTTAAAAGATGTTAAAATTTCAAATACCAAAAAATGTCTGTGTGGAAGCCAAAACTACTAAAAAGACTTGTAAACCGATACTTGTTAGAGAATCTGAACCTCTCAGTTTAATTCATTTAGACTTAGATGACATGCTGTGTTACTCGGACTCGGGTGCGGGTGTCGGATGTGGATACGAATCTAAGCGTCGGACACGTGAAGTCAAAAAATAGAGGATACGCGGGTATGGATCCAAATTTGGACACGGGTGCGGGGATACGGTATGTTATGATTTTTTAATAATAATGTTTATATTGTCAAAATTCTTATAGACATGCATTTATCATGAAACTTCAGGGGTTGAAGTGCAAAAATATAAAAAAAAACAGGGACAAAATTGAAACTATTGAAACTTTAGGAGCTAAAATGAAAAAAAACAAAAGTATAGGGACTGATTTGTAATTTTATAAGGGCTATTTTGAACTTTCAGAAAACTGAGGCACTAAATTAAAAAATTATAAAAATTATGAGGTACCTAACTGTAATTTTGCAAGGATATTAGATCTGATCGACAGACCACTCCATCAGACAGACCAAACTCGATCAAACTTCATCGCGCAGAGAAGAAGAAAAAGAAAACTCCATCGCGCAGAGAAGAAGAAGAAAAAGGCTACGATGGTAAGTTCTCACTCCTTTTTCTTCGATCTTTCCTCTTTTTTCTCCTTTCTCGTCTCTTCTTCTTCGATGAACAGCCGTATCCGAATTTTTTATCCAGATATCCGTCACGGATCCCGCAGACCCGCATACCGATTATAGGTGTCGTGGTCGACTGACACGGGTACTCCGCCAAAAATGGCGAGTCCGAGTAACACAGATGACATGTCTAGAAATACTTCTAGAGGTGGAAAAAATTATTATGTGACCTTTATAGATGATTATTCTAAACGTACTAAAGTTTACCTTATCAGAAATAAAAATGAAACTTAAGATAAATTTCTAATTTATAAGGATGAAGTTGAAAATAAATTAGAAAAGAAGATTAAAAGACTCAAGTCCGATAGAGGTGGAGAGTATGACTCTGGATCTCTTAGTAAATATTGCGAAGAACAAGGAATTATACATGAGATAACACCTCCCTATTCTCCGGAATCTAATGGGGTAGCCGAAAGAAAAAATAAATCACTATAAGAAAGGGATAAATCAACTTTTGGTACTTGTACTGGGACACGACTTACAATTTGGTACCCGAAGTAAAAAAAGTTACAAACTAGTGATTGTACTCGAAAAATGTTACACTCCGTTAAACATTAGGGACACGACTTAGAATTTGGTACCCAAAGTAAAAAACGTTACAAACTGGTGATTGTACTAAAAAAAATTTGTAATCTGGTGTTTGTACTTTCCAATTTTTAAATAATCGTTAAAATTGATCCAACGGGAGAGACAAACATACAGAGAGAGATCCTCGATGTTTTGTTCCATCTTTTCTTGCCTCCCACATTCACACCATTGCTCCACAGTGGCACTGACTTGGGAACTCTGGTGTAATCCATTCATTTTTGTTGCATGAACTACAATCTTTTTCCCCGATTTCATTTACGATTCCACTCCAAAGAAGCCTCATCCTTTCAATTAAACACCTGAAAACCCTTTAATAAATATATGAGAACCAAAGAATCAATGGAGAATCGAGACAAGAAGAATGAGAGAAGAAGAAGGGATGTAAGAAGAGAACCCTAATTTTCAAGCAGTAATAAGAATGAAACCCTCTTTGTTTAAGCTGGAGTGTAACATTTTTGAGTACAATCACCAGTTTGTAACTTTTTTTCAGTTCGGGTACCAAATTGTAAGTCGTGTCCCTAATGTTTAACGGAGTGTAACATTTTTCGAGTACAATCACCAGTTTGTAACTTTTTTCACTTCGGGTACCAAATTATAAGTCGTGTCCAAGTACAGATACCAAAATTAAAGTTGATTTGTCCCCTAAAAGAAATGATGAATGTTATGTTAGTAAGTTCCGGGGCTCCATTAAATTTGTGGGGGAAGCTCTTTTTTCTGCTTGTCACCTGCAAAATAGAATCATTTATAAAAAAACTGGAAAGACACCTTATGAGATTTGGGAAAACCATTTACTTAACTTGAAATACCTTAAAGTGTGGGGGTGTCTTGCTAAGGTAGTGTTACCCGACCCTGAAAAAAAGAAAAATTGGTTCTAAAACTGCTGATTGCTTGTTTATTGGTTATGTTGAACATAGCGTTGCTTATAGATTTCTTGTTTTAAAAAATGATTAGATCATAATACAATCATTAAGTCAAAAAATAGTAATTTCTTTGAAAATATTTTTCCTTTGAAATCTAAAATGGAACGACCAATAGTTGAGCTTCCTACGAGCTCTTATATAGTTCCGACTAAAGAATCTGAGATTGAACCAAGGAGTAAGCGTACTAAAAACTCACTAATCAGGGAGATGACTTTTTTACGTTTTTATTGGATAATGACCCATTAACCTTTAGAGATGTTGTTTCTTCTCCCGATGCTCTTTTTTGGAGAGAAGCCATAAATAGTGAGATTGAGTTTATTATGGCTAATCACACTTGGGAATTGGTGGACCTTCCTCCTAGTTCTAAAACTATTGGTTGTAAATGGATTTTTAAAAGGAATGATGGATCAATTGATAAATTTAAGGCTAGGCTTGTTGCTAAAGGCTATAAACAAAAGCAAGACCTAGACTTTTTTCAGACTTATTCACCGGTTGCAAAAACATCATCCATTAGAGTTTTAATTGCTCTAACCGCTATTAAAAATTTAATAATTCATCAAATGGATGTTAAGACTGCGTTTCTTAATGGAGATTTAGAAGAGGAGATTTATATGGACCAACCTGAGGGATTTATTTCCCTAGGCAATGAACATAAAGTTTGTATATTAGTTAAATCTTTATATGGTCTTAAACAAGCTCCTAAACAATGGAATGATAAATTTGATAGTGTGATGACTTCTAATGGATATATAATAAATAATGGAGATAGATGTATATATGCCAAATTTAATAATGAGAATTCTGGTGTTATTGTATGCCTCTATGTGGATGACATGCTTATTTTTGGAACCAATATTGATGTTATATATGAGACTAAAAATATGTTATCTACTAAATTTGATATGAAAGATTTGGGAGAGGCAAATGTTATTCTTGGAATTAATTTGAGGAAAGTTTGCAATGGGTATATGATTTCTCAATATCATTGTGGAGAAAATGCTTAAAAGATTTGGACATTATAATGTTAATTCTATTAGTACTCAGTACGACTCTTGTTTGCATTTGAAAAAGCATGAGGGACCAAGTGTATCTCAATCTGAGTATGCCCAAATCATAGGTTGCTGAATGTATCTTATGAATTGCACAAGACCTGATATATCATATGCAGCCAATAGACTCAACAGATACACTCATAATCCTAATAAGGATCATTACTCTGCTTTATGTAGAATACTCAAGTATCTGCGAGGTACTATTGGGTTTGGTTTGTATTATTGCGGTAATCCTGCAGTTTTTGAGGGCTATATAGTGACGCCAACTGGATCTCTGATTCAGATGAAATCAAATCCACAAGTGGCTACATATTTACCTTAGGAAGAGGAGCATTTTCTTGGAAGTCTGCTAAACAGACTTGTATAGCTCACTCTACTATGAAGTATGAGTTTTTTGCCTTAGAAAAGGCAGGTTCTGAAGCAGAGTGGTTCAGAAATCTTTTGGGAAATATTTCCGACGAGATCAGTTCCATCTGTGTCTACATTGTGATTGCCAAGCTACTATAGGCAGAGCTAAAAATAAGAGATATAATGGCAAGAGTAGGCATATCCGCCTAAGACATAATATTGTGAGATAGTTGTTGTGTGATCGGATTATATCCCTTAACTTTGTTAGGTCAGAGATAAATCTTGCGGATCCTCTGACAAAGCCACTAAGTAAGAGGCTAGTGAGCAATACATCGAGGGGGATGGTACTGTCTATTACAGAAATCAACAGTGATGGTAACCCAAACTATATGAATGGTAATCTCAGGAAGTAGGCTCATATGGGTAACAACAAGTCATTAGTTGATTGGTTGAGATACTATCCATTTTATACATATTCGAGTTCATTCCTATGATGTAGGATAGTGTAATTCTACCGTGTTAAAAGGTTGAGTTATATACTTAATGATTTCTATAGTCCTGTTGGGTGATGTGTTTAACTGTATAACACATTTGATGGAAACACCTATATGAGTGTAGAGGTGGGGCCGCCTCTTATGAAAACAAGACAGGTTTTCTAAAACGCTCATGAATTCCAGGTATGGCGCAAGGCCAAAATGTGCCAAATTGCGTAGAACAGCTTCAATTAAAGTTTGTAGTGTGAGTAATATGATTACTAATTCATAATAAGGAAGCAGATTCATAGAAATTTTTATTTCACTGAATTCCTATGAATCAAGTCCTATGTACTCCATACATTGGTTCATAGTCCAAAAGACACCAGTGTTAACGCTCTGCACTCTTATATTCCTTACTCAATTTCTTTTATTTTGACTTTGTAATTTGTGGGAAATTGTAGTATTTTAAATAAAAATGTGAGAATTTTTGACAAATTCATTTCCTTTTCCTTTTTACTTATTATTGAAAGTGTAGGGGATTGTTGATATATAATTTCAATAATAATAAATTTTCTAGCCGTTTGCATATTCATTTGGATATTAATTCATTTTACCGTTTGGGATATTAATTATTTTTCCGTTGCCATCTTTTCCTTCTATAAATAAGGCTGAGCTCATAGTAATGGAAAAACCAACAAAAAAAGTTGTTGACGACTTACACCAACATAAAGCTGCTGTCCTCGTACA
Source organism: Panax ginseng (assembly GCA_020205605.1). Classification (NCBI taxonomy): domain Eukaryota; kingdom Viridiplantae; phylum Streptophyta; class Magnoliopsida; order Apiales; family Araliaceae; genus Panax; species Panax ginseng. Next base: position 84,860,373 of record CM035150.1, on the reverse strand, counting down.
TCTTCAAAAAAGTGTCCTCATTTATATATATATATATATATATATATATATTAACCAAGCTATCCTGGTTCCTATTCTCATTAATATATATATATATATATATATATATATATAAACAGTGAGTTCCATATAAATATTTTATTGTATATACACGGTTTATTTTTTGAGTTCGAAGAAGGAAAATTAGAAGTTGTTCTTGGGTTATTCAACTATTTCGAGTGTTGATTAGTTGGGTGAAGAGCCGTTGAATTTTGAAATAGGATTTAACAAGAATCTTAAGACTTAGAAAAGTTCTTGAAGGGAGAAATTTAATTATCAAACGGTCGTTGCCGACGCTACGCTTCTTCTCAACATAATTTGTTATAACTCGATAAGTCCGTCTTTAGTCTTTCCTTATTTTATAATTGAATTATATCTCCTACAATTAAGACTCTGGTCAACTATGTGTACCTAGCTACATGTATCTTCAGTTTTATCTTATATTCTTACCAGCCTTCACTGGTACATACTTTCTAAAGTACTTAAAAGAAATGCTGCAAAATTCTAACGTTTAGAATTGCATTAACTACTGACAATACTTATAACCGTATTTTGAAATTACTATGATTTCTTAAACTCTTGAGTGATAATTTGAGATATCCACATCTCAAAGAGTCTTGTAAGAAGCATAAAAATCAAAACATTCTTCAATCAACAATTTAGTCTAATCAGGGAATAATCTAATTAGCAGTAAGAACGACAGAAATCAGAAATGAAGTGTAATTTGTCATTATAAAGCTAGAAACAAATTAATAGAAAGAGAGAGAACCAAAGTAACGTCGTTCATTGGCGGCCTTGGCTTTCTCCAGCATCTTATCGAGGTCCTTCTGAAGCTTAGCGTCCCATTTTACCAGCTGGTTCACGAACACAGCTCCCAATCCCATCCCCAACAAATGCTCCCAAGGATCTGAACCCATGTTTTTACCAGTAAAAAGAAATGAAATTCACAAGATTAGGGCTAAAATTCTCCAATTTCGATCACATTTGCTACACATATAAATGGCAGGGATTGACCGAAGAAATTGAGAAAATTTACGGCGCATAGAAGGGAGTTTGCGGAGGGCATTGGAGTACATCTGGGTGCCCAACCCCAGTAGAGCTCCAATCATCGTCGCACTCGCCGGCATATTCTCTCTCCTCCACTCAGTCCAAGAGTTTTTAGGTTTTCAGCGGGAAAAACATACAAATAAGGCACTGTGGTTGTCGTGTTGGAGAGCATTCACAGTAATTTCTTTTTACTCTATCCCGTAGTGATATTTACTCATATTTATTCTTTAAATAATAAAATTTAAAAGTTAAAAGTTAAAATTTAAAAGTTTCAACGATCAAAATATGTGGATTGTAATTATAACTTTTGTTTTTAAAGAGTAATCGCTATTAATTTATTAATTTTTTTGAAGTAAGTATTTGATATTTTTAATTTAATATAAATTTAATCAATACATATTGTGACTTATTTAGAAAAAGATACTACTCCAATTCTTAACAAAATTATTAAGTTTGAGAATGCATCAAATTGACTTATAAAAATTAATAATAATCTTATAATTTATAAAAAGAGTATAATTTATCAATTGTATTCCAATGTAAAATAACTTTTATTTTATTTAAATTTTAAGTAATTTATGGAGTGAGTATTGAATGAATTGTAGCTGCAAATATACATAAGATCAATATTAACTTTTAAAAAGTTAATTTGTGATATTTTTAAATTTAATATGATTCATTTAAAATTTGAAAATAATAAATTTTATAATTAAGGAGTAAAATCATATATACAGATTGAAATAGAGAATTAAATAAGGATAAAGAACAACAAACATATATTTTTTGGGAAATGATATTTTCACAACAGTTTTTGATATTTTCACACGAAAAGTGTCGCTATAAATTCTATAGCGACGATTTTTACATCTACAGCGACACTTTACGTGTGAAAATATCAAAAATTATTGTGAAAATATCGCTGGCCTATTTTTAAATGTTGACTTCTTCTTCGTTATCTTCTTTCCCAACCAATTTTCTCTCTCTCTCTCATCTTTCCTAGTTTTTCTTTCTTTCTTTTCTCTCCTCTTTCCGGTTAACAAAGCACTCTAATATGCTATTCCGACAACCATCCAAGAAAAGTCTCAAATCTCCAATCAAATCATAGCCCCACATACACAGTCTCCAAGAAAAATCACATATCCCAATTAAAGTTGCACATCCACGATTTTTCATTCCAAATTCGAGCATGCCCATGAGCAAAAAATGTTTAGAAAGATAGAATCATTTTAAAATTCCAAATGTAATTATTTAAACAAGGAAAAATCCAAATTCGATCATACCCATGTTCGAAAGATAAAATCATTGTAAAATTCCAATGTAATTAGTTAACAATGTAAATCAATTTCACAGCTAAAACCCAACCATACCCACAAGCTAAAAAATGCAAAATGAAACGAAATAACAAAAGGAAACTCTTTGAGGAACGCGAAGAGTAGAAGCCATGAAAAGCACAGATCTGAGATGGGCGATTTGGAAAGGCTAAAAGATGAAACGATTTGCGGACAGGAAACGAAGGGGAGGGAAGTGGAGAAGAGAAGAAAAATGGAAAGGAATGAGGAGAGAGGATTTAACAAGCCAAACACACATCCCAAACAAAAACACTAAGACTTCTTTCTCAGTTTTGAACAGAAAAATAGAAAACTTAAATTAGAACACAAAAAAAAGGAATAGAAAATTTGAAATTTTTATTTGTGTTGTTTCTGAGTTTTTAATAGAAAATAATAGAAAATTTAAAATTGAGGACATGAGTTGTAATTTAAAATTTATTATATTAAAAGTTGAGGATAATATGAGAATTATAAAAATATTACTTATTCCAATTTCTTTTCCGTCCAAATCAGGCCAATTTTGGACGGAAAACTTTGACAAGAAAAGTGACCAAATTTTCTATTCATTTATTTTCCTTTCCGTTTATTAAAAAACTCAGAAACATAAGAATTGAAAAAAAAACTTAAATTTTTCGTACATTTCTTTTCTTTTCCGTCCATTTTAAAACTCAGAAATAGAGCGTAAACTCAAAACTTATACCCAACACCCAAATCCAAATTTAACAAAACTTTGCTTTGCCAAATCAAGTGAAGAAGAAATAGATTTATTGAAAGGTGAATGAATCTGTGATTATATTTTTCTTAATCTCTCTCTATTTTTTCACATTATTTTAAGTTATGTTTGAAGTTCAATGGACTTAAATGGTTGTGATTAATTGGTTTGTATAAAGTTTAGAATTGTTATCTTCGAGCTTTTCCTCGTTACCGATCAATTTCTTCAATTGGAGTCTGGGTTTGGGAAGGTTGTTGCCATCAATTTCTTTAATTGGAGTGGGTAACTTGTGGTTAGATTTTCGATGAATGGTGGACAATGCCACTTGGTGATGGCAGAGGCTTGGTGGCGGTGGTTCTTGTGAGTGAAAGGAGAGGAGGATTTGATGCCAGTTTTGGGTCTAGAAATTGGAGATACAGGGATCTAGTTTGTACATTATACTAGTGATTGCTTCGACACGGTGAAATGGAAAATTAAATTAAAATTGGAAAAGTAATACATACCTAAAAACTCTTTGAAACTTAAAATAACTTACAATCAAACATAATAATTATCATAATTCACCATAGAACCACAATAATTAATACATACTCAATTATCAACACATATCCAACCACCAAAACATCAAGTTAGTCGCTACAAATTTTAATAAATTTCGACAGAGTTTCCTTTAAAAATAGATATTTAAAAAAATCTAAATCTGTATACAAAACTTACAATCATCATTTCATACCCAAAATCATCATTTTCAGGTATACATATTCAAACTATCAAAACAACCATCATTTCATACCCACAATCATCATAACCATGTATAATTAGTTAACTTCACAAAAGACAGAACACAAAAATATACAGATGCAGAAAATACATAAACAACTTTGTATTATTTACAGCTTACACCAAGTATCCTTCAATGTATACCTGAAAATATATGATAATACAACTTACAAAGTTTGTTTGATGAAAACTTATAATGAGAGTGGAAATATATCACATGCCAAAAATTTTCCTGATATTTTCAAAAATGTATAAATATGGCTTCACCCTAGGGCCAAAGTTACAGTGAATCTAACCTTATCAAGGATAATTTATAGTACACTATGCAGATTTAATTAGTATATTTTCTTTGTATGCAAATTGCCAGTGCATTCCGGCCTCATCTAACCACTACAACTATGTAATTCTGCATAGCAAAACAACAATCAACATATATAATCATATACAATTTAATTTATTTAATTATATTTGGTGCTTTTTTATAATTATATTATAGATTTGGTGTTTTTTTATAATTATATTATTAATGTTTTTAGTTTAGTTATCTTAATATGGTTTATCTATTTTTAATATAGTCACACGTGATGTACCAAAATTACCCTTGTAAAATTTGGTTTACAAGTATAATCGGTCACTTTCTACTGTTTTTGACCAAATTAATAAAATCGGGTTCAACCGGATTGTAGAGATGATTGATTCTAGTTTTACCAGTCTGACCCGACCCGGGTTTAATAACACTGTTCTTAACGAGTCATTTTTAATTTTGCGTTTTAATGACAATTGTAATTAAGGCTAGAAATTGAATCAAACAGTTCGGTTTCAATTCAGGCTCGATTCAAAAAATACGAACAAGCATTGGATTCATTAATAATATGTTTCAAATATGAATAAAAAAAATAGTTCAAATAAAAATACAATTATCTGGTCACCGAATCTTATATTGCCTAAATACTTTTTCGACATTAATAATAAGTAATAAAAAAAAATTGGTTTTTTGCTCACAAAGATAAAAAAATATAGTACCTTAGTTGTAGCCATCTCTCTTTACTGTGACATAGTACATATATATCATCAGAGTTTGTGAATCCATTTTCCAACAAGTGATCAAGGCACAATCAACGGAACAAAGGTTATATAATACATCAATATGACTGAATCTCTAATGTTAAGTTTAGATTGAGCGAATAAAATAGAGGAAGAATAAATCATTTCAATGGAATGAAAACTCATTCTATTCATTTGTGTTTTTTATTTTATGTGAAAAAGGTAGAATAAAATTCATTTCAATGAAATGTATATGTATTAATTTTGTACTACCACCAACAACCAAATATACACTCAAAATATTTTAAAATCATTACATTATGTCGGTCATTCCATTCTTTATGAGAGGAAGGAAGGTTATGCATGGTAATAATACAATAATATGACTGAAAACTCTAATTAGGGGTGTAAACGAGTCGAATCTCAGCGAACACCCTTCATGCTCAGATTTGGCTCGACTCGAAAAAATTGAGCTCAAATTCAACTCGGATTCGATAAGGGATTTATATTTTTGCGCCAGATTCGACTCGGATCATTACTCGGACTTATTCGGCTCGTAAGTACTCGACTCGTTTACAAAACGAGTTATTCATGAGCCTTCAAATCGAGTTTCGAATATGAACCATTTCACTTAAAACTGAACCACTACATACTAAATTGGCTACTTAACTAATATTTATATATAAAAAATTTTCACTTTTATTTATGTATTGAAATTATAAATAATGTAATAAAAATTGATATGCAATTCATTGATTTATTCAAGTACAAGTTTACACAATTTCATACTACACTTTATAAATTATAAAGATTGATACAAATATCACATATTTAGCTTACTAGCATGGATAAAACCAATATTCGAATATGATCCATCGAGCAGGTATCGAGAAAAAGTGAAATACTCAAACCCTAATATGAGCGAACACTGGTATGCTCGAATTCGACTCGTGTATCATTAAACAGAAAACGAGTATGGATCAGATTCGACTCGGATCAACTTCGAATTCGAGCTTTGGATCATATTTTCGAGCCGATCTCGAGTTGAGTACCGAATTACTTGGTTCGACTTACACCCCTAACTCTAATGGAGTAGAAGAAAGGTTAGGCATGACAAATGATTGGATTAATCACTTGACACTTGCTTCAACTTGGATCACTCGGCTCTCCTCGGGACTTTTGACACAATATATGGAACAAAATCAGTTTAAAAGTTGGAAAAAACCAAGTCAAGTAAGTCCGTTTAGTGGTAGTGGCTTGGCACACTTGCACCGTGATTAGCTCAACACATGTTGATACGACATGTACAAATGTAACCAAGAGATGCAATGAAATGAAACAATAGAATTAGGGAAGTATTGTGATCAGATGGTCCTAATATAAGAAGGAAATTGTAAAATCCATAAAAGAAATTGTTATTTTAATAACAAAAGTGTCATTTATAAAGATCACTATGATAATTTTTACCGATTCTTATATTTACACATTATGCAAGTGTTGTGGATTTAACAATTACCTATAAGATCATCCATGCGTTTTGGTTTGTTTTTAGGAATTGTGTAACTAACTACATTATATTACAAATATTATTTGATTTATCAGAAAAGATGTGCTTGTGCCTTGTAATGCATCATACTAAAATGTCATATATTACCAACGTTACATTAGATACCTCACTAAGCTCTAAGCTGTTGGGATTTCTATTTCTTTCTCTGTGAAATTTAGATGAAATCCAAGGTGGCACAATTAATTAAGAGCTCTAAATATAGGCACTGGCACGTTTTAATTTGAGATAATTGAGCTGTTGACGCTTTTATAACCCCCCAATTTACCATCTTTTTCTCCCTTCACCTCCAAGTTATTGATTTCCCCCATTTTTAGCCATTCCAGTTTTCAAAGACAGAGGTTTTGGCAAGGCCGGTTTGTATTTCATTCAACCAAATCTTCAGATTGGTGGGTTTTTCATTTGAAGAGAACAAATAGAGTAATGGGCTGTTTTAGATGAATGTTGTGCGTTTGATTTGTTATCTTATATTCCTCCTAATCCCAACCTCTATCAATTCTTCAAATGGAGTCGTCTTCATTCTTTGTCAATCCAAAACTTATTCTAATCTTAAATCACTGAATTCCCAATTGGATACTAGTTTCCCTGTTTCATTGATGGCCTTTTCTCAAGTTGAAATCGCTTCGTCTTCTCCATTTGATTACGTTCTGAGAGATCAAAACAGGCGAGAGAAATGGGGCAGAGAAAGCAATGCTGCTTTTCAGAAGAACCTCAAAGATTTTGTCCAATCTTGCATTTCGTTGCCAACCCGAAATTCTGATTCAGATTTCAATGAGAAATCTTGCAATGCAGATTCTAAGCTTCAAATCCCACAAAATAACAAAAATAGCAAGAAGCCAAAGAAGAATGATAAATGGGCTAATGCCCAAGAAATGATGTTTGAGAGAGAAACATCTCCGGCTCAATCCGATTGTTCTGTTGAAATTCCAAATATTCGTGTTGTATCTTCGCTTGTTCAAAGGTGGAGAGATTTTGAGGCAGAGTCCAAGAACTTGAATTTGAATGGTAATAATAGTTCTCTTAATTCCCCTGTTACTAGCAGCAGGAGCAATTCAAACTCAACTTTTACAGAAAACACTTCAATTCTTGAAATCCCAACGAGGAATTCCGGGGCTTCTGAAGAAATATTTGAAACTCCAACAATGGCAGAGGATTCGTCTACGGATTGGGAATCCGATAGAACTGCTACTAGCGGTCCTCCTTCTACATGGAGCAGAGATTCTAATGCAACAGAAAATGAGAGAATTAAAGTGGTGGATATTATTAGGAGATTAACATGTGTGAATGGAGAAGAATTTAGTGATCGTGAACAATTTCTTTCCTTGGCTAAAATTCGTACATCATTTGAAAATCCTCTGGAAATGAGAGGTTTTGCAGGTGCTACGGCCTCACCAAGGATTAGAGGGCGCCAAGCGTTTAAGGATTTGCTTATGCAAATGGAGCGCCAAAGGAACAAGGAGATTGAAGCTTTGGGAGAGCGTAAAGCCGTTTCAAAATTCTCACAAAGAGGGCGAATTCAGGTATTGAAATACAGTTATATAGGCAGATGATCGCCGTTTTTTGCTATATAAATTGTAACTTGTTTCTATAAACTGCTCAAATGGCATTGCCCAACCATTTCGAACCATCTTATGATGACTATTTGCTTTGTGTTTTTGCATTTTATATGATGAACAGGCTTTGCTTAGGCTTAGATTATTACGTCATGGAGTAGAAGCTAAAAATGGTAGCAAATTTAACTCAACAGCACCAGAGAGGAACAAGCATCCACAAGGATCCAGCATCATGCATCTTAGGTAACAATCCTCCTTCTTTGATTTATTTGTGTGATATTCTATATATGGACCAGCAGTAGGGCTATAAAAGGGCATTGAATACATTATAAGCTGCTTGTTCTACAAATGAGACCTTGATCATCAGTTATCCAGCTTTTTTTCTGACATAAAATGGATTCAGGGAGAGATTTATCACAGGAGTTGAGCATAATGCAGCTGATCCACCAAAAAGTCCCTGTAGAGAGGTGATAAATAACACCAAAGATGTGGAGAAATCGTCTGCCTCCAAACAACTAAAAGAGGTGATAGATCAAACCCCTAATGCGGAAAATCCTTCTACATCCAATCAACTCAAAGAAGAGACTCAACCCCGGGAAGTTGCTAACCCAAAAAGTCCTCATAAAAATGTAATCAATAACACCCCGGATACGGAGACTTGTTTCACCTCCGATCACCTAAAAGTAGACATAAATCATCAAGATGTTATAACTCCACAGCCAAGCACTTCCCAACTCCAGAATTCAGAAAATCTCCAAAAAGAAGCTAGTCCAAGTCTTGATGTAATGCTGCAAGGGACAAGCTATGAGGTCAGAAATTTTGAGACGCGAGAATCTGCAGACACTATAACATCCTTGAGTGTATTGAACGGCAAGAATGAAGAACAACAACATGCCACAAAAGTGCAGTCAAGTGCATCACTTACTGATTGGATCAAGGACATTTCCCCTTTGCAGGGTGATTGGGAAAATCAAGAGGCAAATGAAGGGATAGAAACTGGTACTAATTGGACTAGAGATTTTTCTCAAGCAGCGGATGAGTGGGAAGAAGAGGAATTAAGTTACCAACAGATAGAAGAAAGCTATCAGGACTGGATAAATGATGTTTCTCGCCCACGTAGAGATTGGGAAGGCCTTAGGCAAGAAAGGTACCAAGAAATGCTTGATCCTTTCACGGATAATGGCGATATAAAGACACTTCTTGGAAGGTATGCCAGCTATTAATCTGATGACCATTTATATTTTGTCATATCTCCTTCTGTTCCTTACTTCTTTATTTTCTAAGTTTATGGAACATAAATCACCATATGTTTCTGATGAATGAAGTATAAAGTAGGAAAAGGCCTCTATGTTACATTCATGACTGATCTATAATCAGGACCTTTTATTATTAGAAACATTATATGCAGCTTCGGAGTTGGCTACAAGTGAATTTAGATATCTTATACGGGATTTAAATTGGATATTTGAATTTTAGAATCTGGGCACCGTTATTTTTCCCTGGTAAACTTATTTCTTTAGCATGATGCTCACATCAATTTGATCTTTTGATTTGTCTGTGCAGTAGAAGCGTTTCAACTTTTCTTTCTAGTGCACTTCGAGAAAGAATAGACCAACTAATGATATCTCGCACTCAAGGACAACAAAATGTAGTAAATAATCAGGTAGAAGAACATATGGAGGAAGAGGAAAAGGAGGAAAATGAACAAGTGGAGGCGGCTGCAGAACAATATGAAGAAGGTGATGAAGAAAACAAGAGCCAAATTGCGCGACAATATAGTGAAGTTGGAGAATATTTTGATCAAACACCATCATCGATAACTTCACCTACACCGTCTTTATTTAAGTCATGGAGTAGGAACCAAGATCATGATGTTAGCGATGATTCTTTTTCAACTCCATCTATGCAACAATCTTTTTCATCAAGCTCTTACACTCGGGATAATAATCAACAATGCTCTTCCTTCAAGAATCATCGTCCTTCAGTTGTGAGTTTTTCTTTTCATCCCTTTGCACTCATATTTGTCCTTAAAGATCTTTATTTAGGCCAGATTTAACATTGTTGTTGGTGTAATAGGAGATGGAACTAATGTATGGTTTGAGAGAACATATGGAGCAACTTCATCAGGAGATATTTGATCTACGAAAAGCCTTAAAAAGCTGCATAAAGATGCAGGTGAAAATGCAACATTCCATGAAGCAGAAGGCTGCAAATTCCCCTAGTCATTCAGGTGAGCACATTTGCTTCAATTTGCCACACACAAATGTTATTGTTTTTCCATTTTCCATATTGATTATAATCAAGAAGTTTACTTAATATCCTTACAGCTCGAAAGAAAGGAAATGAGTCGAAGAATAGAACTCAAAGGAAAGGAACTTGTTGCCTTTGCTGTGAATCAGAAGTTGATTCTCTTCTGGACAGGTAACTTTGGACAAAAATTAAATTCGTGTTCGAGTATATATTCAGCACTTCATCAGAATCATCTTGTAATATTTAACTACCATGATTTTTTTCAGATGTGGGCACATGTGCACCTGTTACAAATGCGCCCAAGAGCTGCAATGGGGTAGTGGAAAATGTCCAATATGTCGAGCACCTATACTAGATGTTGTGCGTACATATCTTGATTACAGGTTTTGATCCAATGAATCATGAGCTTAAGGACGGTATCTTCTTCTTCTTCTTGTTTGTATGGTTATGTTGGTGCGTAGAGATTAATTTTTATGTGATTTATCATTAATTATAGGCCAGATTAACAACAAATGATAAGTGATTTATCATTTATACTAGGCCAAGATTAACAACAGATGATAGCTAATTCTCCACCAACATAGCTGATCATAATGTTTTGTACATAATTTTTTTCATTATATATGTCATCTGCACATAAAAATTCACTGTACCAGTTAGTGTATTGTCTTGCTGAAATGGCACTGGAAAATTTTCAGTCATATTATTCTTTTTGTACTTCTTTCTTAATCATAGTAAAATGAAAGAATAATGATAGTAGTGGTAGTTGGAACAATAAAACTATAAAACTGAAGCAAGAAGAATGATAGGAGTAATGTTTCAAATTAGTAATTTCCCACATTTCTACATTGTAAAAGTAAATACTCCGTCCATTAAAAAAATACCATTTTCAGTGAAAAGTAAATACTTAGCCCCAAAACTAGGACAAATGCCTTAAGTTATCGACCCCATTCAATCATTCAACTATTACCCCAAGGACATGAAAGTAATGGAACACCAATAGAGGTCATTGTCAGCCAGAAGTCCTTTTTTTCTGTATTTTTTTTCCTTGTTTCCCAAATTTCTGTATTTTTGGTGGATCTATCATCCAGAATTTCGACACAAACAGGCGACGCCCCACGCCAGTACCAGCGCCCAACTTGTAGGGGCACAATGTCTTCCTATAAGCACTCCAATATTATATCCCCATCACAATAAATGCAGCCAAGAGTTGCCTAGTGATGACTCAAAAGGACCCGAGCAATTTATTGTATTCAATTCCTTTTTTAACCAAAACAGACAAAGGCAAAGGGAGAAATAAGCTCTTAGGCCATATATAATAGGCCAGATAATTTGATGTGATGAATATCCAGTTGGTATAGATCTTATTCTTCGATTCAGTATATGATAAATGGCAATCTACATTTTCAATGCATATGATTGAATTATATTAAATATTTAAAAAATACCAATTTCCTTTATTTAAACTTACTTTTTCTTCAAATTTTTGTATTCAATCTGTGATAAATGATCATCTACATTTTCAATGCATATGATTGAATTGAATGTAAATATTTAAATAAAAATAAATAATTTTTTTCATAAAAAAAATGATGGTCGATCATATAAAGATGAGCTATACCCTAAAGAGACAAAAAATGGATTTCATGCGCTTTTAGGTTCTGTGGTGAGTAATGGTTGATCTAATTAATAGGTCTATACCCTATATATATACACACATTTAAAGAAGTTATATGTATTTGGGTTTTGTACGGACAATAATGCAATTTGGCCGAGTTTACTACTCCATAGAGCAATCATATCCAGATTCCAGGCACCCAATGGCCGAAGCAACTGCACGATCCTCCTCATCATAATAAGTAGAAACTGTCAGAAAGTTTTCCCCTTTCCTTATTAAATATGGAAGCTTGGCAATAAGTGAAGCAAATAAAAATAGAAATATATAAGGTAATTAGTTTGGTTACTAACGTTTACAGCTTTTTTTCGTTATAGTGTTTGGTACCAAGCTCATTCAGCTCTTCAAGTGTGTTTGTAAGTTAAATACGATTAAATATAATTAGTATTTAGTCGAGAGTAGTGGCATTTACTAGTGAATTGTATTGTTAAATATGAGGACATTATATTTTCTACTATCATTAATAAATTGAAAGTGGAATTTTTTTGTTGAGCAAATTTTTTTATTCATGTTATGTATTCATGACGAATTACAATTGCAATATTTAACAATAAATGGAATTGGTAGGAATTATAGGAGCGGTCCAATTATTACACATCTTTCCAAAAATATTACGACTAATATTTATTCACGTTATTTACTGACAATCAAAAAATGAACGTAAAACATCCCTAATATATATCAGTACCATTTTTTTCAAATAAGACTCATTTTATGAAACAGATTGAGTAATAATTATCTCCCTTGTCCTTTAAAAATATGTTTATAGAAATCTGTAAAATCAATTATCTTGATATAAAGTAGCTAGATTTCGTGTTGCAGATGGTAGCATCATCTAAATGCTCACTCGGGCAGTGCACGTGTTCGAAAATACTACAAAAAAGAGAACAAGAAGAAGATCGATTCAAATATGTAAGAGAGATGATTAATAATGAAATTTTTTGTAATATCTTTAATAATTTCAAGACCAAAGAATTAAAATATAACAAAAATAAATTAGATTTCATAGGGCCGGCCTTATGCCACCAAATATATATATTTTTCCCGGATATATTCAAAATAATTGTTAGGAAGGAAATTATAATAAAAATTGTGGCCGACCTTGAGGTGAAGTTGATAAGAAAAAGAGGTTAGGGGGAAATGGCATGCATTATCATCCCCAATCATGTGTTTTGTCTAGAAATTGCCTCAAATTATTGATGCAAATATGTCGGATGAACACATGGGCTGTTTTATTAATTTTGTGACCAACACTTCGATCATAAAATATTTCCATGCTCTTGCAAAGAGTTTAAGCTATATCTTGGACTTTACTTGAAGTTTGGAATTTAATACTACTAGAATTGTAAGTATTTACTTGATGATGAAGTTTGCAGGAATTTCTTTCTTATTTGATTCATTGCTTGTAATGGGAGTTTGTTTTACTTTTTTACTTCTTACTTTCGGCCTGCTTTTGCCCAAGGTAAAAATTTCAAAGTTGTATTCCTCGTTTCAAAATAATTTCCCCTGGCTTAGTTTCTTGAATAATATTAGACGTCTCAAAATTTTAAACAATGATCCTAAAAAAAAAAATCATAATCTACATACATCTCACATTACATGCATACTGCTTTTATCCTAATTTGAGATGAGATGTTAAAGGTGCTAACAAATATACGTGTGTATGTATGACGCGAAGAGTATTATAATGTGTACACCATGCATCTTTGTGTGGTACGCGATATGTGATAAGAATATTATTTCAAATTTTTTGTCGATTTGATATGACATTGAATATTTTAGTGATATTTTATGGATGACATGAGATTTATTCAATTAATATAATGATGACACATCATTTGAGATCAAAATTTTGAGACTTCTAATATTACCCAACAATACGAAGTGACAGAAACTCTCATTTTAAGACGCATAAATGTAAATATAAAAAAATTATTTGATTTTGTATAAAATTAAATTAGAAGAGCAGAACCATATTCTAGTTTGTAACTAGTATATTTTTAATTGTTAATATTTTAGCCACAATTATTAAAACTCATTTTTAAAAAACAAGACTTTCCACACGGTTACCAGATTTTGATGCCTTTTTTGAGTTTTAAATATTTTTATAATAAGATTGTACAACCTGTTACATTATGCTAATAATTTAGCTTTAATCAGGCATATTCGGCCGCGGTTTAAGGATTAATCAAGACAAAAAAAAAAAGATTCTATATAATTCTGATTCTCATCTTTTTTTTACCAGAAAATATGAATTAAGACCACAGAAGTGTCAGCTTCTAAAGCTAGTTAATTTTAAAATTAAAAGAATCCTTCTACGACGAAAGGGAATTCCGACCAGCCAGATTTTTTTTTGTTTTGCTCTTGACTCTCAAATAATTAATGTGATTTATTAAAACTAAAATTTTTATAAAATACAGTGATTTATGTGTCATTTAGATACATGTAAAAAACTTGGTTGAACAGATAGTACAACTCTATTTTTTACATGTATCCAAATGACACCTAAATTACTGTATTTTATTAAAATTTCAGTTTCAATAAATTATATTAATTATTTGGTAGTCAAAAAAAAAATACGGCCGATCACGACTCCGATCGGAAACCGCCGGTCGCTATAGACTGATTGTAATGTAGTAAAATCATGTCAACTAGCTAGGTCTCAACAAACCTTTTGATTAGTTCCCACAACTAAACTTTAATTAATCTGAAAATTGTGACTAATCCTTTTTCTTGATTATATAGAATATTTTTATTGAAAAGGCTGGGAGACAGAGAGATAGAATTACAGCCAGCTCTTAGGATGGGAAATGATTGGACTTTTTTTCTGGCCCCTAAACCTTCTCCCCCACTCTTGCTGCTACAGCAGTAAAGCTCAAGAGCCCATGAGAGAATATGCTTGCTAAGTGGCAATGACACCACCTAGCTAGTAGCCTTTTTCCTCAGTCTTCACAGTATCTCAATATTACTATTTCGGAATTGATTAGCGTGAAGTTAATTTTAATTAATTGATTAATACAGTATCGACACGTAAATCGAAAAATGATCTTTCTTTCGTGTGTCAGTATTGTATTGATCAATTGAAGAGCTCAATTTTATTTATTAAAAAAAATCATTTTAAAGAAATTTAGTTTGAACTGAGACCATGCCTTTGGTGGTTCCCAGGCAACAACTTGTTTTCATTTATTTTGTGTTCAAACTATATCTTTCACACGTTAATGACTGTTTTTATATTCGATTCTCGTATTATAAATTTTTTTTTACTTTTAGTCTTCAAATTATAGTTATTTTTCATATTCTTTTTTAATTACATTGTTTTTGTGGGGGATTGAAAAATTATAAAGTTAATTTGATGATGAAATACACACATTAAAGAAATAATTAAGAATATAAGATGAAAAACAACTATAAATTAGAGACTAATGAAAGGATTTTTTTTTTCTTTTGATTCTATTTCCTACCTTAATTAAGACGACGACATCAATATTAAATGTGGTGCTGCGGGGCAGAATATCTTGTTATTTTTTAGTCTTTTTTAAGAAAGTGGAAGAGGATGTTTATTTTTTTTTAAATATAAAAAGTCAAATAAGACTATAATTTTGTGATAAAAGAAGTATTTCATATATGAACAGAAGAATGATATATATGGATCTGGTTAATAGAAAGTTGTTTTTTGTGACGTCCCCAAAATTATGTATACATCACCCATCTTGGGTCGTCAGATACATAGTACAGAATTTAAATACAACTTACTAATACAACTGTCGTGTACAATACGACAAAACATAAACGGTGAGTTTGAATACAAATATTGTCTACTAGAGATTATACAAACTCAAAAGGAGTCCTCATTATAATTATTATCACACTATTTTACAGAATAGTGAGGAACTACTAATCTTATCCTCTGGACCATTACTCAGCTCCTCGACTCGTCTCAAATATATATTCTCATTTCACAAGAGAACAGCGTGAAAGAAATGGTGAGCTCAACTAGCCTTCAAAGAAGAAATATTATGACTAAGATAATGCGTAATAAATTATCATTAGCCTTCAACGATGTTAAAAGCGATAAAATATAATAAACATCAAGTTTAATCTGCAAATGAACAAGCAATCCATTAAAAGAGTCAAGTAGAAAATAAAATCTACTATCTTTTATGATTTAAAAGGTTTTTCATCATTGTTATAAATTGAGACTCAAATTTTAATAAATATTCCACATCATCGAATCACCCCACTACTTCTGCCAGGATATTCTTTAGATCACGACCACAATTATCCATACACTCACAAGGCCAAGAATATTTGTGTATTCATTAATGGTCATGATCATGCCAACAATTTGTCCATCAATGCACTTCTGGCCAATGAGAATTTTACCACATCATTTGTAACATTACGGTCATGATTACACCGAATAATCCACGATCATAATCATACCAAGTCCATCTATGCACTACAGCCCACGGATGACTTTCAAAAAAAATATAAATATGAGGATGATGACAATGATATAAGTTCAATAAAAATAAGTTCAAGAATTAATTTATCCAGAACCAATAACATCCAAATCATCAACATGATCTTTTCTTTGTAGAGAGTAAAATTCAAGAATACTTAGAAGAATATTTCCATGAAAGGATCTTTGGATGAAGCCGCAAATATCGAGGATATTTCACTAATTTCATGTAGTATAGAAGTCAAAGTTTTAACCAATGAGTATAATAAATAATGGAATAACAAAAGAAATCACCGTACCATGCGATGATGAGCCATGACAAAAAGTTATTCCAGCAGAATAATAAATAACGGAACCAGTCCCCGGCGTAAAATGCTGCAGACGAGGATATTCTAATAGAATAATAAAGAATGAAACCAGTCCAGACGTAAAACACATGCACAGGATGTTCAGCCGGAATAATAATAAAGAAGCGGAACCGGTCGAATTGTAAAACACATGCATGGATGTTCCAAGCAGAATAATAGAAGAATGTCACCAAGTATAGGTAAACCAGACATACAAAAGTTATTCCAATAGAATAATAAGCAATGGAATAACAATGCCTTCTCTTCATGAATAAGAAGAATAACATCCCTTACTTTAGTAGGAGATTGATCTTTGCGAAAGTGTAATAGCAGAATACTCTTCTTTTTTCTCTTATTCTCTATACTTTCTCTCTATAGCTTGAATGAATTAAGTGAAAAATAATGAAACACTAGGCCTCTATTTATAGAAGATTTCTAGCTTAGCACTTGCCATGTGAAAAGGCAAGTGGCTTGACGACTGGTGATGTGAAAAGAAAAGTGATTTGACGCCTGTAATATGAAACGGCAATTGGTTCGACGCCTGTAATGTGAAACGACAAGTGGTTCGACGCCTGTAATATGAAACGGTAAGTGGTTTGACGACCAGTAAAGGTAATTACTATGACGAAGGTAATTACTTATTGACGAAGAGACTCTTAGATGATGACATATGGGCCCCCATAAAATAACCAAACTTACCATAAACGTCTCATAACAGACTCTTTATATACCTCAAGGATTGAATAAATATTACCACAAATTATTTTATTTTTAATCAACACATATTTAATCTTTCAACAATTATTAATCATTTATAACTTGTCGTCTCAATTATTGATTTAATAATATAACATATTATCTGAGATGATCTTTGTGACAATAATTGAATCAATAATATAAGAGATATGATGCAGTGCAATTACTATAGCAATAATTGATGTGCGCCCCAAAATAGGTATACAACACCCATTCGAGTCGCCAAAATACATGGTATAGAAAGCAAACTACAACTTTGACAATACAAATGTCGTGTAGAATACTGACAATCTATTTGTGAGTTTGAATACAAATATTGTCTTACAGGCAATATACACACCCAAATAAGTCCTCATTAATTATTCATACACTATTTTACGAGAAATAGTGAGGGACAACTAAAACATCTTCCTAAAACCATCACTCCATTACCCCACCGATCTGTTATGTTACCTCACGAGAAGAAAAATGGAACAAAAAGGAAAAGGGTGAGCTCAACTAGCCCGATAAAGAATATTATGACTAAGATAATATACAACAAATTATCGTTAGTCTTTGACGAGGAAAAATCTAATAGAATACAATAGACAACAAGTTTTAGATCAACAAATCACGGTGGAAAGCAATGAATCCATTAGAAGAGTCACGTAGAAAGAATTCTACCGTCTTAAGGTTTAAAGTTCATCATCAATAGTTTATCCTCAGTAATAACAATCAATATACATCTTTAATCATCTTTGCACTACAGGCCAAAGATATTCATTTATATCACCAGGTTGGTCATGTTCATCTCAACATTGTTCATCTTGCACTACGGGCCAAAAGATATTCATCGATTAATCGTTCATCTGCACTAAAAGGCCAAAGATATTCATTTATATCACCATTTAGGAGTGAGGATGATGAAAAACATTTTTAAAAAAGCGAATCCGGTGAAACAAAATGACGAGGATTAAGGATTAAGGATTCGTACTTTTGTTTTACCCATGTCCAAAAAATACTTGAAAATAATCATATTGAATTGTAAAATTCAAGAATGATCAAAAACATGGATACAATCAAGGCTAGTATCCGAATAGATATTTTGGACAAAAGAAAAAATTTTATTTTTAAATTGAATAAAGGTCGATTCGTGAATAAGGTATCGTATATCGTGAATAGTCAGGTATCGTGAATAGTAACCCAGACACAACAAGTTCTAAATTTGATAAAAAGTTCACCAATACTTGACATAATGATATTGAAGAAAAAAAATATCATTTAAGAAGAAAATAATACCTCTTACCTCAAAATAACCGTACTTACACCGAATTTCGGTATAGTCTTTGTGAAACTTCAGACCGTATATAGCAACACTCCAAGTATACTCACAAGAATAATACTCGATAATTAGAGAGAGAAAGAGAAAACTTTGTTTACGGTATGATTTTCAATTCTAACTTAGCCTCTATTTATAGGAAAATGTTAGAAGCATGAAGGAGGAGACTAAATTAATAAATTATTATTATTTATTTTTCAAATCCCACGCATGCTTTGAATATTTTGGGCACCATGTTGGAAGAATTCAAATTGACCCATGTGTTTTACTCACCAACCAAAAAGTGGGTCCCACCCATTAATTTAATAAAAATTATTTTATTTTCGAAACTTCAACAATTCGTAGAAAATAGCTCGGTTATCAAAAAAATTCAAAACTCGCAATTTTCCATGGGAAATTCCATTTTCATAACTTTGCAGAAGAAAATTTTTCCAAATTCCAAGCGAAATTGACAAGAAATCCACAAGCGGGCAATTTTATAATCTATAATAAATTTTCGGTCAAGAATTGTGTCGCAAACACACAAAACATATATTAAACATTTAATGCCACAAAATACTCTACCTCTCATATACTCATATATCCCACATTCATTATAAAAATATCATCAATTAATATATTATTAAAATAATATATTTAAATGAATTATTTTATCGAGAAAAAGATAAAATATTAATTTTCAACAATTGTCACATTAAAAATTTTTCCATCTATATCCACATAAAATAAATATTTTCTTTATCATAATAATCAATTAATAATATTCACGAGAATCCGCAGATCTTGTGACAACCGGTAGTTCAGGAAAGAGGGCTTTCCGATAAGGATTTCTCACTTACTTGGCGTATGATTAGGTGACCAAACCTCTCCTTAATGCGAACTTTCTAGACATTGCCAATAATGTTATCGATAATATTATTCAAATAATATGAATTATTGATTTGATAATGGAAAATCTTTGTGTAATGACAATTATTGAAACAACAATGAATACAAAATATCAACGCAGCAATTATTGAATCAATAAAATATAATATTGAGCGATGGCTTCTAACATAACAATTATTGAGTAGTGTCTTCTTACGTAAGGATCAATAATTCAATAATCACATGCAATCTGGTAATCTTCTTTTATCGACCGCGTATTCTTTGTATTTTAACCACGAAGTAACCCAACGGTGTTAACGGTAACAATTTACGTCGTTATTTATAAAACTCGATCTTTGTCGTTTTTTCTTCATCAATAGTTTTTCGTTATAGGGGCCCACCATACCTTGGCCGCCGTAAATGCGGAGATTCCCGGAAAAAAGAATATTCACGACGAAACGAATATTCCGACGATAATGAATATTTTATAACCACTTTGCTTATTTTGTAAACTTTGAACATTTCACCCATAACGAAAGAATTATATCAAATTAACCCTTATTAATTTAGAATAATGAATAAAAGAAAATTCAATTTTATTTATAACAAGTTGGGGTCTTACAATTGAGTATATGGTGAGTGACTTCTCACGTAAGCATCAATAATCAATACCGTGTCTTCTTATGCAACCACGCGTATTCATCGTACTTTCTTCTTGGGTAGTTCAACGGTTTTAATTCAGTAACACATCATTTGTAAGACCCGAAATTTTTATAAATAAAATGGAATTTCCTTTATTTATTATTTTGAAATAGTAAGGGTTGATTTGATTAATGTGGTTAGTTATGGGTAAAATGCTAAATTTTACAAAATAAAGCAAGTGGTTATAAAATATTCATCATTAAAGGGAATATTCGTTTGGTCGTGGAATATCTGTGATGATTCAGAATATTAAAGACGACGGGCAGCAATACATGAGGGCCCCATAACTGAAAGCGATCGGAGGAAGAAAGCGACAAATATAAGTTGTTTAAAAATAATCATGGAGATATTATGCTTATAATCATTGAATGCAAGTGGTTAAAACACAAGAATACGTTATTGTCAGACAAGAAGACACCAGATTGCACCAATTATCGACTCTTACGTAAGAAGGCACTACTCAATAATGGTTATGAATTACTTTTCGAGATTTTATTAATTCTTTGCGTTGATATTTTATATTGTCATTGTTTCAATAATTGTTACACACATTATTTTTCATTAATTATCGATCAATAATTTATATTATTTGAATAATATTATTAGATAGCATTATTGGCAATGTCTAGAAAGTTACATAAGAAGAATCACCTAATCATGCCACAAGAAGAGAAATTCTTATTGAAAGCCCCCTTCTCGAACCCGCTCAGGGTCAATAATATGTTTCGTAATATTATTTGTGAATAATTAATTATTGATTCATATGATGAGAAAAATATTGATTTTATGTGGATATAGATGGAGAAAATTTTAATGTGACAATTGTTGAAAATTGAAATTTTATCTTTTCTCGATAAAATAATTATTTAAATATATTATTATATTTTAATAATATAATAATGATGATATTTTTACGATGAATGGGATATATGAGTATATATGGAGGAGGAGTATTTTGTTACTAAAAAATATTTAAAACATGTTTTTCATGTCGATGGACCCCATTTCTTGACCGAAATTTGATTATAATCTAAAAAATCGCCTGCTTATGGATTTGGTCAATTTCATTTGGAATTTAAAAAACTTCCTTCCGCAAAGTTATAGAGAATTGAATTTTCTATAAAAACACGAGATTTGAATTTTTTTCGACGAAAAAGACTATTTATTGTGAATTATTGAAGTTTCAAAGCTCGAAATAATTGATTTTTGGAAGTTTAAAATAATTTAAATAAAAAAAACGTTTTTGGCATTAATGGTGGGTCTTGTATGTGATGTTAATGGACCGATTTGATTCTTCAAATGTTGGCGTAGGAATATTAATTAATATATTATTAATTTATTAAATTTTCTACTTTGGTGTTCTAAGCAATTTCTATAAATAGTGTCTTAGGTTAGAATTGAAAATCACACCGTAAATCAAGTTTTCTCTCTATATATTGTCGGCGTATTCTTGTGAGTATTTTGAGTATACTTTGAGTATTGCTATACGGTGAAAGTTCAAGTTATAGCTTTATATCCAAGATTACAGTTAGAAGTATCATCTTTCCGAGGTAAGGGATGTTATTTTATTGAAAATGATATTATTTATTCAATATCATTAAGTCGAAATATTGGTTGGAAATTTTATCAAATTTAGAATTTTTCATGTCGGGAGTTCTTATTCATGAGTTCTTATTCACGAGTTACTATTCACGAAATCTTATTCTGAGCGTAAAGATGTTTTTTTTGTGAAATTTCTATCTTCTTTTGGTGTGAGATTCTTATTCACGATTATCTAAGACTTATTCACGATATCTGACCTTTATTCACGAATACTAAGACTTATTCATCTAAAAATGAAAATTTTCCTTTTCGTCCAAAATATCTATTGTGGATACTAGCTTTGATTGTATCCGTGTTTTGATCATTCTTGAATTTTACACCACTATGATTATTTTTGAGGTATTTTTGGACGTGGATAAAACTAAAGTACGAATCTCGAATCTCGAATCTTAATCCTTGTCATTTTGTTTCACTTTGGATTCGTTTCTTTAAAAAAAATATTTTTATCATCCTCGGTCTTAAATGATGATATTATTGAATATCTTTGGCTGTAGTGCAAAGATGAATGATTTCGATGAATATCTTTGGCCATGTAGTGCAAAAAGATGAATAATTTTGATGAATATCTTTGGCCGTAGTGCAAAGATGAGCAGTATTTAGATGAACATGACTAATTTGGTGAATGTCTTGATGCAGTAGTGCGAGGATGAATATATGATTCCGGATATATATTGATTGATGTTACGAGGATAAAAATATTGATGATGGATTCGTTAAATTCATAGATATTAGTAGATTTCATCCTCTACGTAACTCTTCTATGAATTAATATTTTTCATTGCAGTATTGATTTAAAACTCATTGCCTATCAGTATTCTATTAGATTTTTCCTGTTGAAGACTAACGATAATTTGTTCGTATTATCTTAGTCATAATATTCTTTCTATTGGCTATTGAGCTTCACCCTTTTCCTTTTGTTCCATTTTTCTTCTCGAGAGCGAGAATGTAGCAATCTTAGTCGGGTATGGAATGATGGTTTTAGAGATGTTTAGTAGTCCTCACCATTTTTGTAAAATAATGTATCAATAATTATGATGATAATTTATTTGTATGTGGATATTTTCTACAGATGGCAATATCGTATTTAAACTCCATGATTTATATATTAATAATAAAGTTGTAGAAGTTATTTTTGTACCTATGTTATTGGCGACTTAGAATGGGTGATGTATACCTATTTTGGGCGTCACATCCGTCGTTATTTTTATAGAAAGATAATTTTGTCATTTTTAACTACGATAATACTTAGTTGTAGGGGTCCAATTAATGATTGAAGTAGTCGTCACGAATATTCTCCGACAAAAAGAATATTCCCCACCAAAACGAATATTTTATATAACAACACTTACTTTTGTAAAATTTATAAATATTACCCACAACTATAACATTATATCAAATTTATTTTATAATATTCAAAAATAATATTTATAGAAAATTCATCTTTATTTATAAAAGTTGGGGTCTTACATTTTTTTGGTAAATTGGTCAATTGACCAATAAAATACTGACACACATACAACCTCGCTTACGTGTCAGTATTCTATTGGTCAATTGATCAACTTATCCCAAAATAAACTTCATACTAACCCCTCCCGATATATATATATATATATATATAGGGTTCCATCCACAATGAACCGGATTCTTTGTGGAAGAAAGACACAGCTTTTGTGAAATTTAATTTAGAGAAAAAAAAAAAAATTACTGCCAAAAAGGGTTCTTTATATATATATATATATATATATATATATATATAAGATCCGATTGTAAGCGCTCCTCTACTTTTGTTAAAATCTTGACTTTTTTTTCTTATTTTTTATTTTTTTTAAAAATAACTAAAAAAGTTTAATAATTTATAAATCGAAATTTTTTCATATCATGGTGTTTTGGATGTGATTTGAATATGTATAACAAAATAGGTCTGTATAGTATGTACAAACTGTACCACCATTTTTTGGTATAGGTATCCAAATCACCCCCAAAACATGTAGATCTAAAAATTCTGGGCCCATAAATATTAAATATTTTTTTTAGTTGTTTAAAAAAAAAATCGCATTTTTAACAAAGTAAGAAGTTCCATTTCACCGATAATTTCTATATACATATATATATATTATGTAGAGTAGTCTAAGGTAGGTCCCACTTTGGGAGGAAGGACCGAAGGAGGGAGTCGCCATCATTCTCATTTCTCATGGTCACATTAAACAAAAAGATAATGCCCCTTGCAAGAGGATGTCTGGCAGATTCCAACCCCCCCATGTTACAACTTCCCTAAACTTACCCCACCACTTTCCCTTTTATATACCCCCATATCCTTCCCAAACCTCTTCTTAACTAAACTTCCCACCTTCCCTTCATTCAGTTCCATTCCCAAAACCCAAAATTCACAATGTGTTCCTCCAAGTCCAAGCCTCAAGAAACTGGCTCTCTTGATATCAATGGCCGCAAAGTCCTGCAGCCAAATCGCAACCAAGTTCCCCTGCTAGAACGCCGCAATTCTATAAAAAAAGCCTCTACAAAGCCTACTATACCACCAAAGATCCAACCTTTGACATCCCAAATTAGTACTACTAGTACCAATGCTTTTAGTCCTAAAGTTAAGCCTTTTATGATCACTCCGCCTATCTCTCCTAAGCTAAAATCGCCTCGACAGCCTGCGATTAAAAGAGGAAATGATCCAAATGGCCTGAATTCTAGTGCTGAAAAGGTGTTGGTGACACCAAGAAGCAGCATTAAAGCTGAGAATGTGGTAAAAAAATTGAAAAAAATTGGACCTTTTGTGGATACTAGTACATTGAATTATTCTTCTTCTTCAATAGTGGAGAATCCAGGAAGTATAGCTGCAGCAAGGAGGGAACAAGTAGCAAATATGCAAGTGCAGAGGAAAATGAGAATTGCTCATTATGGAAGAACAAAGTCTGCTAAATATGAAGGCAACATATTTCCCCTTGATAATATTGCTGCTGGTGGTGATAATGCCACTGTCCCACAGGAGAAAAGATGCAGCTTTATTACACCAAATTCAGGTATGAATATTTAGCTTAATTATGGGGTTTTTTATATAAAAAAATAAATCTATATGATAGAACATGGGAATTTCCCCGCCTGAAATGGAGAAAAAGGGGATCAGAATTCAGAGCTAGTCTTTTTATGGTTATTGTGTTGTTCTTGCAGACCCTATTTATGTTGCTTACCATGATGAAGAATGGGGAGTTCCTGCTCACGATGACAAGTAAGAGCTCCTCTTTTGCTTTTTTTTCTATTTTTTTTTTGCTAAATAAAAATAAATAAATTCTATTTCTCTATTCCTTTCTGTGTTTCTACAACATTCAGATATGGAACTGATTTTTCTTTCATTTTTTGTTGTTGGTGTTGTGATCTGCAGGCTGCTGTTTGAATTATTAGTATTAACTGGTGCACAAGTTGGATCAGATTGGACTTCAGTCTTAAAGAAAAGGAAGGAATTTAGGTGGGTGTGAATTAAATTTAGAAATCTTGATAAAATCTTGAAATGGCCTGTAGAAAAAATTAAATGACTTGGCTCTGTTCTGTTTTCCTTATTTTCAGGGATGCTTTTGCAGAATTTGGTGCAGAAACTGTCTCAAAATATTCAGAAAAGAAAATTACATCAATCAGTGCTGAATATAACATAGAATTAAGGCTAGTCCGAGGAGTTGTAGACAATTCTAACCGAATTCTTCAGGTTTGTTTGAAAAAAAATAATGAGTGGAATACCACTATTTTTACTAATTTGTTATCATTGCGCACCTTCTTTTTAACTGTCTTTTCTATCCTCTTTCCCAATGGTTAGGATGAAATTTATTATGAAATTTATTTTTGAGTAAGTTAGTCAATTTGCTAATAGAGTGCTGACACAATAATCTATATATATCATTATTCTATTAGTCAATTAACCAATTTACCAAAAAATAAACTTTATACTAAGATCCCTTGTAATCTATCATTCCTCATGGCTCATAACATTGGTGCAACTATTAACATGAGAATATGTGGGTCCGGTAATGATTATATGGCTCTTAAATTTGTCACCAATATAATTAGTGCATAAATTTAATAACATATAATTCATTAATTATAGTGTTAGGTATGTGGATGGAGAATCAACATTATACTTCCTCCGTTCCTTAATATAGGTTAGACATGTGCACAAGAATTAAGGAAATGATTGAAAAACATTAATTATAGTATCAATTGTCTATAATACCATTCACCTTATTTATCTCATAAATATGGATCAAAAGATTAGGTGGAGTAATAAGGGGTAATTTAGAAAAAATAGTAATCAATTCTCCTAGATAACGACAAATAATTAGGAATAAAAAAAAAATCTAAAACTAGGAATAGAGGAATAGAGGCAGTAGTAAATTTTTTGTTTTGACAAACTCTCTTCATATTTTTTTTTTACAGATCAAGAAGGATTTTGGATCATTTGACAAATATTTGTGGGGATTTGTGAATCACAAGCCCATTGCAACCCAATACAAATCATGCCACAAAATGCCAGTCAAGACTTCAAAATCAGAGGCCATTAGCAAAGACATGGTGAGGAGGGGATTCCGGTTGGTCGGACCGACCGTCGTACACTCCTTCATGCAGGCGGCAGGCCTAACCAACGACCACTTGACCGCCTGCCCACGACACCTTCAATGCGTCGTCTCATAAAATGTCAACCCCTTGACCAAGAAGATTAATTATTAATAATAGAGTGCAACACTAAGTTTAAAAACTAGATGATTTAACTAACTACAGATTTTGAGTAATTTAATTTTAGAAGTGTGGAAGTGTGGTATATTATTATTTTTGACTTAACAGCAGTGATTTATGGACTCGGAATGTGAAAATATCAGTTTAGGAAGTATAATTATAAATTCATAGAATAAGTTGTGAAAAAAAGGAGAAGAACAAAGGGGGAATATAGAGAGCAATGCATGTGCAAAGTGGGCAGGAAAATGGGACAAGGGCATGTGGTGTGGTTGGTGCATTATGCATATGGCTTTCATTTTTTGTGACCACCACATCTCTCCATTATTTGATTGCTTTTAACAGGCTGTGAAAGGATCAAATATCAGAGAGAGAGAAAAAGAAGAAGGGGAATTTGGGGCAGGCCTTTCATATTCTCTTGTGCCTTGACAATTATTGCATCTACTTCAGAGGAGAATGATTTCATCTTGAACTTCAAGGGTACACCAAACTTATTCTTCCCTCAGCTTAGATGGTAGCCATGTGTCAAGACATTTTAAGTTTCAACCCTACTTAGAGGGGAACGTCAACTTGTGTATCATAAGTTCATAACTTAGTGTGAAGGTTTTTTGAGTGTTATTATCTTTTTCCTTTTCTTTTCTTTTGGGTTTCCTCCATTTGGATTGTATCACTATTGACTGCTGGATGCAGTTTGATTGCTCAGTGTATATATACTTTGTGCAACTTTGGTTTAGAGTTTTTGAAACTTTTGGAGTCCAAACTAATTTAAGAATCTTGTTCGTCTAAACGTAACTTATTTTAAAAGGAGCATATTTTTTTTGCTATATTAGACTGAAATTTAATATTTTTGCCTTTGATAAAAATAAATTCCAAGACCTCATGCACC
This sequence comes from Panax ginseng, assembly GCA_020205605.1. Taxonomy (NCBI): domain Eukaryota; kingdom Viridiplantae; phylum Streptophyta; class Magnoliopsida; order Apiales; family Araliaceae; genus Panax; species Panax ginseng. The sequence continues at coordinate 84,832,719 of CM035150.1, read as the reverse complement.
CAAGTCGTATGAGTAATTTTTTTTACCATCGAGTCAAATAATAAGTTGTGTTTGGAGCTTAAAAATCACCAAAAAGCACTTTTCAAACCCTCCAAACACATACCCAACAAGCCATTTGATGAGTTCTTTTTAAGTGGTGACTGCATAAGTTGAGCATCTTCACCATGTGATCTTCTCTTTTCCCTTTTCCCTTTTCCCTTTTCCTTACTTTGAACAGTTGATAGCATCATCTCATTACACATATCACATATGAGACTCTTGAAATTTTAGGACATAGCTTTAATGCCATCTAATGTCTCATTTAAAGGAGAAGAATCTCAATTAAAATTCCTCATTGTCATTCAAGCAAAAATATTGGATTTCATGGTTCTCATTTTTTTTCTCCTTTTGGCCTTTTTTGACTTATGGGCATGCAAAATTTGGAAGTTCCCCAAAATGAATACTCCTAATCTATTACTATATCTAAAAGCACAATAACATTAAATCTCACGCTCAATTGAGCAATTATCCATCTACTATGCAAAATTGATTAGGAATACTTCAATTTATAAAAATTTTAATAGATTGAAATTAAAGATGGTTTATGAATTTTAACAAAAAATATTCACAATGTTTCTCAACTTTTACTCAAGCCTAATAATATCCAGATACATTAATATATAGTGAAGACCATTTATATTATTCATAAATTTTGTGATCAGTGCATGAATGGATTAATTAACATGCAATATATATAATACACATGTTTAAAATTTTATAATGATAACATTTAGATAAATTTTATATACTAATATTTCATGACTGGCACGGGTTCACCTACTAGTATATAGAAAATTTGATCATTCTTTTGATGTATAGAGCCAATGATGATGTTCTATCCGTCCGACGGGTCCTCTAGGTTTCACACTAAGCTCCAACCCTGTAAGACACGTTCATACGACAAAGATATGAGGTGGTTCGGCCGTGTAACGCTTCTGGTGTATAAAGTTAGTGTTAGAATTTAAAAACGAATAATATTATAATTACACAAATATTATATGAAAGACGAAAAAGTAAAAACATATGATATACCAAGATTCACCCATTTAGTTAGTATTATTTGCCTGATATATTCATAAGATGACTCACACACCAAATAATATTTTTTTATAGTAATTAGAAAGTCGCAGTTATAATTAACATGCGGTCAAACTCATGAGACCCAATACATTGGTAAAAAATCTAAGACCGGACTATTAATAAATTTCCAAACCCAATTGCACCTTACACTTGGCTTTCAAGAGGCGAGACCCCCGACTACTTTGTCGTATGAGACGGGGAGCAAGGCAACGTGAGGGCGGCAAAACGTCTCATCTCTCGGCCGTAGTTGTTATAACATGCAGTCAAACTCATGAGACCCAATACATTAGTAAAAAAATCCAAGACTGAACTACTAATAAATTTCAAAACTCAATTACACCTTGCACTTGACTTTCAGGACCGCTTCCGGGAGGCGAGACCCCCGACTACCCTGTCGTATGAGACGGAGAGCAAGGCAACGTGAGGGCGGCAAAACGTCTCATCTCTCAGCAGGAATAATATCATGCCACATCTAAATTCACTTTTATCAGAGATTGGGAATAATATGGCAATGAAAAAAAAAAAATTGGAGTAGTTATTGGTAAGCAGTTAGCACATAGTTGGCTGAAACAAAATTAGAGAAACACGAAAGTAAAATTCGTTGGTTCTATGGTGTAGTGGTTAGCACTCTGGACTTTGAATCCAGCGACTTGGGTTCGACACACGGTAGGACCAATATATGTTAATCTTCTATTTTTCTTCTTTTGTTTTTTAGGATGCAAAGTTTTCATTTTTCAGTTATTAAAATAATAACAACACAAAGAGTTGAGTCCAATAGATGAGCAAGTTGAGCCCAATATGTTTATGCCTCTCCGGCTTACAAGATCCCAAGGCTATGTTTAATAGAATTATATTTGAGATAAAATTATAAATTTAAATATTTAGTTTGTTTTTAAATTTTGACTTTGGACTATTAGTCTCGTGATTATAAAATAATTTAATAATCTTGACATTATAATTATAATTTTGGGATTATAATTCTAAGATTAATAGTCTTGAGATTATAATCCCATTAATTATAATTCTGGAATAATAATCCTTGCAAATAAACATAACCCAAGGGAAATGAGACCAATTAATTTTGTTTACGAGCAAAACTTTTAGCCCAAATACACTATTGCTTTGAAACCCAAAATAGAGGCTTAATATGGATTAATACTCTCAACTTTTAAGGGATAAATAACGTTTTAGTCATTTATCTTTGAGGTCTGGTTTTTTTATTTTGGTAACAAAACTTTTTGTTACAATCAATTCTTTGATCTTCTCACATATTACAAAATGGTCATTAATTTTACTTTCCGTCCAAAATCAAACGGAAATCGTGAGTGACGTGATGACTGTGCAATAATAATAATAATAATTCCAAAACTAATAATAATAATTTCAAAACTAATAATAATAATAATAATTTCAAAATAATAATAAAATACTAATAATAATAATAATTTCAAAATAATAATAATAGTATTAATAATAATTTCAAAATAATAATAATAATAATTTTTAAATAATAATAATAATTTGTTTTTTATTTTAATGGAGAATAAAAAATGATTTGTCAAATTTACCCTTACTAAAATAATTTAAATTAATAAAATAACATTTTATTAAAATAATTTGTCAAATAACATTTTTAAAATAATAATAATAATTATGTATTTAAAATTAACGTTTTTAAAAAAGAAATTATGTTAAAAAATTCTATTTTTTAAAAAAGTCTGTTTTAAATAAATTTTGATTTTTTTAAAAAAAAATTAAAAAATTAGCGTTTTAAAAAAATTAACATTTTAAAATTCTGTTTTTTAAAAAATTCTGTATTTTAAAAAAGTCTGTTTTAAAAAAAATTCTATTTTTTTAAAAAAGAAATTAAAAATTTCTGTATTTAAAAAAGAAATTAAAAATTCTGTATTTAAATTCTGTAATTTAAAAATTCAGTATTTAAAAAAGAAATTAAAAATTTCTGTATTTAAAAAGAAATTAAAAATTCTGTATTTAAATTCTGTAATTTAAAAATTTCTGTATTTAAAAAGAAATTAAAATTTTCTGTATTTAAAAAAGAAATTAAAAATTCTGTATTTAAAAAAGAAATCAAAATTCTGTATTTAAAAAGAAATTAAAAATTCTGCATTTTAAATTCTGTATTTAAAAAAGAAATTAAAATTCTGTATTTTTAAAATTCTGTATTTAAAAAAGAAATTCAAAATTCTGTATTTTAAAAAGAAATTAAAAATTCTGTATTTTTCAAAAAGCTGTTTTAAAAAGAATTTTAAAATGTTAATTTTTTTAAAAATGTTACTTTTTTTAAAACAGATTTTTTTTAAAAAACAATTTTTTATAAAACAGACTTTTTAAAAATAGAATTTTAAAAAACATAATTTTTTAACATAATTTCTTTTTTAAAAAACGTTAATTTTAAATTGTATTTTATTATTATTATTATTATGAAATTATTATTATTATTATTATTATTATTAGTTTTGGAGTCAACTTAAGCAAGATTCTAATTTAAGCAAAAAATTTCTAATTTTGAAGTCCGCGTAAGCAGAAAAATGTTTTTAACTTTGCGTAGATAACAAGATTCTTTTTTTGGACGGAAAAATCGAACGAACGAACCATTTTGTAAGTTTTTGAAAGTCTGAGTTATTCGATTGTAATAAAAAAAAGTTTTGAGAACTACAATGAAAACCCCAAAGACAAAGTGACCAAAACGTTATTTATCCCTAATTTTTAATGGTTTAGTTTGGAGATTGTCTTCTCAATTTTTTCAATTAGGAGATTAATTTATTTTTTTTTCACTTTGGGAATTGTCTTCTCAATTTTTTCTATTATAGGATTAAACTTTTAGTTTTTTATAATTACGTCTAAATTGATAGTGTCACATCAAAAAATTGATGATATGACAGCGACACTTTACTAAAAAATATTTATGGGTAATATTGAGTCTCATTTTAACATTTATTCGATTAATTTTTTGTTCCAAAAAGGATATATATAAGACCATTATTAATTGTATTTTAAAAAATTGTCATTAAATTTACTTTAAAAAATTAAATTTTCCAAAAAAATAAATTTAAAGAAATAATTATTTACCAAAATGGTGAATTTATCATAAAAAAATTTATAATGGTTTTATATTAAAATAATAATCATAATAATAATTTACTTAAAATTAATAATGGTCCTATATTTACCCTCTTTGATACAAAAAATAATTGAATAAATGTTAAAATGAGACTCAATATTACGCATAAGTATTTTTTTAGTCACGTATCGCTGTCATGTCATCAATTTTCTGACGTTACACTATCAATTAGTCGTAATCATAAAAAATTTTAATTTTAATCGTCTAATGGAAAAAATTGTGAAGACAAACTCAAAGTGAATTTTTTTTTAAAGTTTAATCTCCTAATTGAAAAAATTGAGAAGATAATCCCGAAAATTAAAAAAAATAAAAGTTTAGAGTATTAAACCATATTTCGGCCCGAAACAAACTTGGATTGTTCTTGAGGTTTAATGCTCAACTCAGTTCGTCACACTGCGTTAAATTTTACATTTTAATCTACTCAAAACTCAATTACACTCATTTACATTTTAAGTTTTTCTATCAAAAATTTAGTTTTTTTATACTCCCTTCATTTTATAAACAAAGTCTCATTTACTTTTGGTTAAAATTATTTTGTGAAATCTTAAAATTAAAATTATGGCGTAAATTTATTTTAGTTTTCAAAAGAATTAATTTGTACAAAAATAGTTCACAATAGTACCTCTCGTAAAGTTAAAATCAAATGAATTCATATTAAATTTATAAAATTTTAAATTTTACAAATTGACTAAGAACTGATATTTTTACACTGAGTCTCTCTCACATTGATGTGGAACTCGCTCACTATTCATGTGAGAGAAATCATATGAAAATGTCATTTTTTTAATGTAAAAATATCATATCCCAAACGCCAAACATCTCATATTATATTAATTCTTGTGTTTATAAGTATCATAAGGCTTTAAATTTTGTTGGACTTATTGCTAGCAGTTGATCATGTTCATCTTCCTTCTATCCATCAAAGGCCAACATCACACCCCACAAGCCAAAAAAGTTTGGTTCTTTCATTGCTAAGTTTTCATGCCATCAAATATTGGGCTATTTAAATGGTAAGTTTTATCCAATTTTTTAAATAATTCTGTATAAAACAAACATAACATGAGATTATTTTAAGTTATCTCATGAATAATCTCATAAAAAATAAACACGTGACTAGTACTATTTAATTCTAGTATTAATAGTCTTGAGATTATAATTTATGGGAATATAGTCACAAAATTATAATCCTTATGAACAAATATAATTCAATTGCTTAACGTATTGCACATGTGGCGTTCTACAGTCAATTGACTAACTCCATGAAATTAATTTCATGATAACTGAATTCACGTTGAATCATCCCCCATGTTCCGAATTAGCGTTATCTTCATTTTTCTGATTTCACGTTACTGCTCAAATGGATGAGCACACGTACAATAAATTTGCATGCAAATTGAGGCTAATTTCTTAAATTTTCAAAAATAAATTACGCAATTACCAAAAAATAATCTATCAAGTTCTTCTTCTCCTATTTTTTTTCTTCTCCTCAAATTTAAGCATATTTGCGGCCCTCAAACCCACCCTATATTATGTTGTTTTTATTATTTAATTATAATGGATTATAACGAGTTTTTATTTTATATATATATATATATATATATATATATACTTAAGAGAAGTCTATATGCTTAAAACCAATTGGTTTTAGGGTTCTTTAAAAAAATATACAACAATTAGAAAGTAATTACATTATTAGTGCATCACCAAAATATTTACAAACATAATAACTTTTCCATATTTATTTACAATATTAGTGCAATTAGGATTCCTTAATTTAGTGAATTAGTATAGGATTCAATTCATAATAATAAGGAAACTTAAAATCAAAGAGAAATAACTACCATAAATAATAATTCAAATATTTTGGATCAAACAACAAAAATAAATTTAAATTCAAAATAATAATTCAAATTCAAATATTCAAAGTTACCAAACAAATCGAAAACAAAACAAAGAGAAAATCACGAACAACCAAAACAAATCGAAAAAGAAAAAGTCAGAGTTACCAAACCAGCAAGAACAGATCCAAAACAAATTCGGAGTAGTCGAACAAAGAGGAATCACAAACAACCAAAACAAAACAAATCGAAGAAGAAGAAATCAGAGTTACCAAAATAAATCGAAGAAGAAGAAGTCGGAGTTACCAAACCAACAAGAACAGATCCAAAACGAATTCGGAGTAGCCGAACAAAGAGAAAATCACGAACAAATTTATTTTATGAATATTTGGTTACCCACAAAAACTAAAATGGTTACCTTTGTATTAGGTTTGGCTACCAACTGCACCATATTCAAAATAATTTTATTTTTAAAAGGTTATTAATAAGTAACTAACAGCTACATAAATGGAAACTTAGACGTGGCATTTCGGATACCATCTGCACGTAACACTTGGAAACTGTTCTTAAATTTTTTTATAATTAATTGGTAACCCAATAAAATTGAATTGGTTACCTTTTTATGAAGGTTTGACTACCAACGTATAAATAACATTTTAAAAATAAAATTATTATGAATATGGTGCAGTTGATAGCCAAACCTTCGTACAAATGTAACAATTTTAATTTTTATGGGTAACCAAATAAAAAACTGCACGATACTACTACTGCTACTTATCACTGCTTCCTCCACGGTACTACTACTTTTTCCATAACCTCACCATTGTTGGTAGACGACTATCCATTGTTGGTGAAGTGGAAACCAATTAGTAAATCCACTCCACTTCAGTTGCTAGTACTAATTAACTAATTAAAAAGCCCTCTCAACAATCAATCAATGCTTCAAAAATATTATTCCCTAGTTTTTTCCTGCTGCTCCTCCAGTTGGTTTACCTACACTCCACAGGGATACTAATAACAAATTAAAAAAAATATCAATAAATGCTTTCAGAACTCAAACTTATGGAGAAGAAAAACGTAATATTACACAGAGAGTGAGATTGGTGGGGAGAGATGATCGAGAATGCATAATACGATGGATGGATGAGGTACGTAAAAGCTTAAAATGGATTAAATATAAACCGTATTTGGAGCGAGAGAGAAGAAAGAGATGGTGAAATTAAGTAGAGAAAAAAAAAAAAGAAGAGATCGGAAGTAATTGGGAGATGGAAGTAGTTTGGACTTATTAATTATTTAATTAAATAAGTAAATCAATCTTAATCTCCTAAATTAAAAAATTCTAATTGCATACTAATTTTCTAAATTAAGGAATTATAATTGCACTAATTATGTAAATAAAATTTTAAATGCATTAATTGTGTAAATATTTTATGAGTACACTATTATTGTAATTATTTTTAAAAATATAATAAAATATGTAATTGATCCTTGATTTTAAGTTGAATCTAGGCCCGAAGGTGATTTATTTACAAATACCAAGTTGTCGTCAAGAAAATATTCTTCGAAACGGCAAGTAGGAGATGCACTATATAAAACAACATCTATATCTAATGGCAGCTATAATCAATGTCCATATATACAAAGAATTTTTTATTTAGCAATTCACCGGTACATAAGCAAAATATATATATATATATATATATATATATATATATATATATATATATATATATACGGGGATAATTTAAAAAAAGCAAAGTTAATGGATCAAAGATTTTTGTTAAAATAGTATTTATAGAAAGCGTTTGTTATGGATCAACCATATATAGGGGGTCTGATAAAATCTGAATGAGTTGAATTTGAATTTAAATCTTAATGAGTTGAATCTGAATCTGAATGAAAAAAATTTATTTGATAATTGACATGTCTAAAACATCTGAATGACAAAACTTTATTATTTTACCCTCTGAAAAAATTCAAATTTGTTATAAATTTATTTAATATTACTTAATATAATAGTTAATATTTTTTAAATTTTTTTTACTTCATCCAAATTGCTTATTAGGTCATTCAAATTTAAAAAATCTAACTTAACCATTCAAATTTCGTCAATCCATCTTACCGATTTGGTACCATTCGCATCAAAAAATAAATGACCGACCAATTAAGAGATGGTACTCCTCCATTCCTATATGTAAATTCGTTTTAGACTTTTTTTGTTATTCCTAATTACTTGTCGTTTGTGGTTATCTAAGAGAATTGATTACTATTTTTTCTAAATTGCTCTTTATATACTCTATCTAATTTTTTGATCCATATTTATGAGATAAGTGAGGTAAAGGGTATTATAGATAATTGATAATATAATTAATGCTTTTTAATTATTTATTTAATTCTTGTGCACATATCTAAAACGACCTATATTAAAGAACGGAAGGAGGGAGTATATATATACGATTGAGCAGTACCGACAGCCAAAGGTGGAGAAATCGCAAATAAAGTTGTTAAATTGAGTGATGATGCATGTAATGGACCCACCTTCGCCACCACAAAAACAAGAATAATAATGAATCCACAAACAATGAAATCACTCATTCATCCCATGTGACTGAATTGAAATTGGTTCTATTTTTTTCCCCTATTTTTTACATAATATAACAACTCTTAGACGATATTTGATAAAATTGAGTAATTAAAATTTAAATAATTTATATATTTTAATAAATTAGATCATCTAAATCTAAAAAATTGTTTGATAACTAAAAAGTGTAAAACATCTTAATGATACTATTTTACCATTTTAACCCTGAGTTATTTAAAAATTTTATTTGAATGAACTTAAAATTTGAAATTGAAGGAGTACAATATTTATTGAGGTTGTTTGTGTCCATAAATTTTAAATAAACTATTAAGAGACATCTCTTAATAGTTTAAGATTTGAGTTTCTGTCAATAGAAATTAAGAAACAAAAAAAACTTATCAAACAAAATTTGTCTCTGATCGAATCAAAAACAAGTGAATTAACAGAGTCACAGACATTCATACACAAACAAACAACACCTTATGTTAATTAGCTATACCTAGCTGAATTCATCAATCCATGGTATGTCCCAAGGGTACTGCTAGACAGGTTGGAGTAGGACCACTTCATTTCTGCCCACACATTTGGTGAACTCACGCTTGCCATAATTATTGCAATTTGCAACACTTTAGTACATCAAATTATTGATTCTCTCTATATGCATCTTGCTTCTCACTTACTGTGTGTATACTAGCCAGAATCTAGTAGCTATATATATATAGCCATGGTTAATACACAAATATTCTGTTCTCAAAACAAAAGAGAAATACTCTTACCTCGTAGAATTATGAGAAAATCGAGCTTATCATTTTAGGGGTTTAGGAGGAATTTACTTTTAATTTCGTGTAGAATTACTTCCGTTCTAAATTATAATATTATTATTGACTTTTGAAAGTCAATTCAAAATATTTTCAAACTCTAAATTGAAAATATTCATTATAAAGTATGAAACAATAAATCTTATAATGAGTAATATTTTTTTGATAATTTACTACATTTATCATTATTTCGAGAGTTAAATCCACTCTGTATCTTTCAAGTTTATCTCATTTTGCACATTGCATCTTAGCAAACCGGCACATAACACCATCTGGTCCAATTTTTTTTGCTAAAAGTGTAAAATTCATCACTTTCAAACACTAACCCTGCTACTTTTAGCTACGTATTTTGGACCAGAATGTGTTATTTATTTGTTCGTTAAAAGTGCGATATGCAAAATCTCACGTTTTAAAATATATAATGTAATATACAAAATGAATTCAGACATATAAAGTGCGTATAACTCTTATATTAACTATATCTAAACGAATCCATATTAATTTTAAATTAATTTTGAAAAATTAACAGGGAGAGTAATAGACTTGAACCGACGTGAAGTTGTCCAATTAAAAAATAAAAAAAATAAAAAATGGTCTCCACCATCAAGACTTGACCACTTGTCTCCAGTCTCCACCGTCGAGATATGACCCGTCGTCTTCTTCACTGTTAAGAGTTTGTCGTTTTAATATTACTTTATATACAGGCTTTTTCTTTTTTTCTTAATGACGTCTTAGACCCAAGTATATACATTAAGAAATATAATTATCATTTTGTTTATTTCATTAATTTAAGTGTGAAATTGAAAAAATAATATTCTTAAAATTTATTAAAAAATAAAAGGAAAAATGATATTTAAAGTATAGATATAGCATAATAATCTAAATTATTAAAATTTACAAACAATAAATATAAAGAACTATATTTTCTCGAAAGAATATATGTACGGAGGTCCAATCATAACAAATGGTGATTATGATCCTAATTTGCTTAAAATTTAGACTATTAAATTTTATAATAGACTGTATAAAATCTAATTATTAGTCAGGGCCAGACCTATGCTTGGGCACCTTATGCTTGGGCACCTTACCTATGTTGAGTTTTTTTTTATATAGAGAGGGGTAGATATGTAATTTAATAAACTTAATGAGGTAGATAAATAGAAAAGTTATACTTGGAAGAGGCAAGAAATAAATATATTTTACTCTTAATTTTCAAATTTAAATGAATCTATTTTGTAGCTTTTATTTGAGCTGCAAATTTGTTAATCTACTTTACGCATATCATACACATATTTATATTAAAATATTTTAAGTTAACTTCAAAAAATTAAAATTGAGAAAAATATATTTTATTGTTCCAATGAGATAAAGTAGTTTTAGATGAAAAGTGCTACTCCCAACATCCCCATAAAGGATCGCTAAATGTATAATTTTTTTTGTTTAAAAAAAAGTGATTTAAAATATATAAAGTGAATGGTACATATGTAATTTAGTAAGATCTATTGATATAAAAAAAATAAAAATATTCATCACTTTATGTAATCTTGTAGAGCCACTGAAGATAAATTTAGAACTTTATTATTCTTTTTCCTCTACTCTTATTTTTTTAATGTGTGTACAAATTATATTTTTTCATCTTTTTGGAGACGGATGGAGTAGTTTATAACTTTGATATATTTAGTTTAAATATTTTTGGGACTTTTTTCACTTCAATCATCATTTTGAAAATTATTTGTGTTATTCATTAGTTATTTTTGTGATTGACCTTTTTTTTAAATTTTTTTTTTTTATTAATTTGTTTAAGAAAAGAAGAAGATTGTGGCAGTGCAGATGTAAGACCCCAACTTTTATGAATAAAGATTAATTTTTTCTAAATATTATTTTGATTAATAAGGTGTTGATTTGATATAATGTTATAGTTATAGGTAATTTACAAATTTTGTAAAATAATCAAGTTGTCATAAAATATTCGATTGGTCGAGGAATATTCGTTTTATCAGGGAATATTCGTACGACGACACAATATTGGTGGATCCCACAACAAAATTATTGTCGAAGTTAGAAAACGACAAAAATAACTTTTTATAAAAATAACGACAAAAGTTTTACCGTTAACTGTTGAAATATCCGGGGATAAAAATACAGTAATATGTGTAGTTGCATAGTAGCACACGGTATTGTACAGTATCTTTGATTATTGATGCTTACATGAGAAGTTACTCAGTTATACTCAATTATTGCCACAGTAATTGTTGAATATTATCTCACGTTATTGATTCAATTATTGCCACAATATTTTATATTATTAAATCAATAATTGAGAAGACAAAGTTATTCATATTATTATTTGCATTATTGACAATGTCTAAAAAATTTTATCGAGGAAAGAGGTTTGGTCACCTAATTGCGCACCAATAAGGAGAAATTCTTATCGGAAAGTCATCTCTTTCCTGATAATAATCTGGTTGTTAATATTGTGAGTTATGATATTAATGATGAATGTTATTAAAAATATGTTTAGTGAAGCCAAGTGAGTTGAGATAAACAAAAGGGATTTTTTATGAAGTATTTGTTATAAATTTTGCTTATTATATGGATCCCCCCACTTACCCATTTTTTCAAAATCATCGGGAGAAAGTTATCTCAGTTTTATTATATATATATATATATATATATATATATATATATATATAAGGAGAAGTACAATTGTTATTTTATACATATTATAATAAGTTTTGTTTTTTTAAGTAAAATAGAATATATTATATTTTATTATTTGCATAGTACTACATAGTGTTGCATAGTCTTCGATAAAGTCAAAGATAGTAAAATTAAAAAAATTCTTCGGCCACCAAGTGAAGAATTAGTCAATTTTCTGCATCAGGTGTCCGTGATTTTTTTCTAAATAGTATCCCTTCATTCTCCCATAAATAGGATGCTTAGTTTTGAATTGAAAATCACACCAGAATTATAGAATTCTTCTTCTATAATATTGAGCGTATTTCTTTAGAGTTTAAGGAAGTTTTGAATGTAAAAAAAGGTAAGAAGTTTTTTTTCAAGAATATTCCCGCCTCTACCAATGTAAATACTCTCCTTTTAAGGTAAGGGATATTATTTTTGTTCAATATTTGTAAGAAATAATATTTTCTTCCTTACTCTGTAGTATGTAAGTAATATTATTTCGTTTCAAATTTTGAATTCTACACTCATTTTGATAAGTATTGCTTCTATACTCCGTGAAATTAGTAGAATATCTTTGAAATTTGTGCTTCATCTAGTATCTTTTCACGGAAATATTATTCTGAACATTATCGATAATTTTTTAGATTTTCATGTCGGGGTAATATTTTCGAATTACTATTCACGGGGTACTATTTACTCGAGTACTATTCACCGGGGGTACTATTCATGATAAAAATTAATTTTTTTTCTGTCCAAAATATTTTTGATACAATATTATTCTTGAATTTTACTCTACAAAGCAGTTATCATGTTGTCAATTTGACATTTTTAAACTTTTGATAAATTAAAAATCTTTAATATTTATCCTTGATTTCGTTTGATTGATGTTTATATCATTGTCATCATCCTCATGCTTATATTGTGATGAAAGTCATCTTTGGCCCGTAGTTCATAGATTGACTGTTGATTGGTATGATTTATGACCAGGGATTATTCGGTATAATCATGACCTGTAATGTTACAAATGATGTGGTAAAAATATTCATTGGCCCATAGTGCATTAATGGACAGTTGTTGGCATGATCATGACCATTGGTGATAACACGAATATCTTTGGCCCGTAGTGCATAAATAATTCATGGATGCGATACTAATGAATATCCTTGGCCCGTAGTGCATGGATAATTCAGTGATGTTGATTAATTATTGAGCTAAGTCACAGCGATAAAATTGATGATAAACTCTTAAATCATAGAAGATAGTGGATATCATGTTCTACTTAACTCTTCTAATGGATTGTTTGTTCCGCTGCATTTAAACTTGTTGTCTATTGTATTATATTAGTTTAACACTATTGAAAGCTAGCGATAATTTTTTCTGTATTATCTTAATCATAATATTCTTTACTCGGCTAGTTGAGCTCACCCTTTACTTTCATTGTTCTCTTCAGAAAAATGAGAATATAGCTAAAACTAGTAGGGGAATGGAATGACGGTCCAGATGGTTGTTTTAGTAGTCCTCACTATTCTGTGAAATAGTGTAATAATAATTGTAATGCAGACTTCTTCATTTGAGTTTGGATATTAACTAGGAGACAATATTCGTGTTAAAACTCTCAGCTTATGTTACACGACAGTTGTATAATTAAGTTTATATTTGTATTCTGTAACATGTATTTGACGACTCAGAATGGGTGATGTATACTTATTTTGGGGGCGTCTCAAGTTTTATGTGATAGTAGAATTACTGATAAGAGAAATACGAGAAAAAACAAGTGAAGATGACAAATTTTCTCAAATTTTATCCATTTACACCTCATTTTTTTCGACATGAATTTAGTTGATTATTTATAAATATGAAATTATGAAATATTTGTAAGACGGTAGGCAACACTTTAATTTATGATCAAATCATAAGTAAGAAAAATCCATCAAATATTTTATACATGTAACTAAGAGTAAATATTTAAAAGTGAGATTAAAATAAAAGAACTCATATTCCCAGTAACATGTATTTATTATGGATAAAAAATAGGCATATATCATATGTGTCACTCAATATAGGAACTAAAGGCTGAGATTAATTCACGTCTACTACTATTAGTAGCGGACGGCGTGCTATATCCGCTACTAATAATAGCGGAAGACGCTAGCGGCGTCCGCTATTAATAGTAGAAGACAACGATTTTTCAGTTTTTAATTATGACCGTTCCTTCTTGTTTTTAATTATATAAATAATGTATGTTTTATAAGGATCAATAATAAATATATGTTATGAATTATTACCATATATATATATATATATATATATATATATATACGTATGTGTGTATACTATATTTTTATGTACACATAAAATATTGAATATCACACTAATACCATATCATTATTGTATAATACCACATCTAACTATGAGTCTTGTTGTGTATTACGTTAAATTTATATCGAATGATCCGAATTATAATTACGAAACATACCAATATATGAAATACAATAAAATTTTAAAAATGTCTCACTTATTACACATCTCTCCAAAAGTTTTACTGTAAGACCCCAACTTATTATAAATAAAATTGAATTTCCTCTAATTATATTTGTGAATAATAAGGTATTAATTTGATATAATTATCTGGTTATGGGTGAAATGTGCAAATTTTGCAAAATACGCAAGTGGTTATAAAATAATCATTGTTGCTTGGGGAATATTCGTTTTGGTGGTGGAATATTCTTGTTGTTGGAGAATATTAAATGACTGACCGTGAGTCATTTGTGGGCCCATATAATGTAATAAGCGCTTTGGATGAAGAAAACGACAAGTTTGAGTTTTTATAAATAATGGCGTAGTTATTACTGAATTAACTTTGTTGGAATACCTTGGTTAAAAAATGATGAATAATGGCGTGGATGCATTAATATTGATGAATTATTGGTCCTTACGTGAAGGCACTACTCAATAATTATTACGATGAGTTATTATTCAATATTTTATTTTATTGATTCAATAATCACGATTGATATTTTATATTATTGTTGTTTTAATAATTGTCACTGCACAGTATTTACCATTATCAGATCAATAATTCATATTATTTGTATAATATTATTAGATAGCATTATTGAAAATGTCTAGAAAGTTACATCGAGGAGAGGTTTGGTCACCTAATCATTGCGCCAATAAGGAGAAATTCTTATTGGAAAGCCCCCTCTTTCCTGGGAACGACCGGTTGTCATAAATGTGATTATGTAATATTATTTGTGAATAATTAATTATTGATTCATATGATAAGGAAATATTTATTTTATGTGGATATAAATGTTGGATATATTTATTGTGGTTAAAAATGAAGGAGTTAATGTTGAGGTGTTTTATCGGTATTTTTGTCGGGAATGAAGGTATTAAAAATTAAACCAAAGATTTTTGAGATATATTGTGTGAGTTATAATTTTTAATCCATAGTTGGATCGTTGTAATTTTTGGATATGTTATACATATAAGTTGAGTATATGTCCACAAATTTTGAACAGTTAAAAATGAACGATAATTTGTTATGAATTTTAAGAGTGATTGATTCGTAAATTAGGTTTATAAATGATTTTGGTGGAAAATTCTAGAATTAAGTGGGCCCCACTTGTAGTTGGTGAAGAAATATGTTGAATTTATTTCAAATGTGGTGGGTGGAAATAGTAGCGAGGTAAAGCCATCAGGGTTCTGAGTTAAGTCTGCTAACATTTTTCTATAAATAGAGAGGGCTAAGTTAGAATTGAAAATCACACCACAAACAAGTTTTCTCTCTTTCTCTCTAGATTATCGAGTGTATTTTGTGAGTATTTAGATACTTTGTGAGTTTCTTTTCATCGGTGCAAGTTTCCTTCAAATTTTATAACCGATATTCAGATCGGAAATCGATATTTTGAGGTAAGGATGTTATTTTCTTCATATATGATATTATTTCTTCAATATCATTATCTTAGGAAGTATTGATCTGAATTTTTATCAAATTTGGAACTTTTTGTGTCTGGGGTTCTTATTCACGATCACGATCTTATTCACGATATCTTACACTATTCATCGAAAAATGAAATTTTATTCTTTTTGTCCAAGATGTCTATTATGGTTACTATCTTTGATTGTATCAATGTTTTGATCTTTATTTTTGAATTCTGCTTCAAAATTGGTATTTATGAAGTATTATTGATCTTGGATAAACCGTTATATGAATCCCTACTTATTTGTCCTTCCGTTTCTTTGGATTCGCTTTTCTTTAAAATATTTTCATCATCCTCGACCCTAAATGATGATATTACTAAATATCTTCCATGGCGCCCCCAAAATAGGTATACAACACCCAACCCATTCTGAGTCGCCAAATACTACAACTTTATTATTACAACATATAAAGCTGTGAGTTTAAATACGAGATATTGTAAATCAGACAATATTCACACATAAATAAATTCCCATCATAATTATTGATACATTATTTTATAAAAATGGTGAGGACTACTAAACAACTCTCTCTAGAACCTTCATTCCATACCCCATTACTAAGACTCATTACATTCTCGCCTCCGAGAAGAAAAATGGAACAACAAGAAAAAGGGTGAGCTCAACTAACCTTGAAGAAAGAATATTATGACTCAAGATAATATACAACAAATTTTCGTTAGTATTCAACAGGAAAATCTAATAGAATACAATAGACAACAAGTTTTAGATCAACAAATGCAATGGAAGCAAAGAATCCATTAGAAGAGTCACGTAGAGAATGAATTCTACTATCTTCTAAGATTTAAAAGTCCATCATCAATATTTTATCCCTGTAACAACAATCAATATTCATCTTTAATCATCTTTGCACTACAGGCCAAAGATATTCATTTATATCACCGATTGGTCATGTTCATCTCAACACTGTTCATCTTTGACTACTGGGACAAAGAGATTCATCGATTTAATCATTCATCTTTGCACTACAGGCCAAAGATATTCATCAAATATCACCATTAAGGACTGAGGATGATGAAAAATATTTTTAAGAACGAGTCCAGTGAGATAGAAGGACAAATATTAAGGATTCGTACCACAATTTGTCCAAGATCAATAATACTTCATAACAACTGATTTTGAAGCAGAACTCAAAAATAATGATCAAAACATGGATACAATCAAAGATAGTAGCCAAAATAGATATTTTGGACAAAAAGAAGAAATTTCATTTTTAGATGAATAAAGGTCGTGATTGATTGAATGAAGGTCTTGAGTATCGTGAATAAAGGTAAATACTACGTGAATAGTAACTCAGACACCAAAAGATAAAAATTTCACAAAAAATATCATCATGCTTCGTGAATAGACTCGTGAATAAGAACTCATGAATAGTAACTCATGAATAGTAACTCGTGAATAAGTAACTCATGAATAAGACTCAGAGCATGAAAAAGTTCCAAATTGATAAAAAGTCCAAAACAATATTTCGGCATAATGATATTGAAGAAGAAAATATCATTTAAGAAGAAACAACATCTCTTACCTCAAAATAACCGTACTTCTGACAGAATTTCGGTATAGTGCTGACAGAACTCGCACCGTATAACAACACTCAAAGTATACTCACGAGAATACGCTCGATAATATAGAGAGAGAAAGAGAGAAAACTTTGTTTCTGGTGTGATTTTTAATTCTAACTTAGCCCTCTATTTATAGAAAAATGCTAGAACGCCAAAGGAGACTAAATAAATAAAATAATAATATTCTTTCTTAACTTCCTTAGCAGCCTTCTTTGGTCAAAAACATCAGCCACCCATGTGCCAACAACCACAAAAATGTTTTTCTTAAATAAAATAATTAAAATTTCCAAAAATCAATTATTTCGGAACTACGGAACTTCAATAATTTACAATAAATAGCCCTTTTATCAGAAAATTCAAATCTCACATCTTTTTATAGAATTTCAATTCTACAACTTTACTGTAAGAAAGTTTTCCAAATTCAAGCAGTAAATTGACCAAAATCCATAACCAAGCGATTTTACAATCTGTAATCAATTTTGGTCAAGAATTGTGTCCATTGACACACAAAACATGTGTTAAACATTTAATGCCACAAAATACTCTTCCTCCTCATATACTCATATATCCCACATTCATTATAAAAATATCACCAGTTAATATATTATTAAAATAATATATTTAAATGAATTATTTTATCGAAAAAGATAAAATATTAATTTTCAACAATTGTCACATTAAAATTTTCTCCATCTATATCCACATAAAATGAATATTTTCTTTATCATAATAATCAATAATTAATTATTCAAAATAATATTACAGAATCACAAGATCGACAACCGTGCCGTTCTCTGGGATAGGGGCTTTCCAATAAGGATTTCTCCTTCTTGGCCGCAATTAGGTGACCAAACCTCTCCTTAGATGTAATTTTCTAGACATTGCCAATAATGTTATCTCGATAATATTATTCAAATAATATGAATTATTGATCCGATAATGGAAAATACTATACGCATGACAATTATTGAAACAATAATAATATAAATATCAACGCATGACAATTATTGAATCAATAAAATAAAATATTGAACGATAATTATCGTAATAATTGAGTAAAGGTGCCTTACGCTATTTGCGAATCAATAATTCAACAACATTGTGCAATACCGTCTGCGCATTGCAACCACGATATTATCAGTATTTTAACCACCGTGGTAACCCAACAAGTGTTAGCAGAATAATTTATGCCATTATTTATAAAACTCAATCTTTGTCGTTTTCCTTCATACAACCATTTTTCGTTATGGGGCCCACAAATGATCTGCGTGGTAAATGCGGAGATTCCCGACAAAAAGAATATTCCACGACCAAACGAATATTCCCCGACAATAATGAATATTTTATAACCACTTGCTTATTTTGTAAACTTTGCACATTTCACCCATAACCAAAGCATTATATAAATTAACTTTTATTAATTTAGAATAATGAATAGAGAAAAATTTAATTTATTTATAATAAGTTGGGGTCTTACATCTTGACACAGTAGTGCAAAGATAAATGATTAATCGATGAATATATTTGGCCCAGTAGCAAAAGATGAAAAGTGTTGAGATGAACATGACCAATTGGTGATACAAATGAATATCTTTCATTTGTGAGTGTAAATATGAATATTTGATTAAAGATGTATATTGATTGTTGTTACATGGATAAAATATTGATGATGAACTTTTAAATCTTAGAAGATAGTAGAACTCATTCTCTCTTGACTCTTCTAATGGATTGTTGTTTCACTGCAGTTGTTGATCTAAAACTTGTTGGCTATTATATTTTATCAGATTTTTCCCTGTTGAAGACTAAAGATAATTTGTTGTATATTATCTTAGTCATAATATTCTTTCTTTGGGCTAGTTGAGCTCACCTTTTCCTTTTGTTCCATTTTCTCGGGAGGTGAGAACATAAAGAGGAACTAGTAGGGTGCTGAGTGATTGTTTACAGAAAGATGTTTTATGATCCTCACTATTTCTATAAAATAGTGTTTGAATAATTGTAACGAGGACTTATTTGAGTGTGGACAATATCTGTATTTAAACTCACAGTATGTGTTGTCGTATTTTGCACGACAGTTGTATTATTGAAGTTGAAGTTTGCTTTCTGTACCATGTATTTGGCGACTCAGGATGGGTGTTGTATACCTATTTTGGGGGCGTCACATTTACTATTACTCCCTCCGTCCCAGGATAAAAGTCCTGGTGGACTTTTCACGCATATTAAGAAGAGAAATGAAATAACAAAATTTCTCATAATAATATGTCATTAATTATTTTTAATGTAGGTGAGAGAGTGACTTTCTAGCTATTCAATTCAAAATATTATTTCTCCATACTTATTAAATATGGTGAGAGAATTATAATAAGAAAAGTATGAGATATTTAATACTACGGGCATAATAAAAAAAATGTGTAAAATTTGGTTATTAAAGAAAAGTGAACATTTAACATGGGACTACCAAAAATAGTAATAAAGACTTTTATCATGGGACGGAGGGAGTAATATTTATCCACATAACTAATAATTAAAAAATTAACGTAAACATTTACAATATATATTTTTTTTCCTAATTACTACAATCCATATAATGTTCTCTCCCTTAGAAACTATAAGAATTATAGTTGGCTTTAGATTGATAACTTAATGGGGTGTATTCAATTAAGATTTTTAAAGACTTTTTTTAAGTGACAAAAATTTGTATAATTTGTGGATTTTAATGACTTTTAAAGACTTTAAAGACTTTTTAAAATTACTTTTATAAACTCCATGAAATAAGTAATAACCTTTTATAAATTTTTTATCAAGACTGTGATAGATTTTTGTATACTTCTAATATATAAAATTTAAAGATTATTAGATTTAAGATTAAAATATATTATTATGCTTAAATTATTTATTATATTTTTTTAGTGCATATATTATAAATAATAATCTCTATCGCTATATGATAACAACTTTCAAAATAAATATTATACAAAAATTTCAAGTTCGACAATATTATTTTATCTAAGCATTAAAAAATACATATATATATATATATATATATTATAATATATTTATTACATGGCTTCTTATCATTCAATTATTGGGTGCATGATTTCATTTTTTTTCTTCGCAGAAAACGAAATCCACACTCTTGTGTGAGCGTGTGATTCAATATCATATTAATTGTTTTACTGCTATATATAAGACAAAATGCTCATATTGATTGCTTTACTACTATCCACAGTAACATATTATTGTTTTACTACTATATATATATATATATATATATATATATATATATATATATATATATATATATAATCCTCATTTTACCAAATCATGAAGTATAATTAATAATAAGACAAAAGCTTTAAATATATATACATACATAATCTTTATAATTGATATGAGTGTTTCATGATTTTATTTCACCTTTATTAAACAAATTTCTTTCGTCTTTGTATTGGAAGCTTTCGAACTGCCGCATTCTCCCTTACCAATTTACTATGCATTTTCCCTCTTTCCTCGATTACACGTACCGCGAGACATATTAGGTCTTTAGTTATTTGTTTACTTATTAATATATCTTGTTAATTCTCTTAATTATAATATGATTTAATTTTATCCACATATAAATTAAATCCAATTAATTTTAAGACTCAAATTTTATCAAATTAATTTATCCATCGCATATTAATACTTATTAGCCCATATAAAATTAATAACTAGTTTGACCTAATAAAACACAAAGTCCAATTAAATTATTTAAAATATAAATTTAAATGTTATTTATTTTATTTTATTTTATTTCTTTATTATTATTTTTTTCTAATTATTACATCGCGAATTTATATTTACACCGCGAATTTATGGGTTCCCTCTTTACTGGCGATTTAAAAGTCTTTAGAGATGAGATAAGACTTTGGATATGGGTCGATAGTTATAATTTTTCTTCTAAAGTCTGTCAAACTTTACTATTTGATAGAAATCTAAAAAATCTATGACTTTTTGAATACCAAAATATTTTATAGACTTTGTAAAAATCTTAATTCAATACAACCTAATTTTTAAAGACATTAAAAAAAGTTGTAATTGAATACCGGTAAACTTTTATAAACTCTTTAAATGTCTTAATTGAATACAACTAAACTTTTAAAATATTTAAAAGTTTTTAAAAATCTTAATTGAATATATCCCCCTTATACTCCCTTCGTTCCAGGATAAAAGTCTTTATTATTATTTTAGGTATTCCCAAGTTAAATGTCTACTTACCTTAAATGACCTATTTTTCTATTCTCTATGCATATTTATGGAGCATCACTAGTAATGTGCAAAAAACTATGCAATTAAATGTGAATTTAAATATGGACAATCTTGTAATGTTATCATCTTTCTTAATATACGCAACAAATCAACCATAACTTTTATCCTAAGACGAAGAGAGTAATATTTATTATTATATGGACTAATATTAATAAAAAATTTGTTAATTTTAAGTTGACTTTAAATACGTCAATAATAATTTTATATTTTGTCTTTTCATGAAGTCCATTGCCTATATATGCATTGAAAGGTATTACTCCCTCCGTCCTAGGATAAAAGTTTTGGTGGACTTTTCACGCATATTAAGAAGAAGAATGAAATGTAGGTGACAGAGTGACTTTGTAAGACCCCAACTTTTTATAAATAAACATTTAATTTCTCTAATTATTATTTTAAAATAGTATGGGGTTGATTTGATTAATGTGGTTAGTTATGGGTAAAATACGTAAATATTTTAAATAAGCAAAAGTAGTTATAAAATATTCATTGTTGTCAGGGGAATATTCGTTTGGTCGTGGAATATTCTCACCGTTTAGAATATTATTCGCATGTACGAAGTTTATGACCTTGTGTGGGCCCCATAACTTGAGAACGCGATTGGATGAAGAAAACGACAAGTATAAGTTGTTTACAAATAACGACGTAGTTATTCTTAATATCTTGTTGGAATACCCGATTGGTTAAAACACGATGTCTGGCGTTGTTCAGACGAAGCGCGATTACCAGTATTGCACCAATTATTGATTCTACGTGTAAGGCACTTACTCAATAATTGTTACAATAATTACTATTCAAGATTTTATTTTATTGATTCAAAATTGTTGCGTTGATTTTTTATATTATTGTTATTTCAATAATTGTCACTACACGGTATTTTCCATTATCGAAGCAATAATTCATATTATCCTGAATAATATTATTAGAAAATATTATTGGCAATGTCTAGAAAGTTCTGGTCTAGGAGAGGTTTGGTCACCTAATTACGCAATTGCAGGTAAGGAGAAATTCTTATTGAAAAGCCCTCTTTCACGAGGAGCGGCACTGGTTGTCGAGATTGTGATTCGTAATATTATTTGTGAATAATTAATTATTGATTTATATGATGAGGAAAATATTAATTTTATGTAGATATAGATGGAGAAAATTTTTTAGAGTGACAATTGTTAAAAATTGATATTTTATCTTTTCTGATAAAATAATATTTTATTATATTATTATAATATAATAATGGTGATAGTTTTACAATGAATGTGGGATATATGAGTATATGAGGAGAGAAGAGTATTTTTGTTGCATTAAATGATTAACACATATTTTGTGTGCTTGAAGTAGACCCCATTTCTCGGTGATATTTAATTATAGCATTTGTAAAATCGTCTGGTTTATGGATTTTGGTCAATTTCATTTGGAATTTGGAAAAATTTTCTTCTGCAAAGTTGTAGAGAATTGAATTTCCTATAAAAAATAGCGAGATTCGAATTTTCTGATAAAAGAGCTATTTATTATGAATTATTAAAGTTCCGAAGTTCCGAAATAATTAATTTTTGGAAGTTTTAATTATTTTTATTAAGAAAAACGTTTTTATTATTTTGGTTGGCCCCATGTGTTGTAAACATGCTGATTTCAGGAGTCTTAGTGGGCGTAGGAAATTTTTTATAATATATTATTATTATATTCAATTTTCTGCTTTGGTGTTCTAAGCAATTTTCTATAAATAGGATGCTTAGGTTAGAATTAAAAATCACACTAGAAACTAAAGATTTCTCTCTCTTTCTCTCTCTATAATATCGAGCGTATTTTGTGAGTATTTTAGTACTTTGAGTATTGTTATACGGTCAAGTTCTTTCAAAGACTATATCTAGTATTCGGTCACCATAAAGTATCTTTATATTTTTACGAGGTAAAGGATGTTATTTTATTCGAAAATGATATTATTTCTTCAATATCATTATGTCGAAATATTGGTTGGAAATTTTATCAAATTTGAAACTTTTTTTCATGTCGGGGTTCTTATTCATGAGTTCTTTATTCACAAGTTACTATTCACGAAGTCTTATTCACGTAAGCGTGATTATGTTTTTTTTGTGAAATTTCTATCTTTTGAGGTGAGATTCTTATTCACGTATCTACGGCCTTTATTCACGAATCGACACTTATTCACACAAAAAAAAATTAAATTTTTTTTTACGTGTCCAAGATTATCATTATGATTTCTATCTTTGATTGGATCTATGTTTTGATCTTCATTCTTGAATTTTACTCAAATCTGGTTATTTATGAAGTATTTTGAACTTGAATTATTTAAAATCGAATCCTTAATACTTGTTCTTTTGTTTCACTTTGGATTCGTTTTCTTTAAAATATTTTCATCATCCTCGATCTAAATGATGATATTCTTTGAATACCTTTGGCTGTAGTGCAAAAGATGAATGATTTCTTGATAAATATTTTGGCCCGTAGATAAAAGATGAGCAAAGTTTTGAGATGAACATGATGATCGATTAATATCTTTGGCCGTGAGTGCAAAGATGAACAAGTGTTTAGATGAACATGATTAATCGATGAATATCTTTGGCACAGTAGTGCAAAAGATGAATATTTGATTTCAGATATATATTGATTGATGTTACATGGATAAAATATCGACGATGAACTTTTAAATTCATATATAGAAGATAGTAGTTTGCATTCTCTACTTAACTCTTACAATGAATTATTATTTCATTGCGAAGATTGATTTAAAAGCGGTTTGTCTATTGTGATTCTATTAGATTTTTTCTCTGTTGAGGACTAACGATAATTTGTTCTATATTATCTTAGTCATAATGTTCTTTTACTAGCTAGTTGAGCTCACCCTTTTCCTTGTTGTTCCATTTTTCTTCTCGGGAGGTGAGAATGTAGCAGTCTTAGTCAGGCGTGGAATGATGGTTCTAGAAGTTGTTCTAAGTAGTCCTCCTTTATTCTATAAAATAGTGTATTAATAATTGTAATGATGACTTATTTGAGTGTGGATATTATACAGATGACAATATTTGTATTTAAACTCACGTTTTTTATGTTGTATTAATAAAGTTGTAGTTATTTTTTGTACCATGTATTTGCTGCCCCCGGAATGGGTGATGTATACCTATTTTGGAGACGTCACAGACTTTCTAGCTATTCAAATCAAAATATTCTCTCTCCATACTTATTAAATATGGAGAGAGAATTAGAATAAAAAAATATGAGATACTCCCTCCGTCCCAGGATAAAAGTCCTTATTACTATTTTGGATAGTCCTATGTTAAATGTCTACTTTTCTTTAATAACCAAACTTTTACACATTTTTTTCTATTATGCCCGTAGCATTAAATATCTCATACTTTTCTTATTCTAATTCTCTTTCCATATTTAATGACATTATTATGGACAATTTTATCATTTTATTTCCCTTCTTAATATGCGTGAAAAGTCCACCAGGACTTTTATCCTGAGCCGGAGGGAGTATTTAATACTACGCACATAATTAATAAGAAAAAATGTTTAAAAAATTTTTTATTAAAGAAAATTAGACATTTAACATGAGACTACTCAAAATAGTAATAATGACTTTTATCATGAGATGGAGGGAGTAGTATTTAGGACATGCGTTAGTTTTTAATTATTACCTCCGTTCCTAAAAGATTGTCGTTTAAGGTTTTGACACATGGATTAAGAAAGAGGATAAATAACGTTTTGGTCACTGTACTGGGGTCCGATTTTCATTTTGGTAACCAAAACATTTTTTGTTACAATCGAATTACTGTACTCTCACATATTACAAAATGGTCATTAATTTTATTTTTCGTCCAAAATCAGACGGAAATCGTGAGTGACGTGATGACTGTGCAATAATAATAATAATAATTCCAAAACTAATAATAATAATAATTTCAAAACTAATAATAATAATAATAATAATAATTTCAAAATAATAATAAAATACTAATAATAATAATAATTTCAAAATAATAATAATAGTATTAATAATAATTTCAAAATAATAATAATAATAATTTCTAAATAATAATAATAATTTGTTTTTTTTATTTTAATGGAGAATAAAAAATAATTTGTCAAATTTACCCTTACTAAAATAATTTAAATTAATAAAATAACGTTTTATTAAAATAATTTGTCAAATAACATTTTTAAAATAATAATAATAATTATGTATTTAAAATTAACGTTTTTTTAAAAAGAAATTATGTTAAAAAATATTCTATTTTTTAAAATTCTATTTTTTTAAAAAGTCTGTTTTTAAATAAATTTTGATTTTTTAAAAAAAAAATTAAAAAAATTAGCGTTTTTAAAAAAAATTAACATTTTAAAATTCTGTTTTTTTAAAAAATAGCTGTTTTTAAAAAATTCTGTATTTTTAAAAAGTCTGTTTTTAAAAAAGAAATAAAAATTTCTGTATTAAAAAAAGAAATTAAAATTCTGTATTTAAATTCTGTAATTTAAAAATTCAGTATTTAAAAAAGAAATTAAAAATTTCTGTATTTAAAAAGAAATTAAAAATTCTGTAATTTAAAAATTCAGTATTTAAAAAGAAATTAAAATTTCTGTATTTAAAAAAGAAATTAAAAATTCTGTATTTAAATTCTGTAATTTAAAAATTCTGTATTTAAAAAAGAAATTAAAATTCTGTATTTCAAAAAGAAATTAAAAATTCTGTATTTAAAAAGAAATCAAAAATTCTGTATTTAAAAAGAAATTAAAAATTCTGCATTTTAAATTCTATATTTAAAAAAGAAATTAAAATTCTGTATTTTAAAAAGAAATTCAAAATTCTGTATTTAAAAAGAAATTAAAAATTCTGTATTTTTCAAAAAGCTGTTTTAAAAAAGAATTTTAAAATGTTAATTTTTTAAAAATGTTACTTTTTTTAAAACAGATTTTTTAAAAAAAACAATTTTTTATAAAACAGACTTTTTAAAAATAGAATTTTAAAAACATAATTTTTTAACATAATTTCTTTTTAAAAACGTTAATTTTAAATTGTATTATTATTATTATTATTATTATTATTATTATTATGAAATTATTATTATTATTATTAGTTTTGGAGTCAACTTAAGCAAGATTCTAATTTAAGCAAAAAAATTCTAATTTTGAAGTCCACGTAAGCAGAAAATGTTTTTAAGCTCAGATAGTCAAGATTCCGTCCTTTTTTGAATGGAAAATCGAACGAAATATTATTTTGTAAGTTTTTGAAAAGATGAGTTATTCGATAGTAATAAAAAAGTTTGATATATACAATGAAAAATCGGACCCAAAGTCTGGTGACCAAAAGCGTTATTTATCCCATTAAAAAGTATCGTTTACCAAAGTAAAATTTGTTTGAAATTCAAAAGACTACCTCTTTATTTAATATAAGGAAGAAAATTTGGACCAATTTCAATAGCCAAATTAAATTTTCATTAAAACGAAATCTTTTTTATGAATAAACATAATTAAAATAATTGATGATGTCAGAATTAAAATAATGATAATGAAAAAAATAATGCATATTATTTAAAATGTTAATGTCGTTAAAATACTTATAAAAATATTGTCCAACTTATTGTAGAAGCATTATTTTTGTTTTGACAATACAATATTTTAATCAAAATATATCGCGTATTAAAATTTAAAAGAGTTGTTATGTATTGTAATAAATTTATATTGAATTATAATTATAAAATTTATTGATACATATGAGATTGATAAAATTATAATAGATTTGACTTATTAGTTATTACATATCTCTTTTAAAAATTTATTATTAATATTTATTTATGTAATTGATAATTAAAAAATCGATATTTATTATTTTATAGTTTAAATTCTTTAAAATGAATAGAAAGCCGTTGAGTTGAGTATTTCTATTTACATACAAAAAGAAAAAAAATTGCAGTAAAACAACAAACAGGCCCAATTACCCCAAAAAGCCTCCCCAATAAAAACAAATCAATTTCTATTTTATTTTCTCTCTCCTCTCAACTTCTTTCTAAATTCCCAAACATTCCCAAACTTTTTTCACGGTAAAAATGGAGTAAAATTATTTTCAGCTTATGCATATGAACTACATTATAAACCCTTCCAATTTCTCATTATAAAGAAATAAGCTCTTCGGATTCCCTTCAAAATTAGGAGAGAGAAAAAGGGTGGAAAACAGACTCCATAAAATTTGTCCGGTACTGGACTGATCTTAGCTTGTTCTTCATCCTGAGCCTGAGGAATTTGGTGTTCTTGTAAAAGAGAAATTCAGAAATGGGTAATGAAAAAGAGAGGGAAAAAGATCAGAAAGAGAAGAAAATGTTTGTTGGGGTGGTATGGAATTGTGCGGCAGAGCTCAAACTCCTCCTCACTGCTCTGCTTTTCCTCTGTTCACTCCTCACCATGTTTCAATTCCTCCCTTCTCGTCTCTCGTTCTCCGTCTCAGATATCCGCAACTGCATCTCCTCCACCACCCCCAACATCGAGAAGCTGGAAGCGGAGCTGCCGTTAAACGCCTCCGTCGCACCACCGCCCCTTCTTTCTCCTCCCCCACCGCCGCCTTCCGTCCAACAAGAAGAAATACTTCCGAACGGCGTTGTAAAGAGAGCCTTCAAGCCGTACGGTGCGGCGGCGTACAATTTCGTACTGATGTCGGCTTACAGAGGCGGCCTCAACACCTTCGCCATTAACGGATTAGCTTCGAAACCCCTCCACGTTTTCGGGAAACCCACTTACCAGTGCGAGTGGGTCCCACATAACAGCTCCGGCGGCGAACCCATCACTACACAGGCCTACAAAATCCTCCCCGACTGGGGCTACGGCCACGTCTACACAGTCGTGGTTGTTAACTGCACGTTCCCCCACCCTGTCGGAGAAAATGGTGGAAAATTACTCCTCTACGCCTCTACCAACGGCGGCGGTGACACCGACTTTAACCTCACCGACACCATTGTTGCACTGAATGAAGCTCCAAATACTTTAAACCCATTGGTTTTTACTGCCCCTCCTAAATATGATTACTTCTATTGTGGATCTTCTCTCTATGGAAATTTAAGTCCACAGAGAGTTAGGGAGTGGCTGGCTTATCATATAAGGATGTTTGGGGAGAAATCCCATTTTGTGTTTCACGACGCCGGTGGGGTTCACCCGGAAGTTATGGAGGTTTTGAAGCCATGGATGGAGAAAGGGTATGTGACATTGCATGATATTAGGGAGGAACAAAGGTTTGATGGGTATTACCATAATCAGTTCCTTGTGGTGAATGATTGTTTGCATCGATATAAATTTATGGCTAAGTGGATGTTTTTCTTTGATGTGGATGAGTTCATTTTTGTGCCCAAGAAGAGTACCATTAAATCCGTGCTAGATTCGCTTTCGGAGTATTCACAGTTCACTATTGAGCAGATGCCCATGTCTAACAAGCTCTGTCTTACAGAAGATAGAGGCAAAACTTACAGGTATAGTTCTTCACTCTAATGTGTTTAAATTTGGGTTTTGATTGGTTGTTTGAATTGCTTTTGGTAGTTTAATTCTTCAAAATTGGTTGGATTGAATACAATTTCGGACTAGATCTACCACAGTTGAATTCACATTGTTAGCGAGAAACATTGCATAATCACATGAATACTGAATGTAACTAGATTTATTAGTTGTAGTCATAAAATTGGTTGGATTTGTTGATAATTTGCAGTGAAATGCCAAATTTAGGTGGACGATTGTTGAACTATCTTAGGGAAATGACTCAATGCTGTAAATTTCATAAGGGTGAATGTATGATATTGTTTTGTTGCTGAGTAGGTTATCTGGGAACATATCATTGAGCTGAAGATTGATTGCCCTTTGTTTGAGCTAGAATTTCAACATTGTTAAATTTTGTTTAGTGGTAGTGTTAATTGTAATAAATCAGAAACTTGATTCATATGTTAATTGATAGGGAAACGTTGACTTTAATATCTGTTAATCAGTATGACTAATGGCAAATGATGAAATCTGAAAACAAGTTGTAATGCACCAATTGCGTCTGTAGCTGTAATCAAGTATGAATGAAAATTGACTACATTATACTGGCATCTCTGGTATATTTGAGGTGACCATCATCTGCCATTATATTTGAGGCCACTATCTGTTGGAGCTCAAGTACTTTAGAGCTATTATTGTGTTTTTGTCCATTAGTGTGAGATTTGTCCCTTGTAATACAGCATTATTGAGTAATTGCAACGGTTGGTGTAGATGTTGAAATTTCTAGAATTATAGAATATGTTGATAATGAAAATATGTTAAATCAAGAGGTGTCTACGTGTTTGGATTTATTTACATGTTCATGTGGTGTTAGTTTAGATGCTTCTCTTCTCTTCATTCATTTGGGACAAGTAGAAGTGGGGTGGGTTATAACTTGTTGTAAAATGATTGTTTATTATTCATGATATCGACCTTCATATGTTTCAAGGAGTTAATCTAATATTATTAATTTTCCCAAGATTGTTCAAATGTTTCTCTGGAGAATTAGAGTTTAATATTTAAAATCCCCACTAAATTAGGAACACTGACTATGTTATGATTAAACTAATTATAAACACGAGTTAAAACCCACATAATATTATTGTTGTGACGGTCATGATTAATTTGTATGTCAGAATATCACCTTATTGTCGGACTCATTTAATGGGGGAGGGTTGCATCCTAAGAAATTTTTCTGTTGTATCTCTCTTTCCAACCATTCTGATTATGTAATGAAGAATACTATATTTTAGGCTCCTTGATAATTAAATATTTTATTTCTCGTGGCTGGTTGCTCCATCCTGTCTGACTAGTTGTCTGATCTTGAAGGTTAAGTTGACTGAAGTCAAACTGCATAGACAATTACCTATTTTTAAATGAATTAAGAATTTAACACACTGACACTGATTTTCGGCAGCTAATACTAGACTGTTAGTTACTAAAATTGTAGTTGGTGTGATTTTTATTGCAGGAAGTGGGGAATTGAGAAGCTAGTGTACAAGGATTCAAAGACGGGAATCAGGAGGGATCGTAAATATGTGGTGAAACCACGCAATGTATTTGGAACCGGAGTTCACATGTCCCAGAACATGGTAGGTAAGACAACTCATAAGACAGAGGGACGTATAATGTATTACCATTATCATGGAACCGTATCGGAGAGACGTGAGCCATGCCAGCAGCTGATGAATACCACAGAGTTTATGCTTGAAGGAACTCATTATGTTTTGGACACCACAATGCGAGATGCTGCTGGAGCTGTCAAGAGATTTGAGCTCAAAATGATCGGATCTAGGTTACAAAGAACGCGACAATGAGGTTTATACTACCTTTCCTCCTCCAACTTCTCCTCCTCCTCCTTGTATTAGCCCCTTCTACATTTTAATTCCATCTGTCGGTGGAGCAAATTTTATTGGCCTTATTTTCTGTATGATAGTTTTCTACTCTTTTACTTTTTATGAATAGATATAACAGATACAGGTGGTACATGTTTGGAACAAAATCATAGTTTTTAATATTTTGGAGTGGTTGAATTGTCGGTGTCTCAGGGCCACCACCCCTTATCAGCAATGACAAGGGAAGGGGTGGTTGTAATGAGCATCTTCTTTTTAGTAAATTCTTTATATATATATATATATATATATATATATATATATATATATATATATATATATATATATACCTTCTCTTCTCTGTTCTGGTTGTGCTTAATTTGTTTATGAAAAGAAAGTGCTTTAGTATGGAGACGGGAATTTTCAGTATTGTTATGGAATAATTGATAACAGGTGGGTATTTTTAATTATACTATACTATAAAAAAGAATAAGAAAGTTAGAACATAGGAGGACAAAGTCAAAGTTGGCATGTAACCAACTCAAGGCAAGGCTCAAAAGGAAAGTGAAACGAGTGATGACTGATGAGGGAATACAACAAAAACACCTAATAAAACAACAGCAGCATTATGATTTATGCATATGCTTCATGCATGCATCTGTTCTTCTTCCGTCTCCGAAATTAATTATACTTACTATTTTATTTTATTTTATATATAAATATAGGTGGAGAAACTATATCCATAAGAAGTTATATCCATGATGTTTGTACATTTCTATTATATTCTGTTTTACTGCTAATTAGATCAATTGCAAAAGAAACAGTTGTTATATCCATGATCTTTACACTCGAGTAAACAAGACAAAAATCTAGGGGGGCACTATATATATATATATATGTGTGTGTGTGTGTGTGTTGTGAAAAAGTAGCATTAGTTTATGGAAATGACAGGGTATGGAGTAAAAATAAAGTGGGCCTTTTATGCCATGTGATGTGATTTTTCCAGTGATGCTGAAATATTACTCTATTTTAACCTTTGTTCATAGTCCATGAATATTAATTCGATTGTCCCATATGTTATGTTGCTGCTGGTCATCATACTTCAATTTTAACTCTCCGACTTTACTCTTACAAATTTAGATTATTCAAATTTATATTATAAATTTTTTATATTCTTCTTGTAAATTTAATTATATATATGTATTATCTTTTTAGTCTTTCAAATTTTATAAAATTCTTATTTTACTTGAACGAGTGGTAATTTATATAAAAGTGGAGTGTTGTCATGTAGTTGAACAAATTGAAAATTAGGGAAATCGGCTACTTCAAAATGCATTGTAAAATGATTAAATTTGAGATGAAATTATTGTAGGCTACTACTTTAATAAGTTTAAAATAAAATCGGAATTAAAATTAAATATTAGATTATCCAAACTTTGGACGGTCTAAATGATTTATTAGGATGAGCGGAAAATTTAAAATCATTTGTATTTTATTATATAATGGTGAGTTATGGGCATAGGTATTTACAATATTAATTTTTTAATTTCTACCCCAAAAATAAAAAATCAATCAGACAGACAAGACAATAGGGAAAAAAGAAGGGACAATAAAAGTGGAGACTTGTCGTACCCATGTGGATAAAAATAATATCAATATAGTAGTATCTTGGTAATGGGCTTTCGACATATAATGTCATCTTAGAAACAGACTTCGGGATTGGGCCAAACTAGGGTTGGATGAATTATCCTGTGGTGGAAAAGAGGCTTTGGTTTTATTTGTTGATTATCTTGTAGTGGGCCCTAACTGTGTATGACCATTTTTCTCATATATATATATATATATATACACAATGCGAAGCTGCGATAAATACATGTCGACGGCTTTTTTTCCGTCATTATAGTTATTTTAATTATATGACGGGTGAAGTGTCATTATACCAAAAAATACCGATATCATCATAGGCCGTCATCACATGTATACTAATTTGTGTATATACATATGACCCTATATATATATATATTAAAAAAATTCTTATTAATTAACAAAGTTTTAAGTGTATATATTAAGAAGCCGAAACACCATAATTAATACTTTTGACACTATTAAGAAATTATAGAATCAACACAAATGTTCATTTACCTATTGGTCCTTTTACCTTGATGGATTTCGGCCATTAATTAATTTAATTTAATTTCCTCTTTATATTAACATATAAATTCTAAAACACTTTAATTCAGAAAATTAAAACGATTTCAAGCAAGCCATAATTTCTGGTGCGATCGAACACGCAACACAGAAAAGTACGCAGTGTCTGTGTATCACCAGCCGTACGTGAGCTGAGCTGTGACTGATATTACCCAGACTTTGCATAGCAATATGAGGCTTGAATCCCCCACCCCCAGTTGTATCACCTTGTATTGTAATAGCAAGAACTTAAAAGTACCCAAAGTAAATAAACAAATAAAATAAAGTATGCAGTGTCGTTCACTACTGGTGTCCATGCATGCATGATTCTATGTCTGTACGTACTTGAATGGAATCTCACGTTTAAGATCATCGGTCAGGGTATATGACAAATTAAAGGGTTAGATTTATTTGGGCAACACAAAACACTTTCACTCTATTTCATTCTTGGGGAGATTAGGACTTAATTTAGTCTATTCAAAATTTTTATTATCTATGATTGTTGGATGCTTGTGTACTGGTTACTAAACATTCAAACAAGGGAGAGAAAGAGGCTATAAAACAACGCCCTCAAAATGTTCGATAAAAGTCTTGAGAGAGGGAAATATTGATTTTTGAGCAAGTTGGGGGGTGGGGGTGTTTGGCCTGCACTGATTTGTTATTATTTGGGAAATCTAATGGCACTTGGTAGTCCATGAGGGAGAAAATTTGTGACTCCGCCCTTGGGGTCAATCATAGGCAAAAGTTAGTGAACCCCTTTTTTAGTTTGTTGAATTTTATTTTTTATTTTTTTGATTTAAAGCGAAATTTCAACAAAGTGAAAAAAGGGTTTATTCACATAAATTGAACGGTTCATTTGTGAAATTTAACTCCTATATATATATATATATATTAATGGCAAGAAAATTATAAATCTGACTAATTATTTAATATGAGAACCCGAAAAACATGTCAATAATCATCTCGCATTCTAAATTTAAATAGATCTACCATCACCAATCAACACACTTATAATAAAATGTGTCTAATTTTAAAACGAATGTAGTATAATTTTTAAGAGTAAATATAAAATAAATTAAAATACATCTTCAATATTTACACGTTTTGCAAATTATAATTATATAAAAAAATTAAAATAAAATCAAACCATGAATACATGAACCCAAATATCACTTTCCTTTGTTTTAATCGGTGTGCGTAGAGATCCCGAACAAGATTCAGTGCTCAGCGCAAGACATATTAATTTAGTTCCCAAGAAGGAAGAAACTACACCTCACACCTGTCCTGTCCTTAAAACAGCAGATTTGAGGTACTTATTCAAACCCAGTTTTGTCACCCGTACAAGTATATATGTTTAAGAATTAAGATAATTAATAATATTTGCGCTCTAATTTTTTATTTTATTTTTATTAGTTTTTGACCGAAATTAAATACACGTTTTAATTGATTACTGTCAAAATTCGAACCTAGAATCTCGATTAAATTAATCCTACATTGCATTTAAAAATGAAAATAAATAATGATTTGCAATTGTTTTAATCCCAAGCATTTGAGATTAAAGAATTATTACTAAATGCAAAATTGTTATTTTAAAAATTAAAATAAATTTATGCCACAATTCAAATTTAAATTTTACAAATTAACTTTATATGATCATCTTTTCATTGATTAAATTGAGAAACCAGGGAGATTAATAGTTATTTGAGAAGAATGATATAGTAAAAAACATTATTGTCCTTAATTTCATAGAATTGAGATTAAAAAATTTACAACTCAACATTTTATTTTCATAGTAATTCTAAAAATAGTACAAGAAGATTTTGAAATTAAAAAAAAGTAAAAAATTTAAAATAAAATCAAACCATGCTAATTATGTTTTTGATTTTCCTCGAGGGAAATCATCCTCCATGCTAATTATGTTTCTATAAAAGAAATATTGAAATATGTCAAAATCAAAGAAACTAATATACTTTAAAAAAAGGGATCATTTTTGCAGCTAAATAAAATATATGATATACTAAATTTTAAAAATGTGACATGTCACGTCAATAGATATATAAATTAGGTGAGTAAATTGTCTTTTATCTATATTATCAAGTGAGAGGATAATACTGAATTTACTATTTCTGTAAAAGTCGCAATAATTCAATAATTTGTTATGAATTATGCTCCTCCTTATATGATTAAATTAGATCAAAATGATTATGTTTGAATGTCACGAGAGAAAATTAAAAGAAATATATATATATATATATATATATATATATATATATATATATATATATATATATATATATATATATTAGGTAGCTTGAAAATATTTGGGTCTCAATGTTTTCTTTTCTTTTCAAGAATATACTTTCCTCAAGTCTCACTATGCATCTTTTAGTACGAATTTAATTGTGTTATGCCCATCAAACAAAATTAACTGTTTAATTATCATATTTAAAATTACAATTGAATTATTTTTAAGTTGTAATAACAATATAAACACACAAAATATTATTATTATTATGTTTCAAAATTTGAAAGTAATTAAGGGTATAAATCAGCAAAATGAAATCATTCATGCTATTAATGTTTTGAAAAAGTCTAGGGGACCGTGTATGGCAACCGGACCAATTTTTTTTTTTTTTTTTTTTAAATGTCCCAAATAATTTATAAGATTTATTGGAACTAAAATTATTACAGAAAAAAGTGTTTTGAATTTTTATTTGGGAGACATTTTTAAAAAAATAAAAATAAAAATAAAAATTAGACAAGTCGCCAAGTCCAGTCGCTATACACGGTCGCCCCAGAACTACTCTAATGTTTTTAATTAAGAAACATTCAAAACATAAAGAAAATAATATATTTTAAAAAATCATGTTTGTAACTAATTAAATCTTGTAACCCGGGTATCATTATAGTTACCTGAAAAATAAAAATAATATAATTTGCAACTCTTATAAAAGTGTGACATGTCACGTCAATACAAGTACTAACTAATTAGGTGTATAAATTATCATTATATGTACCACTAAGAGAGATGATGATAAGATTTGTTTTTACCATTTTGTCAAAATATATTCATTTTTATAAAAGTCGTAATAAATCAAGCTTCTTTTAAATTATGCTCATATCATATTATATCATATCATATCATATGTGACTAAAATTAGATAGAATTTAATTAGACCAGAATGACTGCTTGAATGTCGGCAAAGGACCGTAAAAGAAAGAGAAAATATATATATATATATATAATTATTTTTATTTTACAATAAATGTATTTAGGTATCTTGCAAAAATTGTAGGCCCCATTATGTTTTTCTTTTTATTGTTATTTTTAAAAATAAAATATACATTACATGAGAAAGTATATTCTTAAAATAATAATCCAAAATTTTGTTAGACCAAATAATAAGATATCCCAT
This sequence comes from Panax ginseng, assembly GCA_020205605.1. Lineage (NCBI taxonomy): Eukaryota > Viridiplantae > Streptophyta > Magnoliopsida > Apiales > Araliaceae > Panax > Panax ginseng. Next base: position 84,795,735 of record CM035150.1, on the reverse strand, counting down.
CATATAAAGTTCCCAGATCAATCTATTAACTGCTTTTGAAATTAACTTTTTAATTATCATAATCATATTACAAATGGGGTGGGGGTGGGGGGGGGGGTGGGTGGTGGGTGGTGGGGGTGGGGGTGGGTGGGGGTGGATGAGGGGTGGGGGGTGGGAGGGGAGGGTGGGAGGGGTAAGAGGTAAGGGGTGTATACATAATCACATAATATTATTATTTTTGGATGGGTTGGCGGGAGTGGAGTGAGGTTGGGTGGTGTGGTGGGGTGTGGTGTGGTGGGGTGGAGTGAGGTGGGGTGGGGTGAGGTGAGGTGGGTGGGTGGGTGGTTGAGCTTCTTGAATATGTAAATATGGATGTAAAGAACTTTTGATTTGGATTTGGAATAAAATATAGGTCTAAAAATGGTTAACTGAATTGGATCTATATTTATTTTTAAAATTATGGTTCCAAACTTTATCCAACCCAAATAAATAAAAATAGTTAACCAATCCATTTAATTCCAGTTAATATGAGTTGACCTGACAGTTAACCAACTATATTGTCAGATCTAATTATAATCCAGTTATTTTATCAGTTGTAACTACACCCAAATGTAAGAAACATGGATAAAATACTCTCTAATACTCCCTTTGTATCATAATCCCATAATATATAAGACGTTTTAAATGAATTTATTTGTTTTAAATTATTTAACATTTTATATAATCTAGAAGAATTAAATAAAAAAAATTCAAAATTATCTCTCATAAAAAAAATTATATATGAGAAAGTATGCGATAAGTATATAGTAAAGGTGTGACGTTCCCAAAATTAGGTATACATCATCCATCTTGAGTCGTCAGATACATGGTACAGAATTCAAATACAACTTAATAATACAACTGTCGTGTACAATACGACAAAACATAAACTGTGAGTTTGAATACAAATATTGTCTACTAGAGAGCGTGAGACCCCAGATTTTATGAATAAATATTTATTTTTTTCAAAATAATTTTTTTAATTATTATGGTGTGGATTTGATATAATGTTATAGTTGTGGGTTATATTTATAAATTTTACAAAGTACGCAAGTTGTTATATAATATTCGATTGGTCGAAAAATATTCTTTTTGTCTGGGAATATCCGTACGACGGTACAATCATTGGTGGACCCCGCAATGTAATTATCATTCGGATTGAAAACGATAAAATACTTTATGAAAATAACGGTGGAAGTTTTACTGTTAAGCTCGTTGAAACACCGGTGTTAAAAAATGCGATGTCTGGCGTGGTTGCATAAGTAGCACACGGTATTGATTATTGATGCTTTACGAGAAGTCACTCGGTTATATTCAATTATTATTAAAGATCATCCGCATAATATGATATATTATTAAATCAATGATTGAGAGACCAGCAAAGTTATTCATATTATTATTCGCAATATTGACAATGTCTGTAAGTTACATCGAAGAGGTTTCGTCACCTAATCGCTGGCGCCAATAAAGAGAAATCCTTATCGAAAGCCCCTTTTCACAGGAGCAATGCATTTGTTAAATATTGTGAGTTATAATATTAATGATAAATGTTATTAAAATTGAAGTTGTGTTCGGAGTTGAATTTGGAGACACGAACGTGATATTTGAGTCCAGAACGATGAAATTAGTACAAATAATCTATAAACACAAAATTTTCCGGGATTCACTATTTGGTCAAAAAGTCAACAGTTGACTTTTTCGAGAAAAGTAAAACTTTGAAATTTCAAAATTTATATTGTTGATAAAAATAGTTTCATTATGTTGGAATTGTTTGTGTTAGTGAAAATCGACATCTATTCCGATGATAATTGATGTCTGAGGGTTATATTGATAAATCGGGTAATTTATCGGATAAATGAGCAATTAATTGCTACTAATTCACATGCTTATATAACTATTTGTTCACATGTGCATACTATTGAATCACATTCTTGTACTATTAGGGGAGTTGGTGCAAAATTGATAATACTTGCATGACTAAGTTAAAAATAGAGGTATAGATGGAGGTACTATACTGTAATTATTTTTATCACATGATTAGAACTATTGAGTCACATGATTTACTATTGATTCACATTATTTTACTATTAGGGGAGTTGGTGCAAGTTTGATAATACTTGCAGGACTAAATTAAAAATAAAAGAAATGAGGAAGGTATTATACTGTAATATTTCGAGCCCCAAAACGTGCAATTATCGAAACTATATTTTCCTATAAATAGAAGTTCATTCTTCCTTCATTTCTCACCAATTCACTAAAGCTTTAGAGCAATTATTATAGAGAGAAACTATAGAGAGAAAGAAGCAAAGTATTATGCTACTTCACTACTCCTATATCCAGTCTTCTTCTAAGGTAGCGAATATTATTTGTTTCACTCGTAAGGGGTGTTATTTCTTTTGTATTCAAGAAGAGAACTTCTGTTATTCCATTCTTTATTATTCTATTGGAATAACTTTTGATACTGTGGCTACCCTATACTTGGTGACATTCTTCTATTATTCCGCTCTTTATTATTCTCATTGGAATATCCACATGCGTGTTTTACAATTTTAATTCGAAAATCTTTATTATTCTGTTGGAATATCCATCGCAATGCGTACGCTTGGGACTCGGTTCCATCTTTATTATTGTTCTGTTGGAATATCCTATATGTGAGTTTATGCCGGACCTGGTTCCGTCTTTATTATTCTGTTGGAACATCCCGCTCCGGTGTAATTTCACCGACCGGTTCCGTTACTTATTATTCTCGTTGAATAACCTTACTATCAAGCACCGCACGTACATGGTGATTTCTTTTGTTATTCCATTCGTTATTATACTCGGTTGGTTAAAGTTTTTGATTTTATACTCCAAGAAATTAGTGGAATATCCTCGATATTTCAAGGCTTCATCCAAAGATCTTTTCATGAAAATATTCTTACGAGCATTCTTGAATTTTACTCTACAAAGCAAAGATCTTGTTGACAATTTGAACATTACCAGTTCCTAGATAAACTAATTCTTGAACTTGTTTTATTAAATTCTTATATTATTGTCATCATCCTCATGTTTATATTATGTTGAAAGTCATCGTGGCTCTGTAGTGCATATAGATGGACTTGGTATGATTATGACCGTGGATTATTCGGTATAATCATAACCGTAATGTTACAAATGATTTGAAAAAAGTCCTCGTTGGCCCGTGAGTGCATTGATGGACAAATTTTGGTATGATTATGGCTATGGATTCTCTTTTAGCAAGTAGTAGCAAAGATGAATTGTTTTATGGTATGATCAGACAGTTGATGAAAACATAATTATCTTAAGCCAGTAGTGCATAGATAATTCGTGGTCGTGATACTAAAAAGTATCCTTGGCAGTAGTCGCAGGGTGATTCGATGATGTGGATTATTTATTGTCGAGTTCCAATGATAAAAGTGATGAAAACCTTTTAAATCATGAAGATAGTAGATTTTATTCCTACTTGACTCTTCTAATGGATTACTTGTTCACCGCAGCTTAAACTTGATGTTTGTTATATTTTATCAAGATAACATCGTTGAAGGCTAACGATAAATTATTCTCGCATTATCTTAGTCTTAATATTTCTTCTTTGGGCTAGTTGAGCTCACCCTTTTCTTCACCGTTCTCTTCGTGAAATGAGAACGAATGGATTAGTCGGGGAACAGAGTGATGGTCCTAGATGGTGCATTAGTAGTCCTCACTATTCGTGAAATAGTGTGATAATAATTGTAATGAGGACTCCTTTTGAGTTTGTATAATCTCTAAGAGACAATATTTGTATTCAAACTCACGGTTTATGTTTTGTCGTATTATACACGACAGTTGTATTATTAAGTTGTATTTCAATTACGTACCATGTATCTCATGACTCGTAATATGTGATGTATACCTATTTTTTGGGGCGCCACGGTTGGTATCAAAGCTTAGGATATGATCCTGGCCGAGATGTGAGATAAGAAATAGGAGGGAGAGACGGGGAATTTCTTTAGCTAGTATGACCTACCTAAGTTTATTTGGTATTTAATTTAATTGGTCCGTAGTATAGGAGAATATGTGATATGTTAATTAACCCTTTTTTTGTGGCGGTGTTTGAAAATGACATCCAAGAATGTTGAGAATAAGAATGGAGCACAGGAGACCGTTGAGTCTCCACAGATCAATAATCAAGACAATGTGCAACAGGATGTCGATATTCCTCCTGTAAACAACAACACTGATCAATTGACGAACGACGGTATGTTTAGGAGATTTTTAGAATTCATGCAACATCAGGCGAAGGCGGCTCCTGTTCATAATGCAGGAGGAAACAATGACAACCCACGGTTGGTCACCGCTAAGCAGTTCAAAGAGCTGGGACCACCGGAGTTTTTGGGAAAGCCAGAACCACTTAAGGCGGAGACGTGGTTAAAGCAGATCACCAAGATATTTGAGGTCTTGGGATGCTCCGAGGAGCAAAAAGTTTTCTTTGCCACCTTTATGTTGCGTGAAGAAGCAGATCATTGGTGGGAATCAGAAACGCACTCGGTGCATCGACGACTCAAGATGTCATGGGAGAAGTTTCAAGAGCTGTTCAACGACAAGTACTTTCCCAAAAGTATTTGTCACATAAAAGAGGTGGAGTTTATCAAGATGGAGCAAAAATATGACCGTGTCGCAGTATGAGGCTAAATTTGCAGAGTTGTCCCGGTTTGCATCTCATTTGGTCGATAATGAGGAGTGAATGACACGAACGTTTCTAAGAGGTTTGAAACCTGAGATACGTCAATATCTTATTTCTCACAAACTTTGTTTATATTCAGATGTTGTGAATAGGGCTCAGTTATTGGAGCGCGATAATGAGTCAGCACAACCAAAAGGCAACGACCAACAACATGATAATAATCGATCGGTGGCAGCGGTCATCGGAACAATGATAACCATCATGGGGAAATTATCATGCTAAGAATGATAACCACTTTGATGTGGTAATCATGGCCAAAATAATAAGTGGAAATTTTAAGAAGAAGGTTCAATAATGATGGAAAAGACAAAGAAACATCAAAGACCCGTTTCAAAGGAAGAAGAACGATCATCGGTCAGTATGTTTCAAATGCGCGACAGAGAGGACACATCCGTCTCAAAGCAGACGCAGAATCCAAAGCGTGTTTCAATCATGAAGAGAAGGTCACCTAGCTCAATTTTGTTGTATGGTGAAGTCAAGTCCAATTTGGGATAGTGATGCCAAAGGATGTCCAGCATAAGCCAAAATGCGAGACAAAGTTATTCCAATGAGAATACTAATAAGGGCGGAATCAGTCCGGCGTAAAACGCAGCAGACATGTGATATTCCAATGTAATAATAACAAAGGCGGAACCCAGTCCCACAGTAAAACGCATGCACAGTGATATTCCAAGTAATAATAAAGACGAATTAGGTCGACGTAAAACTCATGTATATGATATTCCAATGTAATAATAAAAAGGCGGAATCAGTCCCGCGTAAAATGCATGCATGATGTGATATATCCAAATGTAATAATAAAGAGCGGAATAATAGAAGAATGTCACCAAGTATAGGGTAGCAGCGTGATACAAAAGTTATTCCAATGTAATGATAAAGAATGGAATAACATAAGTTCTTTTTCATGAATACAAAAGAATAACACCCCTTACGAAAGTACAACAAATAATATTCCCTACCTAAAAAAGAAGAAGAGATCGATATATAAGTAGTGAAGTAGTAGAATACTTTCTTTCTTCTCTCTATAGTTTATCGCTTCAGAGTTTCAAAGTGAATTCATAAGAAAATAATGAAGGAATGAGCTTTATTTATAGAAAAATGGACCGCATAAGTAACTAACTCATTTGAATTATCTGCATTGATTTACTTTAATTTGACGGTCTGATACTTAAAGCAAAAATCTTTAAATAAAATATAATATATTCTATTTATAATCAAATAGAACTAATAACTTTATAAAAGATTTTACTACGCAAACACTATGCAGTATAATTATACAAACACTATGCATAATAGTAATATAATATATTCTATTTATAGAATAACTTTATAAAAGTATTCATTTTTATATAAAAAGATTTTATGTATTATTACATTAATAATACCAACAAAACCGAGTGACTTATCACGTAAGATCAATAATTAATAAGTGTGTTACTATGCAAATAATGCAGACATTGCATTTTTTAACACCGGGTATTTCAACGATTAACGGTAAAACTTTCGCCAAGTTATTTTTATAAAGTATTTTTGTCGTTTTTTCAATCGCATAATAATTTTGTTGTGGGGTCCACCAATGATTGTGGTTATTGCATTTAATATTCCTCGTTAAAACGAATATTCCCTAATTAATCGAATATTATATAACAACTTCATGTATCTTTGCAAAATTTATAAATATTACCCACAACTATAACATTATATCAATTTCACCCATAATATTCAAAAATAATATTTATAAAAAATTCATCTTTATTCAAAAATTGGGATTTTATAAAAAGGTATTATAGACAATTAATATTATATTTAATGATATACAATTATTTATTTAATTATTATACACAACTCTAAAACGTCATATATTATGGGACGGATAGTGTACTACTTAAATCCATTGGTAAAACAATTTTTAGAGTTCAATACGTGGAATAGAATTTTGGTAAAAAGAGTAGTATAGAGTTATTATAATGTAATATTAATAATAATATGTCATTATGACATATTTATTTAATTCATGATTGGTTCATTGAATATATAAAGATATGTACAAAATATTAAAGAGTTATAATTATTACTATCTATCTTTTATAAGTTATTACATTAATACACTTACAGGTAGGTAATGTGACAAACATTCAAAATATAGAAAATTGATATTTTATATTAAAATTAATTTTTTATATAATCATTCTCATATGAATAATAAGTAGGTCCTATTTTTTATATTGAGAGATTCGTTTAAAAAATATTATTTTAACACATAAAAATATTAATTTTCAAAATATATTGTATATAATAGACTAATACATGTAATCAATCAACCAAACCAAACGCATGAGTTAGTAATTTTTTTTATAAGGCATAATCTAGTTGATAATTGAAATTGGATAACAATAAAAAAAAAACCACCATCCTAATAAAAAGTATGAATAAAATCTCATAATAACAAGATTAAGAAATGACTAATGACACGTGTAACACCTCTTTTCAAAATAAAAAACAGAGGTTAAATAAATTACAATAAAATTGATGAAATTATAATAAAACATAAAAAAATAGTCTTAATATCTAATCAATATCATAAGTCAAATCATAATAAATATCAAATTGGCTCAAACCACAATTTAAAGTATTTATTACAATTTCAAATAAATCATTTAATCACAACATAAACAAAATATTTAAAATATTTGGATAAAAAAGAGCTCTCGTCATACTTGTTCTTGATCCCCTGATTTTCTGCCGGAAGGAAAACATAACATAAGCCAAACAGATATAGAGTACACGAATAATGAAACTGAATAAATAACTTAATTAAATGAATTGAACTGAATTAAAACGAACAAAACTAATACAACGAAATAATAGGTTGAATCAAATGGATTAGTGTTATTTCATACTAGCTCAAAACAAAACAGAAATAGACATTATCACACAGGCAAGTCAAATAATACCACACATGCAAGTCACAAACATTGGACCACGAATCCAAATGCATGCAAAATCAGAAGGCGTGTTTGACACAAACATCACCAATCCGCAGAACAGAACAGAAAACTAGCTAAGGTCGACCCATATGCCTTCCACAACAAATCACCAAATGGTCAACTCCCACCGGAGTACAAAACAGAGACGACGTGGAATGATCACACCACCACGGAAGGTGTCATGTTTCTGTGCCTGGAGGACATGCATTTATTGGTGCCCCCCAGGTGGTTATAGCTCAAGTATACCCTACAGTAAATTATAACAAAGATATCATGTCACAACACATGCGACACAATATCAACACAAATGAGTTCTAATACGTACATGTTAAATCAAAACGAATTATCAATACAAAGTCTCTATAAATATACTAACATGTACATTACTATAAACATCACAATAAATTCTAAACATGATACATTAGTCTAAAGAGTACGAATAGGAGTTCAAAATATCGACGCTAAAATGAACTATCATAATTAATTTACACAAAGAATAATAATGAGATGTAATACCAAATTTTGAAACGAGTAGCAAAATAAACAAATTTAAATCGAAATATTCTCGCTGAAAGAGTACGGAATACGTACATGAATTAAACAATGTAATACTCAAAAAATATTATCCCAATATAATTCATTAAACTTCTTCTGATCGAGCTAATTATACAAAAATATAAATTTATAAGTTTATTTAATTATTTATGTTTGTGTATTAATGTTACTCACTGTGATTTATTTAGTATCATAACTTATTGTTATATTGAAATACTAGCCATTTCAATAATTATTATTAAAATAATTGAAAACAAATATATATATATATATATATATATATATGTGTGTGTGTGTGTGTGTGTGTGTGTGTGTAAGACCCCGAATTTTATGATATAAAAGTATTCAATTTTTCTTATAATTACTATTCAGTAAATGGCTAAATTGATAAAAGTTAAAGTTAAGGGTGATATATGATTTTTTTTTTTTCAAAATACGCAAGTGGTTATAAAATATTCATTGTTGTCGGGGAATATTCGTTTAATCGTGGAATATTCTTTCTGTCGGGGAATATTCGTACGACAGCGCATGTGACAACCCCAAAATAGGTCCATTCCATCCAACCTATTCTGAGTCGCCAAATACATGGTACAGAAAATAACTGCGACTTTATTACAACAATTGTCGTACAAAATACAACAACACATATGCTGTGAGTTTAGATACAAATATATACCAACTGTGACTCTCATCCCAACCTTGGATAGCACGTCACAATGACACCTTACATAAAGGTATAGTCAAAAACTGTTTTAGAAATTAGAATCTTTGGGAAGTGCTCAAAAAAACCTTCGTACATGGGAGGCCATGCGCTACAGGTTATGATAGATATCATATGGCCATTGAATTATCCTGGTTGACCTAATAGACCAAAAGAAAAGCAGAAGATTACTATCATATTCTTCCCAATGGTGAGTCTTCTCTTGACATATCATTATCTCCACTGTCTCTAAATAAGAATTATACTTTAAACAAACACCCAGATTATATAGGTACTGCTCGTAAATATACTCAACAAGTAAATGAGCACAACCTTGTCTTATGATGACACGAGGTTGTATGTCATCAGACATCTTGTATGATAGTTGCAAAATACCCTTCCAACGTTGGATTCGCTTCACCCTAGTTGATTCACCAAATATAACTACTAAATGATGACCACCGCTCTATTCCATCATTTCCCCATCATTCCAAATACATACACTCTTATTACCGAAAGGAATTGTGAAGCAAAAGGGTGAGCACAACTAACTTCAAGAAAGAATATTATGACTAAAGATAATTAAATTATCAATAGCATTCATCAATAATAAATCGTAGATTTAGAATATACGGTAGATGATAAAATTTCAACCATAGTTGCAGCGGAACGAGCAATCCATTAGAAGAGTCAAATAGACTATAAAGTCTATTATCTTCTCCATGTTAAAAATTCACCAACAATATTTTATCCCTGTAACATCAATCAACAATTCTGGTCCACAATCATATGAATAACTCATAATCATAATTGTAGTTCTAAATTCCTCTTCTCATCCATGACGAAGATAATTTTCATCACCTATCTTTACCTGAAACATCAAAGATCATGGTTACACCAAATCACATTTCATGTTCATAATCATACTGATAAGTTCATCTTTGCACTACTACTACCAAAGATATTCATTCAGATCACCAAATTGGTCATGTTCATCTCAACACATGTTCATCTTCAGACCATCGACCAAAGATATTCAACAACATGTCATCTTTGACACACGGCCAAAGATATTCATCAACAATTCATCTTTGCACCTGGTGCCAAAGAGATTTCTCAACGGTTCATATTTGCACCTATGTGCCAAATATATTAATATCTCAAAGAAATATATAATCATTTCAGAATTTATATAAACAATTATAACCATGTTGATCATTTTACCTTTGCACTTAAGCTAAAGATATTCAATTATAAATTCAATGGTCATGATCATACTCACCAACAATTCAACTTCAGACCATCTTGGCCAAAGAGAACCCATAGTCATGATCATATCAAAAATCTACCCATCTTTACACTCAAGTCAAAGAGAAATATCATCATTAGGGTTATAAAAATATTATATATGATAATAAAAATAAAATGATCAACATATAGTTTTAATCTCAAGAGTAATATTCATAACTCAACTATAATTTGGTTAGAAAAAGAAACCAATTTTATCATGAATAGTAAATCGTGAATAGTAACCCATGAATAGTAAATTCGTGAATAGTAACTCATGAATAGTAAACCCGATACAAAAAGGTAGAAATTCCACAATAAAACCATACCAATATTTCGGTATAATAATGATATTGAAATAACATTTCTTAAACTTATAAACAATTTATTTTAATTGTTTACACATTACTAAATAATGTATTTAATCATTCTAAAATGCCAAACTCATAAGATTTCATCACCAATAATCAAAACCCTTATCAAAAATCTACATATACCTCATATAGGATTCTCAAACCATAAAATCCTATTTTTCAATTTTCTTACTTCACATAACATATTTAATTCATTTACTCATAACTAGTCTATTTTCATGAAAAATACCAAATAAGTTCCAAAAATATTTCTTTTTTGGGATTTAGCAGAATATAGTCCCATATTGAACATATATTTTTCTCAGAATTTTTAAAATTCATTTACTATTTTTCATATGGCCAAAACCGTCGAATATTTAGACATTTATCATAAATTGTACTTTTATCCAAAAATTCCGAAATTCATAGAGTAAACTGATATTATATAGATGTACTCCCAATAAAAATTTCATCAATTTTAGAGTTAACCACAAGGAGTTATAAGCGGTTACTTTTAAAATAGTCTTTTCTCGTAAAGTTCATAACTCTTAATCTATACATTCAAAAATCGCCATTTTTGGACACAATCAATAAAAATCATCAAAATATCATTTCAAATTTTTCCAGAATTTTCTGAAGGATGGAAGAAGTACGAACTGAAAAACATAATAACCCTTAAAATCCCTTACCTCAAGAGAAAGAAAGAATTAGAATGAAAACCGAGAGGAAACTTCTACTAAATAAAGAACTCTCAAAGTATCTAAATACTCTCAAAAATATGCTTAATAATATAGAGAGAAAGAAAACTTGTTTCTGGTGTGATTTTCAATTCTAACATAAGCACCTATTTATAGGAAAATGCTAGAACGCCAAAGGAGACTAAATTAATAAAATAATATTATTAATTTTCTTCATTCCTACGTATGCTCTCCAACCAAGACCAGCCTCTAGCATGCCATACTTGAACAAATTTGGCAGCCCACATGTTGATAACCAAGTGGGTCCCACCCATAAATTAATAAAAATTATTTTATTTTCCGAAACTTCAACAGTTCATAGAAAATAGCCCGGTTATCAGAAAAATACTAATTTTATATCCATTCTAACTAAAATTGAATTCTCTACAACTTTGTAACTTTGAGTTTTTCCAAATTACAAACAAAAAATATCCAAAATTCACAAACAGATGATTTTAATACCTCCACACCCCAAGAAAATACTTGATAAAACACCTCAAGATTAATTCCTTCATTTTATCCACATAAAAATAAATATATCCAACATTTATATCCACATAAAATAAATATTTCCTTATCATATAAATCAATAATTAATTATTCACAAATAATATTACGTAATCACAATTATGACAACCGTAGCTCCTGAGAAAGAGGGGATTTTCAATAAGAATTTCTCCTCATCTTGCGCCGCAATTAGGTGACCAAACTTCTCCTCGATGTAACTTTCTAGACATTGCCAATAATGCTATCTAATAATATTATTCAAATAATATGAATTATTGATCCGATAATGGAGATATTCATGCAGTTGACAATTATTGAAACAACAATAATATAAAATATCAACACAACAATTATTGAATCAATAAAATAAAATATTAAGCAAGAATTACTATAACAATTATTGAGTAAGATCTTCTTACGTAAGAATCAATAATTCAAAAAATATCGTGCTGCAATCTGGTGTCTTCTTGTCAAGACTAACGCCAGACATCAGTATTTTAACCAACGGGTATTCCAACGATGTTAATAATCAGAATAACTACGCTGCAGATTATTTGTAAAACTCAATTTTTGTTTCTTTCATCGAAAGTTATTCGTTATGGGCCCACAAATGGTCGCGCATTTATCGCATTTAATATTCTAAAATGTAAAAAAATATTCCACGACCAAAACGAATATTCTCCGACAATTGAATATTTTATAACCACTTGCGTATTTTGAAAAAAAAAAATTCATATCTCACCCTTAACTTTAAACTTTTATCAATTTAATCATTTACTGAATTGTAATTATAAGAAAAATTGAATACTTTTATTTCATAAAATTCGGGGTCTTACAATCACCCCTCCTTATGAAATTTCGTCCCCGAAATTTACGTACCTGGTATTTCGAAAAGTTGAGAATACCTTGCTTTTCATTTCAGATTTTATTTCTCGGGTCATCATTGTAAGACCCCAACTTATTATAAATAAAATCGAATTTCCTCTAATTATTATTTTGAATAATAAGGTATTAATTTGATATAATTCTCTGATTATGGGTGAAATGTGCAAATTTTGCAAAATAAGCAAGTGGTTATAAAATAATCATTGTTGTGGGGAATATTTATTTGGTCGTGGAATATTCTTATTGTCGGAGAATATTAAATGCATTTACTGTGCCAGATTATTTATGGGCTCCATAATGTAATAACTATCTGGATGAAGAAAATGACAAAATTTGAGTTTTATAAATAATCTGGCAGAGTTGTTATTCGCTAACATCGTTGAATTATTCCGGTGGTTAAAATAAAAGAATCGAATGCAAAGAAATACACCTGTGATTGCACAAAGATTGTTGAATTATCGATTCTTACGTAAGAAGACACTACTCAATAATTGTCACAGTAATTACTGTTCAATATTTTATTTTTATTGATTCAATAATTGATGTGTTGATATTTTATATTATTGTTATTTCAATAATTGTCACTGCACAGTATTTCCCATTATCAGATCAATAATTTATATTATTTGAATAATATTATTAGATAACATTCATATTATTAGATAAAAGGGCTATTTATTATGAATTATTGAAATTCCGGGGTTCCAGAATAATTGATTTTTGGAAGTTTTAAATAATTATTGTCAATAATGTTATCTAATAATATTATTCAGATAATATGAATTATTGCTCCGATAATGGAAAATACTGTGTAGTGACAATTATTAAAACAACAGTAATATAAAAAAATCAACGCAGCAATTATTGAATCAATAAAATAAAATCTTTGAACAATTAATTATCGTAACAATTATTGAGTAAAGGCCTTCACGTAAGAATCAATAATTGGTGTAATACCGCGCGCCATCGCTCAACAACGCCAGACATCGTGTTTTAACCACGGGTATTCCAACAAGATAATCCAGTAATAATCGCTACCGTTATTTATAACAACTTATACTTGTCTGTTTTCTTCATCCAATTGCTTTTCAGTTATGGGCCCACATAATAAAGGTCATACTAGTGCATTTAATATTTTCGACAAAGAATATTCCACGACCAAACGTAATATTCTCCAAACAACAATGAGTATTTTATAACCACTTGCTTATTTGAAATATTTCGCAAGATTTTACTCATAACTAACCACATTAATCAAATCAACCCTTACTATTTCAAAATGATAAATAGAGGAAATTAAATTTCAATTATTAATAATTTGGGGTCTTACATATGTGATATGTTAATTTGTTTAATTAACCCTTGTTTTATGGCAGATTTTAAGAATGGCAGCTGAGAACGTTAACAACGGAGTGTATGAGACGGTGGAACAACCTTTAGTTACAAACCAGGAGAATGTGCAACAGGAAGACAATATTCCTCCTGTAAACAACACTACAGAACAAACGATGAATGATGGAATGTTTAGGAACTTTTTGCAGTTCATGCAAAATCATACTAGGGAGACTCACGCACAAAATACGGGTGGAAATGCTAGTAATGCGCGGCTTGTCACAAACAAGCGATTCAAAGAGTCAGGACCACGTAATTTAAGGGAAAGCCGGATCCGATCATGGCGGAAATGTGGGTCAAACAAATTACCAAGATATTCGATGTCTTGGGATACACGGAGGAATGAAGGTTCCATTCGCCACCTTTATGTTCCACGGTGAATGCATCATCTGGTGGGAGTCTCGTGAAGCGCACTCACCACCGCACTCGGTATGTCTTGGGAAACATTTCAGAACTATTCAATGACAAGTACTTTCTCCGAAAGTATTCGCTATATGAAGGAGGTGGAGTTTATCGATTAGAACAAAAAAAACACGCGGTGTCCCAAAGACGTAAGCGAAGTTTGCAGAGTTATCCAGGTTTGCACCTCATTTGGTCGAAAATGAGGAACGAATGACAAGGATGTTTTTGAGAGGTCTAAAGCCCGATATTCGACAATATCTTATCTCTCATAAATTTTCTTTATATTCGGATGTTGTAAATGGGCTCAATTTTTAGAAAGCGAGATAATGAGTATGTGCAACCGAGGGACCACAAAGAGAGTCATACCTAGGTGGCGGTAGCCATCTGAGCAATGAAAAACAAGTGGAGGAAAACATTCGGATTAAAAGCAGAACCACTCTGGTGGTAATCGTGGCCGTGATAATAGAAGGAGCTAGTCGGGAGGAGATTTCAAAAAGAGAAGGTACAACAATGATAACGTGAAGACTTTAGCACACACATCAACTGTTTTTAGGGGAGGAGAACGAAGACCTTGGGTCGTTTGTTACAAATGCGGGAAGGAGGGACACATCACACCAAACCGCCCCACAACAATCCAAGGTGTGTTATAAGCTGTGGAAAGGAAGGTCATATAGCTAGAGATTTTCTAGTTCATAAACCAAGTTCAACAGGATGGTGACTCCAAAGGTCATCCGGATAAGTTAAAATCACGGTTCTGGAAGAAGCGTTTGTCGTGGATCGCCAAAACGTGAGGAACCGAATGAGGTGATCACGGGTAAAGTTTAATCTTGAACTCTCTTGCGAAGTTTATACCTTACTAGATCTGGGAGTTCTCCCCATTCTTTATATCTCCCGCTTGTGCTCAACGCTTAAACTTGACTCAGGAGAAATTGGACTTTGACTTATCTGTTGAAACTCCGTTGGGTGAAACCTTCGTTACATCTATAGTTTATAAATCTTGCTTAATCCAAGTTGGCACTATCACATTACCTGTTGATCTTATCTCTTTAAAGATACTTGCTTTTGATGTGATTTTAGGAATTGATTGGTTAACCACTCATCATGCTAAAATTGATTGTTTTCGTAAGGTTGTTAGTTTTCATATTCCTAACCAACCTGTGATACCCCTAAAATTAGGTATACATCACCCATCTTGGGTCGCCAGATACATGGTACAAAATTCAAATACAACTTACTAATACAACTGTCGTGTGCAATACGACAAAACATAAACTGTGAGTTTGAATACAAATATTGTCTACTAGAGATTATACAAACTCAAAAGGAGTCCTCATTACAATTATTATCACACTATTTCACAGAATAGTGAGGACTACTAATGCACCATCTTGGACCATCACTCTATTTCCCGACTAGTCCCAGCTACGTTATCATTTCTTGAAGAGAACAGTGAAAGAAAGGGTGAGCTCAACTAGCCCAGTAAGAAATATTAAGACTAAGATAATGCAGAATAATTTATCGTTAGCCTTCAACAGTGTTAAACTGATAAAATATAACAAACATCAAGTTTAACTGCAGCGGAACAAGCAATCCATTAAAAGAGTCAAGTAGAAACTAAAATCTACTATCTTTTATGATTAAAAAGGTTTTTCATCACTGTTATCGCAGAGACTCAGCTTAATAAATATTCCACATCATCGAATCACCCCTGCACTACGGCCAAGGATATTCTTTAGTATCACGACCACAATTATCCATGCACTACGGGCGAAGAATATTTGTGTATTCATTAATGGTCATGATCATGCCATAAAATAATTCATCTTTATACTACGGCCAAAGAGAATCCATAGCCATAATCATACCAAAAACTGTCCATCAATGCACTACGGGCCAATGATGACTTTTTTCACATCATTTGTAACATTACGGTTATGATTATACCGAATAATCCCTTGTCATAATCATACCAAGTCCATCTATGCACTACAGGCTACAGATGAATTTCAACATAATATAAGCATGATGATGATGACAATGATATAAGAATTCAATAAACAAGTTCAAGAATTAATTTGTCCAAGAACTACTAATATCCAAATTGTCAACATGATACTGCTTTGTAGAGTAAAATTCAAGAATGATCAGAAGAATATTTCCATGAAAAGATCTTTGGATGAAGCGCAAATATCAAGGATATTCTACTAATTTCATGGAGTATGAAGTCAAAACTTTAACCAACCGAGTATAATTAAGAATGGAATAACAAAAGAAATCACCACGACGCGCATTGCTTAAGATGTATAAAGTTATTCCAACAGAATACTAAATAACGGAACCAGTCGTGAAATTCATACCGACAAGATGTTCCAAATGTAATAGTAAATGCGAATAATAAATGATAGAACCGGTCCGACGATAAGATGCAGACAGGATATTCGGCGTAATAATAAAGCGGAATAATAAAAAAATGGAACCAGTCCGACGTATAAAGACAGATGTGGATATTCTACGGTAATAATAAAGATAGAATATTAGAAGAATGTCACCAAGTATAGGGTAGCCCACGTATACAGGTTATTCTAACAGAACAATAAAGAAATGGAATAACAGAAGTTCTCTTCTAGAATACAAAAGAATAATATCCCTTATTTAATACAATAAATAATATTCCCTACCTTAAGAAGAAGAAGATCTTGGATATATAAGTAGTGAAGTAGCGAATACTTTCTTTTTCTCTCTATAGTTTATCTCTCAGAGTTCAAAGTGAATTAAGTAAGAAAATAATGAAGGAATGAGCTTCTATTTATAGAAAAATGGACCCTGATAAGAAACTAACTCATGAACGGTCCAAATTGATTTACTTTAATTTGAAGGTCCATATTTAAAGAAAAATCTTTTAAATAAAATATAATATATTCTATTTATATAAAAAGATTTTTACTATACAAACACTATGCGGGCAATATGCAAATACTATGCATAGTAAAATATAATATATTCTATTTATAAAATAACTTTAATAAAGTATTCTGTTTTATATAAAAAGATGTTTCTATTTTATTACGTTAATAATACGAATAAAACAAAACTTCTAAATCAATAATAATTGAATCAAATAATGTGAGATACTATGTAGCAACTATTGTAGCAATAATTGAACAAAATTGAGTGACTTCTCACATAAATATCAATAATCAATACCGTGTGCTACTATGCAACAACGCCAGACATTCTATTTCTTTTACTACCGAGTAGTTCAACAAGATCACCGGTAAAACTTCCGCCGTTATTTTTAATAAAATATTTTTGTCATTTTTCAATCCGACAATAATTTAGTTGTAGGGTCCACTAATGATTGTGTTGTCGCATTTAATATTTCTCGTTTAAAACGAATATTCCCAGAGACCAATCGAATATAATATGACAACTTGCATACTTTGCAAAATTTATAAATATTACCCACAACTATAACATTATCTCAAATTCACACCATAATATAAAAAAAATTATTTCGAGAAAATTAATTCTTTATTCATAAAATCTGGGGATTCACACAACCTGTCACACGAATTCAAACTACTAAACCACTAAAATCAGTCATTGTCATATCAAGCCACAAAGCTAATCGTTTATTGAAAAACGGATGTCAAGCTTTCTTAGCCCATGTTATGGATTTGAACAGAGACAAGTCAGATTTGAATAATATTTTCGTGGTTAGAGAATTTCCTGATGTATTTCCTGAAGAACTTCTCGGTCTACCCCCAGAACATGATGTTGAATTCTTTATTGATCTTGAACCGGGTACAAAACCTATTTCTAAAACCCCATATCGAATGGCTCCTATCGAACTTCAGGAATTAAAAGTCCAACTGCAGGAAATGTTAGACATCGATTTCATTCGTCCTAGTACATCTCCTTGGGGTGCTCCTCTGTTTTATTAAGTAAAAAGAAGAAAGACGGAGTATTCGACTTTGTATTGACTACTGAGAATTGAACCATGTCACCATCAAGAATAGGTATCCGATTACCTCGCATTGATGACCTATTTGACCCGATTGTAAGGAGCACAATTCTTTTCAAAGATCGACCTTCGCTCGGATATCATCACCAAGATTAAAATCGAGGATATTCCAAAGACCGCTTAACTTCGATGCGGGCATTATGAATTCTTAGTCATGTCTTTTGGATTGACTGATGCTCCTGTTGCTTTCATGGATATGATGAACCGTGTATTTAAAGAATATTTGGATTAGTTCATTGTTGTCTTTATTGATGACATCCTCATCTATTCCAAAAGCCGTGAAGATCATGAGCACCATTTGAAAGTCGATACTTGAAAGGCTTCGTGAAAACAAGCTTATATGCCAAGTGAAGAAATGCGAGTTCGGCTCGAGGAAGTAGTATTCCTTGGGCACGTGGTGTCAAAACATGGAGTATCTGTCGACCCAGCGAAGATTGAAGCCATACAAAGTTGGGAACAACCAAAGTCGGTGACCGAAATGCGTAGCTTTCTGGGATTAGTTGGTTATTATCGGAGATTCGTGGAAGGATTTTCTTGAATCGCTACTCCGTTAACTCAGTTGACTCGGAAAGATATAAAATTCGTATGGAGCGAGGAATACGAGAATAGTTTCCAAGAGCTTAAGAGGAGACTCATTTCGGCACCTGTTTTGGCAATACCATCTGGTACGGATGGATTTGTTATATACATCGATGCTTCAGGCAAAGGGTTAGGATGCGTTCTCATGCAACATGGGAAAGTCATAGCCTATGCCTCACGACAACTCAAAGAATATGAGAGGAATTATTCTACTCATGATCTAGAGTTGGCAGCAGTCGTATTCGCGTTGAAAATTTGGAGACACTACTTGTATGGGAAGAAAGTGGAGATTTATACGGACCATAAAAGCCTCAAATATTTCTTTACCCAAAAAGAACTTAACATGCGGCAACGACGTTGGCTCGAGCTGTTGAAAGATTACGATCATAACATTCAATACCATCCTGGAAAATCGAACGTAGTAGCTGACGCATTGAGTAGAAGATCATATGTGAGTACGAGTGCGATATTGTCAATGCAAAGGCCCATTCTGTATGACTTGCAAAGGATGGAGGTAGAATTAAAGACTCCAGGGACCCACATGATGATGGAGAATATACGAGTAGAACCGACTTTAATCGATAAAGTTAAAGCTGCTCTAGCTACGGATCTGGGGCTAATGCGTATGAAGAAGAAAATGCAAGAATGTGTTATTCCAGAAGCAAGAATCGATGAAGAAGGAATACTTCGAGTCAACTCCAGACTTTGTGTTTCTAACGATTCTGACTTGAAGCATAGAATCATGATGGAGGCACATAACACACCATTTACAATCCATCCTGGGAGTACCAAAATGTATCATGATATTCGACATACATTTTGGTGGAATAATATGAAGAGAGAGATCGCAGAGTTTATCTCGAGGTGTTTAACCTGTCAATGTGTAAAGGCAGAGCATCAAGTGCCAAAGGGTCCATTACAACCACTTGAGATTCCGGAATGGAAGTGGGAACACATTACCATGGATTTTAACATGTGTCTTCCCAAAGTTTTTCAAGGCGTAGATCTTTATTTGGGTTATTGTTGATAGATTAACCAAGTCCGCCCATTTCTTTGCCGACACGAGAAACTTATTCCTTGAACGTCTTGCTCAGTATGACGTGAATGAGATTGTGAGATTGTATGGCATGCCAAGATCCATAGTTTGGATCGTGACCCAAGATTCACTTCAAGATTTTGGGTTAGCTTGCAAAAAGCTATGGGCACGGATTTACGATTCACTTCAAAGATACCATCCTCAAACCGGACGGACAATCGAGAGGACTATTCAAACTCTTGAAGATCTATTAAGACTCGTGTCCTAGATTTCAAAGGAAGTTGGGATAAGTACTTGCCAACTGGTGGAATTCTCCTATAACAACAGTTATCAAGCAAGTATAAGCATGGCTCCATTTCAAAGCGCCAGATGGGCCGAAAGTGTCGATTCTCCATTATCTTTGGGACGAGGTGGGAGAAGCAACGTTGTTGGGACCGTAATTAAACGCATGACTACGTAAAAGATTAAAATGATTCGACAACGATACAAATAAAGACAAGATCAACAAAAGAGTTATGCGGATCTTCATCGAAAAGACGTGGAATTTAATATTGGGGATCATGTATTATTACTGGTTGCACCATGGAAGGAGTTACAAGATTTGGGGAGAGGAAAGCTCAATCCACGATTTGTTGGTCCATTTGAGATTCTCACCGAATAGGAAATGTGGCATATAGACTCAAAGATTACCTCCAAGTATGTCTCGTGTTCATAATATTTTTCATATATCCATGCTTTGTAAATATGTGAAAGACCCGAACCATATTATTGCGTTAGAACCAGACGAGATAGCCGAAGATTTAACGTACGAAGAAGTACCTGTTATGATTTTGGAGTTAACCACAAGAAGTTATAAGCGGTTACTTTTAAAATAGTCTTTTCTCGTAAAGTTCATTACTCTTAATCTATACATCCAAAAATCGTCATTTTTGGACACAATCAATAAAACTCATCAAAATATCATTTCAAATTTTTCCGAATTTTTTCGAAGGACGGAAGAATACGAACCTGAAAAACATAATAACCCATAAAATCCCTTTACCTCAAGAGAAGCGAGATTGAATGAAAAATCGGAGGAAACTTCTACTAAATATGACAACTCTCAAAGTATCTAAATACTCTCAAAATATGCTTAATAATATAGAGAGAAAGAAAACTTGTTTACGGGTGTTATTTTCAATTCTAACATAAGCACCTATTTATAGGAAAATCTTTAACGCATAAAAGGAGACTAAATTAATAAAATAATATTATTAATTTTCTTCATTCCTACGTATGCTCTCCAACCAAGACCAGCCTCTAGCATGCCATACTTGAACAAATTTGGCAGCCCACATGTTGATAACCAAGTGGGTCCCACCCATAAATTAATAAAAATTATTTTATTTTCCGAAAGTTCAACAATTCATAGAAAATAGTCCGGTTATCAAAA
Source organism: Panax ginseng (assembly GCA_020205605.1). NCBI lineage: Eukaryota > Viridiplantae > Streptophyta > Magnoliopsida > Apiales > Araliaceae > Panax > Panax ginseng. The sequence continues at coordinate 84,774,118 of CM035150.1, read as the reverse complement.
AAATACTAATTTTATGTCCATTCTGACTAAAATTGAATTCTCTACAACTTTGTAACTTTGAGTTTTTTCAAATTCCAAACCAAAAATATCCGAAATCCACAAACGGATGATTTTTAATACCTCCACACCAACAAAATACTGATAAAACATCTCAGCATTAATTCCTTCATTTTTATCCACATAAAAATAAATATATCCATCGTTTATATCCACATAAAATAAATATTTCCTTATCATATAAATCAATAATTAATTATTCACAAATAATATTACAGAATCACAATTATGACAATGACGGTAGTTCGGGAAAGAAGGGATTTTCAATAAGAATTTCTCACTTCTTGGTAGCGAATTAGGTGACCAAACCTCTCCTTGTGAACTTTCTAGACATTGCCAATAATCTTTATCTAATAATATTATTCAAATAATATGAATTATTGATCCGAGAATAGAATCTTTAGCAGATGACAATTATTGAAACAACAATAATATAAAATATCAACACAACAATTATTGAATCAATAAAATAAAATATTAAACAGTAATTACTATAACAATTATTGAGTAGTGTCTTCTTCACGTAAGAATCAATGATTCAAAAATCATCAGGCAATACCGTGTGTCTTTCCATGTGCAGACACTAACGCCAGACATCGTATTTTAACACAAGGTATTCAACGTGTTAGCAGTAATAACTACGCCAAGTTATTTGTAAAAAACTCAATTTTGTCGTTTTCTTCATCCAAGCGGTTATTCGTTATGGGGCCCATAAATGGTCATATTGGCCGCATTTAATATTCTCCGACAGAAAGAATATTCCACGACCAAACGAATATTCCCCGACAATTGAATATTTTATAACCACTTGCGTATTTTGAAAAAAAATTCATATCTCACCCTTAACTTTAAACTTTTATCAATTTAATCATTTACTGAATTGTAATTATAAGAAAAATTGAATACTTTTATTTCATAAAATTCGGGGTCTTACAACGCATCCATTTGTGGGCCTCATAACAGAATAACTGTCGGATGAAGAAAATGACAAAGTTTGAGTTTTTATAAATAACAACAGTAGTTATTCAATTATTAATCATTGGAATACCCGGTGGTTAAAATACAAGAATGTCTGGCGTCATTAGAAGATAGTACCAGATTGTACACGATATTTTTGAAATTATTGATTCTTACGTAAGAAGGCACTACTCAATAATTGTTACGAATTAATTCTCGCTCAATATTTTATTTTATTGATTCAATAATTGTTACGTTGATATTTTATATTATTGTTGTTTCAATAATTGTCACTACACAAGATCTCCATTATCGGATCAATAATTCATATTATTTGAATAATATTATTAGATAGCATTATTGGCAATGTTTAGAAAGTTCTCACAAGGAGAGGTTTCGTCACCTAATCGCTACCAAGAAGAAGAGAAATTTTATCTAAAGCCCCTCTTCGGGAACCTGCTCAGGTTGTCATTATTGTGATTCGTAATATTATTTATGAATAATTAATTATTGATTTATATGATAACTAAATATTTATTTGATATGGATATAAATGATGGATTTATTTATGTGGTTATAAATGAAAGAATTAATGTTGAGGTGTTTTATCAAGATTTTGCCTGGATCAAGGTATTAAAAGATCAAATCGGTGTTCTTACAGCTTTATTGTGTGAGTTATAATTTTTAATTTGACCGTTGGATCGTTGTGATTTTTGGATATGTTATACATATATAAGTTGAGTATATGTTCACAAATTTTGAACTGTTAAAAATGAAAGAATGATTTGTTATGAATTTTAAGAGGTGACTGATTCGGAAATTAGGTTTATAAATGATTTTGGTGGAAAATTCTAGAAATGGGTGGGCCCCTGTGACACCCCCAAAAATAGGAATACATCACCTATTCTAAGTCGCCAGATACATGGTATAGAATTCAAATACAACTTAATAATACAACTGTCGTGTATAATACGACAAAACATAAACTATGAGTTTGAATGGGCCAATAATATGGTTCGGGTCGTCCACATATTTACTTAACATCGATACATGATAAACGTTATAAACACGCAACATATTTGGCGGTAAAACGAGTCTATAAGCCATAGTTCCTACTCGATCGAGGATTTTAAATGGGCCAATTAAATCGAGGGCTGAGATTTCCTCTCTTCATCAATTCTTGCTTCTAGAATAACGCCCTCTTGAACCTTCTTCTTCCCATTCATCAGCTCCTAGTATGTAATTTGAGCGCCTTTAACTTTATCGATTAAAGTTAATGCTAATCGTATATTCGTTATCTTGATGTAGGTTCTTAGAGTCTTTAACTCTATCTTCATCATTTGTAAGTTATACGAAATGAGTCTTTGTGTTAACAACATCGTACTCGTAAACGCATACGATCTCTTACTCAACACGTCAGCTACCACGTTCGCTCTTCCACGATGATATTGAATTGTACGATCGTAATCTTCAACAGCTCGAGCCAACGTCTTTGGCGCATGTTAGGTTCATTTTAATTGAAGAAATATTTGAGGGTTTAAGAAATGGGTTTTGTACTAGGGTCAATACTAAATTCAATTTCACGCTCTAGGGTAGGCTAAGTCTTCAAGAATATGTCAGGAAATCTATTAACAATAGAAATGTCATTCAAAACCGTGACTCTCATCCAAGACTTGGATAGTACGTCACATTGATACCTATCAACTTGCCATCGTCACTCACGACATCGCCTACAGAAAGTCTGGCTTTGGTGCATTCCACACAAGGAAGTCAACAACGAAAGGCTCGGGGCTCTTTACTTATGGCTTGATATGACAGTGATTGACTTTAGAGGTTTGGTTACTTAAAAAGTTAGGAATATAAAAGCTAACAACCTTACAAAAAGCATGATGAGTAGTTAACCAATCGATTCCAAAAATCACATCCATGCAAATATTTTTAAAGAGATAAAATCGATAGGTAACGTGAAAGTGTTGATTTGAATCAAACAAGATTTATGAATAGTAGAGGTAACGAAGGTTTCTCCGTTGAGTTTCAACAGATAAATCAAAGTCTAACTTCTCCTGAGTTAAATTCAAACATTGAAACACAACTAGGTGAAATAAAAGAGTGAGTAGAAGCCCAGTATCTAACACGGTATAGACTTGCAAAAGTTTATGATTAACTTACCCGTGATAATTTTATTTGGGTTCCTCGTTACGAAAAAAATGCTCTCAAACCACCTAGGTTTTGGCTTATGCGGGACATCCTTCTTGGCATCACTATCCCAAATTTGGACTTGACTTCACCATACGACAAAATCGAGCTAGGTGACTTCTCTTCCACAATTGAAACACGCTTTGGATTCTTTGCGTACGGTTTGGACGGATGTGTCCCCTCTGTCAGCATTTGAAACATCTGATAGATGATCGTTCTTCTTCCTTTGAAACGGGTCTTTGGTGTTGCTTATCTTTCTATCATTATTGAACCCTCTTCTTGAAATTTCCACTTTATTATTTTGGCCATGATTACCACCGAAATGGTTATCATTCTTGGTATGATAATTTCCCCATGATGGTTATCATTGTTAGATGGATTGCTGCCACCGAAGACGATTATTATCGTGTTGTTAGTCGTTGCCTTTTGGTTGTGCTGACTCATTATCGCACTCCAATAACTGAGCCCTATTCACAACATCTGAATATAAACAAAGTTTATGAGAAATAAGATATTGACGTATGTCAGGTTTCAAACCTCTTAGAAACATTCGCGTCATTCGCTCCTCATTATCGACCAAATGGGATGCAAACCGGGATAACTCTGCAAATTTAGCCTCATACTGCGACACGGACATATTATTTTGCTCCAGCTTGATAAACTCCACCTCTTTCATGTGACGAATACTTTTGGGAAAGTACTTGTCGTTGAACAGCTCTTGGAACTTCTCCCAAGACATCTTGAGTAAGGCCATGCGGGGCACGCTTTTCTGATTCCCACCAATGATCCGCTTCTTTACGCAAAATAAAGGTGGCAAAGGAAACCTTTGCTCCTCCGGAGCATCCCAAGACCTCAAATATTTGATGATCGCTTTAACCACGTCTCCACTTAAGTAGTTCCGCATTCCCAAAAACTCCCGGTGGTCCCAAATTTCAAATATAAATTAATTAATTTCGTAAAATATAAATATTGTAGATTACTTAAATACTATAGATTAAACTTTTATTTTTTGAATATAAATTTAGTTTCGATTTAATTTTCTTATAGTACGTACTAGGATCGGTTGAACATATATTTTGTAAAATTTAAACACACATATATCTTTTCATTTATGATCATTAAACTCTTACATGGTTATATCTCAAGTATTAATTCCAGTTATTTTTTTAATTACTTTATGGAATTTTTATTTAAATTAATACAACATAATTAATACCTAAAAAATAACTAAAATCATAAATCCCCAAGAATTTAAAGATATCCAAATTAATGAAGAACATGAGTATTTTAAGAAACTACCTTATTATTAATATTTAATATTAAAATTAGTTTATTGATGTATTAATTAATGTTAATATTTAACATTAAAGTAACAAAGAATATTAATAAAATTTTATTGTTAAATATTAGTACTTTAGTATTTACAATAAATTAACTTATTATTAATATTTAATCAACTAAGTAACTAACTTATTATTAATATTAAATATACTAACTAGTTATATTCATTGAAGATGTATATTAATTAAATGTATCAACAAGAAATCAAGAATGAATAATTAAAATTTTAAATTTTATTGATGTATTAATTAAAACTAATGTATTATAATTTATAAATTACAATAATGAATAAGTAAAATTTTATACTTTATTGATGAATAATTATAAATTTAAAGTTCAAAAATTACAAAAAATTGAATAAAAAATCATGTAAGGTCTCAGGCCAGGCCAGGCCAAGCCAGACCTTTTTGCAGGCCAGGCCAGGCCAGATTTTTGTCTAAAAAAAGCGGCCTTTTCAAGCCTTCCGTGTCAGTTCTGGCCAGGCTCGACCTGGCCGAATAGAACTTGTGCAGTAGGCCCAAAGCGAGATCATGGCCAGTAGCATGAGGCCTCGGGCCTTTTGTGCATCCCTAACTACAGCCAAGGATATTCTCTAGTATCACGACCATGAATTATCCATGCACTACGGCTTAAGATAATCATGTTTTCATCAATGGTCCTGATCATGCCATAAAATAATTCATCTTTGCACTACGGCCAAAGAGAATCCATAGCCATAATCATACCAAAAACTGTCCATCAATGCACTACGGGCCAATGAGGACTTTTTCCACATCATTTATAACATTACGGTTATGATTATACCGAATAATCTCTGGTCATAATCATACCAAGTCCATCTATGCACTACATGCCATAGATGACTTTCAACATAATATAAACATGAGGATGATGACAATGATATAAGAATTTAATAAAACAAGTTCAAGAATTAGTTTATCCAGGAACTGATAACGTTCAAATTGTCAACATGATACTGCTTTGTAGAGTAAAATTCAAGAATGCTCAGAAGAATATTTCCATGAAAAGATATTGGATGAAGCCTAGAAATATCAAGGATATTCCACTAATTTCATGGAGTATAGAAGTCAAAACTTTAACCAACCGAGTATAATAACGAATGGAATAACAAAAGAAATCACCATGCATGCGGATCTTGATGACAGACAAAGTTATTCCAACGTAATAATAAATAATGAAACCAGATGAGCGAAAGTAAATTGCACCGGCTGTGATTTTCAACAATGTAATAATAAAAGCGGAACCGGGTTCAAGCACAGAAACGCACGCATGTAATATTCCAACAAAACAATAATAAAGATGGAACTGTGTCCACAGAACGCATGCAGTACATGATATTCCAATGTAATAATAAAGACGGAATAATGAAGAATGTCACCAAGTATAGGGTGGTAGTACACAGATACAAAAGTTATTCAATAGAATAATAAAGAATGGAATAACAGAAGTTCTCTATAGATTTAGTGAATTAGTGAGAAATGAAGGAAGAATGAGCTTCTATTTATAGAAAAATATAGTTTCGATAATTGCACATTTTGGGGCTCGAAAAATTACAGAATAATACCTCCAACTTTTCTTTTATTTTTAATTTAGTCCTACAAGTATTATCAAACTTACACCACCTCCCCTAATAGTAAATAATGTGAATCAATAGTAAATCATGTGAATCAATAGTTCTAGACATGTGAAAATACGAATTACAGTATAGTACCTCCATCTATACCTCCATTTTTAACTTAGTCATGTAAGTATTATCAATCTTGCACCAACTTCCCTAATAGTAACAAGAATGTGAAACAATAGTATACACATGTGAACAAATAGTTATAATCATGTAAAATAATAGCAATTAATTTCTAATTTATCCGGTTAAATACCCGATTGGTCAAAATAACCTCCAGACATCAATTTTTATCGAAATAAATGTCGATTTTCACTAACACAAATAATTCCAACATAATGAAACTATTTTTATCAAAAATATAAATTTTGAAATTTTGAAGTTTGACTTTTCCCGAAAAATTCAACTATTGACTTTTTGACCAAATAGTAAAAACCAAAAATTTTGTGTTGATAGTCTATTTTTACTAATTTCATCGTTCCGGACTCAAATATCACGTCCGCGTCTCCAAATTCAACTCCGAGCACAACATCAATATTAATAACATTCATCATTAATATTATAACTCATAATATTTATCAACCAGGTCGTTCCCAGAAAAGAGGGGGCTTTCCAATAAGGATTTCTCCCTTGACAGAACTTCAAGACATTGTAAATATTGCAATTTAATAATATGAATAACTTTGTCATCTCAATTATTGACTTAATAATATATCATATAATGCGGATGATCTCGTGACAATAATCGAATCAATAATATGAGAGATATGATGCAACAATTACTATAAGAATAATTGAGTATAAGCGGTGACTTCTCACGTAAAGATCAATAATCAATACAGCATTGTTACTTACGCAACCACGCCAGACATCGTATTTTTTACTACCGAGTAGTTCAACAAGATTAACGGTAAAACTTCCGCCGTTATTTTTATAAAAATATTTTTGTCATTTTCTCAATCCAACAATAATTCCGTTGTGGGGTCCATTAATGATTGTCTTGAGTAAATGCACGATATTCCCTGATTAAAAGAATATTCCCCGACCAATCGAATATTATACAACAACTTGCATACTTTTTAAAATTTATAAATATTACCCACAACTATAACATTATCTCAAATCCATACCATAATTTTGAAAAAAATATTTCGAAAAAAATAAATCTTTATTCATAAAATTTGGGGTCTCACAATCTCCCCTCCTTATGAAATTTCACCCTCAAAATTTACGTATGTACCTGGTATGCCGAAGAGGTAAGGATACCTTGACTTCATTTCAGATTCTAACTCTTAAGGTATAACATTCGAGTGTTGAATATGATCCTTTTTATCCAAGATTTTAACACGTATCTCCTCATACTTAAATATTCTGCTATCTCGTCTAGTTCTAATTTAATAACGTGGTTCGGGTCATCCACATATTTACGTAACATCGATACGTGAAAAATGTTATGAACACGCGACATACTTAGCAGTAAAACGAGTCTATAGGCCACAGTTCCTACTCGATCGAGGATTTCAAATGGGCTAATTAAATCTTGGGTTGAAATTTCCTCTCTTCAGCAAGTCTTGCTTTTAAAATAACGCCCTCTTGAACCTTCTTTTTCGTATTCATCAGCTCCGGGTCTGTAGCTTTAGCAGCTTTAACATTATCGACTAAAGTTGGTTCTAATCATATATTCGTTATCTTCACGTAGGTTCGTATATTTGCACTCATAAACGCATAAGATCTTCTCCTTAACGCGTCAGTTACCACGTTCGTTTTTCCACGATGGTATTGAATGGTACGATCGTAATCTTTAACAGCTCGAGCCAATGTCTTTGGTGCATGTTACGTTCATTTTAGTTGAAGAAATATTTAAGGGTTTTAGAAATGGGGTTTTGTACTGGGGTCAATACAAAATTCGATTTCACGTTCTAGGGGTAGTCTAAGTCTTCAAGAATACGCCAGGAAATTTATTAACAATAGAAATATCATTCAAAACTGTGACCCTCATCCAAGACTATAATTCCGTTGTGGGGTCCACCAATGATTATGCCGTCGTACAGATATTCCCTGACAAAAAGAATATTCCCCGACCAATCGAATATTATATAACAACTTGCATACTTTGCAAAATTTATAAATACTACCCACAACTATAATATTATCTAAAATTCATACCATAATATTAAAAAATATATATATTTCGGGAAAATTAAATCTTTATTCGTAAAATTTAGGATTTTACAGCCCCACTTTTGGTTGTTGGGGAAGATGGCTGATTTTTGGTGGGTGGAATAGTAGCAAGTAAAGTCATCAGGTAGCAGGTCAAGTCTGCTTCGGCGTGCTAATATTTTTCTATAAATAGAGGGCTAAGTTAGAATTGAAAATCACACCAGAATTCAAAAGTTTTCTCTCTTTTTCTCTCTAGATTATCGAGTGTATTTTGTGAGTATTTAGATACTTGATGAGTTGTTATTCATCGATTGCAAATTTTCTTGTTGTCATATCAGATATTCAAATGTAAGCCGCTTTTTGAGGTAAGGGATTGTAAGGGATTGTAAGGGATAGTAAGGGATTGTAAGGGATATGAAGGGATGCTATATTCTTAATAATGATGGTATTCTTTCAATATCATTATACTGAAATATTGGTATGGATTTTATTGTGGAATTTTTACCTTTTTCAGTCGGGATTACTATTCACATATCGACCTTTATTCACGATACTAAGACTTTATTCATGTATATCACGACTATTTACGTATATGACATTATTTACGTATACGGTACTATGTACGAATATGGAGTACTATTTATAAGTTACTATTCACGAGTTACTATTCATGAGTTACTATTCACGAGTTACTATTCACGAGTTACTATTCACGGGTACTATTCACGACAAAAATTGGTTTCTTTTTCTGACCAAATTATCTTTGATTTATGATTGTTGCTCTTGAAAATAAATGCAGTTGTTGATCATATTATTTTTATTATCATATATAACATTTTTATAACCCTGATGTTGAATTTCTCTTTCACTTGAGTGTAAAGATAGGTAGATTATTGGTATGATCGTGACTATGGGTTCTCTTTGGCCAGTAGTGCAAAGATGAATTGTGACTGGTATGATCATGACCATTGAATTTATAATTGAATATTTTTAGCTTAAGTGTAAAGGTGAATTGATCAACATGGTTATAATTATGGTTTATATAGATTTTGAAATGATTATATATTTCTTTGAGATGTGAATATCTTTGGCACGTAGTGCAAAGATGACCTGTTGAATATCTTTGGCCTGTAGTGCAAAGATGACTTGTTGATGAATATCTTTGGCCCGTAGTGCAAAGATGAATTTATTAGTATGATTATGAACATGAACTGTGATTTGGTATAACCATGATCTTTGATGTTTCAGGTGATAAACATTATCTTTGTCTTGGATGAGAAAAGAAATTTAGAACTACAATTACGATTATGAGTTATACACGTGATTGTGGACAGGAATTGTTGATTGATGTTACATGGATAAAACATTATTGGTGGACTTTTAACATGGAGAAGATAGTAGACTTTATGGTCTATTTGACTCTTCTAATAGATTGCTCGTTCCGATGCAACTATGCTTGAAAAGTTTTTTCATCTACCATATGTTCTAAATCTCTGATTTATTATTGATGAAGGCTATTGATAATTTAATTATCTTTAGTCATGATATTATTTCTTGAAGCTAGTTTGTCTGCTCACCCTTTTGCTTCATAATTCCTTTCGTGTAATACGAGTGTGTATTGGGATCGGAAATGGGGGTATGAGAGAATAGAGCGGTGGTCATCATTTAGTAGTTATATTTGGTGAATCAACTAGGGTGAGGTAACCCAACGTTGGAAGGGTGTTTTGCCACTATCATACAAGATGTCATGGTGACGTCTATATCAAGGTTGGGATGTGAGTCACAGTTGGTATATATTTGTATCAAAACTCACAACATATGTGTTGTTGTATTTTGCACGACAATTGTTGTAATAAAGTTGTAGTTATTTTCTGTACCATGTATTTGGCGACTCAGAATGGGTTGGATGGAATGGACCTGTTTTGGGGTTGTCACAATATATATATATATCTTCAAGTTAGTTAAAACCATTTTATTACCCTTTTCATGCATGTCTATTTTGGTTACTATGAAAGTTAATTTCATAGTAAGTTAGTCAAGTCATTAATATAGTGCTGACACGCAGAGAAAGAAATTACCTCCCACCTACATGTTGATATAATATTAGTGAATTGACCAAATTTAATTTTAAGTTAACCGCCCTCCAATCCCACCAAGTATTACATGCATACAGTATATACATATAAGAATCTCAAGTTCTTGTTGGCTTTAATAATAAATTATTATTTATTATAAAGTAGATTCCCTCCTCCTCCTGTTTTTCCCCATGACTCTCATTCTTGTTTTTCCCATCCGTGACTCTCCTCCTTCTCCTCCTCTTCTCATGCCTCGCCTATATAAAGGCAATCATACTGAAAGAAATAATAAGAAAAACTTCTCTGAAGAATTCCCCTGAAGAATTTCTCTCTCTTTTCTCTTACTTATTTTCTCTAAATTTATACAGCAATTATAAGAGTATCTTTATACACTTTGCTAAAGTTTTATAACACGTTATCAGCTCGAAGCTCTAACCAACTGAGACGGTAAAATTAAATTCTTGCAATTTATTATTATACTACAAAAGTTGGGTTATGCCACCAATAATATAATTTTATTCTTATAATTGCATTTAAATTACATTATTTACAATGGTACCATCTATCCTTGTTGATCTTACAAGACTTGGTGGGAACCTTTTACCGCTTTATTAAATTATGGGAATAACTCAGTATATGTGAAATATCATATACAGTGAATAATTCTTTGTATTCATTTCTTATTAAATTGTTGGAATAACTTTGTACGCGAACTACCCTATATATGGTGAAATTCTTACATTATTCCATTCTTTATTATTCATTGGAACATCACAATAGGCGCGTAATTTAAATCGACATTCGGTTACATTATTTATTATTCGCTTTAATATATCACATGCATGCGTTTACACATGACTGGTTCCATTCTTTATTATTACATTGGAATAATGCATCTACGAGAACTACCGCGCGTAGGGTGAAGATCCATTTGCATTATACTAATAACATAAATATAAGAATATTTATATTTGCATTTTATCACCACTGAGGTCGTGACTTAGTTTATTTTTCTATATCATATATACGATTATTTATTATTTTAAGAAATAATAATTATGTTTTAACCTGAATAGATGGCAAACTTGGCAAAATAGATTTTTCTATTTTGAAAATCTCTGGAGACAACTATTTAGCTTGGGCACTTGATGCGAATGCACCTTAGTGCAAATGAGTTAGAAAAGACCATTGAATCAGAAATACTGCCTACTTGACACAAAATGCAAAAGCCATAATTTTTCTTCGTCACCATATTGATGAAAGATTAAAGACTGAGTATTTAACAGTCAAAGATCCTTTGTCTTTATGGACACAACTGAAGGAAAGATTTGACCACCAAAAATTGGTTGTTCTCCCTAATGCCAAATTTGAGTGGCTTAATTTAAGGCTACAAGATTACAAATTAATTACGGAATATAGTTCCAATGTTTATAGAATAACCTCTACTTTGGCTTTGTGCGGAGATACAGTTTTTGAAACCCAAATGTTAGAGAAAACACTCTCAACTTTTCATCCCACCAACATAATTCTATCACAACAATATAGACAGAATAAGTTCACAAAATTCAGTGACTTGTTGTCTATCCTCCTTGTTGCAGAAAAGAATAATGAATTGTTGTTGAGAAACCATCAAGTACGGCCAACGGGTGCTACCCCATTGCCAGATATTAATAGCACGTCATTCCAGCAGAATAAACGTGGCAATAGATGGTCATATAAAAAGAAGCCTTGGGAACGAAAGAACAAACGAGGCCATCATAACAACAAATTTCAAAACTGCAACAATTCAGGCCACCAGAAGTGGCAAGTGTCTGGGTCGGGTAAAAATAAAGAAACTGTAGAACCGATAAAGAACAAACCAGATGTTTGTTTTAGGTGTTGGATGAAAGGGCATTGGTCGCGTACCTGTCGTACGCTGAGGCATCTGGTTAATTTATTCTAGGAGTCTCAAAAGAACAAAGTAATGGAGGTAGAAACAAACTTTGTTAATCATCAATTGAATATTGTTGATGATCTATCAATGACCAACATTGAGGAAAAGGTTGTTGATATTACTGAACCTTCTAAATGTATCTTTTGGGATATCGTTTAATTTCTTGTTTTAATTAAACACCCTCATGTATAATATTATTAGTTTTCATTCTATATGTGGTATGTGTTTCTCATGAATAAAATTATATTCGAAATGTAACTTTTCTTATTTATGTTTTTATATGTGTCAGACCATTTTTAATGGATATGGAGGATATATGTTTAGCAGACAGTGCAACAACTCATAAAATCCTTCGAAGTGAGAAATATTTTTCACAACTGATTAAAGCTAAGAGAAATGTAGGAACTATCTCTGGCACATCAAATTTAATCGAGGGATTTGGAAAAGCTAGTTTCTTAGTACTAAATGAGACACAAGTTTTTATCAAAGATGCTCTATATTCTAGTAAATCAAGAAGAAATTTGCTTAGTTTTAAAGATATTCGACTGAATGGTTTTCATATTGAAACAACTAATGAAAATGATAATGAATATCTTCTCATCACTTCTACTTTCTTTGGAAAAAAGAATATCCTAGAAAAACTTCATTCAAATTCTTCTGGATTATATACTATGAAAATTAGAGCAATTGAGTCTCATAATGTTGTAATTCCAAAAATCATAGATCCAAAATCCTTTATGCTTTGGCATGGAAGACTCGGTCATCCAGGTACTTCTATGATGCGTCATATTATTGAAAATTCTACTGGTCATCCTCTCAAAGATCAGAAGGTTTTTCCTAGTAATGAATTTCCTTGTGCTGCGTGTTCTCGAGAAAAATTAATTGTTCGACCATCACCAGTAAAAGTTTATAAAGAAGCCCCAAAATTCCTAGAGGGAATTCAAGGAGACATGTGTGGACCTATTTACCCATTGTCTGGCCCATTTCGATATTTCATGATTTTAATAGATGCTTCAACTAGATGGTCTCATGTTTGTCTTCTCTCTTCTCGAAGTTTTGCCTTCTCAAAACTTCTTGCTCAAATAATCAAGTTACGGGCTCAGTTCTCAGATCATCCAATCAAGGTAATTCGACTTGATAACGCAACTGAATTTTCATCAATGACTTTTGTATGACTATTGGAATCTCTATTGAGCA